>JAVUPR010000085.1:3425000-4818393 GCA_036785695.1 Gentiana straminea
ATAAATAGGTAGTTGGGGATAAAGGTATTAAGGCTAAACGGCTAACAATGTACTACAACTTTATAATACGGTTGTAATAATTGTGTTTACAATAAGATTAATATAAGTAGCGACGACATGACTCTATTTGAACAATCTTCGACAGACTTGTAACACTTGACGGTCGATAAGATCGACGGACTTGTTACCCTGGCGATCTCGACGGACTTGTTATATTCGACGGACTTGTTACCTGCTTGAATTCCCATCGCAATACTCCTCCTCAATTTGGTTTATATATGTCTAATAAACCAAGCTTGCCACGAAATTGTTGGAAGGGGACCCTGGGTAGACCTTTTGTAAATATATCGGCAACTTGTTGTTTGGTGTTGATGTAGGTTAGGTAGATCTTCGCCATCTTCTTGTTTTTCTTTGATAAAATGTCTGTCAATCTCTATATGTTTAGTCTATCATGTTGGATTTGGATTGTTAGAGATTTCAATCGCGATTTACTATCACCGAACATTTACGGGGCTTGAGTAGGATATCTTTAGTTCTTTCATGATTCTTTGGATCCACAAGTAGCTCACACATTCCTAAGGCAATTGCCCTAAGCTCGCTTCGGCGAGAACTTCTTGCAACAACAGATTGTTTTTTACTCCTCCATGACACCAAATTCCCAAACAGATAGATGCACCATCCAGAAGTAGATCTTCTGTCAGTGGCTGAACCAGCCCAATCAGCATCAACATAGCCTTCAATCTTGGATGTTCCTTGTGACTTGAACAGGATACCCTTGCCTGGACTTCCTTTTAGAAATTTCAGTAGTCTTATTGCTCCATCAAGATGAATTTGTTTGGGGGAGTGCATAAACTGGCTCAGTTGACTGACAGCAAATGATATGTCAGGTCTTGTATGGGACAAGTATATGAGCCTTCCCACTAATCTTTGAAAGTTTTCTTGATTCACGGGAGCACCATCTTCATCTTTCCCAAACTTGATTGTATTATCTGCGGGGTGTCAACGGGTTTGCACCCCAAGCGGCCAATACTCTTTGAGCGGATCCATAGTGTACTTCCTCCGTGTAAGGAGGATGCCTTCTTGGACACGGCAACCTCAATTCCTAAGAAATACTTTAGTGGTCCAAGATCTTTGATTTCAAACTCGGTTTTCGAAAGTCGCTTTAGAGTAACAATGTCACAACTTGGAGTTTCCGGTGATGACAATGTCATCAACATAAACAATGAGGATGGTTACTCCTCCCGAGTCGATATGCTTGTAAAACAAAGTGTGATCACTATGCCCTTGAGCATATCCTCCTTTTTTCATAACTTTAGAGAATCTGTCAAACCATGCTCGGGAGATTGTTTAAGTCCATATAAGGACTTATGCAATCTACACACATGGTTAGGTTTAACAACAAAGCCGGGAGGTGGGTGCATATACACTTGCTCCTTCAAATCACCATTCGAAAAGCATTCTTTACATCCATTTGATGTAATGCCCGTTGTTCACGGCTGACCATAGAAATAATGATTCTCACGGTGTTAAGTCCGGCCCTTTGGAGCAAATGTTTCATGAAAATCAACACCATAGGTTTGTGTATATCCTTTGGCAACCAATCGGCTTTGTGCCTATTGATTGTGCCATCGGGGTTGTGCTTTATAGTGAATAACCACCGACATCCAACGAGGCTTTACACCCTTTGGCATAGGAATCAAATCCCGGTGTGGTTGTCCTCAGGGCATTTAGCTCTTCCATAACTGACATTTTTCCATTGAGGACGGACCTAAAGCTTGTTGGATGGTTTTGGGTATGTCAACAGAGTCTATCTTAGTAAGATAAGACTGAAAATCAGTAGAGAGCTTACCATAAGAAACAAACCTGTCAATAGGATGTTTAGTGCATTCCCTTGTGCTTTTCCTTAAAGCAATAGGTAGCTCATTAGGAGATGAGGGTTCACACCTTTGTTGCATCAGTGTGGGTTCCTCAGTGTCAGTTTCCTCAGGGTCGGTGTCCTGATGAGTAAGTTCAATAACAGGTGCCTGCACATTTTGGTTAGTGCAAATAACGGGGTGAGAGATAGGAGTACTAATAGGTGGTGAAGATTTCTTCTGTCTGGTATAGACAATAACCTCCTGTTCTGGCAAGGAAACAGTTTTGTCAGACTGTTGAAGGGAAGTTTCCCCAGGTGGATCAGTATCAATAATAGGGAGAATAACATCAGTGTTGAGAAAGCTGTATTGATCAATATCAGTGTTGTTATCCTTGGTGTAATAGGGCTGATCTTCAAAAAAGGTGACATCACAAGATGTATAAAAACGGTGAGTTTTGGGATCAAAACACTTAAAACCTTTTTGTGTAGGAGAGTACCCAACAAAGATGGTTTTAACGACTCTTGGCCCGATCTTGCTCCTATTATGGGAGTGGATATGGACAAAGGTGTGCAACCAAAAACTTTTAAGGCTATAGAAGTGATAAGCTTGGTGTTGGGGTAATATGAAGTAAGGGTTTCAATAGGTGTTTTAAAACCAAGGATTCTTGATGGCATTCGTTTATAAGGAAGGCTGCTTTGTGAGAATGACCTCTCCCCAATAACCGGCGGGGACATCATAGGAAAACAAGAGAGTTCTTGTGACTTAAAAGATGTCTATTTTCCTCTCTCGCCACTCCATTTTGTTGTGGAGTGTTAGGGCAAGAGGTTTGGTGGACAATGCCTTTATCGGTCAAAAAGGTCCAAGACGGGAGTTCAAATACTCGGTTCCATTATCGGATCTAAGTATTTGGATTCTTGTTTGGAAGCGAGTTTCAATCATTTTGTAGAAATTTTCAAAGATTAGGCTAACTTCGATTTGTGTTTCATAAGATAGACCCAACTCACTCTAGTATGGTCATCTATGAAGGTCACAAACCATTTTTTGTGTGTGAGGTTAGGGTTTTGAGAAGGACCCCACACATCTGTGTGAATGAGTTTAAAAGGTACAGACTCTTTATAGGTAACGACTTTGAAAGTATTTCTAGAATGCTTTGAAAGCTCACAAAACTCACATTTTAAGTCATCAACTTTTACATTAACAAATAAGGTAGGGTACATCCTTTTTAAATGCGAAAATTGGGATGTCCTAATCTTAAGTGCAACATTCGATTTTAGTACATTTAGGGGAATCGGGGAAACTTTCAATCCCTTAACGATCTTTATTTTCTTGCCATAAAGGAGGTAGAGACCTTCTATCTTCTTAGCACGCCAATCCTCTCCAAAGATGCCATGTCCCGAAACTCACAATGATCGGGATGGAAGTTAACAATGCGTTTTTATCCTTGCAAAATTGGTGATTTAAAAAAGATTACGGTCCAATTTTGGAACATATAACACGGATGTAAGAGTAAGATGATTATCAAGTGTGATAGTGCCCTTTCCTTCAACTTTAGAACAGGAGCCATCAGCAATTTTAACAAAGTGTGGGTGAGTGATTTTGTGAAAGTAGTCAAATAAGGAGAAGTCACCTGTCATATGACTTGATGCACCTGAATCTACGATCCAGGTGTTCTTACCATTCTGAGCTGATGCACCAACAGAGGTATCGGCGGCGGGTTGTGGCATCCTTTTGTCAAAGAGTTGATTCGGGGCCTCCATTTGTTCCTTTGAGAAGAGGTTTGATTGTTCCATGGCATTGTATGCCCTTTTTTGATCGATCGGTTGCCTTCACTTTTGTTGGTTTGGTTCTTTTGCAAATGAGGAGGTTTTCCATGGAGGTTCCAACATGTGTCTTTGGTGTGACCCTTCTTTTGCAAGTGGTCACACCGAAGATTGCCTTTACGATCATTCCTTTTGTAGGAGTTCTTGTTGTGGCCTCCCGGAAAAGCCGAGTCTCTATTCCCGGCAACCAAAGCAAAGGCATCGGTCTCCTCCGGAGTGGGGAGTAGACCTCCCATGACACCCTTATTGCTTTCCTCCTTTCTGAGAGTAGCAAATGCTTCTAGTAAAGAAGGGAGGGGAACCTGTGCAAGAATCCTTTCTCTAGCAGCTTCAAAGATTGGGTTAAGGCCACTAAGGAAGTCAAATACCCTTTCTTTTTCAATCATTTTTTGAAATTTGCCTGCATCTTCAATGCAGTCCCACTCTATGAAGGTTAACTGGTCATAATCTTGCCACTGCTTCGTGAGAGAATTGAAGTATCTAGTTACATCCATGGACCCTTGTTTGGTGTTTTTCAGAGTATTTCTGACACCAAAAGCTTGAGCGAAATTCCCTTGATCAGAGTAAGAGTGTGCAAGATTATCCCAGATAGCTTTTGCAGATGGATAGAATAGGTGAACCTGGTTTATCTCATCGTCCATTGAGTTGAGCGACCACCCGGTGATGATAGCATTTTCGAGTTTCCCAAACTTCATAGGCCTCTTCATCAGTTTTGTCTGGAATTTTGACAGTTCCAGTAAGATATCCCAGTTTCCTCCTTCCTGTGATAAAAATTCTAACTGACTGTGCCCATTGCAGGTAGTTTGATCCTCCTTTGAGTTTTATGTTGGTGATTTGGAGAGTAGGATTATCTAATCCACTCATTTGTTTGGAAGAATTTTTTGAAGTTACTTCGGAAGTCGTATCATATTCCGACATTTTGATGAGAAAGAAAGACGGTGAGAAGAGGAACAGTTGTGAAAAGAAATCGAAAATTTTCGGATAGTCTACGATACCATGTAGAATTTAGAGAGAGAGAGAGAGAGAGAGAGAGAAATAAGATAGAGAAGTTAATTCTTCTTATTATTTTGAGCCGAAACAAAGACACGATATATAAAGGCAATTACAAGTAGTGGAAGACAAGTACTTAAATGCTAGGTGGCTAATAAATAGGTAGTTGGGGATAAAGGTATTAAGGCTAAACGGCTAACAATGTACTACAACTTTATAATACGGTTGTAATAATTGTGTTTACAATAAGATTAATATAAGTAGCGAGCGACATGACTCGCTCGAACAATCTTCGACGGACTTGTAACACTTCGACGAGTCGATAAGATCGCGGACTTGTTACCCCGTCGATCTCAACGAGACTTGTTATATTCAGCAGACTTGTTACCCTGCTGAATTCCCATCAGCAATAAATTTACATCTGACGGGTGAGAGTTTCTGCGAAGAGTTGGTTTTTATGTGCACCGAACAGTTAGATGCATGACGTGTACAAAAAAGACAAAATATCATTGGTCTTCTTGTACAAATGTCATACATCTAACGGTTCAGTTCATAGCGGAGGGTGCGCGTAAGAGAGTGGATAATGTTTGTTATTATTCAGTATGTCTTTCAGACGTTAAAGCTCATATCATATACTGTATTTTTCGACAGGATTCGTTAGATTTTGCAGTACTAGGGGCATCTTCTAAACTGACTGCCATTCTTTCTACCTATCCATTCCAGGTTCTTATACACATCCTATATATGTTATATTCTGATAAACTTCTTGCAACAATCTTTTTCAAACTTTTATGTTTTTTTAGGAAAATAAATTCCTTCCTTTTTTTTTTCCAGGTTATTCGAGCTCGATTACAGGTAAAGACTTCCCTATTTACATCTCTCTCATTGACTTGTCAGAATAGGTTGATCTTGGAAGATCACACTTAAATTTTGCCGAAATTTTATGGGAAATCATGTGTGCACCTTAGTTTTTTCATATGGGAGTCTTTAAATGCTCAACACCCAACTTACTGCAGTATCACGCTGAAAACCTACTTTTAAAAAGTTGGTTATGATAATCAACGGCTTTCAAAAAGTCGAGTTTTTAAAAGCCAAGTATATAGTCTATTCAACTTTTAGAAATTTGGGTGTGCATACCCGACTTTTTGAAAGCCGACTTTCCAGCATGGTGCCAGGTAAATGATGTGCCTTTAAAGGGTTCCTTCTCGTATTCATGCTCATCGGTGAAAATACACAAACAAGGTTGAAACCCCATTATATAATGAAGAAACAATACAACAAAACGAGAGGGTGTAATATCATTTTTGAGGTATGATTAATGTCTTGTGCTATCTGATGACACTTCTTTTTATATATATATCTTGTTGCTTTGCTTGTAGCAACGACCATTTGCAGATGGATCTCCAAGATATATGCATAGTTGGCATGTTATTAGGGAAACTGCCAGGTAACTAACAACACCCCCCCCCCCCCCCCCTTCCCTCCCTCTCCTCTCCCTGTTGCGAATGCTCGAGATTCTGTATTTTGTACGGTATATGTACTGTAGAATTCAGAGATTTTGTATTTTAAAGATCCGAGTAGAGATTCTGATACCGATTTACCTTATTTTATGGTAGATACTGAAAGCGTTTTTACTCTCCCCTTTTTTAAACGACAGATTTGAGGGCGTACGAGGTTTCTACAAGGGTATAACTGCAAATGTATTGAAAAATGTACCAGCTGCTTCAATCACATTCATAGTCTATGAAAATGTTCTGAACATGCTCAAGTTATCAAGGAGGAAGGATTGATCTGGCTTTTATCTTATTATCGCCCGAGGCTTTGTACTCTTTTAGCTTCGAGACGAATTAGGAGTTACAAATCCACCGAAAAAGATGCACCGATTCTGTACAGAATATGCATAAAGTAAGTTTATTTATTTATTTATTTTATTCTATACACAATCGGTGCATATTTTTGGACACATGTCATATACGGAGTAGTACAGTGTGTTTGTGTCTGTCTGTGAATTGAAGTAGTACAGAGGATATTACTTTCAATATGAAAATGAGAATTATAATCTACTATTATCCTTGAAATTTCTCCATTTTGTACAGCTCCATGAGCAAAGAATACTTGTCTTTGAATTTCTAGCTGAAATCTATAAAATTGTAGTTATTAGCCACCAAAGACAAAAGCAAAAAGGTTTTGTGTCTAAACAACTAAGTAGCTTGACTCAAGTGGTAAGTGATTAAAGAATATCTAGGGAGGTCATTGGTTTAATTCTCCTCCGAGGCGTCGTGTTGAAAGAGCTATTGGCCGGATCTTACCCCTGAGTAAGAGTCAGACGTTGCAGGTACGACCTGGGCCGAACTCCGGATTAGTCGGACTAGTTGGTTCCGGATACCGGAGGCTTTAAGAAAGAAAAAAAAAGCCCCTGAGTAAGAGTTAGACTCTGCAGGCACGACCCGAACCGAGCTCCGTATTAAGTCGGGCCAATTAGTCCCGGATACCGGAGGCTCTAAGCAAAAAAAGAAAAAAAAAAAAAGGTTTTGTGTCTTGAGATTTACGTTTCGAGGCATGGTCAAATAATCCTTTTCCGATATTTGCTCGGACATTCAAAGTGGGGTGTTATAGGTGGCATTATATATATACACACACACAAGTGATGTATCTCTCATCGGCCATATCACCGGTATTGTTTATGGACGTATCCCTCGTTGGCCATATCACCAGTATTGTTTATGGATTATGCCGATAAGCGATAAGCGATAACGTCAAGTAGCAAAAAGTGCTTAAATCGTCTATAAAAAAAGTGTCTCCATATTATTGAGATTTGAAACTAAAACCTCTAAAAACGATTTGAGCACTTTTGCAACTTGAGGTATCCCTCTTCGGCCATATCATCTGGATTGTTATAATACTAGGAAAAAAGGCACCCGTGCTCCGTACTTCCGGTGTCCCAGATTGTAAATATACAATGCAATTTAACGTATGTATGCATCGTTGATGATTTGGATTTTTGGTTTCAAGCCAGAGATGTAACAGTATATTATAATAAATGATGAGTCGTTGGAATATGTAAAGGATATAGGGAAAATGTGGAACATCAAACATCCAAGAAAGCATGCGTGCTTTCGCACTATTATTGGTCTCCGGTTTATTTTTATAATCACCGAAATGTGAAAATTAAAAGTGAATCATAATTATAGAGATCGAAATAATAAACCCGAATAAACTATAAAAAGGTATACGATACGTGTCCGACAACCAACACGACATGATACGCTCTACGATACATTACGATGGCATGTCCGGCACGTGTCGGTTGATGAAATGAATATCCGACACATCTTTGACACCTCCCGACATCGTATGGATACTTTTGGACACTACTGAACAATTTTTTTTCAATTAATACTTAAATCTATTTTAACCGAAAAAATGAAGCTATCTTCGACATTATTTGCAACAACACGTGTTCTACCAAAAACAGGACACGACACGCTTCGATATACCTGACGCCATATCCAACAGGTGTCGGTTGATGAAATGAATATTAATTAAAATTTTAATTAAAATCTAACACACTCTCAACACTCCACGACACAAAATCGACACCTTTCGACACTACCGAACCATTTTTTTGTATTCTCAGATCTAAGCTAATTTTAACGGCCATGGTAAAATATACAATTCGAATTTCCATAGAAATTAAATCAACAATACACTATAGCCAGTTTAACAATATTTGTGGCCGAAATAATTTTTTTTTCAGGATATTTAATATTTTATATAAACGATATGTTTTTTTATGAAAAAAATTCATTTCAAGAAATTTAATATTTTATGTAATCATCAAATCCAATTTTTTTGGCATTATATAAAGATCGTGTAGGCGAACGTACGTCGTGGCGCTTTATATCTTGAAATAAGTCATATCGCTACGTACAAACGATATTTTTTTATGAAATGGATTTATTTTAAGAAATTTATAATATTTCATGTAAACGTCAACACAATTTTTTTGGTATGATACAAAGATCGTGTCGAATGACAAGTCGTTGCGCTTATATTTTGAAAATAGTCATACCTTTACTACATATATTCACATATTAAAAGGTGATACAATTGAGTCCTCCAAAATGGAACAATTTAACTCAAACCCTTCTTCTAAAAAAAAAAAAAAATTTCTGGACTGGGCCATGAACAGTAAAAATTAAAAAAAATATTTTGGGCCAGGCTTATGAACAGTAAAAAAAAAAGGGGAGCCAATGAAAAAATTACACTTGTTACACTCCCTTGACACACTTCTTTCTTATTATATATAGTAGGAAAGGATATAAAAATATCAAGACAATTGTTAAAGACATCAAACTCATTTTACTTTTGAGGCACCGTAATTATATTCGACTTATGTAAAGTTCGATATACGATCGATATTCGGTTTTCACATGTCAAATGTTCGTATGCGACATCTTTAAAATCGAATATAAAATTAAAATATGTTGTCTAGATAATTCTGTATATTGATTGGAGGCAAAGAATAGTAATTACACAAAGGATTAAAGGATGACTATGACAAGTCTGAGAGTTTTGGTAGGCAACGAAACTCAAGGGCAAAGATGTCATTTTACGTGTGCAGACGGTCCAATTAGAAATCATCACTCACAATAGATATTCCACTCGTTTGGACGACTGTAATATAATTGTAATAAATAAATACAAACAAAATAGAGAATTTCATTTTGTTTTGTTTCGTTTAATAAGGCGTTGCATTCGAAGTGTCTCTTCTTTCCTATCAAATCTATTTCAAATACCAAACACGTAAGTCTTACGTAAGAGTAAGAGTGAAATTATGCTTTTAAAAAAAATGTGAATATAACAAGAACATGTTGAAATCGAAACTGAACTTGCATGAGAATAATGAACATGTGCATGACTGGTGAACGAACAACAAATATTGTACACAAGCTACAAGTCTTCCGTTATAGGTGGTCGTATGTTTTCTTCTACTGATTTGCACTAACAACTCCAAACTGCAACAACCTTTTCATATAGAAACTCGGACCATCTTAAATATCTCACGAAGAATCCTTCACTGAACAAAAACGATCGACGTACTAGCAAAGTAAAACAACTACTCTAACATTGTCATAACAACTATTAAGTACTGAAACGTAACAAGTGTCTATTTTGAGGACGCTGACCCTGAAACTGGATAATTAATGAAGATACCGAAAAGAATAAGGCCCCAAGAATATGACATCTAGGAAGCATAAAAATCCTCTACCGACTCCACCTGTTCAACCTGCTCATCTTCTTAAATGATAATATATGGAGTAAACTCAACAACTTAGTAAGAAAAATATAATCAAAAGGAACAATAGAAATATTTAGGAATGCCGTCATAGTTGTCCTTTGATGCAGTGTACCGAAAATAAACTATATACAAATATACATACATACATACATACACATACACACATGATAGGCATGGAGATGCTACATGATAAAAACATGAACAAGCAACAATGCATGGATAAGTGATATATATATAGTCCATGGTCCGAATAACATAACTTATCAATCATGACCGATTGTGTATTATACTTTCATCATGATTCATGACCCATGAAGAGAAAGTCTCTCACCGTGAACCCTGTGAAAGTAGAGTATCATGTACTTGACATGACATGAACATGAACATGATATGCTAAAATTAGTCTACTATTCTGGATCTATGGATAGACACTTTTCAGGACTGGCCCAAAACCCACATGTTAACTGCCAGGAGCCACAAGTTGGGTTACTATTATGGGGTGTTAAGGATCCACGAGCACTTGTAGCATTTAACATATAGTCAATACTTGACTAAGAACCATAACCGACCATGCAAGCATTCATCTGAATGTATTAGCCCGACATTCCTCTTGACCACGTATTAACATGGTTTCAAAAATATATATCGTTTTACTTAAAAGCGATATATCTGTACAAAAGGAGACTCCACTCACACAAAAAGAAGACACCACTTGACAAAAGGAGACTCCACTCACACAAAAAGAAGACACCACTCACAAAAAGAAGAAACCACTGACAAAAGAAGACAAGATTTTACATTATTGAACTAAATTCCAATTCAATATAAATAAGACCTTTTAGAACGGAGGAAGGCAGACTCTCAGAATATCATTTTACAAAGTTTCTTATTTTTCTGCAAAGTCTTAGCATAACTCTAGTTACAAAGTTTTTATTAGCAACATTCTGTACAACAAGAAGGAAGAGTCAATCCTCTTCCAACATTTGTATCTCCACTTCGTTTCAAACATTTTAATTAAGGTATAAATTCCTTCATGTTTCTTTGACAAAAGCTTTACATATTTCATACAAGCATTATTTTATATTATTGCCGTCCATTATTCTATGATATACATTTCATTGCCGTCCACTATTTAATTGTTAGAATCCTTCATTCTTGTTTAATTTGTCTCAACAATCCTTCGTTGATCCCCTGGGCTGTCTTTGGTATCGGAGCCATCCAAAGGGATAGTTACGCTTAATTTTAATTCAAACCCCCTTTGTTAGATATTCATAACTGCTGAGTGTTTGTGCCCAAACAGTAAAAGAGTAAGCCTATTGGCATTTTAATCTTATTTTGGGATTGTAGGCACGCATGAATTATTTATAACAAAAGGACTATGAATTCTATATTTGGTAGAACTACATCTTCTAGGTCGGTATCAAGTTATGTTCAAGAAAGTTCAAAAAGGGTTATACATACAGATGAAATAATAATTGAGGATTTTAATAAATCTCTTGACAATTGGAAAATTCCAAAGGTAAACAAAAACCAAATATATGAACCATCAAGATTCATTAGTTTTAAATCCGATTTTACCATTAAAACAGAAGAAAGAGATATCCAACTATCAAAACCTTTTGAAACCATACAGCTTCTTTCTGCAAACTCCTTACAAAAATATCGTCAAAAATTATACCAATATATTCATATCGGCTTAATACAAGTAGGAATAAAACCTCTTACCAGGGAAGGATTAAACACTTCCATTCTTGCAGTTCTCAGAGATACAAGACACTTAGACTTTGAAGATTCACTTTTAAGTTCAATTGAATCTAGTCTTTGTACAGGTCCAATTACATTTGATTGTTGGCCAAATATCTCAATTTCCCTAAATGATCCAAATATCCTAAAATCACTTGTGCTTCAAATAAAAACGCACAATTACAAAATGCTACAAGGATCAATTCCTATTACAATTATTTTTAGATTACACTACAAAGCTATGATTTCAGCCTTTTCTACAAAAGTACGATGTTACGGTCCAAAAGGAGAAACACTCCTATTACAAACATATCTTTCAAGGTCTAATAAAAGTACTTCTAGAACCATTAAATGGAAAGACATTACTCTTCCCGACGAATGGGTTTTAGAAAATGTAGTCCCAATACACAATAAATTTCCAGAGCCAAATTCAAAACTAAAACATGTTACTCAATTCAGTGATGGCAAAGTAAAAATTCTTTTTGACAGAAGAAGAAGGATGAGTGCTCGATACACTGATTCTAGTTCTGAAGATACATCTGCTACCATTGATCTAGGTAGAGTATCACAAATCCCATCGGTTATAGGTACCTCAAAACCGAGGATTCAATCTCCGATATCCCTGTTACAAGATTAAGAAACGTAGATTATGTTTCACAAATTCCAAGATCTTTTTATTATACAGAAAACGAGGAAAGCAACAAACCAACAAACCCTCCAGAACCAACCAACCCCTCTTTTTCAGCCATTACTGTTAACTTTAATGAACTAAATATAATTGAAAAAGATTTTACAATTTATAAAAAAGTTCTCCAAGATGAATTTTACTCTGAAAGGAATGTAAAGAAAAGAACTTGGTTCTTTGACAAATTTCTGTTAAAACGACACGAAATTCAAAACAAATATTACGACTTTGTAAATAAACATAAAATTCATATACATTTCTTTGACTGGTTTGATACTCCCTAGAAAATCATATTGACTACCATTTCTCAACCATAATTAGTCCCATTACCATTCGCAATAAGAGTCTAGAATGGGAAACTACTCAAACTTCTGAAAAAATAAAATCTATTCACCCACATTTCCAAGGAATAAAGATACAGCACCAAGATCAATATATAGAAGCTTATCCGATCAAAATGCCCGGAGAAGACGACAAAAGAAATATAAAAAATATTATTTCACAAAATAATTACACAAATACTAATCTCCATACAATTGGAAAACAATTAGAAAAAATGGAAAAACACATGAAGATTAGTCAAATTGAGAAAACTCCTCAAACTGATAATTCCAATATACTAAAACACCCATCAACCCCAGTCTTCAAACCATACCAAGTGTCTTCTTCATCTATCAAAGATACACAAAATAAAAAATCTGATTTATTCAAAGATTTACAAAACAGACTTCAAAAGATGACAGCCAGCTCATCTTCTGAAAATCAAATAGCACCTGACACCCCCCACAACAACCCCCCACAACGACATTACATATTAATACGAATGGAAAAGAATATGATTTAGACTCACAAACAGACACCGATACCTCACTGGATAAAAATCAAATAAACAAAATAGGATGAAATTCACAACACGTTCCAAATTATCCTCTGGACATAATACCGGTAAAAACTCAAACTCAAAATCGTTTTAATGCATCATCTTTTACAATTGGAACTTAGATACTATGAATGAATATCAAATTCTATCCCTCCTACACCAAATGACAATGGCTGCAAATGCATATAGGACGCAACACGGAGTCTAGATAGGTCAGGATCTGCCAAGTGTATACATGAAATCTGTGTGACCTGTTTCTTAATTTGCGGTACAATTTTTGTATGTGTTATATTCCAAGTTGTAGGGTTTGTCTTTAGACGGTCATGAAGTGGTTTTGCTATTCTGTTTAAATTTGGATAAAAGTCAAGGACATAATTTAAACATCCTAAGAACCTTTGTAGTTGTTTCTTGTCAATAATTTTATCTGGAAATTTTGTGGTGAAATTTAGAGATCTTTCTATGGGTGTAATAGTACCTTGAGTAATATAGTGCCCAAGAAATCTTATTTTTGTTTGAAAAAGCGACATTTTAGGTTCTGATATTACTAAACCGCTTTTTTCGATTACATATAGAAATGTTTTTAAATGTTTGAAATGTTCATCAATAGTTATTAAAAATATATGTACATCATTTATGTACACAATACAGAATGTTGAGTAATCATTGAATATTTCGTTTATAATTCTTTGAATTTCTGAAGGGGCATTTTTTAAGCCGAAAGGCATTACATTCCATTGATATTGTCCAAAGGGAAATGTAAATGCTGTTTTATATCTGTCTGTTGGTTTTATTTGTAACTGCCAGAAACTTGATTTCATGTCAAATTTTGAGAATATGAAGACGTCATGGAGTTTATTTAGAAGGTCCTTTTTATTAGGTATGGGATAGTAAATCCATTTTAATGTCTTGTTAAGTGGTTTATAATTAATGACTAGTCTTGGAGTTCCTCTCTCGATTTCAGAGGCTTTATTTACACAGAAAGCAGAACAACTCCAAGGTGATCTGGTTTTGGAGATTAATTTTTTGTTCTCAAGATCTTGTATTTCTTTTCTGCAAAATTGTTCAAGGTCTTTATTCATTTGTATTGGTCGGGCTTTAGTAGGTATATCTTTTTCTTAGAAAGATGTTTCATAGGGCAGATCAACCATATGTTGCTTTCTATTCCATAAAGCATTTGGTAGTTCAGCACAAACTTTTAATGTAAATATATTTTGTAATCTTAGTATTTTCTCTTTTATAGTTGGTTGGTTAAGCAACCTATTTATTCTATGTAACGAGGCATCTTTTTGCAGCTCATTGAGCGGAATTGCTTGTTATATATTATATTATTGATTGTGCTTTCATGTATAGAGAAAGCTTTTAATAAATTTAGACTTCTAGTTTTTGGTTTTACTAAAAAAGGAAACATGTGTTTTTTATTATTTATTTTGAAGGTAATAGAATCTGGGGGGAAGGGGCCAGAAGGACAAAAAAAATTAATAAATGGGTCTGGAAGGACAAAAGTAACATTTTCATGATTATAAAGGACAATAATCACAATTGTTACTTTAAAATTGTTACTTCACGTGTTAATGTTACTTTGTGTTTCACAATTGTTACTTCATATTTACTCTATTCCACATTTGTTACTTCATAATTGTTACTTTTGTCCTTATTAAATTACAGTTTCCTTCTATCTCGATTTTTTGATAATTTTGTCCTTATGGACAAAAATCTATAGAATCTGGGCAAACCTTGTATGGTGTGATTAAGTTTATAAACGCAGTGCCAAGAATTACGGAATGATGGATATCATTGACAACCACAAAGGATGTCATTAAAGAGATCCCGTTATCCCGTTATTGATTATTGAAGCTTCTGTGTTTGCAGAGATTACTATTTTTGACTTGTTTGCTGCTGAAATTTTTTCATGGGTTTGCTGTAGGAATTTTATAGGGACAAACCCTTCTTTTATACAATTTAAGTCTGCTCCAGTATCAAAGAATGCAATGCTATTAAGTTCGAAATCATTCAAGAATTTGATTGTAATATTTATGATATATTTTCTCGATGTAATTTCTTGTAAAACAAAAAGGAAATCAGTTGGGGTTGTTGTAACGTTTTGTAGTTCTTGCGTAATATCTTCATTTTTATTGTCTTTTATTGTTTCACTAATGGTTTTGATTAATAATGAATCATTTTTTTGTTTCTCTTTTAATTCTCTTAAAACATTTTTTATTTCTTTAATTTGTTTTTGTAGATCTTGATTTGTAGTATTATCTTTTTTATTTTTATTCCTATTGAGAATTGTTGTTAAGTCATAAGTACTTCTGAAAGTATTTGGTGCTAACGGCTCATGTTTAAAGTCTCTAATAATTTTTCGAGATATTTTTGTTGTAGAGCTGAGTCATTAATCTGTTGTAATATATCAATAAAAATTTGTTGATTTTGAAGTATTACATGTTAATTTTGAAGTATTACATGTTACCATAGCCGTCTATAACACAATTAAAGAAAAATAAAAAGTGACGATTTTGTATTTTTTACATTACAATTTAAAAACTGACGTAATCGCCTATATGTATAACTCTTGTTACAATATTTTTCAAAATTTTCATTCAAAATTTGACGAAATCAATGGTTTTTCACTACAGTGTAAAAATCACTGGAGGGTGTTCGGTTACGAGGATCCGGATTCCTTACCATAAGTACCTATAACACAATTCAAGAAAAAGCAAGAATTCACACACCTCGTTTATTATATCTTTTGTCAGGAAAATTTTTAGATAGGGAGTCCCTATTAGACTCGACCGTCAGATATACGCCGTGTGTATATAAAAATAAAACTGTTTTGTTTTATTGTCTATATGGCGTAAATCTGACGATCGGATGTAGTAGAGACTCCCTACGACAGAATTACCACTTTTGTCATGCATTTAAACCCTATTTCTTTGTCTTTCTTTAAATCAAAACACAGCCTACCATTAGTTGTTTCAGAGAGATTGACCAAAAAGTCCAATACTCTGCAAACACTGAGTGCTCAGCTCATATAACAGTTTGTCTGGGTTGAGGCAAACATTTACCACAGGGACTTCCCTGTAAGTTTGCATAAGTCGTATTACCTTTATATAAAACATTATGACTCCTATAATATTATCACTTAGTATAACTGTAATACTGTCTTCGTTTCTTATTCATTGATAGTATAACTAGTTATTAAAATACACATTTCGTTCGTCTCAAAATATAAGTAATTTACATTACTAATAAAATATTTATTATTATTTTATCTATCTTAATACTTTATTAACAGTCCAATCACTTATTATATATTAATATACGTATCGAAATTTAGAGGCCCAAAATACCTATAATTTTCAGAAAATCAGAGCCCCGAAATGCACATAAGTTTTATGGAGCTAGCCCGGGGCACAAAACAGTGTGGTCTGGCCTGGCCTCAGGGCCGGCTGTGGTTATTAGTATCCTATACTAGTCCTTTTAGAATATCAATACCTATAATTTATAATTAATTCAATCGCTTATTACTTATTAGTAATTTATACTATATTTTAGATTTTTTTCCTTCTCAAAATTAATGAAGTTCATTCACCTAAAACATTAAAACAACTGCCAACAATTAATCAGCCTACAAAAAAAGTGTTCTTATAATTTATGGAAACACATTAACACAAGAGATCTTTCATTCTATGAACCTCAAGATTTCACTATTTACTCCTAGCATTCAATTTTCTGACCAAGACAAACTGCATACTCACCCCCTCTCTCCCCTACTCCTTCCCCTACCCCCTCCACCCCACCCCTCTACCCCCACCCACAAATTCCCATCTATTTCTCTCTCTCTCTCTCTTCTTGATGATGGGCTTGTGTTATAAATAGAGTAAGTGCATGTGTTCTGTTAAAAAGGGCAGTCTTTTTAATTTTGCTCTTTTCTTGATTCTTTGGGAAGTGTTAAATCTAAAACAAAGTCCAAACTTGGGTACCCTTTTTCTTGATAGACAAAATGGTATGTGTTTTTGGAAGTTGGATCATCATCATCATGGCCATCATGATGTTACTATGTGGTTCTTTGTACTACAAAAAGAAGAAGAACATAATTAAGGAGAAGAAAGAAAGAGAAAATGATGAGATTCCAAGAGGGAATTCAGGTTGGCCTTTTGTTGGAGAAACTTTGGATTTTATAGCTTGTGGTTATTCTTCTAAACCTGTTAGCTTCATGGAGAAAAGATCTTCTCTGTAAGTTTTTCTTTGTCTTTCTTGCATCATACAATATCTGTCTATCTATCGTGACACCACGTTCAGACGTTATGTCCGAGTTTTCAAAAGTCAAACTTACAGATATTTGACTTTTAGAAAGTCAAACCAACTCGTGTCTGAGATATGACATCTGAAAAGTCGAACATCATGTGTAAGATTCGACTTTCAACGATTGAAGTTCGAACCTTATGTATAGGATTCAGACTTTTCAACGGTTGAAACTCAATGTATCGTCCCACTTTTGTGTGGTTTTAAAAGTAGACTTGCTTCTTTCTTTTCTTTCAATGATTCAATTTCTTGTTGTTGATGAGTAGTGCAAGTTTTATGACATTCCGTCAAATCAAATAACACGTTTACAACATTGATCATGATGTACGACCGATCGATTCGTATAGTTTCATCATCATGATCATCGATGATGTAAAAATGCGTTGATGCGTACTGACATATTGATTTCTATGGTTTCACTAAAAATATATTGTGATCATTTATAACGTATTTTTATACCATAATTGATTATAATATATGACATATAGGGTTTTTTTATTTTATTTTTAGAACAGACATATAGGTTGATATGGTTCTACCATTATATAGGAATTACTTTATTGTGATTATTTTTAGAATATAATATTTCTGATCCACCTTTAATCGTTGGTTTTTTTCTTCATGTAAAAGAAGGTTCTATTTTTTCATCTCTACTAGTTTTTCACATGCGCGAATTTCAATTACTTTTTTGCTACTGTGCAATGAAATTTAAGTGATTTTTTTTTTTTGTTTTTTTCTATCTTCTAAATGAGATAATTTTGTATCGGTGAAAAAGAATATATGTATGTATATGTATATACATGCATACATTTATTTTATATTGCCATATAGATACAATCAGCAAAATGACCGTAATTGACCTTAATCACACGGATTTTTTTTTCGTTCGGCATCAAACTACCTATATAATACGATTCGGTTCGTGCATTTATCTTAATTCAGTTCACTTGACCATTCCAATATATTTAAAATCAAAAGAAGGAATGCAAAGAAAGATTTATTTCCTTTTACTTTGTTTCTAAAGTTATATCAATTTTTAATATCCAACTTTTGATGTTACATTTGACCTTTAAGGGACCACGTTACACGTGCTTTGGGTTTTCCCATTACAATAAATATAAAATTATTAAAAATATTTAAAGAAGTTACAAAAGCCAAAATAAAGAGAGCCATGTGCATTTTATTTTATTTAGTAGGATATGAATTATAGTCCCTTATGGTAGTCCATGCTTTTTCTTGTGGATCACATAATTAAGTGCATTAATCAAGAAATCTTTATGTAAGTCGGTCAGCCACTTTTTAGATATTTAATTACTATATATAAATCAAAAGCTATTTAATTTTTTAAAAAAAAACTATTATAAGACTTGTTAGTGTTAGCTTAATTCCCTTTTTATAAATAAGTAGGCCACATTTACTCTTAACAAGAGATTAAACATACCCCATCCCCTCCCCTCCCCCTTTGATTATGACAAAGAGAATTTATGATACAATAATTGTGTATGCAAATAAATCACTTTAATTATTTAATAATATCAACTTTTCCGTAATCAATAGTATATAAATGTATTATGACGTGTTGATTTTTCATAGTGAATCTATAAAGGCAAGGGGCACATCCCTACTCAATTTTGAAGATTTTTTTCTCATTAAAACAATTTTGTTTTGCGCAATTACCATTTGTGCCTCAGGCCACATTTACTCTTAACAAGAGATTAAAATACCCCACCCCCACCCCCTTTGCTTATGACAAAGAGATTTTATGGCACAATAATTGTGTATCCAGATACTTGATATATCACCTTAGTTATTTAATAATATGAACTTTGCCGTAATCAATAATATATAAATGTATTATGACATGTGTTGATTATTCATAGTGAATCTATAAAGGCAAGGGGCACATCCCTACTCGGTTTCGATGATTTTTTTCTCATTAAAACAATTTTGTTTTGCCATTAAAAAATGCAATTACCATTTGTGCATTAGGGGACCGGAACCTCTTTAGTTTTTCACGAAATTCTTGTTGAATCTAATTTATGGATCCGACGTTGTTGCTAACACTCTTGTAATATAACGTTCTCAACAGGTACGGGAAGGTGTTCAGAAGCCACCTATTGGGTCGACCCGTTATAGTTTCAACCGATCCGGATGTGAACAAGGTCATTTTATTGAATCATGGGAATGTATTTGTGTCCCATTATCCTAAATCCATCAAAGAGCTAATGGGGGGTAAAAATTCACTTTTATACATTAATGGACTTTTGCAAAAGAGGGCACATGCCCTTATTGGAGGTTTTCTTAGATCCCCTCAATTCAAGACTAAAATCACTAGACACATTGAGCTTTCTATTGATAGGGCTTTCTCATTTTGGGATCAATCATGTGATCATCATAACCAACTTATTTACCTTCAAGATGAGAGCAAAAAGGTACCCTCTTTTGCTTTACAAATGGTAATGTTGTTATCAATGTCTTTACACGTTTATACGACTATTGATTATGACGTGACTCATTGATTTATATATGTCTATTTCATTGATCTATAAATATGTAGTGTCACACATAGCTATTAAAGCGTCAGGCAAAGCTAAGACGTCTGGTCGCCTAGCTTGGTTCTAGCGTGCCCTGTACAGTTCGCCTTGCCATGCCAAGCGATCATGAAAAATGCCGAATAATTGAGGTTAAGACAAGAATATTAGTAAACCACTACTTCAAATAGTTGATAAACTCCTTATTCATCATTGTGCTTCTAGGCATTAAAGATATTGACTTTTGTCTAGGCATTGTCTATGTGTCCGCGCCTTAACAAGTATGGTGTCACATTCTTGCTTTACACGGGCAACACATTTGTAGACTATATATTGACTATATATATGATGTGACTCATTGACTGGTTTGAGTATAATATATGATCTATATAAATATGTTATGTCACATTTGATCATATTCTTATAAAATATAATGGTTTTCTATAGTTATCTTTTGAAGTTATGGTGAAGGCTATAATGAGCATTGGACCAAGTGAAGAGTTGAACTTCTTGAGGAGAGAGTTTGAAGAATACACCAAAGGATTAATTTCCTTACCTATTAAATTTCCTGGTACAAGGTTATATAAATCACTCAAGGTAATTTTTCTTATGATTTTATTTTATGAAAAATGATATATGTCATCCGTATATTCAATATGTGTGTCACGGCACATTTTTGTCACAGTCGTTCAAAAAGCAAGACTCATTGAACGATATGGTCCCACCATGATCAATAGTTATAGATGTGTGATGTAAGAACTTAAGTGAATATCTGGAATTGATAAAAAAAAAAAAAAATGACAAATTAACCGTTGTGTGCATGCAGGCGAAAGAGAGAATGTTAAAGGTAGTTAGGGAGATAATAGAGAAGAAAAAAACCTCCATGGAAGATGGTAATAAACAAGGTAAAGGATCAACGGCTGAGGATGTTCTTGATCTGCTAATACGCGACACACTCGAATCCGAAGAGTCGCAGCCATGCTTGCCGTTGGATTCACTATGTAATAACATCATAGAGTTGATGATCCCTGGTGAGGAGACGGTTCCTAACACAATTACTCTAGCCATTAAATATCTTGGAGACAACCCTGCGGCATTAGCACGTCTCGTGGTAAGAACACTTGTAGTAGATTTCGTAAAAAAGATAAATGAAACATATAAAATATATATTTGAATTACATTAAAAACTATCTGCAACACGGTCTTTAAATGAGCCAAGTTTGAACATAATTTTATCCATTTATTAAACAAAAGATTATTAACAAGCTCGTAATATAAACGAACCAAACTTGAATAATTTTTTTCATTCGTTTATGAAACAAACTATCATGATTCACGAACATTCACAAACAAGTTCGTAACTTAAACTAACACAAGTTTGAATAACTGATATCTCCAAAGCTATGTATTTAGTAAAATTATGTCTATACTGAATAATTTTCTTTGTGTTTTTTTTTATCTAGTTCTCAATAAAGAAAGACATGATAACACTAGTTACATTCTTACAAATTTGGATTTTGTAAATGTGAAAAAAAAAAAAGAATTCAAGTTCTTTTTGTGATGATAGTTTCAAGTTAAAGACAACCATTATAATGTTTTGGATAAATCGTACGGTTTGGATTATGTTTGCTATCAAATCCACGTGCATGAAGTGACCTATAAGTGGTCAACGTCACTTCTTGATTGTCCATTTTTTTCGTAGAAACATAAAAATAAAATATATATATATATATAATTGAAAAGTATTTCTCGATGATTCTGTAGCTATTCCGCAACAAAATATTAGTTTTTCAGATTTATTTTTTAAATATCATTATTTTAATGCATATCACACTAATTATAACTATCTGAAACATATTATTTTCCCCATTTTTTTATTATTATTAGTGTCTCCACATCGTCTGAGATAGTATTTAAAACATATAAATACTCATATTTTTAGTTATTTTAATAAGGTATATTTTATAAGTGTCTTCATATTGCATGGAGACGTACAACACGGATAAATTAAATATATGGTTGATCGTAGGGTAGGACTTTTCAAAAGTCACTTTCAATCACAAGTATGGAGAGTGGACACACGTGGGGAAGATGCCACTTAATTTGTGTCACTTCAATTTTTTTTATTGAGATAGATATTATATCTTATATGTTATAGTGGTATGTTTTATTATTAACTTTTTATTGAAAATGTTATCCTATAATATGAATAATACATCGATAATTTATATTTTGTCATTTTACTTGCATACCACTTATCTAATGATGGAATAACATCTTTTACTGACGGTAATATCACTGTATATTATCTGATCCCTCTGAGGAAGTAATACATCAAAGACTCTTATATCATCGTAAAAAAATCGTATGAGAAACGACGCATTTTACTTATGAAAGGAGAAATTGAACATGAATATTAGACCGATGATCCCGTCCCGGTTTCTTTTGTTTTTAATCAATTAATTTTGGTGGGCAGGAAGAAAATATGGAGCTAAAAAGAAGAAAGACTATCAACTTAGATGAATATTCTTGGAATGATTATATTTCTTTGCCTTTCACTCAACATGTAAGTGAACTTTGTACATAAATATAATGCATTTCCAACTTACATTTTTATAGAGAAATAGTAAAAATTAATTACTAGTAGTATATTTTACCTAATATTTCTCTTCTTGTTATTCCTTTTTTTTTTTTCTTTTTCTTGTATAGGTTATAAGTGAAACTCTAAGAATGGGAAATATCATCAATGCAGTGTGGAGGGAAGCACTAAAAGATGTCAAAATTAAAGGTTTCTAAACACCATAAATTATTTTTATTCCCTAAAAATTGAATAAATTCATAAGCTTACATATGCTACATATTACATGCCCAAATTATTCAAGTTATTGATATTCATGATATATACTTAATTTATTTAAATTTCAGGTTACTTGATACCTAAAGGATGGTGTGTTTTGACTTCCTTCACATCTATTCACATGAATGAAGAAAACTATGAAAATCCATATGAATTTAATCCATGGAGATGGGAGGTATAAATTTTCTTTTATTTTCATTATCTTTAGATTCTATTTAATGATGAAAAAGTTGTTGTCACGTGACCAGATGTTACGGTATAAATTTTCGTCACGTGATTCATAGGTCACAGATGTTACGGTATAAAGTTGTCGTCATATATCAACTCCGGGTAGTTACAATATAAAAATATCTCATTGTTAATTTTTATATTGCTAAATAAAATTGAGAAAATGTTAATTAATATTGTTATAAAAAAAAGGGTAAACCCTACCCCCGAGGGTCCCCATACTCCCGATCCCACAGGCGTATGGAGATGTAAATCGGGTACAGTAGTACCTTAGAAACACAAGCCGCCCGTTGACGGGGAGACAAAGAGCGATTCGCCCTTGTGGGGTTCGAACCTTAGACCTCCCGCTCCTGTTCAGGCTGTTTTTAAACACCCATGCCTTCACCACTAGGCCATATCCAGGGGATAATTAATATTGTTATATATATGCAGAAAGGAGGAGCTAGCGTAAATAGTAACACATTTACACCATTTGGAGGTGGACAAAGGCTTTGCCCTGGTTTGGAACTTTCAAGGCTTGAAATTGCCATTTTTCTCCATCGTTTTGTTACTACATACAGGTAATTATTCTCCCCACACACACATATTTTAATGGAACAATTTATGTTTCAGTGAGACCACTCATAATATGGTAATAGGACTTATATGAGAGGTCTCACTGCTATTATGGTCCTAGTGTCAAATCACGTTATATCATTTGTTCCTGTTAAAATGATTCCAATCGTGATGTGGTACTGAGATCTTAATAAAAGGTCCCACTGTCATATGGTCCTAGTGTCAAATCATGTTATAGAATTTGTTCAATTAGAATGGTTGCAATCATGATGTTGAGATCTCTACGAAAGGTCCCACTGTTATATGATCATACTGTCGCCTCATGTTATAGAATTTGTTCTGCAAGAATGGTTGCATTCATGAAATGACATTGAGATCTTTATGAAAGGTCTTACTGACATATGGTTTACTGCCAAATCTTATTATAACATTTGTTTTGTAAGAATGATTGTGAAAGTAATATAACATTATTTATTGATTGGGTAGAATTGCAGTAAGAAGGTGTAAAGCAAACAAGACAAAAAATAATGTTACTATCACAATCATTCTAAGACAATGAATGTATAAGATGATGTTTTAGTAGGGATAATTAGTAAAGAAGGGTGTTTTGGAAAAAAAAACGGGAGAAAAAAATTCAAATTTTGTATAGACAACCTTTTTTCCAAACTTTTTTTGGTCAAAGACCCGTTTTTCCTCACTATCCCGTTTTAGTAAGACCACTAATGATGTGGTAGTAGGACCTCAGTGAGAGGTCCCATTGTCATATGGTCATAATGCCATGTCATTTTATAACATTTGTTCGGTTAGAATAATGTACACATGATGCGGCAGTGAGATCTCTATGAAATGTCCTCTATCATACAGTCTTACTGTCGCATCTTATTAGCATAACATTTGTTCCGTTAGAATGATTCTGAGAGTATTATAACATGACAAGATTTACTGATTTGATGGAATGTTAGGAAAGTGTAAAAGCAAACAAGACAATATTATTGAACAATATATTTTATATTTTAGCTAACATTTGCTATCATTTGTGTGTGTGTGATGCAGATGGGTGGCTGAGGATGATGAGATTGTCTATTTTCCAGTTGTAAGAATGAAGAGGAAGCTTCCTATCACCATCACCCCCCTACTACCCCAGGGTGGGGTGGTCTATAATTGACATTTCACCAAATTATTAGTTAATAAATATAAGACCACATCTTTATCTCCTATTTCTATATTTCAAGGTGTATCCACTTTTCCTCACAAGTTGATCATTTACTAATTTTGTAATGAAGGTGTACAAATCCACCTTCTCCACATAAAGGATTCTTTATTTGCACCGTTACGATTTTATCAATCCATTATAGTTATCAGACGATATACTGAATTGATCTTTTAAAAGTCGAATTTTGAATAAAGGATCGACTTTTCAAAAATCAAATATGCGAATCGACCCTCAGAAAAATTG
The DNA here is from genome assembly GCA_036785695.1 of Gentiana straminea. Classification (NCBI taxonomy): domain Eukaryota; kingdom Viridiplantae; phylum Streptophyta; class Magnoliopsida; order Gentianales; family Gentianaceae; genus Gentiana; species Gentiana straminea. The sequence goes on from JAVUPR010000085.1 coordinate 3,450,206, forward strand.
ATTCTTGACTCAAGAATCGACTTTTGAAAAATCGATTTTGTGTGTTGCATGATAAGTGTGTTGTATCGGTAATCTTGATGTTGTATAAATAAAGACTCCCTTTTGAGACCTTAAACTAGATTGTAAAATAGGCAGGGACGGCTGTATGAATTTTAAGATTAGGGTCGGAAATTTATACGACATTCTTGCCTTTTAAATTTGGACTGATATAGTCACTTTTTGATTGCTCATTACATTAAAGTTTTGGATCAATACAGACAAAGTAGTTGATCAATTTTACCGAAAAGCTTGGATTCTCTTGCTTATTGTTTTATCGTTTATCGTTGTAGATCATGTGCATCATAATATTAGTTTCATCTAAACACGCTTAACGTCGAAGTTTTGACGAGATCTTGTTGGGCCTTCTTGAAAAAAAACGCAACTAGTTCAAGCCCAAATTTACAGAAGACGGGTTCTACTGGCAGTCATTTACTACTTTCGGCACTACATTTACATGTTAAAATTTGAATGTAGTTGTGATGCCGAAAGTAATAAACAAATGCCCTATAAAACTCACCTAAGAAGTTTTAAAGAAGGCCCACTATCAGTTGTGGGCTTGCAGCATCATTACGTGCAAATCTGCAAAAGGCCAGATAGCAAATTCCTAGAATGGGCTGTCCCCTAAATATATGGACTATTTTAGAGACAAACAAAAACGTTTTGTTGTGTCATACTATTACTATAAGGCCTTCGAGACCCGGGTCAGGCAACACATCGTGTAGATTTAATCCGATCCAACCTAAAAAAATATGTTAATTTTTTTTTTTTTTGATTTCAAATAAAAAAAAATTTACAAAAAAAAAGATATATACAAACAAGTTTTATTAATTTTTTGCGTATACGGATGTTAAAAATGCGATAAGTGTTGGAAAAAACGTACTTAGGATTTGAATAGAAATAGATATATCAATAATTTGTCAAATGATATGAAAAGATACATGTGTTGTTTGAATCAAACCCGATAACACTCAAAGTTTTTTAATGATGTTATCAAATTTTGATTTTGTCATACTATCACTACTCGAGCGAGACCTAGATATCCTTCCACAACCAATGATTTTATAACCAAAATATTTATTTATGAAAAAATATATTAAGTATGTTTTAAAAAAACAATTTCAACTAAAAGCGATACGATATACGAGCAACCGCTTCCACAACCAATGATTTTATACATTGGCGCATGTGTCCGTTGGACCGTCGATTATAACGATTCCAAATTGATCATGATGTAAACTGTCATAACCAACGGTACAGATGACTGTTGAATCACTCGTTGTGACACAACTGTTTTGCCTCTAATCATTAATCTATACCTTTATATTAGTACTCTTTTTTCAGTACAAAAGTTTCTTAGATTCATCTAAGATGCCATTTGTCAGTTTCTTTCAAAGCATATATATTCATGCCTTTTTCCTTGTACTATATGTTTGCACGTGAAGTTTTAGCAGAATCCCATGTTGTTGTTGTTGTTTTTGAGTGGAGAATCCCATGTTGTAAAACTTGAAAAAAAGTTACGAGTGATGCAAACAAGGTACGTGAGTAGTTCGAGTTCGATTTGATTTTCTCAAATAATTCGGTTCATTACGCTTTGGGGTTTTTATTTTCGGTACACAAAAAAACCTTATGTAATTCAGTACAACACAGTTAATTGCTTTAATCCAGTCCACCCATATAGTCCATTAGCCAACCTGACTATCAATTCATAGTTCTGTCCATGTCTCAAACGTTATCAGGTTCAGCTTGAAAATGAGTCGATTTCAAACGTTTTCATGTTCGACTCGTTAACTCACGGGCATACTCGAATTAAAAAATACTTGTAAAAAATTATACATAAATTTGATGAATATTTATGAAATGTAATATTTTACTACTCTTACTTGGCAATTAAGTCGATAATTATCCAAGCCGAACTCCGAATTAGTCGGACCAGTGTGTTCCGGATACCGGGCTTTAAAAAATAAAATTAAGTCGATAATTAAGACGTTTCATTTAAGAATAGTTTTTGTTTTAGCCTATGAGCTTAAACTTGAAATTCATATAGACTGTTCTATTTTTTTTTTGAGTGGATCTAGACTATTCTATATTTGTCGATAAATTAAAAATATGTATATTGTTAACTCAATACAATCTCGAATTTAGCTTCGAGTTTGACCCAAGTTTGAAGGTGTTAATGATTAAGTTTAAGCTCGATTGTCATGTCAAGTTCGTGTTCGAACTCGAGTTCGTAAAATTTTAAGTATACTTGATTCGATAAGTCAATGCTCAACTCTATTTTTATTATTATTAAAGAAAATATTAAAGGAAATTACAAAAGACGATCCAATCCGTCTTACTAAAGTTTAGGAAATCTTGGACCTTGGCTCGTTAAAATCTTTTAGCAACAAAAATCAAATAAAAAATTCTATTAAGAAGAAAAAGTATATTTGTTCAGTACCGAGTCAAATTATAAATAAATAATCCTCATATCGATGGACCCTAGTTCAAGCTCCCAATCCGCTCTAGATTATCTTCTTCTTTTTTTTTTTTTTTTTTTTTTTAGGAAATATCTCTTGTTTCTTATATCCACATAGATTGTTTACGGTAGATTTTGTATGATCTCATTGCATTTTGTATCGACAATATAAAAATGTATGAAATGATAAAGTAAAGATACAAAAAATTTACGAAATGATATGAAAAAATCATACAAAATCAATAGTTTTATGATGTTAAATGTTACGTATGAATACAATCTCAGTGTTATCAAAACGAAGTATATTTCACAAAACGTATATTTTATAGTTTCGCAACGCATGCATTTGGATAATTAACCTATTAATTATCGATTATGAGAAATGATACAGGCACAACGAAAATTCACAACCAATTACCACAACGGTGATCTACATTATTTGTTTTTGTGGCAACTATATTGATTAATCTAGGTCCCACAATAATCAATGGTGTAGATCACCGTTATGGCAATTGTTAGTGTAATTTCGTTGTGCATCTATCATTCCTCGTTGTTTATACAAAATCCATTCAAGATGTCTCACGGGCTATACCTTTTTATATTATTTTTTTGGAAACAAAAGATTTTAACACACACATACTTTATCAAAAACGGAGTTCGAACTATGGTCTCTAATGCCGGGTTATACCTTTTTATATTTAACATTGTCATTGTAAATTAAGACCGTTTAGAAAGCACATTTATCCAAACGTCAATATTTACATAAAGTAATTAAAATGATTGGATCATGACATATACGTTATAAAATCTATCATTACACATTTTTGTTTCATGATTGATTACTTTGAAAAGCTCATTAATCTTGTTAAATTATATAATCCTATGTTTTTTTTAGTATCATACAGTCGGTTTTACAATGGTATATATATAAAGTGATGTACGAATAAATTCAGTTTGGTATAAATAATAGCCTCCGAAACAGAACGAAGTAAAAGCGTGTTTTATCTTTGTAAACAATTATGCAGTGTGCAATGGAAAGTTATTAGGGTACGCAGCTTTGCTGTACGTTTATATAGTAAAGTGTATACCTTTATTTTTAAACAAAATTCATCACGATACGATTAGGAAGTTTGGGTCTTCTTTTTATACTCCAGTTGTGATTTTTGTTCTGGATGATTGTGTAAAATTTTATTTGGATACCGTGAAAGGTATGATCCATTCACAAGCATATTAACTATTTGGCCGTGTGCGATATGCAATAGCTGTAAACGATTTTAGATGCAGTATATATATATTTACCAAAAAAGACACATGTACTTGCTGTCTTAAAGACACCATTTTTTCCTTGTGAAAATGTTCCGACAGTGAAGTGTGGTCTATGCAGTTGTCCAGAGCAACAATCATACAATCCCAAACCGTTTGGTTATCATATAATCATACATAATCTTTGTTTCCATTTTAGACAACAAAGAACTTCTGTTGTCTAATGATACTTCTTCTATGTTCATATAATTTGAAGGGTTGCCCTCATGTCTCTTATGTTCATTATTCTTATTTCTGCTTCATGCTTCGTGTCATGCCTTTCGTTTTCGGAGATATTTGTTTTCATATATACCAGTATTGGTTTGCTTATTCTTTTCTTTTCCGCTAATTAATGTATTGGTTTGCTTATTTTCATTATATGTTCATTTTCTCGCTATTTGGTTCTCTTTTGTGTTTCTTCGGCAATATTCCTATTGACAATCCAAAGAGGTAAATCTCCCTTTCTATTATTTACGATGCCTTAAATTATTTTAGGTTAAGCGATTCCATTGTTCTTTTCCCAAGATTTTTTTTGTTCTAAGTCATTATTCAGTAATTCTGCATTCTCCTATATTTTTGTAACTATGCATGCTCTCCGGACCGAATATCTTTATATCCATAACTATTGTATTCATGGGATTGTGGATCTGCAACGGCGTCATCTACTACCACGTCAAATTCACCATTTCTATTTGTTGTTCTCACAGTTGACACAAAGAAGTATATATTCCGTCGATCTCTACCTTCTCTCAGGCAATAGTTATAGTTTTCTTCTTTGTTATTCCATGTAATCTGTAATGGAGTCGAATTTGAGTTCTGAGTAGCGTGCATGGTCCAAGATTCTTCTTCAAAAGCTCAGCACTTTCTCTTTAAAAGAAAATTCTCAGCAATTTCGTTCAAGGACCCTCCATCCACTCCTGGTTTTTCTCAGCCTGACGCCATTATATATATATATCTACTCATGTTGTAATGAGCGATATTGTTTTGTAGTCATTATATGGTTATTGTGAATTTATATTTGTTTACACATCTACCTCTTAAGTTCCTGTCCATATGGAAGAGACAGGTGACTATGAAACTGAATTCCGTAAGAAAGTCGTGAACTTCTCTTTCAGACCATTTTCAAATCCTACATTGGTTAACAAAATGCCAATTGTTTCCGGAGCTTTTCCCGCAATGTAACTAATGGAACGAATGTACATCAACTGGATCATGGAATTAGTCTACTACGGTTTATATGTTGATTTGGCATGGGAAGAAGTGATCGCAGCAATCACAGTTTTAACACGACGATGTGCTCTCCTTCAACTTTTCCCTTTCAGATGATGTGTTTTTAAAATGGTGTTATTAAAATGGTAATTTTGCATGTATTTCCTTCACATGTTGTATAAGATCAAGTCAATTTTTTATCATCAGACATTTGTGATTTATGAGGGCTTATATAGAAGGGGTCGATTTTTTTTTTTTTTTCTTTTTTAGCCATGTTCATTCTTTCTTGCATAAATCATCTTTCAATGTGCATTACTTTAATACATTTTTCATTACTTTCATAAGAAAAGAATCATGCTAAATACTGACATTACACATATGAATTCACATTATAATGTAATTTTGAACGTAGCGATTTTTCGTAACATCTAACTCATTTTCCCATCTTTTTTATCGAATTAGCATCATTTATCCCGTGCATTGCACGGATTTCTTACTAGTGGTATATATATAAAGTGATGTACGAATAAATTCAGTTTGGTATAAATAATAGCCTCCGAAACAGAACGAAGTAAAATCGTGTTTTATCTTTGTGCTTGGAAAAAGACACCATATTTGTATACCTTTATTTTTAAACAAAATTGAATTTTGAATGTGGTAAACGATTTTAGATCACTTTTTTTTACAGCTCAACACATTCTCATCAGTTCTAACTTCTAACCTCCATAGCCACACATTAAATAGCTCATCTTCTTGATTTCCATAATTTTATATTTTTGTTTTGGGGAGGGTTCTTTGAAATATGAAGAAATCAATCATTAAATGGGTATTTTTGGTTTGTATAATGTGTTTTTTGGGTGCTAAGTTGATGCAATGCAGTGTAAGTTATGATAGAAAAGCCATTGTTATAAATGGACAAAGAAGAATTCTTATTTCTGGTTCTATACATTACCCAAGAAGCACCCCTGAGGTACTGTAAATTTTGGGTTCTTGATTTTCTTTATTTTTTATATTATTAGTTGGGATTAATACACTTTGGTCCCTCAGTTTAATGGTTTTCACGTTTCTATCTCTAATGTTTTATCTTGACACTTTTACCCCTCATTTATGCGTTTTTTTTTACATGTTCGGTCCAAAATGTCAAGTATCAAACGACTAGCATTGATTTAATGTGAAAGGTTTAAACCGATAAAAGTTTGGCACGTAGAAAATATGAACTGAAAATGTGAAAAAAATACATAGATAGATAGAAGGTAAATGTGTCCAGATGAAAACACCGAGGATGAAATGCGAAATATGGTGAAACAAAAGGGACTAAAAGCGTCTTTATTAATTTATTTTTTTTTAATTTTTAAAATTATTGGTGTTGATGATTCTTAAAGAAAAAAAGTTTGATGTTTGATTTTGTGAATTATTAATAATTTGCAGATGTGGGGTGATCTGATAAATAAAGCTAAAAAAGGAGGACTTGATGTGGTTGACACATATGTTTTCTGGAATGTTCATGAACCTTCCCCTGGCAATGTAAGCTAAATTTTGTTTCTCATTTTCCTTAATAAACATTTTTATGAATTTTTTTTTAATATTTTGTTTTTATTTGTGTTTTATTTTAAATACAGTATAATTTTGAAGGGAGATATGATTTGGTGAGGTTCATAAAGACAATTCAACAAGCAGGGCTTTATGCTCATCTTAGAATTGGTCCTTATATTTGTGCTGAATGGAACTTTGGGTACTGTATTTTTACTCTTCTTTGTTTGTTTAGATTCTGCCCCGAAACCCGGTCACACACACACACACACACAAAAAAAAAAGTGAATTCGGATTGGAAACATTGAAAAAATGTCTGAAAAGTTGAGAATCTGTAAATTATGCTCCTGTTTTTGTAGGTTTTTGAACATTTTTTATTTAATATTTACACAGTGGGTTTCCAGTTTGGCTCAAGTATGTTCCTGGCATTAGCTTCAGAACTGACAATGAGCCATTTAAGGTCTGGCTTTCAAATCTTTGTTTAATAATAATAAGAAGGGCATGTCTACCATTTTTGCATCACGGAACAATCGATTTTTGCAGGGTCGATTCTAGAGCTGAGAGAATCTACGACTTTCTGCTGGCCGAGTGTCGAAAATCGACCGAGCAGAAGTCGATTCTGAGCTTTAGAATCGACTTTCTGCTGGTTGATTGTTTCATGTGTGTAATCATGCTAAAAACACTATGGTGTCCCGAAAGACGCTTTAATAAGATTTTGATTCTGGATTGTTCATAAAATGCCTAATCAAAATTCATGGTGTTGTTGACCAGATGCATATGCAACGATTTACCGAGAAAATCGTCGGTTTGATGAAGAGCGAAAGGCTTTTCGAGTCTCAAGGTGGCCCTATTATACTCTCACAGGTATAATATAAATGCATCAGATCGAATCATAAATTCGAATAAAGAATCCGTATTTTGTGCAAGTCCAAAAACCATCAGATTCTGTATTTTACAGTTTCCGCTTCTGCCGGTTTTCAATTAATCTGAGTAGTTTGAATTTTAAATTTTACAGTATCTAATGCAAGTGCTCGTATTACAGATTGAAAACGAGTATGGTCCTCAGGTGAAATTATCAGGGTACCCTGCTCAACAGTACATGACATGGGCTGCAAAAATGGCTGTAGGATTAAATACAGGGGTACCATGGGTAATGTGTAAAGAAGAAGATGCTCCAGATCCTTTGGTAAGCTGTATGCTATTAATGAAAATAAAAAAAACGATTTATATCAAAGTATTTGCTCGATTTTAATCTAGGGGGGTCTTTAATGGCACCATATATATCGGAAACCATTAACCGGCAGAAAGTTGATTCTCGGCTTTAGAATCGACTGTGCTGTTGTATCACATCAGTCAATTTCGTATGGTGTATGGCTGCAAGTGAATTGGTACCGGCACGTAAAAGCAGTTTGACTTGATTCGGGTTTCTTTGAGTTCGAGCTTGAACCCTAGACAGTATTGACTCGACTCGGCTCGGTTAGGGTGATCGTTTTCGTGTCCTTGCTAATGTTTTTTTTCTAAATGTAAACAGATAAATACATGTAATGGTGTCTACTGTGATGCATTTACTCCAAACAGACCATATAAACCAACACTATGGACAGAGGCTTGGACTGGCTGGTAAGCAAATTCCGCGTTTACAGCACTTGCAGTAGATACAGTATAATACGATAAAACTGTAATATAAACCATCATAATCTGGATTTTTTTTGCTCGAAGGTTTACGGAATTCGGTGGACCGATTCATGAAAGACCAGTTGAAGATTTGGCATTTGCTGTTGCTAAATTCATCCAAAAAGGAGGATCCTTTGTCAATTATTATATGGTCAGTGACTCAGTGTTATATATATAGTTTTTTTTTGAGAGATTTCACTGTTTAACTTTCCTTTCTTTTCCGACCAGTTCCATGGCGGCACAAACTTTGGAAGGTCTGCAGGAGGCCCTTTCATTACAACAAGCTATGACTATGATGCTCCGCTCGATGAATACGGTAAAATTCTCTCTCTCTCTCTCTCTCTCTCTCTCCGAAGATTTATTTCCCAATATATTTCTTCTCGAATGTAACATCGAACAGGTATATCCGTTGTATCATTGGGGACAATTGCTTGCTATTTTTAGGGTTGATCAGGCAACCGAAATACGGACACTTGAAGGAGCTTCATAAAGCTATCAAGCTATGTGAGAGAGCTCTACTTTCAGCTGATCCAATGGTTACTTCATTAGGAAACCTTCAACAGGTATTTTTGCATACATTTTTACTCTCTTGGGAAAAATCTTAGACAGAGGAGATTCACTGTCACTGTCACTGTCACTGTCCTCCAATCAAAACTGGACACGTGGTCTACATTTTTTTTGAAGTGTGTTTGTGATCACCCTGTTTTGTATATGGAATTTTGATACCATGTGTTGCGTTTTGGTTGGATGATAGCGGGCGGATCTCGTGCATTGTGTGTAAGCATTCAGGGGCGGACACACATTGAGTTGGGAGGGGTGCAAGTGCCCTGCCCAAACTGAGATCCGGAAAAAAAGAAATTTTTGTATTAAAACGGTGTAGTTTTTTTTCTGTCACCACTCATGTCTCTGGTGAATCTTCGAATTTGCTCTGGTGGCCTCACTGAGAATTTTTTTTGGGTCCTCCACTTCGCATCTAATGCATTGTTTTGGCATTCAACTGCAGGCACATGTATTCTCTTCAAAAACAGGAGGATGTGCAGCTTTTCTGTCAAATTATGACTCACAAACATCAGTAAAAGTGATGTTCAATGACATGCATTATAGTTTACCTCCTTGGTCCATTAGTATTCTCCCTGATTGCAGAAATGTGGTCTTCAATACTGCAAAAGTAAGTTTTAGTCGAGTTGATTTTAAACCTTGGTAGTATCGACTCGACTCGACTCAGCTCGATTACCACCCTTAGTAAATGGCGGATGCTCGTACTGATGATCTGCTATACAGGTGGAAGTTCAAGCATCTAAAATGGAGATGCTACCAACAAATTCTGGATTTTTTTCATGGGGAAGTTACAGTGAAGATTTATCTTCTTTGGATCATAGTTCATCATTTACAACTTCAGGACTTTTGGAGCAAATAAATGTCACAAGAGATACTACTGATTATCTATGGTATAGCACTAGGTGAGTTAATCTAATTCCCTCTTTTTGGTTGGTAATTGCAGTAGATACCGTAAAAAAAAACAAGGTAAATCTGTAAAATAGAGATTTGAATCATTCAGATTCATTAAATATCATATGGAGCAAAATCTCTACTTAAATTTGTACAATACATAATTTCTAAATTATGTTGTGCATTTAAAGCACTTGCGTCAGATCCTTTAAACGAATTTTATATTTTATAGTTTTGAATACACGTTTTTCTAGTTTACAGAATCTCTATCCAACATGAAATGCATCATATTGTCTATTTTACATAATGCGGTAGATATGAAGAAAAATTTACAGATCTGGATAAATGCGGTAAATGTAAAGAGAATTTTACAAAATCTGTATTTTAATGTAAAAAATATAGTATCTGCTGAAGTGTTATTTTTGCTATTGAAATCTCTAAAATACAGTTTTTTTAAAGGATTTACAGTATCTACTACAAATTTTCTTATGACACAAAAAGCATATTCTCTATTCAAATTATGCATTGTCGAAGTTCTGATTTATTTTAATTTGAATAAAGATTCTGTAAAATAGTGAAAATCGATATTTAAGTTTATAAAATTGAGAATCTATTAAAAGAAACTATGACAATGCCTACCTATTTTGCAGTGTTGATATTAGTCCATCTGAATCTTCATTACATGGTGGTGAGCTCCCAACTCTCATTGTTCAGTCATCTGGCCATGCTTTACATGTGTTCATCAATGGCCACCGGACCGGTATACGCGATTTCTCTCTCTCTCTTTCAATAAATTTTTGTTAGTTCGTGATGGATCGCAACGTTGTATTTCACATAGTCTCATGAACAAGATCGACTTTGGCTCGTTCAACTTGAATTCTTTGATGAATCGAGCTCGACCTAGTTATTAGGCTCGTTTTTTTACAAATGAATGAACATGAGCCAACTCATGAACGGTTTCATAAATGATTCCATTTTATACTTCTCGGTTTAGTCTAGTAAGATCAGTAGAAATTCTTGTTTGTCTGATAAAATAACATGTCGAAGTTCGTTTGTCCGAGCTTAACGAGCCAAACCCGAGTTCAAGCAAATTTTCAATCAAACAAGCCGACCAATACACTTAAACGAGCCGATCTCGAACCAGTTTTTTTTTCTTTGATTAATAAACGAACGGACTCAAACCTAAACAATGGATATTCGGCTCCGCTCGGTTCGTTAGCCTTACTAATGTCACATTATTTTCTTTTTTCTTTCTTTAGGCTCTTATTTTGGAAAGAGGAAAAAAAGAAGTTTCATGTTTAAAGAGAAAATCAATCTCCAAGCTGGAAGAAATAAAATTGCACTTTTGAGTGTTGCAGTTGGACTACCTGTTTGTTCCAATCCCTTTTTTACCTTTTAATTGATTTTTTTTCTATTTAATATTTCAGAAATAAAATTTACTATTTATAAGAAAAATTAAGAATTAATATAAGTTTTTTTTTTATATTTTTATTTATTTATTGAAGAATGTTGGAGTGCATTATGAAACATGGAAAACAGGGGTTTTAGGACCTGTTGCTATACAAGGACTTGACAAAGGAAAATGGGACTTGTCTTTAGCAAAATGGACTTACAAGGTTTTGCATCTATTAACTTTTCTTATTAATGATTTTCGAAAAAATTCTTTTACGAAGAGTCTCTATTGCATCATACTGTCAGATGAGTGACGTATGTATAAAAAAGGTAATAATTGTTTTATCTTTTAGTACAAATGACGATATATACAAATACAGGTCGGTCTAGAGGGTGAGGCCATGAAGAATTTCGGTTTTCAAACCGCTAAATCACCAATTTTGTGGACTAATGAGGGCTCATTCATTGCAAAACAACAACAACAACAACACCCCTTAATGTGGCATAAGGTTTGTTTTATTTTTCATTTATTCCCATTCGAAACCGAGCCTTTGGCGTAACACTATAAACCGTCGTCGAGGGACCAAATATTAAAGGTTCGGGCCTAAAAAAGGGCCTCTTGTAGAAAATAAGGTAACCATGTATAGAAACAAGGCCTAATTGACACGGATTTTCTTGGACCCTGTCTATGTGGGATGCTTTCATGCACCGAACTGTCCTTTTCTAGCAACTATATAAGTTGCGTGTTTTCTTGGACCCTGCCTATGTGGGGATGCTTTTCATGCACCGAACTGCCCTTTTCTGCAACTAAGTTGTGTGTTTTCTTGGACCTATCCCTATGTGGGATGCTTCCATGCACCGAATTGCCCCCTTTTATGCAACTAATTTACGCGTTTTCTTGGACCCTGCCTATGTCGGATCCTTTCATGTACCGAACTATCCTTTTCTGCAACCATGTTGCGCGTTTTCTTGTACCCTGCCTATGTGGGGATCCTTTCATGCACCAAACTGCCCTTTTCTGCAACTAAGTTGCACGTTTTCTTGTACCCTGCCTACATGGAATGCTTTCATGCACCGAACTGCCCTTTTCTACATTTAATTTGCGTGTTTTCAAGCCGAATTTTTTTATTTTTGTGTGTGGTTTAGGCCTACTTTAACGCGCCAGATGGAGATGAACCATTGGCTTTGGACATGAGTAGTATGGGTAAAGGTCAAATTTGGATTAATGGCCAAAATCTTGGAAGATATTGGACACTTTATGCTGTTGGAAATTGCAATAAATGCAGTTATATTGGTCCTTTTCATTCTTCAAAGTGTCAACTTGGATGTGGGCAACCTACTCAACGATGGTAAGTTAAAAATAAAAATAAAAATCCCGAACGAACCACAGTCTGATGTATGTAAGCATCTCGTCTATACGAATCCCATTATACTTGCATTACGAATTCCAAATAATTTGCAGGTATCACGTGCCAAGGTCGTGGCTAAACCCGACCCGGAATCTCTTAGTCCTTTTTGAAGAACTTGGAGGGGATCCCACAAGTATCATGCTAGTAAAAAAATCTGTAACTTATGTATGTGCAACTGTATCTGAAAATCACCCCACAGTTAAAAATTGGACCCATGAAAACTATGGAAAATTTACCCAAGAGCTTCGTTTGCACCGACCCGGGCTTCGGCTTCATTGCGGTGCTGGAAAATATATATCCGGTATTAAGTTTGCGAGCTTTGGAACTCCTTTAGGGTCTTGTGGGAGGTTTCAACAAGGAAGTTGTCATGCTATGGAGTCATATAGCATACTAAAGAAGGTACGTTTTACAGACTCGGACATCACTTTTCTCTGTTTTACAAAAACGTGAAATATATCAAAATCTCTACAACGCATGAATATATATTATGTCTTTTATGCGCTACAAGTAGTAATGTATATTTCCCTGGGGCAGGCTAACTAGGTCACGGCCTAGGGCTCATCCTCGAAATCAACATTTTTAGCGCCCCTGTTTTATTTTGTGTTTCGTTATATTTGCAGAAGTGTTTGGGACAACAAAAATGCTCGGTGACAATATCAAACTATAACTTTGGTCAAGATCCATGCCCTAATGTGCTCAAGCATTTATCGGTTGAAGCGATTTGTTCACCGGTGTAACGCAAAGCCGGATTACGACCTTACAACAACGGTCGTATTATATCTAATTACGAAAAAATTCAGAAATATAACCTTTGTAGGAATATTATACGAAATTGCATTGGTCTTTCACCGGTGTATATCGTGAAATATACACGAAATGAAAGCATACGATATATGTCATGTAGTACGATCTTTCTACACTGGTTGTACCGTAAAGTTTCTCTTTGATTCCAAGAAGTTATTATAAGTGTGCAAAATTAGGTGGTTGTCTAAATGCATTTAGTATAGTATTTGTATTTAGATAGCTATGCATATATATAGAGTGAGCTTTTTTAATGACATCACATCGAATATACTTTCGGAACACCATCAAAGTTGGCTTCAGGAATTTCGGGATACAAATCGGAAATTTGTCATACTTTCTATCTTTTAAACTTAATCTTATACATTATAGTTCAAAATTGTAGATATATATATATATATATATATATATATATATATATATATATATATATATATATATATATATAAGTTTATTTTTCTCTAGTGTGTTATATTTTTAGTGGGTCTGTTGCCCCCTATGTTTGTAGGATGCAAAGGGCTTTGGGCAGCACATTGACATTCGATTTATAGAAAGTCGAAGGTAACCTCGATATTTCACTTAGGGATGGCAATCTCGCCCAACCCGACCGACCTGCACCCGTTCGATTTTCAACTACCCATTCGTAATTTATAAAAGTAAATCGGGTATAGCATAAAACCCTACCCTACCCGTAACCTCGATATTTCTTTGAGGTTATGTAGATGTCGATAAAAAAACTAAAAAACATTAGTTCCTAATAGGACATTCATTTGCAAAATGTCTTAATTTTCGATATTTTGTACTTAAAAAAATTATTTATAAGTCGAACCCGTTGGGGGTGGGTATGGGGGGATTTTATTTATACCCGTTCCTAACCTAAAATGTAATTGCATTATCTAACTAGAATTTGTACCACAAATGTCATTGCATTATCTAACTAGAATTTGTAGCACAATTGACTCTACCGGTGCACCATTTTACTCGTGCATCACAGTAGAATCGACATCATGAAAATCGGTTTTGGAGTCAAAAACCGATTTCCCACTGAGTCGATTTTAAATCGACCTTAGGAAATGCAGCTTTTGGCTCGAGAACCAAGTTTCACAAGATCAATTCAGTGAAAACGTTGTGATGCATCAGTAGAACGGGCGGGCCCCATATAAATTTCTTCGAAATATCTTATGTCAAAAGAGACGTATTATAATTGTCGTACTTTTCTCTATTTCATTAGTTAAGAACATTTCAAACTTGACCCAAAAAAAATAGAGAACATTTCAATACGTACTAGTTTTGAACATGACTATTCCATTTTCAATTTCAGTACACACGTCTGTACAAATCCTATATATATGTATAAATCTTTGTCCAAAAATTACAAATTGCTCAAAAAAAAAGAAAAAAGATGGATACCTTTATAATAGTATTCATATTATTTGCTTGCTTTATTGGAATCTTCTCTATTTTCGGTATTTTGAGTATGATAAGAAACAAGAAGTATGGCCCACCTAATCGGGGTCGGAATGGTGGAATGTCCATTCGTGGAGAAGGTGGAGGAGCCGGAGATGGTGGTCCCGACATGGATGGGGGGATTGATGCTGGAGGTGGCGGTGGATGTGGTGGAGGTGGAGGTGGCGGTGGATGTGGTGGAGGTGGCGGTGGATGTGGTGGAGGTGGCGGTGGCGGTGGCGGTGGAGGTTGTGGTGGTGGAGGTGGAGGTGGAGGTGGAGGTGGTGGCCCTTGAGGACTTAATATAATACGATAAACGCTAGCGCTCCAGGATTTTCGCTATACGGGTTGAAAATTTCTCATTACATTTATTTATTTTAGCATTTTTTATACTTAGGCTTGTATATATATCATCATTTATAATGTAAATTTTGTTTATATATATACATATATATCCACAATATTATTTGTTTTAGCGGGTAGATGGCTCTACTTTGATATAAGGTGGAGCCGTCGTCCTTAGATGTGCGATATTAAATAAAAAGTTTGTAAGTTCCTACGGATGCCAAGTAGTGGAGTCAGACATGCAAAATTTGCAGCCAAGAGGAGGAAACTTCTCTCCATGCCCTCCGGGATTGTCGCTGGCCTAGGACGATTTGTGATAGTTTTCTAGAACCTGCTTGTAGAAGAAACTTCTTTGCTGCTGAATCAACAAAGGATTGAATTACGTTTTCGTTACATTCGGCCCGTACCTTCACGGTGTCTCCCAAATGCAAATACGTTTGGAGGGAGATTGTGAGAGGTATTTGGATTTGGCGTAAGAAGCGGATCTTTGGAGAAGAGACTTATTATCCCCCGCCATACGTCTTCATAGGCCAAATGGTGGAAAGAGCTCGAAATATTAGGACAAATTTTTAATTTAGAGGAACAATAGTTAGTTTTTTTCTTTGTTGGTTTGGACTCTTTGTAAATGTTTCGCATCTCGGTTTATTGAATTAAGAAGGTGGTTAAAAAAATAAAAATAAAAAAAGTTTGTGCTTATATATTTGTTTATTCGTAAAACAAAATCATTTAATGCATGGGTTTCTTCTGAACGAGTGGTGGTGGACGGCTGAGGATAAGCCGTGTGGCGGCAATTTTAGCGGAGAAGCCTTTTGTCACTTATTTGTGAAGACGAACTATTTGGAGGTGTTTAGTGTTTTTTTTTTTTTTTTTTTTTTTTTTTTTTGCAGAAGAATTTGGAGTTGTATTATCTTTTTTGCGAATTCAATATTATTTGTAATATTTTTTTTATGTGTTTTACTTAAGAAATCTGATGAATGACATAAATTTGAATAAAAATACAAAATACTAATTTATTTTCATTTTTACGATAATTATAAAATAGTAAAATAAAAAGTTATTGTATTCTAAAAATGTAATTAGTATTCAGGCTCCAGGGACTTGTTCGACTTTACATAGATCGAAAATAGAAGTTTGATCTCTGCAAAATCGAATTTTGAGCATACAGGTCGAACGTGTGATGCCCTGAAATGTCATTCACATCTCCCTCCCAAAATAAACATTCACAAAGAATTCAAAACATTGCAACAAATGAACTTGTCGGTAAGTATTCACATTTCTACAATAATACACATCATCCAAATGATTTAAAAATAAATAAATAAGAACACAATACATCCTAAACATAAACAATCTTGAAACAATAGGTACCAACAAAGAACCAGCACACCAAAACAAAAACCAAGAACAACAAATAAACAAGAAATGTCCCTCCTCCAAACAAAACCCCTAATCCGAAAACCACCAGAAACGGCACGAACGATTTCAAGAAGGACGATTTACTCACCCAACGTCCGTTTAAGAAGATGAAAGCCGCGAGGTTTATCACGTTCCATCTTCTGCCTTGAAACCTTAATCTGTTCAAAACATTGCCCACAAAAGAATGGCAATTGCATGTAAGGAGATTGTAAGAATGGTGTTGGTATTCTTGTGTGCTTTTGTGTAATGCTTCATCCCATGTTAATGTGTTTGTTCTTGGCTCAGTATGTTCATATTCATCATCTTCATTCCCATTAAAGGATGAATCTTGAAGATTGTCACACTGCATATTACAATCAAGAAAACCGAAATCCATAAAAAGTAATCAAAATAACAGCAAGAAATCAGAAAATATAAACTTAGTACATTATCTTTTCGGAATTCCGGCTGTAAATGGTATGGCAGTAGGGGTGTAATCGAGCGAAGCCGAGTCAATACTCATCAGGGGGTGAGCTAGACTCAACTAAAAAGACTCGGGCTCGAAACTCGACTAGAACTTGATCAAGGTATATAAGGCAAGATTGAACTCAACTTGTTTACTACCCGAAATAACTAGACTTGACTCATAAGCTTGGATATGTTTTTAGAATTCATTTAATTTCTATTCAATATGGTAAGCTCGAACTAGATTTAATGATTTTTATAATGAGTTATTTAATAATAAATCCCATATATATAATTAAGTAATTGATTACTAAATAAAGCTCGATTATCTCACGAGCTACTCACTTACTAGTTTCTTTTTTTGAAGATACTTACTAGTTTCGGAAACTACAGATTGGCTCGATTGATTACTCGAGTAGGTCGAACTCGAAAAGATCCGAATCGAGTCAAACACCTCTACGAGTCAAGTACAAATAGGTCACGATTAATCCGACTCACTTACAGACCTAGATAGCAGGCATAGACTATAGGTAAAAAGCATGGAATTTGACCTGCATCACATTGAACAGAGCAATGCTGTGTTATTTAACCAACACTATTGGTCTGGAATTATGCTACCTTAATGAAAAACAAGATTGAACTAAAAAACACTTGGTCTGGAATTATGCTACCTTAATGAAAAACAAGATTGAACTCGGCTCGTTTACTATCCGACTAACACTTTTGGTCAGGAATTATGCTACCTTAATTGAAATAAAAATGCAGCTAAAGGTCTATACCTGTTCTTTCTTCAGCTGAATATATCGAGTTGGTGACCCGAACGTAAAATTATCCACACAGACAAAATTCGGCCCAGCAAAATCCAAGATTACACCGTCCTCTCGGCATATACCAAGGTGGCCAATAAAGGGTATAAACCAAGATAAGACTGGCAGAGGTGTCCACACAATGCAGCACGGAAATCTTGCTCTTTCTGGACTAATCGACGTGATCCTGGATCTGTTTTCATCCACCATCGCAGCATGCTCGAGATCTTCATGTTCATCCATAGTCAGAGCTGCAAACTGCTGCAATGAATCAAGAAAAAACAAAAACAATCAACAATAACTCGCATGACCGGAAGATAAATTCATATGGACTTAAAAAGCAAACAAGATCATATAACAATCTACTCAACTTTCCACCATCAACCGAGGCACATCCAGTGATTTTTTTCTTCCCATCTGAACTAAGGCATATTCGGTATTAAGTTTGGATGTACGAAAAACATAGTTGCTAAAGCACCAAGCAAAGCCTAGGCGAGCCCGGCGCCAAGCACGTCCTAACGACCCAATGATATCAATTAAACTAGGCATACACGCACCAACTCAGACAAGACTACTAAGTCGTCAAAAGTTTCATCACGTGCACACACACAACCTCCCTTTTGCACAGAATTTCGCCGAGGTGACCCTCGCCTACCTTCTAGGTGCTAAAACTTCGACTCTCACCTAGGCGTGAAGGCACCTAAAAAAATAGATGAATCCAACCCCACAATACATTTTTATGGATCCGCCGGTAACTATCACCACCACGAGATGACTCCGTTTCGATACATTCAAACACTCAAAGCCACTATTCCCTCTCACCACATGTTACATGCTATTGGTTTTTCAATCATTTTAACTTACATGCTGCACAATACCACAGAATCAAAATCTTCAGGATAAAAGTGAATCCTCATTTTTCAACAAGTAACTGTATTGTAAGTACTCTTATCTTTTTCTCCAAAAACCAAAATGAATCCTAATATTCCTTCCAATTGACAAAAATCTAGAAATATAATAAATCAAATGAATGAAATGATGTTCTGTATTTCAGCTGGATCTCCACATAGCAACTGAATATAACCGATTTCAGTAGAAAAAAAGCTCCAATTAAGAAAATGTCATCACAGAGGAAAAATCGAGGGGAAAAAAAAGCTAGCATAAACAAATAAACACAATTCAAACACTAATTTCCAAAATTCTTCAAACGAATACACGAAGAAATTCGAAGGGGAACTGAAATCTGAACGATAAAATGGAGAAAAACTAACCTACCGCCGGTGAAATCGCGATCGGAGATGGTGGATCAAGACTGGGATTCTTCTCTCTGCCAAAACCAGACGCACGTATAATAAGTAAGAGACTTAACGTGTGAAAACCAGATAACAGAATATCTTTTATTTGCTATATTTGAGCTCATTTACCTAACAAACGAGCTCAAGCTCGAGCTCGTTTGTTTAGTAAACGAGCTGAAATTTATCGATAGGTTTGATTCAATTAACTGAAATATAATCATGATTCATTTACGTCATGCAAACAAGCGTTCGTGATCATATGAATCTTTGTTTAAGTTTAGCTCATTTACGTCAAATATACGAGTGTTTATTCAAGTTTGACTTATTTAATGACGTTTTAAGTTAATTAAATATTGTGTACATATTTGTTCGTGAATTGAAACGAGCACTCGTGATGATAGTTTATGTTTGTTTGTTTACTATTTGAGCTTGATAACATTTCATCGTGTACTTGACTCGAGTTTCACTTGACCTCGGCTCGAGTTTGAAGATGATGAATCTCGAGTTTGAGTCTGATAATTTTAGAAACTTGTAATCAAACATAAATTCAAATAATCAAAGTATGTTAAACTCGATAAGTTAAGGAAAGAGTATCAGGTGGGGTCTTAAAATAAAAGGAACGATAAAATGTCGGTTTGATCCCTCGATAGTGAATATGTTGTGATGCCAATAACGAGTGCCTAAATTAAATACCAAAACTCATATAAAAAACATGTTTATTCTTGAACGTGAATCAAATACATGACAGGGGGCAAGAACCCTGGTTTACCCAACAAATCAAAGTCCGGTTTTTTAATATGAGTTTTTGTAAATATCAAACCATCTTAACAATTTTGTTACTTTTAATTAAGAAAATTATCAAAGATTTATGTAAACTTATCTATTTAGTAAACCTATCTATTTATTTTAGTATATTTACATATAATTAACGAACGTGATAATGCTATTAATAGATTATAATTTATACAAAAAATAGAAAAATAAAATAAAATATTAGCATGCAAAAAGAAAAAGAAGAGTTCTTTAACAATAATCCTTTTCCTACTCTTAAGGATCTTTGATAAGTTCCAACTTTCTAACACTTCTCCTTCTTCTTCCTACACAAATCCTAAACAATATCTCACACCACCTTCATCTCTCCTCCTCCTCCTCCACATTGACTGCCAAACACCGCCGCCATGGCCGGAGGACGAGCTCGTAGCAATAAGCGATCGTCTAACTCGACGTGTTCAACGACCGTGACGACCATAATCATTGCAGCTATGTGTGTTATGGGTCTTTGGTTGTTGTCTCCTAGCTCTATTACGTCTCCTTTATCCGCCACCCGAACCGCCATTACCGCCTCCTCCACCACCACCGCGGCGGGGGAGTCTAATGGGGCGGGTCAGAAGACGCCGGTTTTCGACGATAGTGAAGAAAATCTTCCTGATGATGCAGTCAAACAAGATGAATCTAAGAAAGAAGAAGTTGGTAATGAAGATAATAGTGAAACAAATCAAGGTAATGTAATCTATCTTGCATGAGACCGTATCTCGTATTCGATACGTATCTGATATAGATATAATCCCGTATCTCGTATTTGATACGTATCTAACATAGATATACACCGGATACTCATCTAGGGGTGAATATGAAGAGTTGTTATTTAACCATTATAGTTTTGTTATTGACAGTTTAGTATGTATCCGTATCTGTATCCTGTATTTTTCAAAAATGAAGATTTTCACACCCTACAATGTAGGTAATGACAACGCGAACGTTGAAGAAAATAATCAGCAAAAAAGTGAAGATGTAGAGAAAGAAGCTGAACAAGAACATGAAAGTCATGGAAAGACGAGCAAAGAACAGATTGAGCATGATGAAGAAGTAGTTGAAAATGAAGATCATAATCAAACAGCTGATCAAGAACAGCAGCAGCAAAGTAACAAAGAAACTCAAGAACCCGAAGAACACGAACAACACGAGAGCCGCCATGGAAAAACTAGCAAAGATCAGATTGAGCATGATGAAGAGGTTGCTAATCAGAATCAAGATGATCAAGCGACTCAAGAACCCGAAGAACAACATGAAATCCAAGGAAAAAGGAGCAAAGATCAGAGTGAACACGATGAAGATACACATGTAGCAAATGATCAAACAGTTGAGAGTCGGCATAATAAGAATGTGGTTAATAAAGAAGAAGATGTTGATAAGGAAAATGATCAAACAGTTGATGGGCATAACAATATGGGTAATAAACAAGATCAAAACAGAGGTTATGAACATAAAGAGTATAAATGGAAGCTATGTAATGAAACAGCTGGTGCAGATTACATACCATGTTTGGATAATGAAGCTGCAATCAAGAAATTGAGGAGTAGAAAACACTTCGAACATCGTGAAAGACATTGTCCTGACGAAGCTCCGATGTGTCTGGTTCCATTGCCAAAAGGATACAAAAAACCAGTCAAGTGGCCACAAAGCAGAGATAAGGTATTGCTATATACAAACGACATTGAATCTATCAGGGCAAAAGAGTCGACTTTGCAGAGGTTGAATTTCGTTTTCTACCCTTCCAGAGTCGAATTCTTAGCTCTGGAGAGGTCGAAATCACTGTGGTGCCCCGAAAGTAGATTCGATATGGTGCAAAGTAGAATTTCCCAAGCATATATATATGTAGTACTTGATACTGATTATTGTTATCAAAATGATTAAAAACAGATATGGTATGCTAATGTACCTAGAACAGAATTGGCAAAAGTAAAAGGCCATCAAAATTGGATGAAGGTAACAGGGGAATTTCTTACTTTTCCTGGTGGAGGAACACAATTTATTCATGGAGCAATGCATTATATTGATTTTCTACAAGAGGTAAGTTTATAATCTTGAGAATTTATTAGGTTTTTTATTTTTATTTTATGCATTTCATACCAAAATAAGGCTTGATGCACCAGTAAAAGTTGTGTGACCGAAAGTCACGAGTTTGAGCCATGAAAACGGTCTCTTACGGAATTCATTGTATGCACTATGTATGCACGTAAGCAAAGGCGGAACCATGATTTTTTTAGTAAAAACAGAATCAGAAAGATGGAGAAAACCAATGATTTCTTTTGACATATTATGACGGTTTTTTTCACCAGAATTTTTATAATATTGTAGGCAGTTCCGGAAATCGCGTGGGGAAAACATACAAGAGTAATCCTAGACATTGGTTGTGGAGTAGCTAGTTTTGGGGGTTACCTATTCAAGAAAGATGTAATTACAATGTCTGTTGCACCAAAAGATGAACATGAAGCACAAATACAATTTGCACTAGAAAGAGGCATACCTGCAATGAATACAGTTATGGGTTCTCAAAGGCTTTCATTCCCTAGCAAAGTGTTTGATCTTATCCAGTGTTCACGTTGCAGAATCCCTTGGCATGCAGATGGTGAGGAATTATATATGGGTTTTTAATCAAGAATGTTACGGGATGATTATACTTTTGGTCTCGTATATTTTTTTTCAGTGTTTTGAAACTAGTTACTGTCTTTTGAGGTGTCGTTAGTGGCACCACATTGGGAGTGTGAGGTTTGGTTTTCCAAAGATCGAATGTGGATATTGAACCTCTGGAAAATCGAACTTCATGTGTGAGATTTGACTTTCCAGAAGTTGAACCTCAATGTGGTGCCTCGAAAGTAGTGTTTGGTCGAACCTCAATATTTTTGCAGTGTTTTGAAACTAGTTCCTTTTTTGAAACTAGTTCCTTTCTTTCATGGTGTCTTTAGTGGCACCACACAAAATTTACCGTGGCACCATACAGGGGTGAGAGGTTCGACTTTTCAGAGATCGAATGTGGATATTCACCTCTGGAAAGTCGAACCTCATGTGAGGTTTGATTTCCCAGAGATCGAACCTTAGTGTGGAGCCCTGAAAGTAGGTTTGGTATGGTCCACTGAAGACGGTTGTCTTTTATAATGACCTTTTTTTATCCTTAACTATACATTTTTGTTACCCTTTTAGAACACTTGAAGGATTGAATCCACCGACTAACGTTTGACCCAATCTTCGGATTTGTGAAGTGTCTTAAAAGTGTATAGTTAAGGGTGAAAATTGTCATTACATGATATAAGGGCTAGTTCGGAGTCAATAAAAAAGATACGAGACCAGAAGTAGAGAGATGAATTATGATGCAACGGCGGGTATACTAAGTGAAAATGTGAAATGTATGCAACTCACCCCTACATACATCCACTATGTGATAGAGGGCATGTTCACACCACCCCCTTCACTTGGTATATATCTCTAAAATAATCGTTGCACCATCCTTTTCTAAATTATAGTTTGCGACCAATAGCATGGTGACACGTAACAGTTGATAATCAAATGTTAGTCAACTAAGTGATTCAATTAATGACACCACAACAAATCTACTTTCGGAGCACCACACTGACATTCGACATCTGAAAAGTCGAACCTAACCCGAGGTGTGAAGCCACATTAGATTCACTGTGATGCCAATAACAACGGTCTTAGCGATTTTATCAGTGCACCACACTAAATCGACATTTTAAAAGTCGATTATTGACTCAAGAATCGACTTTCAAAAGGTCGATTCAAGTGTGGTGTACAGAGATAGTAGTGTGATGTATGATATATTCATGATTAACTAAAATTTGATTTATGATGAAAAGGTGGTCTACATCTCCTAGAAGTGGATCGTGTCCTAAGACCAGGTGGCTTTTTTGTTTGGTCTGAAACTCCTGTATATCAAACACTTCCAGAAGATGTTCAGCAATGGAAAGGTAATATTTTTAACCTTTTTTATTTTCATTAAAAACGATATTACCACGTAAAGTTGACAGTTTTACTCTGAAATAATTCGCGGGTTTTTTTTCTTCTTTTGCAGATATGACTAATCTTACAACAGCAATGTGTTGGGAGATTGTGGCAATTAAGAAAGATAAACTGAATTCTGTTGGGGCAGCTATCTATCAAAAACCAAATACAAATGAGTGCTATGAAAAAAGAAAGCAAAAGAATCCTCCTATGTGTAAAAAAGATGATGATCCCAATGCATCTTGGTAAGTTGATCCCAATGCACCACTACTGATCTACTTTCCGGGCACCACAGTGACATTCGACCTCTAGAAAAGTCGAATCTAAGCTCAAAATTCGACTTTGCAGAGGTCGGATGTGCTTTTTCTACCTCTACAAATTCGAACCTAACCTGAAATGTGGTGCCACGGTAGATTAGTTGTGGTGTCTTTAATAAGCAGTCATTTATCGGTCTTCTATTATTTCACCAATCATTTTAGGAGACCGACTTTTCTCACCTCAGACCTAGGGTTTGGAGGTTGATGTCTCTCGTCTTATATATCGTTGGACCTATATTTTGTTGTGATAAACACACTTTTAGTCCCTTTGTTTCAAGATTTTTGCGCTTCTATCCTCTAAGTTTCATCTTGGCATTTTTTTATCTTCATCTATACAATTTTTTACCTTTTCAGGCCACTTCTACCACGTGTCAAGTTTTTATTGGTTGGAGCATTTTCCGTACCTTCGATGCTAGTTGTTTGACATGTGACGCTTGGACTAAGCGTCAAATTGAAACGTTGAGGATAAAAATGCGAAAATCGTTAAACTAAAGAGGCCAAAAACGTTTTTATCCCGGTTTTTCTTCATTTATATTCTATAATTTCATTGTGTAAACAGGTATGTACCTCTCCAAACATGTATCCATAGAGTACCAACTGGAGCAACAGAAAGAGGCACAGAATGGCCAGAGGAGTGGCCTCATAGACTTGAGACACCTCCATATTGGTTATCCAAATCCCAAACCGGAGTTTATGGTAAACCGGCTCCTCAAGATTTCACAGCAGATTATGAGCATTGGAAGCAGGTTGTGAGGAATCTGTATCGCAGAAAACTCGGTATTAATTGGTCTGACAAGAGAAATATCATGGACATGAGAGCTGTGTATGGAGGGTATGTATGTAATTTTGATTCACATTAATGTTGGCACAAACTGTATCTGCATAGTTTCAGATTTCCGAAATTATGAAAGAATAAAATTGAAAAAAAAAAAATTGCAGGTTTGCAGCAGCATTGAAGGACCTTGAAGTGTGGGTAATGAATGTGGTGAACGCAGATGCCACCGACACGCTTCCGATCATATTTGAACGCGGTTTGCTCGGTATACGCCATGATTGGTGTGAAGCCTCCAGCACATATCCAAGAACATATGACCTTCTTCATGCTGATCACCTTTTCTCTAAACTCAAAAACAGGTCAGATTTACCTTCAAATAACATCTTTCAATGTTATATATATGAGTATAGTACTATGGTCACAACAATTGGCACGACACACTTTTACACCGTTGATTAGGTAAATGCTTCTTGAAATCCTATTATGACACTTATTTTGGGACAATAACATCTACCTAAAACGGAACTTATTTTGGGTAGGAAAGAGTATACAGTAAGGCCTAAATGGTATGCCCCATTCCCGGACCTACCGGATGTTTCCATGCATCGGGTTGCCCTTCTTTTATAAGAACAATGATTTCTCCACTACGAATCGAATCACTACTACATCTTCCATTACACGCTTTCTCACCATAACTGTAGAACCCGTTCATTTCTGCGTGTCCCACTATGATCAGTGATGACAAATGTTTATTACACGAAAATCTCCGTAATGAATGTATCATTATCGTTTTACATGGAGTAGGTTACAGAGTGTACTATTATTAAAAACAGGTGCAGCATTGTACCAGTTGTGGTAGAGGTAGACAGAATAGTTCGACCCGAAGGCAATTTGATTGTGAAAGATGACTCAAATACCATAAATGAAGTGAAAAACTTGCTCAATTCATTGCATTGGGAAGTCAACATTACATTTTCTAGCAATGATGAAGAAGGGATTTTAAGTGCTCGTAAATCATACTGGAGGCCTGATTCCTATTCTTGATTCTCAATTGAATAGTTAATCGGGATAAATACGTTTTTGGTCCCTATTGTTTCACAATTTTTTCCACTTTTATCCCCAGTGTTTCATCGTGACAAATTTTTACCGCTCATCTTACATATTCAGCCAAAAGTGACACGTGTCAAGAATCTATCATTGAAGATAGGGCATGTTTGAGTCAATAAAAACTTGACACGTGGTGAAAAGGGACTGAAAAGTTAAATAAATGAATGGATATAGGGTAAAAGTGCCAAGATGAAACATAGGGAATAGAAATGCAAAAATCGTGAAACGAAAAGGACCAAAAGTGTATTTATCCCTGGTTAATATAGTTGTCGTTGAATGCAAAGAGAACACTTGTCCTTGTAAGGAAATTATACCGTAGAATGCTTCTAACGAGGAGATTCACTTGCATCCAATCAAATCACGACATTTGGCTTGATTTTTGTTGTTTATGGTGTCCAACTTGTTTGTAATGTGATCGTCCTTTGATTGGATACAAGTAGATCTTCTTGTTGAGGACACTCTGCAGTGGAATTTCTCCTTTTTGTAGCCTCGATTGTCTCGATTTTTTTGTTGTTAATCTAGGATTAGTGTTAAGGTTTATGTAGCACTTATAATCATCATGATCTTGTATAAGTAGACAAGATCTGTTAACATTCAATCAAAACACGATATTTTGGTTTGATTTTTGTGTGTTAGTGATGACATGTTTTGTTTATGAACTTGTTTCGAGTGTACTTCATAAATCTTGATTATTGATTTTTCAAAAATGTGTGATACATGTGTAGAGATGATACACATAAGAATTAAAAATATAAGGTCCAAAATGTATTTAATAAAACTACAAGGACCAAAATATTCAAAATAAATCAATTTCTAGTTGCTTTTCTTCAATATTCACTAAGGTTACTTCATTTCACATAACCGAGTTATGGATATGTATATCTCGATCCCATATCCAACTTTAAAAAAATTACGAATTTGCCCCAGACATGTATCCTAAGTATCCGGTGCGTATACAATACAAAACACGTTACCAAACAGGAGTATCCGTAAACCACAGATTATCAATGACAAATTGACTAACCTGCTAAATGCAGCTGACACCAGAATTCTTGATCATCTTTCCCTCTTTCATCATCTTCCTCACCTCTAATACACCGTCCCAATTATCCGATTCTGCGTAAATCGTACTCAACAAAGTATAATTAGCAGCATTTTCAGGCTCCAATTTAATAAGCCTATGTGCCAGCTTTTCTGCAAGATCTAATCTTCCATGAATCTTGCAAGCAGAAACCAAAGCTGTCCAAATTCTTGTAGAGGGCATTTCAGTCATTTCAAGAACTATATCACATGCATCTTTAAGCTTTCCTGCTCTACCAAGCATGTCAATATAACAAGCATAATGTTCCATGGTGATCAAAATGTCTTTTTTATCCTTTATTGCTTCTTTAAAAATCATTTGTCCTTCTTCTAATAGTCCTGCATGATTACAAGTTGTTATGATTTCACGAAGCGCGATTGCATCGGCCTTCATCCCTTTTTGTTGCATCTCATGAAACGCCTGTAACGCGTCTTCTCCGTAGCCGTAATGGCCATAAGCACTGGTAATGGCTGTCCATGAAACAGAGTCCTTTATTGTCATTTCATTGAAAATCTGAACAGAATCTTTGAGAAAACCACACTTTGCATACATGGTTATAAATGAGTTTTGTATATTTAGTTCTGATATCAACCCGGTTTTCATAGCGTAACCGTGCACCCAGAGTCCGTGGTCAATCGAAAACCGAGTATTACATGCAGAAATCACGGCCAAAAGAGTAACATCATTGGGTTGAATTCCTTCTTGTTTCATTTCATTGAAAAGCCTAATAGCTTCTTCAGCAGTTTCTTTACTTCTTGAATAAAATCCAATTATACAACTCCACATCACGACGTCTTTTTTCGTTGACCTGTCAAAAATAATCCTAGGAGAACTAGATTCTACGCCGATATCACAATACATGTGTATGAGAGCAGAAGAAACTTTGTAATCGGTATCCAATTCGTTACGAACAGCGTATCCATGAATCGCTTTCCCCTCTTTTACTAAACCAAACTTGGCACAAGCTGGTAATATGCTTATCAATGTTACTCTATTAGGCTTAAATCCATTCATCTGCATACCGCGTAAACACTCGAACGCCCTCTCGAAATCATTAACCGTAACACATCCACCAATCATAGATGTCCATGAGAATTCATTTCTAACCTCCATAGCATTGAAAACACGAAAAGCCGATATATGATGATCACACTTGAAATAGAAATCCATAAGTGCAGTAGACAATAAAACAGATTTCCCTATTCTTTCATCAATAGTAACAAGACCATGAATAACCTTCCCAAAAGCAAAATTCCCTAAATGCACACAACTAGAAATCACACAAGCAATTAACTCTGGTTTAGGCACAAACCCATAACTATACATATCCTTAAACAATATAACCGACTCCGTTAAAAACCCGTTTTGTATGTAGCAATTTATCATGGAGCTCCAAGAGACAACATCCCGTTCAGGCATACTATCAAACAGTATATATGCACTTTGCACATCTGAAAACTTTGCATACATCGATATTAAAGAATTCGAAATAGTGCATTCCGAATCGTACCCGTTTTTAAGGGCGTCACAATGAAGCTGAAGACCAAAGGGTTTATGTGTTTGAGAAACGCAACAGGATTTGATTACTGAAGAAAGAATAAAAGGCGTGCTTGGATGTCTAGGGAAGAAATGGTGGAGCTGTACTTTGTAAAGCTTAATGCTTTCCAATCCTCTGGATCGTATTACAGTGCCCATTTTTCACAATTTAGCAACTTCAATTTTTTTCGTCACTCAGAGCTCAGGGAAAATTTTACTTTCAAAATCTTTTGATCAAATTACACGGGATTCTTGAAGCGAAAGACTTTGGAAAAAAAATTCAAAAATGGCGGGGTGGTGTCCGAATTGACGGATCCAGACCCGACCCGACGAAATTATAAAAAAAAAAGGAATATTAATCAGTTTATATTTTCTTATTGATTTAAGGATAAAACATTTTCTTTTAAACTATTTTACCCTTTCTTTTAATCTTAATATTCCACTTCTCATCTCCTCCCAGTCAAACGATTCTCTCTTCTTCCCGAATCTCCACTCTCTTATCTTGTAAAACCCAGGGGAAAAAGCAAGAACCTTGGCCAGAAGTTGCATTAATCTTCTTGACAGCAATAATGGAGGAAGGATCATCAGACATAACCCCTTTTAAACACATCCAAAACCACCAGCTCCAAGCAAATTATCCTTATGAAAATTCCTAGTCGCCTTAGAAAGCTTCTGATTTCAGATTTATCAGATTTCAAATCTTCACACTGATTGATTTTGGGAAAGATTGTTCGATTTATCAGATTTCAATTTGCACACTGATTGATTTGGGGAAAGATTTCAAAAATCAAGGTTCCGTTGTTCAAAAGTGAGAAAATCAGGGTTTTAGGGCAAACATCGATGGGTTTACTCCTTTTTGGTTCTTTCTTTTCCTTTGACCTACTCTTTTAAAAAAAAAAGTAAAAAAAGAACTCAGGGGAGAGATAGATTTACCAACAGCTGCTCTCCACATTTGTTCGATTGGGATAGATTTACCAACAGTTGCTCTCTGCATTTGTTCGATTCGAACAAATGTGGAGAGCAACTGTTGGTAAATCTATCTCTCCCCTAGGTTCTTTTTTTACTTTTTTTTTTTAAAAGAGTAGGTCAAAGAAAAAGAAAGAACAAAAAGGAGTAAACCCATCGATTTTTGCCATAAAACTCTGATTTTCTCACTTTTGAAAAATAGAACCTTGATTTTTGAAATCTTTCCCAAAATCAATCAGAGTGAAGATTGAAATCTGATAAATCGAACAATCTTTCCCAAAATCAATCAGTGTGAAGATTTGAAATCTGATAAATCGAACAAATGCAGAGAGCAGCTGTTGGTAAATCTATCTCAATCGAACAAATGTGGAGAGTAGCTGTTGGTAAATCTATCTCTCCCCTGGGTTCTTTTTTTTTTTTTTTTTTTTAAAAGAGTAGGTCAAAGGAAAAGAAAGAACCAAAAAGGAGTAAACCCATCAATGTTTGCCTTAAAACCCTGATTTTCCCACTTTTGAACAACGGAACCCTGATTTTTGAAATCTTTCCCAAAATCAATCAGTGTGAAGATTGAAATCTGATAAATCGAACAATCTTTCCCAAAATCAATCAGTGTGAAGATTTGAAATCTGATAAATCGAACAAATGCGGAGAGCAGCTGTTGGTAAATCTATCTCAATCGAACAAATGTGGAGAGCAGCTGTAGGTAAATCTATCTCTCCCTTGGGTTCTTTTTTTACTTTTTTTTTTAAAGAGTAGGTCAAAGGAAAAAAAGAACCAAAAAAGAGTACACCCATCGATGTTTGCCCTAAAACCATGATTTCTCACTTTTGAACAACGGAACCCTGATTTTTAAAATCTTTCCCAAAATAAATCAGTGTGAAGGTTGAAATCTGATAAATCGAACAATCTTTCCCAAAATCAATCAGTGTGAAGATTTGAAATCTGATAAATTGAACAAATGCGGAGAGCAGCTGTTGGTAAATCTATCTCAATCGAACAAATGTGGACAGCAGCTGTTGGTAAATCTATCTCCCCCCTGGGTTCTTTATTTTTAAAAGAGTAGGTCAAAGGGAAAAAAAACCAAAAAGGAGTAAACCCATCGATGTTTGCCTTAAAACCCTGATTTTCTCACTTTTGAACAACATAACCCTGATTTTTGAAATCTTTCCCAAAATCAATCAGTGTGAAGATTGAAATCTGATAAATCAAACAATCTTTCCCAAAATCAATTAGTGTGAAGATTTGAAATCTGATAAATCGAACAAATGCGGAGAGCAGCTGTTGGTAAATCTATCTCAATCGAACAAATGTGGAGAGCAGATGTTGGTAAATCTATCTCTCCCCTGGGTTCTTTTTTTACTTTTTTTTAAAAAAAAGAGTAGGTCAAAGGAAAAGAAAGAACCAAAAAGGAGTAAACCCATCGATGTTTGCCCTAAAACCCTGATTTTCTCACTTTTGAAGAACGGAACCCTGATTTTTGAAATCCTTCCCAATATCACTTAGTGTGAAGATTAAAATCTGATAAATCGAACAATCTTTCCCAAAATCAATCAGTGTGAAAATTTGAAATCAGATAAATCGAACAAGTGCGGAGAGCAGCTGTTGGTAAATCTATCTCAATCGAACAAATGTGGAGAGCAGCTGTTGGTAAATCTATCTCTCCCCAGGGTTCTTTTTTTACTTTTTTTTAAAAGAGTAGGTCAAAGGAAAAAAATAACCAAAAAGGAGTAAACCCATCGATGTTTGCCCTAAAACCCTGATTTTCTCACTTTTGAACAATGGAACCCTGATTTTTGAAATCTTTCCCAAAATCAATCAGTGTGAAGATTGAAATCTGATAAATCGAACAATCTTTCCCAAAATCAGTCAGTGTGAAGATTTGAAATCTGATAAATCGAACAAATGCGGAGAGCAGCTGTTGGTAAATCTATCTCTCCCCTGGGTTCTTTTTACTTTTTTTAAAAGAGTAGATCAAAGGGAAAAAAAAAGTACCAAAAAGGAGAAACCCATCGATGTTTGCCCTAAAACCCTGATTTTCTCACTTTTGAACAACGGAACCCTGATATTTGAAATATTTCCCAAAATCAATCAGTGTGAAGATTGAAATATGATAAATCGAACAATCTTTCTCAAAATCAATCAGTGTGAAGATTTGAAATCTGATAAATCGAACAAATGCGGAGAGCAGCTATTAGTAAATCTATCTCAATCGAAAATGTGGAGAGCAGTTGTTGGTAAATATATCTCTCTCATGGGTTCTTTTTTACTTTTTTTTAAAGAGTAGGTCAAAGGGAAAAAAAGAACCAAAAAGGAGTAAACCCATCGGTGTTTGCCCTAAAACCCTGATTTTCTCACTTTTGAACAACGGAACCCTGATTTTTGAAATCTTTCCCAAAATCAATCAGTGTGAAGATTGAAATCTGATAAATCGAACAATCTTTCCCAAAATCAATCAGTGTGAAGATTTGAAATCTGATAAATCGAACAAATGCGGAGAGCATCTGTTGGTAAATCTATCTCAATTGAACAAATGTGGAGAGCAGTTGTTGGTAAATCTATCTCTCCCCTGGTTCTTCCTCCTCTTCTTCTGCTCATGCTCTATCTACGTACAGTAATATCCGTAACGTAGATTCATATCTCTGGACTCCGAGCCGACGTGATATTTTCAAATCATTAGCTAGCCTATCTAAGACTGGTTTTGATCGGCTAGAGGATGCTCATATTTTCTATGAAATTATGTAAAGTTATAAACCGCTACCTTCAGCGGTGGATTTTAATAGCTTGCTGACCGGGTTAATGAGGAGAGAGTTTTTCCGTCCTGTCATCCATCTCTACGCAGATATGCTCGGAAAACGTCTTCCATTTGATCGCTGGACCTTAAGTATTGTGATTAACAATCTTAGGCAAGATGTTTAAGGTCGGTCTCAATCCCGACGAGGTCACATACACCACCATTATAAGAGGATTACACGAAGCGAAAAGGCCGGCTGGTGCAATTGATTTTTACCGGGTGATGTGGGTCCAGAATTTTTGTAACGGGATGGGGCACGGAACTGTTATTAATGCCCTTTGCAAGGATGGCGACACAAAGCAAGCCATTCAATTGCTCCGTCTTCTTATTGAAAGAGAAGGCCGTCACAATACTATGATCTACAACACAATCATTGATGGATTGTGCAAAGCGAAAATGCTTTCCTAAATCCTGGATCTATTTTTGGAGATGTCTGCAAAGGGTATTCAACCCAACCTTTTAACTTACAACTCTCTCATGCGAGGACTTTGCATCGAGAAGAGACGCGATGAAGCCATTGCTTTGATCAAAGAGATGGAAAATGAAGGAATTTTCCCCGACGTTGTCACCTTCAACATCATTGTTGATGATTTGGGCCACACAGGCGCGGTTGAAGAAGCCGAGGATATAATGCAAAGAATGACCATAAGGGGTGTTTACCCCGACATATTCACATACAATTCCATGATGAAGGGGTACTGTATCCGAGGGAAAATTGACGAGGCTCAGAAACTGGTTGATGTAATGATTTAGAATGGAACCAGGGCTGCACACCTACACCATCCTTATAAATGCCTTTTGCAAGGTGAAGAGGATTGATGAAGCATATCTTTTGTTCAGACGCTTTTCGGGTTGGGATGTCATCACTTATACGGTAATGATGCTTGGTCTGTTTTTGGTTGGGAGGTTTGATGAAGCCAAAAGCCTCTATGATGAGATGCCATCTAGAGACTTGATCCGTGATTTGGCGACGTATGATATCTTTCTAAAAGGCGTCTGCCTTAATGGGCATGGTGAGGAAGCCTACGCGTTGCTGACGGAGTTGGAGGATAGAAGCATCCTTTTAAACGCACCATCGTATATTGTTGCTATAAGAACCTTGAGCGAGGGCGGGAATGTAAGGTTGGCTTAAAACTTGTTCGGTCGCCTAGGTTCTTTAGGGATTGAGGTTAGTGCAGAAGCCTACAATGCATTGATGGTAGGTTTAAGCCGGGAGGGATCCTTGGAGGAGGCTGAAAAGCTTTTGGTTCATATGCAAGAATGTGGTGTGAAGCCAAACAACGTCACACACAATCTCTTGTATAAGTGCCGGCTCAGAAGAAAAGAACAAGAATCGACCGTATTTTAGTAAAGTTATGAATATTTAGCTTTATTTTGAGTTTTGGTTTTGCATGTTAGCTGCTTTACTTGAATGACCTGAAAAATCATTTATTGATATTATCGGTCTATGTTGATTCCTTATTCCCAATCTTCTCTTTTCGTTGCCTGTGATTATCCTGACCACCTTCCCACATTTTATATGACATTTGGTGATGTAGTGGTAGACTCATACGAGTTTCATTGAGTTTCTAATGTGTTTGTGAAAACATAAGATATCCATGTTAATACAATGCTTAAACACTGTTCCTATAGGCCAGTGAGTTATGTTTTGCTTGTTTTTAGGTTCTGGTGTGAGCATTGGTTCGATTAAGTTTCAGTTCCACTTACTCTTGTTAGGCCACTGATTCCTATTGTGTTCCTCGGTTTCTCACAAGTTTGATATGTATGGAGGTCTAAAACTGTGGTGTGCTATTAATTTTGAGATTGGTGGCTATTTTAAGTCTGAAGTGGTGATGTAATTCCTTTTGTTTTCGGTTCTGTTGGATGGAAATTCAGCTTCAGTGGAATAAGCTTCAGGTCCTCTCGTCTTGTCAGTCCTCTGTTTCTTTTGCGCTCCTCTTCTTTTTAGTTATTGTTGTGTCAAAATCTGGAATCTCTTATAATGTTGCATTTGTGCAAGTTATGTGCCGCTTCTCCTTGTGGCGTTCTGTTAAACATTGTGTGTGATGGAAAGGCGATATGCTCAGGTCTATTTGGTCCTGGAATTAAGTCTTTGGAGTCTGCACCTTCCCAAGTCTATTAAAAGTCTTTGGTGTCTGCACCTTCCCAAGTCTATTAAACGTTAATTATAAGTCTATTTGATCCTGGAATTTCGCTCCCATTCATAATATGCCCTTATAAATGTGAACAAGGTGCTTAGATCACATTCATTAATGGTTATCTTCAAGTAATTTAGCTGTTGTATATCATTGTTTTCCTACTATCGCCGGAGATGGTCGTTTTAGTTGTAAACCCAAAAAGAACCAAAAAGGAGTAAACCCATCGATGTTTGCCCTAAAACCCTGATTTTCTCACTTTTGAACAGCGGAACCCTGATTTTTGAAATCTTTCCCAAAATCAATCAGTGTGAAGATTGAAATCTGATAAATCGAACAATCTTTCCCAAAATCAATCAGTGTGAAGATTTGAAATCTGATAAATCGAACAAATGCGGAGAGCAGCTGTTGGTAAATCTATCTCAATCGAACAAATGTGGAGAGCAGCTGTTCGTAAATCTATCTCTCCCCTGGGTTCTTTTTTTACTTTTTTTTTTATAAAAAGAGTAGGTCAAAGAAAAAAAAAAGAACCAAAAAGGAGTAAACCCATCGATGTTTGTCCTAAAACCCTGATTTTCTCACTTTTGAACAACGGAACCCTGATTTTTGAAATATTTCCCAAAATCAATCAGTGCGAAGATTGAAATCTGATAAATCGAACAATCTTTCCCAAAATCAATCAGTGTGAAGATTTGAAATCTGATAAATCCAACAAATACGGAGAGCAGCTGTTGGTAAATCTATCTCATTCGAACAAATGTGGAGAACAACTGTTGGTAAATCTATCTCTCCCCTGGGTTCTTTTTTTACTTTTTTTTAAAAGAGTAGGTCAAAAGAAAAAAAAAAGAACAAAAAAGGAGTAAACCCATCGATGTTTGCCCTAAAATCCTGATTTTCTCACTTTTGAACAATGGAACTCTGATTTTTGAAATCTTTCCCAAAATCAATCAGTGTAAAGATTTGAAATCTGATAAATCGAACAAATGCGGAGTGTAGCTGTTGGTAAATCTATCTCAATCGAACAAATGTGGAGAGCAGCTGTTGGTAAATCTATCTCTCCCCTAGGTTCTTTTTTTACTTTTTTTTAAAGAGTAGGTCAAAGGAAAAAAAAAGAACAAAAAAGGAGTAAACCCATCGATGTTTGCCATAAAACTCTGATTTTCTCATTTTTGAACAACGGAACCCTGATTTTTGAAATCTTTCCCAAAATCAATCATTGTGAAGATTGAAATCTGATAAATCGAACAATCTTTACCAAAATCAATCAGTGTGAAGATTTGAAATCTGATAAATCGAACAAATGCGGAGAGCAGCTGTTGGTAAATCTATCTCAATCGAACAAATGTGGAGAGCAGCTATTGGCAAATCTATCTCTCCCCTGGTTCTTCCTCCTCTTCTTCTGCTCATGCTCTATCTACGTACAGTAATATCCGTAACATAGATTCATATCTCTGAACTCTGAGACGACGTGATATTTTCAGATCATTAGCTATCCTATCTAAAACTGGTTTTGATCGGTTAGAGGACGCTCATATTTTCTATGAAATTACGTCAAGTTACAAACCGCTACCTTCAACGGTGGATTTTAATAGCTTGATGACCGGGTTAATGAGGAGAGAGTTTTTCCGTCCTGTCATCCATCTCTATGCAGATATGCTCGAAAAACATCTTCCATTTGATCGCTGGACCTTAAGTATTGTGATTAACGCTTACTGTCATTTGGACAAAGTGGATATGGTTTAGCAATCTCAAGCAAGATGTTTAAGGTCGGTCTCAAGCCCGACGAGGTCACATACACCACCATTATACGAGGATTACACGAAGCGAAAAGGCCGGCTGATGCAATTGATTTTTACCGGGTGATCTGGGTCCAGAATCTTTGTAACGGGATGGGGCACGGAACTGTTATTAATGCCCTTTGCAAGGATGGCGACACAAAGCAAGCCATTCAATAGCTCCGACTTCTTATTGAAAGAGAAGGCCGTTACAATACCGTGATCCACAGCACAATCATTGATGGATTATGCAAAGCGAAAATGCTTTCCAAAGCCCTGGATCTATTTTTGGAGATGTATGCAAAGGGTATTCAACCCAACCTTTTTACTTACAACTCTCTCATACGAGGACTTTGCATCGAGAAGAGACACGATGAAACCATTGCTTTGATCAAAGACATGGAAAATGAAGGAATTTTCCCCGACGTTGCCACATTCAACATCATTGTTGATGATTTGAGCCACACAGGCGCGGTTGAAGAAGCCGAGGATATAATGCAAATAATGACCAGAAGGGGTGTTTACCCCGACATATTCACATACAATTCCATGATGAAGGGGTACTGTATCCGAGGGAAAATTGACGAGGCTCAAAAACTGGCTGATGTAATGATTCAGAATGGATGCCAACCAGGGCTGCACACCTACACCATCCTTATAAATGCCCTTTGCAAGGTGAAGAGGATTGATGAAGCATATCTTTTGTTCAGACGCTTTTCGAGTTGGGATGTCATCACTTATACGGTAATGATGCATGGTCTGTTTCTGGTTGGGAGGTTTGATGAGGCCAAAAGCCTCTATGATTGATGAGAGATAAATTTATGATCGTTATTATGACATTTCGCCCCAATATTGATACTATTTTGAGCATTATTGTATCAAATCAAGTCAAAAATACTAAGTTTTATCCAAATGTATAAGTAGTAGTTATTATATAAATTATCGTATTTTTATAAGTTTTTTTATTAGTTTTTGTATCGGTTTAGTAACCGGAGTGTCGTGTCGGATTTACGTTTGGTATTTTGGTGGTTCATTGCAGGATTATACATTGACCAAGATTCCACGTAACGACATGTTTTGAGTCTAAAAGATGTGTTTAGAGGATTAGAAGAAGATGCCACAAGTTTACGAGTTCAAACGGAGCAAATTTTCCTAAGTACTTAAACCAAAACCTGTTTCGACGGAGATTTGACCCAGCTTAGAGGCATTTTCAGGGGATGACTTCTTAATGAAAGTTGTAGATCTTCACATAAGCTTTCCAACGCACTTTGAATTACGTCAATTGGAGTTCTACAACTCAAGTTATGGTCAATTGACTAACCGATTCGGATTAGTAAAAATCCCGAAATATCTTCGTAATACGAATGGCTCATCAAAACGACATTTTCTGAAGAAGTTTCCTTCATAAAAGTTGTATATCTTCAAGAAAGCTTTCCAATGGATTTTGAATCAAGTCAATCGTACTTCTACAACTCAAATGGTGGTCAAGTGGCTAATTGATTCAATTTCGTAAAAATCCCGCAAAACGTTCGGAGTATGAATTTGCTTATCAAGACGGCGTTTTCTGGAGAAGAGTCCTTCATGAAAGTTGAAGAGTTTTCCGAGATCTTATTTATGACATTTGGATCATAATTTTTGGAGGTCTACAACTCAAGATATGAATTTTAGAAGTTTAATATATAATTATATATAATTATATATACATACGCACATGGGTTCACATGCGAGGAAATGATTGTAATCATCACCACCGGATCGATCCGGCACCAATCCGGATCGATCCGGCCTCAACATTTGCCTATATATACAGGCTTAGATCAATTGGATCAAAGGCCCCTTTCTTTCCCTCTTCTCTCGTCCCTCTGCTCTTTCTTTTTATTTTTATTTTTTTTGGATCATATATATATATACATATATGATATATATATATATATACACACACACCCTTCATGTATATATATATATTCTATATATGAATATATATGTGATAGATCTATCTATATGATTTATATATCTAGATCTAGATTTCTATTTCATCTCGTTTCTTCTTTTATTTTTATTTCGGGGCCCGTATATACATATATATGTACGTATGTATGTATATATGTTTTTCACATATATAAATAAAATGGTTATAGTATCGTTGTAATGGCGGAATAATTATCGAAGATTGTTGATTTAGAAGCTTTGGCATGTTAGATCCGGTGGAAACGACCCCGATTCGATAGTCATAACCGGTAATATATTCTAAAATTGTTATGTTTATTATTTCTATTTCTATTTATATATGATATTAAACTAAAAATATATCTAGCCAAGATATGAATCTGAATTTGTTAATCTTTTGGTAAAATGAATGATCGACTCTGGTAATCATGATTAAAACTAATTATAAATGAATCTTTTTCTATTTTAATCGTATTCGTATTGACATATTTAATTGATCGAGGAATTCATAATCTAATTATGAATTGACGCCTCGTAGTTAGGATACGAGATAAAAGATAGAAAAACCGGAGGGTAAAATTGGCCGTGTGAATAACGTGATAACGGAATCCGATTTCCTACCCGGGGGTAGATTTGTTTTGGGAGAAATGAATCTTATTATAATTTGTACTCGAGATCGTAATAATGTTAAATCATCGGTTTAATTGAAACTTAAACCGGAAAGTTAAATCGTCCGGCTTTGACAACCGGAGCCTTTTAAATAAAATTGACCGTTTGACGAACGGAATGACTCCTTTTTATCTAAAGGTAGATTTGTACTCGGGACTGTTCGAAAAACCGTAACAGTTGTGGATCTTGGTCGATGCAATGGACATATGACAATTTCATACGCTCGTGTGAGGAGGAGTTGTCTAGCTTAGGAGTACACCGATTCATATATAATTTACACCTTGAATAAAGGAAGATCGTCTCATTTATTTCTACTAAAAGATATTGATTCGGTAAAGTATTCTTGGCTAGATCCAAAAATATATCTATATATCTATTTGTATTTATTTTTCGCTTTACTAACAATCTAACTACTAACATAATCTAACCCGAGGAAACCGATAAAACCGCGACTTAGATCGAGTTAATAATAGCTTCTTGGTGTTTAACCCCACTTAAAAGAATTACCATGTTTTCCCTGAGGAATACGACCTGACTCACCAGACTAGCACTACAATTTGACCCGGTACACTGCCGGTTAGGATCTGTATAGCCTAGGTAATGTCCGTCAGCTTTCTGGCGCCGTTTCCAAGGTTAGGTTTAGGTCTGTCAGCATTTTGGCGCCGTTGCCGGGGAAAACATCGCTAATTTCTTTCTTTGTGTCTAGGGTTACTACTTGTATTAGCTCAAAATTCTCGAGGATAAGTCAACACTCTTCTTATCACATTTCTTTTTTTATTTTTCCGTTGGTATCTACCTTCTTTTAGTTACCAATTTTCTTCTTCTACCAAATTCGAGTTATTTTCTATTTTCGATAGTAGAAAGTAAAACTGGTCATAACAAATGACCGAGGATAAGTCAATACATTTCTCAATCTCATTTGTATTTTTATTTTCATTGGTACCTACCTATTTGGTAAGATATCAATTTTTTTATAAAAATACTCGATAAATACCGAGTGGCTTCGGTAATTACCGAGAGAGAGAGAAAAAAAAAACCGAAAAAAAAAAAATAAAAAAATACACTTGGTAAATACCGAGTGGAGTCGGTAATTACCGAGAGAAAAAAAAAAGTGGTTTTTTTTATCGATTTCGTATTATTTTCTATTCGATATTTTCTATTCCACAAGAATTGTCAAATCGAGTTACGAAAATGGTCGAAACCGTTGGTGAAACACCTGAACAAGGGATTGCTCATGCTCAAGGGCATGGCCAAAACCTTAATCAGAATTTACCTCAACCTAATAAACAGAATCAGAATAATAGAAATAATCAGAATCGGAATAAGCATAATCGTAATAATCGAAACCAGCCAAACCCGAGACCTATATGTGATCAGACCGTAAGAAGGTACCAGATTAATAATCCAATTCGTTTACCCAATAAAGGAGCAAATAATTTCGAAATAAAATCTCATCTTTTTGGTTTAATTGACACAAGAGCCCAATTTCTAGGAGAAGATGATGAGGATCCACATCATCATCTCTATCTTTTCGAAGAATTGTGTAATACAGCCAAAAGTCATGGTGCTCATTATGAATTAACGAGGATGTCTATGTTTCCTTTTTCTTTAAAAGGAAGAGCACGAGATTGGTTTCTGTCACTCCCACATCATTCATTGACAAGTTGGGAGGATATTCAAACCGAGTTCTTAAAGCAATATTTTACTCCTGGTAGAAAATTGGAATTAATAGTCGAGATTGCCAACTTTAGACAAGGATCTGAAGAAATGTTTGGGAATGCTTGGGAAAGATTTAAAAAGCTATTAAGAGCTTGTCCCGATCATGGTTATTTCTTAGATATGCAAATCCAACTTTTCTGTCGTAAATTAAGGAAAGACTCACGTGCAGATGTAGATCATGCATGTGGTGGTTCGTTAATAATGAGTGAAGCCCAAATAGTTTACGATGCTATAGAAAAGATTTCCAAAAATAATCGTATGTGGGAAACCGGTTCTAGCATAAGAAAAGTAGCCTTTGCAGGAGAATGTACATCGAATGCGGAAGTTCTAGCACACTTGGAGAATTTGAGTAGGAAATTTGACGGCTTATTAGCCAGTAAAAATGTAAACTCAGAAAATATCATACCAAATGAATACTCAAGTCATGATAATGTGTCATTAGGGATGGAAGAACCAAAAAGATATTCAAGGGAAAAGGTGAGTTTTTTAAAACAGCATAGGAATTTGAACGACGCGTATTCAAACTCGTTTAATGCTTTTAAAAGAGATCACCCTACTTTTCATTGGTCTGAAACCCCTAGTAAGCAAGGACAACCACCGTATCCAATCCAATATAAGAATCCAAATCTAGTTTATCAAGGAGATACCTCGAATCAGAATCTACAATCATTACCTAAACCGTATCCACAACATACCACTCAAAGCATACCAATCACCCAAAGTTCAACCCAACCTGAAGGAGTTGATAAATGGGAGAAATTAATCGAAAACTGATGGGTATGATGTCAACTCAAGCTCAGAATATGGAAACCATGATGACTTCTATAGGTACAGTCACTAAGGATATGAGTACGTTGAAAACATCTATGAGTGGACATGATACCAGAATGAGAATTGTAGAAGCTTCATTGAGGAATCTGGAATATCACTTGAGTAGAGAAGTAGAACGTAAAAACAGTAAGGGAAAATTCCTTAAATGGTACTTTCGCAAAGTTTTTTTTGCTAAATAATACTCTCTTATATCGCGCTCCGATGGATCGCCATGTATCGCCAATTGATCGCTAAAGATCGCTAATTCATCGCCAAGGTATCGCCAATACATCGCTAAGGGTATTCGCGATTTTGCATTTCGCCAATACATCGCCAATATATCGCGCGTCGCGGCTACATCGCTGTACTATATAAGAAAGAAACTTTTGCAAGAATACTAAATAAGAAACAAACTTTCGCTAATACGCTATATAAACTTATCTCCCAAACAGTAAACCCTCAGAAGGATTGCCAAGTAATATCGAAAGAAATCTGAGTGGGGTAAATGCTGTTATTACCAGAAGTGGAAGGATCTGTGGAAGTAATGGATTAGAAAAATTCGGGAATAATGAAGTAGATGATGATTTAGATGGTAAATATAAGAAGAATATGGAATCTAAAGGGCCATTTCAAACCGAACCTTATCCGGCTCAACCTAAATTCACATCGGTTCAACCTGGAAGGGCAACACCATATCCAGTGCATATTTTGAAGAAAAAGGTACTGAATGATGACACACTATGTCTTCAAAAGGCACAATCATTCAAGGAAGCTTTACCATCTTCATCTATCGACAAGGGTAAGGGAGGTATTCATTCTAACCTTATTGATCTTGAATTACTCCCCCATTCCCCGAAAAATGAAATGAAAAAGATGAAGTTGGATAATAAGTATGCATATTTTCTTAACACTTTTCGGCACTTAACTATTAATACCCCTTTCATCGATGTTTGTAAGGGAGAGCTTAGTTTGGGAGTGAATGATGAGCGCGTTATCTTCAACATTTACAATTCATTGAAATATCCATACATTACACTAGAATCTAGTTCTTGTGTAGACACTTTGTGTTCCCTTGTTGTGGATCGTACTAACACGCAGGTAGTTGAAGAAGATGACTCTATCAATAATATGAAGGCTCACAAACCGAAAGCTCGAAAATCAAAGGAAAAGGTCAAGAACCGTTGGATTCGACGGCATTCGTCTAACATATGTTGGAAAGCAATATTGATAAAAAAGACGGATGCAGTGCGTGAGGATGACCCACCACCAGTACATTAGAAAACTGAAGCACGGTAAAGTCTGGCTATAGACTATAAATGTAGTCAATGACGGGTACTATCTTTCCTTTTTACTCCTTAAGCATTTATTTTTAGTGGATTATGTGCTTAATTGTTACGTGCTTTTGTGAGTAATTGTTAGAAGTATCCCGTTTTGTTTAGTATATTATATTAGTTAATCATTATCATTTTGGTCGAGCGAACGACGTTAACTAAAAGCGCTACCGGGAGGCAGCCCGTAAAAATGTTAAATATAATAATTACTCATACTTTGGATGATACTTTGCTAATACTTAGGATTGATTTTCATTTTGTTTCACCAAGTCTTAGGATGAATGTTTGAATGTCATTAAAAAAGGGAATGATTAGGTGGTTATCCGAAAATCCTGATGGATAACAAAGATAAAATTCAAATGCATCATTTCTTGGACTTAGATTGTTAGAACGATTTGAAATAACCCTTGAGGATCTGGGTATAAAAGACTCGAGTTAATACTTTGCCATACATTTTATATCATGATCTAGTCTTGTTTTAAATTTCAAAAATAATGTGTGACATGTATTAGTTCAACTACCGTGGAATATTGTGTGTTTTAAATCAATAAAAGTTTATGTGGTGTGTTTATCTACCCTTTTGCATTACACTGTCACACTCCACATACTTTTATTTTATTTGCACACACAACGGTCATAACTTTAACCCACCCACCCACCCATTATATCATCCGAGTATTTGTTTTGACTTGTTTTAGTGCACCATTGCTTTCCCAACAACTTATTTACACTCACTTTACATTGAGGACAATGTAAGTTCGTAAGTGGGGAGTGGAGTCGTTGGTCTAGCAATGGCATTAATGTTTATTTTGTATCAATAAATCCCTTAGTTTTCGATCTTTTTCGAGCATTA
The DNA here is from genome assembly GCA_036785695.1 of Gentiana straminea. Classification (NCBI taxonomy): domain Eukaryota; kingdom Viridiplantae; phylum Streptophyta; class Magnoliopsida; order Gentianales; family Gentianaceae; genus Gentiana; species Gentiana straminea. The sequence continues at coordinate 3,493,827 of JAVUPR010000085.1, forward strand.
TTTAGTTGATTAAAATAAACTGTATAAGGTATATATTTCATGGATTTGAAGATATAATGATCAATTTGGATGTGTATAACCAACGTGAACCGTAAGTGCATTGTAATTCCAAATATATTTGTGTAACATGAATTCCTTCACGTAAGCCTTTGATATTGAAACGAAAATTTTAAACTGTATCCATTCAGTATCCTAGTGGTTATTCTAGATAATAACAGTAACTTAGTACCTAACTTTTGAACGTGTACTGTGAATATCTGAAGGTTTGAATGTGATAGAAAGGATATAAGTTAAGTTTATGAAAAAAAAAAAAATACCAAATTAAGATGAACTATATATATGTTGGTTGTAGCTACCAATGATTTGAGTGCAGTCGGGTGTTATCACGAAACGTCATATATCACTATGAGGTTTAAAAGCTCCCGACTGCCTGATGATAGTAGTCCAGCTAGGGTGTTATCACGAAACGTCCTATTGCTGGGAATGAAGGCATATGCTACACATGTGAAATTAAGTTCATCAAAAGAAAAAAAAAAAAAAAAAATTTTAAGCGTGGTTGAAAACTTAGCTATCTTCTGACTATCCCCAGTATAAACTGAATGATATGCTTTAGGGATTATCCTAATAAGTACTCGGAAGAACTTTGTGTGGAAGCATATCGTATACCTAGGAAAATCATTAGAATTTGTCGAATGGATATTTGTGTGTTTGCTTGAATTATTCAAGAGAGGATAGTGGAAATTGAAAAGCTTGCTTGTCACACACACACTCGTTATACATTTATATTGAGGTTAAAGCCTGGTTGTAATTCTAATGGTTGTATTATCTAGTTGTTCCTTATACCTTATATCTTCATGAATTTATCTCTTATTCATTTTGTTTTATCGCTTGTTTTGATCGAGGACGACCAAAAGCTAAGTAGGGGGTTGTGATGAGAGATAAATTTATGATCGTTATTATGACATTTCGCCCCAATATTGATACTATTTTGAGCATTATTGTATCAAATCAAGTCAAAAATACTAAGTTTTATCCAAATGTATAAGTAGTAGTTATTATATAAATTATCGTATTTTTATAAGTTTTTTTATTAGTTTTTGTATCGGTTTAGTAACCGGAGTGTCGTGTCGGATTTACGTTTGGTATTTTGGTGGTTCATTGCAGGATTATACATTGACAAAGATTCCACGTAACGACATGTTTTGAGTCTAAAAGATGTGTTTAGAGGATTAGAAGAAGATGCCACAAGTTTACGAGTTCAAACGGAGCAAATTTTCCTAAGTACTTAAACCAAAACCTGTTTCGACGGAGATTTGACCCAGCTTAGAGGCATTTTCAGGGGATGACTTCTTAATGAAAGTTGTATATCTTCACATAAGCTTTCCAACGCACTTTGAATTACGTCAATTGGAGTTCTACAACTCAAGTTATGGTCAATTGACTAACCGATTCGGATTAGTAAAAATCCCGAAATATCTTCGTAATACGAATGGCTCATCAAAACGACATTTTCTGAAGAAGTTTCCTTCATAAAAGTTGTATATCTTCAAGAAAGCTTTCCAATGGATTTTGAATCAAGTCAATCGGACTTCTACAACTCAAATGGTGGTCAAGTGGCTAATTGATTCAATTTCGTAAAAATCCCGCAAAACGTTCGGAGTATGAATTTGCTTATCAAGACGGCGTTTTCTGGAGAAGAGTCCTTCATGAAAGTTGAAGAGTTTTCCGAGATCTTATTTATGACATTTGGATCATAATTTTTGGAGGTCTACAACTCAAGATATGAATTTTAGAAGTTTAATATATAATTATATATAATTATATATACATACGCACATGGGTTCACATGCGAGGAAATGATTGTAATCATCACCACCGGATCGATCCGGCACCAATCCGGATCGATCCGGCCTCAACATTTGCCTATATATACAGGCTTAGATCAATTGGATCAAAGGCCCCTTTCTTTCCCTCTTCTCTCGTCCCTCTGCTCTTTCTTTTTATTTTTTATTTTTTTGGATCATATATATATATACATATATGATATATATATATATATACACACACACCCTTCATGTATATATATATATTCTATATATGAATATATATGTGATAGATCTATCTATATGATTTATATATCTAGATCTAGATTTCTATTTCATCTCGTTTCTTCTTTTATTTTTATTTCGGGGCCCGTATATACATATATATGTCTGTATGTATGTATATATGTTTTTCACATATATAAATAAAATGGTTATAGTATCGTTGTAATGGCGGAATAATTATCGAAGATTGTTGATTTAGAAGCTTTGGCATGTTAGATCCGGTGGAAACGACCCCGATTCGATAGTCATAACCGGTAATATATTCTAAAATTGTTATGTTTATTATTTCTATTTCTATTTATATATGATATTAAACTAAAAATATATCTAGCCAAGATATGAATCTGAATTTGTTAATCTTTTGGTAAAATGAATGATCGACTCTGGTAATCATGATTAAAACTAATTATAAATGAATCTTTTTCTATTTTAATCGTATTCGTATTGACATATTTAATTGATCTGAGGAATTCATAATCTAATTATGAATTGACGCCTCGTAGTTAGGATACGAGATAAAAGATAGAAAAACCGGAGGGTAAAATTGGCCGTGTGAATAACGTGATAACGGAATCCGATTTCCTACCCGGGGGTAGATTTGTTTTGGGAGAAATGAATCTTATTATAATTTGTACTCGAGATCGTAATAATGTTAAATCATCAGTTTAATTGAAACTTAAACCGGAAAGTTAAATCGTCCGGCTTTGACAACCGGAGCCTTTTAAATAAAATTGACCGTTTGACGAACGGAATGACTCATTTTTATCTAAAGGTAGATTTGTACTCGGGACCTGTTCAGAAAAACCGTAACAGTTGTGGATCTTGGACTGATGCAATGGACATATGACAATTTCATACGCTCGTGTGAGGAGGAGTTGTCTAGCTTAGGAGTACACCGATTCATATATAATTTACACCTTGAATAAAGGAAGATCCGTCTCATTTATTTCTACTAAAAGATATTGATTCAAGAAAGTATTCTTGGCTAGATCCAAAAATATATCTATATATCTATTTGTATTTATTTTCGCTTTACTAACAATCTAACTACTAACATAATCTAACCCGAGGAAACCGATAAACCGCGACTTAGATCGAGTTAATAATAGCTTCTTGGTGTTTAACCCCACTTAAAAGAATTACCATGTTTTCCCTGAGGAATACGACCTGACTCACCAGACTAGCACTACAATTTGACCCGGTACACTGCCGGTTAGGATCTGTATAGCCTAGGTAATGTCCGTCAGCTTTCTGGCGCCGTTTCCAAGGTTAGGTTTAGGTCTGTCAATGATGAGATGCCATCTAGAGGCTTGATCCGTGATTTGACGACGTATGATATCTTTTTAAAAGGCGTCTGCCATAATGGGAATGGTGAGGAAGCCTACGCGTTGCTGACGGAGTTGGAGGATAGAAGCATCCTTTTAAACGCACCATCGTATATTGTTGCTATAAGAACCTTGAGCGAGGGCGGGAATGTAAGGTTGGTTTGAAACTTGTTCGGTCGCCTAGGTTCTTTAGGGATTGAGGTTAATGCAGAAGCCTACAATGCATTGATGGTAGGTTTAAGCCGGGAGGGATCCTTGGAGGAGGCTGAAAAGCTTTTGGTTCATATGCAAGAATGTGGTGTGAAGCCAAACAACGTCACACACAATCTCTTGTATAAGTGCCGGCTCAGAAGAAAAGAACAAGAATCGACCGTATTTTAGTAAAGGTATGAATCTTTAGCTTTATTTTGAGTTTTGGTTTTGCATGTTAGCTGCTTTACTTGAATGACCTGAAAAATCGTTTATTGATATTATCGGTCTATGTTGATTCCTTATTCCCAATCTTCTCTTGTCGTTGCCTGTGATTATTCTGACCACCTTCCCACATTTTATATGACATTTGGTGATGTAGTGGTAGACTCATATGAGTTTCATTGAGTTTCTAATGTGTTTGTGAAAACATAAGATATCCCTGTTAATACAATGCTTAAACACTGTTCCTATAGGCCAGTGAGTTATGTTTTGCTTGGTTTTAGGTTATGGTGTGAGCTTCGGTTCGAATAAGTTTCAGTTCCACTTACTCTTGTTAGGCCTCTGATTCCTATTGTGTTCCTCGGTTTCTCACATGTTTGATATGTATGGAGGTCTAAAACTGTGGTGTGCTATTAATTTTGAGATTGGTGGCTATTTTGAGTCTGAAGTGGTGATGTAATTCCTTTTGTTTTCGATTCTGTTGGATGGAAATTCATCTTCAGTAGAATAAGCTTCAGGTCCACTCGTCTTGTCAATCCTCTGTTTCTTTTGCGCTCCTCTTCTTTTTAGTTATTGTTGTGTCAAAATCTGGAATCTCTTATAATGTTGCATTTGTGCAAGTTATGTACCGCTTCTCCTTATGGCGTTCTGTTAAACATTGTGTGTGATGGAAAGGCGATATGCTCAGGTCTATTTGATCCTGGAATTAAGTCTTTGGTGTCTGCACCTTCCCAAGTCTATTAAAAGTCTTTGGTGTCTGCACCTTCCTAAGTCTATTAAAAGTTAATTATAAGTCTATTTGATCCTGGAATTTCGCTCCCATTCATAATATGCCCTTATAAATGTGAACAAGTGCTTAGATCACATTCATTAATGGTTGTCTTCAAGTAATTTAGCTGTTGTATATCATTATTTTCCTACCATCGCCGGAGATGGTCGTTTTAGTTGTAAACCCAAAAAGGAGTAAACCTATCGATGTTTGCCCTAAAACCTTGATTTTCTCACTTTTGAACAACGGAACCCTGATTTTTGAAATCTTTCCCAAAATCAATCAGTGTGAAGATTGAAATCTGATAAATCGAACAATCTTTCCCAAAATCAATCAGTGTGAAGATTTGAAATCTGATAAATCAAACAAATGCGGAGAGCAGCTGTTGGTAAATCTATCTCAATCGAAGAAATGTGGAGAGCAACTGTTGGTAAATCTATCTCTCCCCTGGGTTCTTTTTTTTTACTTTTTTTTAAAAAGAGTAGGTCAAAGGAAAAAAAAAGAACCAAAAAGGAGTAAACCCATCGATGTTTGCCCTAAAACCTTGATTTTCACACTTGTGAACAACGGAACCCTGATTTTTGAAATCTTTCCCAAAATCAATCAGTGCAAAGATTGAAATCTGATAAATCGAACAATCTTTCCCAAAATCAATCAGTGTGAAGATTTGAAATATGATAAATCGAACAAATACGGAGAGCAGTTGTTGGTAAATCTATCTCATTCGAACAAATGTGGAGAACAGTTGTTGGTAAATCTATCTCTCCCCTGGGTTCTTTTTTTACTTTTTTTTTAAAAGAGTAGGTCAAAGGAAAAATAAAGAACAAAAAAGGAGTAAACCCATCGATGTTTGCCCTAAAACCCTGATTTTCTCACTTTTGAACAACGGAACCCTGATATTTGAAATCTTTCCCAAAATCAATCAGTGTGAAGATTTGAAATCTGATGAATCGAACAAATGCGGAGAGTAGCTGTTGGTAAATCTATCTCAATCGAACAAAGGTGGAGAGCGGCTGTTGGTAAATCTATCTCTCCCCTAGGTTCTTTTTTTTACTTTTTTTAAAGAGTGGGTCAAAGGAAAAAAAGAACCAAAAAGGAGTAAACACATCGATGTTTGCCCTAAAACTCTGATTTTGTCATTTTTGAACAACGGAACCCTGATTTTTGAAATCTTTCCAAAAATCAATCAGTGTGAAGATTGAAATATGATAAATCGAACAATCTTTACCAAAATCAATCAGTGTGAAGATTTGAAATCTGATTAATCGAACAAATGCGGAGAGTAGCTGTTGGTAAATCTATCTCAATCGAACAAATGTGGAGAGCAGCTGTTGGAAAATCTATCTCTCCCCTGGTTCTTCTTCCTCCTCTTCTTCTGCTCATGCTCTATCTACGTATAGTAATATCCGTAACATAGATTCATATCACTGAACTCTGAGCCGACGTGATATTTTCAGATCATTAGCTAGCCTATCTAAAACTGGTTTTGATCGGCTAGAGGACGCTCATATTATCTATGAAATTACGTCAAGTTACAAACCGCTACCTTCAGCGGTGGATTTTAATAGCTTGCTGACCGGGTTAATGAGGAGAGAGTTTTTCCGTCCTGTTCTCCATCTCTACGTAGATATGCTCGAAAAACGTCTTCCATTTGATAGCTGGACCTTAAGTATTGTGATTAACGCTTACTGTCATTTGGACAAAGTGGATATGGTTTAGCAATCTCAGGCAAGATGTTTAAGGTCGGTCTTAAGCCCGACGAGGTCACATACACCATCATTATAAGAGGATTACACGAAGCGAAAAGGCCGGCTGATGCAATTGATTTTTACCGGGTGATGAGGGTCCAGAATCTTTGTAACGGGATGGGGCACGGAACTATTATTAATGCCCTTTGCAAGGATGGCGACACAAAGCAAGCCATTCAATTGCTCTGACTTCTTATTGAAAGAGAAGGCAGTCACAATACTGTGATCTACAGCACAATCATTGATGGATTATGCAAAGCGAAAATGCTTTCCAAAGCCCTGGATCTATTTTTGGAGATGTCTGCAAAGGGTATTCAACCCAACCTTTTTACTTACAACTCTCTCATACGAGGACTTTGCATCGAGAAGAGACACGATGAAGCCATTGCTTTGATCAAAGAGATGGAAAATGAAGGAATTTTCCCCGACGTTGCCACCTTCAACATCATTGTTGATGATTTGAGCCACACATGCGCGGTTGAAGAAGCCGAGGATATAATGCAAAGAATGACCAGAAGGGGTGTTTACCCCGACATATTCACATACAATTCCATGATGAAGGGGTACTGTATCCGAGGGAAAATTGACGAGGCACAGAAACTGGTTGATGTAATGATTCAGAATGGATGCCAACCAGGGCTGCACACCTACACCATCCTTATAAATGCCCTTTGCAAGGTGAAGAGGATTGATGAAGCATATCTTTTGTTCAGACGATTTTCGGGTTGGGATGTCATCACTTATACGGTAATGATGCATGGTCTGTTTCTGGTTGGGAGGTTTGATGAGGCCAAAAGCCTCTATGATGAGATGCCATCTAGAGGCTTGATCCGTGATTTGGCGACGTATGATATCTTTTTAAAAGGCGTCTGCCATAATGGGCATGGTGAGGAAGCCTACGCGTTGCTGACGGAGTTGGGGGATAGAAGCATCCTTTTAAACGCACCATCGTATATTGTTGCTATAAGAACCTTGAGCGAGGGCGGGAATGTAAGGTTGGCTTGAAACTTGTTCGGTCGCCTAGGTTCGTTAGGGATTGAGGTTAATGCAGAAGCCTACAATGCATTGATGGTAGGTTTAAGCCGGGAGGGATCCTTGGAGGAGGCTGAAAAGCTTTTGGTTCATATGCAAGAATGTGCTGTGAAGCCAAACAACGTCACACACAATCTCTTGTATAAGTGCCGGCTCAGAAGAAAAGAACAAGAATCGACCATATTTTAGTAAAGGTATGAATCTTTAGCTTTATTTTGAGTTTTGGTTTTGCATGTTAGCTGCTTTACTTGAATGACCTGAAAAATCGTTTATTGATATTATCGGTCTATGTTGATTCCTTATTCCCAATCTTCTCTTGTCGTTGCCTGTGATTATTCTGACCACCTTCCCACATTTTATATGACATTTGGTGATGTAGTGGTAGACTCATACGAGTTTCATTGAGTTTCTAATGTGTTTGTGAAAACATAAGATATCCCTGTTAATAGAATGCTTAAACACTGTTCCTATAGGCCAGTGAGTTATGTTTTCCTTGGTTTTAGGTTCTGGTGTGAGCTTCGGTTCGAATAAGTTTCAGTTCCACTTACTCTTGTTAGGCCTCTGATTCCTATTGTGTTCCTCGGTTTCTCACATGTTTGATATGTATGGAGGTCTAAAACTGTGGTGTGCTATTAATTTTGAGATTGGTGGCTATTTTGAGTCCGAAGTGGTGATGTAATTCCTTTTGTTTTCGGTTCTGTTGGATGGAAATTATGCTTCAGTGGAATAAGCTTCAGGTCCTCTCATCTTGTCAGTCCTCTGTTTCTTTTGCGCTCCTATTCTTTTTAGTTATTGTTGTGTCAAAATCTGGAATCTCTTATAATGTTGCATTGGTGCAAGTTATGTGATGCTTCTCCTTGTGGCGTTCTGTTAAACATTCTGTGTGATGGAAAGGCGATATGCTCAGGTCTATTTGATCTTGGAATTAAGTCTTTGGTGTCTGCACCTTCCCAAGTCTATTATAAGTCTTTGGTGTCTGCACCTTCCCAAGTCTATTAAAAGTTAATTATAAGTCTATTTGATCCTGAAATTTCGCTCCCATTCATAATATGCCCTTATAAATGTGAACAAGGTGCTTATATCACATTCATTAATGGTTATCTTCAAGTAATTTAGCTGTTGTATATCATTATTTTCCTACTATAGCCGGAGATGGTCGTTTTAGTTGTAAACCCAAAAAGGAGTAAACCCATCGATGTTTGCCCTAAAACCTTGATTTTCTCACTTTTGAACAGCGGAACCCTGATTTTTGAAATCTTTCCCAAAATCAATCAGTGTGAAGATTGAAATGTGATAAATCGAACAATCTTTCCCAAAATCAATCAGTGTGAAGATTTGAAATCTGATAAATCGAACAAATGCGGAGAGCAGCTGTTGGTAAATCTATCTCAATCGAAGAAATGTGGAGAGCAGCTGTTGGTAAATCTATCTCTCCCTGGGTTCTTTTTTTTTACTTTTTTTTAAAAAGAGTATGTCAAAGGAAAAAAAAAGAACCAAAAATGAGTAAACCCATCGATGTTTGCCCTAAAACCTTGATTTTCACACTTTTGAACAACGGAACCCTGATTTTTGAAATCTTTCCCAAAATCAATCAGTGCGAAGATTGAAATCTGATAAATCGAACAATCTTTCCCAAAATCAATCAGTGTGAAGATTTGAAATATGATAAATCGAACAAATACGGAGAGCAGCTGTTGGTAAATCTATCTCATTCGAACAAATGTGGAGAACAGCTGTTGGTAAATCTATCTCTCCCCTGGGTTCTTTTTTTACTTTTTTTTAAAAGAGTAGGTAAAAGGAAAAAAAAGAACAAAAAAGGAGTAAACCCATCGATGTTTGCCCTAAAACCCTGATTTTCTCACTTTTGAACAACGGAAGCCTGATATTTGAAATATTTCCCAAAATCAATCAGTGTGAAGATTTGAAATCTGATGAATCGAACAAATGCGGAGAGTAGCTGTTGGTAAATCTATCTCAATCGAACAAATGTGGAGAGCGGCTGTTGGTATAACTATCTCTCCCTTAGGTTCTTTTTTTACTTTTTTTTAAAGAGTAGGTCAAAGGAAAAAAAGAACCAAAAAGGAGTAAACCCATTGATGTTTGCCCTAAAACTCTGATTTTCTAATTTTTGACCAACGGAACCCTTATTTTTGAAATCTTTCCCAAAATCAATCAGTGTGAAGATTGAAATATGATAAATCGAACAATCTTTACCAAAATCAATCAGCGTGAAGATTTGAAATCTGATAAATCGAACAAATGCGGAGAGCAGATGTTGGTAAATCTATCTCAATCGAACAAATGTGGAGAGCGGCTGTTGGCAAATCTATCTCTTCCCTGGTTCTTCCTCCTCTTCTTCTGCTCATGCTCTATCTACGTACAGTAATATCCGTAACATAGATTCATATCTCTGAACTCTGAGCCGACGTGATATTTTCAGATCATTAGCTAGCCTATCTAAAACTGGTTTTGATCGGCTAGAGGACACTCATATTTTCTATGAAATTACGTCAAGTTACAAACCGCTACCTTCAGCGGTTGATTTTAATAGCTTGCTGACCGGGTTAATGAGGAGAGAGTTTTTCCGTCCTGTTCTCCATCTCTACGTAGATATGCTCGAAAAATGTCTTCCATTTGATCGTTGGACCTTAAGTATTGTGATTAAGGCTTACTGTCATTTGGCCAAAGTGGATATGGTTTAACAATCTCAGGCAAGATGTTTAAGCTCGGTCTCAAGCCCGACGAGGTCACATACACCACAATTATAAGAGGATTACACGAAGGGAAAAGGCCGGCTGATGCAATTGATTTTTACCGGGTGATGTGGGTCCAGAATCTTTGTAACGAGATGGGGCACGGAACTGTTATTAATGCCCTTTGCAAGGATGGCGACACAAAGCAAGCCATTCTGTTGCTCTGACTTCTTATTGAAAGAGAAGGCCGTGACAATACTGTGATCTACAGCACAATCATTGATGGATTATGCAAAGCAAAAATGCTTTCCAAAGCCCTGGATCTATTTTTGGAGATGTCTGCAAAGGGTATTCAACCCAACCTTTTTACTTACAACTCTCTCATACGAGGACTTTGCATCGAGAAGAGACACGATGAAGCCATTGCTTTGATCAAAGAGATGGAAAATGAAGGAATTTTCCCCGACGTTGCCACATTCAACATCATTGTTGATGATTTGAGCCACACAGGTGCTGTTGAAGAAGCCGAGGATATAATGCAAATAATGACCAGAAGGGGTGTTTACCTCGACATATTCACATACAATTCCATGATGAAGGGGTACTGTATCCGAGGGAAAATTGACGAGGCTCAAAAACTGGCTGATGTAAAGATTCAGAATGGATGCCAACCAGGGCTGCACACCTACACCATCCTTATAAATGCCCTTTGCAAGGTGAAGAGGATTGATGAAGCATATCTTTTGTTCAAACGCTTTTCGGGTTGGGATGTCATCACTTATATGGTAATGATGCATGGTCTGTTTCTGGTTGGGAGGTTTGATGAGGCCAAAAGCCTCTATGATGAGATGCCATCTAGAGGCTTGATCCATGATTTGGCGACGTATGATATCTTTTTAAAAGGCGTCTGCCATAATGGGAATGGTGAGGAAGCCTACGCGTTGCTGACGGAGTTGGAGGATAGAAGCATCCTTTTAAACGCACCATCGTATATTGTAGCTATAAGAACCTTCAGCGAGGGCGGGAATGTAAGGTTGGCTTGAAACATGTTCGGTCGCCTAGGTTCTTTAGGGATTGAGGTTAATGCAGAAGCCTACAATGCATTGATGGTAGGTTTAAGCCGGGAGGGATCCTTGGAGGAGGCTGAAAAGCTTTTGGTTCATATGCAAGAATGTGGTGTGAAGCCAAACAACGTCACACACAATCTCTTGTATAAGTGCCGGCTCAGAAGAAAAGAACAAGAATCGACCGTATTTTAGTAAAGGTATGAATCTTTAGCTTTATTTTGAGTTTTGGTTTTGCATGTTAGCTGCTTTACTTGAATGACCTGAAAAATCGTTTATTGATATTATCGGTCTATGTTGATTCCTTATTCCCAATCTTCTCTTGTCGTTGCCTGTGATTATTCTGACCACCTTCCCACATTTTATATGACATTTGGTGATGTAGTGGTAGACTCATACGAGTTTCATTGAGTTTCTAATGTGTTTGTGAAAACATAAGATATCCCTGTTAATACAATGCTTAAACACTGTTCCTATAGGCCTGTGAGTTATGTTTTGCTTGGTTTTAGGTTATGGTGTGAGCTTCGGTTCGAATAAGTTTCAGTTCCACTTACTCTTGTTAGGCCTCTGATTCCTATTGTGTTCCTCGGTTTCTCACATGTTTGATATGTATGGAGGTCTAAAACTGTGGTGTGCTATTAATTTTGAGATTGGTGGCTATTTTGAGTCTGAAGTGGTGATGTAATTCCTTTTGTTTTCGGTTCTGTTGGATGGAAATTCATCTTCAGTGGAATAAGCTTCAGGTCCACTCGTCTTGTCAATCCTCTGTTTCTTTTGCGCTCCTCTTCTTTTTAGTTATTGTTGTGTCAAAATCTGGAATCTCTTATAATGTTGCATTGGTGCAAGTTATGTGCTGCTTCTCCTTGTGGCGTTCTGTTAAACATTGTGTGTGATGGAAAGGCGATATGCTCAGGTCTATTTGATCCTGGAATTAAGTCTTTGGTGTCTACACCTTCCCAAGTCTATTAAAAGTTAATTATAAGTCTATTTGATCCTGGAATTTCGCTCTCATTCATAATATGCCCTTATAAATGTGAACAAGGTGCTTAGATCACATTCATTAATGGTTATCTTCAAGTAATTTAGCTATTGTATATCATTATTTTCCTACTATCGCCGGAGATGGTCGTTTTAGTTGTAAACCCAAAAAGGAGTAAAACCATCGATGTTTGCCCTAAAACCTTGATTTTCTCACTTTTGAGCAGCGGAACCCTGATTTTTGAAATATTTCCCAAAATCAATCAGTGTGAAGATTGAAATCTGATAAATCGAACAATCTTTGCCAAAATCAATCAGTGTGAAGATTTGAAATCTGATAAATCGAACAAATGCGGAGAGCAGCTGTTGGTAAATCTATCTCAATCGAAGAAATGTGGAGCGCAGCTGTTGGTAAATCTATCTCTCCCCTGGGTTCTTTTTTTTTTAAAAGAGTAGGTCAAAGGAAAAAAAAGAACCAAAAAGGAGTAAACCTATCGATGTTTGCCCTAAAACCTTGATTTTCACACTTTTGAACAACGGAACCCTGATTTTTGAAATCTTTCCCAAAATCAATCAGTGCGAAGATTGAAATCTGATAAATCGAACAATCTTTCCCAAAATCAATCAGTGTGAAGATTTGAAATATGATAAATCGAACAAATACGGAGAGCAGCTGTTGGTAAATCTATCTCATTCGAATAAATGTGGAGAACAGCTGTTGGTAAATCTATCTCTCCCCTGGGTTCTTTTTTTACTTTTTTTTAAAAGAGTAGGTCAAAGGAAAAAAAAGAACAAAAAAGGAGTAAACCCATCGATGTTTGCCCTAAAACCCTGATTTTCTCATTTTTGAACAACGGAACCCTGATATTTGAAATCTTTCCCAGAATCAATCAGTGTGAAGATTTGAAATCTGATGAATCGAACAAATGCGGAGAGTAGCTGCTGGTAAATCTATCTCAATCGATCAAATGTGGAGAGCGGCTGTTGGTAAATCTATCTCTCCCTAGGTTCTTTTTTTTACTTTTTTTTAAAGAGTAGGTCAAAGGAAAAAAAGAACCAAAAAGGAGTAAACCCATCGATGTTTGCCCTAAAACTCTGATTTTCTAATTTTTGACCAACGGAACCCTGATTTTTGAAATCTTTCCCAAAATCAATCAGTGTGAAGATTGAAATATGATAAATCGAACAATCTTTACCAAAATCAATCAGTGTGAAGATTTGAAATCTGATAAATCGAACAAATGCGGAGAGCAGCTGTTGGTAAATCTATCTCAATCGAACAAATGTGGAGAGCAGCTGTTGCCAAATCTATCTCTCCCCTGGCTCTTCCTCCTCTTCTTCTACTCATGCTCTATCTACGTACAGTAATATCCGTAACATAGATTCATATCTCTGAACTCTGAGCCGACGTGATATTTTCATATCATTAGCTAGCCTATCTAAAACTGGTTTTGATCGGCTAGAGGACGCTCATATTTTCTATGAAATTACGTCAAGTTACAAACCGCTACCTTCAGCGGTTGATTTTAATAGCTTGCTGACCGGGTTAATGAGGAGAGAGTTTTTTCGTCCTGTTCTCCATCTCTACGTAGATATGCTCGAAAAATGTCTTCCATTTGATTGTTGGACCTTAAGTATTGTGATTAACGCTTACTGTCATTTGGACAAAGTGGATATGGTTTAGCAATCTCAGGCAAGATGTTTAAGGTCGGTCTCAAGCCCGACGAGGTCACATACACCACCATTATAAGAGGATTACACGAAGTGAAAAGGCCGGCTGATGCAATTGATTTTTACCGGGTGATGTGGGTCCAGAATCTTTGTAACGAGATGGGGCACGGAACTGTTATTAATGCCCTTTGCATGGATGGCGACACAAAGCAAGCCATTCTGTTGATCTGACTTCTTATTGAAAGAGAAGGCCGTCACAATACTGTGATCTACAGCACAATCATTGATGGATTATGCAAAGCGAAAATGCTTTCCAAAGCCCTGGATCTATTTTTGGAGATGTCTGCAAAGGGTATTCAACCCAACCTTTTTACTTACAACTCTCTCATACGAGGACTTTGCATCGAGAAGAGACACAATGAAGCCATTGATTTGATCAAATAGATGGAAAATGAAGGAATTTTCCCCGACGTTGCCACCTTCAACATCATTGTTGATGATTTGAGCCACACAGGCACGGTTGAAGAAACCGAGGATATAATGCAAAGAATGACCAGAAGGGGTGTTTACTGTTTAGGGTCAAATTGTATGGTTTTTATCGATATATTTTATATCAATTTCCCCCATATATGGATGTTTTTCATAGAAATCGAGCCTTATATTGAGATATTGAGTAAATGGTGTTTTTAATAGGTTAATTGCAAAATGTAACGATTTATGTGCTTAAATTGGGATTTTATGTTATTTTGGGATTGTGTTACGCCTTGGTATATTTTCCTATGTTATAGATACATATTTTGGCATGCAAGAGGATTAAATGATGAGGTTTTGCATGGAAGAGAAGTGAAATGGAAGGAAGATGGAGATAAAGCTTGGAATGAAGCTTTCAAGCAGCCGAACTTCCGATGCATTTCTTGATATGATATACACTGATTTGACTCTCGACCTCAAGAGAAGATTTGTAGGGCTTGAAGAGAGGATTCTACAGGATCTTGAATCACTTCATTCCGACTTATGAGGCCCGAGATATGAGCGTTACAAGTTTGGATGCTGTTGCTGAAACTACTGGAAAATGTCGTAATATACTCGTAATACGACGGGCTAGTCAAAAAGGCGTTTTCTGAAGAAGAGTCCTTAATGAAAGTTGTAGAGTTTTCCGAGAGCTTAATTATGACATCCGGATCATAATTTTTGGAGGTCTATAACTCAAGATATGAATTTTAGAAGTTGAGTCCAGAGTTGAACTAGCGTCCAGGCCGACCTACAGCATTGCCGACTTAAAAATTGCAGCCGCCTTACTCATCTATAAATTCAGCCCTTGCTTCAACCCTAATATCACAATAATTCATATACATTAATTCCAGCCGCAATTCACAAGAAGGGGGCGGCAACTTCTGGGAGCAAGGCCGGTCACCCGAGCCTTGTGCTCGGGTGATCCGGGGTTAGATTAGGATGTCGTTTTTCTTCCGTTTTCGATTCATGGATTCAATCATGTACCAAACTACGTGAGTTTATTTATTTAATTTATTCAGTCCTTATTCGTTTTTATGATCTTTAATTTATTTTGTATCGTTCTATGATTTTGATGCTATGATGTGAATTAGATCGAGAGATCAGTTTGCTATTGATACGTTTACAACATACGGAAGTTGCGTAGACTAGATCACCATAGAAAGATAGGATTTTTAATCATTAATTATGTGACAAATTAATTGGTTAATTATCTAGGTTGTTAGATTCTAAAATACGAGAGTTAACCTGAATCTACACCGAGTTTTGTTTGGTAAATCGATCTCAACATTCGGAAGATGAGAGATTGATAAATTGAATTCACTAAGGAATTAGGGATCCATAGCTTGAGACTAAATTCACTAAGGAATTAGGGGTTTGTGTCTCGTGTAAAGGTGAAACCACAATTTGAATTAAAATCATGAGATGAACTAGGATTGAAATCACTTGGTTTGTATGATGTTTGATCCCATGTATCCTTAGTTTAGGTTTTTATTATTTGTTCTAGTTTAGATTTAGTTTACTTGTTCTATGAGTTTATTTGTTAGTTCTTCGTTTATTTGTTTTCGTTAGTAACAATTGAGAGGATTAATTAGATTAGATTCAACATCCCTTTTCCCTGAGGATCGACCCTGTACTTACCCTACTATGCTATCAACTACCCGATATTTGGTCGGTTAGGAGTTAGTTTGCATGTTAAGTATAGGTTTATAAATTTTCTTTTGTTTTTATGATGCAAAATCCTCCCAACAAAAGTGGCGCCGTTGCCGGGGAATAGGTGTCATGTTGAATCTAGTTTTGTTAGTTCTCGATTTTGTTACGTTTTATTTTTGTTTTTAATAAAAGTAGCGTATACCAAGTTGAGAGTTTTTATTTTGCCGTGTTTCGATGACCGTTAGGTTAAGAATGTGCAAAAGTTTTTTTTACTCAACTTGTTTTACGTGAAGTTTATATGTTTATGTGTTACCTAGTCTAACCCATGTGCTTAATTTGATAAGGCTGCTGTGTTGTGATCTGTGTTGCCG
Organism: Gentiana straminea; assembly: GCA_036785695.1. NCBI lineage: Eukaryota > Viridiplantae > Streptophyta > Magnoliopsida > Gentianales > Gentianaceae > Gentiana > Gentiana straminea. The sequence continues at coordinate 3,510,160 of JAVUPR010000085.1, forward strand.
TGTTGTGTTCATAAGTATTTAGGGTTTTGCTGTGTTTTTCCCGCTCGTCCGTGCATTCTTGTTGTATGGACGAGCGTCGTTCGTTGGACGCCCGTCCGATTCTTCATCTGCAGGTGAACGAGCGTTGGGAAGTATTGGACGCTCGTCCGTTCAAATATTTTCAATCATGTTCTGATTTAGAGGACCAGACGAGCGTCTATACTTTCTGAACGTCCGTCCGGTCGGTTTTCAAGGCAGACGAGCGTCTGCAAGGTGGAACGCCCGTCCGCCCGAACGCTAAGTGAACGTTCGTCCGGGGTTCATCCATGTTCTAAATTTCTTGATTTTATTTTCAATGCTTTTATTTGATGTGGATTTTTCATTCGAGCTTCTGTGGCTAATTGATTTTTACATAGATGCCCTGAACTTATATGTTTTTACCTTTCCATCTATGAATCCATGTTAGATAATTGATCAATTCCTTATATATGATTCATCTAGGCATGTTATAGTGACTGTCGGTTCTCGTAAGCTATAACTGTTCTTATGGTTAATTAGTAGCTAATGTCGGTTCCCGTATGCTACGTACCGCTGTGATGAATCTTTTAAGCTTTTAAGACTTACGTGCTTCCTTTGTTTTTATAGTTCATATGGGTAGCTACTGTCGGTTTTCCGTATGCTACGTCCTTTCTCCATATGAGTTATACATGTTTAGATAGATGACTGTTGGTTTCCATAAGTCTATCACTTTCGATAAGTCTTAAGGCGCGTCGGCACTAGTGACAGCACTGTCGTTTATCGTAACTCGTCATTATGTGGTAGACGTTTATATATATGTCGTGTTGCATATAGTGGGCTAGCTTTCTTTCTTTTATTTTATTTTCTTTTTGCATATCATTTAAATGCATTTCATTTAGTTGCATTTCATCTAGTTGCATTGTTTTTCTATTTTTCCTTTTATTTTTCTTAAGTGTGGTCACTGTCGGTTCCCGTAACACCACATCATTTATTTCTTTCTTTTATTTTTCTTGAGTGTAGTTAACTGTCGGTTTCCGTAATACTACCTCTTTTTTTTATTTTATTTTCTTGGGATTTTTTTCATGTAGTTTGCATTGTAGTACATTTTCATATAGTTGCACCTAGCCCACGAGTTTGTGATATTTTCATGTATATGTATTCCATCTTTATATGAGCAAAATTTGAATATCTCTATAAATTCTTTTCCTTATGTGCTTTATATATGTAGTCTAATCTTTTCCCCGTAGACTCTTTTTGCATGATCAAGTGCAGGATATTTTTGATAGCTATTGTGCACTTTCACGATGTATTCGGTTGTCCCGTGATGTCCACGTCCATCGGATTCGAGCTATGCAAGCAATTCCGGTTCTTGTTGGTTCCTCCAGAATTGCCGCATCCAATCGCCTAAGTTCTCTAATTTATTATTTCTGTACAACATGAGGACATGTTGCAATCTAAGTGTGGGGGAAGGGATAGATGGTTTATGTATCTACGTTCATTTGCTTAATCTATTATATTTCTATGAAAAGTGCTAAATTTTTCAAATTTTTTGTTTTATCCCGAGTAGACAAAGGCATATCTTTGCTTGAGTTTATAATCATTGATGCCGTATTCTGTATATTTAGTAATTTTAGTTGTTTCACCCGACACTCTTTTTCACATGCCATAGTAAATGATGAACTAAATGTTGAAAGCCTACCCCATTTTAGTTGGAGATTTTTGATGATTATAGCATGTTTCTTTGCTTATGTACAATTCTTGAAAAGTTTAGTAGTTTGTATTCTAGGATTAAAGTATGACATACCGTGAATATCCGTAAGTTTGAATGTGATAAGTGAAACGTGATTAAGTCTTTGCAATAGTAATAAATTGTTTACTTGAGGTGTTATGCTCGGTGGTCCGTGCTACTAGAAAATAATCTTTACCACCGCCACCGAAATCTCTAAGTAAACATAATTGTAATTGTGTGTGTCGGAAGTCGGTTTATGATTTGGGTGCGGTAGGGTGTACCACGTATGTCCTATTCCACTATGATGACCAAAAGCTTACGACGGTCGGTTTATAGTCGCCTTATGATTGGAGTAAGGTAGGGGATTATCTTGAAATGTCCTATTCTCGCTATGAGGGCAAAAGCTTATTCTGATGTGCGTTAGAAAAAAGTGAAAAAATTGAGATATATCATGTTGAATAAGTTGAAGGACTTAGTTATCGTTAATCTTATCCCCAATATAAACTGAAAGATATGTTGTAGGGATTATCCTCTAAGTGTGTCGGAAATATTTTTAGATACTCTCTACTAACTTTTTCGAGTTTGTATGTTTTGTAAAGTACATGTTATGGTTTTTGAATATTTCTAACTTAGATGGGAAACCGGGCTAGTTTTGGTTTGAATAACTTTCAAATTGTGGAACTTAGTGGAAGTTTATTATGGCTATGCACACACTACACGGGTGAACTTCTAAGTTATTGAATATACTTCATATTTGTATGGATGTTTATTTGTCTCGAGCTTGACTTTGTTTTGTTTTGCTCGGGGACGAGCAAAAAGCTAAGTGTGGGGGTGTTGTTTAGGGTCAAATTGTATGGTTTTTATCGATATATTTTATATCAATTTCCCCCATATATGGATGTTTTTCATAGAAATCGAGCCTTATATTGAGATATTGAGTAAATGGTGTTTTTAATAGGTTAATTGCAAAATGTAACGATTTATGTGCTTAAATTGGGATTTTATGTTATTTTGGGATTGTGTTACGCCTTGGTATATTTTCCTATGTTATAGATACATATTTTGGCATGCAAGAGGATTAAATGATGAGGTTTTGCATGGAAGAGAAGTGAAATGGAAGGAAGATGGAGATAAAGCTTGGAATGAAGCTTTCAAGCAGCCGAACTTCCGATGCATTTCTTGATATGATATACACTGATTTGACTCTCGACCTCAAGAGAAGATTTGTAGGGCTTGAAGAGAGGATTCTACAGGATCTTGAATCACTTCATTCCGACTTATGAGGCCCGAGATATGAGCGTTACAAGTTTGGATGCTGTTGCTGAAACTACTGGAAAATGTCGTAATATACTCGTAATACGACGGGCTAGTCAAAAAGGCGTTTTCTGAAGAAGAGTCCTTAATGAAAGTTGTAGAGTTTTCCGAGAGCTTAATTATGACATCCGGATCATAATTTTTGGAGGTCTATAACTCAAGATATGAATTTTAGAAGTTGAGTCCGAGTTGAACTAGCGTCCAGGCCGACCTACAGCATTGCCGACTTAAAAATTGCAGCCGCCTTACTCATCTATAAATTCAGCCCTTGCTTCAACCCTAATATCACAATAATTCATATACATTAATTCCAGCCGCAATTCACAAGAAGGGGGCGGCAACACGGGAGCAAGGCCGGTCACCCGAGCCTTGTGCTCGGGTGATCCGGGGTTAGATTAGGATGTCGTTTTTCTTCCGTTTTCGATTCATGGATTCAATCATGTACCAAACTACGTGAGTTTATTTATTTAATTTATTCAGTCCTTATTCGTTTTTATGATCTTTAATTTATTTTGTATCGTTCTATGATTTTGATGCTATGATGTGAATTAGATCGAGAGATCGTTTGCTATTGATACGTTTACAACATACGGAAGTTGCGTAGACTAGATCACCATAGAAAGATAGGATTTTTAATCATTAATTATGTGACAAATTAATTGGTTAATTATCTAGGTTGTTAGATTCTAAAATACGAGAGTTAACCGAATCTACACCGAGTTTTGTTTGGTAAATCGATCTCAACATTCGGAAGATGAGAGATTGATAAATTGAATTCACTAAGGAATTAGGGGTTTGTGTCTCGTGTAAAGGTGAAACCACAATTTGAATTAAAATCATGAGATGAACTAGGATTGAAATCACTTGGTTTGTATGATGTTTGATCCCATGTATCCTTAGTTTAGGTTTTTATTATTTGTTCTAGTTTAGATTTAGTTTACTTGTTCTATGAGTTTATTTGTTAGTTCTTCGTTTATTTGTTTTCGTTAGTAACAATTGAGAGGATTAATTAGATTAGATTCAACATCCCTTTTCCCTGAGGATCGACCCTGTACTTACCCTACTATGCTATCAACTACCCGATATTTGGTCGGTTAGGAGTTAGTTTGCATGTTAAGTATAGGTTTATAAATTTTCTTTTGTTTTTATGATGCAAAATCCTCCCAACATTTACCCCGACATATTCACATACAATTCCATGATGAAGGGGTACTGTATCCGAGGGAAAATTGACGAGGCTCAGAAACTGGTTGATGTAATGATTCAGAATGGATGCCAACCAGGGCCGCACACCTACACCATCCTTATAAATGCCCTTTGCAAGGTGAAGAGGATTGATGAAGCATATCTTTTGTTCAGATGCTTTTCGGGTTGGGATGTCATCACTTATACGGTAATGATCCATGGTCTGTTTTTGGTTGGGAGGTTTGATGAGGCCAAAAGCCTCTATGATGAGATGCCATCTAGAGGCTTGATCCGTGATTTGGCGACGTATGATATCTTTTTAAAAGGCGTATGCCATAATGGGCCTGGTGAGGAAGCCTACGCGTTGCTGACGGAGTTGGAGGATAGAAGCATCCTTTTAAACGCACCATCGTATATTGTTGCTATAAGAACCTTGAGCGAGGGCGGGAATGTAAGGTTGGCTTGAAACTTGTTCGTTCGCCTAGGTTCTTTAGGGATTGAGGTTAATGCAGAAGCCTACAATGCATTGATGGTAGGTTTAAGCCGGGAGGGATCCTTGGAGGAGGCTGAAAAGCTTTTGGTTCATATGCAAGAATGCGGTGTGAAGCCAAACAACGTCACACACAATCTCTTGTATAAGTGCCGGCTCAGAAGAAAAGAACAAGAATCGACCGTATTTTAGTAAAGGTATGAATCTTTAGCTTTATTTTGAGTTTTGGTTTTGCATGTTAGCTGCTTTACTTGAATGACCTGAAAAATCGTTTATTGATATTATCGGTCTATGTTGATTCCTTATTCCCAATCTTCTCTTGTCGTTACGTGATTATTCTGACCACCTTCCCACATTTTATATGACATTTGGTGATGTAGTGGTAGACTCATACGAGTTTCATTGAGTTTCTAATGTGTTTGTGAAAACATAAGATATCCCTGTTAATACAATGCTTAAACACTGTGGTGTGCTATTAAGTTTGAGATTGGTGGCTATTTTGAGTCCGAAGTGGTGATGTAATTCCTTTTGTTTTCGGTTCTGTTGGATGGAAATTCAGCTTCAGTGGAATAAGCTTCAGGTCCTCTCATCTTGTCAGTCCTCTGTTTCTTTTGCGCTCCTATTCTTTTTAGTTATTGTTGTGTCAAAATCTGGAATCTCTTATAATGTTGCATTGGTGCAAGTTATGTGCTGCTTCTCCTTGTGGCGTTCTATTAAACTTTGTGTGTGATGGAAAGGCGATATGCTCAGGTCTATTTGATCCTGGAATTAAGTCTTTGGTGTCTGCACCTTCCCAAGGTGGCAATGCCCAACTAATAGCACCGAATAGAAGGTTCAAGTGTGTTTGTAGCAATGTCTTTAGTTTCTCAATTTTAATCTTGTCCAGACCAGCTACAGCCTAGAAGAGATTCATTCTTGGTTTCTTCTTGATTAGAAACAGTGTTATAGGCTGTTTCTTTCTCAGTGGGACCTTTTTTTATTCTTCCCATGCAGTTTTCTCTCGAGTGTCTTTTCAAACAGGCCCTTACTCCGGAATGGCCACCAATGGGGTTGTTATGCAGTTGGTGTAGTAGATGCTTCCTCAAATCTCCCTGGGATCCCACACAAACTTTGCCCTCAAATTTCAAAAGTCATTGTTGCCATGAGTAGCCCGGTACTGAGTTTGGGTCAACAATGAGGGCTCTATTTATCTTTTTTATAACTGCTTTCAATGGATTGTACACAATCTGGGGTAATACATCAGAGATGGCCAAGTTGGAAGACTCCTCACGAGGCTGCCTAGATAATGCATCGGCAACAACATTCTCCTTTCCCTTCTTATATCTATTTTGAAAACAAGTCCCAATAATTTGGTAATCCCCTTCTGTTGTAGAGATGTAGTGGCTCTTTGTTCAAGTAGGTACTTCAAGCCGTTTTGAAAGTGAAGGTTCTCCCCTGAACGTAGTATTTCCCCTTGGAAACTGCCATGATCATGATCAAGCCTAAAAGCTCTTTCTCATTTATTGAAAGTCCCAACTCTCTACTATTAAAAGATCTGCTTATGTAAGAAACAGGTCTACCATTCTGAAAACAATGATCTTGGTTCAGTGTGGAGATGGAAAGAAAAGAAAACGGGCAACCTATAAAGGAGTTGGTAGTTATTTTAGTTGTGAAATCATATGCAAACTGACTTGCACACTTAAAGCTGTTTTGTATAGAGGCTCAAATTGACCAGATGGCTTTATTTCTAATGGAATGCTGAAGCCTGTGCTACCTGGAAGGCTACCGTCGGTAATAAATGCCTGGTTGATACAGTTGAGACTCACATTATCATAAGCACCATCCATCACCTACAAGTGGTTCATTGTATTTTCAACAAAATTCAATTTGTTGTTTTGTGAGTGAAAAATTGTGTCTCGGAAGGTACGGAGGTACCATGAAAGAATGTCCCATATAAGAACTCATGCAGATCAAATGTTGTCTACGGAGTAAATCTTATGGTATTATTTGCCCATGTGATTCACTGATGAAATGAAGTTCGTTCTTTTTTGGGGGAAGAGTATGTGTATCTCGTATGTCTTGATTCTTATTTTGACCTTCCCAGACCCCAGAAAAACGCAATGCTTTAATACACCAGACTGTCATGTATGCTAAAAATGCAGTAAAAGGGCTATAGAACATAAACAGATTAGCAAATTTCTTGAAATTTACCAGCTTGGCAATGTTTCCAGCAGTTAGTAGAGCTGAATAGCCATCCAAAATAACATGCATTCCACCAGCAAAACAACAAAATGCAATACTTGACCGATGAAAAAGCGAGGAAATACTCACAATGCTCTGATACCATATTATTTTGAATATAAGATGAATACAAGAGATTAAATAGAAGTTTATTTACATGTAGAAGTACAACGGCTAGATAATTAATGAGAGAAAACTCTTGAGCTTGCAGCTGTGTTGAAGATCATCTGAGATGATGTTCAGTTGAGTAGTGTCCAGTTGAGATGAACTGTGATGTTCAGCTGAGAACCAAGATCAGCTCTGACAAAGAGATTATCAAAACTCCCATACATTATTCAATCACATCTCTTGAGTTGTATTCCTCTTACAGCTTTTAAAGTTGTATTCCTCTTACAGCTTTTTGAAGGATGAAGGTCCATAGATGGTAAAACAGACTGTTTTTGTCTTCAAGAGACCGACCTTAAACATCTTGCCTGAGATTGCTAAATCACAATTCGGACGTTGCGTCTGAATTTTGGACGGATTCATCTAAATTTGGACGGTGAATGAATTGGGACGAAAAGAAATCCAAATTTGGACGATTTTGACTGTATTTGGACGAAATCGTCCAAATTTGGACTGGGAACCTGAAAAAAAATATCAGAAAATATTTGACCTGAAAAAAAATGTCAGACGTTACAGTGAGCTGATTTATTAATTTCCCGTTCATGAACATGTTTACGTTCAAACCAGAAGACACGCGATTATGTAAGGTTAATTCTGTCCGTGTCAATTTTTTTTATTTTTGGTTTTTTTGTAACTAAAAAATGAGGTGTGTCCTTTTTATTCATTTTGTAATTATTTTTGTCATTTTCCCTCGATCTTCCTAAAAAATAAACTGATCTTTTTAAGGGAATTTTGATTTTCCTTCTTTACCCTCAACTAAACACTCACCCACCGTAACTTTTCTCCCCAAAATTTACCATAACCAGTTCTTCACATCTTCACCATCTGTATCTGCTACCGGCGTTCTTCACCTTCCGCCACCGGCGTTTTCAATCTCCGGTTGCTCAGCTCATCTATTTGGCGGTTTTATGTCTACGGTATGTTCTTATCCTTCTTCTTCGATGTTTTCTCTTCGCTTCTCTCCATCTGAACACAAAAAAATCATTTAATTTCGCTCCCATTCATAATATGCCCTTATAAATGTGAACAAGGTGCTTAGATCACATTCATTAATGGTTATCTTCAAGTAATTTAGCTGTTGTATATCATTGTTTTCCTACTATCGCCGGACATGGTCGTTTTAGTTGTGGAACACCATCGCCGGAGATGGTGCAACGGCAGAGGTTGGGGTGGTGTGCAATGCAAAGTAATTTTGTTGTGCTTTATCAATAAATGTTGGCTCCAATATTTTTACAGTTCCGCCGGAGAATGTCCTGAGATGATGAAATCGATCTTCACACGTGCATCAATGCCCTCCTCTGTATTTCGACCAGCTCTTCCTTTCCCAAATCGACCCCGCAATTATGCTAAAACTACACTTGCACCCTCTTGTTCATCGAAACTTCAAATGCCACTCTTTCTTCAACCAGCCATCCACAAAGTACCTATATCAGACCTTAAAAAATGGCACATATGGGCGAAAAACCTAGCCTCCTCTGTGGGATCCACATTCGTACACCTAGACAACGGCCCGGATTCCACCCTCTTGCATAGAGAACTCAATTGGCTCATCGAAGACGTTCTTGACAAACCGACTTCTTTGGAGGTAGATTTCAACCATGATGATGGAACAGTGTCGTTAAGGACATGTTTGGATGATTTGTACTCGTTGTGGAAGCAACGGATTGAGGAAAGAAGACCGTTTCAGTATATAGTTGGGTGTGAGCATTGGAGGGACTTGGTTTTGTGTGTCCAAGAAGGAGTCTTGATACCTAGACCCGAGACAGAGCAGATCGTGGACATGGTGAATGACGTGATTCAAGAGAATAAGGTTCTAAGAGATGGATTGTGGGCTGATTTAGGAACCGGAAGTGGGGCGCTTGCTATTGCGATTGGCAAGATTTTGGGTTCGTCTGGACGAGTTTTTGCTACCGACATTAGCCCAGTTGCTGTTGACATTGCCACTTATAATGTCCAGAGGTACAATTTGCAGGTAGCAAGCATCTTTATTCTTGAAATTCTGTTGAATTTTCCTGAGAATGACTGCAAATTAGAGTCTAAAATTGTGGTGCTATTCATCTGGGATGATTGTAAATTGTAATGGAAGTTGGTTTTTCGGTTGTGGCTTGTTTTATGGCAGGAAAAGGTACAAGTAAAGAAAGGATCTTGGTTTGAACCCTTGAAGGATATAGAAGGAAAACTTGCTGGACTTGTTAGTAATCCGCCGTATATCCCGACCAAAAACATCAGTGGGCTACAAGCCGAAGTTGGTAGGCACGAGCCGAAGCTTGCACTCGATGGCGGTGTAAACGGATTGAACGACCTCCTCCATTTGTGCTGTGGAGCTTCTTCAATGCTAAGCCATGGTGGATTCTTTGCTTTCGAGGTATGTTTTCGTTGTTTAATCGGTCCCACTGAACTGATAATCTTCTTCATGTTCTTGATTTCCTTTGCTGCTCTATGTTGCAGACAAATGATGGAAGACAAACCGAGTTTCTTCTGAATTACATGGAGGCGGAATTGAAAGGCTGCTTTTCTGATGTTAAAATTTCATCAGACATTGTTGGTATAAACAGATTTATCAGTGGGTATAGAGCATGATAATGATTAAGTACTCATCATCAATAACTTTCGCGAAAGCATTTTGCTCAAATTCATGGAGTGGGATCTTCTTCTTCTTCTGTGAATTTGCTCACTTCACTTTTGGACGTGTATCTCTGTTGATTCTAAAATACATGTTACAATAACGTTGTAATAGGTCACCGTAGAGATTACTGCACCAAATGTGCAGGGAGAGAATGCAGTTTTTCTGTCACGAATGTCATTAAACATTTTCGGTTATATCATTTAGAATGGCTAAAGATTGATTCATTCACTATTTCGATTAATATATGTCCATTTCGATTTTGAAGTATGAACCAAATTATTCGAGCAAAACCATAATGCAGTTTACATAATTATTCAATCTTTCATTTGATTTGAACAAACGATGAACACCAATTACAGAAAAAGCATCTAAATTGTATTGATAAATGCAACTGATTACAAACCCCACTGATTATATAGTGTCCCATTCTACTTCTGCACAACCGAAGAATAGACCTTGTGAAAGTTGGTTCGTAAATTCTGAAGCTAAGAACCAACTTTCTTGAAATCGATTATCACAATGCACCTAAGAGAAATCAGTTTTTGACTCCGTCGTCAGATTATTACAATACACCTACAAAGTCGATTCTGTTGTGTGCACATGTCGTATCATTATGGTAGAATCAGCTGTAAATAATAGCTCCTTACAAATTGCCATGTAAAAAAAAAAAATTTGAAAATTTGCAATCATGAAGAATGAAGCTTTTCATAAGCATCGAGCTCTTCATAGTAAACATCCCAAACACAACGAACACATCCGCTGCCGCAACAATCACCCGGCAACGGCTTCTCCGGCGGCGGAGGCAGCGGAGGAGAGACGTTGATCTTCTCTACCTTATCCAGATCCTTATCTTCTTCTTCAGCTATTTTATTAGCTTTTACTGATAAATCCTCCGCTTGATCCGTACTTTTTTTGTTTGCATCCGCCATGGCAGCGCAGAATGGAAATGATAAATTATTGAATCTGATTGGATTGATTGCGATTTTGAATCGATTCAAAGCTAGATCGCGCATGGGAGGATGAACATTCCGGGTCGGATTATAGTGATTGCGGGTCGGTAAAAATGAAGGTGTGGTGGCGGTGAAGCGAAGATGTTGAAGAAAAAGCGAATCGTATGCTTTTTCCATTTAATTTCTTTTTCATACGTCAGCGTATTTTTGGCTGAAGAAATGAAAGATTATTGGTAGTCTTTTGACCAATGAATGGCTGCCACGTCTCTTGTGCCACGCATTTGCCTCTTTCAGTGAAATGACTCTAATGTCTTAACGAATGACACGATGATTATATGATGTATACTCATTTATTTATTATAATCATAATCAATTGTATTGTTATACAGCCGTTAGCGAATCGAGTAGTCCTTCGTTGATCAGCAAGCCAAGGTGCCACCATACACTTAACGAATCGGACGGTCCTTCGACCTTCGTTTGAATCCGACATCCGGCATAGATCTGAAGAGACCTTCCCACTATTAATACCAAAGAAAAAAACCATGCCGTTCTCCTTCGCTTCTCGTAAAGCAGGCAACTTTTATTTGCGTCGAACCTTGAGTCGAATTGATCGTGTCTACGATATTATGACTATATACTTTTATAGTTACCTACTATAGTTTGACTAATATCAATCAATAGGTTTCCTAATTTGATCAATGATGACTAAAGTATAAACTGAAGAATGAAATAAATAAGTAGTTTTTAATGACACCACATCAAACATATTTTCGGAGTATTATAGTAAGAGTCAATCCTTAAAAAGATTTTTTTGGAGAAACGAATCCTTAAAAAGTTGACCGTCATTTAAGTGGTTCGAATCTCAAAAAAGCCAAATATTCACATTGAACCGCTAAAAAGTCGGACATCACCCTCAGGTGTGGTGCCACGGTAGGCCTACTGTGGTGACACCAAAGACTAATATTTTATTGATCATCGAGAAATATTTTTAATGTAGAATATTTGATAAATGCCTAGATACGAAATATATACGATCAATAAAAACCTTTTGATATTTGATATAATAATTACATCGACAATAAATGCACATTTCTATGATAATGTGCCTAAAATACATGTATGTGTATATGTATAAATATTCATTTATGTGGTTTGAAAAATGATCTTAGAGTGTCTAAGGTTGGGCAGGAGGGTCTCTTAACGCCTTCTTTTTTTCTTCTCATCGGAGTTATTTCACAAAGACTTGCCAGGGTAAGGAAGAAAGGGGGAACAAGCACACTTAGAGAGCGCAAGTACAACGGAGAGGTGTATCTTTGCGTTCGAGAAGGATGAATCGCTCCCAAAAAGGAATCTATTGATTCTCTCCAATTGGTTGGACCGTAGGTGCGATGATTTACTTCACGGGCGAGGTCTCGGTTCAAGTCCGGGTTGGCCCGAATTTGCGCCGGGGAAAAGAATAGAATAGAAGAAGCATCCCGACTACTTCATGCATGCTCCACTTGGCTCGGGGGATATAGCTCAGTTGGTAGAGCTCCGCTTTTGCAATTGGGTCGTTGCGATTACGGGTTGGATGTCTAATTCTCCAGGCGGTAATGATAGATCAATTGTATTGTTATACAGCCGTTAGCGAATCGCGTAGTCCTTCATTGATCAGCTAGCCAAGGTGCCACCATACCCCTTAACGAATCGAACGGTCCTTCGACCTTCGTTTGATTCCGACATCCGGGAGACCTTCCCACTATTAATACCAAAGGAAAAAAACCATGCCGTTCTCCTTCGCTTCTCGTAAAGCAGGCAACTTCTATTAGCGTTGAACCTTGAGTCGAATTGATCGTGTCTACGATATTATGACTATATACTTTTATAGTTACCTACTATAGTTTGACTCATATCAATCAATAGGTTTCCTAATTTGATCAATGATGACTAAAGTATAAACTGAAGAACGAAATAAATAAGTAGTTTTTAATGACACCACATCAAACATATTTTCGGAGTATTATAGTAAGAGCCCATCCTTAAAAAGTTTTTTTTTTTTGGAGAAGCGATCCTTAAAAAGTTGACCGTCATTTATGTGGTTCGAATCACAAAAAGGCCAAATATTCACATTGAACCGCTAAAAAGCCGAACATCACCCTCAGGTGAGGTGCCACGATAGGCCTACTGTGGTGACACCAAAGATTAATATTTTATTGATCATCGAGAAATATTTTTAATGTAGAATATTTGATAAATGCCTAGATACGGAATATATACGATCAATAAAAACCTTTTGATATTTGATATAATAATTACATCGACAATAAATATACATTTCTATGATAATAAATATTCACATATTCTTTTTTTTAAAGATACACATATTCTTTTTTATTATACATAAATGTGCCTTCGAGCTTAATTGCGAGTAGTCGAGTCAAGTATTGTCAAGGACGGAGCCAGGAAAAAAAGTTCAGGTGGGCTAGGTTAGGCTAATCACACTTGGTATCACATTTAAATATACTAGTAAAATACACGTGCGAATGCACGTGTTTTAGTCAATTGAAACATCTAAATTTTTATAAATAACAATAATAATCAATACATAATTTATTAAGTAATTATTTAACATAAAATATAAATATTCTAGTATCAGTAATTATACAAAACGATCTTATGTATTTTTTCTTTGTATTTTGAATTTATAAATGAATGTGCTCAATACATTTATCAACCTTTTAAATATAATAGCATTCTGAATTTACGAATATGTGTATTTAATAAATATTGAGAATATGTTTTTCACAATTATCTAGTAAACCTGTGGATATTTACAAAAAAAAAAATACATCAACTTTTGCGAAGTTCTTACTCTAAACAACTCATTTTGATAAATGAATGCAATAAGTATAGCATGTGGGTTTCATGTACATATAATTTTATATATTTATTATATCTTAGCAATGAACTTTAGTAATTGTAAAGTAACAGTTGTTAAACAAAGTAACATTTTAGATAATGATCAGTATATTTTAAATATTTGATGTATGTATCTAAGATTCAATTTAATTAGTATGATAGGAAGAATGGTGACACTATATATATAATTTTATAGTATGTTATAAATGGTTAGAGATATATTTTAGTCATTATAACCATATCATTCAATTATTTTCTAATATATACTTTCATTGTTCTTATTTAACTGGGGAACTTGCCGAAACCATGCATACCAATCCAACATATCTCCCCGCATAATAAATGCATTCCTTTTGAACGGATGGATTATGCGACTGGAACTACTTGTTCGTCCTCAATTTTATCTGTCATAAAATCTTTGGATTAGATGTGATCAACTCATCTTAAATGCCCTTATTTCTTTTCTTTCTCAAAATATCATTATGTTTATCACTAAAGCAAAGACTTCTCGTGAGGCATGGACTACTTTATATGATACATATGCGAAGCCCTCCCATGGCCGAATAAAATAAATTAAACAGTACCTCAAATCTATGCAAAAAAAGTTCTCAAACAGTTTCTAATTATCTTAATGTTGTGAAAACTAAAGCTGGTGAATTAGTCGACAGATCCGGGTGATCTTGTGAATCTTATTTCGAACTATTTGGGAGATGACTATACAAGTTGGCTAGGGATATTCAATCACGTGACACCCCTATTGATTTTGAAGAGCTCCATGAAAAGCTAATTAATTATTAGACTCTTCCGTCTAAGATGCAACCGGTCACCTTTTACGGCCTTGCTACCACTCATTCGGCCGTATGACATCCCTCTCCCGTATTTGGTTCATTTCCATGTCTTAATATTCTTAATTCTTAAGAAAATGCACAAAATACTTTCTCTCGAGGCGGATTGCTTGAGTTTCTCCCTAAAAACCTTACTTGGGTATTTAAAGTGTCCAAAGTGCAAAGGACATTCGAGAGGAATGGTGTAGTTTTTACCATTTCAACCTCTTAAAAAATCTCATTATGTCGAGCCCTTCAACATTGCGTCCTTTTCACATATTTGGATGCTCCGTCATCTTCGTGTGACTTCTTGATAATGGTGCAACGGATCATGTTACCACTCATCTCGGTGATTTGACATTACACAAGCCTTATTCGCTCGAAGACATAATGGTTGGTGATGGAAATAATATTTTCATCACACACATAGGTTCTATTTTTCTCTCATGCCTTCAACTTATTTACATTGAAGTTGCTCGTGAGAGGGGCGACCACTTATATTAACATTATATTATGACGAAATTTTTGACTTCCCTATGCATCCAAACTAAGGTCTGTTGTTTGACAATATCTGAAGTCGTCTGGGTTACAATTGAGTTGATCTTCGTGGAAATGAACCTCTGAGTGATGATCCAACTAACTTTTCAAGTGAATTTGAGAGTGGCCTACAAAATACACAAAAGCGTGAGGGGTCCTGAGACTTGCCTCCGGGGGGACATTCCGATGCTGAAGTCAATATTTGAATGGAATAATTTCTATTGAGATAGAACGCGGGGATGTATGGCAAGCGTATAATGTGAATACCTTGTAATTGAGGATGATGATCTTTTATGTAACTTTTCATCGCATGGAATGAATTATGATGCATTGAAGTCGAGGTCAATGGAGTTTATCATGTATTGATGTAATGAAGCATGTTATGGTGCAGTTATGGCTCAGGCTATAACGGAACGTAAGTTTCAAAGCCATCATTATATCAGTTACTATTGTGGAGTAATGTCTGCGTGAAGTACGGAACGCTCGTTGAAGAGAATATAAGCGTTGCATGAGGTCGAGGATGAATTGTGTTGTATTGAGCATAAATGACCGAGGTGACACCGCACGACGTCGGTAATAAAAAAACCGTGGACGTCTTGCGTCTTGCCGGTTATAGGGGACATGCGTCGTGTCGGACGGAGGATGGAATGCATCATGTCGGTTGATGATATAAGGGTGGCCTACGTTGTACTAAAGATAGATGTTGCTAGTTGAGGCCTAATATCAAGTTTGTGTCCATGTCGTTCTAGATCTTTGGTATGACCTTTATCACTCTATGTGAGGCCTCATAATTGTCACGTGTATGGTGGTGATCTCACCCATGTCAATATTTGTTTTGTTCCCATCATGTCTCGTAATTTATTATCTATTTCTTAGCTTTTGTCAAGTCCATAATGTTTCTTTTGAATTCTTACTCTCTAAATTTATTTAAAGGATTTTCAGAACAGTACTCTTATGATGCCATGACCAGTTAAAAATGGATTGTATGAATGGACAAACTCCCCCTCCCCCCCCTTTATTTTAGCTTTTCGCGATGAATAAAACATCAAAAAGTGCGTGGCATGATCGTCTTTGTCACCCAGCTACTCCCATTCTTCAAGCTATTCTTTGCTAAAATGAGCTAGAAGTTGCCACCACAATTGCTTCTCCTATTGTTTTTCTTGTTCAGAGAATAAAAGTCACAAACTTTCTTTTGCTGCTTCTATTTTATGTTTTTCCAATCCCCAGAGATTATTTTCACTGACATTTGGACATCCCCAAATGTATCGTGTGATGGTTTGAAGTATTGCATAATTTTGTTGATAATTTTATGAGAGATACATGGTTCTATTTACTTATTCGTAAATATGGCGTGATTGGTGTTTTTATGCGTTTTAAGGCTCTTGTTCAAAATTTCTGATACTACTATTAAAATTATACCAATTTTGGGGGCGAATACATAGCCTTAAAAAGTTATCTAGCACAAGAGAGTATAAATCAAACCACACTAATGAGCACAATTATTTTTTTCTTTTTATTTCTAAGAAACGCATCTTCATCTTATCTTCATTCCCACACCTTTAATCAATGTCATTTACTAATATTTGACCGTGTGTTATATTTAATGAGAAATTTTATAAGGGATAAACATTTTTTAAGGAAAATATATAGAGAAGAAACACAATCGCACTTATAATATTTTTCTATTTCTATAAGTTGATAATGACTAATACATTATCTACCTAGATCAACACACTAATTATCTATGTTATTGAATACATATCAATGATTATTAAATTAAATGAAACAAATTAATTGAAGAAAAACTTTTTAGGGAAACACACTCGCATAGGTTTACACTAAAGCTCTATATGATTTACACACTCAACATCGTCTCACCCCACGTTTTTAATTTGTGAAATAAATTTAGAAAAAAAAAACAATCACTCCCAACCATAACATATGTTGGGTCTAGACATTATGTAGATCTTTGGGTGTAAACATATAAGTATTCATTAATAATAATTAGGATAATGACTAATGCATTAAGTTTTTTTTTTTTTTTGAAGAACTAATGCATTAAGTCGATAATGATCACCACATTTCCCATCTATGCAAACATCATTTTTATTTATGTTATTTAATATCTAAAAATATTCATTATATTTAATAAAAACAAATTTATTGAAGAAAAATACTTTTTAAGGGAAACACTTAAGCAAAACACGTAGGTACTTTTAGTATCTTACTATTCCTATAAGTTGGATAGTGTACCAGTACATTAAGTTTGATAATGATCAATCATTGACATATTTTTCATCTATATCAACAACTTTTTATCTATCATTACTATAATAAAAGAGTTATATTGTATTTAATGAAAACACATTGACGATAAATGTCTAGCAATGATTATTATCTTTGATGAAATAAATTAATCAAAGAGAAACACTATTTAAGAAAAACATTTAGAGAGCGAAAGAGACGGACTCTTATATTATAGTTATGATAATAATGTAATATAATATATAAGTATAACTATATGCTATAATAACATAAGATAATTGAACATACCATAATCATGATAATGATTATGGTTTTATTTTAATTAATTTTTGTCATTTATTGTAACTGTCAATCTATTTTCCACGATTTTAAGGAATATGAACCATAAAAGAAAACACATATTAAACCGATCACAAGAATACCAGTTACAGTACTTATTATCCAAAGAGGAATACTTCCAGTAGTATCGGCCATTTATCCCACATCCCTCCACATTTCATCAAGTGTTCGTGTTAGAGACATAAACAGTCATCGATAATTATGAGATGAGATCCTTCCAAATGCGCTTAGAGAATGCCTCGAATTCTTATGTATTCTTTTTAATTTTATTAATTGAAGAAAAAATTGGAAAATAAAACAGCAAGTACAAAAATGAGTAATAAACCCCAGTAGATACTGGTCCGATTCAATGCAACATTTTGTTCGTTTGGGTTTAATTGTGTCATAGCTCTATAATTCGTATATAAGTTTATCGTTGGATGAACTGCATTGCTGATATTGATCCCAAAAAAAGACGGTAGGTACGGCTAGACCGTGAACCGCCAACCACCGTACCGTAAAAATTGGATAATTCGATCTATAGTCATTTGGGTCTCCTAAAAAGATCTACTAAATTCAGTAAGTTGTTCCAAAGAATCAAAACGGTCAGTTATTAATGGAAATCCTTGTCGGCCAGTTATTAGCAACAAAAAAAAAACCAATTGATTATTTTTTGGGTTTTTAGATACTTTTAGAATAGTAGGCACTTTATATAGATTAACTGCTACCATGAAGAATTAGCTTGTTTAGAATAGTAGAGATGTGTTTTTAATTGATTTTGAATCAAGGATCTTGATTGATTTTTTCTTTTAAATTTTACTTTTGTGATTGTATTTGATTTTCAATCAAGGATCTTGATTGATTTTTTTTTAATATTTATTTCGCTTTTGTAATTGCATATTAATCAAGGATTTTGATTGATTTTTTTATTATTTATTTCATTTTTATCTTTAATTGATTGTTTTTCGGTTCTTTGGTTTTTATTTTAATTATGATTATTTAATTTGATTGATTTTTTTTGTTTATAGATCTTGATTGATTTTTTTAAAATTTTATCCTTGATTTATTTTTTAAACATTTTATTTCGTTTTTTAATTTTTAATTTATTATGTTTCGGTTTTATGATTTTATTTTAATAATTTTTTTAAAGATCTTGATTGATTTTTTTTAAATATTATTTCGTTTTTGCATTCGTAGATTCTCAAGGATCTTGATTGATTTATTAAAAAAAATTATGTCGTTTTTTAAATTTTAATTTATTATTTTCCGGTATTATTTTTCGATTGTTTTTTTAAAATTTTAATTCGTTTTTTAATTTTTAATTGATTGTTTTTCGTTTTTATGGTTTTATTTTAATAATTTGTTTAAGGATGTTGATTGATTTTTTTAAAAAAATTTATGGAAAATTAGGGATAAGGACACAATCTGAAATATTTTTAAGTAACAGGACAACTACATATTTTTTATAGGGAGAAGGACAACTGCATAATTTTTATAGCGAGAAGGACAAACGGTGAATCCCGAAAATCGGTGAATCTCCTAGTGAATCCCGAAATCGGTGAATTTCGATAGTGAATTTCGACGGTGAATCCCGAAAATTAGTGAATTTCGACGATGAATTTTGAAAAATAGTGAATTTCGACGATTGAATTTCGTCGGTGAATTTAAACGAGTGAATTTCGAACACAAGTGAATTTCGACGGTGAATAAATAGTTTTGTCCTTTTTATGCAAAAGTTTCAAAAAACTGTCCTTCTACTCAATTGATGAAATATTTCTGTCCTTCTCCCTCATTCCCCCAAAAATTTATTTCGTTTTTGTATTCATAGGTAATCAAGGATCTTGATTGACTTATTAAAATATTATTTCGTTTTTTGAATTTTAATTTATTATTTTTTCGGTTTTATGGTTTAATTTCATAATTAAAAATTAATTAATTTAAAATAGGGAGAAACACTTTTTAGGGAGAAACACTTTTTGGGGGAAACACACTCACACTTTTAGAATAGTAGAGATAGAGATAGAGATAGAGATAGAGATAGAGATATTTCCAGATAATTAATGCCAATCCCATCAATAAAACACTCAAATATGATTAGAACGAGAAGAATGTGATCCAAAAGACACCTAGAATCTTCAATGTTGGCCAACAATAGTATGTAATGTGAATTCTTCAAACCGTTAATTCACATTTTGATGTTGGCCCACAATCATATGTAATCCTCAAACCGTTAATTCATTAATACAAAATCATCTAAACAATTAATAATACTAATAAAAAGAAACGTCACAAATGTTTCCTCTCATTTTAGTCCAGAAAAAGGAAATGAGGTGAACGGTAAATTGTTTGATGATAGCATCATAATAAATACTAGTACTACTTAATAAAAAGAAACGTCACAAATGTTTCCTCTCATTTTAGTTATGAAAAAGGAAATGAGGTGAACGGTAAATTGTTTGATGATAGCATCATAATAAATACTAGTACTACTTAATTTTTTTGAACAAAAAAATATACGCGCACACACTTTTTTGTCCCACAAATATTTGAACTCGGAATGTCCGGGTTAAGGGTCACAATAATTATCAGTGGGTCAATATCTTGTTGCAAATAAATACTAGTATTAAACAAATCATACCAATAGATATTAATTTAATTAAGGCAATTTCCCAATTTTATTTGGTTGCTGGTGAGAAGTATTGAATAAATGATTAAATGAAAGTAAAAGTAAAAGGTAAATGGCTTGTATATATTGGTGAAGGTGGGAGATTAGGAATTGATAATTGTCAATATTTTAGGATGATATGTGAGATATATATTAATGTAGGTGGGTTGAGTTTGTAATTAAGGTTGAGATGTGCTTGAAATGAGCAATATATTTTAAAAGTGGGCGGGGTCTGGGTGGGGGTCTGGGTGGGGGTCTGGGTGGGCTTAGCCCACCCCAGCCCACACTAGGGCTCCGTCCCTGAGTATTGTATTGTTCGTGTATTGCTTGTGTAATATTCGAGTCGAGTCGAGTTCATGTTTGAGCAAATCAAGTCGAGTTATGGCTCAAGCCGAGTTCGAACTACTCACGAGTAGCTTGCCTCGTCTATAGTTCTATATCATCATTGATTATAGTGTCACTCATATCAATTAATTGGTTTTATGGATTGATCAATGATAAGTAATTAAACTATTAAAATACAAACTAATAAATGAAATAAATAAGGAGTTTATATGTCACCACACCAAGCTACTTTTAAGACACAATAATAAGGTTTAACCACAGGAAAGTCGAGTCAAATACATGATGTTCGACTTTTTAGACACTCGACCTTCTTGAAAATTCAAATCTCACATCCAATGTGACACCACAGTATTTGGTATGTCCCAATAAACATCTAGACTGAATACCTTGCATTGACTCATAACAAAACGAAAATATGTACATAAAACCTTTGCAAATTGAATCAATTAAACATAACTTCTTGATTTGCATATTTCACGAAACTCTATGGGCAAAACTGTTATGACGGATCGATCAAGTAATGATGGTGATTGTGAGTAAAGATAAAAGATAAATAAGCAAACAAACACAGAAACAAGAAGAAAATAGATTTAACGTGGTTTTCGGCAATGTGCCGACAACTCCACGGACAAACGAGGATATTTTATTATCACGAGAAAGTTACATCAGTTACAATTGATACATATGGTATTTATAGCCTTGGGAATCCAACCATAACCGACTAAACAGCGAAACCAGATAATGACCGAAATACACCAGAAGTAACCTTATCCAAATCGGAAAACCATGCAGACGTGTTCCCCAAGTATGCTGAGAACCAATCTCAGCAGACTATTCATCAGTAGCCCAAACATCAGCAGGCTGATCAACCCTGCTGACCTGCCCCAGCTGAACACCAGATTCAACATATGCTTCATGCTTCTGCGACCACCACGGATTTCCCGGACTCGCTTTGAATGCCACACTCAGCAGACCAGACTCAGTAGAATAGTTTAAGTCATCATTACAAAAACAGTGGAGACCCTTTCACTTGGGACTCAACCTTTTTGCATGTGTTTTGTGTATCGAGTAATGCTATTGATACCACTCAACCCACAACGGACGACACAATACAATTTTGATCCTCATTTAGGACACCCGTTGATCATGATGTAAACACATGATGCAGATCAATGATATCAAAATAGATTTTATCATGCGTTATGAGTTTTATGACTCAATGATTGTGTCGGTATCATGGCCGTTCATGTGTTTTAATACGCCTTAAGCTAAATAATCAAAACATGCCCCCTTCGAAAGAAACGGACGGTTTTTAATCAAGCCTCTAAATTTTGATCATTTTCCGATGATCATAAGTCGTGGTTTTATTTGGCCTAGGTCCGGAGACGGGCTGATCAGTATCGTTATGACAATATCCCTTTAAAAATGAATATATGTATGTAATACAAAAGAAGTAAAGAGAGTAGACATACAAATAATCTTGTATCTACAAAGATACTATACTTACGAACAGTCACTCAAAAGAAAGAGACTACCAAGAAGATACAGAGCCATCATCAATGGCGTTAACGTAAGACAGTGATATATCATAGGACAGAGAGAGGACCCGACATCCCATGTTACAGTAATCAAGTGCTCCGGCCACACAGTAAAGCTTTTCACCCTTTTAGTAGTTTTTTCAAGTTTCACGACAACTCCACTTTCATTTTCTCTTTCCTTTTTTAAGCTTTCGATCTCCCTCTCTCTGAAACTCAAAAACATTTTTCACTGTTCTTTTTTAAGAGATTGTTTTGATGATGGAGTATGACGTCTTGCGTCCTTTCCTCTGCGATAATTTGATAGGTGTTGAGCCACAAGATCGTACGAATGCTGGATACGCAGGTATGCGATTTTTAAGAAAAATATAGAATACGTGTACGGGAGTTTTAATTATGGTTCTTCATTTTGAATATTCGAGTTATGAATGAATATGCATTAATCACAATTTTATCCTTATATATGTGTATCCTAAGTATCCGATAAATATCGGTGTCAGATATATACGTATAGAATACAAGATAGATTAAGTATCATATCCGTACATACGTGGGTTCGGTCCCAAAGCCCTGTTTGTTTGGACGGAATGAAATGAAATAAATGAAACGGAATGGAATGAATAAATTGTGTTGCTGCGTTTATCACGTGAAATGATGAAACGAGCAATAGAGACGATATTGATATTGATGTTTTCCTAACTTATAGAAACGTCACTTGCAGAGACAACATTGAGTAATATTAGCATTGATGACGTTTCTTATGTATAACGATGTTCAGTAACGGTAACGTTTTCACCATACGGATTTTTAACGTGAGATGTGGTAAGACTAATTTCATGGTGCCATGCGAAAACAAAAAAAAAAAAAACAATCAAAGGTTGCGTGAAGAAAAATATAATGGGCCGACTGCATGTGTGTAAGTCAGTGGTAAAAGAATATGTTGTCGCAAAGACAGTTTCGCTTTTAAGTTTGTGTGTCTAAATTCAATCTCATAAAGGGTCAACTTCCCTCAAGAGGTGTACAGTGTACACAGACCCCAATACACACTTTACCATTATAAGACATCCTCAATTTACATAATCTACAAAATTCTCGAGAGGATGACCGCTGGATTTGGGCTCAACCTTTAAAAAAAAGTTGACCCAACCCAAAACCGGCCCCCCATTGCCCCGCCTCTAGAATTTCGTAAATGATGTAAATCAAGAGTTATATCTCGGTGTTTCAATTCGTAAAGACTGATGGTAAACATTTTTTCTTTTGCAAAAGATTGGTTGTAAACATTTGACTTTGAAGAGATGGAACGTCTATTCTGACCTATGTAAAATCGAATTTTGTATGTGTTGCATCGATAGATTCACTGTGTTGTCAATAGGAGCGTATAAATTTTAATGCGGGGTACTTATTAGAGAGTTTACAAAATGACCGGAAATGGTGTAAATCAAGAGTAATGTCTCAATGGTTCAATTTGTAAAAAACTGCTTGTACATATTTTTTTCTTTTGCTAAGAGAATTGATACAGTGTCCCGAACTCTCAAGTACTTTCAACTCAAAGATCGTTACAATGCATCAAACCCCCACACCTCAGCTCAAAGACAAGACTATGATGCAATATACCGAACTCTCTCATTTCAACTCAATGATCGATATAGTGTATCAAACCCCAACACCTCAGCTCAAAGACAAGACTATATATCATTACAACATCCCTATTTTGTTACCACCGAACTCTCACACTTCAATTCAAAGATCGATACAATGTACGTATCAAACTCTCACACTCCAACTCAAAGACAAGACTATCACTACAACATTCAATCCCGGTTTTTTTTTACCACCAAACTATATATAAAGGCGTGCTCAACCCTTTTTAAGTCAATATAAAGTGCCACTAATTAAATTAATGCTTTTGTCATGTTGTTATATATATCATACACGCAAAAGTTCTTTCTCCCACAGATCTAGTACAATAGTAGGGTTTAATTCTCCAAAATAGTAAAGCTTCTTAGATCAAGAAAAAAGCAGAAGAAAAAAAGAAAAGAATGGGGCGTGGAAAAATAGAGATAAAGATGATAGAGAATTCAACAAACAGGCAAGTAACCTATTCAAAGAGAAGAAATGGGATCTTGAAGAAAGCACATGAACTTACTGTTCTTTGTGATGCTAAAGTCTCTCTTATTATGGTCTCTGGTACCAGAAGGTTTCAAGAATATACCAGTCCTACCACCACGTAAGTCCCCACCCCCAACCCCCTACCCCACCCCACTCTATCGTTTAGTGATATCATCCAACGTTTACAGTGCATTCGAGTTTTGAGATCGAACTTCGATATATAGATCGAGTATGTAATCGGCTCTCAAACGGTTGATTGGTTGTTAAAATTGATTGTGTTTGGAGGAGAAACGATGCGTTTTCGAACCCTGATCATGGTTTTACACAATTGATCATGATTAGTCTAGATTATAATTAATGGGTCCTACGTACGTCATAATCAGTGATGTAAAAGTAGATTATGTCACTTGTTGTGACTGAATGATTGTGATAGTAGGCAAGGGCGGCTCCAGGAATTTAGTAATACGAATCGGAAATTTGTCATATTTTACAATTACTAAGAGTAATGTTACATATTATAGTTCAATACGGGTCAATATGGATCAATATATAAAAATAAGGGAGTCGGTACACATATAAAATGTGTATATAAAAAAAAAATTACACTGTAATATTTTTTTTAGCGGGTCCGGAGACCTAAATCTTAATACATATATGGAGCCGCCCCTGGAAGTAGGTAGCATGTAGGTTCTTATCAACGTTATTGAATGATAAATCCTAGATTGAACTGCCCGAATCCAATTTTTTTCCGATTTAGTTTTGAATGTGGATTTTGTGTATTAGTCTACGATGTGAAACAAAATTGAGATTGAATCCATTTATCAATGACGTGACACCATCCTGACCATACATTATAAATCATCAAACTTCACGCATGACCATGATGATGCTATGTCAGCCCACCTCACAAATGTAGTGACAACAGAAGACCTTGTTATTATAGTCAATAATATATATATATATATATATATATATATATATATATTATTTGGTATAATGTTGTATTTATGTCACGATATTAATGTTTTCTTTATTAGGGTTTATAGTTTATGTTGATTGATTCTAGATTACTTGTTCATATGAGTAAATATATATCCTTTCTTCATAGAAATTTGTGTGGAAGGGAAACTTGAAAATTAATATATGTCCAAAAAGTTAAACTTATGATATATACATTTCGCAGAAAATGTTTTGAAATATATGTTTCGTCCGACGATAATGCGTGTGTCACGTATGATATGACTTTGACGCATGAGTCACGTATGAGTCGGACGAAACATATATTCTAAAATATTTCATACATAGCATATATATCATGGGTTTAACTTTTTGGACATATATTTCAAGTTTCTGGAATGGTCAGTTTGTAAAAGGGTAAATTCTAACATGAAGACTCTCTTGTAGTGAGTAAATGTGGACGATTACGGGCCGTGTGTGGTCGGGAATCGTCCACATAGTAAATTACTTCCAAAATGATAGAACTTGTAAAAGTGGAAGTTTAACGTAATTAAAGTCAAAATTTGATTGATTTAGATTGGATTTGACAGGACAAAACAAATAATAGATCAATATCAAACCACCGCAGGAGTTGATCTTTGGAGCTCACATTTTGAGGTTAGCAATTTAATTAATTTTGCTTAATTAATGGGAAACTTCTTTCTCGAAAAAAAAAATGGGAAACTTAAAAAAAAAATGGAAAAAAAATTGAGAATCGGTATATTATATGTTCCGTTTTTTTTTTTAATTTTTATAAATGTTCCGTTTTGATATCATAAGAACCTTATACCTACAAAAAACTATATATTTTTGTAGCATTTCACATTTTTCGTATTGAGATTATGCACACTTATTCATCATTGATATTGTTTTACACCTTATTCTTACCGTAGCGTATCATTTCATACATTTTTCGTAGTGTCGTTGCAAAAACAGACTCTTTGAATTTCAAGAAAATCGACCGTATTTGAATGTTCTTGAGCTTCTAAAACACAAACACACACACACACACACACACACACACATATATATATATAACAAATTAAATTTTATGATTGTATCGTTTTGTATATGTGTTGCGTACTTTATGTTTAACATTATAAAATATGGGGGGTTGCAGAAAATGCAAGAAAATCTGAAGAGATTGAAGGAGGTGAATAGTAGACTTAAAAGAGATATCAGGTGATGCCATAACTTGTTATAAATCAATTTCATTTAATTCTTATAAGGGCTACTTTTATTTTTTATATTCATAAACTATATACTTACAAAACAAAAATTGTTTACGTTTATTCTATAAGTTTAATTGAAGAATTTTTTCTTATATTAAATTACAAAAATGCCCAGGCAAAGAATGGGAGAAGAATTGAATGATCTAGACATGAAGCAACTATGTAGCCTGCAAGAGAAGATGTTAGATGCACTTACAGCCATACGTGAAAGAAAGGTTAATAATAACTCTACTATTATCTACACACACACACACACACATATATATATATATATATATATATATATATATATATATATATATATATATATATATATATTGTTAAAAACACCACATCTAATCTACAATAATGTCATATTTTGAGTTTATCTTCGACTTTGCAGAGATCGTATGTGGATATTCGGGTTTTGTAAAGTCGAAAGTTAAGTATAGGCGCTTGTTAAAAGCACTAGCTACATAGAATTTATTGTGATATCACATTTATGGCTAGAATCGACTTTACAAATTTGAAAAATAGACATAGATTCACTTGCGGTGCGTTTAGCAATTGGCTAAGCTTATATTTGATTTTTTAAAAATATGATGTCCCAAAAATAGATTAGACTTTGATTCCTTTAACTTTTTTATTTTACATACATAATACTCCCTCCGTCCCGTAATATCAGTATTTTTAGACTTTTCACTTAGATTAAAAAAAATCATAAATGAGTTACTTTTTAAGATTTCAGGGCAAAATACTGTATTTTTTTTATGAGTGACTTATAATATTGTATTGTTTAGTGTAAAAGTGAAAACAATGAATTAATTTTGTATTGAAATCTGAGAATGACTTATATTTTGAGACATCAAATTTTTTTTTAAAAAGATTTATATTACGGGACGGAGGGAGTAATTGTTAGTGAATTCATTGGGTGGTCTTTCTTTATTTTCTTCTTTAATCTTTTTTATTTTTTGTGTCTTTATTTTATATGCAGTATCATGTCATCAAAAATAAAACAAACACCTACAACAAGAAGGTATGTATGTAGATGCAAATACCTCTCAATATTTTCCTTCAATCTTCTTAAAACTAATCCATATATATCTTTTATATTGGCATTTTTAAGACACTTAACATGAGCATAACGTCTGACCTTTAATCTTAAAGAATATATTAGATATATTATGTAGTTATTGTGAATATCCTGTATTTATGTCTATATATTATGTATTAATTATAGTACAGAGACTACAACGTACTATAATTAATACAGAATATATAGACATAAATACAAGATATTCACAATAACTACATAATATTTCTAATAGATTATACCGTTACTGTACCGACTTTATATTCCTGTTGGTTGAGAAATAATTTGAATACGATGATTTTGTTCCCATATATTTTCCATTGTCCGTAATTAACCCTTATCATTTTCATAGTGGCATTTTTAGTCCTCTAATTATATATTATTTTCACATTATTGAAATTTAACTGATCTGACACTAGGTCAAAAGTTAATTTTCCTAAAGATGTAGCAAAAATAATTATAGTTAGGGGCCGGAACAAAAATATCAACATGAAATACATAGGCTAATTTGAAAAAAATATAGGAAAAAAAAAGTAATTTTCTCGTAATTAAAATGCCCTAATGTTCTATACCCTTGATTTTAATGTTAACAAAATCAATAAATTAGGTGAAAAGTTTGGAGCAAAGACATGGAAGGTTGCTATTTGAGATGGTAAGTAAACATTTAAATTATTTTTACTTACATTTAATTTCCATTTATAATTAATAATCTAAACTTTTTATATATAAAATTTGCTAATTAATTCCAATTTTTGCTAATCATTTTTAAGGAACCAAGGTTTGAAGGAATGATTTTGGATAACAATGGTGGTGGTGGCGGTGGCGGCGGTTACACAGCCGCCTGCAGCGGCACGTTTGTTGACGGAGATGGTGTCCCTAATATGTATGGTTTTGCAATGCAGCCACGTCACCATGATCTTCAACATTTCAGGCTTGCTTAATTAATTAACCATTGAAGTGATTAATATTTGATTAATTAAGGTTTTGTATCAACAACTATTATATATATTTTGGTTGAAAACAAAAAAGAAAAATCTACTAGTATATTCTGCTTTTATGGTGTGAAGTATGAAAAATGGAGCCACTTTAAATTGTTGATGATGAATGTTACCTTTTGATTTTGGAAATGTAATTTAATGATCAACTTATTATTCCTATATGTTATTTTTTTGAGGAGTGTTATTCCTATATATATACATATATAATATTGTTAATTTTTTTTAAGTATATGTTGAACGTTCGTTAAAGTGTCATAGTGCAATCAGTGACAAATCTTGAAAATTAATCTAGTGGGGCCACAAAAGATAATTGAAGAGGTCACCTAAAGCGTGATAGTGCAATCAATGACAGATCTTGAAAATAAATCTTGTGGTCCCACCGAAGATAACTGAAGAGGTCACGGGAGACACGCATGATACATCGTTTCAATACGTTTTTTTCGTGTAATGTGCCCTCACACTAGTTTTTCTTTTATTTATTTAGGAAATATGATAGTTAAACATGACATTAGAGAATGAGATAATGGGTTTGGGGTAATCGCCCCCCTCCACACCCCAGACGTCATCATTTATGTTGTAATAAAGATATGATGCAATAAAATGATTGATTCGTTAAAGAACATTATTTTATTCAAATTGAAATTACTCTCACAGCCTCGTAATATAGGTTATCTTAGTTTTTTTTTGTAGTATTCCAAAATATAAATATTTTTCACAAAACAATACAATATTACATATTTTCTTTTGCCCCTTACATGTTTTGTTTTTACTTTTACATTAAAGAATGTAAAAACCAATGCAATAAATTGTCTTAAAATATTAAAAAACACTCCATCAGTTTAAAAAGTAGTTAAGAGTTAATTTGAGTTTTCATACAGTTTAAAAAATAGTTAAGCGTCATTAACTTTAATGATAAAAGTAAAATACCTTTTGAGTGTATAATACGGTAGTTGTATTTTTATTTTTGTTATCATTGCAATAGCGGTAAAGTATTGAAAATTTGATAAATATATGATAAATTATGGGTAAAAATAAAAAAAAACGTAATATATTAATTGGTAATTTATTCATTAGTATTCTAAATAGACCTGTATTATGAGATAAATAAAAAAAAGACTTATATTATTAGATGGAAAATATAATTTGATTCACATTAAAAAAAAAAAAAAATTGTAAATGAAGAAAATAATAAACAAACCCATAGTTAAATAAATTCATTGGCGAAAGCTAATCTGTGGGTCTCACTCACACCACTTCGATGAGTTCGCCTATTTGAACCAAAGTTTCCAAAATGGAGAAAGAATCCCAAACTCCTTGAATCAAATTCTCATTCTCTTTTCTACTCCATTAATCAAAGCTAAATTCTTCATTTCGATCATCATTCCATCTCATTTCTAGCGTTTAGAATCAACAAAGAAGAACAGAGATGGCTACCTCTGGTTCAGCTTCCAGTAGCTGTACCTGGACGCCAAAGGATGATGTTCTATTAAAAAATGCTATGCAGGTAGCTACAAATCGATTGTTATTTGTGTTTTTTGTTGTTTTTTCACAGTTGTGGCGAGTAATTTTGCATAATTGAGCTGGATAAAGCTGTGTTTGTTTGAGCTGTGTATGTCTTTTTTTTTTGGCGGTAATTTTGATGATTTGGTTTGGGTTTGATTGATGTTTAAGCTTACAAATCTTTGAATTTCGTTGAAAATTCTGTGATTAAATGTTTAATGCACTGAAAAATGGTTTGATATATCATGATTTGGTTAATGTAAGTGCATGGTGTGGGTTCCTCGGAATAGTGGAAGCTAGGGCTTTGTGGTAGTTTGTTTAGAGATATAGGTTGATGTGGTTGTCTGTATCATACCATAATCGAGCAAATTTAGTTCTAAGTGTTCCTTACGATTATTTTGTATTGGTACTCAATTTTGGCATGTAAATGATTCAGTTCGATTAAGATGGAAATGAATGATTTTAAGATCGTAGGTTCCTTTTGTGACTGTGGTGTTCTGTAAGTGTATGGTGCCATGGTATAGAGGAAGTTAGGGGTTTGTGGTAGTTTGGTTAGAGATTTTGGATGATATGGTTGTCTGTCGCAGTGCGTACTCCAGAAATTGTAGCTCTGTGTTTTCCTTTCGAATGTTTTGTATTGGTACTTGATTTTGGTTATATATGATTTTGCTCGTACTGCGTTGTATTGTACAAATCACTATTTTACAAATTAGGTTGTTTTCTGTAATCCATTTAGATTTGTTTATGGTTGTTTTGTTTTTTGAAAGGAAAAAAAATGATTCTAAGATTGTAGGTTCCGTTTATGGAGCGTTTTTTTGTCTATGGTTGTATTGCAATTTGAAGAAAAATGGAAAGTTCATACTAGTTGTTTAGGTAAAAATTTGTATGATCATCCAAAATATATTTTGCAGTTAAGACATACATATCTCAAAGGATTAGAATAGGACATGCATATCTGGTCTTATTTGGTAAGCAAGATTTCCCATAAAACGACCAACAAAAATTGCCTTTGCTTTGGATCATCTTGATTTTCATGCTCCTGCATTTGTCTGAATGTGCGCTGCTGGCTGTTCAGTTTCTTCGTTTGGTACAACCTTCCTACAATAGAAAAAAAAAATTAAGATCAGTTTCTATTGTTGATCTCATCCCTAAAGCCGCTTTATGATTGATTTTGGCTCTTTTGGCAGGAGGGTGCTTCTTTTGAAGTCCTTGCTAAAGGCGTTCGTGCCATTCTCCCATAGGTATACCTTTCAGGAACTACGAGATAGGTGGCACTCCCTTCTCTATGATCCAGATGTAGCAGCCCAAGCTTCTGTCAGCATGTTTCAGCTTGAACTCTCTGGATTCAATCCTGTACTTAAACTTGAACAGCTTAGGAGCTTCAATTACAAGGAGACTTTAGGAAAGAGGAATAGAGGAAGCATACGACAACACTATCGTACCATGCGTAAGAAATTACGAAAAGGATCTTCCAATCTTCCTGATTTCAGTCTTCTGGAAGAGTCCAGAGTTCATGACAGCAAGGAGGGATCTCATGGTGAAAAATATATGATCAGGAACGGCATCCAAGATCATTTTGAGCTTCTTCGGGAAGCGGATGTAGAGACCATTCATCACGCCTTCCCAGAACACCGGAATGTTTCAGTTAGACAATTTTCTACTGAAGCTCAGAGTTCTTATGTAGCAAAATGCTTTAATAAAGGTAAAGAGAGGAGTTCCAACAAACTTATTAGGAAAGATGGATTCCTTGACGCTGTATATACTTCATTAAACAACAATCTAGGAATCTTTGAGCCAAGAAGGGAAGCAAGCGGGGTCTCTAGATTTATGAAAAATAATTCAGTCGAATTTAATGAAGCCGGTAGTATTGAGCGTCAGCAGTTGTCATCTGAGAGTTTGCAACCGCTATCTGGCTTTGGTTCGGCAAAGCACGATTGCTCAAACGGGTTCCTTGGACTGCATCAGGGGGACCCATTGAATTCTCCGAATGGTAATTCCCTTAACGTGCTCGGATTTCCATTTCCACAGCCTACTCTGCCTCTTTGGGAACCGATAGATGAACTTTCAGTAGCTCAGCCGCCAGAAAAATTGAAGCATGTAGATGCTGCACCGGGTAGTAGAGACTGTACGGTGAAAGATTCTTCAATCTACGACGTGGTCCCTACAGGGCCTTTGTTGGATGCCAGTCATGATGGGGCGGCACTGGTAAGTAATCCATCGGTTGTAGCAGAAGGTGAAGATATTTCGGATTCACTTTTGAACCTTTCCAATGAGGATGATCTTCTGTTATTGGATGTAGATAAGAAAGAGGGTTCCCAGAAATCTTCCTATGGTAATCACAATTCAGTCCTCATAAATGACATTCCTAAAGATTCTGCAGGCAAACTCGAAAGCCAGATGACGGTTTCTGAAACTAGTCCTGTGGATCATACTACTGCCACAAGTAAACGATTAGACGGGTTTCAAAATCTTTATGAACCTGCATTTAAAGGCTCATCCAGATCGGTGTCAAAAGTAGACGATGAGAAAATTTGCTGTGTACTAAATACCGAGGACCCAGAGATTCCTTGCAATGATGACATATTCTTGCTTATACATCAATCCGCATCATATGCGTTTGATGCTGATCCGCCTCGGCCTATCTCAAGGGATCCTGTGGATGTGTCTTCTACATTTAAGCAAAAACAAAGTGTAAAAGGAATAAACATGGTGACAAAAGGCAAAGGTATTGCTAAAGAATCTACCTGGCCTCAGAAAATCGTACCTACTGTAATGCCTGAAGCAAATTTAGTTAAGCCTGTTCGTTTTGGGGTAAAAACTGATTGTTCTGATACTGGAGCCCTAACTTTACCGCCACTCCCTGGAGGTGCTAAACCGGCTTTTGCTGGCCCTGCTAAAAGTCGATCTTTACTCGCAAATCCAAGTATATCAACCAGTAGATTACTGAATGAAGATCTTCCTAAATTTGATTCAAAGGTACAATTACAAATGTATGGGGGTGAGTTTCTCCATGAATACATACAACTCCTAAAAGGCTTAATCATCGTCGTTTCTATGTTTTGTATAGGCTAGAGATAATTTGGCGGCATTTTCAGAGCCACAAAGTGCTGAAAGAGGTGCAGTGATGATACCATTTCCAGGTCTGATTCCCTCAGCATCAGATCATGAAGAATCCCAAAGTGACGATGACGTGCCTTGTTATTCTGATATTGAAGCTATGGTAAGTGTCACAATATTCTTTTACAAGCTTTACATCATAGAGTAGTTGATGATTATAATATATATATATGACATTTTCTTTCAGATACATGAAATGGATCTAGTTCCTTTTGATCTGGACAATACTACCGCAAAGCAAGGTATGTTATAAGATCCCGTAGAATCAACCGTTTTTGACTTCAACTGCATTTTACCATTTATCTATATCAACTATCAAGGCTATTTAATTTTCTGTTTGGTTTCTAACTTTATGCTCATTCCCATTGAAATAAACAAAAGTGATAGCTCAATTAGGGTTATGAAGCATCCCTGAGGTCAGCGGCGGATCCAGAATCGGCCTATTTTCATACACCCAAACTTAATGCCAGATATGCCTAGTAAAAATAAAAGAAAATCATTGTGGCAGTTTCTTTTTTGCGTTTATTTTTGCTTCACCTAAACCTAATACAGATATATTTAGTTACTAAAAAAAATCACTGGGGGCGGAAACTTCTAGTCCGGTGGGGGTAGGTCCGCCCCTGCTTGAGGTTGGACTTCTGTAACGTGAAATACTTCTTGAATTTATTTCGTTCCTGAGCACCTGTGTTTTTGTTATATAGTGTCACGGTACCAGCACGAGAGCTCCGACAGGACAATCATAAGACTGGAGCAATGTGCTCAAGCATGTCTTCAAAGAGCGATGACACGCCATGGGGCTTTTGCCGTTTTCTATGGCCGCCATGTGAGACATTACATAAGAAAGACCGAGGTACCATTTCTGCATTTCATAAGTGTAGTAGGGCAAATTGAGAAGTGGATTTCATAAGTATCTCTAATAATTCCTAGAGAAGCATTCAATGATTGTGCTGTTGGATATCCGGATTTCGGCACCTAGGGGCACGAGTACAAATATGCAGATGCGGGATTTAAAAAAAAATCAGGATACGGGTACAGGGGATATGCATTAATATCATAAGTATGAGGATCGAAATGCATATAATACAACTGCAAATTATTCAAAAATCATAATATAAAACAAGCATTAGTGGTTTTCTTCATTTTTGGTAGTTTTTCTTCATTTTGGGTAGTTTTTCATTTATTTCTTTGTTGGTCTGTCTTCAGTTTCCAACAGAGTTCTTCATATTACGTATCCAAGTTATGGATATGGATATGCATATTCAAATCCCGTATCTAACATTTAAAATATTGCAAAATTTTCCCCATACGCATATCCTGAGATGTGGATACGCTACCAAACAAAAGTATCCATGCATTATATCCTACACTTTTTCCTTTTTTTGTCCCTTAATGTTTGTCTCGATGCGATTCTATTGATTTGAAGTTTTTCTTTTGTTTATTTACAAGTTGTTGTTGACAAGCTTGCTGATAATGCAGCTGGGGAGCACACACTTATTTCTTTCATCGTTTTAATAGATGTCATGTAAACATCTATTGTGTGTTTTTGTAGGGGTGTGTGTGTGTAAAGATCCTTATCGTTTTATGATTTTTGCATATATATCCCCTATGTTTCAGCTTGATACGTTAACCCCTCATCTATGCATAAACATTTTCAGTCCAAAATGGCACAAACAGCCAATAAAACATTGACACGTGGCAAAAATGGACTGAAAATGTGACAAAAAATTGCATAGACGAGGGAAAAAATGTCAAGATGAAACATTAAGGATAAAATTGCTAAAAATCATGAAACAAAAAGGACCAAAAGTATGTTCATTATTGTTTTTCTGGTCCAAATAATATATAGTTGTGACTAGCACTTTGCTAACTGAAGTAACTAATGTTTGGAGGTCCTCCTCGGAAGATCAACGGATGATTTTGATGTTGATATTGATCTCAGTGAAGAAGGACAAGGACGTGCTAATAAAATATCAAGAAGACAGGTATGAACAAAAGCTCAACTTTTCTGAACTTCTGCCTTTTTCATTTTTAATTAGTGGCATCACGATGTTTTTAGGGCTAAATTAATTGCAAAATTAGCTCTGTAACTTGGCCTCGTTTGCATTTTCGTTTTGTTTTTGCTCCGGTTGCTATTTTAGTCTTGCAACTTGGATTCTTTTTGTGTTTTACAATGTCATCTGTTGTCGGAGGTGACTGAATCTGGGGGAAAATCAAATTTTGGCGGGAATATGCCACCACGTGGCGCTGACAAGGCAGGAAATCGGGAAACAATTGCAAAATTTGTCCTTATTAATACAATAAGTCATTTTCGTGCAACTTAAAGGACTGATTTTGCAATTTTCGTGCCAAAATCGATTTTTTCCCCACACGTCAACAAAATCCTGCTAGAATTTTGCCACGTTAGCATATTCTGGCGACGGAGGACTTAAATTGCAACAAAAAAAATCCAAGTTACAACCGGAGTAAAAGTAGAACTAAAACGCAAAGTATGCCAAGCTACATGATAAATTTTGCAATTTTGCCATGTTTTTAGTGTGGCGTCACACAAAAAACAATCAATTGTCTGAAAGTCGATTCTCAGCTCTAAAACTGTCTATTGAAAGTTCCATTGACACTGTAGTTTCACAATGGTATATTCTGTGTGGTGCCACTAAAGATGTCTTTGGAGGATTAATGCGATATTTCTAACCTTCGGTTTTTATTTTTTATTTTTTCTGACTATGATTCTCATTGACTTTCTTTCCTATTTTGCTTAGGCAATAATTAAGCTGCAGGAAAATGGATCTTTCTCCTTGAAAAATCTTGGGAAGAGTGAAATCTTCGTCAATGGCAAGTCTGTTGCTACTGGACAGCTACTTGGCCTTAGTTCAAGTTGTTTGATCGAGGTATGTATGCCTTAATTCTTACGACCTCAGTCCCTAAATATCTGTCGTTCTTTAAAAGGAAAAAAAAAAACCCTTATTATTCGTGGTTTTCCCATCTCACACCTAATTTATTATCCTCTGTCCTGGATAACAGTCGTTTTAGAAGCCAAGATTGTATTTATTAGGTTCTTTTCCTCATGCTACCCTTACTTTATTTTCCATTCAACAAGTTTTCAAATATCAAAACCATTGCATTAATGATAGTTAAAAGGGTATATTAGACTCTTTATAATAATGAAATTTACGACATTGATCTGTATGGAAACCTCTAAAACGACTCTTGATTAGAGACATAGGTAGTATTTTACAATTGATGAACCAACCTTTTTTTTTAACAATCTTTCATTTTCTTAATACGTATGAAAACCTTCAAAAGCGACAAATATTCATTAATAAATGTAATATTTTACATAGATTTCTTTCTTTAGCTAATATCCTTTCATTCTCTTATTACTTTTCAAAACGGATAAAAAAACTTTTGATCCCTTTATTTTCATAAAATTTACGTTACTATCTCCAATGTTTCATGTCTGCATTTAAACCCTTCATCTATACATTTTTTTCATCTCATAACAATGGGCTGAAAAGGTATAAATGAAGAATAAAAGTGTTGACATTGATGATAGAATTGTAAACTTCGTGAAACTAAAGGGACCACAAGTGTCATTATCCTTTTTTTCGGAATGCCGCTAATATGTGTTACATAATGTGTTTTTGTAGATTAGAAGATTGAGTTTCGTGTTTGAGATCAACGATAAATATGTCAGTCAATACACGAAGCAACAAAAGACTGATTAAGCAAATTTGAAGGGCCAAAAGAGCCATATATCTAAGATGTCAATTATTTCAAAAGGGTATATATTTTCCCTTTTTGGATGTAAAGTTAATTATTTAGCTGTAACTTTTTGATAATTATTGAGAAAGTTAATGAACTATACTAACAGGGCACTTTTACCTCAGAAAATCGACACAAAGTGCGCAGAATACAGGCAATTGCATGTATTGTGTGCACTTTCAGTATCGATATCAAGACATTCTTTTCTTGACATCACAGTGAATCTATCGAGGCATCACATTTCGGGGGAATGTTTGATTTTACAAAAGTCTAAAATGGACATTCGACCTTTGCAACGTCGGATGTTCAACTTAAATTCGATTTTTCAGAGGTCGAATGTCGGTGTGGTGACTTACGAGTGGATTCGTTGTGGTGTCAATAACAATTACATTTTTTCTTTCTTTCTTATGGGACGTTGACCTTCTGACAAATATGGGTCCATGGTTTGTGACTTAGTGTTGTGATTCTGACACACTATCGTTAAAACAAGAGCAAAACGCAGTTGAAGCCCTTAAACTATTACCATTGTAATACTTAGGCCCTTAAACTATTTTTTTTAAACATCCTAACCCTCAAACAAAATTTTAACTCACAAAATGGCTTTTGTTCAATATGTATAGGCAATTTTGGTGTTAAAACCCTTTTGATCACACCAACCAATGTGTTTCTTTTATTTTAAACAGTCTAATGCTTCAATTGACATACAAATGGACTTCAAAACCCTCTTCGGTCAACTTTGGTTTCTATTTGAGATCAACTTTGAATGTGAAATCGCAGATGATTTTGAAGTTCAAATTTATTATGCCGTTTGTTGAGTTGAATTTCTTTAAACGAGAGCTGCGTAGGGTGTGATCAAATCATTGTTTTCATGTACTTTAAGAGCTAATAAAATAATTTTTTTAAACTTTTTAGGGGATAATATGTTATAAAAAAATTGATTAGAAACCAATTTGTTACTGAAACATTGATTAAAAGTCACTTTGTTAAAAGTTTTGTTTGAGGCTCAATTTGTTAAGATCATGAAGTTTAGGGCATGAAGATGAAGGGTTAAGTTCAAAAAATGAAAAAAAATAAAATGTCTAGCGTTGGACAATTCCTATTACGCCTAATAAAAGAAAAAGAAATGAAAGAGAAACAAGAAACAAGATCTTTACAAGAGCCGGGGATTCTGTCGAGGGTGGAGAAATCGTCATCGCCACTCTGAATACAGAAGATCACAGTTTATGAATCGCCTTCGATAGGGATATATCTAAATCCGTAGTAATTCGTTAAAGCCATGCTGTGATAAAGAGCCAAAGCTACCCCTATATCAACATTGCGTAAGCCGAATAATATAATAGGGAAAGGAGCGTAAAACACAGTCTGTAGAATTGCGAATGATCCCCTCATATATATAGCAAGAGTAATATTTTGATTCTTACTCTCATATAGTAAAAGTGTGTACTATACTATGATTCAACGTTTATTATACTTTTATTTCTTTTACTTTTCATTTATTATCATTTCAACAACTTTCCATTACTTTTAATCTATGACATTAATGATACTTTAGACATTGTCATTAAAATTTATAAAACAGCAGTAAGAACATCGTTCGTGGGAGAAATTCCCCAAGAAATAGCGCCTAAAGAAGAAAAATCATGCCTAGCCAGCAAGTGGGCAGAGACATTTCCCGTTCACTTAACGAAGGAAAAATGAATGGATGCAAAGGACATAGACTCTTGCAGACAATCATGGACTAAACAACAAAAAGGAGTAAAGTCATCCCCCGGACAAGTGTGATTTTGCACTCACAATAAAATCATTATCCGCACTCAGTGCTGAGATATGCATTCTCCAAGCCTCCGCCAATGCCATACAAATCGCCTGCAACTCTAGCAGCAAAGCCACCTCTATCCCTGGGTCAAACCGGAACGAAAAGCATGCCAAAATAGTACCTTGGTTGTCTCTAAAGATAATACCAACTGCACATGAAGCCTCTGTTGCCGAAGCGTCCACATTACACTTCACCCAACCAGCTAATGGCGCCGCCCATCGAACCGCATGCACTGCACTAGGTTGCGACTCTTGATAAGCCAAGGTAGTATCCTTATACTCACTAACCGCTACGGATGAAAAGGAGCAAACTCGGGAAACATACACCGCCTGATCATCATACATGCACCGCATCTTCCATATATTCCACATCAAGGTAATAAAGTCCGACAATGCCTCGACCGATAATTCCTCCACCATCCTCATCAGCATGTCCCGAAAACTATAATCCGCTCGGTGATGCAACCTAGCGTGGAAGGGGGACCCTCGCCATAGAGCATCCGACAACGGACAATCAATAAGGGTGTGTAACTGAGTCTCCCGCTCACATCCACAAGCCACCGAGTCACAAGCATTCTTCTATTTTCTTAAAATGTGTGGAAACTCTAGTAGATTTTATGATTTGGGAATGAGGGAATACACATGATTGACACAAAGAATGTTTTAATACATACATTTACAAAACAAAAATTTAAAAACCCAAAATGAAAGGGGAAAAAAAAACACCACCCTTCAGATCACATTTTATGTACAAATGTTGTATGCATTTTTCTGGATTGTGATAGCAAAATACTTAACCGCTAACTTTAATCGACAGAGTATCGGGTCAACGGTAGTATAGTGGTCACAAGGTCGAATCAACAGGGAGTAACAGTGAAGTACCAAAGTCGACGTAGAACTTGGTTCAGGTCAATAGATAGTGGAAAGATTAACAACTAATGCAAAAATAACGATTACACTACTGGTTTTGCTTATATGATTAAAAAGCATAGCCGAACTACGATCCAGCGGGTTACTTTTACCCCACAGGAAAGACTCGACAAGGAGCGTGTCTTAACCGACCTACCTATCCGATTCAGTTTATATGACATCCACGGGTGCCAACTCCTAATTCTGGTGTTAAGGTCTGAACAACTCTCACTTAACACCCTACGCCAGGCTAATTAACCCTCCTTTCAGAAAGCCAACTAACCTAACATGGTTTACCAAAATCTAGAGCCGCTCGGAAAACCGATGAAAACCTCACATAGGGCACAGTCCTAACAACTAGCTAGGTTGTCAATCTAACAACTAGGTTGTGTCTACGCAATGATCCTAAAACCCCTTATCCCACATCTCACCGCAAAATACATCTATAAGTTCGATGTGTGTGTGGCAGTGAACTAGGTTGTCAATCTAATTTGAAGCTATAATCTTTATAAGAACAAGTTTTAGAACGTGGATTAATCATACAAACGTTTAATTAAGCGCTACACTACTCCCGTCTAATCCCCCTTAGGGCGTTTCACCCGCTTTCACATGATTCGACCATACAATGGATTAGCTACTCATGATGGAATTGAAAAACGAAATAATAATGAAAGCAATAATCAAAGACATAATCAAATAATTGAAAGACAAAGAAATAATTACCATAAAAGATGAAACCTTGAATTGTATGAAAATCTCCATCAAAAGATGAAATCTTTGATCAAGAATCGAAAATCTAAGCTATGAAAGTTGTAGAGTTGCTAGGAATTAAATCTATGATCTAAGGATTGAAACAACGTTTAAACTAATGGAAATCGCCCTAAAATAGCCCCTAAGAAACCCTAAAACGTTTAAGTACTGAATAGATATCATATGGGATCGAAAAAGAGGGTTTTTATAGGTTTTTGCCGCATCCCGACCGCGAACGGGCGTTTGTGGCAAGGCAAACGCGCGTTTGCATGAAAAGCCAACTCTCTGCATGAAAATTTGCTCCGTAAACGCTCGTTTGGATTGGCCAAACGCTAGTTTGACCTAAGCTTCAGTATTTTCATCATAACTTCACTTATAGGGCTCCAAATGAGATGATTCAAGATGCGTTGGAAAGATCGTTCAATCCTCTACAACTTTCATCAAGACAACTCTTCCTGAAAGTGTCTCCAAGTGTGACCAAAATGCCCCTGAAGTGACTGGTTCAGATTTCGTCAATGATTCTTCATCTTTTCTCCTCCTTGGCCCCAAATCTCGTTCTTTCTCGAGACTCTCTTCCTTATTCTCGACCTTATACATCAATCTAAGCCTGAAAACAAAGACACGAACACCAAGGCATAATATACATTGACCGAAACGTAACGAAATACACATAAAACACGAGTTTTTATGACGAAAACGTCATTAGTCTCGAAACATGCATATAAGTGAATATCGTTCATATACCACCCATAATAGCCCAAAATAACCATGACTAACTCGTAAAAGGAGGTAATCTCATATAAGAAATACACTACAATTTGACTCCCATCAACTACCCCCCACTTAGCTTTTGCTCGCCCTCGAGCAAACAAAGTGACTCTAAAATGTAACATAGAGTCAACATTGTAGTCATACACGGGATCATCATATGCAAAGGGCAAGTGAAAACAACCAGGCAAATGCAATTGAGTCTAATCCTACCTTATTACAAAAACGGAATGTGAGTGTGTGCATAGCTTCTCATTCATTCATCACAGTCAACCGGTTCAGATTATAGATGCATAAATATTGTTGTTACACCATAGGCTTATACTTCATAATCATCTCCACTAATCAGGTCAAATCAAGGCTAACTAAGGTCAGGTAGGACTTGCAAGGTTGTAACGTTAGGCTTGGGACGGGGCTAAACGAAAGGATAAAAGGAATATCAAAAGAGAAAAACGAGTGAGTCTAATCTAAACATCTTGAATTTTCTTCATAACTCACCTCCTTAGCTTGATTCGAGCAATCTTTCTCTTTCTTTACTCTCAATTCCAAACATAATTCAATGAAAACTCGTCCACCAACGCCACTTTGGAAGAATTAATACATAGCCATTTTTCCGGCAAACTTTGACTCAATTTTATTCATTTTTTTTTTCTTTTTTTTTTTATAAACCAAACACCAACACTTTTTCTATCCCTTCTCATTCGTAGTACAAAAGATCCACCAACACCATACTTTGATATACATCTTCA
The DNA here is from genome assembly GCA_036785695.1 of Gentiana straminea. NCBI lineage: Eukaryota > Viridiplantae > Streptophyta > Magnoliopsida > Gentianales > Gentianaceae > Gentiana > Gentiana straminea. The sequence continues at coordinate 3,551,997 of JAVUPR010000085.1, forward strand.
CCACCCCACACTTGTGCTAGCAAGTGTGCCCAAAATAAGTTTAAAACTCACTCGTAGGGTGCCAAAGAAATGTAGACCACAAATAAAGGCTAAGGGCCGGTAATTATAGGCTAATCAACGAATGGCTAAAGTTCGGGTGGGGGTCTAACCACCCTACAAAGGCTTAGAGGGGTTTCTGTGGAAATTATGTACATGGTTGGCTATTTGGCTCTGGTCGGGTCAAAGAAATGCCAGGACCGTCATCCCTTAATCTACCAAGATTGACCTTTCTATTCCGCCTCGAAGTTAATCATATAAGTTCTAGGTAACAGAATAGACTATGACAACTATAAGCACCACTAATTACCATAACTCATGATATTGAAGCTATTAAGTGCGTGTGTAGTCCATTTTTATAACAAGATCACGACTTAACTCGCATGCATTTACTCAATTGTAAAACACTTAACCTAAGGATATCATGATTCAACATATAACACAACATCTATCCATGATTTTTTTTAAAATACGGCCCAATTTCACACGATATAGCAAAAACTAAGCCTACAAATCATTCAAGTACATGAAAACATGGCATAAAAATTTATCAACAAAAACAGTGAAGCTAAGTCTTCTACCCCCACTTAAACGAAGCACTGTCCTCAGTGTGTGAGTGAGAAAGGAAAAAAAACTTAGCTGAACTGTCGGCAAAGCTCATCCAATGCAATGCAACAACCGCAAATGTATCTCCCAGGGTGCCTGTGCTACATAGTAAACACAAATAATTCTCTACAACGAAAGGCCGAAACCTTAAGTGTAGGTAACACAAACATGGAGATGTATATATAAAGAAAATATCGGCTATAGCATGCTTGTCAAAAACAAGAATCGGGTGTAAAATACCCTCTCAGGGTCCCAATAAGATCTAAACAAATAAAGCAAAAAGGTGGGTTGCCTCCCATAAGCGCCTGTGTTTTACGTCGTTGGCTCGACCATATGGCACTTAAGCAGACTCTAATCACTTAAGACTCAAAACATCACTTTAACCATTTATTTCAAACAAGTAACACCAAAAACCATCAACCAAAATCTGAATTCAAGAAGATTAACAGCTCCAGAAAAATAAAAATGGCCAAGACCATGAAAATTGAGTTTACAAGATACTTACCTCTCTCGGCTCTCGATTTTTCCTCTTCCCAACTCGGGAATCCTCTCTTGTAGCAAATTGACATCATCTTCTTCTTAAACTTTCCATGCCATGGTGGTTGTCCTCTTTGAAAGATTCTGTGAGCATCATCCACCATAGAGTCCACAAAATCGACAACATAATACTCATCAACGCAACATGGAAGGGTGAAATAGTATGGGACTGGAATGCTAATGATCTCCAACTCTCTTAGTAGCTCTACCCTAGATGTCGTATCAGTCTTGGCAGGTTCCACCAGACACTCCTTAGGGACATCCTCATAGATTGCAATTGGAAGTGTTGGTGCCGGGCGATCCCATCTTTAATTCAACCTCCATTTCTGGTTCTGACGCCTCCTCATGACAACCTAAATCCTCACTAGTACTCCCCACCTGAACTTCTTCACTAATAACCTCACTATCCTTAACCACCTCTGTGGTACATGCCCCTTCTGCCTCAGCAAAACTATAAACAATTTGGTCGCACTGCTCATACTCCTCCTCATGCGGCTGAGGTTCAAACTGGTCATACTGACTTTGAATCACATGAGGGGGGTAATAAGGATCTTGCCCAGTCGGACTCTGATCAAATGGATGAATATCATCTCCATAAGTTTGATAGTCCATATTCTGGTGTTGTGACTGATCCGCATACTGATATTACGGCGGCCCTGCATAGAACTCATTCTGCTGAGGTTGAAAGCCATAATCCTGATAAGCACAGGGGTCTGGTTCATTCTTGGAATAATGCGCGACCAGATCATCATAACATTGAGAAGCCCAAGCTTCTTGTTCATCCCACCGCGGAGGCTCATAATATTGCTGAGAATGTAGTTGTAATAATTCTCTAGTTGACATTGTCCGGGGGTATTGTTGTTCAGGTGAGTAGTAATTGGCTTGCCCTTGGTAATTCTGATATGTAGCTGCTGCTGATTTTGTTGGCCCTGATTGTACCCCTGATATTGCGGCTGCTGTTGGCCCTGATTAAAGCTCTGCTCAGGTGAGTAGTATTGATTGTAGATAAGATCTCTGCAGGATCTCTCAGCTCGGGGAGTATTATTACCTTGTGGTTGATACTGGTCGGCTCGTTCCCCATTGTTGCCTTGTGGTGGCTGCATTGGCCTATAGGGAGGTTGCTGCTGATTCTGCTGAGCTATATAATGCAGTACTTGGTTAAGCATGTTTTGATCTATTGGCGGATTTTGATATCCGCCATCATCGTACTGCTGTCTGCCATCCTGCTGAAACTGACCATTATTGTTGCCATTACAGCCAATTCCGTTCCCATTCCATCCACCATTACCTCTAGCATCAAAAGTATCTTCCATTGTTTCTGACTCTGATTCCCACTCAAAATCTCTCTTTCTTCTCTTAACCTTTGGCCGTTTCGGGCCCTTGCAAAAGCTTCAATGCCGTCTATGTATGGAAATAGTGGTTCGTTTGAGCTTCTGGTCATATACCGAAAAAATTGAAACAACAAGAAAACGTAAAAACGACCTAAGCCCAAGCTTTTGGTCAACTATAATGATAACAAACCGTACTCCCCGGCAACGGCGCCAAAATTTTGATAGCAAAATAATTAACCGCTAACTTTAACCGACAGAGTATCGGGTCAACGGTAGTATAGTGGTCACAAGGTCGAATCCACAGGGAGTAACAGTGAAGTACCAAAGTCGACATAGAACTTGGTTCAGGTCAATAGATCGTGGAAAGATTAACAACTAATGCAGAAATAACGATTACACTACTGGTTTTGCTTATATGATTAAAAAGCATAGCTGAACTACGATCCAGCGGGTTACTTTTACCCCACAGGAAAGACTCGACAAGGAGCGTGTCTTAACCGACATACCTATCCAATTCAGTTTATATGACATCCACGGGTGCCAACTCCGAATTCTGGTGTTAAGGTCTGAACAACTCTCGCTTAACACCCTACGCCAGGCTAATTAACCCTCTCTTCAGAAAGCCAACTAACCTAACATGGTTTACCAAAATCTAGAGCCGCTCGGGAAACCGATGAAAACCTCACATAGGGGACAGTCCTAACAACTAGCTAGGTTGTCAATCTAACAACTAGGCTGTGTCTACGCAATGATCCTAAAACCCCTAAAATACATCTATAAGTTCGATGTGTGTGTGGAAGTGAACTAGGTTGTCAATCTAATTCGAAGTATAATCTTTATAAGAACAAGTTTTAGAACGTGGATTAATCATACAAACGTTTAATTAAGCGCTACACTACTCCCGTCTAATCCCCCTTAGGGCGTTTCACCCGCTTTCACATGATTCGACCATACAATGGATTAGCTTCTCATGATGGAATTGAAAAACGAAATAATAATGAAAGCAATAATCAAAGACATAATCAAATAATTGAAAGACAAAGAAATAATTACCATAAAAGATGAAACCTTGAATTGTATGAAAATCTCCTTCAAAAGATGAAATCTTGGATCAAGAATCGAAAATCTAAGCTATGAAAGTTGTAGAGTTGCTAGGAATTAAATCTATGATCTAAGGATTGAAACAAAGTTTAAACTAATGGAAATCGCCCTAAAATCGCCCCTAAGAAACCCTAAAACGTTTAAGTACTGAATAGATATCATATGGGATCGAAAAAAAGGGTTTTTATAGGTTTTTGCCGCATCCCGACCGTGAACGGGCGTTTGTGGCAAGGCAAACGCGCGTTTTCATGAAAAGCCAACTCTCTGCATGAAAATTTGCTCCGTAAACGCTCGTTTGGATTGGCCAAACGCTAGTTTGACCTAAGCTTCAGTATTTTCATCATAACTTCACTTCTAGGGCTCCAAATGAGATGATTCAAGATGCGTTGGAAATCTCGTTCAATACTCTACAACTTTCATCAAGACAACTCTTCCTGAAAGTGTCTCCAAGTGTGACCAAAATGCCCCTGAAGTGACTGGTTCAGATTTCGTCAATGATTCTTCATCTTTTCTCCTCCTTGGCCCCAAATCTCGTTCTTTCTCGAGACTCTCTTCCTTATTTTCGAACTTATACATCAATCTAAGCCTGAAAACAATGACACGAACACCAAGGCATAATATACATTGACCGAAACGTAACGAAATCCACATAAAACACGAGTTTTTAGGACGAAAACGACATTAGTCTCGAAACATGCATATAAGTGAATATCGTTCATATACCACCCATAATAGCCCAAAATAACCATGGCTAACTCGTAAAAAGAGGTAATGTCATATAAGAAATACACTATAATTTGACTCCCATCAGATTGAAACTTAATATGCAACATGGAATTGATAGGGCGCCCAAGAAGCACCTTACCTAAACATGTCACACTAAAAATAGTGATGATAATTAGGTATCATCACGGGTTTTTGAACAAGTTTCGATAGCATCTAGTCCCTGCTAAAAGACTATAAAACTATCTACCTACCTGTTGCAGGATCAAGTTGTAATTAGTGATGCACGAATACTCCGTCCTGCAAGCGTATCCCGTATCCGATACGTATCGGATACCGATATAGTCCACAGATACTCAGGATACTCCGTTGGATACGTATCTGAGGAAAATTATAATTTTCAAAAGTTGGATACTTTACAGGATACACGTATCTTCACTACAGATACGGGTATCCGAAGAACATGATACTTAAAGAATGAGTTTGAACCTTAATATGTATACATACATACATATACATATATATATATATATATATATATATATATATATATATATATAGAGGGGGAATGAGAGAGAATGAGCATAAATATTTCATCAATTGAGTAGAAAGACAGTCTTTTGAAACTTTTGTATAAATGACAAAACTATTTATTCACTGTCGAAATTCACTGTTTTAATTCACTGCCGAAATTCACTGTCGAAATTCACTAATTTTCAAAATTCATTGTCGAAATTCACTAATTTTCGGGATTCACTGATTTTCGGGATTCACTGTTTGTCCTTCTCCCTATAAAAATTATGCATTTGTCCTTCTCCCTATAAAAAATATGTAGTTGTCATGTTACTTAAAAATATTTCATATTGTGTCATTATCCCTAATTTTCCAATATATATATATATATATATATAATATAGATAGACGTGTCTATATATATATAGAGAGAGACAAACATACATACATATACATATATAGTCATTTTATTTTACAGTTTAGTCCTTGTATTTTTTATTATTTATAAATACCCCCCATATCCTTATCTATATTTCCGTAAAATCACGTATCTGCGTATTCCGTATCCGCGTATCCTGTATCCACGTATCCGTATCCGTGCATCCTAGATTGTAATTTGTAGGTGTGTTTACATTGTGATAATGATGGTTGTTTCATATGTATCAAGTGTTTGATCGGTCGAGTAAGTTGTAGCCGATTGCAGGGCGATGATTGATTTTTAAAATCATAAATAACATATATCCGTAATGATTAGTTGATATGGTCAAACACTTGATAATAGTTCATATGTGTGTGGGCAGATCGAGTTAATTACCCGTACATGTCAAGGAATTAAGGGGTTGAGACTTGAGAGTTCGAGACATTTTAACTGGAACCACCTTTTGTCTTTAACCCGGTTCGAGGCATCGAATGCCTAGCGGAGTCTTTTGAAGAAAGTCCGTCACATATAATTACCCTTCTAGATGTACAGAGCCCTTAATTTGAGGGTTGCCGACGGAGGCCTCATGTTCGTAGATAGTTGTTTCTGGTCACACATGGTTTTGACAATATCATATATGCACTTCAAAATGACAGAAAATGACACCAAAAACTTTGTAATTAAGCTGAGAGAATATTTCACTTGTTACACCCCTTTCCCTCCCCATTTGCAGAAATGGTCAAGTCAAGGCGAGACTCAATTTTTATACGAAAATGTTCTATATATAAAACATTTTGTATTTGTTTGTTTTGTTCCTTTCACTTTGAAATAATGGGAAAAAGAAGATGACGTTTGCAAAGCTCAGTCAATAAATTAAAGTATCACCATTTGAGGCGTCGTCCAAACATAATCATCCATATATGGCGATTCTCACGTAAAATAATATGGATGACAATGAATATATATATATATATATGCCCTGATCTGTGATCTTCATAACACAAGCTAAGAATTCAGTTCAAACTTGAATTTTCATATCTTCATAAACATCTTGGAATATAAATGGGTCTCATTATTTTGCTCCTGTGTTTTGTTCTTCTGCTTCTTGTCCTGTTTATTTCATCAAAATTCAACCATAAACATAAACCCTATCCTCCTGGTCCAAAAGGTTGGCCGTTGATCGGAAACCTAATGGAGATGGATCAACTATCTCACCGCGGCCTAGCCAAACTAGCCGAAAAATATGGAGGGCTTTTCCATCTGCGTCTAGGGTTTGTTCACTTGGTGGTGGTTTCGAGCCCGAAGATAGCCCGCGAAGTTCTTCAAGTTCAAGACAATATCTTTTCCAACCGCCCTGCGACTATAGCCATAAATTATTTGACTTATGATAGAGCTGACATGGCATTCGCTCAATACGGGCCCTTCTGGAGGCAGATGCGAAAAGTTTCTGTAATGAAACTCTTCAGCCGTAGAAGGGCCGAGTCTTGGGACTCAGTTCGAGATGAGGTTGATCAAATGTTAAGAGTTGTGGCGGAGGGTTGTACCACCGCGGTGAACGTCGGAGAGTTATTGTTTGGATTAACTATGAAGGTTCCTTTAGTTTGTTCTTATCCTTTACTTAATTTGTTATACTTATATATGCAGTTTATCAGCGGAACAACATTTTTATCTGTTCTCTACACTTTCTTTCAGGTTACCTATCGGGCTGCATTCGGGTCGAGCAAAAACGACGGGCAAGATGAATTTATAAAAATCTTGCAAGAATTCTCTAAGTTGTTTGGTGAAGTTTGTTTAGGTGATTTTATACCTTGTCTAAGTTGGATTGATCCCCAAGGAATGAAGAGTAGACTAGTCAAAGCTAGAGAAGCACTTGATGGATTCATTGACTCCATTATTGATGATCATCTCCACAAAAAGAATGGTTTAGATGGTGTTGAAAATGATATGGTTGATGAATTGCTTGCTTTTTATGGTGATGAAATTTCTAGGTTTCAAGATTTGCATGGCTCCATGAGGCTCACAAGGGATAACATCAAAGCTATCATCATGGTTAGTATGTATATATGTGTGTGTGTGAGAGAGAGAGAGAGATCAATGGCGTATGTATGTTTGTGATTATTTAATGTAAACATTTTGTTGTGAAACAGACATTCCAACTATTTGATTTGCTGACCATGTACATATTCGTGATCTTTTTAATTTCTTAGGATGTAATATTTGGAGGGACAGAAACGGTAGCATCCGCGATAGAGTGGGCCATGGCAGAGTTGATGCGTAGTCCAACGGATCTTAAGACAGTGCAAAAGGAGCTTCAGGACGTTGTTGGTCTTGATCGAAAGGTCGAAGATACCGAATTTGATAAGTTACCCTACTTGAATAGTTGTTTAAAAGAAACCCTAAGACTCCACCCTCCTATTCCTGTACTTTTCCACGAGACAGCTAATGCGGCCGAGGTCTTCAGGTTTAGAATCCCTGAAAAGTCACATGTCATGATCAATGTGTGGGCGATCGGACGCGACAAAAGCTTCTGGAAAGAACCGGAAACATTTCAACCGTCTAGGTTTATGAATGATTGTGTTCCGGATTTCAAAGGCAAAGACTTCGAGTTCATTCCATTCGGGTCGGGTCGAAGGTCTTGCCCCGGCATGCAGCTAGGGTTTCATACTATACAAATGGCTGTGGCACATCTTCTTCATTGTTTCAATTGGGAATTGCCAAATGGTATGAACCCTAGTGAGCTTGATATGGATGATATGTTCGGACTCACGGCTCCTAGAGCGAGTCGACTTGTCGCCGTGCCAACTCAACGTCTGCAATGTCCGATTTTTACTGATTAATAAGAGAAGTACTATTAAGGTTACGTCGAAATTGTCACGATAAAGTGACGTAATTAATACACACTTTAAAACCATTGACGAAATGGAAATCATTGTTGCCTTTATAATTAACTACTGTAATCCTTTTTAATTTGATGGTGTATGGTATGGTTAAAAATGTATTTTTCAGCGCAAATAAAATTCGTACTTGAAAGTGAAAGTTAATGTCTATTCTACACTTTCTTTGTCCCTTTAATAAAACTTTTATTTTTAACTACGACAAAAAAATTTCCTTTTTTTTTGGGATAGAAATGAACCGTTTTATTCAAAAAACTTTGAAGCCAAAACTATAGCTAACTATGACAATTTAATTAGCTACATAAAATTAAAATTAAAAACAGCACCAGACATGTAAAATAAAAAATAAAAAATAAAAAATTAGTCCAACAACACATAAAATGATTTGTTCATGATAAATCACGATCTTTAATCTTGCACCTAATAGAAAATTAATCAATCAGAGATAGAGTTGGAATTCAAAAGAAAGATAAAGATGTTATGTCAAGATAAAATTGGTTTATATATCAGTATTTATCTTTAAATGTATTATTCAAATAAATTATATGTAGTTTTATCTTTATTTTAAACTAGGATCCATCTCCTATATAAAGGAGAAGTATTGTATCATTTTAGCATCTCCGGGGAAGTATTGTTTCATTTTATTCAATCCCAATAGAAACATTAGTTCAATTTCTATTATTTTTCAAGTGCCTTAAAATTGGCGAACCATCGCCCGTTCTTTTCCCATTTGTCTTCCGCTCAAAAAAAAAAAAAAAAAAAAAAAAAAAAAAAAAAAACAAACAAACAAACAATTCGTATTGTATATTTTTCACCGTAATCTTTCCCCAACCAATCTCCATACCACCACAATTCCTTCCTTCATCCTTCAACAATTCTATCACATAAGTTTGTCTCAGTACCACCACCACCAGTAGCCTACCAAATTCCAAATTCTTACAACCTTTCATCAAAGAAAAAAAGAAAAAACCCTCACCCACGCAAACCCATATCAACCACCGATCACAATTTTTTATTACACCTATCAATATTATTCCACCAACCCTTTGAATCGTATTAGTCCATAATAACGTATCTTGTAAATATTTGTATTAATTATTGTAATCATTGTAATTATTACCGTATATACCTAGAGACGAGATGATAATATTCAAGATAAAGCAGAGATGAGAGGGGTAGACCATTGCCATCGCCGACCATGATGTCATCGGTGCCAAAATAAGGACTGTGGAGTGACAGATTCTGTAAGTCGGTAGTAACATGATGGGTAGCTCCACTATCTAACAGCCAAGGAGAGGTGAGAGAATGATGAGCCGAGTTAGAGGACTGAGCCGAGGTAGATGAGTGGGCCGTGAGATTTGCTTGAGGACGTGGGGGAGTGGGATGTAGAGGATGAACATGAAACAGAGGACAATATTTAGCAGAGTGGCCATGGTTGCACATAATTGGCACTTACCAAGATAGGGCTTCTTGGGTCGAGTTTGGTTATTCGAGCTGTAGGTGGGCCGGGGAGTAGAAGCTTGCGGCTGTCCAGAATAAGGGGCTGACTGGAATGAGCCGGATTGACCACGCCAGGATGAAACTTGAGGACGGGGCAGGAGGCCGGTGGTCAGCCGGAAAGCAGAGTGGGCCGATCTTTGGACCAAAAAAAAGGGAGCCGTCGCTGATTCATGTGCAGCCGGCCTGAAATTGAGGAGCTTTTCATGTAATTCTTCAAAGGTGATCGGAGTATCTCGGGCCTGAATGGCTCTAGAAATTTCTTTGTAATCATCCCCTGCATTTTCAAGAATTAGATCAATAAAATCCTCATGATTCATAGGCTCCCCAAGAAGAGCTAGTTCATCAAATTTAGACTTGATATCAATAACGCATTCTTGCAAGGTACTATACATGATGCCGTTTATCTTGCTCAACCTGCAGGCTTTATAGACTCGGATCGACCTAATTATGTATGCAAGCTACGTAAAGCGATCTATGGTTTAAAATAAGCCCCTAGGGCTTGGTATGACGAACTTAAAGGATTTCTACTATCATGTCGCTTTACTCAATCACAGGCTGATGCGTATCTTTTTGTTTATCATTCTGGTGGCTTCATTTTATATATACTTGTATATGTCGATGTTTTAATTGTTACAGGTAATCACTCTGCAGCGCTGGAATCGTTTATTCACAAACTCGGAGCTCGATTCGCCCTCAAGGATCTTGGTTCCTTATCTTACTTTTTGGGTATAGAGGTCGTTCCCAATTCTGCAGGCTATATCCTTTCCCAGCGTCGCTATGCTTCAGAACTTCTTGCCAAGTTACATATGGATCGTGCTAATGCCGTGGCTACTCCTTTACCTACCGATATCTCTACTCTTACAGCTAAGTCGGGTTCCCCCCTTGCGGATCCCTCTCATTATCGTATGGTCTTGGGTAGTCTGCAATACCTCACCTTCACACGTCCTGACATTGCATTTGCCGTCAACAAATTATCTCAATTTATGCACTGTCCGACGGATGTTCATTGGGCTCATGTAAAGCGCTTACTTCGCTACTTAGCTGGCACTGTTGGCTATGGCATTCAACTTTATCGCCACTCTCCACTTACACTTCATGCATTCTCCGATGCTGATTGGGGTGGTAATAGGGATGATTACTCCTCTACAAGCGCCTATGTAATTTATCTTGGTTGAAACGCCATATCCTGGAGTTCTAAGAAGCAAACCACCATAGCTCGTTCTTCCACTGAAGCTGAGTATAGGTCAGTTGCTGCTACCACTGCCGAGCTTAATTGGATTACCTTTCTCCTCCGTGATCTTGGACTGCCTAGCTCACATTCACCAGTTATTTACTGCGACAACCTTGGAACGACCCAATTTCGCTCCAATCCTGTTTTCCATTCTCGCATGAAGCACGTGGCTATTGACTACCATTTTATTCGCGATCAAGTACAACGTGGAACTCTTCGTATCGCTCATGTAAATAATCAAGACCAATTAGCCGATTGCTTGACCAAGTCACTACCTCGTCCGGCTTTCCAACATCAACGTACCAAGTTAGGCCTCCTCCCTCGGCCAACTTGAGGGGTGGTAATAACGTATCTTGTAAATATTTGTATTAATTATTGTAATCATTGTAATTATTACCGTATATACCTAGAGAGTCCTAGAATGTTCTTATAGTGTGTATATAATGTTGGTGATTTAAGTATAATCACAAGCCGTTGAGGTAATCGGGGTTTAGTACAAGGATGGATATACTCGTAACACTTAATAATAAGTTTGGAGGTGCGGAGTGCACGCTTATATAAGTGTATATGAGTATACGGATGGGGAATAAGCAAGTATAGTTCGAGAAAATCACTTAAAGGACCAAAAAACCAGTTAAAGGACCAAAAATCAGATTTTGGTGAAACAGAGTGACAGGCGCCCGCCTGTGGTTCTTCAGCATGCCTAAAAGTTGAACAGAAAGTTTGGCGGATTTCTGATGATCACAGGCTGGCCACAGGCGCCCGTCTGTGGCCCGAAAACTGATTTTTAGGTGCCTCTTGGTCTTTTTAAGTGGTTATAACCAAGTGATACCTTTTCACTTAGGTTGTAACCTTAAAATACGAACTTGTAACTTATTTCTCTGCAATCCAAGTACTATAAAAGGTCTTTTTACATTGTTGAACATATAGACAACAAATGTATGCATCCTTGATAAATTCTTAAAATATCTAAACACTTCAAGTAATCTTTTGATCTATTTTGTCCTAGACAAAAGGCAAGGCTCTCAGTCAATATCTCACTTAAATTATTCGTGATACTCCGGACAAGTTAGGGGTCGAATAAATTTAAGAAGGACAGCGATATACGCGTGACTGCGAGGATCCGTTCTTCATAAAATTGCAGGTTTTTCAAAGCATTGGTGATCAATCAAGACCCTCAAAACAACAACAATCTTCTTAAATTTATTGTTTTGATCACAATGGTGAATGCAAAGGATTTGATGATGAATTTCGGGAAACTAGATAAGTTCGAAGGAGTTGATTTCCGTAGGTGGCAAAGGAAGATGCATTTCCTTCTCACAACATTGAAAGTGGTGTATGTTCTTAGCACAGAAATACCAGAAGTCGATGATGATGCACCTTTGGAGGAATTACAAAGGCGGAACAAATGGGAAAATGATGACTACATCTGTCGTGGTCACATTGTCAATGGTATGTCTGATTCGTTATTTGACATTTATCAAAACTTTGCTTCTGCAAAAGAGTTATGGAATGCACTTAGAAACTAAGTATTTAAATGAAGATGCATCGCTAAAAAGTTTCTAGTTGGCAATTTCATGAAATATATGATGGTAGATTCACGGTCTGTAATGGAACAATTCAATGAACTACAATGCATTTTAGGCCAATTTGCACAACACAAAATGGAAATGGATGAAGCCATTTCTGTTTCTAGTATCATTGACAAACTACCACCATCATGGAAAGATTTTAAGCATATGTTAAAACACAAAAATGAAGAACTCTCCTTGGTTGAACTTGGTAGCCATCTGCGCATTGAGGAATCCTCAGGGCGCAGGAGGGGGTTAAAACCAAGGGCAAGGAAATTGATGAATCCACTTCCATTCATGTGATGGAGGCTGGGGAGAGTTCTAAAACTAACAAAGGGAAATACCATGACAAGAAAAAGAAAAAGTCGAATGAAAAAGAATCCGGGAAAAGGCCAAAAGGGGCCTGTTGGATTCGTGGTAAGACAGGACACTACAAGGCAAGGGTCCAGAGCAAGGGTCGAAAGACCAAGGACCACCACATCATCAAGGTCAGAATGTTAATTATGGTGTTAATTCGGTTATGAATTATGTGCCATTTATTTCTGAAGCTTTTTATATACAGGATGATGATGTTACGTGGTGGATCGACTCGGGAGCAACAAGACATGTATGCAAAGATCGACGCTGGTTTGAAGACTTTGAACCGGTGAATGATGGATCTATCTTAAAGATGGGAAACGAGTCGAAGGCTGTAATTTGTGGCTTTGGAACAATTACTTTAAATTTTAGTTCTGGGAAATCTGTAAAACTATTTAATGTTTTATTTGTGCCATGCATTCAGAAAAACCTTGTTTCGGGTGCTTTGTTGTGTAAATCGGGCTACAAACAAGTATATGAGTCCGATTGGTTTATATTATCCAAACATGGTGTATTTGTTGGTTTTGGCTATTTGTGTAATGACATGTTTATGCTTAATGTTGTTAATAATAAAGTTAATCAAGTTATGCATATTTCTGATGTTAATATTTCAAAGTTGTGGCATGCACGATTAGGACACGTACATTACAAACGTATGCATGTTATGTGTAAGAATGCTTTGATTCCCCCTTTTGATATCAATATGGATAAGTGTACTACTTGTATGCTTACTAAGATTGTAAGACAACCTTTTCATGGTGTTGAAAGGTCGTCTACAATTTTGGAACTTATCCATAGTGATCGTGTGATCTTTATGCCACACCTTCTTTGGGAAATAAGAAATATGTTGTTACTTTTATAGATGATCATACTCGCTTTTGTTATGTATATTTACTTAATACAAAAGACGAAGCACTTGATAAGTTTAAAGTTTATAAAAGTGAAGTTGAATTGCAATTAAGTTCAAGTATCAAACGTTTTCGTACCGATAGAGGTGGAGAATACTATGATCCAACCTACTTCGGGTCGTGTGGTATTATACACGAGGTTACTGCACCGTATACGCCACAACAAAATGGCATTGCGGAAAGGAAGAACCGTACTCTAAAAGAGATGGTAAATTCCATGTTATCCTACTCGGGATTGAGCAGTGGATTTTGGGGTGAGGCCATGTTAACGGCCTGTTATCTACTAAACAGAATTCCTAATAAAAGGAATTCTGCTACCCCGTATGAACTTTGGTTCAAAAAGAAACCAAACTTGAATTACTTAAAAGTTTGGGGCTGCAGGGCGGTTGTTAGACTTCCCGATCCTAAAATTAAAACTTTAGGAGAAAGAGGCATCGATTGCATTTTCATTGGATATGCAAGCCATTCAAAGGCTTATAGGTTTTATGTTATCGAACCTAGTGATTCCGTGGCTGCACATTCGGTTATAGAATCACGAGATGCTATCTTTGATGAGAATAGATTTACATCTATTCCTAGACCAAAGGCTATTGCTCCTACGATAGTTGGAGTGGAGAATGTGGAGAATAATGATTCTCAAGTTGAGTCTTCTGAACTTCGAAGAAGTAAGATGGCTAGAATAGCTAAAACATTTCCACCAGATTTTGTTACTTACTTGGTGGAAGGTTCGAGAAATGAAGTTGGATATCAATACTCATATTGCTACAATATTGAGGATGATCCAAGAACATTTTTTGAGGCGATGGGATCTCAGGATGTATCATTTTGGAAAGAAGCCATCAATGACGAGATGGATTCCATAATGGGTAATAATACGTGGATTCTTACGGATTTACCACGTGGTTGCAAACCATTAGGTTGCAAATGGATTTTCAAAAGGAAAATGAGAGTCGACGGTACTGTTGATCGATATAAAGCCCGGTTAGTTATACAAGGCTTTAGGCAAAAGGAAGGTATCGATTATTTCGATACTTATGCTCCCGTTGCTAGAATCTCATCAATCGGGTTATTAATTGCCTTAGCCGCAATTCATAACTTGGTGATCCATCAAATGGATGTTAAAACAGCGTTTTTAAATGGAGATTTGGATGAGGAAATATACATGAAGCAACCGGAAGGATTTATTATGCCCGGTAACGAGCATAAAGTATGTAAACTTGTAAAATCATTGTATGGACTTAAACAAGCTCCAAAACAATGGCATCAAAAGTTTGATGAGGTTGTCTTGGCTAGTGGATTTAAACTCAATCAGTCGGACAAGTGCATTTATAGTAGATTTGATGAAACCGGTAACGGTGTGATAATCTGTCTATATGTCGATGACATGTTGATTTTTGGTACAAACCAAAATCAGGTTGATAAGTGTAAAGAACTCTTATCTTCTAAATTCTCTATGAAAGACATGGGGGAGGCAGATGTAATTCTTGGTATTAAAATCAAGAGAAATCAAGGAGGATTTTCACTAACACAGTCTCATTATATTGAGAAAGTGTTGAAAAAGTTTAATTGTGAAAATTGTACTCCGGAAAATTCTCCCATGGAGCCCCATGAGAAGCTTGGACCTAATAAAGGTGAAACAGTGAATCAACTTGAATATTCATGAGTCATTGGCTGTTTGATGTATGCCATGACTAGTACACGACCGGATATTGCATATGCGGTTGGAAAACTAAGTCGATATACGAGTAACCCAGGTAATTGTCACTGGAGAGCGGTTGTTCGTGTATTGAGATATCTAAAATCTACCAAAGATTTTGGTTTGACTTATGTTGCATATCCTTCGGTGATTGAAGGATATTCGGATGCTAGTTGGATATCTAATGTAGAAGATCATTCTTCTACAAGTGGATGGGTGCTTGTTTTAGGAGGAGGCGCCATTTCTTGGGCTTCTAAGAAACAAACATGTATATCTAGCTCGACTATGGATTCGGAGTTTATTGCCTTGGCAGCAGCCGGTAAAGAGGCAGAATGGCTTAGGAATTTGATTCATGAAATTCCTTTATGGCCTAAACCAATATCACCAATATCTATCCATTGTGATAGCTCATCTACACTGTCTAAAGCATATAGTCATGTGTATAATGGTAAGTCACGACACTTAGGCGTTAGACATAGCGCGGTACGTGAGATGATCTCTCACGGGGTGATATCGGTTGTGTATGTGAGATCTCAAAGAAATTTGGCTGATCATTTGACGAAAGGATTGGCTAAGGACTTGTTACAAAAGTCGGTAGTCGGGATGGGACTACAACCTGTATAAGTTTCTGATTATGGGACGCCCAATTTCCCTTTGGTACAATGCCTTAGGCTAAATTCAATGTGGTAAGCCTTTTTTTTGGAAACTTGAGCACATGTATTAATCCCGAAGGTATGTGCTGTTTACCTGTGAGATTAGGTTGAAGTGTTATCTTCTTAATGAATCTTATAAAAGTGCTTATGCGC
Organism: Gentiana straminea; assembly: GCA_036785695.1. Lineage (NCBI taxonomy): Eukaryota > Viridiplantae > Streptophyta > Magnoliopsida > Gentianales > Gentianaceae > Gentiana > Gentiana straminea. Next base: position 3,568,225 of record JAVUPR010000085.1, read on the forward strand.
AGTGCACGGTAAACAAAAGATTCACCTATATGAGTATGAAGTATGGCCGCTTCAAGGAAAGTTGGGTTGGCTTTCTAAATGCTCAAGAATGGATATGGACACAAGGCCGGTTTTCAAGAAATGGTGTCAAGTATAATACTTTGAAGTAGTTTCAATTCATGTGTATTGTTATGTACATGTATTCAAAATGTGTAAAGGGGTTCAATGCTTAGTCACACCCCAATACTCAAATATTTGCGTGTAATAATGCTAGATGGAAATTCAATCTTCATGACATTTTCATTGAATCATGAGTTGGTTTGTTTTATGATCGTTTTGTTTTACTAAACCAAGGATTACACTTAAATGGGGGAGGAATGTTGGTGATTTAAGTATAATCACAAGCCGTTGAGGTAATCGGGGTTTAGTACAAGGATGGATATACTCGTAACACTTAATAATAAGTTTGGAGGTGCGGAGTGCACGCTTATATAAGTGTATATGAGTATACGGGTGGGGAATAAGCAAGTATAGTTCGAGAAAATCACTTAAAGGACCAGAAAACCAGTTAAAGGACCAAAAATCAGATTTTGGTGAAACAGAGTGACAGGCGCCCGCCTGTGGTTCTTCAGCATGCCTAAAAGTTGAACGAAAGTTTGGCGGATTTCTGATGATCACAGGCTGGCCACAGGCGCCCGCCTGTGGCCCGAAAACTGATTTTTAGGTGCCTCTTGGTCTTTTTAAGTGGTTATAACCAAGTGATACCTTTTCACTTAGGTTGTAACCTTAAAATACGAACTTGTAACTTATTTCTTTGCAATCCAAGTACTATAAAAGGTCTTTTTACATTGTTGAACATATAGACAACAAATGTATGCATCCTTGATAAATTCTTAAAACATCTAAACACTTCAAGTAATCTTTTGATCTATTTTGTCCTAGACAAAAGGCAAGGCTCTCAGTCAGTATCTCACTTAAATTATTCGTGATACTCCGGACAAGTTAGGGGTCGAATAAATTTAAGAAGGACAGCGATATACGCGTGACTGCGAGGATCCGTTCTTCATAAAATTGCAGGTTTTTCAAAGCATTGGTGATCAATCAAGACCCTCAAAACAACAACATATAAACATGTGTAACCCATCCATTCAAGTGTGAATATCAATACACAAAAATATTCTCCTAAATCTCTATTCTAATAGTCCAAAACTTGTGCCACCGGGAAAAAAAATTGTTTCCAGTTTCGTTTAATTTTATTTTAAATTAATATTTTTTCGATTAAATGATCTTGAATGTAATTATTTCTTTTGGCATCCATTCTATATATATTTTTAGGTGACAAGAAAACAAGATATATACAAATCCATTGCAATTGTCAAAATTGGAGGCCGATTTTAGATTCATTCAACTAGAATCAACAAACCAGAATCAATACAACAGAAAAGGACTCTCGGAAGAGCCAGATTTACGTGCGTCGAGAAAGTCAAACCTACAACTAATGGACTCCGGAAGAACCGCCAGAGTGGAGATGCCTTACAAAATATTACAACTATGGACTTCGAAATAATAGCCGGAGTGGAGATGTCTTCCAAACCACAACAACTAATGGACTCCGGAAGAACAACCGGTGAGATGTCCTCCAAATCACAACTATGTACTCCGAAAAAACCGTCAGAGTGGAGATGCCCTCCAAAATCACACCACTAATGGACTTCGGAAGAACACCGAAGTGGAGATGCCCTCCAAATTATGCCAAGACAAACTCGGCCTCCAAACCCAGCCTCGTTTGAGGGAGGGTAATAGAAGATAAAACAATCAGAGATAGAGTTGGAATTCAAAAGAAAGATAAAGATGTTATGTCAAGATAAAATTGGTTTATATGTCAGTATTTATCTTTAAATGTATTATTCAAATAAATTATTTGTAGTTTTATCTTTATCTTAAACTAGGATTCATCTCCTATATAAAGGAGAAGTTGTATCATTTTAATATCTCCTATATAAAGGAGAAGTATTGTTTCATTTTATTCAATCCCAATAAAAACATTAGTTCAATTTCTATTATTTTTCACAGTATTTTGGTTTTCTTTAGCACCACCGTCGTAACGGTCTATACCGTGGCCGTGGTACGCTTGAACCTCGGGAAACATGCATTTTGTGTTAACTATATATGTTCACTCACATGTCATAATCTTGGTCAGTTTCCGCATGTTTTCGTGTTGAACTATAATCTCTCACAAAAGCATGTTTTCGTGTTGAGCTATCATCTCTCACCGTGTTGAACTATCATCTCTCACAAAAGCTTAAGCTGAATGGAGGTAGATAATTAACCTATTATATACGTCCCCTCAACAGTGGACCTATTGTTTTTTAGCTTGTTTGGGTGATTGTGTTTGAAGCGAGGTTTGAACCCAGGACATCTTGCTTTGATACCATGTTAGACTACCATCTCTCACGAAAGTTTAAGCTGGTGGGAAGATAGATAATCAACATTTTATATACTTCAACATTTCGTAATTTATTTTGCTGGTGAAGAAATGACTCGAACATAGTGGCTTGCAGGCTATTTATAGTTTCAACTTTATTAGCAAAAGTACTAGGTCGGTTGCTGTATAGATAGAGGTAAGTTAAGATTGATCCCACAACGGTTAATTCCGGGTAGAGAACCATAGTTGCAAGTTTGTTTGGTCGGTCCAAGCCAGAAACGGGGTAGGGTACGGTTTGATGAAACTACACTAAGAACGTAACTTATCATAATTTTTTTTTTCAGAGGAAAGTAACTTATCATAATTAGGTTATCAATTTAGTTACAACAAGAGTTGATACAAAGCTTCAAGCTCCTGATCAATAATTCTTTTTTTTTTTGGGTAGCATATTGTCCCTGAATCAATTAAAAATAATCTATATCGGTCTCTACGATATGAAAGTTAACAACTTTTGGATCACATGAACTCCTTTCAAGGAGTTGAATGAAATAACCGCCGTAAAATCTTCATTCCTTTATTTTTTGGGGGAATGAGGGAGAAGGACAGAAATATTTCATCAATTGAGCAGAAGGACAGTTTTTTGAAACTTTTGCATAAAGGACAAAACTATTTATTCACTCGTCGAAATTCACTTGTGTTCGAAATTCATCGTTTAAATTCATCGACGAAATTCACTATTTTTCAAAATTCATCGTCGAAATTCACTAATTTTCGGGATTCATTTGTCGAAATTCACTATCGAAATTCACCGATTTCGGGATTCACTAGGGAGATTCACCGATTTTCGGGATTCACTGTTTGTCCTTCTTGCTTTATAAAAATTATGCGGTTGTCCTTCTCCCTATAAAAAATATGTAGTTGTCCGTTACTTAAAAATATTTCGATTATTGTGTCCTTATCCCTAATTTTCCATTATTTTTTTCGGTCATTATTTATCGTTAGAGGTTATAGTTCTGTTTTTTTTTGAAAACATTTATCTAGATAATGAAAGTGTCATAATTTATTAACAAAGACCCTTAAAAAGGCTATAAAATTAAGGGGGATTGAGGGAAAAAGACAAAATTATTTACAAAAAAAATTTCAGACGGACAAAATACCCCTTTTAATAAAGCCGCACGCATATCTTCACTTGCTTGAAGTTGCTTCCGCTTCCCGGTTTGATTTTTTTTTTTTTCCAAACAAACGTAACTTTAGATTTATAACTCCAATCATCGAAATCTTTTCATCAAAATTTAAAAAATTTTTTGCTCTTTAATTTGAGCCCAAATACGATACCCTTCTGACGTAAATTTTGAAAGCCAAAAAAATATTTGCATTAACCGGAGCGTTTTTCTTATAAACGACCGTAACTTTTGATTTAGAACACCGATCATCAAAATTGTTTCACAAAAGTTCATATCTTTTTTTTATCTTCATTTTGAGACCTCATTTGATACATTTTCGACGTAGTATTTGAAAGCCGAATTTTATCACAGCATTTACCCTAACACAGTAACACAGTAAGGATATGTACATACATGTGGAAGACACACTAAGGTATACAAAATCCACCAGAATTGTCTATGCCAATCCCACGTCACATGAATCCATATAATGACTTCAAAAATCCACCAACATTGATTATCACAAAACAAATGCCCTAACATCCTGGGGCTAAAAACCCAAAAAACATTGAATACAAGCCGCACGTTGAGCTGCTCGTAAGCAACTCAGCTCATTGATTTTTTTTTTCTTTTTATAGGACATAGCATTGGCATCTGTGTCAATGAGGCCAATACCATTCTACCCAGTTTTGGAGAAACTATCTGAGGAAAAAGACTGTATTTATTTTGTAGAAAATTGTAATACATACATGCACTGTACATTATTCTCTTATTTATACATGTTGCAAATGTAGAATGAGCTGCTAGGGAATATTTTGAGGAATATTCCGTCAACAGGGAATATTCTGTGGAATATTCCAGGAATATTCTGTTACATGTGAGGAATATTCCTTAACACTTAATTGTTGCGAATCTTGTTCCTTGACTGAATCCTTTGAGCTTTATCACCCCCCCGCAAGCTGGACTGGGAGTAAATGGAGTACAATCCTAGTTGACGGGAGAGTTGACTGAAACGTGGTGCGTCAAGAGCCTTGGTGAAAATATCGGCTAACTGTTGTTCGGTGGAAATCGCAGTAGGAACGAGTAGGCCAGCTTGGAATTTGTCCCGAATAAAATGACAATCGAGCTCTATGTGTTTGGTGCGCTCGTGAAATACGGGATTCTCCACAATATACCGTGCACTATTATTATCACAAAATAACGGTATGGGCGATGAAGTTCGAACACCTATGTCGGAAAGGAGATAGGACAACCACTGTAGCTCGCAAGAGGTGGCGGCCATAGCCCGGTACTCCGCCTCCGCTGAACTTCGTGAGACGGTGCCTTGCTTTTTCGCTTTCCAGGATATTAGAGCCGACCCCAAGAAGATGCACCATCCGGTGATAGATCGACGAGTGTCCGGGCATCCGGCCCAATCAGAGTCGGAGTAGGCCTGCAAAACTAACTGAGATGATACCCGGTGGCCGGAATCAGTGGAATCCTGCAAATTTGTAGTGGATCCGGCAGGATAAAGTAATCCTTGACCAGGAGATGTCTTGAGAAATCGGAGCAGCCGAATCGCTGCCTGTTGATGATTGATAGTGGGGCAATCAAGAAATTGAGACATTTGCTGTACAACAAAGCTTATGTCCGGCCGAGTGAAGGTCAAGTAGATGAGTTTTCCGATTAAGCTACGGTAACGGCTGTTGTCTGGTAGAAGCTGTGAATCATTCTTAGCAAGTTTGCTGCTTGTGACCATTGGAGTAGCTGCCGGCTTGCATGCAAGGAGTCCATGTTCAGAGAGAAGATCCATGGTGTATTTGCGCTGTGATAAGGTAATGCCTTCTTTACTACGTGCTACTTACACCCCCAAAAAGTAGTGTAATCTGCCTAAGTCTTTAATTTTGAATTCCCTGTCCAACTGTGTTTTTATTTCTTGGATGAGATCCATTTTTGGTTCTGTGAGAATAATGTCATCAACGTAGACTAATAGAGCAACCAGATCATCATCCTTGCCCCTAATGAATAGACTGTAATCACTTTTAGACTGTTGAAAACCCAAGGTAATGAGGTAGGAAGTGAGCCTTGCATTCCACTGACGTCCAGCCTGCTTTAACCCATATAAAGATTTTTGCAGCTTACATACAGCATTAGGGATAGTAGTTTCATACCCTGGGGGAGTTTCATGTAAACTTCTTCTGGTAAATCACCATGGAGATATGCATTATTGATGTCTAGTTGTTCCAAGTACCAGTTTCTTGTAGCAGCTACAGCTATAAGGACCCTGACTGTTGTAAGTTTGGCAACAGGTACAAAGGTATCATGATAATCCACTCCCAGCTGTTGGGTATATCCTTTTGCCACAAGACGTGCCTTAAACCTCTCCACAGTCCCATCTGGTAGATACTTTATTCTATACACCCATCTACATCCAATTGGTGTCTTTCCCTTGGGTAGAGACATAACATCCCATGTGTGATTGCTTTGTAGAGCATCAATTTCTGCATTCATGGCCTCCCTCCATTTGATGTGTTTAACAACCTCTTGATAACTGGTTGGCTCACCTGCAACATCCACACTCAAAGCAAACTTTTTGTAGGCAGGTGTAAGCAAATCATATGATACATACTCTTGAATAGGGTATTTGGGGGTGCTGTGTGCATAAGTTTGATTACACACATAATCTTGCAGGTAGTGTGGTGGTTGTTTGTGTCTAACAGAATGTCTGATAGGTGCAGGTGATGAGGGTGGACTGTTAGAGTGAGAATTAGTGGGTGAATCAGGATTGAGAACAGAGTCTGATGTAGTAGGAATATGATCATTTGAGCTATTTGATGAGGGAGGATCGGGATCTGTTAGGGTTAGGATATGATGAAGATGATGGTATGTTGACAAAGTCGATTGAAGGTCTTGGATTGATTAGGATTGATGTCTTGTAGGTTGAAGGGTAAATGATTATTGCCAATGGGCAAAGGAAGAGAATGAGATATTTGGTGTGGCTGTTTGGCTGCTTTGAGGGTAAATGGGAAGATATTTTCCTGAAAGATCACATTTCTGGAGATTAAAATGTTTTTGGTTTGTAAGTCAAGGAGGATAAAACCCTTCACATTTGGTGGATATCCTAGAAAAACGCAAGGCAGGCTTCTGTTATCGAATTTGGTTCTGTGTACACTAGGACTTGAAGCAAAAGCTAAGCATCCAAACACTCTTAAGTTGGAATATGTTGGTGGTTTGAGGAAGAGCCTTTGATAAGGAGATTGATGTTGAATTTTGGGTGAAGGGGTCAGATTGATAAGATTAACAGCATGTTGTACACAAAATCCCCAGTAAGATATGGGAACATTAGACTGGATTTTCAGGGCCCTAGCTACATTGAGGATATGTTGATGCTTCCTTTCAACTATCCCATTTTGCTCCGGAGTATGAACACAAGAGGTTTGGTGTGTAATGCCATGTGTTCCATAAAATTCTGTCAGTTGGAATTCTAGGCCATTATCAGATCTAATGGTTTTGACTTGTTTTTCAAAATGATTTTTCACAAAAGCACAGAATTGTTTGATCATGATACTGGCCTGTGATTTTACTTTAAGAAGAAACAACCAGGTATATCTTGTATAATCATCCACTATAGTTAGAAAATAATGTTCATTGTGGATAGTTGCCTTTTTATAAGGTCCCCAAAGGTCTACATGTATGAGATCAAAAGAAGAGGTTGCCATAGAATCACTTAATGGAAAAGATAATTTCCTTTGTTTTGCAAGATAACAAACTGTACATTTATTGATTTCAAACAGTGAAACTTCAGGCTCCAAGAGCTTTACATCAGTGGCTACTTTATTTGACATATGTCCTAATCTAAGATGCCAAATATAGGCATCTGACTTATTTGAAAACATAACAGACTGATTGTGAGCAGGAATAGTTGTGGAAGTGAATTGATGTTGCAGATCATGAGGATTTAGGTAATATAGGCCATGAAACTGTTTAGCTGATCCAATCTTCTTCTTGGTTATAGGATCCTGGATCAAACACACATTAGATGTAAAAGTAACAATAAGATTGTTCTGAGAAATCAGTTTACTCAAGGATAACAAGTTATGTTTGAAAGTAGGAATATATAAAACATCAAACAGTATCAGGTTTTGTGTAAGTTTTACAGTTCCTTTGTGTGTGGCAGTGGTGTGATTTCCATTAGGAAGAGTGACATTTGTGTGAGGAATGGTGTTGTAGGATATGAAATGCTCAAGAGTACATATTATATGGTCTGATGCACCTGAATCTACAATCCATTGCCGAGAATTCGATGTACAAAGCTTACCAAGAGGTGAGTCAAAATTGGCACTTAAAACGATTTGCTTGATTTACCAAATGTTCGTATCGATCACCGATTTCCGATTGCTTGGCACATTGTTCAAACAAACTCCTTAATTCTTCCAATTGTTCCTGAGTGAAAAAAGCAGTAACAGATTGATTTGCAGTCTCTGCTGCAGTAGTGTTTTCAACCTCAACTTGATTTGCTGCAACTCTACCTCCTCCTCTACCAAATGCTCCATTTCTGCCTCTTCCCCTGCCTCCAGTGGGGAATCCATGCTTCCTATAACATCTGTCTTCAGTGTGCCCTTGTAAACCACAAAAGGTACATTGGAAATTTCTACTTCCAGACATAGGCCTCTTTGGATACTGAGTTGTGCCACTAGGAGCTGTGCTTTGACTAGACTGTCCATATGTGCCTGTCCTTTGAGCAGCCATGACAGGATTGCCAATTCTATCAGGATGACCTAGGCAATAACTCAATTGCCTTTCATGCTTTACCGCCATACCAAAAATTTGATTGATAGGTGGTAATGGATGCATAAGCATCACTTGTGCCTTAACAGGAGCAAAATTATCAGCGAGTCCCTTCAGAAATCTGATAGCACACTCTGTTTCAAAATAATCTCTGTAAATCCTGACAGCTCCACAGTTGCATACAGGATTACAAGTGCAATTAGGATATGGCCTAATAATCAATAACTCTTCCCATAGGATCTTAAGCTTGGTGTAATAATCAGTCACTGATAGATCATTTTGTCTAACCGTGTTTACCTCCTCCAATAAATCTGATAGTCTGAAATGATCTCCATGTGAGAATCTTTCCTGCAAATCTGTCCAAACTTCTCTGGCTGAGTTGAGCCACATAACACTATGAGCTATGGATGCTGAGACAGCATTTAGAATCCATGATAGCACCATGCTATCACACTGTTCCCAGGCATGATGATCTGCATCATCAACTGGTGGTGCCAACAGATTGCCATTGATGAAACCGAGTTTGTTTTTAGACATAAGTGCCATACGCATAGAACGAGCCCAAGCATGATAATTGCTGCCATTGAGTGGTGGTCGAACCAATACTAATGAAGGATTTTCATTTGGATGCAGGTAGTATGGATTAAGTGGCACAACTTGCTGATTTTGATTTGCCATAGCAGAAGTAAAGAAAGAAGCAAAGAAATCAAAACAGAATCGAGGCTGTCCGCTCCGATACCATGAGGAAAAAGACTGTATTTATTTTGTAGAAAATTGTAATACATACATGCACTGTACATTATTCTCTTATTTATACATGTTGCAAATGTAGAATGAAAGTGGAATATTCGAGGAATATTCCGTCAACGAGGAATATTCGTGGAATATTCCAGGAATATTCTCGTTACATGTGAGGAATATTCCTTAACACTTAATTGTTGCGAATCTTGTTCCTTGACTGAATCCTTTGAGCTTTATCACTATCTCTTACAGACATCAATTATGGTTCCGTAATTAAGGCGATTTTTTGAAGAACACCGAATAATTTTCGTTTAATAAATATATGTTATCCAACAAAAAATACATAAATAAAACTATATGTTAAATAATGACAATTGTTATAGAATAATTTTGTGTTTGGTAGAATTAAATTCGTTCTCTTACTCATACGCATGTTACGTTTTCATTCTTTCAAATATGATAAGCTTTTAAATAAATTACAAATTTAGTTATGTAACTTGGCCTCGTTAGCGTTTTAGTCTTGTTTTTTGCTGTACGTAGTTGCTGTTTTGGTCTTGTAACTGGGAAATTCTACCCTAAAGACTCCAACATAGGGAGTCACTTTCCATATTGGAGTCTCCGTGTTAGAACCTCCCCTTGTAACTTGGATTTTTTTTGTGTTTTACAACGTCATAGGTTGTCGGAGGAGACTGAATATGGGGGGAAATCGAATTTAGGAGGTAATATATATGCAGCCCACGTGGCGCTGACAAAGCAGGAAATCGGGAAATAATTGCAAAATTTGTCCTTAATAACATATTAAGTCCTTTTTGTGCAAGTTAATTCGTCCGTATGTAGGTATTACCTTTCAGGAACTAGCTACGAGATAGGTGGCACTCCCTTCTCTATGATCCAGATGTAGCAGCCCAAGCTTCTGCATGTCAGCATGTTTCAGCTTGAACTCTCTGGATTCAATCCTGTACTTAAACTTGAACAGCTTAGGAGTTTCAATTACAAGGAGACTTTAGGAAAGAGGAATAGAGGAAGCATATATACGATCGTACCATGCGTAAGAAATTACGAAAAGGATCTTCCATTCTTCCTGATTTCATGCAGTCTTCTGGAAGAGTCCAGAGTTCATGACAGCAAGGAGCTAGGGATCTCATGGTGAAAAATATATGATCAGAACGATTAATTAGACGGGTTTCCCATAAATCTTCATCTGGTAATCACAATTCAGTAAAGATTCTGCAGGCAAACTCGAAAGCCAGATAACGGTTTCTGAAACTAGTCCTGTGAATCATACTACCGCCACAAGTAAACGATTAGATGGGTTTCAAAATCTCTATGAACCTGCATTTAAAGGCTCATCCAGATCGGTGTCAAAACTCAAAAGTAGACGATGAGAAAATTTGCTGTGTACTGAATAGTGAATACCGAGGACCCAGAAATTCCTTGCAATGATGACATGCATAATCTTGCTTATACATCAATCCGCATCATATGCGTTTGATGCTGATCCGCCGCCTCTGCCTATCTCAAGGGATCCTGTGGACGTGTCTTCTACATTTAAGCAAAAACATAGTGTAAAAGGAATAAACATGGTGACACTCCCAGGCAGGCAAAGGTATTGCTAAAGAGTCTACCTGGCCTCAGAAAAAAAATCCAAGTTACAACCGGAGTATAAGCAGAACTAAGACGCAAAGTATGCCAAGCTACATGATTAATTTTGCAATTTTGCCATGTTTTTAGTGTGGTGTCACACAAAAAACAATCAATTGTCTGAAAGTCGATTCTCAGCTCTAAAACTGTCTATTGAAAGTTCCATTGACACTGTAGTTTCATAATTTTATATTCTGTGTGGTGCCACTAAAGACGTCTTTGAATGAATAATGCGATATTTCTAAGCTTCGGTTTTTATTTTTTTATTTTTTCTGACTATGATTCTCATTGACTTTCTTTCCTATTTTGCTTAGGCAATAATTAAGCTGCAGGAAAATGGATCTTTCTCCTTGAAAAATCTTGGGAAGAGTGAAATCTTCGTCAATGGCAAGTCTGTTGCTACTGGACAGCTACTTGGCCTTAGTTCAAGTTGTTTGATCGAGGTATGTATGCCTTAATTCTTACGACCTCAGTCCCTAAATATCTGTCGTTTTTTAACAGGAAAAAAAACCCTTATTATTCGTGGTTTCCTTATTTTACGCCTAATTTATTAGCCTCTGTCTTGGATAACAGTCGTTTTAGAAGTCAAGATTGTATTTATTAGGTTCTTTTCCTCATTCTACCCTTACTTTATTTTCCATTCAACAAGTTTTCAAATATCAAAACCATTGCATTAATGATAGTTAAAAGGGTATATTAGACTCTTTATAAAACTGAAATAGTGAAATTTATGACATTGATGACATAGTTAGTATTTTACAATTGATGAAAACAATCGTTCATTTTCTTAATATGTATGAATTGAAAACCTCTAAAACGACTCTTGATCAGAGACATAGTTAGTATTTTACAATTGATGAACCGATTCTTTTTAACAATCGTTCATTTTCTTAATATGTATGAATTGAAAACCTTCAAAAACAACAGATATTTATTAATTAATGTAATATTTTACATAGTTTTCTTTCTTTAGCTAGTATCCCTTCATTCTCTTGTTACTTTTCAAAACGGATAAAAGAAACTTTTGATCCCTTTATTTTCGTAAAATTTACATTTCTATCTTCAGTGTTTCTTGTTTGCATTTAAACCCTTCATCTATACATTTTTTCATCACATAACAATGGGTTGAAAAGGTATAGATGAAGAATAAAAGTGTCGACATTGAGGATAGAAATGCAAACTTCGCGAAACTAAAGGGACCAAAAGTGTCATTATCCTTTCTTCGGAATGCCGCTAATATGTGTTACATAATGTGTTTTTGTAGATTAGAAGATTGAGTTTCGTGTTTGAGATCAACGATAAATATGTCAGTCAATACACGAAGCAACAAAAGACTGATTAAGCAAATTTGAATGGCCAAAAGAGCCATATATCTAAGATGTCAATTATGTCAAAAGGGTATTTTCTCTTTTTGGATGTAAAGTTAATTATTTAGCTGTAACTTTTTGATATTTAATGAGAAAGTTAATCAACTGTATTAACAGGGCACTTTTAGCTCAGAAAATCGACACAAAGTGCACATAATACATACAATTGCATGTATTGTGTGCACTTTTATGTGTCAGTATCGATACCGAGACATTTTTTTCTTGACATCACAATGAATCTATCGAGGCATCACATTTTGGGATAAGTTTGATTTTACAAAAGTCGAAAATTGGCATTCGACCTTTGCAAAGTCGGATGTTCAGCTTAAATTCGACTTTTCATAAGTCGAATGTCGGTGTGGTGGCTTACGAGTGGATTCGTTGCGGTGTCAACAACAGTAGTACATTTTTTTCTTTCTTAGACAAATATGGGTCCCCTCCTATGAGAGATGGTTTGTGACTTATTGTTGTGATTTTGACACACTATCGTTAAAACAAGAGCAAAGCGTGCTGGAGCCTGGAAGCCCTTAAACTATTCCGATCGTAATACTTAGGCCCTTAAACTATTTATTTAAACATCCTTAAACAAAATTTTAACTAACAAAAATGGCCTTTGTTGGGTATGTATAGCCCATTTTGATCGGTTTTGATCACACCAATGTGTTTCTTTTTATTTTAAAGAGTCTAATGCTTCAATTGACATACAAATGGACTTCAAAACCCTCTTCGGTCAACTTTGGTTTCTATACGAGATCAACTTTGATCGTGAAATCACAGATGATTTTAAAGGTCGTTTTTTATGCCGTTTATTGAGTTGAATTCCTTTAAACAAGAGCTACGTAGGGTAAGATCAAATCATTGTTTTCGTGTACATTAAGAGCTAATAAAATAATTTTCTTAAAACTTTTTATGGGCTAATATGCTATAAATTTTTTTGATTAGAGACCAGTTTGTTACTGAAACATTGATTGAAAGTCACATTGTTAAAAAAAATTGCTCCTACCACCATTCTTAAGACCTTTGAGATGTCAATTGTTGTCGATGAAGTGGGAGCAATTGTCAATTTTGCTGCCAATAACTCTACAAACTGTAAAAAAAAATATAATAAATAAAAATCAAATCTCTATTCAAACACCGCTCATGGATCGTCGAAGAACGGGAGGCGGGACATGGGAGCAATTGGTGGTTGGTCAAATCGCCGGAGATTCGGGAGATTGGCGGGGTGATGTGTTGTTGTGTCATGTGAGGCAGCAAACTCAATGGAGGATGGGAATGTTGGTCAGCGGGAGGAGACGATGAAGTCGAAAAAAAACTGGTCGGTAAGAGGAAAATGTGAAGGTCGTGAGATGAACTGCCACGGTGTTGGAGTTTGGCTCTGCGACTAGAAAACATAAATGGTTGGTGTGTTGTGGGTGTGACTTAAGGATGACCGAAAATGACTTTTTTGTGCTTCGTGCTTGGAGCTTGAAGCTGATGGATGGCTTTGAATGCAAAGAGGGGCTGTGAAGATGGCGGTGGTGCCATGAGTAAGTGTCACTTTGTATGTTTTTAATTTCTAATGGACTGCGTTGTAGTTATTTTTGTTAAGAGTGGTAAATTTTGACAGATGTGGTGCCGTTAGTAAAAATGGCAATATCGTAATTAAACTGTGGTGCATTAAGGTCTATGTATAATTTAGTGTGGTGCCTTCTCGTTTTTTTCTCATAAAATGTGGATCTTTTATCGTACACGGGGTACGTTGTACCCCATGATTTTACGGGGTAGGTTCGTATTGTGTTTTGCAGGTGTAAGGATTTACTAGGCCCCAAAACCGTCTCAAGCTCGTATGTCGTGATGGTCGTTGATTTTGATCGAGCTCCAAAGAGTGAAAAGCTTAAATTGGAAACTCTGCAATCTCGGTACGTACCGAAGCCATCTTGGTGGTCACCAGAACTTACCACATTTTGAGCAGAATGATCCTGAACTCGGTGGTCACCAGGAAGACCTTGGTAGTCACCGAGCTGCAAACAAAATGGTTAAAAAACCTGGCAGTTACCAAGTGAGTTGTGGTGGTCACTGAAATCAGCTTTTATTATGCAATTTTATAAATAAAAAAAATAAAAAAAAACCCACCAAGGAATAGACATTAGAACTAGATTAGGAAAAACCCCCAAAACATTTCTCTTCACTTTCTTTATACCTTAGTTTAAAAAAGAATGGTGCTACGGGCACATCCGTTTTACACAACGGTGATCTTCACCGTTGATCTGTGTAGGATCTAGATCCGTATCTAGATCCTACACAGATCAACGGTGAAGATCACCGTTGTGGCACACCGTTGTGTAAAACGGATGTGGCTGTAGCATTGCTGTTTAAAAAATGTAGAATCTTAGGTCTTCAAACTCAAAATTAGTGTGTAATTAAGCTTGGGATTTACTCTAAAATGGTGAGTTCATCATCTCTTTGGTGAATCTCCATAGGCTTGGAGCTAATTTCACGTTTCTTACTTAATTAAGGTATAATTCCGAATTTAGCTTTAATTTTTTTCTATTTCACGGCTTTATTCAGTTTAATTTCATCTTTGCTTTGTGTTTTTTTTGTTGAAATCATGTGTAGCTAAACACCTTTGTGTCTTGGGTGATGTGAAATTGGGCTAGATTACTTGTAATTGCTTGGGTTCAAGTTATGTTGTCTGTTATGTTTTCTTAATTGGTTTAAGTCATGGTGATCGATCTTCACGGGTGCGGTTAATTTGCGACTAATTGCATCATCTTAGTGTTAATTTGAGGTGTAATTGTAAGAATTGACATGGGCCCTAGGCGCAACCCGAGCTTCTCGAATATACATTAGGCGACCTCTGATGGGCGATCCGGTCTTCTGGGCGGTGCTGGGCGCTCCTGGGTGCCGCCTAGGCGACCTAGGCGATTAGGGTTCCATTTGGGCGATTTGACATATATATATACAAAAAAACATTTCTAACAAAAAAAAAAAAAACCTTAGCTGCCGCCTCCCCCCTTCTTCTTCTTCTTCTTCTTCTTCTTCAATTGTGATCCCCTCCCCCTCCCCCCTTCACACCGCCGGCCAAAGGTCTACCAAAAGGCCTACAAAAGGTTCCAATCACCCACTCAAAAGCCATAGGTCTACCAAATGGACCTTCCTTGTTCTTGTACATCACCAACTCATTGTTCATCACAATTTTTTTGAATTTCTTCATCCGTAAATAACCGCTCCATACATTCATAGACCGCATTCATAACCCTAAACTCTAAAACCGCCTGGGTGCCGCCTAGGCGCCCCAGTAGCGCACCGACTTCGCCTAGCGAGTTTTAGAACACTGGACATTAGTCACCATGAACACTTATGGCATAAAGACCTTGGACCTTGAGGGTGTCACGGAATAAGCCATTTATGAGGCTTCTGGGCAGAGTCAATTACCCGAACTGGAACCACCTTTTGTCTTTAACCCGGTTCGAGGCCTCGGGTGTCCAACGTAAGGGTCATGAGTCCTCTGGAGAAAGTCCGTCACATATTACCCTTCTAGACAGAGCTCTTTGAGGTTTGCTGAAAGAATACAATGTCAATTAAAGTCGTGAAGTAAGTATTTCATTTTTAAATAAAATCTTTGTCGGAATTTATTTTTTAACAGAAAAGGACACCAAAAACATTGTAATGAAGCTGAGACATGCAATATTTTCCTAGTAATTAAAGAACAGTTGACTTGTTACACCCTCTTTTCTTTCCCAATGGTAGGAATGGTCAACTCAAAGTGACACCCGATTTTCCGATTTTTATATTAGTAAATCATCATCCATGCTTAGTTATGTAATTTATGAAAGTATTATAAGATTTAACATATTTATATTATTTTTGAGGGAAATATTTATATTTTCCTCGAGGAGTACAATGTCAATTAAAGTCGTGAAGTAAGTATTTCATTTTTTGATCCAGAAAAAAAAAAATCATTTTGAAATAAAAAATCTTTGTCGGAATCTATTTTTAAGAGAAAATGACACCAAAACCATTGTAATGGAGCTGAGACATGCAATCTTTTCCTAGTAATTAACCGATATTTGACTTGTTACATCCTCTTTCCTTTCCGATTTGTAGAAATAGTCAACTCAAAGTGACACACGATTTTCTGATTTTTATACGAAAATGTTCTGCATATATATAACATTTTGTATTTGTTTGTTTTGATGTTAATATATACCGTTCCTTAAAAATAAAGATAAAAATTAAAAATAAAACATCCCAAAGCATTTGTAACTTTCAAATAAAGGGGAAAAAAAAGTGTAACGCTCCGTTTCCGGACACCGAGTCCTTATCCGGAAAGAGCGCTCGGCACATATATTATCAAATAAAAACTCAATAATACATGCAAGCCTTACGTCATCCATCAAAAATCAAACGACGCGGAAGATAAAACAACTCAACAACTCGGGAAACCAAACGATCGAAACATACGGTAATCAATGCTGTGAAGAAAAACTAAATCCAATAAAAGATCTAAACATCCAGAATTCAATCCAAAAGATCTCAAAGGTAACTAAACCAAAAGAAAGAACAACATTGTTCAAAGCTGGAAACAACTGTTTATGAAAAGAAAACATCTAAACGATCTAAGCCTTCAAACTCCAACTCAAACGTCCTCGTCATCAAAGAACTCATCAGCGGTAACCACCTGTTCATCTTTTTTGGGGAAAGGGAAAGACAAAGATAACGTAACGGGGTAAGTACAAAAGTACTCAGTAACGTGTAGAAGATCGTATAACTATGCCCTCATAAAGAAATAAAAGCAATACCGTCTTTTATTAATTCATTTTCCGTTATTAGCCCTAACTATCTATCACATTATGTTCATTGCATAACATGAGGTTCCAAGGGTATCTATCTTAGCTCAAGTTTGTTACATCATGAATAACAAGGGCACTACGCCTAGTAATAGGATGTACTAGGACAACCGGGTGCAACCTACTTAGAGACTCGCTCTAAGTAGCCCCGGGAATATCCGAGTCCCGATAGTGTGATGACCGGCGAGTGCACCGACGCTTTATCCGGCCAATCGATTGACCGGCGTGGGTACAGTCTACTTTGTCTGGTCAGAGGACACATCGCGATATTGTACTATGCCTTACCAAGCATTGCATGATGTTTAAGATTTTAATCTAGCACATACGTTTGATTAGATGTTTAACTAGCCACCTAAGTGTTTTCAGGTAAGCTCCCTCACACTTCCTACCCTCGTACTTAGACCTCTAGACACGGACAAGCCCTAGCAATTACACAGACATCGATAAACCCTAGCTTATCGAAGCACAAGGCAAATCCGAAGCTTCCAGTGGTCCCACACTTCATCTTTTAGGGAATCCATGTGGTGCCGGAACTAAACGCACCAGAAGCTAGTTCAGAGCTTTGTCACGTAAGGTTATGCATTAGAACAGTACAATAAAGCCTGAACTCAAGCTGACATGACAAAAAAAACAATGAAAAACTAGAACCACCAGGCCCAAACGCTCGTCCACTCCATGCGGACGCCCGTCGAACATGGACGCTCGTCCATAGAGGCCGAACGCCCGTCAAAAACCAAACGCCCGTCCACCTTCAAACCATCACATCCTGTATCACAATTTCACCCTGAACGCTCGTCCAAGGGAACTGGACGCTCGTCCACTTTGCAGAGGAACCCGGACGCCCGTCCGAATCCCTGGACGCCTGTCCACCTGGGAATTTCCCAAAATTTCTGCAACCTGTTTGCTGCGTTTTCCAACCATATGCATCCCAAAGTTCGACCAAAACAACTTAAAAACAGCAGAAAAACATACACATTGCCCTACAACGTTATGAAAACTAAATCATACGATAGAAGACCACGTTACCTCGATTCTTGCGAGCTACTACGATCCAAGCAACCACAACTTTGAAAAAGATAAACCTTTAACCTCGAACCTAAAACGATCAACACCAAATTGATCACTACGATGCAGATAACGCAAAAACGCAGGCTTAACGATGCTAAACAGGAAAACGAACCCTAACAAGAACGGTGATGAGAACTTACGTTAACGGTTCTAAGGATGGTTGATACCCAAACGATCCTCTTGTCGCGGTGATTCTTTTTCCCTTGAGATGTCTGTCCAAAAGATCAACGGATTAAGCCTGGGGATTGAAAGTTCTTCCTCTCTTTTTTTTTTCTAAACTTGCGCCCTTCTTCAAAAGATGCGGCCTCCTCTCTCTTTTTTTTCAAAAAGTGATTAGGTTAATTTAGGATTTATTTCCTTTTAATAAATCCCAATTTTTCCTAAATACCATAAAATTCCTTAATTATCCCTTTTCTTTTATAAAACCTTTAAAAAAAATAAAAGAACATAATATTCCGATTTATCAAAAGACCGAAATGCCCTTTTATCGAAAATCGGGATATTACATTCCTCCCCCCTTAAGAGGAGTTTCGCCCTCGAAACTAGAACGTACCTGGCAGATGAGAAAACTCTGGGAACTCGTCTATCATGTCCGCTTCCACTTCCCAAGTGGCTTCCGTCGGTGCATGGTTGCTCCATTGCACTAACACTAACGGAATCATTCGCCTCTTGATCATCCTTTCCTTTCTATCCAGAATCTTGATCGGCTTTTCCACGTATGATAGGTTGTCTTGTAACACTTCCGGATCAATCTCAGATTCCACATCCACTTTTGATAAACACTTTTTAAGCATTGATACGTGGAAGACATTGTGGACTCTAGACATCGATTCTGGCAACCGTAGTCTATAAGCCAACTTCCCAACTCTTTCGATGATATCAAAAGTTCCTACGTATCTTGGACTTAGCTTTCCTTTCTGACCAAACCTCTTGACACCCTTCATTGGAGACGCTCGAAGGTAAACTCTGTCCCCAACTTCGAACTCTAGCGGTCTCCTTCTAACATCGGCCCAACTCTTTTGGCGATCTTGTGCGGCTTCAGATTCTTCCGTATCAACTCGATCTTCTCCTTGGCTTGCTTTGAACCATCTCCGGCCCGGTGATGTGTTTCTCTCCCACTTCATCCCAATAAAGTGGAGTCCTACACTTCCTACCATACAAGGCCTCAAAAGGTGGCATTCCCAAACTTGCGTGGTAGCCGTTATTGTAAGCAAACTCCGCCAAGTTGAGGTAATCTATCCATGAACCTCCGGCATCCAAAACACAAGCTCTAAGCATATCCTCAAGAGTCTGAATCGTTCTCTCGGACTGCCCATCCGTCTGAGGATGAAACGCTGTACTCAAATCAGTCTTCGTTCCAAAAGCTTTCTGCAGACCTTTCCAAAAGCGACTGATGAATCTACTATCCCTGTCGGATACAATAGATAAAGGCACCCCATGAAGCTTCACTATATTGTCGATGTACATAGTAGCGAACTTCTTTATAGGCATGTCTACCTTACACGGCAAGAAATGGGCTGATTTGGTAAGTCTATCCACAATCACCCAAATCATGTCATGACCGCCCTTCGTCTTAGGCAAACCGGTGATGAAATCCATCGTGATATTCTCCCATTTCCATTCCGGTAACTCCAAAGGTTTCGACAAACCTCCCGGCCTTTTATGTTCGCTTTCACCCTCTCGACATGTATCGCATCTCGCCACGAACTCGCGATCCCTAACTTCATACCAGGCCACCAAGTATCTTTCCTTGAGATCTCTATACATCTTAGTGGCTCCGGGGTGAACCGCAAAAGCAATCTTGTGAGCCTCATCCATAACCTTCTCTCTTAGACCATCCACATCCGGTACACACAAATGGTCTCCATACCAAAGATAACCACTCTTGTCCAGCGATAACCCACCGTAGGTTTTTCTCGGGCCACACGCTTCAAATTAACCATCACTTTGGGTCCTTATCTTGTTTAAACCGTATCTCATCTAGCAGATACGACCTCGCCATCAATGGCGCCATAAACCGGTCTTCATCCTTCGCTCAACCACTTCAATCCGCATTCTATCCAACCGATCCACAACTTCTTGTAAGGTGGTGATAGCATTAACCGCTCTCCGGCTAAGTGCATCGGCCTACGACATTCGCCTTACCCGGGTGGTATTGAATGTCCAAGTCGTAGTCTTTCACAAACTCTAACCATCTTCTTTGTCTCATGTTCGATTCTCCTGAGTAAAGAAGAACTTAAGGATCTTATGATCCGTGAAGATCCTTGTCTTGACACCATACAAATAGTGTCTCCAAAGCTTCTGAGCAAACACCACTGCTGCCAACTCCAAGTTGTGTGTAGGGTAATTCTTCTCATGCACCTTTAGTCGCCTAGATGCATAAGCAATCACCTTTCCGACCGCATCAAAACACAACCCAAACCTTGACCCGATGCATACGTATAAACATCATAATTATCAAAAACCTCCGGTAACGCCAACACGGGAGCCGTGGTCAACTTTTCTTTCAAAGTCCGAAAGGCTTCCTCACATTCATCGGTCCACTCATACTTGACGTTCTTCCGAGTAAGTCTCGTAAGAGGTGTAGCTATCTTCGAGAAATCCTTTACAAACTTCCGGTAATACCCCGCGGACCCAAGAAACTTCTTATCTCTCGTTTCGATGTCGGTCTAGGCCACTTAGACAAACGACTTCTATCTTTGGATCCACTTTAATACCTTCTCCAGAAACTATATGTCCAAGAAAACTGACTTGATCCAACCAAAACTCGCACTTGGAAAACTTGGCATACAACTTGTTCTCTTTTAAGGTTTGTAGTACTACCCTTAGATGTTCTTCATGCTCTTTCTCGTCTTTAGAGTATACCAAAATATCGTCTATGAAGACTATCACAAACTTGTCGAGATAAGGCATGAAAACTCTTTGCATTAGGTCCATGAACTTTGATGGAGCATTAGTGAGTCCAAACGGCATGACCAAAAACTCATAATGTCCATACCTCGTACTGAAGGCTGTCTTAGGTATATCTGACACCTTGATTTTCAACTGATGGTAACCGGACCTAAGATCAATCTTAGAGAACACCTTCTTACCTTGCAACTGGCTGAACAGATCGTCAATCCTTGGTAAAGGATACTTATTCTTGATTGTCAGTTTATTCAACTCTCTGTAATCGATGCACAAGCGCATACTCCCATCTTTCTTCTTTACAAACAAAACCGGTGCTCCCCACGGTGATGTACTTGGCTGGATGATGTTTTTCTCTAACATATCCTTAAGCTAAATCTTCAACTCTTTCAACTCAGCTGGTGCCATCCTGTATGGCGCTTTAGCTACCGGTGAAGCTCCTGCGATCAACTCGATCTCAAACTCTATGGCCCTATCAGGCATGTGTCCTGGCAAATCTTCCGGGAAAACTTCAGGAAAGTCCTTAACTACACGAGTCTCTCCTAACTCGGGTTTGAGCTTTTCCTTATCTAGCGCGTACACCACAAAACCTTGGCAACCCCGCCTCAAGGATTTTAAAGCTTTAACCGCCGAGATGATCGGATCGTTTCTTGCTAGGCTTGTATACGATACCGTGAAACGTCCTAGCTGATTTTCCGGAACTTTAAAGATTACTCTCTTGCCTTTGCAATCCAAATAGACATGGTTCTTAGACAACCGGTCCATACCTAGGATAACATCAAAGTCCGAGAAATCCAACACCGTCGGGGCATCGGCACTTGTAAGTCCTAACTCTAATGTCGACCGAGGGTGTGACTTGAGCACATCGGTGACTCGGCCCAAAGGGGTGGATATACTCAAGGGTCTCTCCAACTCCTTAAGCGGTAGGTTTAACTTCTTGACTATGTTTGAAGAAACAAAAGTTCCCGAAGCTCCGGTATCAAACGGTAGCCGAAACTCGCTAGATTATCTATGATTATGGTACCTAAAAGTGAATCAATTTACGTATAAATATGTAATATCATATGCGCGCTATATCATATTAAATATTTATAAGAAACACAAACAACGAAAAGTACTGTCACCACAAGGTCATCTAGCTCCTGCGGTTCTCCGCATCCGCCGCAAAGATACGAACCGGTCTGCTACCCGTAGGACGACTACCCTATTTGGTTACTTCGCCCTCCCCGCCGATTGCCCTGTGATAGCTTCTTAGGACACTCCCTCGAGTAGTGTCCCGCTTCCCCGCAAGTGGAAACAATTCAAGCTACCACCATGCAATCTCCCGTATGTGCCTTGTTACATTTAGCACAAACCGGTGGCGTCCC
Source organism: Gentiana straminea (assembly GCA_036785695.1). Taxonomy (NCBI): domain Eukaryota; kingdom Viridiplantae; phylum Streptophyta; class Magnoliopsida; order Gentianales; family Gentianaceae; genus Gentiana; species Gentiana straminea. Next base: position 3,590,479 of record JAVUPR010000085.1, read on the forward strand.
ACTTGTCGAACTCTTCATTGCTAAACTCCCTGTCTTCTTTACATTCGTTGTGGCGCCCTCTACTACCTCCTTGAAAATTTGAGAATGGCCTCTTGTCCCCAACTACAACTGTTGTCGGCTGTTGGCAAACCTTTCCGCGATCAATGCTTTATCCATGACGCTTGCCATACTCGTCGGTCTATCTCCAAGCATACCTTTTGCCACATCATGTGACAACCCTTCCATAAACTTGTCTATCTTCTTTTCTTCACTCTTCATAATCTCGGGGTAGAACACGCTTGACTCGTGAAACTCTCGCGAGTACCGTGTCACCGTAGTATTTCTTCCCCGTTTTAAACTCGAAACTCGTTGGCCTTTGCATTTTGTGCCGTTCTAGGGAAGTATTCCCGATAGAACAAATTCTTGAATACCGCCCAATCTCGTGATTCTAGGATTAGCTTGCTCATAAGACTCCATCCAACTCTCTGCATTACACCGCCAACAAGGATACCGCCAACCGAGCCCATTCGGATTACGGGGCCCTCATGTTTCGCATGCCTTTTCAAAACGACGAAGCCACAAGTCCGCTGCCGCCGGCTCAACATTACCGAAAAACTCGGTACCCCGTGCTTCTTCACCTTCTCATACCCGGTCGTTGGTCTATCGTAACCCCCAAACCGCCGGTGCCGAAACCGCTTGTTGTACCGGTGGGGCATTCGATAACTCGTCGCGGTGGGTGTAGCCAGGTGCTACGAAAGAACTCGATCTAGGTGGTGGTGGAGGTCGAAGCGTCGGCCGAGGAGTGAAACTCAACGGTGTAGACGGAAACATGGATACCGTGGATAAGCGAAGAGCGGCGGCCGGTGGGTTAGAAAGTCCCAACCCGGTCCAAGTGGTGGTCCTTGGGGCGGATGTAGAAAGCGGTACGCGGGTGCTAAACCTTGAAGGACCCGCTTGTTCCACTCGACCTCTAACGAGAATTACTTGGTCCTTGATTTCCACCATGACTGGGGTTGTTCACTTGAGTGACCGGAGGAACCTGAGTAGCTGGTCCACTCCTCCTCCTTCTCGGAACCACAACCTCGGTAAAATCCGTCTATGCGTTACTTGTCCGGGTATTATCTCGCCTCGGCGTTATACGAACTAGCTCCTCCTCTAGTAAGCACCATCCCGTAGCCAAGAAAGAGAGGGGTTACTAAAGCTCTAACCTTATCTTAAAGAAAAATCAAGTCCTACACAAAGCAAGGAAAACCTTTCTCTCTCGATACCAACCGTAACGCCCGTTTCCGGACACCGAGTCCTTATCCGGAAAGAGCGCTCGGCACATATATTATCAAATAAAAACTCAATAATACATGCAAGCCTTACGTCATCCATCAAAAATCAAACGACGCGGAAGATAAAACAACTCAACAACTCGGGAAACCAAACGATCGAAACATACGGTAATCAATCTTTGTGAAGAAAAACTAAATCCAATAAAAGATCTAAACATCCAGAATTCAATCCAAAAGATCTCAAAGGTAACTAAACCAAAAGAAAGAACAACATTGTTCAAAGCTGGAAACAACTGTTTATGAAAAGAAAACATCTAAACGATCTAAGCCTTCAAACTCCAACTCAAACGTCCTCGTCATCAAAGAACTCATCAGCGGTAACCACCTGTTCATCTTCTTTGGGGAAAGGGAAAGACAAAGATAACGTAACGGGGTAAGTACAAAAGTACTCAGTAACGTGTAGAAGATCGTATAACTATGCCCTCATAAAGAAATAAAAGCAATACCGTCTTTTATTAATTCATTTTCCGTTATTAGCCCTAACTATCTATCACATTATGTTCATTGCATAACATGAGGTTCCAAGGGTATCTATCTTAGCTCAAGTTTGTTACATCATGAATAACAAGGGCACTACGCCTAGTAATAGGATGTACTAGGACAACTGGGTGCAACCTACTTAGAGACTCGCTCTAGTAGCCCCGGGAATATCTGAGTCCCGATAGTGTGATGACCGGCAGAGTGCACCAGACGCTTTATCTGGCCAATCGATTGACCGGCGTGGGTACAATCTACTTTGTCTGGTCAGAGGACACATCGCGATATTGTACTATGCCTTACCAAGCATTGCATGATGTTTAAGATTTTAATCTAGCACATACGTTTGATTAGATGTTTAACTAGCCACCTAAGTGTTTTCAGGTAAGCTCCCTCACACTTCCTACCCTCGTACTTAGACCTCTAGACACGGACAAGCCCTAGCAATTACACAGACATCGATAAACCCTAGCTTATCGAAGCACAAGGCAAATCCGAAGCTTCCAGTGGTCCCACACTTCATCTTTTAGGGAATCCATGTGGTGCCGGAACTAAACGCACCAGAAGCTAGTTCAGAGCTTTGTCACGTAAGGTTATGCATTAGAACAGTACAATAAAGCCTGAACTCAAGCTGACATGACAAAAAAAACAATGAAAAACTAGAACCACCAGGCCCAAACGCTCGTCCACTCCTATGCAGACGCCCGTCTGAACATGGACGCTCGTCCATAGAGGCTGAACGCCCGTCCAAAAACCAAACGCCCGTCCACCTTCAAACCATCACATCCTGTATCACAATTTCACCCTGAACGCTCGTCCAAGGGAACTGGACGCTCGTCCACTTTGCAGAGGAACCCGGACGCCCGTCCGAATCCCCGGACGCCCGTCCACCGGGAATTTCCCGAATTTCGCAACTTTGTTTGCTGCGTTTTCCAACCATATGCATCCCAAAGTTCGACCAAAACAACTTAAAAACAAAGCGAGAAAAACATACACATTGCCCTACAACGTTATGAAAACTAAATCATACGATAGAAGACCACGTTACCTCGATTCTTGCGAGCTACTACGATCCAAGCAACCACAACTTTGAAAAAGATAAACCTTTAACCTCGAACCTAAAACGATCAACACCAAATTGATCACTACGATGCGAGATAACGCAAAAACGCAGGCTTAACGATGCTAAACAGGAAAACGAACCCTAACAAGAACGGTGATGAGAACTTACGTTAACGGTTCTAAGGATGGTTGATACCCAAACGATCCTCTTGTCGCGGTGATTCTTTTTCCCTTGAGATGTCTGTCCAAAAGATCAACGGATTAAGCCTGGGGATTGAAAGTTCTTCCTCTCTTTTTTTTTCTAAACTTGCGCCCTTCTTCAAAAGATGCGGCCTCCTCTCTCTTTTTTTTCAAAAAGTGATTAGGTTAATTTAGGATTTATTTCCTTTTAATAAATCCCAATTTTTCCTAAATACCATAAAATTCCTTAATTATCCCTTTTCTTTTATAAAACCTTTAAAAAAAATAAAAGAACATAATATTCCGATTTATCAAAAGACCGAAATGCCCTTTTATCGAAAATCGGGATATTACAAAAAGATGCTGTTAACAACTGTCCTCGTCTTGACTTCATCTTTAGGATTTTCCCAATTCACAAATTATTTTATACTCCCTCCGTTCCAATTTATCTGAGTCAATTATTAAAATCACGCATATTAAGGGTGTGAGTTAATGTATTAACCTATACAATAAAATAACTAGAATGCCCTTAAATATAATTAATGTAGCCTTATTTTTTATGTCTCCTAATGTAATAAATAAGGGTAAATAAAGTAAAACACAATAAATGTTGAATTGAAAATTGTATTGCCTCACATAAAATGAAACAAAATATTTTGACAACTGCCTAAGTTATTGTGGAATGGATTTGTATGGATTTTCTGTGCACAAATAATTTTCCATAAAAGAAATGTAACATTAATTATACAATGAATTACACATTTTTTTTTAAATACATGTGATTTTGATAATTATATCAGATAAATTAAAACCGAGGGCATTAATTTTCAGATATTAACTAGTTTGCATCAAGTTTGTAACATCCCTTTTCTGAATTCGAGCCATTGACCGAAGATTGATAGTTCAGCATATACTTATAATTCTCTAAATTCACGTCAGTCGGACTTCCTATCAGTGAATAAAAATACGTGAAAGCTAACAGAAAATCGTAAAGCTCGGAAAAGACACCCATTCAACCTTCTGCATTTAAACCCTTCATCTATACATTTTTTTTCTTCACATAACAATGGGCTGAAAATGTATAGATGAAGAATAAAAATGTCGACATTGAGGATAGAAATGCAAACTTCGTGAAACTAAAGGGACCAAAAGTGTCATTATCCTTTCTTCGGAATGCCGCTAATATGTGTTACATAATGTGTTTTTGTAGATTAGAAGATTGAGTTTCGTGTTTGAGATCAACGATAAATATATGTCAGTCAATACACGAAGCAACAGAAGACTAATTAAGCAAATTTTAAGGGCCAAAAGAGCAGGGACGGACCTAGTGTGTGAAGGGGGGGGGGGGGGCACGGCCCCCATTCAACTTTTCGTGTGAAGTTACTAAAATACCCCTCTAATAATATTAAAGATCGTGTATGTATATTATTTCAGACGAATTCTAGTGTAATTGCTTATTTAGTTCAACTGGTTAGTAGTATTACTACTATACATGAGGTTACATGTTCAAAACTCGGCTGGTGCATGTTTTTTAACATTTTTTTTTGAATTTCGGCTCCCACTGAAAAAAATTCCTGGGTCCGTCACTGCAAAAGAGCCATATATCTAAGATGTCAATTATTTCAAAAGTGTATTTTCTCTTTTTGGATGTAAAGTTAATTATTTAGCTGTAACGTTTTGATATTTAATGAGAAAGTTAATGAACTATATTAACAGGGCATTTTTACCTCAGAAAATCGATACAAAGTGCAAAGAATACATACAATTACATGTATATTGCATGTATTGTGTGCACTTTTATGTGTACTTTTCTGTGTCAGGATCGATTTCGAGACATTTTTTTCTTGACATCACAATTAATCTATCGAGGCATCATATTTCGGGGTAGGTTTGATTTTACAAAAGTAAAAAATGGACATTCGACATTTGCAAAGTCGGATGCTCAACTTAAATTCGACTTTTCAAAGGTCGAATGTCGGTGTGGTGGCTTACGAGTGGATCCGTTGTGGTGTCAATAACAATTACATTTTTTTTTCTTTCTTTCTTATGGGATGTTGACCTTTAGACAAATATGGGTCCCCTCTTATGAGAGGGGAAATACTTGTGTGGTGAGTGATTTTGAAGTGAAGTGACGGGTGAAATGATCAGAACCACACAGTTTAAAGACAGAATGAAAGTGTGTGGTGTGTGTGTCTCCACACTTGTCTCCGCACCGTGTGGAGACACCACACAAAAACCACCCTTATGAGAGATGGTTTGTGATCGTGTTGTGATTTTGACACACTATCGATAAAACAAGAGCAAAGCGCGCTGGAAGCCCTTAAACTATTACGATTGTAATAATTATGTCCTTAAACTATTTTCTTTTAAACATCTTGACCCTTAAACAAAATTTTAACTAACAAAAATGGCCTTTGTTGGGTATGTATAGGCCATTTTGATCACTTTTGTAATGGTGACTTAAACTATGCTACTGAGTTTGGTCTACTGAGTGTAACACTCATTAGAGTCTGTGTGGAAACTGTGGTGGTCAGCAGGGCATGAAGGTGCCTGCTGAATCTGGTGTTCAGCTGGGGCAGATCAGCACGGTTGATCAACCTGCTGATGTTTGGGCTGCTGATGAATAGTCCGCTGAGATTGGTTGTCAGCATACTTGGAGAACACGTCTGCATGGTTTTCCGGTTAGGGTAAGGTTACTTCTGGGGTATTTCAGTCATATACTAGGTTGGCTGTTTAGTCGGTTATGGTTGGATTCCCAAGGCTATAAATACCGTCTGTATTCATTGTAACCTGATGTAACTTTCTCATGATAATAAAATAAGCCTCGTTTGTCCGTGGAGTAATCGGCACATTGCCGGAAATCACGTTAAATCTGTGTTCTTCTAGTTTCTGTGTTTCTTTACTTGATAATTGCTTATCTTTACTCACAATCACCATAACTTCTCGATCGACCCGTCATAACAACTTTTGATCACATCAATGTGTTTCTTTTATTTTAATGAGTCTAATGCTTCAATTGACATACAAATGGACTTCAAAACCCTCTTAGGTCAACTTTGATTCCTATACGATATCAACTTTGATTGTGAAATTGCATATGATTTTGAAGTTCAAATTTTCATGTCGTTTGTTGAGTTGAATTCCTTTAAACGAGAGCTACGTACTGTGTGATCAAATCATTGTTTTCATGTACTTTAAGAGCTAATAAAACAATTTTTTTAAAACTTTTCAGGGGATAATATGTGATAAAAAAATTGATTAGAAACCAATTTGTTACTGAAACATTGATTAGAAACCATCGCGGTTAATAAATGTGTTGGACAAACCCGATTACGCCTAATAAAAGAAGGGACAATTATTGAAAAGGACGCATATTGGACTTAATTAGACAAAAAGGACATCCAAAATAAACACTTAGTTATAAGGACAAAAAAATAGGTAGATAGACCCAAATACACTTAATGAGAAAAAAAAAAAAAAAAAAAAGAAGAAGAAAGAAAGAAAACCGTGACGGAAGTCTTATAGCATGAATGTTTATTTACTTCTTTTATTTAATTTAGGGGTCGTTTGTTAAATCTGAAGTCTGAAGTCTGAAGTCTGAAGTCTGAAATCTGAAGTCTGAAGTCTGATTACATTAATTAACTGAATAATTTAAGTGCTGAAATTGATTAGACTGTTTGATAACACTATAAATCTGAAAACATTAAATGTTTTATTTTTAATATTTTATGTATACACATTTTTTGTATATATATAGCAAAAGCTATATTTTTTATGCTATATTTTTAATTTTTTTCTAGACTATGATAAAAATATTTTAATAATATAAGAAAAGCATATTTTCCTGAAAAAAAAAGCATATTAAAACAAACAAAAAAAAAAAGTAAAGCAAAGAAATGAATGAATAATGGATCCTATTACGAAGGATGCACGTGGGAGGTGGACGAGGGAAGAGCCGGCACTTTCATTCAGATATAAGCGGTATATGTACCGCTGAAAAATATTTAACTTTTAACATGTAGAATTAAGTGGCACTTAATTATATAAGATGTGTCAAAAATATTATCAAACACCTCTGATTGTAACCACCTCTTAATTTCTTCAGAATAAGCACTTAATTCGTTTACCAAACAGGCCCTAAAGATTAGAAACTCATGCTGTTTTGTGTTTTCCTTTTTTTGTTTTTTTTAATTTTTTTTAATTTTAAATTTACTTCACCTAGACGCTGAAAGTAGTTTTTTTTTTTTTTTTTTTTTTTTTCTTTCTCTTTTGGGCGGATAGTGAAAATTTATTTTTTCTTTTTTTCATTGACCACCGCGATGCATTGACTATCGCGATGAAGTGACACTGCGATGCACTGACAACTGCGATGCACTGACAACTGCGATGCGAGACGCCGTGATGAAATGACACCGCGATGCACTGACAACCGCGATGCAGGGGCAACCCGATGCAGTTACCACCCCCAATGGAGAGAGACTGCGATGCAGTGACCACCCCGATGCAGAGACACCGCGATGCACTAATAACCGCAATCATATATGCAGTGACATCGACAATCATATATGTAGTGACATCAGCAATCATATATGCGCGACATCAACAATTTATGCAGTGACATCGACAATCAGATATGCAGTGACATCAACATTTTATGCATTGACCACCGCGATGCAGTGACATTTTATGAAGCAACACCCGCGATGCATTGACCATCCTATGCAGTGACCATCGTGATGCATTGACCACCCCTGATCCATTGACCACCGCAATACAGGGGCAACCCCGATGCAGTAGCCACCCCCGATGGAGAGACACCGTGATGCAGTGACCACCCCCGATGCAGAGACACCGCGATGCACTAACAACCGCGATGCATTGACCACCACGATGCATTGACATCAGCAATCATATATGCAGTGACATCGACAATCATATATGCGTGACATCGGCAATCATATATGCGTGACATCAACAATTTATGCAACGACATCGGCAATCAAATATGCAGTGACATCAGCAATCATATATGAATGACATCAACAATTTATGTAGTGACATCGGCAATCATATATGCAGAGACATCACGATGAAGTGACACCGTGATGTAGTGGCCACCCCCGATGCAAAGACACCGCGATGAAGTGGCCACCCCCGATGCAGAGACCATCGGGATGCAGTGATCACCGGGATGCAGTGACATTTGATGAAGCAACACCGTGATGACATTTAATATTTTTCCGACTTAATTTCATAAAATCGATTTCTTTTCTTCCTAAAATTGACTTCAAATGGCTATATCGTTTGATATAAAACTACGATCAACATAAATCTTTCACCTTAATTCATATTTTTATGTAGTGACATCGGCAATCATATATGCAGTGATATCAACATTTTATGCAGTGACATCGGCAATCATATATGCGTGACATCAACAATTTTTGCAGCGACATCGGCAATCAGATATGCAGTGACATCAGCAATCATATATGAATAACATCAACAATTTATGTAGTGACATCGGCAATCATATGTGCAGAGACATCATGATGAAGTGACACCGCGATGCAGTGGCCACCCCCGATGCAGAGACACCGCGATGAAGTGGCCACCCCGATGCAGAGACACCGTGATGCAGAGACCATTGGGATGTAGTGACATTTGATGAAGCAACACCGTGATGACATTTAATATTTTTCCGACTTAATTTCATAAAATCGATTTCTTTTCTTCATAAAATTGACTTCAAATGGCTCTATCGTTTGATATAAAACTACGATCAACATAAATCTTTCACTTTAATTCATATTTTTATGTAGTGACATCGACAATCATATATGCAGTGATATCAACATTTTATGCAGTGACATCGACAATCATATATGCGTGACATCAACAATTTATCCAGTGACATCAACATTTTATGCAGTGACATCAGTAATCATATATGAATGACATCAACAATTTATGTAGTGACATCGGCAATCATATATGCAGAGACATCGTGATGAAGTGACACCGTGATGTAGTTGCCACCCCCGATGCAGAGACACCGCGATGAAGTGGCCATCCCCGATACAGAGACACCGCGATGCAGAGACCATCGGGATGCAGTGATCACCGGGATGCAATGACATTTGATGAAGCAACACCGTGATGACATTTGTTATTTTTCTGACTTAATTTCATAAAATCGATTTCTTTTCTTCATAAAATCGACTTCAAATGGCTATATCTTTTGATATAGAACTACAATCAACAGAAATCTTTCACCTTAATTCATATTTTTATGTAGTGACATCGGCAATCATATATGCGTGACATCAATAATTTATGCAGTGACATCGGCAATTAGATATGCAGTGACATCAGCAATCATATATGAATGACATCAACAATTTATGTAGTGACATCGGCAATCAAATATGCAGTGACATCAACATTTTTGTTGAACTTTTTGTCCCGAAATTAGGAAGATTTTTCAGGGGAAATCGAGCTTATGAGCCGCGTCGAGCTATATCGAGTACTTAGCCAGTCGAGTTCGATGTTGCTTTTTTATGGCTCAATCGAGCCCGAACTTTTTTAGTCGATTCAAGCTCGAGCCCTAAGGAGTATCGACTCGACTCGGATCGATTACACCCTAATGTGAATGACAGTACACTTATTTTACAAAGTTACCAATTTTTGTATGAAATTGTATATGCAGTGACATCAACACCTAAATTGCAAAAACAAAAACTTTGTAAATTGTATATGCATTGACATATGTAGTGACATCGATGTCACTGCATCAATTCAACAACTGTAAATGCAGTGACATCAATATCACCGCATCAATTTTATTCCAAATCATACACAAACCCACCATCAACGTACAACTTTTCTTTCTTTGTTTCAAGGTGATGCATGTTAAACTAATTGATCATTATTACATCATGATCAACAGTGTCAATACATGATGTGACACTCGTTGTGTCACAACGGTTGTGTCCGGATCATTACTCAAAAAAAAGAAAGGAAAAAATAAAATATCATCCAAAGACTTTCATAATCATACCAAAAAACCGTGTGCTACGGAAAGAGTGTAGGACAAAAGAAAAAAGCTAAATGGACTTATATTTTGGGACGGTGGTAGTAAGTAAATAAAGAAATGACAACTAAACACAAAGACTTACAATGTAATAAGCAACAACGTTAAGAAAAAAAAAAGAAAAATGCAGTGACATTAATGTCACTCCATCTTTTTCTAGTTGCTCCAAGCTGTCTACTGGGGGCTGCACCTTAGTAACATTAGCAATAGCTTTGTTTTCTTCAGGAGCTGCAGTCTAGACATATTTTGAGCTTCATATTGAGCAGATAATCAAGCTGAAACAAAGCTAAATGATGAAAACAAATGAAGCAGCAAATTTGAGCTAAAACAGAGTCGCAATTGAGCTGAATGAAAGCTACATATTTAAGTAGAATAGTGAAATGTTTGAGCTACAATCTTTCAGAATCGGAGCTGCATCATGGAGGGTGATCTACTGCATATTGAGCTGCAATTAAAGGTTAAAGATCACTATTTTATTTAACAGAACATTAGAACTGAAACAGTACAAGTGGCTTATTCACTCCATAGATCTTTTGATTGTGATTTGTGAGAGTATCTTTCTATGGTGTTCAATGGTCACAACTTAGAAGCGATTATTTTTGTAGCTTAGTATAAGCAGAAAAGTTTCCAATTGTAAATGATCCAACATAATGTTCATCAACATAATTCAAAAAAAATCCCAAAAGTTGTGTGCAATTCTCTAGCTTAGTTCTTAGCTTTTGCTTCTTGTTGTTGATTGTTTACTCATTGTGCTGATGTTCAATGTTGATTTTCTATTCTATATCACCATTGATGAACATTACACAAGAGCATTCAAAGGAAATTTGAAAATGGTAAAAGCGAGAAAACGAGGAAAAACTCAATTCTCATTTATGAACATTGATAATGCTTAGATGTTGATTCCTAACAACAATTACACCAATAAATAGACTTCCAACTAATTTAATGTTGCATCTCCTCCTAACCTTCCTACATCACCTTCATACCCAACCAACGATCATTCCCACAACTTCCACCAACCTTCTAACAACCCGTCTGAAAACTCGTATTCACATTTGTATCATCAGCAAAGCTTCCTACAAGAACATCATCAGTTACCAACACACTTCCCTTCACAAGAAACTCCTATCTACTTGTATCCAAACTTCCAGTCTTACCCAATTGAGACGAGTATCCTTCCTACACCTCTTCGCCGCCGTCACAGCATTTTCAATTTATCAGCAGGGCCCAGAATCTGGTTACCCCACGGCACCACCACTACCACCGAGTGGTGAATATGAATCTAGTTGCAAAAACGGGAGTGTTGCTGAAGCTAATCTGCCTGCTGCTGTTGCTAAGGCGTTCAATTATGACGGTAATTACATGGCTGGTTCCTATCCTTTTCCTGCCATAGCTGCTATGAGAGAAGCGCCGGCGAAAGACGAGAGGGCCTCTATCTCCTTTTCCTTTTCCTGCGACTTGACTGAAGAAGGAGAATCAGAGAACTTTTTCCTACGGTGGGTGCAGGGATAATTTAGGAAAGTTGGATAAAATGCGTCCTTATAAACGATGATCTTTTTTGGGTGTCCTAAGTGCCTAATTAAGTCCCAAAACACGTCCTTATAAATAAATAACACATAAAAGAAAAAGAAATGAAAGAGAAACAAGAAAATGTAAGAGAAACAAGAAAAAAGATCTTTACAAGATCCGGGGATTCTGTCGAGGGTGGAGAAATCGTCATCACCACTCTGAATACGAAAGATCACACTTTATGAATCGCCTTCGACAGGGATATATCTAAATCCGTAATAATTCATCAAAGCCATGCTATGATAAAGAACCAAAGCTTCCCCTATATCAACTTTAACATTATGGGGAAATGAGCGTAAAACACAGTCTGTAGAATCGTGAAAGATCCCCTCCTGTAGCAAGAATTATATTTTGATTCATACTCTAATATAGTAAAAGTGTGTATTAAACTTTGATTCAACGTTTAAACATTTTTTTATACTTTTATTTCTTTTATTTTTCATTTATTATCAATTCAACAACTTTACATTATTTTACATCTATGACATTAATACTTTAGATATTGTCTTTAAAATTTATAACTTTCTTTTGAGAACTCAAGCCTTTTATTCAACCAAATCTGTCAAAACATATCTAGCCAGCAAGTGGGCAGAGACATTCCCCATTCGCTTAACGAAGGAAAAACGAATATGCAAAGGATATAAATTAACTCTTGTAGACAATCATGGACTAAACAACAAAAAGGAATAAAGTCATCCCCTGGACAAATGTGATTTTGCACACAATAAAATCACTCTCCACGATCAGTGCTGAGATCTGTATTCTCCAAGCCTCCACCAATGCCATATAAATCGGATGCAACTCTAGCAGCAAAGCCACCTCTATCCCTCGGTCAAACCAGAACGAAAAAGCATGCCAAAAGAGTACGTACATTGGTTGTCTCTAAAGATAATACCAACTGCACATGAAGCCTCTGTTGCTGAAGCGTCCACATTACACTTCACCCAACCAGCTAAAGGCGCCGCCCAGGGCCGGCCCTGGCATTTTTTGGGCCTAATGACAAGTAGCCGAATTAGGCCTTTTAGTTCGAAATTGTTTTTTTTTCTCGAAAATACATGCTTATAAAAATAAAAATAAAAGGCCTTTTATCGATTCGAGTTAAAAGAAAAAATTGGGCCTATCAATTCAAATTTAAAATTAAAAAAAAAAAAAACACACAAAATATTAGGTTGGATCTACACGGAATATTTTTTTCTTTTAGCGAAACATGTAATGTTGGGCCTCCCGGCACCGTTGGGCCTAAGACCACCATCTCCTCCGCCTTATTGGAGGGCCGGCCCTGGCGCCGCCCATCGAACCGCATGCACTGCACTAGGTTACGACTCTTGATAAGCCAAGGTAGTATCCCTATATGTTGGTCCCTTGAAAAAGGCTTTGGTTAAGTTTAGAGGGGGGGTGAATAAACTTAACACTTAAAACTTTTGGAGTTAACAAATTCAGCAACTTCGGCGGCCGCGATACTTCGATCTCGTCGATACCTCGCAGCTCCGTCGATGAACAGTAGTCTACTGACAGTTAAGTTTACTGAGTTTGTGCAGCGGAATTATATCAAAATTAAGCCTTAATACTTGTTGTTAAATATGATACTAAGTATTGGATACTCAGTAGTGTATGTGTGTGATTTCAGTTGCTAGATTCAGTAGGTTGATGTATATAATAAACTAAGTGCAGAATGTAAATGTTGAAAGTAAGTAGGCAGATTTTATAGTGGTTCCAGGTGGTGTAATCCTGTCAGTCCACTCTTCTCCTGTGATGTTGGAGGTAATTCACTAGAGATCTTTGATATTGCAGTTACAAAGATTCCTAAGTTGCTTGTCCTTCACCAATAACTATGGCTTCACAACTGAAAACTGGGAACAGGTAGGATTGCTGCTCCTGAGTCTTCCACTGGTCCTTGAAGGGTAGGATTGCCTCTTCACCGGCTCCACCACAAACAACGGTCTTTCACACAACCGTGCTTCATTTGTCTTCGGCGGGTTCTTTATAAAATAAAGATTGAATCAAGTAAATGATTCGGTTGCGTAGCGAAACTTGATTAGGATGATATAATCGGCGGACTTTGCGGTCTTCAAGTGTGTAAGCTTGATGTAGCTTGAATGCAGAATACACTTGAAGAATTTCTCTGGATCAGTAGCTTTAAGTTCAGTAAGTTCAGCAGGGTGTTTTTCAGCTCAGTAAAATATCTCTTCAAAGTTTTTCTATTTTTATCATCTTGTTTCTGAGTTGAAAGTCCTCTATTTATAGGCAGGAGAACATGTGACTTGTATTTGAAATTCAAATGTAACCGTTCTTTGTTTTTGTCCCATCTGATTTGCTTTCTGTCACTATTTATAGGACTGACACTGTCAGAATTCCTTTTTTGATGCGAGTGTCCGTCCACCCTTTGACTTATAACCATTGGATATCAATCTGAATCATCCCAACGTTCTTTTAATCTCGGCCTTTGATTTGTTTGATAAGTCGAGGTAGTTGCTGTCCTTATCCATGTAATCTTCCAATATAATCTTGAATTAATCGAGGTATATTATCAGCAGGTTCATCAGTCTGCTGAGATACCAATCAGTCTGCTGAACAGCAACTTGCTGTGTATAAAATACAATGCAGCTGATTTCTTTTATCTAACTTTAATTTGTGAAGTTAGATTACACCTTTTTAAAATATAACCAAGTTCCAAACATCATCCAACTTATGGAACTTAGACCTTGTACACAAGGTATATGTAATCAGTTTAGGTCATCACAGACTTGCCTAAATTCTGATTCCATATCCTTGACTTTAATTACTAAGTTTGATCCCTTAGCCTTCATTAACTGAGTTTGAGCCCTCAGCCTTCAGTCTTCAGCAGGTTCCAGACTAGTCTACTGACCTATCTACCCTACTGATATGGACCAGTCTGTTGATATAAATAAGCTGACCATTACAGTGCTTGTTTGATCAAACCTATTCATAAATCAAACTCTAATAAACCTATACATTTGATCTAGACATCTTTTTGCCTTTGCACTATAACAGCTAGTCTGGCACTCATCATCAAAACATAGAAATAAGTCCAACAATTTCCCCCTTTTTGGTGATGATGCCACTACCCTCACCTAACAGCAAAGCAAAAAGATAAAAACAAGAACAGAACAAATTTCAGTCAATTCTCATTAAAAACATTTGTTCACAGTTATTACAGTCTAGATGCAGCAAAGATAAAATAAGATAAGTGTGCTGATCTACTGTCTTCTTTCTCTTTCTTGTCTAGCCTTCTCCACTTGTTCTTGGTAGGCTCTGATTTCTGCTATCATATCCCTCATCCATTCATTTTCAATCAGTGTAAAATCAATGTAGGGATTGACTTCTTTCCACCAATTTCATGCTTCAGCGGAGAGAAGGTTTATCCGATTCACTTTGAATCCAAATTTCATATACGAGTTCCTTGAATTCATCAAGTGAATCCTTTGCTTTTGTGATAGGCAAGTTCCTATCACCTCTGCCACTTCTTCCACCTCTTCCACTTCTGCCACCTCTGTTGCTTGCCCTTAAGGCTTTAATCATTGCCTCCCAAAACTTCAATCCCAAGAAAGAGTTCGATCCTTCATGAAACCCCTTGTCTTGATAAGGTTTCCTCCCGTTGTAGTACTCTTTCTTGTATTGCCTAAAGAGATCATCGTGAGTTGCAACCGCAGTGTGCGGGTTACTGTAAGCATTGGTTTCATCTATCCATCTCTTTTGTGCAAAAATTCTTTTTGCCTCTTTTCGCCGCTCGTTTGACCCTCTTCCCCCTTAGTGACATCATCAACAAACCGGGACATTAGGCCATGAACACTCTCCTGTGAGATAACCAGATTATTCAGTTGCCCTTCCATAATCTCAGTTCTTGTGTCAACTGCAGTAATCCTGGATTGCAAAGTTTGTTCCAGTAGATTGATCCTCTCAGTAACCTTAGGATCCAATCCAGCAGGTTGAGATGTTCCAGCAGCCTCAGCAGGCTTAGGTGTTCCAGCAAGCTTGTCATGTTTTTGATGGATGGATATGAACTGTTCTTTCAAAAACTTATCTTTCGGTGAGTTCCCTTGCTTGATACCTTTCACTTCCATAGCAAGATCTCGCAAGAGCATATTGATTTGAGGTAATGTTGGAGGCAACCGTTTCGTAGTCCTCCCTCTCGTTTTCCACCAAATTAATCAAATCATCAAATCTCTCGCTCTTGTCTGTCCGGTTGAGTTCTTAGATTTGCAATATCATTTCTGACAGTCCTCAACTCTTCCAGGACATGTGCTGGTACTCCACCAGCCATTTCTCCAGCAGCTCCATCAGCAGGCTCTTCTACATTGTAAGTTTGCCTCTGTCTGCTGATTACCAGTGCCCAACTCCTATCTAATCCAGCAGGGTTAGGTCCTTGATATTCTTCCAAGATAGGATCAAGAGCTGGTTCTTCAAAAATACGGACAAATGCCTGTGGGGGATCAACATCAATATTTTCTTCTTCAGGCATTTGGAACTCCTCATCATTAAAGTCATAGTCCAGCAGCTGCTCATCCTCATTAACAGCAGTCTGCTGACCATCTTTCCCTTTAGTGGTCTCTACTCCAGTAGGCTCCACTACAGCAGCCTCTTCAGCAACATGGGTTTCCTCCAAACCCAAATTAGGTTCCAACCTTTGTCCAGGTGCTGTTTGAGACTCGCACTCGTACCTCCCGATCCAACCTTTGTTCTCGTCTTTGTTTGCAGCCCAGCAACTTGTACCTCCTCTTCAGTTCTTTGATCTTGTAAAATTTGAGCCACAACAACCTGATCAGGGAATATATCCATATTTTCTTGTTGAAATTCCCTAATGTCAGCAATTCTTCTCAAAATATTTCCAGTGTTGGTTAAAGTGTCTTCAGTGTCAATCCAGTGTTGATATACAATTGATTCCTCTGAACTGGCACTTGGCTCAACATGATCAGTAACTCGTTCATCACTTGAATCTATAGTCTGCTGGTCAACAACATGAGCAGCAGATTCTTCAACAAATAATGGATCAATCTCAACAACCATTCTATTTGCACCAAACTCTATGCCCTCATTGATTTGTGCCTCTATATCATCAATGGTGAGATTTTCCTCTTCTTCATTTATCTGTCCAGTTTGCTGTCTCTCAGTAGACTCTCTAGCACCAGGAGACTGCCTTACAGTAGGGTCAATGAACATTGCAGTCCTACTGGTTTCTCCTGGACCAGATGGATGATTATTATCAGAATCAGATGATGAAGAATCATCATTATCTCCTCTTGGATCCCTAAATTTGATACCCTCCTCTTTCTGTTGTTCATCAAACAGATCCATCAACCTTGATTGCAGCAGGGAGGTATCAATCAGATCTAGCAGACTTTCCACTCCTAATTTCTCAAAAACCCATTCTTCAAAATCTGTCATAGGTTCTGCAGCTGGTTTCTGTCTCTTATAAAAGCCAAACTTCCACCGGAAGTAATCACCACCAAGCGGGGAGTTTTGGATCAACATACCCTTCTTTCCTCTTTTTCTCATGTTTTTCATAGGGCAGGAATGATCCTTTGGGAACTTGTCAACTACCTTGCTGACCTCCAAAGGTCTCAACAAGTAGATTCAATGTTTCTTCTACAGATGTTTCAAGGCTAGTAGGTTGCTCAGGTTGGATATTTGTTCCTACTACCTCCATATGTACAACACTTGGTTCCCCCTGACTTACATGCTCATCAGCAGGGTTAGCAGCAGACTGCTCTTCCCCCTGAGTTCTTGCAACACTTGCAGGGTCTTCAACCAATGCTTCAACTACCACAGCAGGTTCAGGTTCAGTGGTTTGTTGTGGGTCTTCAGTAGATACTACGAGCTCGGGGTCGGTAGGATCGTCGTATATCTCCTCCAACATTGCTCAACAACACCCGTGCGGCTTGAGAGATTGAACAGCTTTACAAAGCAGCTCGGGTGCAAGAGACTACGTGCGTGGTTCTTCAACAGATTGTTCAACAACAACCTATTCACTACCAGTAGGATTAACAACCTCTTCTGGTGAGGAGTCAGTAATTTCCACAGGCTTGATGATAGTTAAGGGCTCAGCCTCAATAGCCTCTTCTTCCTCTTCTACTGATGCTTCTTCTTGGACTCTTTGTTTTTCCAAGATTTTCAATTCCTTTCCTTTGCCATACTTTTTCTTTGTGGCAATCTCCTTCATCCTCTTGGAGAGGGGTTCATCATCATCGCCTCTAGTAGACTTTCTCTTTCTACTAGCTTCCTTCGTTGTTCCCTCGAATCTCAACAACGAGTTAACTAAGAACAAACAAACAAGAAAATCACGAGAAGATAAAAAATTCTAAAGCTAAGGAAAACATAAAAACGACCTAAACTAAGGAAACATGAAATCAAACAATGCGCAAACCATGTAATTTCAATCTAGTTCACCTCATGATCTTAACTCGAATTGTGGTTTCACCTTACAAAGGTATGAATCCTACTTTCGTAGTAATTCGCCTATCAATCTCATCATCTTTCAATCTATTCTATACAAAACAAGGTGTAAGATCTTTCAATCTAAAAACCTAGATAATCAACCTATCAACTTTCGTTATGTCAAGGTTAAAAATCACATCTTCTCTATGGTTGATCTAGCCTAACAATGATTCTCATCACGTTAGACAACGGTTAGCAACCAATCTTTCGATCTAGTCACACAATAGCATGATAATTGCATAGAAAAGATACAAAACGAATCATAAATCATGAAGATAAACCAGGAGGTGAATTAATTTGCGAACAAACTCACAGGGTTTGATACAATAGTTTGAGCTCCATGAATCAACAAGCAAAACAAAGGAAAGAAGCCTTCTTGATCACCCGAGCATAAAAAGCTCCCGGAAAAGGCTGCGGCTTTGCTCCGAGTGTTTTTCGATGTAAAATGTCGAATTCTCTCAATGGGTTTGGGATCCGCCTTTGGTATTTATAGGAAATCGGTGTGCGAGAGATCTTGAACGCCGAGTTTGAGTTTGGTTCGCGAGCATGTAAGAAACGCCGGTTATTTGTCTTCCGAGCTCTCAAGTAGACTTTCTTTGAGTGATCGATGATTCTATCTCTAGCTTCCTTCCTTGTTGTTCACTCCAATCTTTAAACACTTGTAGGCTCCTAATTAATCATGGAATATACAAAATGATAATAAAAACTAAATTTGATACATTTTGAAATTCTCATTTGCTCAATATTTAAATATGAAGCTCGATTTCTATGCAACGGCGAAAGCGGTCGGTATCTTCAATTTCAAATAAAGGTGGACCCTCGAACGCGTTCGAATGTCAAACACAACGTTTGATCATCAACCGGGCGTTTTGTCTTTGTTTGCTTCTTTGTTCTTTTAGGTTTCAATACCTCCGTAATCTTCCTTGTATCCGCACCCTTTATTTTCTCGTAGTTTTCTTTGGTGCGCGGGTTTGATAGATTTCTTCACGGTTGCTTGACTCGCTCACCACCAAGCATCACCATCATCTCCATCACTATCATCATCGTAGCGGTGGTCGGCAACATCTTTATCATCATCTAGACCGGGAATAGCATAATCAATTTCCTTCTTGTATCTAGGGCGATTAATCTTCTCGGAGTTCAATATCGGGAATCTTCAAGTGATTCGGCAAAATGTAATATAATTCCAAAATGGGGTCTAAACCATTAATCCTAAGGGCAAGGCCTTGGATTTCCTTTTTCCATCTTTTTCTTCCTTGGCTACTTTCTTCATGTAATGAATGAAGTTTCCAGCCCAATCAAACTTCATGCTTCTGCAAATGATCATCATCAACTCTATCTTGGGTCCTGACAGAGTGTCCATACTTCCAACCAGTCCAAGTATGTTATTCGCAATGAGTTTGCTCAGCAGACTGTACTCATTCCCAATATGTCTGCAATTGATGCCTGGAATGGATTTGGTGGCGCATTTGTTTTGATTTTGTCAACAAAATCCATCTTGGATAGTCCCATTGCTTCAGGATTTGTTGGTGCATCCGCCACTTCTTCAAAACCAAAAACTTCCCTCGTAGACTAGGGAAACTTCAATCTCCTCAAAGCATTCGAGTTGTTTTGAATGCTTCACTTCCTTCTTCCACAACCATGTTTTTCCAAAAATCAATAACATTTGTGTATGAGATTGTTTCCAATCTTATATTGAGTATGTTTTCCAAACCTGCAAACCTCCTTATTCTTCGACCAATGTTGATGGCCAAATCTGTTTTGTTTGCATCAACAACAAAGCCTCTAACACTTTGGCTTGATTCAATCTGGACATCAATCTTTTCCGCCATTGTTAAGAGAAATAAAAGATGAAGAAGATAGATTGTAAATCTGTGTTCACACAGTGTAAAAACAGAGATATGAATCTGAGATTTTTGCAAGTAGAGAAGATCTGCTGTGTGTAGGTCTGTATAAATAGACAGTGAGTAGTTGTAACTGTCAGTGCACGTACATTGATGTTAACCACGATTAATCTGAGTAAATGCGGTCTTGACACATGGCCCATAACTCCTCCATAATGTTTTGTAACCGTTGGATCGTGTTAACTATGGTAATAAATGATAGGATAAATATCCCGCCAAACTGCTTTTTGACTTTAATAAAGTTTGACTATGTAACGTTCCATTCAAGCAGGGTTGTCCTCAGCAGGTTGGCTCAGCAGTCTGCTGATAAAGATGCTTCAGCAGGCTGCTGAAAATGTTACTCTGCTGATCCTTGATTTCTTCTTGTTTTGTTCAATTGATAATACAAGATGAAGTTTAATACCAATGACTGATCTGTCAAGTGAGCTCACCCAACCTGACAAAGACAATTCCCCTTGGCAACCTCATTTGCTTAATTGTCCAAACATAAGTACATGGAATTGTTGATACCAATGACTAATCGCTAAGTGAGCTCACCCAACATAGCAAAGACTAATCCCCTTGGTGAATTCCAGTACATTGCTGAATATCAGTCAACTTTTATAATTCCAAGTTCAGTCCTTAATTTGGCAAATCTTTCACTATCAAGTGGTTTAGTGAAAATATCAGCAAGTTGATTTTCAGTAGGGATATATAGAACCACCACATCTTTCTTTTCAACATGATCTCTTATAAAATGATGTCTCACATCAATATGCTTGGTTCTTGAGTGCAAAATAGGATTTTTTGTGATTGCAATTGCACTTGTGTTGTCACATATAATTGGAATTTCCTTTTCTTCAATTCCATAATCCCTTAATTGTTGTCTTAGCCATAGTACTTGTGCACAGCAACTTCCAGCAGCAATGTATTCAGCTTCAGCAGTGGAAGTTGATATAGAATTCTGTTTCTTGCTGAACCAGGAGACCAGTCTACTTCCCATTAATTGACAAGTTCCTGTAGTGCTTTTTCTATCAATTTTGCATCCAGCATAATCAGAATCTGAGTAGGATATGACTTTGAAGCTTCCATCCTTGGAATACCATATCCCTACTCCCAAAGTCTCCTTTAGGTACTTGAGAACTCTCTTGATCGCACCTAAGTGACTTTCTTTAGGTTTAGATTGAAATCTTGCACAAACACCTACAAAGCAAAGGATATATCGTCCGTCGGCGAAGAAGGTACATCAGATCGCCTATCATCCTTCGTATAAGGTCCGATCAACATCTTTGCCTTCTTTATCTTCATCCAATCTTGATGTTTGTACTCATTGGAGTTGATATCTTGGTGTTGTTTTCCATACCAAACTTCTTTAGCAACTCTTTGGTGTACTTGTTTGATGAATGAAGATTCCATCTTTCATCTGTTTGACTTGCAATCCCAAAAAGTAGTTCATTTCTCCCATCATACTCATTTGGAATTTGCTCTTCATTAGATTTGCAAACTTCTCACATAACAATTCATTTTTAGAACCAAAGATTATCTCATCAACATAAATCTATACCAGCAGGGTGATGTCCTTCTCATTGATTCTGAAAAGAGTTTTATCAATGGTGCCTTTAGTAAAACCCATTGTCCACCAAGAATTGAGATAGAGTCTCATACCATGCTCTTGGTGCCTGTTTCAATCCATAAAGTGCTTTGTTAAGTCTATACACTTTATCTTCTTGATCTTTAACTTCAAATCCAGGAGGTTGCTGAACATACACTTCCTCCTCTAGAATGCCATTCAAAAATGCACTCTTGACATCCATTTGATATACCTTGAAGTTCTTATATGCAGCATGTTCTAAGAATAATCTGATAGCTTCCAATCTTGCAACAGGTGCATAAGTTTCATCAAAATCTATTCCTACGCTTGAGAATACCCTTTTGCAACTAGTCCGGCCTTATTTCTCACAATGGTACCAGATTCATCAAGTTTATTTCTGTATACCCATTTAGTACCAATGATATTTGCATGACTTGGCATTTCAACTAGTGTCCAAACTTGATTTCTTTCAAATTCATTCAATTCTTCTTGCATAGCAATTATCCAACTGGATCCGAAATTGCTTCTTCAACAACTTTAGGTTCCATTTGAGATAGAAAACAAGTAAACATAGCTTCCAGTTGTCTTCTAGTCCTTACACCTTGCTGTACATTGCCAATAACTTGTTAGCAGGGTGATTCCTTAACCATTGTGGATTCTGGTTAGTTTGATTATCAGGAACCTCATCTTCAGTAGGGTCTGCTGTAGCTTCTTCAATAACAGGGGGTTCAGCAGATCCTTGAATTGCTTCAGTTGTTGCATCAGTAATGTCACCAGCAGGGTGTTCAGCAGGGGCTGTGTCAGAAACTTTTAAGTCATTGAATCTTTCCAAAACTTCAACACAATCTGGATCAGTGACTTGTTGATTCTCAGCAGGTTCACAATCTTCATCTTCCATACCAGTGAACTTAGGTTCATCAAACACAACATGAATTGTTTCTTCATGTTTCAGTGACCTCTTGTTCAGTACCCTGAATGCCTTACTAACTGAAGAATATCCTAAGAAAATTCCTTCATCTGACTTTGGTTGGAATGTCTTCAAATGAACCTTGTGATTTAGTATAAAACACTTGCTTCCAAAAGGATGGAAATAGGATATATTTGGTTTCCTTCCATTCCAAATCTCATAAGGTGTCTTCAGCAGCTTCTTGTTCACTGATGTTCTGTTTTGTGTATAGCATGCTGTATTAACTGCTTGACCCAATATCTTTCGGGTAGCAATGCTTCACATATCATTGTCCTTCCCGCTTCCTTTAAAGTCCTGTTTCTTCTTTCAAAGCAACCCCATTTTGTTGAGGTGTACCACGACAGCAAGTTGATGTAGTACACCATTACATTCTCACGTATTCTCTTATAACTTTGTTGAGAAATTCGGTACTCGATATCCGATCTTATTTTTACCTTCGTTAAACTTTTCTCATTTTGTAACCTTTTTAAAAGATTAGGCATGCTTTTGAGTGTTTCACTTTTCTTGTTCATAAATATCACCCAAGTGTACCTTGAATGATTATCCACAACCACTAAGGTGTATTTCTTTCCTGTTACACTTGTTGGAGTTATTGGTCCAAAAAGATCCATATGCATCAGCTCCAACACTCTATTAGTTGATTGTTTAGTTTTTGACTTGAAGCTTGACTTTATCTGTTTACCCTGCTGACATGCATCACATATAGCATCCTTCTTGAATGTGATCTCAGGTAAACCAATCACCAGCTTCTTCTTTACCAACTGATTTATATCATCAAAATTTAGATGATTCAACTTCTTGTGCCATAACCAATTGAGTTCAGACTTGGTATGCACAATCAGGAAGGTTTCTGGAACTGCAGTAGACCAATCCACAACATACATGTTTTTTTGTCTTCTACCAGCCAGTACAACTTGATCACCTCTTTCACTAATGACAATACAGTTGTTTTTGTCAAAAGTGACCTTGTATCCCATGTCACAGAATTGTCCAGTGCTCAGCAAGTTGTAGTCCAGTCCTTCCACATATGCAACATTCTTGATTGTAAGTCCATTTCTCACAAGTGTGCCATATCCTCTTGTATATCCAGGTGTATTCTTGTTGCCAAAATTCACCCTTGGACCATCTTTTGCCACAAAGTTTGATAAACAGTGCTTATTCTTTGTCATATGTCTGGAACATCCACTGTCAAAGTACCAGACACCCTACAAAACAAAGTTAATACATTTTAGGTACCCAAACCTGTTTGGGTCCATAGTGGTCAGTAGTAAGCATGACTTTTGGTAGTTTCCATAAGGTCTTCTCCTAAAAGTGTCATACTTTGGTTCATACATGTATTCCACACATCCATAAGTCCTAACAGTAGGTTGTGTAGGATTCATATATGTTTTCTGGCCTTTTGGTTTATAATGCTGTTTGAAGTGACTTTTGGTGTTAGAAGCATTAGTATAACCATTTGCTTCTTTGTCGTTAGGAACGACCTTGTAATATGGAGTCTGCTGAGGTCCCTGCTGAGGCCTTTTATAAGTCATCTGCTGAGTCCATTGCTTAGGTTTTACCCTAGCAGCATGGTTATACTGATTGTTTCTATCAGCAGGTACAGGAATATTCCAATCATCATCAGTAGGGAACAATCTACCTTTCCCCCTGAGATAAGTATCCCTTGAATGATTAACATTTTTAGATTTAGGATTCTTATCCTTGGAATATTTCTGACCTTTACCTTTTTGTGGTCCAGCAGACTTGGTAGCAGGTCTGCTATCAGTAGGTCTAGAAGGTCCACCAGTCCTATTTTTGGATTTGTTCTTTTTGTTAGGAGCTGTTGGCTTCTTTGACTTCTGATTTTGCTTCCTTGAAGTATTCTCAGTAGGTTTTACTGCCTCAGCAACCTTACTTGGAGTTGGATCTTGTCTTTGGTACAAACTTAGGACCAATTCGGTACTAGGTTCGTAAGCCTTACTTGGATCCACTCTTTTTGGATTGTTGAGTTCCAAATCCAAGCCATGTTTTATCACCATAAGGCTTTCCAGATTTGTATGGGTCAGCAGATTCAGGGGCTGCTTTGGATGATCACGAGCTTACACCGATTCGTCCAACATCTTTTTCCTTACCTTTGAGAACTCTTAATTCGGCTTTCAATCTCCCAACTTCTAATTCAAGAGCTTCTTTTTCGGCCTTCACAATCTCATAACCAGATTGTATTATCCTCGATTGATTAAGGATGGCATCCAAAGTCTCATTATTGTCGAATTTCTAGGATTTGAACCACAAGTTGATTCACAATCACTTCCAAGCAGAGTATTGATAGATACGGTATTGTATACCTCCTCGTTTCATCCATGTTGGCCATCAAAGCATAATCTTCCATATCGGCAACCGGTCTTTGTGTCATCCGATTCATTTCCTTTTCGATTCCACTTCATACCCCGATTCATCTTCGGCAACCATAGCCTTCTTGCCATGTCTTCTTTGTTGACTCTTGGTCTTCGCAGGTCCGGACAATCGGGTTTAAAGTGTCCAGGCTTCTTGCAGTTGAAGCAAAGATAATCAGGTTCCTTACTTTGTTTTAACTCAGGACAGTCAGGTTTGAAGTGTCCTGGTTTCTTGCAATGAAAGCACAGATAGTCATTATCTTTCTTTGATTCTTCTTTCTTTCTTTCAATAGGCCTTTTTGTGAAGTTTCTTGCATGGGCCTTTCCTGTCTTCATCATCCTGATTTTCTTGCTCAGGAGGGCAATCTGCTCCTGCATTTCATCCAACAGATCATCTTGTCCTCCTGATGTTTCTTCCTGATGTGAAGCAGCCAATGCAGTGGTCTTTGGCTCTTCTTTTTTAGTCTCAGGTACAAGCTTTTTGCTAAATTCATAAGCCTTGAGATCTGAAAACAACTTGAAGGTGTCTTCTTCATGTAACTTTCTCATTTCCTCTATTGCAGTCACCTTCATTTTCCAAACATCTTTTGCAGGTAGAGCCTCCAGGATTTTTGTGTTAATTTCTTCTTTTGAATAACTTACACTCAGCAGGGTAAGTTCATCCAAGATTGCATTAAATCTTGATTCCATTTGCTTAATGGTTTCATTTGGTAGCATCTTGAACGTTTGAAACCTCTTTTTGACCACACTGATTTTGTTCTTCTTTATTGCATCAGTGCCTTCACAGATCAACTGTATCTTGTCCCAAAGTTCCTTTGCAGTTTTGCAATCTTTAACCTTCATGTACATATTGCTATCCAAGGTTCTATAAATGATATCAATAGCAATATTGTTGAGGTTTGCTCTTTTTCTATCTTATGCATTCCATTCTCTTTTTGGTTTTGGAATGTACTCTGTAGTGTCACCCACTGTTACTGCCTTGGTAATCTCCAGTGGTCCATCTGTTAGTACATCCATCATCTCATCATGAGTTGCAGCAAGGTAAGCCTGCATTCGACATTTATATTCATCAAATCTATCCAGAGAACACATCAGCATTTTTCTAGCATACTGAGTGTTATCCATGATGCAAATTTTTGAAAATCAGTAACTTGAAAAAGTTTCAAAGTATTTTCACAAGCACAACAAGTAGGATTTCTTCAGTACAGAAGCACTGCTCCGATACCAATTGTTGGTCCCTTGAAAAAAGCTTTGGTTAAGTTTAGGGGGGGGTGAATAAACTTAACACTTAAAACTTTTGGAGTTAACAAATTCAGCAACTTCAGCAGCCTGCTGATACCTCAGTAGCCTGCTGATGAACAATAGTCTACTGACAGTTAAGTTTACTGAGTTTGTGCGCGGAATTATATCAAAATTAAGCCTTAATACTTGTTGTTAAATATGATACTAAGTATTGGATACTCGTAGTGTATGTGTGTGATTTCGGTTGCTAGATTCGGTAGGTTGATGTATATAATAAACTAAGTGCGAGAATGTAAATGCGAAAGTAAGTAGGCGAGATTTTATAGTGGTTCCGAGGTGGTGTAATCCTAGAGATCGTCGAGTTCACTCTTCTCCGTGATGTTGGAGGTAATTCACTAGAGATCTTTGATATTGCGATTACAAAGATTCCTAAGTTGCTTGTCCTTCACCAATAACTATGGCTTCACACTTGAAGAATTTCTCTGGATCGAGCTTTAAACTCGGGAACAAAGTTTTTCAATTTTTATCATCTTGTAGGATTGTGACTTGTATTTGAAATTCAAATGTAACCGCTCCCGAGTCTTCCACCGGTCCTTGAAGGGTAGGATTGCCTCTTCCCAACGTTCTCCACCACAAACAAGTTGGTTGTCCTTTTCACACAATCCGTGCTTCATCATTTGAGATCTTCGGCGGTGTTCTTTATAAAATAAAGATTGAATCAAGTGAAGTTAGAAATGTTCCAAACATTGGAACTTAGACATTACACAAGGTATATGCGTTTAGGTCATCACATACTTGATTAGGATGATATAATCGCCTTCATTAACCGAGTTTGAGCCCTCGCCTCGGCGTACTAGTTGCGGTCTTGGAGTGTGTAAGCTTGATTTGATGTAGCTTGAATGCATAATACACTTGAAGAATTTCGGACGGCAAACTAGGAAACATACATCTTTGCACCGCGCATATATTTAAGTTCGACAATGCCTATGTCTATAAGGGTGTGTCCCAAAAACTATAATCCGCTCGGTGATGCAACCTAGCGTGGAGTCTCCCGCATCGACAACGGACACAAGCCATCTCCCGAGTCACAAGCATTCTTCTATTTTCTTAAAATGTGTGGAAACTCTAGTATATTTTATGATTTGGGAATGAGGGAATACACATGATTGACACAAAGAATGATCTAATACACACATTTACAAAACATTTAAAAACCCAAAATGAAAGGAAAAAAAAAGCAAAAAAAACACCACCTTTTAGATAACTTTTTATGTACAAATGTTGTGTGCATTTTTCTAGATTGAAACTTAATATGCAACATGGAATTGATATGGCGCTATCAAGATTTAGAATAATCGTATTTCATTGATTCAACTGAATAGCAATGGTACAAATATATAAGCCTACTACTACTTGGCCAACAAATCACAATAAAATAAATATATAATAATAACATTTAGCTAATTCTAATATTATCCTCAACACACCCCAGCAATCCCGTGGGAAGTGGCTGAACACGGAGATTGAACTTAAATTGGCAAAACGAGGCAGGTGGTGACTCAAGTCCAATGTGGCTGTAGAGGTAAACTCATAAGTGTATAAAGGAAGACGGTGACTTTTTGCTAACTGACACAGGGCACAGACAGAAGGCGATGCCTTAGTAGGAGTAAAGGTGGGAAGGCCTTTTAAGGCTTGACAGAGTACGAAATAAGAAAAGTGACCGCGACGTTGATGCCACGTGATGGCGGAGGTGAGGGAGGAGGCCAGAGTTTGAGCAGGAGCAGAGGGAGGGTGACGTGTGGTGGAGAAGTGATATAGGCCATCTTTTACAAATCCCCTAAGGTGGGTGTGACCAGAGTAATCTTTTACGAGAAAGTAAGACCCATGAAATTCAAAGTACACGGAATTATATATATCCGAAACAAATTTATGTACAGATAAGAGTTTTCTAGTGACGGAAGGCGTAACAAGAATATTAGATAAATGAAATGACTGAGAAGGGGAATATACAAAAGAAGAGCCGTAATGAGTAATAGATAAACCTGTATTGTCGCCTACATGCAGTTTGTCGGGCCCGGCATAGGGTGATGATAGAGTGAGATTTCGACGGTCATGAGTGAGATGATGAGTCAGTATCCGCAATCCAACCAGTCATAGCTCATTCTCCGTTCATCTACCTCGAGCAATCACCTGGTTTATTTTATAAAGGGAAAAGAAACAAAAGAAAAGAGACAAAGAATACGAGTCGTCAGCAAAAACTCTGGTATGAGCCGTGTGTGAGATTGTTATTTTTTTTTATAAAAATAATTCTTATAATATATATATATATATATATATATATATATATATATATATATATATATATATATATATATATATATATATATATATATATATATATATATGTTCAAGCAACTTTATTTTTTTGAAAACAAGAACACGTAATTTATAAATGTTTATAAATTATCATACAATAGGTTATGCAATAAAATACTTGTTTAAAAGCATCAAGTTCAAGTCAAGCATGTTCAAGCGAGATCCGTCATTTCATCAAGTTCACTTACTAGACATCAATACAGCTAATACGATTGTCTCTAGCTTATGACTCCTATTTCAAACACCTTATATTCACAACAAGTAATTTCTATAGTGAAATCCGTCCTTCCGACACCCAATCTCCTGGGGCTTTTGGTGAGTCCAATTGCCTCGGATCCCACAACCGCGGTCACAGGCCCGATGCACAGCCAACCGACTGTGAAACCCTCAACGGGCCCATCGAACGAGAATGTGAACGAGAAACCTTGCTGTCGAAGTGGGAACTAGCCATGTCGCCGAAGCGGGAAAGCTACAAGTACAATATACCGTACCGCTCAAAGATGATAGTACGGTATCATGCCACTGAGGTGGGACATGCAATTACATTTGTACATGATTTGGTTTCATCACATTATTATCTTTAAAACAAGACACACACACACACACACACACACACACACACACACACACACATATATATATATATATATATATATATATATATATATATATATATATATATATATATATATATATATATATATATATATATATATATGATCAATACTATATTTCAATTAAAATATTTTGATAAAAACACATTTTAACTTTTACAGAAAATAAAATTGAACTCACTGTCCATCCGCTTGCGATTAATGCCTGGTCGTCATTCTTGCGGAAACTATATAAAATAAATATACAAGCATCCACAAGTGACTCAACTTGTATACTATTGCCTTTGAATCCCATTTCTTTTCTTTTGTCGAAGCAAAATTTGTTGCACTCTATGTAGTAAACTGGGCACAATCTGATTACATTGACTAGAAAACGAATAAGCAAAATTACAACAAAAAGAAATTACAACAAATCGACATTGCAACAAACAACTTACAGTTTGTTTTGAAATAGATTAAAAGTAGAAGGAAACCGAGCCGTGTGTTTAACACACTTTCCTTAAGACTAATTCGTCCCCTCACCGTCGAGTGCTTGAGCTTCAATGGAACGTTAGTCTCCCAGGATAGAACGGTTAACAAGGACAGGTTGCACCATACCTTCCTTGTGTAAGAACTTTGTTGCTTGAACTCTCTATTTTCATAAGAAGGGTAGAAGGAAAAGATGTTTCTGCTGCATTTCGATTTATGTTTGTGTCTCTGTCTCCCTGATGAAGCAAAATACAGCAGTATAAATAGGCTCTAGTAGAGGAGAGTGGAAAACCGATGGAATATGGAATGAACAGCCTCAACTCTGTGTTTAATGTCATAAGTGTTAGCATAACTGGAAGGTCTCATTTCTCCCACTTTGCATTTCTCCCACTTTGCAAAACCAAACGAACCTGGAAGGTCGACCGTGACCCCTTCGACCGATGACCCTTCGAATCGAGCTGCATTCGTGTACGCAGGACACGCGGGCATGCACAAGCCCAAGGGTAAATCCGGATTGGATTTGCACCCCCCCTGCGTTTGCGCGTAGAGAACGGTGTATAAAGTTGGTTTCTTATTCCAACTACACTAAAACAACATCATATAAATATTGACTCTTTTCCCTTCTTCCAACCAATGTGGGAGAAATAGCTCCTTCCTATTTTTCCTTTCCATAACACTTTCCATTCACACACTTAAGCCCAATAGGCCCAATATGACATATCATTTAAAATATTCCATTTTAACCATCAATTTTCCAACAATCCCCCACATGAATGGAATAGTGTTTAAACCCTAGCAAAGGCTCTAAGAATGAAATTGAGAGTTCGGCGGTAGATCAATGCATAGGATAGGTAGGTGTGACCCTTTGAACCTTCCCTTGATTAAATATGTTTACTTTACTGGCTGACTAGTAGACGCGATGTCCTTGAACTATTCTGCCGTTGATGTAAATGATGACATATCAACCACACTGCATCTACCTAGCAACATTTAGTTCTTGCGGTTATGCCCATTTTGGCCGTGGACATCTGCCTGGTTCTGCAAGAGTTTCTAAGAATCGCGCCCTATACAATTCCCTTTGAAGCGGCCCCTCTTCTCTCTTACATAGGTGATTCTGTAATTCAAAATTTTCTCAAAATATTCTTCTTACACAAATCATTAAAAGCTCTTCTGTGAGCTTATCCTCGTTCAATCTCACTGTTTCTTCATCTTAGGAATGAGCTTGAGGGTTACCCCCCACAGTAACTTTACTTCGGCAATTAGGTTTTCCCATTGAACCAAGATCTTGGGATCTCCAATCTACAAGGTTGGGTTTTCCTTCGCAAAAGTTTTATTCCATGGGCTTTAGTCCCATTCCTCTTGATGATTTAGCAACTACCTCTCTATTTAACCCTTTGGTTAGCGGATCCGCAAGATTATCCTCTGACTTAACATAGTCTAAGGTAATCGTACCAGTTGAGAGTAGTTGTCTAATGGAATTATCTCTTCGGCGTATGTGCCTAGACTTACCATTATACATTATATTCTGTGCTCTTCCAATCGCTGATTGACTATCACAGTGAATACATATTCCTGGCTTCGGCCATTGAGGAATATCCTCTAGGAATTGATGCAACCATTCTCCATCTTCTCCACATTTATCCAATGCCACAAACTCAGATTCCATTGTGGATCTGGTTATCACGGTTTGTTTGGAAGATTTCCAAGACACGGCTCCACCGCCTAACGTGAATACAAAGCCACTTGTGGATTTTGAATCCTTTGAATCTGATATCCAATTTGCATCAGTATATCCTTCTATAACAATTGGTTCTCTTGTATAGTGAAGGCCATACTTACGGGTATATCTTAAGTATCTTAGTAACCTCACTATAGCTTTCCAATGTTCATGACTCGGATTACTAGTATATCTACTTAGCTTGCCAACAGCGTAAGCGATATCCGGTCTAGTACAACTCATTAAGTACATTAGACTCCCAATGATCCTTGCGTACTCTAATTGAGATACACCCTCACCTTTATTTTTGAACAAAGGTTGACTTTGATCTATTGGAGTTCTAGCTTCATTTGAGTCATCTTTATTGAATTTTTCCAGGATTTTGTCAATATAATTAGATTGACTCAAAATGAGACCATTAGAATTTCTTGTAATTCTAATTCCCAATATCATCTCTGCTAAACCCATATCTTTCATTTCAAATCTGGCGTTTAACATATCTTTGGTATATTTGATCATCTTATCATTACTACCAACTATCAGCATGTCATCCACATAAAGACATAAGATGACATAGCCATCTTTTGTTTCTTTCATGTAAATACATTTATCACATTCATTGGTTTTGAACCCTTTTTCAAGCATAACATGATCAAACTTTTGATGCCATTGTTTTGGTGCTTGTTTTAAGCCATATAATGACTTAACCAATTTACACACTTTCTTATCTTGTCCTGGACTAGAAAAACCCTCAGGTTGTTCCATGTAGATTTCTTCTTCTAAATCTCCATTTAAGAAAGCGGTTTTCACATCCATTTGATGTACTTCTAAATTACGCAAAGCGGCTATAGCAAGTACCATCCTAATGGAAGTTATTCTCGTCACTGGAGAATATGTGTCAAAATAGTCAAGACCTTCTTTTTGACTGTAACCTTTTATTACCAGTCTGACCTTATATTTATCAAATAGATCCATCAGGTTTCATTTTCCTCTTAAAGATCCATTTTGATCCTAGTGGCTTACATCCTGGAGGTAGATGAACTAACTCCCAAGTATGATTTTGCAATATAGAGTCTATTTCACTATTTATTGCTTCTTTCCACATTGGACCTTCAGAAGAAGTTGTCGCTTCTTTAAAGCTTTGAGGATCTGTCTCTATCATATAAATGATCAAAACTTCACCAAAGTTTTTTCAGTCCTCGACCTCTTGCTTCTTCTTGGCTCAACCTCAGTTGGCTCTTCTTCATTTACTTGTTCAGAAGGGTGATCCTGAACATGAACACGCTTTAATGAACTAGGTTCATTTGTTTTAATTAGCCGGAAATACATTCTCAAAGAATGATGCATTTCTTGATTCCATTATTTGATTTATACACAAGAAACCGATAAGCACTACTATTGTGTGCATATCCAATGAATATACAATAAAAGGTTTAAGTACTTCAACCTTAACCACACACCCCCACATATTTATGATTTTGTAGTAATGTTTGCAACATTCCACAATTCATATGGGGTTTCATCCTTCTTCTTAGAAGGGATTTTATTAAGAATGAAATTCACTAAGAGAATAGCGTCCCCCACAAGTTCTGAGTTAAACCTGAACTTAACAACATAGCATTCATCAGCTCTTTAAGAGTTGAGTTCTTGCGTTCAGCAATATCCTATGACTGGTGTGTCATGTGTATATGGTGTAGTTGTTTGATGAATGATGCCGGCGCCTCAGCAAGACTCATGAAACGGTACATCATATCCACCACCGCAATCACTACGGATAGTTAAATTCGTATGCTAAGTTGTTTCTCACCTTCATTCTTATAACATTTAAAAGCATCAGAGCCTCATTATCTTCATTGTCATTAAACGGTTTGTAGAATATCAATATTCTACTTATTATCTAGGTTTAGTTAAAACCTTTACATTCATTTTAATAGTTATCAACACCACTATTAAATCCAGTTAACTATGACAGTAGAACTTTTAAATAATCATAAACTAATGATTACTATTCATAATCTCTGAGCCTTATAGCGTTTTAAGAATTAATAATCATCAATATCATGATTGCTATTAATTCTCATTAACTTTGACAATGAAACGTTTTCAATAATTATTACTGCAACGGTTCATATTCCATTAACCGATCATCCGGTCATATACTTGAATTAAGTTCAACACAATTTGTATTTCACAAGATACAACCCGATTTAAATCAAACCCGATTTAATTCACACAAATAATCATACGGTTGCACACACGTTATTTACAATGATGGACCTCAGTGATTGTTGTAAATACATAAACTCAACAATTCCTCCATTATTTGGTTCGAACACGACGATACCAACATAATAAAATTTGCATTATAGACAGTATCCTCAGACTACCGCTATAATTTTAAAGCAAATTCATTTTATTTCATAACATGTATAGAATTAAATTTTAAATTGATAAAATTTACATCTATTTTATAACATGTATTAGAATTTTGGACAAATAATAAAGTATTGCATTACTAATAAATTCGTTATAGAATATTAAAAGTCACAACACTTTAATTATAATATACATTAATAAATCATATGCTATCTCATATGATTACATGTATAGATCCAATGACCACAAAATGGACTACATCCATTAATATACATACAATTAAATTTCTTGAAGAAATTTAATAATATTTTATTATTCCGTGAGTATCAAATAAAATCACTCAACGAAATTTGTGAGTATTAACACTCCACGTCTTATGTCACAAAAATAATGTTGTGTCACAACAGATTATAACACTATAATCAAATAAAGAATTATAATTAAATAATTCTCAATCGAATAATTATTTCCTTCCTGAAATAATAACAACAAAACTCATTTACACAAAATGATTTTGAGTCCACAAAAAATTTCCTCAGAAAATATATCACATGCGTCATAACAAACACAATTATATATATATATATATATATATATATATATATATATATATATATATATATATATATATATATATATATATATATATATATATATATGTATAAATTTTGATCATCTTCATGTGATCATGTATTTTTTCTGTTGATAATATTTACTCATAAATAATATCATAAAATATTCTCAATATGTTAAATGAATTGACAAACTGATTATAAAAAGTTTCTTGAGTATCTATTATGACCACTCCTAGAACCAGTTTGTTTTCATTACAACTCGATTCGTTTTTTTCAAGAACAGAAAACTGAACCATTTAATCTCGTTTCGTTTTCTTCAAGAACGGAAACTTCAATGAGATTATTTTATCATCACAAACCGATTCGGTTTAAAGCCGATTCGTTTTTGACTCGTAATGGTTGTCATATCTAAAATTTAACACACAAGGATTAAATTCCTTTGAATACTGTATAGAACGTTCGTGTACCGAACTATACTAATTAAAACAATCTCGAAATTGTTTATGTTAAATTTCTTTCAATAATATATAAAACGGTCTCGAAATTGTTTCTGTTAAATTTCTTTCAATAATATATAAAACAATCTCGAACTTGTTTCTATACTGATTATTGAACAAATCATTTGAGAATCATGTATGATTACTCAAAATATTCGTGAGTATCTTAGACGAATACTCCACGAAAATTCTGCTCCGTTTATAACTCTGTTTTGAAACAGAAAACGAGTCTTCGATTCGTAAACAACAGTTTACTGTTCGTTTTCAATTCTGTCAATGAACCAGAATTATTCTGTCATCGGCTCACCGATACACAAACACGAATTAGTCTTAAGATTGTTGCACTCTATGTAGTAAACTGGGCACAATCTGATTACATTGACTAGAAAACGAATAAGCAAAATTACAACAAAAAGAAATTACAACAAATCGACATTGCAACAAACAACTTACAGTTTGTTTTGAAATAGATTAAAAGTAGAAGGAAACCGAGCCGTGTGTTTAACACACTTTCCTTAAGACTAATTCGTCCCCTCACCGTCGAGTGCTTGAGCTTCAATGGAACGATAGTCTCCCAGGATAGAACGGTTAACAAGGACAGGTTGCACCATACCTTCCTTGTGTAAGAACTTTGTTGCTTGAACTCTCTATTTTCATAAGAAGGGTAGAAGGAAAAGATGTTTCTGCTGCATTTCGATTTATGTTTGTGTCTATGTCTCCCTGATGAAGCAAAATACATCAGTATAAATAGGCTCTAGTAGAGGAGAGTGGAAAACCGATGGAATATGGAATGAACAGCCTCAACTCTGTGTTTAATGTCATAAGTGTTAGCAGAACTGGAAGGTCTTGGAACTGGAAAGTCTCTCAGTTGGATTGGAACAGGAACAGTCTCACAGAAGCCCTCGCACTCAGTTTGAAAAATAAAATAAAATAACGATTTTATTTGCAAAACCAAACTTTGACCGTGACCCTTCGAATCGAGCTGCATTCGTGTACGCAGGCATGCACAAGTCCAAGGGTAAATCCGGATTGGATTTGCACCCCCGCGTCTGCGAGTAGAGAACGGTGTATAAAGTTGGTTTCTTATTCCAACTACACTAAAACAACATCATATAAATATTGACTCTTTTCCCTTCTTCCAACCAATGTGGGAGAAATAGCTACTTTCTATTTTTCCTTTCCATAACACTTTCCATTCACACACTTAAACCATATCATTAAAAATATTCCATTTTAACCAATATTTTGACATATCATTTAAAATATTCCATTTTAACCATCAATTTTTCAACAAAACTTTCCTTTATCATTCCAAGAGTCCATAATCATTCCATCCCATCTAATTTTTTTTTCATCCCTTTTAATCCCTCAATCGGCAATAAGGGAGGAAAAATAGTAGTTGGTGACTGAATATGAGAAAAGAATTTTTAAAAAAAGATAGAAGAATACTTAAATTGTTGGAAGCTAATACCCAAATATATATATGTATATATGATGATTTATATTATGAACCTTCAAATGATATGAACAACGTGCATTTGAAATAAAGTTAAAGATAACTGATGAGATGGTGCTTTAATTAGCCTCTTAGATTCAGTTCCCTGTAATTTTTCACATATTTAGATTCACTTTCCTATATTTTTTCACCTATTTTTCACCTATTTCAGTTTGAGTGACATGCCAATCATTGAATAAGAGTATTGTACTGAAGGCATATTACTTTGGCATCTTAATTGACAGTCTTCAAAAGAACATGTGATCAAAATATAAGCAGATCGACATGCATCCTTTAAGGCACTTCTCTAGAAAACGGGATTGACTAATCTCATTAATTCTCTTACCAGCTTGGAGACTACCATGAATCACATGCCAATTTGTCTCAAGAACCTTAAATGTCAAAATAGTGCAAAAGGCTACTAATCTAAGCATATTCCGACGCAACACAAATGATACACAGATTGCAATCATTACATGTCATATCTGCGGACACCTTAATGAAGTTAAAGTTGGCGATGGATTGACAATGGAACGTGAGTATTGAAATGCAGCTACACCTAAAATTGGACGAATTATGTTTTTTCCTGTTCTCGAATCTTGATGTTTCTTTTTGTTTTTGCTTTTTGTTTTTTGTTTTCTGTTTTTTTCTCTCCCTTCTTTTTCTTCTTTATTTAGATTAATATATAGTATAATGCATCTGTTAAAACCCCATCTCTAATCTTTTTTCTTGCAGATTACCCCTGTTCGTGGGTGCACTTTGGTTTTCGCGTACTCGGTCACCTGCTGTATATCTTTACATTCTTTGTCATGCTCCAACATGAAGTGCAAAAAGCAATACATTTCTTACATTTGGATCAAAGGCACATGTCCATTTTGATTTGATTTCTGCAATCATAACAAGCAGTGTACGCTCCTTCATTTTTAAAAAGGGGCTTCTCTCTTTCCCCTTTGATATATGGGCAGAACGCCATAGCCATGAATGAGTTTTTGGACAAAAGATGGAGCATAGTAACATTTTTGTTTCATGTCTTCTCACTCAAATATGGATCTTCTTCTAATGCTTGATAAGATGATGTACATTTAGTGTAATCTATTTTGCATTATGTACAGGAAATTATGTTGAGAAGTTAAACGTTCAATTTGGCAGGGTTTAAATATTGTTTTTAAGCTGATTTTATGGATTGTTAATATATTAAACAGGGCATCATGGGTGACTGAAGATATGACGTGTATCGGGATCAAGGCTACCGTTCTAGAAAGGTCATAGCAATGATTTTAGAATTCTATTCTCCGTGGATTTGAGATATTCACCAATTATGTTTTCAGCCTCAAACAAATTTTCACTCACTATTTTATATGATGTGCACAATCATTTTTTATTTTGAATGCTTAATGTTTTTATGCTGCTCATGTAGTTGTGTGACTGTGTTGTTTCCTTCTTAGTTTAATCATGGGGATAAGGCCAATTGGTAATGTAGCAGGCAATGTAAAACAATCAGAAGTTCTATGTTGTATGTTCACGATTCTTCTTTTTAACACGATGAAAATATTTATTTTAAAGCTAGAGTTGTTTAATATTCCGTTATAGATGAAAGAGTATTGTATGCCGTTTCTATAAATATTACTTTTGCATAACTGAATCATCTTCCCTTATTAGAACTATTACCCACTAGCAATTTGTTACTTCACTGACACGTGAAACTTAATTTTGGTTGCACATTGTTGGAGCTGTTCTCAATCAGTTAACTTAACCAAGAACCTTATGAATGTTACATTTCACCTTATGTCATTGCAATTTTTGCATTTTTTGAATTGGTGTTCTTTATTGATTTATGCCAGATTAAAGCGTAAGCAGAAGACGCGTTGATGTAAATGCTCTTTTTTTTTTCTGAATTCAGATGATGTCTGCATATGCCTCTGTCCTTTACGGCAGAAAATTGTTCTTCAACTATCCATCACACGAGGAGATAAGTAATAGGTTTAGGTGATTGTCTTGCTGCCAATGAGGCCTTACTCCATTGGTTGAGCTGAGGCATTAGGAGTTAGGACTATGACGTATTGGGTTCGAGTCCAATCTGGTGTACTGTGAGTTATATATATCCACTTTATCGATTTGGTGAAAAAAAATAGATGACTGTTTCATTGACTTTCTTGCTTGCTTTTATGAAGATGTCTGTCGATTGGTTGTCATTCGTGTTTTTCTTGAGAGTTGGATGACACAAAACCAGGGGAGGAAAAATCAGAACAGAAGTAACGGGGGCTGGTATGTTGAGTCGTTTATGTGCTCCAACATGCTACGGTAACGGAGTACTTTTTTAATTTAACTATGTCTATTCCTACAAATTATTAGTATGATTGATTTTGTTTGTTGAACTTTGTGAGTAGATTGTTGCAACAGGAGTGATGAAGAAGATTGGGACCAAAGGTAGACGGGATGCTATTTTTTTTCTAAGAGATACATAGCGGGATGTTGAGAAAGCAAAGTCATCCATAGATAAAGAGGGAGTTGAATCACAAAAGTTGAAGGGGTTCAATGCTTTTGAAAATAGAGATGTTCAAGCTAGATCTTTCAAATCTGATTCTTCATTTGTAATATAGGTAAGCACCATTGCTGGTGCATGATCATTTAAATCTGACTATTCAATTGGGGCAAGGTACTAATTATTTTTATCGGAAACCGGTTCTTTTCATCAATTTGAATTTGAACTTTGTCATTTTTTTTAATTTCAATATGTAGGTATTTCTCATCAGTGAAGATATTCATTTTAAGTGTCCTTTAACTTCATTTTTTATACTTGAAATGAGTTCTATTGTACATATTTTTAAAGGAGCATTTTGCTTGATCAACAACCTATTTGTTTCCGTGACCCGTTTTACCTATTAAAAAATCTCGACTCATCCACACGTTCAGTCCTTCGTCCCACGTCTTCCATGGATTTTGCGGATCATAAAAAGTGAAAGGAAACCTCCCTTCCCGTTCGTGCTACATCCGACCTCCCTTAACGGTTCACAGTTCTCCCCAAACAATAAAGCTGTTTCTGCTGTGAGTTTCTATATCAAAAAAATCTTTTCCATTTAGTGATTGTCTACATCTAGATCCTTGAAACACTTCTGATTATTTCCACCGTTGATTTGGGTTGCAAAAGGTGGTGGTGATAAGTGGAAAAAGTTGTCGGAGGCTGTAAGTTTTTTCATTTATTTTGTTTCCCTTTCAATTAATCAATTCTGCACAAATTCTCATAATTTTACATTTCATTTGCTGATTGTTTGATTCCTGAATTATTTTCTTTAGGAGAAAGCACCATATGTTGCTAAGGCAGAAAAGAGAAAATCCGAGTATGAGAAGAACATCCAGGCTTACAACAAGAAACAGGTACCTTTAATTCAATTGTTCATCACCGTTTTCTCTCCAATTTCCATTTTTGATGTATGAAAATTGAAAAAAAAAACCTTTGTTTTCATTTACACAAGAAAATGGTGCGGTTTACACAACACTTTTTTGCATATGGTGCGGTTTAAACAAAATGGTGCGGTTTACACAACACTTTTTTGCATATGGTGCGGTTTAAACAAAATGGTGCGGTTTACACAAAATGATACTGAGAAGGCTGACAAATTGAAGCAATCTCTTCCACCAGGTTTGAGTGTGCAAGATCTGTGAACTAAGAGTTATGCATTTCAAGCTGGGGGATAATAGGTTCTGGATCACTTTTATTGCCTCATCATCTGTTCTGAGAAAAAATTTCTTTTAGTTTTGTTACGGTGGCAATATGTTGGAGTTTGATTTATTTAAATTTGAATTTTAGAGCTTAAAGGTGTCTTAAAGTATCTGTATTTTCAGTGTTTATGTTCCTCCGTGCATAGCACGGGTTTCCTACTAGTGTATATATATTACGTGGGAAAGAGAAGCATTAAAAGACTATAAATAGATGCATCAGTTTTAAAAAGAAAATAGTTACAACTCAAAAAAAAAAAAAAAAAGGAAAATAGTTTGATGGTAAAGATTTAAAAGACTTGGAAGAATAAATCGGTTACTAAAAATTAATATAGCATTAATAGTAGTGCTTTTATAAGAAGTTGCATGCAATACAAGCCAAAGCGTTATATCTATATTAGAGATAAAATGCATAAGAGATAAAGTATGAGGTGCAAAGCAGTGGCGGATCCAGGAATATATTTCAGTGGTGTCACCGGAGTCTAAAACTACATCTTTTATCCCAAAAAATTCCAGTGGGGTCATCGAAGTCTAAAACATTAATTTTTATCGATAAAATGACACTTTTTAACAACAAAACTACATAGTTTTAATACTAAAAAAAAAAAATTTTAGAAATTGAGTGGGGTCACGCCCCCCCCCCCCCTTGGGTAGGCTGGATCCGCCCCTGGTGCAAAGGAAAGATAAATAGGATATTCAAGTGATAGATAGGATAGAGTTGAGTTTGGTTGAAATAAATTATTTAAGTGTTATTATTTATTATTTATCTTTATCTATCTTTAGGTTTATTTATTCTAAATCTAGTTTTTATCTCATTTATCTCCTATATAAAGGAGAGTATTGTATCATTTTGATTCAATTCAATAAAACCATTAGTTTGTGTCTTCTATTCTGCGTATTCTGATTTTCTTTATAGTATCGGAGCTAGGGGCGGGGGTTCGAGTGTCTTAACATTGGCGAACCCTCGCCCGATCCTCTTCCACTTCAAACACTTTTATTTTATTCTTTTTTCAGCATAAACATCACAATGATGGCGATGCTATTCTCGATCTACAGTTAAAAAAAAAAAAAAAAAAAAGAAAAAGCCTTTCAATCGTTCAAATTCAGGCATTGCCTTTCAATCTTCAAATTCATGCAAAGTGCATGTCATCTTGCATTTTTTCTTTTCAGTCAATTCCCTTTTTGTTTAGATCAACCTCTAGCTATTTTCCATCCATAAAAAAATCCGGTCAAAAAAAAAAAAAAAAAAAAAAAAAAAAACACCCCCAACCTCCAAGCCGTTGCCTTTTTGTCCAGATTATTATTATTTTCATGGTATTTTTTATTTATGTATAAATAAATAATCTCACACACCCACTTGTGCAGAGATTTTTTTATTTTATTCTTTTGCCTTTGTCTCGAGTAATAAAAAAAATTAAATTTTGTTTCCGTTTATCAGTGAATAAAATATTATCTATAGCATGTATTTGTTTTTTTTTTTGGCATCTATTCTATGACAAATTTGAGGTGAATTTCAGTAAAAGCTATGGTGATATCGACACGCCGGGGACACGTAGTGTATATATATATATATATATATATATATATATATATATATACAAAAATATATATAAAAAATACAAAAAAATACAAAAAAAATATAAAAAAATATAAAAACTAAATGTTTTAAAATTTAATTTAACATTATTTTAAATCAAGACACGTGTCCACCGTGTCGGCGCGTGTCGTGTCGGGCGCGTGTCGGATACGGCGCACGTTACCCATATTGGAGTGTCGGTGCAACATAGAGTAAAAGCCATTGGAGGCCGAGGTGCAAAAAAAAAAAAAAAAAAAAAAAAAAAAAATCCAAAAATAGATTCGATGGACTCCGGAAGAGCCGAAAAAGACGTGCGCCGGAGTGGAGATGCCCTCCACAAATAACACAACTATGGACTCCGGAAGACCGGCCGGAGTGGAGATGCCCTCCAAAACAACAATACTATGGACTTCGGAAAAGCACCGGAGTGGAGATGCCCTCCAAAAATTACAACTATGGACTCCGAAAGAACCGTCGGAGTGGAGATGCCCTCCAAAATACCACAACTATGGACTTCGAAAAAACAGCCGGAGTGGAGATGCTCTCCAAAATGTGCAAAGACAAACTCGACCTCCAAACCCGGCCTCGTTTGAGGGAGGGTATTAGAAGGAAAAAAAGTCAAATTGATGGATAAATGCCAAAATGATAGATATGATTGTTATTGTTATAGATAATGTTATGGTTTAAATAAATTAGTATAAGATAAAAAATTATCTTTAGTTTTAATTATTTTGAATTTAGTTTATTATTTTGAATTTATTTTTATCTCCTTTTATCTCCTATATAAAGGAGTAAGCTTTGTAATATTTGAATCATCATTCAATAAAACACAAGAGGCTTTTCTTTCTGTCTGCGTATTCTGCTTTTTTTTGGTATCAGAGACAGGGGCAGGGGTTCGAATGCCTTAACATTGGCGAACCCTCGCCCGGTCCTCACTTCCGCTATTAAATAATTTTTTATAATCATTATAGATCAATCCAGTATTCCAGTTCGTTTAATTTCTTCCCAGCCAAAACTAATACTACTATCATTGATTACCAGCCGAATCAATACCATTTTTTTTCATCAAATCAATGCAGCTACCATTTTTTCACCAAATCAATGCAGCTTTTTGATGGAAAAAAAAAAAAAAAAAAAAAAAAAGCTCTCTTGCACCCCGCTTCATCCCATCCCAAAAAAAAAAAAAAAAACCTCTCCAAGCCGTTGCCTTTTTTGTTGAGCTTGTTTTTCACATATATTTTTATGAGTTCATATTTTTTTATTTTTTTCTTTTTTTTAGGTCTCAATATGCTTTTATCAACCAATAAAAAAAAATGCATTAATAAACCCAGCCAAACCAACTCAAAACCAAGAACCATCCAATCCATTTGTTTTATTCTATCCATGTATGAGACAAGTGCCGATCTCCTTTCCAAAATCATCCTCCGTCCAAAATATAGCCTCCAACAAAAAGGCCAAAAGACCAAAAGAGTCAGGAGGCAAGACCGAAAAGTCTAAGATACCCTATACAATCCGCAAGACGTATGCTAAGGAGAGACAACGATTGGTGCTCATAAGAGAAGATTCAACAGTTTTTTCGACAAAAAAAAGAAAGAGCCACAGGTTAAAAAGCCAGGAGCCAAAATAGAGCCAGGAGCCAGAGCTAAAAGCCGTGGGTGTCAAAAAGCCGCGTCATCTTCTTTGTTGATAAACAAACGTTGCATCCAACCCCGGCAACGTTTGCGGGAGGGTATTAGAGATAAAATGCATAAGAGATAAAGTATGAGGTGCAAAGGAAAGATAAATAGGATATTCAAGTGATAGATAGGATAGAGTTGAGTTTGGTTGAAATAAATTATTTAAGTGTTATTATTTATTATTTATCTTTATCTATC
This sequence comes from Gentiana straminea, assembly GCA_036785695.1. Taxonomy (NCBI): domain Eukaryota; kingdom Viridiplantae; phylum Streptophyta; class Magnoliopsida; order Gentianales; family Gentianaceae; genus Gentiana; species Gentiana straminea. Next base: position 3,633,969 of record JAVUPR010000085.1, read on the forward strand.
TTTAGGTTTATTTATTCTAAATCTAGTTTTTATCTCATTTATCTCCTATATAAAGGAGAGTATTGTATCATTTTGATTAAATTCAATAAAACCATTAGTTTGTGTCTTCTATTCTGCGTATTCTGATTTTCTTCATAATTCAACTAAAAGCATATCAGTTTTGAGCAAGTTATTGATTGCATATTGGGTTATTCCTCCTCTATGCATGGCCGAATATGTGTAAATATATATATGAAGTACATGCAAATATATGAATCAAAGTGTACCAAAAATTAACCAAATAGAAACGTTTATGCACGTAATTAATGTACTATATATTTTTGAAATTAACATATAAAAATTATCAACAAAACTAGTTATATATATCATACAATATAATCATATTTAACGTAATCATCAAAATAGACGAAGGTATATGTATGGATTTACTAATAGTGAACCCGAGTGTACTTTTGAAAAAATTGGGGCGTTACGGTTTATACGCAAGAGTTGCATTAAGTCATGAGTATCTACCTAGCTACCTGTTTGAGGATCAAGTTGTAATTTGTAGGTGTGTTTACCTTGTGATAATGATGGTTGTTTCATATGTATCAAGTGTTTGATCGATCGAGTAAGTTGTAGCCGATTGCAGGGCGATATATGATTGATTTTTAAAATCATAAATAACATCCGATAACCAAACTAACATCCGTAATGATCAGTTGATATAGTCAAACACTTGATAATAGTTCATATGTGTGTGGGCAGATCGAGTTAATTATTTATTGGGTATTTTTGAATTTTCGGATCGAACATGTTCGAACTATTCGAACTGTTCGAGCCGAATAGTACTGAATTTTTTTCTTTTTTTTAAGTTCGAGCCTAACCAATCCTGATATTTTAGGCTCAAAAATTTCGAGTCGAATCGAGCCATGTATTCGAACATGTTCGAGCCGAGCCGAACTATTTAGGGTTCGGTAGAGTTCGACTCGTTTACAGGCCTAGGTTGGATGTGCAACTTAACTTTCTTTGAGAGTTCAAGACATTTTAACTCGAACCACCTTTTAATTATCTTTAACCCGATTCGAGGCCTCGGATGCCTAGCGGAGTCTTTTGAAGAAAGTCTGTCACATATAATTACCTTTCTAGACAGATCGAGCCCTTTGAGGGTTGCCGACAGAGGCCTCATGTTCGTAGATAGTTGTTTCCGGTCGGTCACACATGGTTTTAACAATATCATACATGCACTTCAAAATGACAGAAAATGATACCAAAAACTTTGTAATTAAGCTGAGAGAATATTTTGCTAGTAATTAAAGAATATTTGACTTGTTACACCCTCTTTCCCTTCCCATTTGCAGAAATGGTCAACTCAAGGTGAGACCCAATTTTTATATGAAAATGTTCCTTTCACTTTAAAATAGAGGGAAAAAGAAGACGTTGTTTGCAACGCTCAGTCAATAAATTAATTATAGTATCACCATATTTGAGGCGTCCGTCCAAACATAATCATCCATACTATATATGGCGGTTCTCCATGACAATGAATATATATATATATATATATGCCCTCATGATCTGCGATCTTCATAACACAAGCTAAGAATTCAGTTCAAAACTTGAATTTTCATACCTTCACAAACATCGTGGAATATAAATGAGTCTCATTATTTTGCTCCTGTGTTTTGTTCTTCTGCTTCTTGTCCTGTTTATTTCATCCAAATTCAACCATAAACATAAACCCTATCCTCCTGGTCCAAAAGGTTGGCCGTTGATCGGAAACCTAATGGAGATGGATCAACTATCTCACCGCGGCCTAGCTAAACTATCCGAAAAATATGGAGGGCTTTTCCATCTACGTCTAGGGTTCGTTCACATGGTGGTGGTTTCAAGCCCGAAGATAGCCCGCGAAGTTCTTCAAGTTCAAGACAATATCTTTTCCAACCGCCCTGCAACTGTAGCCATAAAGTATCTGACTTATGATAGAGCTGACATGGCGTTCGCTCAATACGGGCCCTTCTGGCGGCAAATGCGAAAAGTCTCTATCATGAAACTCTTCAGCCGCAGAAGGGCCAAGTCCTGGGACTCGGTTCGAGATGAGGTTGATCGTATGATAAGAGTTGTGGAGGAGGGTTGTGGCTCCGCAGTGAACGTTGGGGAGTTATTGTTTGGGTTAACTATGAAGGTAACCTTTAGATGGTTTGTTTGATGGCGTTTAGCGGTGAAAAAAAATCCTGAAACCAAATCAATTGGTCAAGTCAAACCTAGTTTTCTAATAAGTTTTCATATAACTAAAAATCAAACGTTTAATGCAATTTGGTTTCAAATTTAAAAAAATTAAAACGGTTTCAAATCAGATCAAACCGAATATCAACTTCAATCAATAATTCTAATTATCGCTCAGCCTATATATATTTCATATTTGCAATACCGTATATTTTTCCTAGTTGAATTATGATTTCCAATCAATAATTTTTTTTGTTAATGAAAGTGGTAAAAAACTGGAACCGGCCAAGTCAATTTAAACTGAACCGAACATTTGGTTATAGCCTAAAAACTGTTTTAGTTAGATTTGAAAATTTTAGAGACAATATAAAACGATTCGGTTTTATAAATGAAAAAAAGGGCCAAATCAGACCATAATTAATTCTAATGGTGTTAATTCCATAATAAACCAACAAATGACCACAACATATTTTACACCATTATTATACTGTATGACCTATTGATCGATAATGATCCCATCATGATTCATGATGTAAAAAGCCTTTTGTAATCATTTGTCATGACTATTTTGTTGTGGGACTAATATTATTGTAATTTGTTGTACATATACACGTATAACAAAAACTTTAATTCCACAACAATATGTCACAATATATTACTATATATACCATTGATTAAGCTCATACCTATAATTGTATTAAAGTGTGTTTGTGATTATTTATTGTAATCATTCTTTGCCGAACTAGCACTGCTCAACGTATAAATATCTATAAATTTTATCAATGGTAGTGAAAAACATTTCAGCCCATTCTCCACTCTTTTTCTTAGGTTACATATCGGGCGGCTTTCGGGTCGAGCGAAAACGACGGGCAAGATGAATTTATACGAATCTTGCAAGAATTCTCTAAGTTGTTTGGTGAAGTATGTTTAGGTGATTTTATCCCTTGTTTAAGTTGGATTGATCCCCAAGGCATGAAGGGTAGACTAGTTAAAGCTAGAGAAGCACTTGATGGATTCATTGACTCCATTATTGATGATCATCTCCACAAAAGGAATGGTTTAAACGGTGTTGAAAATGATATGGTTGATGAATTGCTTACTTTTTATGGTGATGAAAATGTGCATAATCTGCATGGCTCCATGAGGCTCACAAGGGATAACATCAAAGCTATCATCATGGTTAGTGTGTATATATATATATATATATATATATATATATATATATATATATATATATATATATATATATATATATGTGTGTGTGTGTGTGTGTGTGTGTGTGTGAGAGAGAGAGAGAGAGAGATCAATGGCGTAAGTATGTTTGCGATTATTGATTGTGAATATTTTGTTGTGAAACTAACATTTATGTTATTTGATTTGCTGACCATGTACATATTTGTGATTTTTTCAATTCCTTAGGATGTAATATTTGGAGGGACAGAAACCGTAGCATCCGCGATAGAGTGGGCCATGGCAGAGTTGATGCGTAGTCCAACGGATCTCATGACAGTGCAACAGGAGCTACGGGACGTTGTTGGTCTCGACCGAAAGGTCGAAGATACCGACTTTGATAAGTTACCCTACTTGAACAGTTGTTTGAAAGAAACCCTAAGACTCCACCCTCCTATTCCAGTACTCTTCCACGAGACCGCTGAAGCGGCTGAGGTTTTCGGTTTTAGAATCCCCGAAAAATCACGTGTCATGATCAATGTGTGGGCCATCGGGCGTGACAAAAGCTTCTGGAAAGAACCGGAAACATTTCAGCCGTCTCGGTTTATGAATGATGGTGTTCCGGATTTCAAAGGCAAAGACTTCGAGTTCATTCCGTTCGGGTCGGGTCGAAGGTCTTGCCCTGGCATGCAGCTAGGGTTTTATACTATACAAATGGCTGTGGTACATCTTCTTCATTGTTTCACATGGGAATTGCCAAATGGTATGAACCCTAGTGAGCTTGATATGGATGATATGTTTGGACTCACGGCTCCTAAAGTGAGTCGACTCGTTGCCGTGCCAACTCAACGTCTCTCCAATGTTCGATTCACTAATTGATAAGGAGAGAAGTATTAGTTTCAAAACAAAATAATCACGACAAAGTGACACGACACTCTTGTACTTTCATTTGCATTTGGAGACATCATTGGTTTGGTGCCTTTATAATTAATTACTGTGATTTTGTTTTCCCTTCTTTTTCTCCTTTTTATTTGTGCTTCTTCAAGTGACAATTAATGTATTGTATTTTAAGTATTGATTGACATGTATACTTCTACCAAATAATAAATGCTCTTTTGGAATATGAAATGAATATATAAACATTAAATGTTATTATAGGGGTATGTTTAGAAAAAGTGCGTTAAATAACGGGTTGATTTTCTAAATTGACACTTTTTATGGGACAATTCATTTTTAAAAGAATGAACACGTTTTATGGGACGGATGTAGTATTTGAATACCAATAAATGTCCGTAAAAGTATGCTTGAGAAAGTAAAGATTCTGTAAAAAAAAAATGTGTTTCATTTTAATAAAATATAAAACTCTGGTAATGGCATCACGGTCAATTTTCATGTGCACCTCACTTTGGAGAGAAAAAAAATCGACTTCCAGAGATAGAAATTTGCTTTCGACATCTTCAGAATCGAGTTTTGTGCATAAATTCTATCTGAAGAGATCGAATTTCGTTGTGGTTTCTCAGGAGTAGATCGACTATATTACCAATAGAAGCGCCCACATTTAAAGGAATCTCATTTTTGACACCACAGTGATTTCGATCTCTCCTGAGTCTGAATTTAAGCTCAAAATTTGATCTCTCCATAATCGAATTTTACCTGAAGTTTGGTGCCCAAATAGATTCGGTATGGTGTAAACTCGACACGACGCTCCGGTTACTATAGCTGGTACAAAACCTATCAAAATAAGATATTTTATATAATAATTACTATATACATATTTGGATGAAACTAAGCAAATAATGGCTCGAATTGGTGCAATAATTCTCAAATGTGTATCGGAAATAAGGATAATATGTCATAATAATAAGTGACAATTTGTCTCTCATCAATAGGGTACAAGACTTCTTTGGGAACGTAGAGCCAGCGAAGGCAGAGACATGGATTAGAAGTTTTGAGAAAGCTTGCAGAAACATGAATGTGCCTAAAGCAGAGATGGCGCAACTAGCAGTGGGCTTCTTACTTGGTATGGCGGAGAGTTGGATAGAGGCTATAGAGAGTTGCCGGGGCAAGATTACTGTTTGGAAGGAGTTCAAGGAGTTGTTCTACACCGAGTACTTTCCACCAACTGTCCAAGCAAACAAGGCAAGTCAATTTCTGAACCTCCAGCAGGGACTACACATGACGGTTTCGTAGTACACTAATAGGTTCAATGAGTTGGGTAGGTTCTACCTCGAGATAATGAATGTTGAAGAAAGTAAGATGGCCTTGTACAAGAATGGTCTATCACGAGAGATTCAAGCAGACATGTTGGGAGCTACGCCAAGGACAATGGCGGTCTTGTTGAACAAGGCGTCAGAGTCGAGACATTTAAGATTAAACCTCAATGGTCATTGGTGTAAAAAAAAGACCTCTTGAGAGAATCCAACTGCTTGCGGCAAGGTCAACAGGTAGTGCACTTTTGTGTCCAAAGCGTCAGAAATATCACTCCAGGGAATGTCGTGCAGATACAAATGGATGCTAATTTTGTGGAGATATGGGACACTTTGCAAAAGCATGTCCTTCAAGGAACGCTAGAAGAAACCAAAGAGACAAACATGGAAGTGCAAGTCAACTGACAAGGGTGTTTGCTTTGGATGCGGCTACGCCAGGTACCTCTTAGTTTGTTTGTTTTATTAAAGTATTCTTTTGACATGAATTGAATTCATGCTATAATTGTATTTAAGTAAAGGAACTAACTTTTATATACATTGTTAATGGACAACCTAGCTATATCAACCTTAATTAATACAAAAAAAACATTTGTGTTAAATGAGATTGCTAGTAAGTTAAGCTCACCCTTCAACTTTGAGAAACTTTTGGACACCATCCAGGTAAAGTGAACTTAGGGCTGAAGTGTTGAGTAGAAGATTGGTTAGTATGGTTTCCGTGGTAAGAGTGGTTGATCAGTTTTGAGTTGAGTGTGCAAAGTTTTGAACAGCTTGGGAATCAGTAGTGTTTGACTCCAGGGTTAGCAAGATCAGATTTGTTGGTTGTTGTCAGTGGGAACAAGTGCAGCTTCGGTTTTGGTATGTGTTGGAGCGGGTGCTAAAGAAAGGCCAACGGTTTGAGTACGTTCAAGTTTCGAGGACGAAACTCCTCTTGAGGGGGATGAATGTAATATCCCGATTCTCAGAAAAGGACAGACATATCATTTTGCAAGAACGGAATATTATGTTTAACTATGGGAATTTATTATAATATATATATATAATTAATATATAATATAGTGTGATATATATTATATATTTATATAAAATAACTAAAAAGGGAATTTATTGCAATTAATGGTAATTAATTGTAATATGTGAGAGTTTTATTTTGAAAAATAATCGAAATCGAAGAGGTTATCGGGAGGAAAACGAAAAGTTTCTACGTTGAAAGCATTTTAAAAAAGGAAAGGAGACCCTTTCAAATTCTCACTGGTTCCTTAACGGTTTTCAGAAAGAATTGAAGATTCAGAATCAGCGGGAAAAAAGGATCGTTTTGACAACAAAATTTCAGAGTTTTGACAAGGTAAGTTTAGCCCTAATGATGGGTTCATCAAGTTTTGATCAGGTTAAAGGCTTCGTTTGGACTGATTCGTAGATCCCGTTGTTTAGAAGCTTTTGATCATGAATTAATCCAAGTTTAATTGCGATCAATTAGGTTTTGGTTGAGGCGTTTTCAAGTTGCTGCAGTTTTCTTGATGTTTTGGTGTTGGATTGCTTGCTAGAAGGTAAGAGGCTCTTCATAATATATAATTAAGTTTTATGATGATCAATGTTGAGTGATTGTGTTGTTTTAATGTTAGAAATCATGTTTAAATTGTTGTTAGTGAAGTATGTGATGCTATGATGATGTTTTCATTTTTCTTTATTTCTTTTCAAACGTTGTACTGGACCTTGTTGTTGTTTTACTTCTAGATAAATGTTGTACTTTTATTTCTAGACATTCCAAGACTTGTTGTTCTTTTCTTTTAAGAACATTGTACTGTTGTAAGACTTTAAGTTTCGTTGTTGTAAGTTAAAATTTCCATCTTTAGTTGTTGGACTTTCTATTCTTAGTAACATTTATGGTGTTTGCCGAGTCTTTTGGCTTCCGTTTTGCTAAACTCGATACGACGTAATAGAGGACTTACGTAGAATATTGAATTTATTTAATATTATATGTGCCGAACGTTTTTTTTTCCGAATAAGGACTCGGTATCCGGAACGGGACGTCTCTGGGTTGCCCTAAATAGAGGGATTCTAATGGGATTTCTTCCTCTTAAATGATAAACCTATCCAATTGCTGCAGTTTCCTACTCGTTATCCGGAACGGGATGTTACAGTATTAGTTTCAAAACAAGATAATCACGTCAAAGTGACACGACGCTCTTTACTTTCATTTCCATGTGGAGACATCATTGGTTTGGTGTCTTTAATTAAGGGAGTCTTTATTCGCACCACACTAAATCTACCACTACACCACATATGTATGTAAAAATGTGACATCTACTTATTACACCACACCTATTATTTCAAGATTTCAAAATCTACCTCTACACCACACTTTCTATACAAAATTAAGACTAAAAATACTATTGCCAGGCATTTTTTTTTACTACAATCAATTTTTTATAATATCATTTCCTCCACTAAACTTTTAAAATTTACAAAAACAAAATCATCATTATCTTTTCATCAAAATCTTTAAACCCAAATCAAATTTTCATATTTTCCTATTTTCCTTTTTTTTTTTTATAATCTTTACTTTGTCCCATTGATTGACTGCTCGACGAAAACTCCATCTTCTTCCTCAGGATTCTTTCCTTCTCCACCATCATCTTTTCCTCTTGATTTTCTGTTATCTAATCAATTAATTTTTTGTCCTCCGTCCTGGCCCTTTTATCTCCTCTATCTGCCTAAATAAACCATTAATCTCTTCATGATACTAAAAAAATTGATTTTCCTCTGTCAAATAAAGCGAATTGAGGATTTCACCTTTGATTAAATGAATCAAAATTGCTTCCTCTAATTCAGACCATCTAGCCCGTTCAAGATCTATGCCTTCTCTTTCATTTTGCAGAATCTAATTTCCATTATTTTGCTAATAAAAATCTATTTTTCCCTATCCGGCCATTAAAGCCTCCTACGGTCCTACCACCATTAATCATTTCATGATTCTTTCAACTAAATAGTTTGTTTTCTCCTCATTAAATCTCGGTTGCAGGCTGCTGGCTAGTGGGTTCTGTGAAACGCCGGCTATCATGGTGGGGGTGGATGGTCCATCAGTAACAATTTTAATTAGACTTGTGACTTAAGAGATGTATGTGTGGCAGATTTTGGGAGAGAAGGGAGAGAATGGGCAAAGCTGAAAAACGTTTGCGGAAGCGAGAGAAGAGCAAGTTTTTTATTTTTTAGAAGATGAATGTAAGGATAGGATTGTCATTTCTTATTACAACTTATATGTTTGCCCGGCAATACCGACTGTCAAAAAATGATGGTGAAGGAAAAAAGATGATGAAAATAATGGATTTGTGAAGATTTGTAATGAATATGATGAATTGTGGGTGATGAATATGATGGTTTAGGATGAAGAAGTTGTGGTGTGTAGGTAGGGGTGTAGGTGTAAGGTATATTTAATTTAAGGACCAATATGTAATAAAAAATAATTGGTGTGGAAGTAGTATAAAAGTGTGGTGTAAAGGTAAAACCATGTGGTGTAAATAAAGAATGAAAATGTTTGAAATTCAATGTGGTACAAAGGTAGATTTTGTTTTTTTGATGTTGTGTAAATGATAGAGTGGTGTAGTGGTAAATCAATTGTGGTACGAATAAAAACTCCTTAATTAATTACTGCTATGTAACAAATTTATGTTATTTATGGTATTTTCGAAATTGCCATATAGTGTGCTATTTTTTTATTTTTTATTTTATTTTATTATTGTGTGCTAAAATTTCTTATCTCATATTCAAAAATATAGTCTAGTCAAACTAGGAGTTTCATTTTTATTATTTTTGTAAGAGATTTGGACACACACAAAAAAAAATTATATAAAAAAAAGGCCCTAAGGAAAGAAGAAATGGGTGAACTTTTGATCTCTAATTTTTGGTTTGTCGTCTCCTCATTTTTCTTGGCTTTATTTGTTTGAGTTTAGAGCATATGTCATGGTTACACATTTCTGTTGTTTTGATTTTTAGACTTTATTTTTTTGAAACAGATTTTTAGACTTTATTGATATGTATTTTCTTTTCGAATAATGATACGGGAACAACGATTGTGCCACTTATAAACTTCTCGTTGGTTTTATTCTGGATTTACTAAAAGAAAAAATCGACTGTTCAAAAAAAAAAATGCGAGACTGTATTACCCTTCTTTTTCATCTTATACATTCGGTTCATCATTTTTCATCTATGATTCATCATTACCAACATTCAAACATAATCTAATTATTCAAAAAACGATTAAACTCTAACCGAAAGACCTCTCACTTCCCTGTCGGTATGTGCACTACACAAATGTGTATTGCATTTTTCACTACATGGCTTATTTTCATGGATTAAAGTGATGAAATATTTATTGTGATAGGTCCCAGCAAAATGAATGGTGTTGATTGTGTTGTGTAGGATATTGTGGTGAAATGAGTAGTGGATATATCACTAGTCTAAAAAACAACAATAACAGACCAAGTAAAAATTAATCAGAGATCAAAGATCACCAAGTTTGACTAGAACTATATTTTTGAATAAAAAAATAAGAAATTTTAGCACAGTACTTATATGGAAACTAAAAAAATAACATAAATTTTTTAAAGGTACAATTACAAATAACATAAGTAAATAAAACTCTTTGGACCAAGTCGATTGGCTGATTAATGCTGGATTGTGCCCTCTGCCATCTTTATATATATAACACAAGCCCAGGAGTTTTCAAAACATAAACACAAGAATTTTCATACAATATTCCATTGAAATACAAATGGGTGATCACCTTCTTCAACCCATTATTTTGCTTCTATGTATTGTTCCTCTACTTCTTCTCCTTTATATTTCATCAAGATTCTTCCGTAAACATAAACCCTATCCTCCTGGTCCAAAAGGCTGGCCGTTGATCGGAAACCTAATGGAGATGGATCAACTATCTCACCGCGGCCTAGCTAAACTATCCGAAAAATATGGTGGGCTTTTCCATCTGCGTCTAGGGTTTGTTAACATGGTGGTGGTTTCGAGCCCGAAGATAGCCCATGAAGTTCTTCAAGTTCAAGACAATATCTTTTCCAACCGCCCTGCCACCGTAGCCATAAAGTATCTGACTTATGATAGAGCTGACATGGCGTTCGCTCAATACGGACCCTTCTGGCGGAAAATGCGAAAAGTCTCTGTAATGAAACTCTTCAGCCGCAGAAGGGCTGAATCTTGGGACTCAGTTCGAGATGAGGTTGATCGTATGATAAGAGTTGTGGCAGAGGGTTGTGGCTCCGCGGTGAACATTGGGGAGTTATTGTTTGGATTGACTATGAAGGTTCCTTTTAGTTTGTCTTATCCTTTAGTTAACTTGTTATATATACTTATATATACAGTTTATCAGTGGAATAACATTTTTATCTATTCTCTACACTTTCTTTCAGGTTACATTTCGGGCAGCATTCGGGTCGAGCCAAGATGATGGGCAAGATGAATTTATAAAAATCTTGCAAGAATTCTCTAAGTTGTTTGGTGAAGTTTGTTTAGGTGATTTTATACCTTGTCTAAGTTGGCTTGATCCCCAAGGCATGAAGAGTAGACTAGTCAAAGCTAGAGAAGCACTAGATGGATTCATTGACTCCATTATCGATGATCATCTTAAGAATGGTTTAAATGGTGTTGAAAATGATATGGTTGATGAATTGCTTGCTTTTTATGATGATGAAAATGTGCATAATTTGCATGGCTCCATGAGGCTCACACGGAATAACATCAAAGCTGTCATCATGGTTAGTCACTAGCTTCTCAACATTGTCCTTCTTAGGTTTTATAAGGGGTTTTTTTGGGGGTGGGGGAGGGGGGGGGGTTGATTCGGGGGCATGAGAATCAAACTCTGGTTTGTACGGAAATGCTATGGCCTTCATCACTAGGCTAAATCTGAGTCCCGTGAAGGTTTTCTTTACCATGGAATCACATAAGAGTGTGTGTGTATATATATATATATACACACACACACATATATGTCTCACTGTGTTCAATGTTGTACGTGTATTTGTGATATTTATTGTGAATATTTTGTTGTGAAAATAACATTTCCGTTAATTGATTTGCCGACCATGTACATATTCGTGATCTTTTCAATTCCTTAGGATGTAATATTTGGAGGGACTGAAACAGTAGCATCCGCGATAGAGTGGGTCATGGCAGAGTTGATGCGTAGTCCAACGGATCTCATGACAGTGCAATAGGAGCTACGGGAAGTTGTTGGTCTCGACCGAAAGGTCAAAGATACCGACTTTGATAAGTTACCTAACTTGAACAGTTGTTTGAAAGAAACCCTAAGACTCCACCCTCCTATTCCAGTACTCTTACACGAGACCGCTGAAGCGGCTGAGGTTTTCGGGTTTAGAATCCCCGAAAAATCACGTGTCATGATCAATGTGTGGGCAATCGGGCGTGACAAAAGCTTCTGGAAAGAACCGGAAACATTTCAGCCATCTCGGTTTATGAATGATGGTGTTCCGGATTTCAAAGGCAAAGACTTCGAGTTCATTCCGTTCGGGTCGGGTCGAAGGTCTTGCCCTGGCATGCAGCTAGGGTTTTATACTATACAAATGGCTGTGGCACATCTTCTTCATTGTTTCACATGGGAATTGCCAAATGGTATGAACCCTAGTGAGCTTGATATGGATGATATGTTTGGACTCACGGCTCCTAGAGTGAGTCGACTTGTTGCCGTGCCAACACAACGTCTCTCCAATGTTCGATTCACTAATTGATAAGGAGAGAAGTATTAGTTTCAAAACAAAATAACCACGACAAAGTGACACGACACTCTTGTACTTTCATTTGCATTTGGAGACATCATTGGTTCGGTGCCTTTATAATTAATTACTGTGATTTTGTTTTCCCTTCTTTTTCTCCTTTTTACTTGTGCTTCTTCAATTGACTATTAATGTGTTGTATTTTAGGTAGTGATGGACATGTATACTTCTACCAAATAATAAATGCTTTTTTGGAATGTGAAATGAATATATAAACATTAAATGTTATTATAGGGGTATGTTTAGAAAAAGTGCATTAAATAATGGATTTGTTTTCTAAATTGACACTTTTTATGCGACAATTCATTTTTAAAAGAATAGACATTTTTTATGGGACGGAGGTAGTATTTGAATACCAATAAAAGTCCGTAAAAGTATGCTTGAGAAAGTAAAGAGTCTGTAAAAAGAATGTGCTTCATTTTAATAAAATATAAAACTCTGGTGATGGCATCACGGTCAATTTTCATGTGCACCCCACTTTGGAGAAAAAAAATCGACTTCCAGAGGTAGAAATTTGCTTTCGACATCTTCAGAATCGAGTTTTGTGCATAAATTCTTCTGAAGAGATCGAATTTCGTTGTGGTTTCTCGGGAGTAGATTGACTATGGTACCAATAGAAGCGCCCACATTTAAAGGAATCTCATTTTTGACACCACAGTGATTTCGATCTCTGTAGAGTCTGAATTTGAACTCAAAATTCGATCTCGCTATAATCGAAATTTACCTGAAGTGTGGTGCCCAAATAGATTCGGCATGGTGTCAATAACAATGCCCAACAAATAGACGGTAACACAAGGCACCACACATTTTTATTTACAAATAATAAATCTACCTCTGGCACCGCGCTTGCAATCTTTTTTTACCCACCTGGAACTTTTCAAAGATTAACCCTAAAATCAACCGTCGATCCATCATTAAGTAGGAGAATCGACGTATCGGGACAATCGATTTTAGGATTCACCTTTGAAAAAACCGATCTTTACATAAGGTGCCAAGTATGGTGCCACGGGTAACTGTAGTGTCATAGGTATATACATAAAATTTGTGTGGTGCCATAGGTAAATCAACCGAGATGGATACCCTCAAATCGGACACCTAAGTAGATTTAGTAAAATGCCTTTAATGTCTCCCTTATTAAAACCTGGATTTTTATCCGGTGCCCAATATCCAAACCATACTTTTACTACAATCAAGACAATTAATGTTCATAGAAAATCACAAGTTAATATGCTCAAGGTGTAATAATGAGCTACAAACTACATATAAACTTCTATTACACCCTCTATTCAATCTTTCTACATAAAATCAGCCCCCCTAATCATTTGGATTAATAATAATATTGATAATACAAAAAGTAAACCAAAAGATTCCACATAAAAAGGAACCCCAGTTTTTACTTTTTGTTTATACATCAGTAAACAATAATTATTGATTCTTACGGAATTTATCAGGATCCATATATTTATGGATGCAGATAGCCACATGATGCTCCTTTTTTGCAGTGCCCGCTTTCGTAAAATTTGCAACTCATGGTCCTTTCGGCATTGGCCTCGAATAACTGCCGCCGCTTCCACCACTGCCGCCGCCACCGTTGTGTTGTTGCCTACCCCACACTGGCCTACCACCACCACCCCTACCAAATCCTAAGTCCCCACCACCACCACCACCTTGGAACTGCCAGTCCCGTGATCCGTTAAACCTATGCGGGTTATTATCCCAACCCGGGTTTATCGTGTCCCTTGTCCTTGTGCACTACCATATGTGATGCTCTGAACTAACTTGACCAACGCTTTAAGCGGCGTCTTTCTGACAGAAAATTAAGTAAAAGGACATCCAGATGGTCTGAAAGGAGCAAAACTTGTAGTTTAATGTTATTTAGTAAATACATTTCTAGATATATAATATTCCTCCAAGCGTTTATCCATGGTTACGAATTTTCTTAGATAGACTTTTCATAGTCGATCGACAATATCTTTTCCAACCGCCCTGCCACCGTAGCCATAAAGTATCTGACTTATGATAGAGCTGACATGGCGTTCGCTCAATACGGACCCTTCTGGCGGCAAATGCGAAAAGTCTCTGTAATGAAACTCTTCAGCCGCAGAAGGGCTGAATCTTGGGACTCGAGATGAGGTTGATCGTATGATAAGAGTTGTGGCGGAGGGTTGTGGCTCCGCGGTGAACATTGGGGAGTTATTGTTTGGATTGACTATGAAGGTTCCTTTTAGTTTGTCTTATCCTTTAGTTAACTTGTTATATATACTTATATATACAGTTTATCAGTGGAATAACATTTTTATCTGTTCTCTACACTTTCTTTCAGGTTACATTTCGGGAAGCATTCGGGTCGAGCCAAGATGATGGGCAAGATGAATTTATAAAAATCGTGCAAGAATTCTCTAAGTTGTTTGGTGAAGTTTGTTTAGGTGATTTTATACCTTGTCTAAGTTGGCTTGATCCCCAAGGCATGAAGAGTAGACTAGTCAAAGCTAGAGAAGCACTAGATGGATTCATTGACTCCATTATTGATGATCATCTTAAGAATGGTTTAAATGGTGTTGAAAATGATATGGTTGATGAATTAATGCTTGCTTTTTATGGTGATGAAAATGTGCATAATTTGCATGGCTCCATGAGGCTCACACGGAATAACATCAAAGCTGTCATCATGGTTAGTCACTAGCTTCTCAACATTGTCCTTCTTAGGTTTTATAAGGGGTTTTTTTTGGGGGTGGGGGAGGGGGGGTTGATTCGGGGGCATGAGAATCAAACTCTGGTTTGTACGGAAACGCTATGGCCTTCACCACTAGGCTAAATCTGAGTCCCGTACGTGAAGGTTTTCTTTACCATGGAATCACATAAGAGTGTGTGTGTGTATATATATATATATATATATATATATATATATACACACACACACACATATATGTCTCACTGTGTTCAATGTTGTACGTGTGTTTGTGATATTTATTGTGAATATTTTGTTGTGAAACTAACATTTTCGTTAATTGATTTGCCGACCATGTACATATTCATGATATTTTCAATTCCTTAGTATGTAATATTTGGAGGGACTGAAACAGTAGCATCCGCGATAGAGTGGGCCATGGCAGAGTTGATGCGTAGTCCAACGGATCTCATGACAGTGCAACAGGAGCTACGGGACGTTGTTGGCCTCGACCGAAAGGTCGAAGATACCGACTTTGATAAGTTACCTAACTTGAACCAGTTGTTTGAAAGAAACCCTAAGACTCCACCCTCCTATTCCAGTACTCTTCCACGAGACCGCTGAAGCGGCTGAGGTTTTCGGGTTTAGAATCCCCGAAAAATCACGTGTCATGATCAATGTGTGGGCAATCGGGCGTGACAAAAGCTTCTGGAAAGAACCGGAAACATTTCAGCCGTCTCG
This sequence comes from Gentiana straminea, assembly GCA_036785695.1. Taxonomy (NCBI): domain Eukaryota; kingdom Viridiplantae; phylum Streptophyta; class Magnoliopsida; order Gentianales; family Gentianaceae; genus Gentiana; species Gentiana straminea. Next base: position 3,649,757 of record JAVUPR010000085.1, read on the forward strand.
GTTTATGAATGATGGTGTTCCGGATTTCAAAGGCAAAGACTTCGAGTTCATTCCGTTCGGGTCGGGTCGAAGGTCTTACCCTGGCATGCAGCTAGGGTTTTATACTATACAAATGGCTGTGGCACATCTTCTTCATTGTTTCACATAGGAAATGCCAAATGGTATGAACCCTAGTGAGCTTGATATGGATGATATGTTTGGACTCACGGCTCCTAGAGTGAGTCGACTCGTTGCCGTGCCAACTCAACGTCTCTCCAATGTTCGATTCACTAATTGATAAGGAGAGAAGTATAGTTTCAAAACAAAATAATCACGACAAAGTGACACGGCACTCTTGTACTTTCATTTGCATTTGGAGACATCATTGGTTTGGTGCCTTTATAATTAATTACTGTGATTTTGTTTTCCCTTCTTTTTCTCCTTTTTACTTGTGCTTCTTCAATTGACAATTAATGTGTTGTATTTTAGGTAGTGATGGACATGTATACTTCTACCAAACAATAAATGCTTTTTTGGAATATGAAATGAATATATAAACATTAAATGTTATTATAGGGGTATGTTTAGAAAAAGTGCATTAAATAATGGATTGGTTTTATAAATTGACACTTTTTATAGGACAATTCATTTTTAAAAGAATAGACACTTTTTATGGGACGGAGGTAGTATTTGAATATGATGACCAAAATAGTAACGATCAACCTTAACCGGCAGGGTACCGGGTCGGAAGTACTATAGTGGAGAGCAATGTCGTATCCCACGAGGAATTTATCGAATATCAAAGTCGTTTTACGATTTAGTTTGAACTTAGAAAGTTGCATTATACAAATTAAACAGGTTTTGAGTCAAAGGCCATCATATACATACTATATAAACATGAGCTCCTCCCCTCAAAATCGTGAAAATAGCTCGTAAAAACCAACTCCTCTATACATACGTACTCCCCTACCCCCCCCCCCCCACACTTGCTTTAGCAAGTGTGCTCGAAATGAAAGGATTAAGCTTGACTCGTAGGGTGTCCAAGGGAACGTAGACCACAAATAAGGCTTGGGGGTCGGGAAATTACGGGCTACAAACGAATGGCTAAGTGTCGGATGGGGGTCTAACCATCCTACCAAGGCCTAGAGGGGTTACTGTGGAATATGTCACGGGATGGCTATTTGGCTCTAGTTAAGTCAAAGAAATGCCATAACTATCGTCCCAAACTCTACCAAAGTCGGCCTTTCTATTTCGTCTCGAAGTTAATGATATGAGTTCTAGGTAGCCGAATTGTGACTAAGTCTACCATAATCGGTCACTAGTTACCATGGTTCAAGAAATCGAAGCTATACGTGCATAAAAATCCCGTCTTTAAGATAAGGTAGTAAGCCAAGTAACATGCATTTAAACATTCACTAAACCATTTATCCTATCGGTGTGACGGCTCAAAATACGAATGCAACATCAATACCATGGAAAATTTTAAAAATTGCTCAAATTTGCTAAAGAAGTGACCAAACGAGAAGCATACAACACAATGGCTCAAGTCTCAATGAAGTACATATCAAAGCTAAGCCTACCACCCCCCACTTTAAATGAAACAATGTCCTCAGTGTGTGAATGATAAAGGAAAGAAGGCTTAGCTTAACCCGGCAGAAAGGCGCAACTGTGTACGTGACATTTCTAGGTAAGCTCCATCCCGAATACCTACACCAAGAGAAACCAAGAAAACACAGACACGGGGAACAGCCACCGTGCCGAAAAGAAGCAATAGATATCGAGATATAAGAAAGATAATGCCACAAATACGAATAGGGGAGGATACGGGGGAAATACCGACTCAGACTGCATGTGACAAAATAAAATCAAATAAAAGAAAAGAGTATCAACCATGCATAGAAGTACGGCCAAAACGGGCCAAAGTCAAATCATCCAAGTGCGGTAAAAGACGGAAAAGTGAAGAGACAAGTCTAGTGCCCCTCGGGCTTACATCAAGTCTAACTGAAAATGCAAAAGTGCAAAAGACAACAGACTAGTCTAGGGCTATACATCGAGAGAACGGAACAAAATAAACTCAAGCACTCGTAGACTGGTCTGGAGGATCACGCACGAGATAAAGGTCAGCTGGATCTTCTGGCTCAACGGCGGGTGCATCAGCAGTATGGGCTTGAGTGGCCCCAGCAGCAGAAACGTCACCTTCGATAGTGACCACATCATCCTGAACCCCGATCAACACGTCGGTGGAAGCGCTCTCTCCGCCCTCAGCAGGTGCAGCAGCAGTACCTGTAACTGTGGTGGCCTGTGGTGTGACCTCGTCCCCATCAGAAGCATTACCATCCCCCTCGGACTCACTATCCTCATCACCAGAACTAGACCCAAAATCAGAACTACTCTCCTCATCACCAGACTCACTGCCCTCGGCGTCAGAACCACTCTCCTCGGCAGTAGCCCCCTGATCTCCCTCATCTCCCCTCTCCTGGTAAGCAACCTGAGTGATAAAAAGTCTAACTCCCCGGGAAAACACAAGAAAGAGCAGGCCGACGAAGCTTCTTCCTAACGGAGGAGTTGCCGGAGGTGTGGATCGCCTCGACAAGCCGGCTAGAACAAGCCTCTGATCCTCAGCCCACGAGCGGAAAGAGGCTGCCATGGTGTAGACATTACGCTCGAAGGTGGAAAGAGGAGGAAGAGAGGATGGTGCGGAAGAAGATGGGCCGGAAGGTTGGGTTGGTGGAGGTGCAGCGGAGGAAGAAGGAGCGGACACAGGGGGTGGAGGGGCTGGAACAGAGGGTCGGGCGTGCGTACTCCGGAGGACAACATGCTCCGGGTTCTTGCAAACACGGTCGTCTCCAGGGTAGGTCAAAACACCCGCAGTGGAAGCTAACTCGAAGATGAGATGAGGAAAGATGAGGGCTCGCTTGGCATCAGCTTTAAAGCTCGTGAGCTGGCTATAAATGTAGCGGCCAACATCGATAGGAAATCGAAATGAAAAGCATAGAGAAGATCAAAGTCGGCTTTGGAAAGTCGGGACTGATTTTTGCTAGGATGCAGGCGGTTCAGAAGGAACTTGATCAAGAATTTAGTGGCATCAGACATAGAACTGATCAAGAGACTGGGGGCTTTACTGGACTTAGCTGAGAAATGAACTTCGGGGCACAACACTTGTCTACCCTCCTCACGGAGTTTTGGCTTAGACTTCTTGAGGGTAGCAAGGGCACTGACATAATCCTTCTCCAATGGCACCCCGGGAAGGTGAAAATGGGTGTTGATGGCCTCGGGAGAGATAGTAAGGGTGACTCCCCGGACATTAACCGAAGTGCAAGGCTATGGAGAGGCTATCCAATTGGCAAAGAATTCACGAACGATGGTGAGATTGGGTGGTTTGGCATTGGTGGTCAAGAGAGGGTCCCACTTTCGTTGTGCAATGTTCTCATCGAAATGCATGCCAACATCCTTAGAATCGAAACACCGCTCAACAATGGGGCTCTTTTTGATAAAGAAGTTCTTGTAGTTGTCGAGGGCTAAGGGTGAGATAAAAAGCTGTTCAAACGGAATTGGACCGGAGGCACCCCTAGGAGGATTGGACCTAGGTTGATTTGACGGTTCCCGGATAGTGATGGCTGCCCCTCCTCTAGTCTTTGGCCTCTTTGAGGGTTTCTCGGCGGTTGCCTTACCGTTTCGTTTGGCCAAAGCGGAAGAGTCGGGATTGGACTGTTAGGAAATCTACGCGGGAACGCAGCGGAATTCAAAAATTTGATTTCCTTTTACCCAAGATCGACTTCGTTTAAGCAATAAACAAATAAACTAGTAGACGGTGGTTACCTTGGTTGATCTAAAAGATCGACGCTTTGACAGTCTAAGGAGAGTAGTTCTGCATAGAGCCGCCCAAGTGTTCGGCCTCTACCGCTAGTCCACACGAACGACCCGCCGGAATCCCGTCATGGATTGCTATTGGAAAACTCCGGTTCTTTAGACCGGCCCTTTTCCCCTCTCTCCAACTCTCTATAGGATGCTCTCCAATTTTACACAAGAACTATTAGCTCTTGGAATTATGATGTACAAAAGAGCTTGACACCCACACTATATTTATAGTGTATATGGCGCCCCAACTAGAGTGTGGAGGAGAAGAAAACATTTTCCTAATAAAATAAGGAAAATATAATTGATTGATTTATCTCATTTATTATAATATCTTATATCAAATAAATCTAGGATATTGTCAATATCTTATATTGAATATTTCCAAAATATTGTCAATATCTAATATCGACTATCTTTATTATATTACCATAAATCAATTTACACATGTGTATATATATCACATATATATTACACAAATAAATCTATATAATATATATATACTTTGGAAACAAGTGTGCACATGCACATCATATGTGCAAACCCACGCATGTATGTACATATTTATAAATATTAATATCTAATATTAATATATGGTAATATCATTAATTAAATTGCACAATCCAAGTGTATCCAAATACACAAAAGATGGCGCCATTCATTAGGCAATATACGTGTGTCATACACACTTAAATTTTGGCCATATATATTTAATTAATAGTATAATATTATGATTAATTAATTTGCAAAATACATGTGTATCATATACACATAATAATTTCGACATACATACATCATATGTATATTTAATTAATCAACATAATTAATATCTTGTATTTAATTTATTCATAATAAATAAATACCACCATATTAATTTACCACTATAACCTTTATAGTCTCGAGATAAACTTTCCTTATTTGGTTATCATCTATAACCACATTTTAATCCGGCTAGATATTCTTATGTGTGTGACCCGATAGGCTTCCGAATATGTTGGCCGTAGACACAAAGTGCAAATTACGAAAATGCCCTTCATGCCTAACGATCACGGGATAGCGTCTAGCAACACACCGTGACCCCCAATCATCGGAAGAGTCAAACGCAATGACTACTACCTTTCATGTGAAACAGTTACCGTGTAACTTACAATCCTATCGCTGTAATAATATCCATACGGTCGTTAGTCGAGTGTCAAAACATCAACGACCATATCTTATAATTTGGATATCATGCTCTCTCGAAGCAACTCATTTACTCCCACTTTGCAAAGATTCACGAGAGTAAGACATTCCTTATAAGAAGGCCATTTCGGATATTCGATCACAATCATAGGATACGCGATTCCCGGACGACCAATCATGTATACTCCGCATGCTTCGGTATCACACCCAATCACTACCGCATGATCGCCCCGTGGTTAGGGGAAACCTCAATAGTGTCAAAGCATGACAATCCACACCGTGATGCCATGAAGACTCCGGTCCTAAGGATAATTACACAACCGTCACATAGTGTGACACTTATCCGTGTAAGTGGGTCGATCCCTAACGTACGCATTCTCCAATACACGTCCACGTACAGTCCAAGTGTCACTACACTTCAATAGACGAGATCTATCCCTGCCCTTAAAGACAGAAGACATCTAATACGTGCTAGCCGTTCATACTATCAATGCCTGTTTAATAGTACATCACTTAGAGACATTTAAGTATCAAACTTGTTAAAGTGATTAGAGATCTCATCAACCATAATCGCCTATCATGGTTTCTCTATCACAGTTTAATACTAAGGACGTTATCATATAACAATTCACAATTGGTTCTTTAAAAAGAACATATATATGACAACAGAAAAGCCATTTAATCTATGTACAAACATAAAGAAATAGTATAAATGATCCGACCCGATCGGATCCGGTCCAACCCGATTGGGTTTAGGACACTATTTCAACATGGACGTGGATTTGGGCGGAGCCATTAACCTACGGTTTAGATACAACGGAAACAACACCACCGGAACAACACCACAACAACCAACAAACACAACCCGATTAGCGTCCAATCGGGATTTCCCAAACACCAACAAAAACCAATCGAACCAACCAAAACGACAACACCACCCCCACACCACAATGTAGTACAACCGAACCACAACACCACCACCACAAAGATACAAAACAAAGCAGCAAGTAGTCAATTTCAGTCAGAGGGGGGAAAACGGGTTGAAAAAGAAGTTGAAGAAATCACCTCTAGAACTGAAAATTGACAAAAGAGGGCCGAGAATTGCTTACCACACGAGAGAGAGAATGATTTGGAGTAGAAACGCCATCAGAAGTCGTAGCAGTTGATAGAGGGGTGACTGGCCGGAACAAAGCTTCAGGGCGGCGTTAATGGCAGAAACACGCAGCAGCAGGGAGACGGAAACAGCAATTTGGTGTTGAAATTGGAGAAATTGGGGATGGGAGGATGAGGAGGAAGATTTAGGGTGGAAGAATTTGAGATGGAAGGCCTCCATTGGGGATTTGCGGCGGAAGTTGACCGGAAAGAGAATGAATTAGGTCGAAATTTGGTTTGGAAGTGAAGTGGAAAACTGCCTGGTATGTTTATATAGAGGAAGGAATGCGTACGCATAGCACTCAATGCGTACGCATTGCGGGCTCTGAAACTCTCTGGATGACGGATGCGTACGCATCCAATATAATGCATACGCATTGAAACAGTGAAACTCTTGCAGAACTCTCTGGCTGAAGGATGCGTACGCATCCAATATAATGCGTACGCATAGAAACTGTGAAAAAAAATGTTGAACTCTCTGGTTTTGGAATGCGTGCGCATTAAATAGAATGCGTACGCATTGCCCTGGGTTTCACCAAAACTTCACATTTTCAGCCTAGATTCCCACTCTATCACCTTAGATCACTTCTAACACCTAAAAACTACTAAAAAACAGAGAAACGGTGGGTTGCCTCCCCCAAGCGCCTTTGTTTTACGTCGTTGGCTCGACGGAATGACTTATACGGTGTCAACTTTAGAGTTATACCGTTGACACAAGGGTGGAGTTGGTGGATAGAAAGAAGTTTGATGGAATTATACGATTTGATTGTCAAGTTTAGAGTCCTTGACAAGACTCACAAGGTCCCACACAAGGGACGGGATCCTTAAGGAGGATAACCTCGAGTGCCTCATCGAAATGTAACCTTTCGTACTTCTTCAACCGAAGGCCATTTGTAACAAACGGCCCATTGGTTGGGTGAATGATTTCGACGGCACCGGAGGGATAGACCTTAGAAACTACATAAGGACCCGACCAACGAGATTTGAGTTTGCCTTGAAAAAAGGTGAAGACGAGTGTTATAAAGGAGGACTTCGTCACCTTCCTTAAACTCTCGAGGCTTGATGGCTCTATCGTGAAGTAACTTAGTCTTTTCCTTATAGTCTCTCGCACTCTCATAAGCTCTAAGGCGAAACTCATCTAACTCATTTAACTGTGCTAACCGCCTCTCTCCTACTAGACCCTCATCCAAGTTTAGGAACCGGGTAGCCTAATATGCCTTATGCTCAAGCTCACGGGAGGTGACAAGACTTCCCATACAATAACATATAGGGAGACATACCTATGGGAGTCTTAAAGGCGATTTTAAGGGCCCATAGCGCATCATCTAACTTATTAGCCCAATCCTTAGGGTGTGAATTCACAGTTTTCTCAAGGATACGCTTAATCCCCCGGTTACTCACTTCCACTTGGCCATTAGTTTGGGGGTGATAGGATGTCCCTAACTTATGCTTGACCCCATACTTGGCTAGAAGAGTGTTGAAAGGACGGTTATGGAAGTGACTACCGTTATCACTAATGATAGCACGTGGCATCCCAAAACAAGCAAAGATATACTTTTTGATAAACCGGATGACCACATTCCTATCATTAGTGGGGGATGCTAACGCTTCTACCCATTTCGACACATAATCACACGCAACTAGGATATACTTATTGTTATACGATGACGGATAATGTCCCATAAAGTCCAGCCCCCAAACATCAAACACCTCACACTCTAAAATTGGCTTTTGGGGCATCTCACTTCTTCTAGAGATCCTACCTACCCGTTGACACGCGTCACAAGCTTTCACATAAGCATAGGAGTCACGAAAGATTGTTGGCCAATAAAAGCCACTTTGGAGTACTTTGAGAGTGGTTTTATCTCCCGCAAGATGACCACCAGCTTCCCGGTCATGGCAAAACGAGAGGATGTTCCTAATCTCGCTATCATGGACACATCTACGAATTATACCATCCGAGCATCGTCTAAATAGATATGGATCATCCCATAAGTAGAATCGAATATCACTATAGAACTTCTTGCGTTGGTAATCCTTCAGACTAGGATCCACATACCCACAAGCAAGAAAGTTCACAAAGGGAGCGTACCACGGGTCACCATACCTACCCTGTTGCTCTTGAGCATTCCTTTTCACTGGTAGCATCACATCAACTACCATCAACTGCTCATCCGGAAATGACTCATTAATCTCCCTCTCAAATCTTCGCACCTCCTCATCTAATGTCATACGACTCAAATGATCTGCCACCATATTTTCACAACCCTTCCGATCTTTAATTTGCATGTCGAACTCTTGAAGAAGCAAAATCCACCGCAATAAATGGGGTTTTGCCTCTTGCTTTGCAAATAAGTACCTCAACGCAGCATGATCGGTATGCACGATCACTTTAGACCCAACTGGATACGACCGAAACTTATCGAAAGCAAAAACAACAGCAAGTAATTCCTTTTCGGTCGTGGCATACTTGGACTTGTGCGGGGTTAAGTGTGTGACTAGAATAGTAAATGGGCTTAAATATCTTATCAACTTTACGCCTAAAATGTACCCTACAAAGCGGTGTCGGCGGCATCACACATAACCTCAAACTCACGTGACCAATCGGGTGCAACTAGAATCGGTGCGGTCACTAATAACTGTTTAAGCATGTGAAAGGCATCAACACACTCTTGAGTGAAAATGAAGGGAGTGTCTTTTGTGAGCAAGAGTGTGAGTGGCCTAGAAATCTTGGAGAAATCCTTGATAAAACGCCGGTAAAAACCCGCATGACCAAGAAAAGCCCGGAGGGTCTTAAATAAGATATATATATATATATATATATATATATATATATATATATATATGGGGAAACGTGATCCCTAAAAATAAAAGTGGGTGGTTTCCTTTTTTTTTTCTTTCAGGAACGTGGGGTTTTTTTTTTATTATTTATTTTATAACTTGATTTCAACTTATAAAATTTCTAACTAGATAGTACATAACTTTGAGTTTCACTAAGTTTGGAGCATGTGTCATGGTTAGGGCGACATATCAAAGATTTTAATTTACACCACCAAAATAATATAAAATAATACGTATTTTTATTATACAACATCTCGATTCAAAACACTCCATGTGGCGATTTCTATCCATTTATCTATAACATTAAAATATTTATTTTAGATATAAAACACCTAAAAAACATCTACTACAAGTCTTGCCCTTAGGTGTTACGTATCTAAAATAGAAATAAAACAAAAAAGCGAGTAAATATGATCTACGAATGAGATGAAATTTATACCTAAAAATATTTAGGTATGGTGAATAGTGTTGTTCTATATATAGTAACAACACTATTCACCATACCTAAATATTTTTAGGTATAATTATCTGTATAGGTAAAAGTACCCACTATGGATGAATGTGGTGGTGTTAAAAAGTGTTAAAAAGCTGCAAGTTTTTATTATTTTTTTAATACGACACACTCCTGCTACTACAATGGTCTCATATTCCACACTTCAAATAATCTACCGTGGCATAAGAAAAAAGCGAGTAAAAGCAAGGAAACTTGGGCTGGTACTTAAAAATTTGGGAAAAATAATATAGTAAACATATCAAAAGTTTTGCTGGGGAAAAATGGAGGAGAAGGAGATAGATGAAAACGAAGAAGTTGAGTTCTGTGAATTAAAATTAAAAATAAAAAATAAACCAAGCAGATCTGCAGCTTTATAAAAATTAAATAAAAAAAAAAAATAACTGCAGCTTCGTTTCCAAACTAAAATTAGAGCTAAACCAAGATCTGTGGAAGAATTGGATAAGATAGTATGCCCAAGCAAAATAAATTTACCATTGATTTTGGCTCTTGAATCTGGAAAATACAAAGAAAGAAGAATACTCTACCTGGAAAACGAAAATCCGATTGCAAATTGCCTAGGGTTTTGTGCACGCAAGTGTGGTAGTAGGAGTGTACAGATCCACTTCCCCATCCACAATATACCCTCCCACATTGTGTTCCCGTGAGCTGTAGTGAGGTATATTTCCAAAAGTCTGATGCCAAAGCCTCTCCACACCGTGTTAATGGAGTTTTTTTTTTAATAAATTTTTCTCTATATATCACATATATATATATATATATATATATATATATATATATATATATATAACGGTACGACGCGTGTTATTTCAATGTACTATACTTTGTTTGTACGTGTATTTTTCTTCTTTTTTACTTGTATATTTTACTTGCCGACATGTGTATATCTTATTTATATATATCCTCACCACGTATATATCCTCACCACGTATATATCTTACACACTCGGTTCGACTCGGCTCGTTAACAGCCCTAGGATTTTTTGTTTTTTATTTTTTTATTTTTTTATTATTATTATAAATTTTTCTCTATATATCACATATATATATATATATATATATATATATATATATATATATATCCTATTCTAATACGGTACGACCACGCGTGTTATTTCAATATACTATACTTTGTTTGTATGTGTATTTTTCTTCTTTTTTACTCGTATATTTTACTTGCCGACATGTGTATATCTTATTTATATATATCCTCACCACGTATATATCTTACACACTCGGTTCGACTCGGCTCGTTAACAGCCCTACTTACTTATTCAAAAAGAAGGGGTAAGTGCCCTTGTGCCGACATGTGTCACCTTTTTGGTTAATTTTTTTTAAATATTTATTTAAAGGTTTTTTTAAATAGAAAGAGAAGGAATAATGATGAGGAACTAATACAGCCTCCTCTGAAAGGCGACCTCCGAACGACCCTCCAACTTTTTTCGCGACCTTTTTTACTTCCCCCCAATTGTTTCCCCCTCCGCTCCTAACGTATCCGTTTTTTTAAAATATTTCCCTGTTTTTCCCCTTATGTTTCCATTTTCTATGTATTTTGCCCTTATGTTTCTGTTTTTTAAATTTTTATCCTCTTCGACACGTGTATTCTTAAAAAAAAATATTTAAGTTTTTGCCTTACGTTTTTGTTGTTTAAATATTTTCCCGTTTGTTCCTTTATGGTTATTAAAATAATTAACGTAAAATAGTTTACCTATTTATTTGGTTCGGTTTTGAGGTTGGTTTCGGATAATTTATAGTACTAAGCGGAACTGAAATGAAATTTCCGTTTGTAATGTATGTTATTTTACAATATTTGATATTAGATATTAAGGTTAAAGGTTGTAAAGGACTGTTTTTTTATCTAAAATGAGGAAAAAGGACAAGAAAAAAAGATAGTGGTCGAGAAGGACAAAAACGCGCGTATTCTTACGTGTGTTACTACATGTTGCTACAACCAAATGTAGTAACACATGTAGTAATAACGAGCGCGTTTTGTCTTCTCGACCATTATTTTTTTTCTTGTCCTTTTTTCCTATTTTGTATCTTTTTTTGTCCTTCTGGCCTCTGGCCCATAAATATTATTAGTGTATCATGATAATGATTATTTTTGTTTGTTTTCTTTATCATATATAGTAGTATACTTATTATTTGTGCACATGGCTTTTTGCGGCGTTTTTGGTCGTCCGCTTTTAGCGACGTTTTGGTCGTCGCTATTCCTATTTCCGTTTTTTTAGAAGGCATAAGAATTTGATAACATAACTGTCATTCCTAGCTGACCGGTACGGAAAGAAAGACGCTATCATCTATGGCTCGAAGTGAATGAGGAATGATTGAGCTTCTGCCGTCACTTCCGGGGGAGTGGAACGCTACGCCCTCTACAGGCCTCCGTAGGAGTGAATTGGGGGACAAATAGCCCATTCATACATTTCTTTCTCGATGGGCCTACTTTCGTAGCAAAGGGTTGAGACCTTCCTTCTGAGATGGAGGATAGTATTATACTTATTATTTGTGCACATGGCTTTTTGCGGCGTTTTTGGTCGTCCGCTTTTAGCGACGTTTTGGTCGTCGCTATTCCTATTTCCGTTTTTTTTTCTCCCTGGAAAAGAAAAACGACACCGTTTTTAACAGTCACACGCGTCCTTTTCTCAGACACGTGTTACCTGCAACAGAAATCCAGCACCGCACCACCGCTTCAACAGCCATTATGTGTCCTTTTCTCTCTGCATAGGATCTGTAATTGCTTTCATCATCATCGTCAGAGTGTGGTTAGAATTCAGCGATCGGTGAGAGCCCATCTTCTTCGACAATTTGCTCTGGAGAAAACCTTTGCCATATCCCTTTTCTTCAGTCAGACGGTGAAGGATTGTGTATGAAAGGCTTGACCTTTCTTTGATATGGTGCTGATTTGAGCATTTAAACCTCAGAAGTTTGAATCAGACGAATCCGGCATTGGTGGTAGTGGTGGCGGTGGGCGGCGGATCTGATGGTAGCGGTGGTGTGTACATGTGGTTGACAATTGGTTTTGGTTTTCATCTGCTTTCTTCTCTACTGCAAGACTCAGCTCCTCTGGTAACCATTTTTCTTTTTTATTTTGGATTTATAAAAATATTTCTTTTCAGTTCAGTTTACTCTTGCTTTTCAATAATTATTGCGTTTCTGCTTCTGGGTTGTGATTTTTCTTTTTCTTTGATTTTTCATTGGATGTTGTTTTCTCTTTCTTTTGCCTGGGATTGTGTATTCTCCTTCTCTTATGTTTTCCTTCTGGGTTGCTACTTGCTAATCTGTATTTTTGGCATGTCCTTTCTGCAGTTGAATTTGTGTGTATTGATTGCGGTTCAGGACTGAAGGCCGGATTGTCCAGGTAATTTGGCCTATTCGGTTTGCTTCCTTACCATCTGGGTTTTATTCTCCCATCTTCCTGTTTCTGGTTATCTGCAGTTTAATTAGCTTTTGTTTCATTTGGTTTTTCTCACCGCCAATTGTTTTGCTACGTTATTTGATTTTGCTTTGCTATTGACTCCTTGGTTTTGGGCATTCTAGATGCATGCACAGTTCCGTTCGCCTCTTTCAGCACAAAAAAAAAAAAAAAAAGTTTCTCAGCTAAGGTATCAGCTTATCTGATTGTCGATCTTAACTGGTTGCTTTTATCATTTCTTTTAGATAACAGAATTCAAGTTTCAGCTTAATTGGACGCGTTTAGGGTTCATTTTGGGTAATTTGAGGTTTTTTTTTGTTGATTATGTATTTGAATGTTCGATTTTGATTGATATGTGAATTGGGTTTCTATGGATTTCTTTTGAGTGGGCTTTGGCAGTGATTTTTTTTATGTTTTTGTCGGTTACAACTTTATGGTGGCTGGGAAAAAGGGTGAGCAATGGGTACTTAGAATTGGTTTTGTTTAGTATCATTTTCTGGATATGTGATTTTTGGATTAAAGGTTTTGATGAGATGTCTGCAGTGTAAAGTTCTGACTTGATTCTGATTTATTTGCTGAATGATTCTGACTGTGAAAGTTCTCTAAGAATTCGTAAGATCCAACAAGTGGTTTATAGGCCTAAGTATGATTTCAATACATGATATATTGCAGGGGTTGCCTACTTGTTCATAAATCTTACTTCCATAATGATCCGAATAACTTTTCTGATGTTGGGGGCGGTGTTCTCGGTGGTCGGGGATTCCACTCCAGCTTCCGTACTACCCAGGGTGGCTTATCTCTCAATATTGATAAACTATCACTGTGTATCTTATGCCTTTAGTTCTGTTCATTTGTATGTATTAAAGAGTTTAAGGTTCACTTATTTGTGTCATTGTGTGGTTTGTGTGTTTTTAAGACGTCTCGACCACCATGATAATCCAACCTGGGCCAGTTGTGGACTTCCTGATTGCCAATCAAAGTGTGCGAGATCCATTTTCTATTGACTGGGTGAAGGTAAAAGCTGTTAAACCTTTGATATCCTCAATGTGTTGTGTACGCCTGTGATGCTATATGAATGTTTATTTATTTATATTCTACTTTGGACAGGCGAAACGTACCCTGAAAAACTTGAGAATAAAGGCTAGCCCCACCAATCAAGAGTACAAAATCACTGGTTTGAGTGAAAGACCGTGCAAGGATCAAACGTGAGCATTTGTTGTCAGCAATTTATTGTTTTGATGGTCCTGTCTTTGGGAAGGTTTTGTGTGTTGTTTTCCTCTTTTTGATACTTGATGTCAAAGAAAGTGTTAGATGATTGTGGTTGTGCTATATACTTTATAGATTCACACTGAAGCAAAGAGGCCAGGATAATAATGCTGAACCAACGGAAATGACAGTTTATGATTACTTTGTTACTCATCGTAACATTAATTTGCGCTATTCTGGTGATTTGCCTTGTATTGATGTTGGAAGGCCGAAAAGGCCTACTTATATTCCTCTTGAGGTTAAGTATCTATTCACTGTTCATACTTTTCTGCATTTCATATGGCCTTTGTTTAATTGTTGGGATGTTTCACGTAGCTATGCTCTTTGTTGTCTTTGCAACAAAGATCTTCTCTCGTGGAGAAGTCAAGGCAAAAAACGCAAGAAAGAATGGCGCACCGACCAATGTAAGTCCTTTGAGTCCTAATGATATAGTTCACGCATTCAGCTTCAAGAATCGACAATTAGGTTGCTGCGCCTCCTTTTTGTCAGTCGGGTTTTCTTCTGTATTTGCTAAACTTTATGTTTAATGGTCAACTCGTAGGCTTTGAAAATCGACAACTATGATCTTCGAACCTCTCGCTTCAATCTGTGGTGTTTCTATCAATACAAACTTCACTACTTGTGGAAGGTCGTGTTTTGCCAAACCCGAGGGTAAGGGAGTGGTGTAGTAGTCCACACTTATTCTCTAAATTATGTAATAAAGCGACATCGGCCGACATATTCAACTTTTTGCAATTCAAGTTAGGAGGGAAGACCTTTTCCCCGGGAATGGAAGATGGAATCTACTCCATAAGGTGACACGGCATCTACTATCTATTTATTCGATTGTCCGTTCGGGTAGTGTTATATGAATCTCATTATGCTTATCGTGTGATTTCAATATGGCTTTTGTAGAGACTTGTAGAGCCCGCAAAGGTGGAAAAGTAGGCCGTCTTGAACTTTTCGCACTTATTTGTAACATAGACGGCCTTATCATAGATTTCATCGGATGCGGGGAAACGAAAGGAATTGAATGTTTTTGTATACTAATTTTGTGCTCGCTTCTTTGTAAACATCAATTAGAAAAGCTCGGTAAACTTTGAACTGCTACTTTTTCAGGCTGTTGAACCTCCAACTGCGGTATTTGAAGAGAGTCAACAATTTAGGCGTGCACCGCCTCTTGTTAGGGTGGAAAAAATGTTTGAAGAGGTCCAATCTAAGCTGCCTAGCGCACCGAAATTTCTCTTGTGTCTTCTTCCGGAGAGGAAAAACACACTTTAGTAACACACATTTCTAACAAACACAACAAACCTAAACGAGGGCAAAAACGTGCATCGCACGTAACCGGAATCTAGTAAGTAAGATAAGATTACATTATTATTGTGCAACAATTCTTACCATGTGTGACATTTTGTTAAAATTATTACTAAATAAAATAGATGAAAATCCAAAAAAAAAATTAAAAAAACAAAATCGGGATAACTATTTAAAAAATGGAGATTATTTAGTCTTGACCTTCGAAACTTCTATTGTCTTCTACACATATAGATTTTTTATGATTTTATTATTTGTCATTCTGTCAATCCTAATATATGTTTTTTATGATATTATATATTATTAGAGTATCATCACGTTTATAATTTTAATTCTTTAAACTAGATGGATCAAAACTCAACCGGAAAAGAAAAAAACCTTATTGTAACGAACCAGATTATTTGGGTTCTATTCGGTGTGTTGATTATTTATATTGGTATACACCTCTACTTTTGGACTCGCTCTCATAAATTTTCATTGTTTTTTACATATACAGATTACTTATGATTTTACTATTTGTTACTCTATAAATCCTAATATATGTTGTTTTATGATATTTGATATTAGAGTATTATCACAATGATAATTTTTCTTTGTTCACCTAATATATCCATTACATTATTATTGTGTAACAATTTGTACCATGTGAGATATTTTGTTTAAATTAATAAATAAAATAGAAGGAAAGTGATATACATTAGTGTGTCATACCATTGACAAAAAAACTAGCAGGTAAAGAAAGAGGGGGGTGGAGGTCATAGGGTTAACACGTGTTGTCCCACCCTTCCAAAAAAAAACACGTGTAACCCCTATTTTTATTTTTCAGTCCAATTTTGTGATATAGATTATATCCATAATTAATATTTCCACCCACCACAACCCACCCTCTCATCTTCTTCGTTCCTCAACCGCCGGTGCCTCCCTACCCAAATCTTAGATGCAACCACCCACCGATTCATCACCTGCTCCAACCATCTCCTTTCCAATCTCGCAAATCCAAGTGATGAATCGGTACTTTTGTCTTCTGTTCACTGTTGCTGTTCAACAGAGGGCAATGATCGTTTTATTAACCTCGATTTTTAACCAGATGTTACTCTCTCTCTCTCATTTTATATGTACGCAGAAAGGATTCATTTTTTCCACACGGTTCAGATTGAAAAGGTGTATATTTTTTCCCCTCTTCCTTTATTTTCCTACACAGAACAACTGGGATGTTACTGTTTAGGGCCCTAATTTCTTATTCTTTCTGTTTTCATTGCAGATTAGGTTTCGAAGTTTTTTTGGTGGAAGAAGACTTTACTCAACCCGCTGGATTTACGGTTTGTTTCACTGTTTTTTTGTTCCAACATTTGCATTTATTTCCGACTTGGCTAGATGTTTCCGAGTTATTTCCGAGTTGGGTTTCACTGTTTTTGGGTTCCAACATTTGCAATTTTGTTCCAACATTTGCAGTTTTTCCCTATTCTGACTATAACATTCAAGAATAACTATGGGTAGGTGAATTGCTTGTTGGTATGTTTTGAAACAATAGAGGAAATGGTCTTTGTGTGTGTAAAGATGTTAAATTGGTTTCGTTGTGTGTAGATCAGAGTTACATTGGTTTCATTGTATGTAAAAGGCTCTGTGTGTCTCTGTATGTGTAAATATGTTAAATTGGTCTCTGTGTGTGTAAATATAATATTCAAGAATATGTTATTTGTCTTTTGTTTGAGTATGTCCCATGTATGAGTGTCCACATTGTATTATAGGCTTTTAGGTTTTGTTCAATGTATTGTCTATATGTCTGTGCACACATGTGTCTATATAATTACGGTATCTAGAAGATCTATAACAAACCCCTTTTGACACGCTGTCTGTGCACACATACGGCCTTTCTTTTTTTCACACAGTCTTGATGTAACTACCTGGCCTTTCTTTTTAGAATAGTTACAAGATCTATAACAAACCCCTTAATTATGGGATCTACATAAAATCCGAAATTCTTTAGTTACCATAGCATTGCCTGCCAAGTTGCACAGGGTATTGGTTCCTGTTTATGTTATTACTTTGTATATTCAGCTTCTATTGTTTAGTTCATTTCTTTACTGATTTATGTTGTTTATTTTGTTTCTGGATATAACTCGGGATCTATCGTGTAATAACAGTGTAGTTACTTTCATACATGATTCTTTTCACTGTGATATTCCAACACAAATATGTTTGCCTCTGTTATTTCTTAGATACTGATACAATATGGTCACTTATTTCTGTTTAATTAACAAAGTAAATCTGTTTTCATTGCATGCTTTTGTGCTACGCTTCACACATTATTAATTTTACAAGACTGTAAGCATATCAGTATAGTGCCTATATGATCCAGATGTAAGCTAAGTACACCTTCTTCTTAAAACATGGTTACTATTTGCCATGCTGCTATCTCTTCGGTTGGCAATTAATTCCTGTTTTTTAAATACATTTATTCACAACATGTAATTTTTGTTTTAGTTTCTTACGTTTAGCTTTCAAGTGTAGTTATTGTACATTATATTTTCCCTGTTTTACATATGTGCTACCTATATGTGTCTGCGCACATTTGTTCATGCTAAACCAACTACACACATGTGCACACACCTTTTAAAGATTCACATTTTCTACACCCTGGTTTTTTTTTACTCCACCATGAATACTCCTTTTATTTTGGCTGCACATAATTGTTAGACTGTTCTGAAACTAATAATATTAATGTTTTGTGCAGTTTCTACTGCTGGAGGTCATTGTGCTCGTTAAGTCTTCAACTTTACGAACTAGCTTACCCAGCTTAAGGTAAGTGTAGTTAGGGGTACTACTGCAAACTCCATAGTTAGGGGATCTATTGCAAATCCTCGTAGTTATGGGATCTACAGCAAATCCCATTTTATTTCTTTATGGTAATAATTACTATAGAAAGTCCCATTTTGCCTGCTCATTATACTAATGCCTAACACTTTCCACATTCACTCTACATATTTTTTTTGCTTGTTACGTTCATCGTGCTTGTCATATTGGCCTTTTCTAGGTTCCCACACAAACATAGATATATCCTTCTACCCCCCATCTGTGTTTCCCATATAGCTTATCTTGGGTAACAGATTCTTGTTCTTTTGTTCAAAGGTGTGGCATAAGCTTTACCATGGTCGGTTCACACACAAATTCACGGTCTATCTGACCTTCTTCAGAAGCATTACCTTCTGTTTTGCCTTCTACACTTGATCTTCTTTCAGATAAAAAAAATACTGCTCGTGAGAAGCGCCAGGTAGTTACAGCAACACTGCGTGAAAAAAAGAAAGGCCACAAAAATGCTAACCATAGGTCTTCTTCTACTCTTCTGAAAAATATGCCTGTTTCCTTTTCTTCGGTTACCCTACCTGTTCTACCCAAAAATAAAAAAGGTATAAAAGTTGTCGGTTTGCCTGTCGAGTCCCAGCACAAGTACAGTGGTCAAAAGTCTCATATATATCTTCCGTGTTCACGCGCTTGGTTTCATTGTGTGTAAAACGCTCTGTGTGTCTTTGTATATGTAAATATGTTAAATTGGTCTCTGTGTGTGTAAATATAATATTCAAGAATATGTTATTCATCTTTTATCTGAGTATGTCCCATGTATGAGTGTCTACATTGTATTATAGGCTTTTAGGTTTTGGTCAATGTATTGTCTATATGTCTGTGCACACATGTGTCTACATAATTACGGTATCTAGAAGATCTATAACAAACCCCTTTCGACACGCTGTCTGTGCACACATGCGGCCTTTCTTTTTTTCACACAGTCTTGCCGTAACTACCTGACCTTTCTTTTTAGGATAGTTAGAAGACCTATAACAAACCCCTTAATTACGGTATATACATAAAATCCAAAATTCTTTAGTTACCATAGCAATGCCTACCAAGGTGCACAAGATATTGGTTCATGTTTATCTTATTACTTTGTATATTCAGCTTCTATTGTTTAGTTCATTTGTTTACTGATTTATGTTGTTTATTTTGTTTCTGGATATAACTCTGGATCTATCATGTAATAACAATGTAGTTACTTTCATACTTGATTCTTTTCACTGTGATATTCAAACACAAATAAACTTACCTCTGTTATTTCTTAGATACCGGTATAATATGGTCATTTATTTCTGTCTAAGAAACCATGTAAATATGTTTTCATTGTATGCTTTTGTGCTATGCTTCAGACATTATTAATTTTACAAGACTGTAAGCATATCAGTATAGTGCCTATATGATCCAGATATAGGCTAGGTACACCTTCTTCTTAGAACAGGGTTACTATTTGCCATTCTGCTATTTCTTCGGTTGGCAATCAATTCCTGTTTTTTTTAATACCTTTATTCACAACATGTAATTTTTGTTTTAGCTTCTTACGTTTAGCTTACAAGTGTAGTTATTGTACATTATATTTTCCTGTTTTACATATGTGCTACCTGTATGTGTCCGCACACATTTGCTCATGCTAAACCATCTGCACACATGTGTACACACCTTTTAAAGATTTACATTTTCTACACCCTGGTTTTTTGTTACCCCACCATGAATATTCCTTTTATTTTGGCTGCACATAATTGTTAGACTGTTCTGAAACTAATCATATTAATGCTTTGTGCAGTTTGTACTGCTGAAGGTCATTGTGCTCGCTAAGTCTTCAACTTTACGAACAAGCTTATCCCAACTTAAGGTAAGTGTAGTTAGGGGTACTACTGCAAACTCCATAGTTAGGGGATCTATTGCAAATCCTCGTAGTTACGGGATCTACAGCAAATCCCATTTTATTTCTTTATGGTAATAGTTACTATAGAAAGTCCCATTTTGCTTGGCCATTATAGTAATGCCTAACACTTTCCACATTCACTCCACATATTTTTTTCCTTGTTACAGTCATTGTGCTTGTCATATTGGCCTTTTCTAGGTTCCCGCGCAAGCATAGATATATCCTTCTACCCCCATCTGTGTTTCCTATATAGCTTATCGTGGGCAACAGATTCTTGTTCCTTTGTTCAAAAGTGTGGCATAAGCTTTACCATGGTCGGTTCACACACAAATTCACAGTCTATCCCACCTTCTTCAGAAGCATTAGCTTCTGTTTTGCCTTCTACACCTAATCTTCTTTCAGATAAAAAAAACCGCTCGTGACAAGCTCCAGGTAGTTACAGCAAGACTGCGTGAAAAAAAGAAAGGCCACAAAAATGTTAACCATAGGTCTTCTTCTACTCTTCTGAAAAATATGCCTGTTTCATTTTCTTCGGTTACCCTACCTGTTCTACCCAAAAATAAAAAAGGTGTAAAAGTTGTCGGTTTGTCTATCGAGCCCCAGCACAAGTGCAGTGGTCAAAACTCTCATATGTATCTTCCACATTCGCGTGCAATTGAACCATGTGAACCAGATATGCTTCTTCGTTCACACACTCCCTTCAATGACTTACACCTGAATGATGATGTTAGCCACAGTCAGATTAGTCTACCACAATCATTAGACTGTACAGAAGTTTTACCCACAGTTTTATTACCAACTTCATCCTCTGGTGTTTTGTCGCCGCTTCCAGCGCTGGTAAATGCTACTACTGCCTCAGTTTCTGATGGCTCTCCTACTATGGAATCTACTAATTCAAAACTTCTTCATAGGAGAATCCACAGGACAAAACAACAACCAGATTCAGCCCCACATTGTACAAAAGATGCCTTAACAATTCTTGCCTTGACTCCTGATATCTTATCTCCAGTTCACAACTGCAGTTGTTGTGGAGCTGTCCGATTTGCTCATGAGCCTCTAGCCTCCTGCTGTAGTGGTGGAGATATCGTTCTTGTGAGCACCCCGCTTCCCAACATCTTAGTGGACCTATTGATTTCAGGATCTAAGGAATCCAAGAATTTTAGATCATGCATCAGGACTTACAACAATCATCTAGCCTTCACATCTCTAGGTGCAACCTATGACAAGGACCTCTCTAGGAGAAATAAAGGTATTTACACTTTTAGGGTCCAAGGACAGGTCTACCATTTCATGCCACCTCTTGCAGGCTCAAGTGATTCTTCACAAAATTTACAGTTCTACCTTCACGATACTGAACACGAGGTGACAAATAGGTTAGTAAGCTGCCCTAGGTTGTATGAAATGTCTTTACAAAAAATCCTGCTTGTTCTTGAAGACAACCCATATGCAAAATTCTTTAGAAGCCTTAGGCATGAAGATGGCCTTGAGGATCATGCTATTCTACTCGTATTGTAACCCGGATGTAGACCAACGCACCTATAATAAGCCTTCGGTTAATCAAGTTGCTGGTATTTTAGTAGACGGTAGTGAAAACCAACATAGAAGCATTAAAATATACAGCCTTAGTGGTGATTCTCACAACATACAATACTACTACGCATGCTATGACCCTCTGCAGTATCCCTTGCTCTTTCCTTATGGCCAGCTTGGTTGGCACCAAGGGCTTGAAAAACAAGGCATAAGGGGAAGGGGTAGAAAGAGGGCCAGATCAAGCATTAGCAACACCAGCTTAGACCCCGTGCATGCATACAATGCTGAATCTTTGCTTAACCATGAGGAACAAACAATGAATTCTAGCATAGACAGCCCTAACTTTGTCTCCATACGCGAGTACTACTGTTACAGATTCCAGATTAGGCAATCAGACCAATCGTATCTTCTGCACTTTGGCCGTCTGTTCCAGCAATATGCTGTGGACATGTTTGTTAAGCTTGAAACTCAACGTCTAGACTATTTCCGATCCCAACAAGAAAACATTCGGCAAGAATTCCTTCAAGGAGTAGCTGATGCTTTATCTTCAGGTGAAAGGGCTTGTGGCCAGGTAGGACAACGTGTTGTTCTTCCTGCTACATTTATAGGTGGCCCAAGACACATGAGGAAAAAGTACTTGGATGCCATGTCTTTGGTTCAAAAGTTTGGCAAGCCTGACATCTTCCTTACAATGACGTGCAACGCAAACTGGCCGGAGGTAAAAGAACACCTGAAACATGGTGAATTATCTCAAGACAGGCCTGATATTGTTTGCCGTGTTTTTAGGGCTAAGTTAGAGGAACTCAAGAATGAACTCCTGAAAAAAAAACGTGTTCGGCAAGGTTGCTGCATACACGTATGTTATTGAGTTTCAGAAAAGAGGCCTACCACATGCACATTTCCTTCTCATACTTAAACCACAGTTTAAATTATATCGTCCTGAGCAATTCGATGAACTTGTTTTTGCTGAGATTCCAGATAAGTTTAGCCATCCCCATTTACACAAATTAGTTCTCAAACACATGCTCCATGGTCCTTGCGGTACTAAGAATCCTTCTAATGTATGCATGAAAAAAAATGGGACATGCAAAAACTTCTACCCTAGATCTTTTTGTGAAGAAACAAATGCTACAGATGATGCATATCCAAACTACCGTAGACGCAACGACGGTACTCGGGTAAAGTACGAAATGCTTGGCTAGACAACCGTTGGGTCGTACCCTACAACCCTTACCTGCTTTCCAAATTTGACTGTCACATGAATGTTGAGGTGTGCTCAACAATCAAGGCTGTCAAATACATCTACAAGTACATTTGTAAGGGTAGTGATCGTATATTATTCAGCTTGTCATCTAAAAATCAATCTGACCCTTCTCCCCATAATCTTGTCCAAGTGAACGAGATTGATCAATACAGGAGTGGCCGGTGGATTTCAGCACCTGAATCCCTATGGCGCATGTTCAGGTTCCCTACTACTGAAATGAAGCCACCCGTCATCCAAATGCATCTTCATCTAGAAAATTACCAGCCCGTCACCTTCAAACAAAAACAGTTGCTTTCAAATGTCCTTGACAATCCAATGAACAAAAGAACTATGCTCACTGAATTCTTTTCAATGAATGCAACTAATAGCAACGCAAAGGCACATAACTGTACCTATTCGGAATTCCCAGATTATTTTGTCTGGTTAGTAGACAAAAGAAGATGGAAGCTCCGTGCAAGGGGAAATTCAGTTGGTCGAGTAGTTACCGTGCAACCTGCAGAAGGAGAGCGTTACTTCCTGCGATTATTGCTCAATAAAGTACGGTGCCCTACGTCTTACACATATCTCCGAACCATAAATAATCACCTTTTCGAAACTTTTCGTGAGTCTGCTTTAGAGCGAGGTCTGTTGGCAGAGAATGATAGCCAAGAACAATGCATGTCAGAAGCTGCAAATTATAACATGCCATCTGCACTCCGGAAACTTTTTGCAGATTTGCTTGTGCATTCTTGCCCGAATAATCCTTCTCACTTATGGTCCATGTTTGAAAGCAGCATGTCGATTGATATTGCTTACCATACAAACTTCTCAACAAGTTTGATTAGGAAAAAGGTGTTGGACCAAATTAACTCATACTTAGTTGGTATGGGAAAGAGCCTTAAACATTATAAAATTTGTCCAACCGCCTTTACAAATGACACCGATGAATCCCGTGACACAACAAGAGAACTAAGATTAGAAAAGGCCCTTATTGTCTCCGCTTCAGATTTAGCATCAGAAATGTTACTAAATACTGAACAGAAACATGCATTTGATTGTATAATTGCGGCTACATATGAAGCTAAAACCCGTGTATTCTTCATTGATGGCCCCGGTGGAACTGGGAAGACCTTCCTTTATCGTGCTCTTTTATCCCATGTACGATCAAGAGGCGACGTAGCTTTAGCCACAGCTACGTCTGGTATCGCTGCCTCATTGCTTCCTGGTGGGCGCACAGCTCATTCCAGATTCAAAATACCGATTGACTTAGATGATGCTTCCACGTGTAGAGTAAGTAAACAATCATCTTTGGGTTTACTTATCAAAGAGGCAAAACTTATCCTTTGGGATGAAGCCCCTATGGCGAAACGAACTGCGATTGAGGCATTAGATAGTTTGCTAAGGGATTTAATGGAATCTGATACAATCTTTGGTGGGAAGGTAGTTGTGTTAGGTGGTGACTTCCGTCAAACCTTGCCGGTGGTCACCAAAGGTACCAAATCAGAAACTATCAATGCATCATTAATTAAATCTCCACTCTGGCCATATCTAACACAATTACGCCTTTTCTCTAATATGCGTGCACTCATGGATCCAGAATTCACCTCTATTCTTCTTGCTATAGGAGATGGCATGCAACAGTCTAAGGATATTGACAATATTTGTTTACCTCATCATATCTGCCATAAGAAAGTCTGCTCAGCTGATGATTTGAATGAATTCATCTCTGTGGTATACCCAAACCTTGAGAAGATAGACACGGCTCATCTTGAATTTGCTAATCGAGCTATCTTAACAACCAAAAACATTTTTGTTGATGAAATAAACGAAACCATTATCCATAAATTCCTAGGTGAAACAGTTGAATATATAGCATTCGATGAAGCTATTAACCCCTCTGACCAAGGATTATATGATGACCTCATAAATAGTTTATCCCCTAATGGCCTACCTCCACACAAATTAATTTTAAAACTCAATGCGCCGGTTATTTTGTTACGTAATATAGACCCAAGTGAAGGACTGTGCAATGGCACGCGTATGATCTGCAAGTCTTTCTCAAAAAATGTCCTTCACTGCCAAATTGTAATTGGGGATTTTGCTGGAAAGCATGTGTTCATACCTAGGATACCTTTGCAACCTAACAAGGGTGAGTTTTGCCCCGTGCCTTATAAAAGAACACAATTTCCACTCCGTTTGTGTTTTGCTATGACAATCAACAAATCTCAGGGACAAACTCTTGATTTTGTTGGAGTCTACCTTAAAGAACCTGTTTTTTCACATGGGCAACTCTACGTTGCACTGTCACGTGCACGAACTTCTTCCCACATTAAGCTTTTTATATGCAACGATACTACCGAACCCTCTGAACTAACAACAACACGCAATGTCGTGTACAAAGAGGTATTACAATTCTGATGATGCACAATTCGTTTCCCAACAAAAAAGTGCCTGCTCGATATACTTGACAATGTGTTTTTTTGGTACACAAATAGTATAACACATATTTATGTACAGACACTATGCTTGATAATCTTTTGTACTTTTATACCTTTCTTGCTCACAGTTTGGTTCTCTCTTACTTTTTATGCATACACTCTTACCACTTCTACCATTTAGTTTCATTCAAGTTACACTTTACTCGAGTTTCCCAATTGACAGAGATCTGCGTACGCTATTCAGCTATACACTGAAGCATACGTAAACATTACAAAAACATGTCCCACTTCTGTCCACATATCTCAACTTGGGCAATCTGCATTATTTTCCCACCATGTCTATCACACTGTATTGAAATGCAGCAAACAAACAAGGTTACATCATGCGCTTCTGTATAATCTGTATAGGATCTGTTTTTTGCTTTCAGAATATGGATAGAACATCACTTTACGCAAACCAAATCACGCCTGGATTTATCGGCAAATGGTGCGTTTTAGTTCAAGTAATTGAGCGTCGCAATGCCAAGAAAAAAGACAATGGTCCACTCTACAGGAACTACGTAGTCACTGACTCACAGGTGCATATACTTTTGAAGCATTTCACTTCTAAATTTATGTGTCTATTTTAGCTTGTACATCTTTGTTATTGAATTTCTAAGAATTGTTTTCAACATGTCTTACCTTATGAACAGGGAACCAAAGTACCCATTGTTGTCTTTGATGGAAATGTGGCTCATTTTGCAAACACCCTACAACCATTTAAGCGATACTACGTTTCAAATGCATATGTCAAGGAGACTCCACAACCATACAAAGTACTCGAATATCCATACACCTGGACTCTTTATCGCAAGAACCTTGTGGAAACTTACGATGAGCCAATCCCACCTCCACTGCCTTGTACATTCCAGTTTGACAAATTCAGCGACTTCTACCGCACTGCTGATCAAAAACACTCAATCTGTAAGTATTAAACACCCTCTCACAACTCAAAACATTCACAAACTAAAGCCTCATTCTAATTCTGCTCTCATTTACCAATGACTATGAATTTTCTATTAGGCATAAGAGCATTCATCATTCAGGCTCTACCTGTACAAGAGAGCACAACCTCAGCTACTAGAGACTTTGTGGTGATTAATGAAGAGTATGTAAAACTACTCAGCTTCTATTCCTTATTGGTTTTTTTCCCACACCTACAAACAGCTGTTAGAAAAAATAATAATATAACCTTACTTGTTTAAATATTTTTACAGGATGATCCCAATACTGCTAAGGACCTGGGATGATCTGTTGGTTGACACAGACATCAATATCTACGCAAAATACAAAGCTCCAACCCTCATTATTGCGTACGGATTGAAAGTAACTACGATTAATGGTATGCTACTACTCCAATACATAAACTTTTAAAAGTAATTCACTACCTACTTTATAACTACATATTTTATGCAATTGTTTTAATATTAACATACACAAATTTCAACACAGGGCTCTCACTCAAAACCAAAACAGGTGCTTACATCTTAGAAAACCCGCCCTTGCAAGAACAGACTCATTTAAAAGAATGGTAAATGTATTTACACAATCCCAAACTTCACACTCAAAATTACTATAAATAACATGTGGAATATTGGTTTCGCAGGTATGCTGCCCATACACCAGAAATCACTACCCTTGTTCAAACTGGAGCTTACTTAGACCCAAATAGACTTTTCCATCCACCACGTCCTTCGGAAATCTTTACCACTGGACTTTGCCCTTGCATCTATTCCAAATGTTGTTACTTATCCCAATATTTAACCTTTTTCTTCTATTTAAATTCATTCTGGCATCACTAACATGTAGACATTGCAGGCAAAAACACTCTGGACTGAAGGCAAGCTCACCTATCTGCCTAGCCAAAGAAAGCTCTGGTTTGAGGCATGTGAGAAATGCTTGACACCCTTGGATGTAGACATAAATTGGAAGATTAAGTGCTCTACGTGCCAAGAATTTACCCGCGTATGCATTCGGTAATAATCCTTCGGTTTCCTGTTTTTATTACATGTTCCCCTCCACTTACCTTTCTCCTGTTACTTAACTTTTACCTTCTACTTACCATCCACAACTTCACTTAATACAGGTCTGAAGTTCCTGTCACTCTAAAACATGGTCAAACTGCAATTGAAGCAAACATCAAGTCCCCAGAAATTGACAAGCTACTACCCTTCACCGGCATCCAACTAAAACTTGCTGCTGAAAAGGTGAGATTTAAAAACAGTAGTTTTTATATATAACAAAACAAAAGAATCTACATTAATATAATAACATGAATCCTACAAAATCACACACTAACACAATATATAAGAAATATTCATTACATATTCAAAGCTTTCACAAATTTTACTACCTACCAATTCAAACTAAAGACTATGTATGTTATCAAATATTTAAAAAAACATACATACCATTTGAAAGCATCACTGGTCAGTATAGTAAATCCAAAAAAAAGACTCATGTGTTTTTTTGTATATCACATTTTCCTCTTCTATTGTTCTCGCTAACATTTCAGTCTATCACATTTGCCGATATTCTAGCTTATCACATTTGCTACTTCCATTGTTCTTAGGGCGAACCACTCACAGAAGAGATTGAACAAGCTCTGAAAGACAAACATGTTGTTTGTTTCATCAAGTACTACGACCGCGAAGCTCGAGGCATAATGCTTCGTCACTACCCTATCATTAAGATTTACAGCGAGGCTAAAATTGCGGCATATGATGCAGATCACCATGCAAGTGCAGGAACTGAAGCTACAACTACCAACCCCACACCTTTAGAACACATTGGATCCTCGACTTTCACTCCCCAAGTTGCTGCTGTTGACAAAGAGTTGTTTACCCCTAGCACAAAAGATGTGCTTGAAGAGGTCTCTGCAAATAACCCAATTCAGGAGCTGGAACCACAAGAAACAAGCGGCACTAAAAGGATCCGTCCTTTGGAGAAAACACCAATCCCGCTGCAATAACTTCAGGATCAAGTGAAACTCAGCCTTGCTTACCCCCTGATCACACTACTGCTCAAGTTCCTCCTCATGAAGATGCCGACCCACTTCAGACTACTCCGTCAAAGAAGGCAAGGGCCAAACCTAAAGAGAACTGATATCTCTCTATATGCAATGTTGGTATGTATCGTTGAAGACATGTTTTATAAATAATGTAATGTTCTTTCCTCTAAATAACAGCACCATATTAAAACATTAATTTTCTGTTTATACAGAATGTTAATGATACATAATATGTGGCTTATCTTTTGTGTAAAATAAACCTACCAAGTTTAGTGTCTAGCTTGACTAAAAAGCATGGTGAGACATATGCTATGCATCTCATCCATTACCACAATCCATATGCCCTTTTGTTTACTCTTTTGGTGTGGCAAAACTCTTCTATAACAATCTCAACATAAATATTATATATTCAAGCCTTGTTTTGTAATAATATGTAAGTTCTGTTGTGTATATACAATTGTTTTATGCTTAGCTACCATTATAATTTTCTACCCATCAATTCTTCTTATACTAATGCTTTACAAATTTCTGCAATACAAATATGCTACATGATAAACCCATCAATCTATATAAACAAATGTTTTCAAAACATAAACACAAGAATTTTCATACAATATTCCATTGAAATACAAATGGGTGGCTTAACCCATTATTTTGCTTCTTGTATTGTTGACGTGGCCTTTAGTGCTATTGCTTAACCGACTAGTGTATCGGGTTATATATATAACACAAGCCCAGGAGTTTTCAAAACATAAACACAAGAATTTTCATACACTATTCCATTGAAATACAAATGGATGATCACCTTCTTCAACCCATTATTTTGCTTCTATGTATTGTTCTAGTAACATCCCGACACTGTTTTCAACATTCATTTTTTTTTTTTTAACAAACAAACATATCCGAACTCATTGCCAGAATCGACTATCTTTCAAGCGTCATGAGGTGAGAACGAATACATCAGCACCTAACTATTCCAACTTTTTCTTTTTCTAGAGAATAACACTTTTTGATAACAGATTGCCTTCCGAATAATATTTATTCCAATCTCAGCATATGCCACTATTGAATTTCGATGTCGTCACCGCTATCCATAAGCACATACTAAACTTGCGGGATTTCAAGGAAATGTAGACCAATTTAAGTTAAGGGTCGGTTATATCTAGTTAATCATAATGGCTAATTTCGAGTGAGGTCTTGATCACTCTACAAGGCTGAGGTGGGGACAAAAATTGGAAATTACGTTCGGGTAAGCTTATTTGGCCATAGTTAGTCAAAGTAATGCCAAAAATCTCATCATTCCTAATCCGATTCCAAATTCATACTTGTCTTGAAAAGAAAATCATTCTAAAATTTCATTATAATTATAAGTAACTTTTGTCTAATTTCAGGAAAAAAAATAATATTTCATAATATTTATCTAGGTATACATACTTAAAATCTTGATAAAAATCTAAAATAGATATAAATAATATAGAAATAATATATCGAGATTACTTTACTTAATTAAAAATTTATTCTATCAAAATATATCATTTTTATTATAATGATTATATATTATTTCATTATTTCCTTAAGAATAATTAAACTAAGTGCATCAGTAATTAATATATTAAATTCATTTTATTTACTAACCAATCTCTACTCCCCACTTACGAATTGGCATCGTCTCGATGTGTAATGAGTAGTAAAAAGTTGGTTTAGGAGATAACATAAATTTTATAACGGTTGAATATTTTACGTGTCATATAGACTAGCGTTTATATAATATAGCATAATAAAAACATAAAAAAAAAACAGACAAATATATTATATCATTAAAACTAAGAAAATGAAAAATACAAGCTACTACTAAAACACAAACTTAACTAAAATATTACTAAATTAAACTAAGTTATTATTAAACTAATTTAATCTAAATTAATTTATTCGACCATTATTACCTTTTTTATTGATATTCCTTCCTTACAACCAACATAACTATCTAATTTTCTCCGCTTGAAGATCCTCCCGGAAAATCGACTGGTAGTAGCCCTACCTGAGGAAGGCGAGCTGGAAAGTACTCATCTGTCGCTCTTTCCGGTACCCTAGCCAAACGAACACTTATTCTGGAAATCAGCCATGCAAAAGGCATAGGCTGACGGATCGGTCTGCTTCCAAACGCAAAACTAACAGCTGCTTTCTGAATCAATATTCCCCAATCTATAACAGCTCCGCTCGTTATAGCATATAATAGTAACAATTCATCATCACTGATTTCCGAGAAATCATCAGTTGGATAAACTCGTGAATTGATGAAACGTTTCCAGGTTCTCAAATGGGGAAGTAAAGCGGCAGTGGAGACATCTCTATCCCTATTATAATGTCGGAATAAAACTTGATAAGATTCCGAACATTTGTTAATAACTCCTTCAGCGGTATCAAGTCTCCACTGATACTCAAAATGACTAGAGGGTGATGTTTGGACTGGTGGTATATGAAAAATTTGATTGATTATGGTAGAAGTAAAAGGAACAACAAGTACTCTAATGGTAACAGATCGTAACGACTTACGGTCCTAGCCTCTCGCAAGTACCGAGTAAAACTCTCTTACCAATGTAACATTAATTCTACCTCTGGGCATACGACAAAAATAATCCCACCCATCTGCTTCCATCCTTATGAATGCCCAATTATCCACTTTTCGAAAATTTAGACCTCTTTCAACCAGCACCGATGATTGGTTGAAATTGCTTAAAAAAGGGTTGTGAACCGAGGCATATATGGAATTGTAAGGAACGGGGTGGAAAAACGGATAATGTGGATTAGGAAGTACGGAATTTGGGGTATGCGGAGGAGAATAACTGTTAACTGACGAATGATCGGACATTTTATACGGACTTTATAAGAAAATGAGAGGCTTTATGAGCTGAATTGGCAATTTGAGGAGTAAGGCCTCTGTTTCCTTATATAGAATTGACAAATAGATAAGAAACAACCCGAATGAGGTCGGTAGAACACCAAAGGCCGGCGCGGGCCGGTGCTACGTTGCTCGGTCACGATTTTTGCATTTCGGGATGTTCTATCGAGGTTTATTCAAAGTGTGAATGCATGTATTTTTATCTAAAACGGGGGTGAAAAATTCTAATAATATAGAAACAACGGAAAAAACGTAAAACTCGCGAAGTGTACTAACCACAGAGTACATCAAACAGTCTAAAATAAAAATCAAACCAAAGTATATCGTCATACATCGTAACATAGGAAAAGTTTACTTAAACTACTCATCTCCATCGTAATCCTCATCTTCGTCATAAGATGAGCCGAAAAAGATCCAAACATACTAGAAGTAAAGTCAGCCCCTAGAGACTGAGTCGTACTGAAATCATAGTTGAACTGTTGTGGATCCACTGAAGTAGATGCTTGAAATGTAGCCTGAGTCTGCCTAGTCGTCATCGTCACCGAACCTTCCAATCCAAACGAGCCGAGACCGGCTGTCACATCTGCCACTGAAGTTACTCCTCCCATGCCCATGGATGCATCAAATGAACCTGTAAACATACCACCCTGTCCTACGATGACCGCATATAGTCCTGGAATAAAACTGGTGGTGGAATAGGTGGAATCCAATCTGGCATAGTATATGGGTCAGGCTGACTCTGAGGGTAACGAGCAGAAATCTCTGCATATCTGGGATCTATATCACTGATGAAAGCTCTGTGGCCTCTTTGGCCAATCCTAAGATCTTCAGCCCACTTCCTATTCTGTTCACAAGCTAAGGCTATATTAGCATCAGTTCTAGCCTGAGCACGAACCATATCGAAACATAGCCTCAATCCGGCTATTCTCGCTCGAAGTGGCCGCGGCCGTGGGATTGCCTAGGAGCTCGAGATGTATGAATAGAAGATGGCGGTGGTGGTTGTTGATGTAGCTGGCGATTTGGATTATTGTAATTGATTCTACCAGCAGGCATGGCAGTCAGTTTTTGACCGATAAGTGGAGCACAAGGTGACATAATCCTATCTGAGGGTAGTTTTGGCACTTCATGAAGATCACACAAGGCAGAAATAAAATTAGGGAATGGCAAACGTCCTCCTCGAGTTTTATTCTTAACAAAATCACATGCCTTGGTAAAGATTAGCTTCCCCAGATTTATTGGAATGTCATGAACCATAGCCCAGGCTAAAACAACATCTTCACGACCATAAGCACATAGATGAGCCGAAGGATTAACATTATATCCTATAAATTGCTTAACAACCCTTATGTCCCTTATACAACGTCCATAAGGAAACCTATTATCCTTCCATACTGCTGTGGAATCAAAGGCAGCCTGAGCTTCATAAGATTTAGCCTGTAGTCTACCAGGTAAGTCTAAATTCCAAATAGTATGATAATCATCATCCTCAAGTATCTCTGGTAAACCATAAATAGTATTTATCATAGTAGGATTGAAGGTGACATTAATCGTCCTAAGAGGGATATTTTCTAGTTCTTCAAGAGTAGCCAAAACAGAATAGAACTCGGCTACCATTGTGACATTTATGTTACTAGTGCCTTCCATTGCAATTTCCATCCACTCCCTATCTTGAAAGATTTTTTTCACTTCTCCTAAACAGTCAAAATCAATACCACGTTCTAAAGTGACCCCGCACTTACTGAAAAATCCATCATAGGCATTCTTAGCTTCATCACTAGCGGTTTTTTCAAAAGAAACGGCTTCTTCGAGTTCGTTTAAGGGTCGCGGTTCATGAACCGGTACTACTATAGGGTTATCTGGTTTTTTTTTCTTAAAGGTTCTCCTAGATGATTAGGCCATCTACGATAATGGTATGACAAAATAACCACAAAAACAACAACAATCAACAAACACAAATAAGTACTTAGACCAAAATAAAAAATAAAATTAAAAAACTAAAAGCTTGATAAAAATTGAAATGATTGATATATATATATATATATATATATATATATATATATATATATATTGTTAAGGGTGGAATTCATGGTTTATTCTACGTTATTCCCGTAACAATATCCTTCGTATCTTTATGGTTTTTATAGAAAATCATTGGTTTTATCTAGATATTGAGCAAACGTGTATTCTAAATGTCTAAGTGCAGAACCGAGCTAATTATGTGATTTTATAGGTAAATATCGTTATATCCGTGATATTACATTTTGCACATCTTTATCGTGATGGTAGGTACCTAAATATGTCATGAGAAGTGATGGGATGAGCTTAAACAATGGTCAAGTGAAGATACGAATGGAAGGAAGATGGAGATAAAGCTTGGAATGAAGCATTCAAGCAGCCGAACTTCCGACGCAGTTCTTGATACGATATACACTGATTTGACTCTCGACCTCAAGAGAAGAGTTGTAGGGCTTGAAGAGAGGATTCTACAGGATCTTGAATCACTTCATTCCGACTTACGAGGCCCGAGATATGAGCGTTACAAGTTTGAATAATGATGTTGTGGTATTGGAAAATCCCGAAAACGACTCGTAATACGACGGGCTAGTCAAAAAGGCGTTTTCTGAAGAAGAGTCCTTAATGAAAGTTGTAGAGTTTTCCGAGGGCTTAATTATGACGTTCGGATCATAATTTTTGGAGGTCTACAACTCAAGATATGAATTTTAGAAGTTTGAGTTCAAAAAAAAAAAATGCAAATCAGCATCCAAGGGGAACCGACAGCATCTATATATATATATATGCGCATAATCAACCCTAGGAGACAATTTTTTACACAGCCGCAACACATCAACAGGAAGGGCCGACTTTTTTTTTTCTTTTTTTTTTTCCTTTATATTTTTCATTCCAAAACACAAAATTAGGGTGTAAATTTCTCAACAATGAGGAGCTAATTTCTTCATCAAGCAAACTAGGGGAAGCGTTTCAAACGGATTTTGGTTTCAGATTATTGTATTGATTGATTTCTATCAAAAAAAGGTTAGAACTTTTGTATCGTTTTAATATCGTTTTTACATTTCGATCGATAGATTATGTGTATGATTCGACAATCCGTTGATGACGATTAATGGAACCCTAGGTCACTATACAAAAGTTTGAATCTTTTAAACCAAATTATAACGAAAGTTGTGGTTTAAACGGTTTAGATTTTTGGATATTGATAAATATCCCCACCTAAGAACGTTAAAGGATCGATCTTTGATAAAAGATTGTGAATAAAATCATCTAAGCAATTAGAGATTTGGGCATTCGGTTAGGTGTAATAATCGTAACCTTGGGATAGAATCATTTGATTAATAGTTTGAAACCGGTATTTGTTTGATTCGTGGAACCGTGTTTGCTTGCTTTTATATCACTGCACTTGGATAATTGTTCAAGCCTTCACCCTAGTTGTTGATTATTATTTTTTCTGAAATTTACTGTTCATCTGCGTTTTTCTTGTTCACCGCATCGTTCATCGTCGTTTTTACTTCGTTCATTACCGCATAATTAGTATAAACTCGTGACATTTGCAACTAAAACTTGAATCGATACAACCCCAATTCCCCGTGATCGACTCCGGTTACACCATTTTGCTACGACCTTGCACTTGAGGCCACGACCGGATTATAAATTCTATAACTTGTTTTGATCCTTTTATTTATATAATCCGTTTTCTACAACAAGTTTTTGGCGCCGTTGCCGGGGAATTGGCAACGGTTGTGTGTTCCTATTTTTGTTTTAGTTGTTAGAATAGCCTTAGATTAATTTGATCACACATCCCTGTTTTTTTTTTATAACTTAATTTAGTGTTTCAGTTAGTGTAGCTAAAAAAAAAAAAAAAAAAAAAAAAAAACTTTTTAGCCGAAAATATCACACCCAGGTGTGAAATTTTTCACACCCGTGAAATTCTACAGTCATCCAATTTCATTCCTTCTTTAAGTCCTTTCCGTTTCCAGTCTTTCCTAATCACCTTTAGCAACCTTTCACACCTTGTTCCACTCTTTTTCCATTCCTTGCAACCTATTCTCGGTCTGAACACCTAAGTGTCCCTTCTGTAGAGAGTCGGTTTTGAGTGCTATTTACTTTTGCTCGCCTTTCGGTTCATTTGACAAGGGTGCCTTATACGACTTTAAAAAAAAAAAAAAAAAAAAAAAAAAAAAACCGCCGCCCTCTTTGCCGCTCCTCGATTTTCACTTCGGGAAAGTGTATGCTTACACGAAGTAAATCGGGACCTTTAATTTTCAATCCGGAGATCGAACGTACTATTGTTCGTCCAAACCGAAAAAGGAGGCAAATCTCTTTGTGGTCACTCGATAGAAAACCTTGAAGAAGCTTGCAAGGAAGAACTTGAAGAAACCGTTATCACAATGGTCGACAATAGACGGTCATTAGTGCATTATGCTATGCCGGGAGCCATCACGGTAAACCCCGCCGTAGCCTTGCTCGAAATCGCAGCGACCACTTCGAGCCGAGACCGGTCTTATTCGGATGCTTCAAAGATGCATCTATCTTTTATGGTCTACCTTCGAAAATCCGCATAATCATGTCCACGCCTTCCCGGAGATCCGTGACACGACCCGCATTCAAGGAGTTTCGAGGATGCTATAAAATTAAAGCTTTTCCCTTTCTCTCTCGCGAGGAGAAGCAAAAGAGTGGTATAACTCTTTAACCCCTCGATCTATTACCACTTGGGCAGACTCGAGAAGGAGTTCCTAAGTCGCATTTTCCACCCTCAAAGATCGCCTAATGCCCGACCGACATTTTTACCTTCCAACGTAAAATGGATGAGTCATTCTTCGATGCTTGGAAGCGTTTCAAATCTCTTTTGCGTCGTCGCCCCCATCATGGCCTAGATCTACAACGCCAAGTCAACACTTTCTTTAGTGGGTTGACCGAACTAACCAAAGGGATGGTGAATAGTTCATCCGGAGGAGCTTTTTCGAAGAAGACACCCGACGAAGGTTGGGCTTTATTTGAAGATATAGCTAGATATAACTATGCTCCTTCATATCGTGCAAATACAGCCCCGTCGTTCCAAAGATTGAGGAAGTCCACTCTCGTAATCGTGTGATCGCCATGTCGCGGCAGCCAGGTGGCCGCTCTTACTCGTCTCAAAAACGATCACACCTACTCCTCCTTATCAACGAACGCTCAAGTCTCGTATTGCGAAAATCGTTGCCGATTGGTCACATGATTGACCAATGTCATGCGAATTACCAAGTCAATGCCGTCCAAAATACGAGACAAGATACCCCGATTATTTGCCGACTTGTGGTCTAAAGGGCCACACTTCTCTAGCTTGTCCCCTAAACAGGGAAAATGATGAAGTCAATGCTTTTTCGGTCGCAAAACCAACGATTCCCAAATCAATTTTCGGCCGAATAACTTTCGAATCGTGGTTATAACCAAAACCGAAATTTTAATCAAAACTCGGTTGTAATCGAATCAAAATTCCAACTCGAACTATCAAAATTCCAATCGAAATTACTCTCAAAACTCGAATCGAGTTCGAATTCTCAACGAGGTTCAATCGTGCATGGCCTCGCCAACACCAATTCTCCTTATCAAAACCGGTCTAATCAACATCCTCCCGGATTTCAAAATCATCAAGGGCCATCTCGGGTCCAATGATGCTCCTACCAGATCCGATTTTGAGGAGCAACAAAAAACTATTAAAAATCCGGAGAGGCGCGAGTTGGGACAAGATTAGCGAGCAAGCCTAGCTTCACGACCTCGTGGTCATCCGCCCGCTCACGTAAAGAAATCCAAAGGGCGCCCAAGTGGCCCAAGCCGATTTGAACCCAAACCGGTGTACCGATTCGACACCAACCACCCCTTATGGTAGGGAGGAAACTAGTGCCATGAATTTAAGATCCGGCACTCAACTTCAAGGAAACCCCGCATTCAACCGAGAACTGGGAAACGAGTAGACCCTCCTACCACCGATTCGGTGGGAGGGAAGTTGAGAAGACCCAATCCCCCAATCCGGGTGAAGAAAAAGAGGAAGATGAGATAGAAATCGAAGAAAGAATTCGGGTGGTCGACCGGACAACCGAGAAATCGAAGAAGTGAGTCGGAGGAGGATTCCCCGACAAGTAAGAAAACAAAAGACGGTGAGATGGAAGGATTTAGAAGATAAAGTCGTTAGTGCCTCTTCTAAGAAAGTTTTTTCGAAGAAGAATTGAAGAAACTTCCATTTCCACCAAGGAAGAAAAACATCCCTTTATGCGAGGACAAGAAGTACGAGAAGGTACTCAACCTTCGAAAAACACTCAAGTTAATCTACCTTTATCTGATGTGTTGGTTGAGATGCCCAAATACACCAAATTCATAAAGGATGTAGTCTCATCTAAAAAGAAGTTGGAGAGTATGGAAAAGGTAACCAGTGAAGATTGTTCAATGATGAGTTATGAAGAGTTACCGATTAAGAAAGATGATCCTGGGCGATTCGTCCTTACTTTGCAAATTGGAGGTCTCATTTTCCCTAATTCTTTATGTGATTTAAGGGCTTCTATTAGTCTTATGCCTTTATATGTGTGTCAACGCCTCCAATTAGACCATCTTTTGGAACCTACCACTATGAGTATTCGGTTCGCAGACGGATCATCCAAGAAAGCAACGGGGATTTTAAAGGATTTGTTGGTTCGTGTCGATCGATTTACCTTTCCCGTGGATTGGTATGTCTTAGACATCCAACAACCCAATACACCCCCGATTCTTGGACGACCTTTTCGTCTATCGCTAGAGCCCTCATTGATTGTGATGACGGTGCTAAAGTAACTTTGCGTGTTGGAAATGAAGAAGTGAGCTATAGTGTATCTAAAGCTATCAAAAGACCTTCGAATGTCCAACCGGCTACTCTATCGAGGAATCATTTGATGATTTCGGTGATTTTCTAGAAGAGCAAGTCCTTGCGTAGATTCGAATACGAACGCTTGATCGATAATCCGAACCAATATGGTAGGATAGATTTGAATGAGCTTGGAGCTGAGACTGAAGATGAAGTTGTAGTGAGTAAGAACCTTTCGCCTTCAGAGGAAGTAGATTTATTAGAAGCTATGTTGCTCTCCTCTAATAATTTGCAAAGTAAAGTTTTAAAGTCTAGTTTGGAAGACCCTCCGATTGACCTCGAGTTAAAACCGTTACCGAAACATTTAAAGTATGTTTTCCGAGAGAGGGTGATCGGCTTCCGTTAATTGTTTCCGCTAAGCCGACGAGAGGAAGAAGAAGCGAAGTTGTTGGCCGTCTTGAAAAGAAATGAGAAAGCTTTGTCGGGCAAGTGGGAGATATCAGAGGTATATCTCCTGACGTCTGCATGCACAAAATAAAAATCGAAGAAGGAGCCAAGCATGTTAGACAACCCCAAAGACGTTTAAATCCTCACATGCAGGAGGTGGTGAAGAAAGAGATTATCAAGCTGCTAGATATGGGGATTATATATGCGATAGTATGGACGGTGATTGGGTGTCCCCCACGCGGGTGGTCCCCAAGAAAGGTGGTATCACCGTTGAAAAGAATGAAAAGGAGAAGAAGTCGCTTTGAGATTAGTCACCGGTTACCGTGTGTGTATTGACTATAGGAAACTGAATGAGGTAACCATGAAGGACCACTTCCCTCTCCCCTTCATCGACCAAATGCTCGAGCGTTTGGCAGGACACCCCTTTTACTGTTTCCTGGACGGATACTCCGGGTATTTCCGCATCCCTATAAACCCCGATGATCAGGAGAAGACGACCTTCACCCGCCCGTATGGTACTTTCGCTTATAGGCGAATGCCGTTCGGCCTCCGTAATGCTCCGGCCACTTTTCAAAGATGCATGTTAGCAATTTTTGACGGGCTAATTGAGAAATGCATGGAGGTCTTTATGGACGACTTCTCGGTGTTTGGTAACTCGTTCGATGATTGTCTTGCTAATCCGGACAAGGTGCTTAACGTATGTGTGGAGAAGAACCTAATCCTCAATCGGGGAAAAATGCCACCTTATGGTGGATGAAGGGATTGTTCTTGGCCATAAAATTTCAGCTAAGGGCATAGAAGTTGATAGGGCCAAAATAGAGGCCATAGAAAAGATGAACTACCCTAAGAACGTGAAAGAAGTGAGGAGTTTTCTTGGTCACGTCGGCTTCTATAGGAGATTCATTCAAGATTTCTCCAAGATCTCAAAACCTCTATCAACTCTACTTAAAGAGGACGTCGTTTTCAACTTCGACAATGATTGCAAGTGTGCCTTCAAAGAGCTTAAACATCGCCTGATCTCCGCTCCGATTCTGATCTCTCCGGATTGGAACTTACCATTCGAATTAATGTGTGATGCTTCCAACTACGCCGTTGGTGCGGTTTTGGGGCAAAGACTTAATGGTAAATTCCAACCTATCTACTATGCGAGCCATACCCTGAATCCGGCACAAGCAAACTACACTACCACGGAAAAGGAACTTTTAGTCGTTGTCTTTTCTATGGACAAGTTCCGAAGTTATTTACCGGGTGCCAAGGTGATTGTCCGGACCGATCACGCAGCTACGCGCTATTTGATGAATAAAAAGGACGCAAAACCGAGACTCGCCGCGTTGGATTCTTACCCGCAGGAGTTTGATGTTCATATTAAAGATATCAAGGGTAGTGAAAACACAGCGGACCACATATCAAGAGTGTTGCCCGTAGTAGAGGAAAATCCACAAGACATCGATTTATATTGCCCCTTTGAGAGTGTTATGTCCGTGAATAGTTGCACGTCGATCCTCCGTGGTATTCTTCAATCGTTAATTACCTCCATTCCCAATATCGAATCCCAAGTTTTCGTATCGGGAGAAGAAGAAATTCTTCTCGATCTCAAGTATTATGTCCGGGAAGAACCGTATCTTTTTAAACTCGTAAAGATGGGTTGCTTCGCCGGTGTGTCCCCGAATCCGAGCAACGGGACATAATTGAACAATGTCATAGTGGTCCCACCGGCGGCCACTTTGGTCCCCGGAAGACCGTTGCGAAGATATTCCAATCGGTTTTTACCGGCCCTCGATTTTTAAGGATACCGAAGCCTTTTGTAAAGGTTGTGATAGGTGCCAAAGAACCGGTGCTTTGACAAGGAGATATGATATGCCGTTAAAACCCATTTTAGAGTGTGAGGTGTTCGATGTCCGGGGGATTGACTTTATGGGTCCCTTCCCATCCTCATGCGGGAATAGATACATCCTAGTCCGTGTAGACTATGTGTCTAAATGGGTGGAGGCTATCGCCACTCCCTCACAATGACCATAAAACGGTCATGAAATTCTTAAAGAAAAATATTTTCGTGAGGTTTGGCTGCCCGAGAGCCCTAATCGCCGACGAGGGGACGCACTTTTGTAATCGACCACCGGACAAAGTATTAGAGAAATATGGTGTTCGGCATAAAACCGGTACACCATACCATCCTATGACAAGTGGTCGCAGAGCGTAAGAACTGAGCCTCAAGAAGATCTTAGAAAAAACGGTTAACAGTCATCGGAAGGACTGGAGCCTGAAATTGGATGATGTACCGTGGGCTTACTGTAATGTGCCTTACAAGACACCTATGGGTACATCTCCATATCAAATGGTTTATGGAAAGCCATGTCATTTGCCGGTCGAACTTGAGCATAAAGCTTATTGGGCGACGAAGTTTTTGAACTTTGATTCCAAAGCTTGTGGTGAGCACAGACTTCAACAAACCGCACGAGCTAGATGAGTTCAGCTCCAGCCTACGAGAGCGCCCGAGTGAGTAAGGACAGAATGAAGCCGCTCCATGATAAGAAAATTAAGCAAAGAGAGTTCCATGCGGGAGAGCAAGTCTTGCTATACAATTCCAAAGTTACATCCGTTTCCGGAAAGCTACGGACACGGTGGTCCGGCCCGTTCGAGATTTTGCAAGTCTTTCCAAGCGGAGTGTTGGAGCTAAAAGGAATTGGTGATCAACCGTTTAAGGTAAATGGTCAAAGGTGCAAACATTACATTGGTCTACCAAAGGAGGCACCTTTGATTGTTCGGTTCCTCGACATATTTGAGTGTGTGAATCCCGAAGTCGATGACATTACGAGTTTGCACCGATTTATTCACCGAGGCCGGTATCGAATCACCACCGAAGTCTTCGCCGGAAGTTGGGATATGGAGCAAGATTGGAAGGAGATGCGTCGAAAAGGAGGGGAAAGAGGAGGAAATCAACGGCTAGAAAGATCAAAGGAGCCTGGAAGAGCTTGAAGAGTAAGATTCCCCGCGTGCATTCTTGTTTTTGTGGTTACATTGCCGACAAGAACTCTTTGATAGAGTGATCGGCCGAAAGATCAAGTGGCCCGATCCGGGTTGAACTTTCACTGGTTGTCGAGCTGCCGACAATAACTGGAAGCGCTACTAGGAGGCATCCTAGATATCCTTTTCTTTTTCTTTCTTTTTCTTCTAGTTTGTTTTTGTTTTGTTTGTTTTGGGATGTTTTGATGTAAGTTGTGTTAACTTTGGGTTTAATCAAGAGATTCCCGTTGGTTTACATGTCGTTTAAGTCAAAAGCCCGTTTTCCGAACATAGCCATTTTTCTTTGATTAAACATTAGTTGACTTGGATACTTTTATTTGCGCTTATATAGCACTATCTTATTACATAGATGATCCGTACCTCCTCGTTTCGTCCTTCCATCTATGAATCCATGTGAATTATATGTTTATACTATGCACCGTGTTTTCCGTTCTCTATATCTATCTCGGGCATGTTTCCCCGATTTCCCCCGTATATTTTGTTGTGTCTATCAAGTACCGCAGTTACTTTGAGCTATTTAGCCGATACGAGCTTGCCACATACGGGGATCGTTGCCTTTTTCATGCTACAGCCTGCTCAACGAGCCGACCTTTATAAATCAGCTAAGTACTTTACTTTACTTTATTTCTGCACAACTTGAGGACATGTTGTGTTTTAAGTGTGGGGGAGGGGATAAATTGTGTACCTATATACCTTCGCTCATATCATGATAAGTTCAATGAAAAAT
Source organism: Gentiana straminea (assembly GCA_036785695.1). Classification (NCBI taxonomy): domain Eukaryota; kingdom Viridiplantae; phylum Streptophyta; class Magnoliopsida; order Gentianales; family Gentianaceae; genus Gentiana; species Gentiana straminea. The sequence continues at coordinate 3,692,162 of JAVUPR010000085.1, forward strand.
GCACAAACATTTGAACTTAATGTCCCGAGTGAGCAACTACATGCCGATGTTCAATGTTTAAACTTAATGGATGCCTGAGATTGTGTATGCTAGATGAGTTAGAGGTTCACCTGACCCTTATTTCACGTGCCTTATCAGATGACGAGCTAATTTTTTTTAAAAAAAAAAGGGGTTAGATCCATATAGGTTAAGCATTCCTTGATTAGCTTATACTATGTGCTTAATGCTATATTTCGTAATAGTTTGGATTTAAATTCAAAGTATGACATATTGTGAATATCATAGAGTTTGAATGTGATAAGTAAGTCATTGCCAAAGTCTTGAAGTAGTAATAATAAATAATTCATTACTTGAGGCATTATGCTCGTAGGTTTGTATAGCCCATGGCTTAGAACCAACTCACACGTAAATCTCATATAAGTAATGCTAATTGATAATAAATGTGTGTGTCGGAAGTCGGTTTATGATTTGAGTGAAGTAGGGCGTATCACGAACGTCCTATACCACTATGACGACCAATAGCTCACGACGACGAAAAGTCGCCTTATGATTTGGGTAGTTAGGGCATATCTCAAAATGTCCTATTCTACTATGACGGGCAAGAGCTCATTTTTGATGTGTGTTAAAAAGTGAATGTGAAAAAAAATGTATAATGAGTCGAAAAAAAAATTTCAAGACTTGGCCAATGATGATTTTATACCCAGTATAAACTCTTATGATATGTTGTAGGAATCATCCTCTAAGTATGTCAGAAATGGTTTGATTACTTTCTATTATATTTTCGCATGCACATCTAAGCGTCATCTATGCTTAACTTAAGTGTGATACTAGCTAGTTTTGCTTGACTTAAATTCAAGTTGGGGTCTAGTGGAAGTTTGATATGGCCCTTGCACACAAACACTTGGGTGAATTTCTACTTAGTTACTATGCACTTTATTTAGTATCCACCTATTCTGTGATTCTGAGCTAGGTTTTGTTTTGTTTTGCTCGGGACGAGCAAGTTTTAAGTGTGGGGGAGTTGTTAAGGGTGGAATTCATGGTTTATTCTACGTTATTCCCGTAACAATATCCTTCGTATCTTTATGGTTTTTATAGAAAATCATTGGTTTTATCTAGATATTGAGCAAACGTGTATTCTAAATGTCTAAGTGCAGAACCGAGCTAATTATGTGATTTTATAGGTAAATATCGTTATATCCGTGATATTACATTTTGCACATCTTTATCGTGATGGTAGGTACCTAAATATGTCATGAGAAGTGATGGGATGAGCTTAAACAATGGTCAAGTGAAGATACGAATGGAAGGAAGATGGAGATAAAGCTTGGAATGAAGCATTCAAGCAGCCGAACTTCCGACGCAGTTCTTGATACGATATACACTGATTTGACTCTCGACCTCAAGAGAAGAGTTGTAGGGCTTGAAGAGAGGATTCTACAGGATCTTGAATCACTTCATTCCGACTTACGAGGCCCGAGATATGAGCGTTACAAGTTTGAATAATGATGTTGTGGTATTGGAAAATCCCGAAAACGACTCGTAATACGACGGGCTAGTCAAAAAGGCGTTTTCTGAAGAAGAGTCCTTAATGAAAGTTGTAGAGTTTTCCGAGGGCTTAATTATGACGTTCGGATCATAATTTTTGGAGGTCTACAACTCAAGATATGAATTTTAGAAGTTTGAGTTCAAAAAAAAAAATGCAAATCAGCATCCAAGGGGAACCGACAGCATCTATATATATATATATGCGCATAATCAACCCTAGGAGACAATTTTTTACACAGCCGCAACACATCAACAGGAAGGGCCGACTTTTTTTTTTTCTTTTTTTTTTCCTTTATATTTTTCATTCCAAAACACAAAATTAGGGTGTAAATTTCTCAACAATGAGGAGCTAATTTCTTCATCAAGCAAACTAGGGGAAGCGTTTCAAACGGATTTTGGTTTCAGATTATTGTATTGATTGATTTCTATCAAAAAAAGGTTAGAACTTTTGTATCGTTTTAATATCGTTTTTACATTTCGATCGATAGATTATGTGTATGATTCGACAATCCGTTGATGACGATTAATGGAACCCTAGGTCACTATACAAAAGTTTGAATCTTTTAAACCAAATTATAACGAAAGTTGTGGTTTAAACGGTTTAGATTTTTGGATATTGATAAATATCCCCACCTAAGAACGTTAAAGGATCGATCTTTGATAAAAGATTGTGAATAAAATCATCTAAGCAATTAGAGATTTGGGCATTCGGTTAGGTGTAATAATCGTAACCTTGGGATAGAATCATTTGATTAATAGTTTGAAACCGGTATTTGTTTGATTCGTGGAACCGTGTTTGCTTGCTTTTATATCACCGCACTTGGATAATTGTTCAAGCCTTCACCCTAGTTGTTGATTATTTTTTTTTTCGAAATTTACCGTTCATCCGCGTTTTTATCGTTCACCGCATCGTTCATCGTCGTTTTTACCGTTCATTACCGCATAATTAGTATAAACTCGTGACATTTGCAACTAAAACTTGAATCGATACAACCCCAATTCCCCGTGATCGACTCCGGTTACACCATTTTGCTACGACCTTGCACTTGAGGCCACGACCGGATTATAAATTCTATAACTTGTTTTGATCCTTTTATTTATATAATCCGTTTTCTACAACATATATATATATATATATATATATATATATATATATATATATATATATATATATATATATATATTGTTACCGTATAAAGCTAGAAAGAGTAGATAGTTGCCGGAATAGGTGGTGGTGCCGCCGAAATGTGTTGAAAAAAAGAGAGGAGCTTTGCTTGCAAAATCTATCCTTTTATGCAATGGTGATGAATTTATGTAGTGGAATGGAAGAGAATATGATTAATTAAGTAGTTTGGGATAGAAAAATTGGTGAAAAGTGATGAAATTTTTGAAGAGGGGAAAAGGGGTGGGGGTCGGCTTTTTGGGGTTGAAGAAATGAAGAAGATGAAGATGAAAGTGTGATATTTTTAGGTTATATAGCTAACGAATCGAATCGAACTCCTATCGACTCGAATCGTTAGTAATTACTCGATTCTCCTTCCTTTTTTTTTGTGTAATAATTTAAGTTATAAAATATTTTTATAAAAATCATAAAATTATTTTATGATAATATAAATTATTACGATATTTTATAAAAGTTTTTTAAAGAAAATATTTTTGGTATGATAAATTTTTAATTATATCATATAAACCATATATGATATAAAAATAAGTTTATCATAAAAATTTTATGAAATCTTAAAATAAAAAAAAAACAAAAAAAAAACATAAAACTTAATTTAATTCTACTCCCATCATCCTTAGATCTTCGAGATTTCTATAATAACGGTCCATCAACCTAATTCCTAGAAATGATGCGTTTGAATTCTCTCTTTGTTGTCCATCGGGATTTTCGGATAACCACCTAGTCGTTCCCATCTTAATTACATTCAAACATTCATCCTGGGATTTGATTGTGCTATCTACACATTTTCCATTATGTTCACTTTTTCCGCAGATTCTACATCTCTTTAGAAACCTTGCCCTTCTCTTTATAGCACTTCTTGATTTTCCATTACAAAGATCTCTTTCTCTGATTTCGCGTATCTGCTCCTTGTTCAAGTTAAAAACTAAGGCTTCTATTCTAAAGGCAACATCTTTATCTAAACCTAATTTTAAAAGTAAAATAAAAACTTCTATTCTATTTATGAAAGGCATTCCAGCTTCTTTTACGTCTATCCGGTAAAAGACGAAACTACTTAAATTGCATATTAAAAAGTGAATTAGAAAGATAGTACCCGTAATCGGTGAGTTTAGAATTCCCGCTTCCTTAATCCGCATTTGGAGGGTCGTTAAGCAATAATATTTCTTCTGTTTGGGGTATCCCTTCAGTTTCCACGAATAATTTTACCCTGTGACCATTGGCTATAAAAGTTGTTTTTCCATCAGTTAGTTCAACAGCTCCCGACTTATAGACTTTAGTTACGTCGTATGGGCCTGTCCATCTAGATTTAAGCTTTCCTGGAAACAACTTTAAAAGTGAATTGTATAAAAGTACTCGATCATCTACATGGAACTCACGATTATAGATTTTCTTATCATGGAAAGCTTTCGTGCGTTCCTTGTAGATTCGAGCATTTTCATAAGAATCGAGTCGAAACTCTTCCAGTTCTGTTAACTGAAGTAATCTATGATCACCTTGCTTTAGGATCAAAATTTAGGAATTTAATAGCCCATAAAGCTCGGTGTTCTAATTCAACAGGGAGATGACAAGATTTACCAAAAACTAATTTATAAGGAGAACAACCAATTGGTGTTTTAAAGGCTGTTATATATGCCCATAATGCATCATCTAGTCTTTCTGCCCAGTTTCTACGATTTGAGTCCACTGTTTTCTCCATGATTCTTTTAATTTCTCTATTAGACACCTCTACCTGTCCACTAGTTTGCGGATGATAGGGTGTTCCAAGTTTATGAGTTACACCATATTTCTCAATTATCTTAGTAAATGGTCGGTTGCAAAAATGTGAACCCCTATCACTAATGATAGCCCTCGGAGTGCCATATTTTGTAAATATATTCTTTTTAAGGAACCTTAGCACAACCTTGGTATCATTAGTGGGAAGAGCTTCAGCTTCTACCCATTTCGAGACATAATCAACCATTACTAGAATAAATCTTTTTCCAAACGATATAGGGAAAGGTCCCATGAAATCTATACCCCATACATCAAATAATTCACATTCTAAAATCGGTTGCATAGGCATTTCATGTTCTTTCGATATATTTCCCCATTTTTGACATGATTTACAAGATTTTACATATTTATACGCATCTTTATATAGTGTAGGCCAATAAAAACCACATTGTAAAACTTTAAAAGCGCTTTTCCATCCTCCATGATGACCTCCCCGCCTCACGATCATGACAAAACGATAAAACACTTAAAATCTCATTATCAGAATACATTTTTCGATTATTCCATCCGAGCATCTTCGGAAAAGATCTCGGTTTCTCCCAATAGTAAAACTTTAAGTCGTAAAAGAATTTCTTTTTTCTGCGTCGCCAAGTCCAATGAGACGGGATGTAATTACAGGTTAGATAGTTAACGATATTCCCAAACCATGGTGAATTCTCTTTTGATGGTATTCTATCTTTTAATAATTGCATGGTTAAGGGAGTATCGATCCTAAAAAGTTGTTCATCTGGAAATGAATCTCGTATTTCATTTCCTCTTCCTTCATCATTTTCCATTCTACTTAGATGATCGCTACTACATTTTCACTTCCTTTTTTATCCTTGATTTCTAGATCAAATTCTTGAAGTAAACGAATCCATCTAAGAAGACGTGGTTTAGCATCTTTCTTACTTAGTAAGTACTTCAAGGCCGAATGGTTCGTATAAATAATAACCTTAGATCCAACAATATACGATCGAAACTTATCTAAGGCAAAGATTACAACCAACGCTTCTTTCTCCGTAGTTGCATAATTGAGTTGAGTCGCATTTAGAGTGTGAGATGCATAGTAGATCGCCTTGAGTACTTTGTTATATCGTTGACCTAAGACAAACTCCTACAACCTAAATCACTTGCATCACACATTATTTCAAATGGTAAATCCCAATCTGGTGCTACCAGGACTGGTGCAGTAGTCAACTTCGCTTTTAGGGTCTGAAAGGCTTCCATACATTTATCTTCAAAGTTAAAAGGTACTTCCTTTTCAAGCAAATGACTTAGAGGCTTTGCTATTTTTGAGAAATCTGCAATAAATCTCCTATAAAATCCAGCATGTCCAAGAAATCCTCTCAAAGTTCTTAAATTGACTGGTGGAGGTAACTTTTCAATTACTTCGACTTTAGCCTTATCAACTTCGATACCTACTTCAGAGATTCTATGACCTAGAACAATTCCTTCTGATATCATTAAGTGACATTTTTCCCAGTTTAATACTAAATTGGTATCTTCACAGCGTTGTAACACTCGTTCTAAGTGTGATAAACATTCATCGAAAGAATCTCCGTAAACACTAAAGTCGTCCATAAATATTTCTAAGAATTTCTCGACCATGTCGAAAATATTGCCATCATACATCGCCGAAATGTAGTGGTGCATTACATAAACCAAATGGCATTCGTTTATAAGCAAAAGTTCCATACGGACAAGTGAAAGTAGTTTTTTCTCTATCTCCTGCTGCAATGAATTCCGTAAATATCCCGAATAGCCATCTAAGAAACCAGTAATATTTATGTCCACTTAATCGTTCCAACATCTGTACGATGAATGGAAGTGGATGATGATCTTTCTTAGTATGTTCATTCAGTTTTCTAAAATCAATACACATTCGATATCCTGTAATTTCCCTTGTCGGAATCCATTCATTTTTATCATTTTCTTTTACCGTGAAACCTCATTTCTTTGGTACCACTTGAGTTGGACTCACCCATTCACTATCTGATATGGGAAAGATTATCCCCATTTCTAATAGTTTAATGACCTCTTTCTTAAAAATGGCTTGTAAATTTGGGTTGAGGCGGCGTTGTGGCTGAATACAAGGTTTAGCTCCTTCATTTAAGATGATCTTATGAACGCAAATCTCAGGGCTAATTCCTTGAATATCTGCCACTGTCCATCCAAATGCTTTCTTATGATTTCTTAACATTCTAAGTAATTGATCTTCCTGTTCATTAGTTAAGGTTGATGAAATAATAATCGGTAGCAGATTATCGGTTTCAAGAAAAGCGTATTTCAGATTTGTAGGAAGTGGTTTCAACTCCAGATTCCTTGGTGGATCTTCTACTGAAGGTTTTAGAACTGGTCCTTCTAGTTCTAATTCCAAATACTTATGCCATGGATGCTTAGAAAACAGTCCCTTATCAAGATAAAGGATCACTTCTCTCATTTCAGTATCATTTTCATCTTCCTTATAGATAGATAATGCTAAACATTCCTCTAGCCTATCTTCATAATCTTGCAATTGGTCATCACAGAATGTAGATATCTCATCTATAAACGAACATGATTCTGGTGATTTGTATGGATGGTTCATAGCTTTGAAGATATTGAAGGAAACTTCATCTTCATTAACTCTTAGTATCGCTTCTCCTTTTTGAACATCGATTAATGTTCTTCCCGTAGCTAGAAATGGACGTCCTAGAATAATTGGCGCCGAATATCCTTCTTCCATTTCCATTATTACAAAGTCCACTGGGAAGTAAAATTTGTCTACTTTAACCAACACGTCCTCGATGACTCCCTTAGGATGTTTAATCGATCTATCTGTCATCTGAAGGGTCATTTCAGTATTTCTAAGCTCTCCTATGCCTAGTTTCTTATAATCCTCATAAGACATGAGATTTATACTTGCTCCAAGATCACATAGTACTTTCTTAAACAGAAATCCTCCAATCTCACATGGAATGGTAAAACTACCAGGATCTTTCAGTTTAGGTGGTAACTTATGTTGAAGTATTGCAGAGCATTCTTCATTAAGGCATATATTCTCATATTCTTCTAACCGTTTTTTGTTTGATAGGATATCTTTAAGAAACTTTCCATAGGTAGGCATGTTGATTAGGGCTTCGATAACAGGATATCGACATGAATATGACGAAAAGTATCAAGGAAACGAGCATACTTCTTATCAGTTTTTATCTTTTTAATTTGATCCTTTGGTGGGTAAGGTAAAGATTCCAAATCTATAACCTTTGGTTCTGAAGTTATTTTCTCTTTTCCTTTTTCCTTAGATCTTTGAGCATTACTTGTCCGCCATGTTTCATTCTCATACGATCTTCTCTTTGAAACATCTTCTGTATCGATTTTCCCTTTTTCGGTTATTGGCAAATCTTCCTTCTTTTCTTCAGTATTGTTTTCTCTAACATATTCCTTAAATAAGGTTCTCAGGTCTTTATCCGCTGGATCTTTTAGAATCCGAGGGGCTTTAACCCAATCCTCATTCTTACTTTCAGGTTCAACATTCCTATTTTGTCTTAAGAAATCTTCAATAATTTCTTCTTCTTCATCAGTAAATTCAAGTTCGTCCCTTTCCTTTATAAAGTTACCATTTAAATCATTTTCTACTTCATTATTTCCTGAGTTTTCTGTTCCAGTGTTTCCACAGAGTTTTCTACTCCTCGTAATAACAACATTTACCTCTCTCGGGTTTCTTTCGGTATTACTTGGTAATCCTCCTGGAGGTCTACTTTTTTACGTTCTCCTTCTCTACTCAAATGATCTTCCATATTCCTTATTGATGCTTCTATAGTTCTCATTCTGGTATCATGTCCACTCATGGATGTTTTTAACGTACTCATATCCTTAGTGATCGTACCTATAGAAGTTATCATAGTTTCTACATTTTGAGCTTGAGTAGATACTACACCCATCATGTTCTCCATTAATTTCTCCCATTTATCAACTCCTTCAGGTTGAGTTGAACTTTGGGTGACTGGTATACTTTGAGTAGTATGTTGTGGATACGATCTAGGTAATGATTGTAGGTTCGATTCGAGTTATCTCCTTGATAAACTTGATTACTATATGAATTCTTATATTGAACTCGGATACGGTGGTTGTCCTTGCTTACTAGGGTTTTCGACCAACGATAAGTAGGGTGATCTCTTCTAATAGCATTAAACGAGTTTGAATACGCGTTGTTCAAATTCTTATCTTCGTTGTAAAAAACTCACCTCCTCCCTTGAATATCCTTTCGGTTCTTCTTTCCCTAATGACACATTATCATGATTTGAGTAGTCATTTGTTAAGATATTTTCCGAGTTAGTATTCTTACCGGCTTGTAAGCCATCAAATTTCCTACTTAAATTCTCCAAGTGTGCTAGAACTTCCGTATTCGATGTACATTCTCCGCAAATGCTACTTTTCTTGTGCTAGAACCGGTTTCCCACATTCTCGTTATTTTTGGAAATCTTTTCAATAGCATCGTAAACTAATTGGGCTTCACTCATCATTAAAGAACCACCACATGCATGATCAACGTCTGCACGTGAGTCTTTCCTTAGTTTACGACAGAAAAGTTGGATTTGCATATCTAAGGAATAACCATGATCGGGACAAGCTCTTAATAGTTTCTTAAATCTCTCCCAAGCATTCCCAAGCGTTTCTTCAGATCCTTGTCTAAAGTTAGCAACTTCGACCTTTAATTCCAAATTTCTACCAGGAGTAAAATACTGCTTTAAAAACTCGGTTTGAATCTCCTCCCAACTTGTCAATGAATGATGTGGGAGTGACATAAACCAATCTCGTGCTCTTCCTTTTAAAGAAAAAGGAAACATAGACATCCTTGTTAATTCACGATGAGCACCTTGACTTTTGGCTGTATTACACAATTCTTCGAAAAGATAGAGATGATGATGTGGATCTTCATCATCTTCTCCTAGAAATTGGGCTCTTGTGTTAATTAAACCAAAAAGATGAGATTTTATTTCGAAATTATTCGCTCCTTCATTTGGTAAACGAATTGGATTATTAGTCTGGTTTCTTCTTACGGTCTGATCACAGATAGGTCTCGGGTTTGGTAGGTTAGGATTATTATGATTATTCTGGCTCCGATTCTGATTATTTATATTATTAGGATTCTGGTTATTAGGATTATTAGGGTTTTGTCCATGCCTTTGAGCATGTTCTAGCCCTTGTTCAGGTGTTTCATCACTGGTTTCGGCCATTCTCGTTTCTCGATTTGATGATGATTCGTCAGGATTTCCCTGACTAGTATGACCACGTTTACTCTCTACTCTTAACTGCCTTTCATAGGTATTTATGTCAGGCTTATAAGGAGTGAGTGGGGCCTTACCGCTTCTGGTCATCAACTATCGAAAACAGAAAATAACTCGAAAAAGATAGAAGTGAAAAGATTGGTAACTTACCTACAAGGTAAGTACCAACGAAAAATAAAAAGAAATGTGATAAGAAGAGTGTTGACTTATCCTCGAGAATTTTGAGCTAATACAAGTAGTAACCATAGACACAATGAATTAGCGTCGTTTCCCCGGCAACGGCGCCAGAAAGCTGACGTTTCCCCGGCAACGGCGCCAGAAAGCTGACGTGGCCTTTTCTAGTGCTATTCCAGTCCTTAACCGACGGTGTATCGGGTCAAAGCTGTAGTGCTAGTATGGTGAGTCGAGTGTCGAATCCTCAGGGAAACGTGTGGTAATTCAGAGTGTGGCTAAACACCAAGAAGCTGTTATTAACTCAATCTAAGTCTCAGTTTTTCTTTTTTTTCTTTTTAGTCCGTAAAACAGTAAATAAATGCATAAAACTAAAACAGATATATATATAGATACATAAATATATATATAAATATATAGAAATACATATATATATATATAGATATAAATATATATAGGTACCAATACAATATATAGGATATAAATACTAGTAATATTATTAGAAACTAGCCAAGAATATGTCACTGAATCAGTATCTCTTTTTAGTAGAAATAGATGTGCTTGATCTTTCCTTATTTTAAGGTGAATCAATTATATATGAACCGGTGTACTCCTATGCTAGACAACTCCTTCTCACACGAGCGTATGAAATTGTCATATGTCAAATTGTCATCAGTTTAATTTCCACAACTGCCCCATGCTAATCTCAGTTAGTCTGAACAGGTACCGAGTACAAATCTACCCCGGATAAAAGAGGTTATTCCGTTTGTCAGACGGCCGATGTTATTCAAAAGGCTCCGGTTGTCAGGCGGATCGATTTAACTTTCCGGTGTTAGTTTTAATTAAACCGTTGATTTTAACATTATTACGATCTTGAGCACAAATTTTATAAGATTCATCTTTCCCAAGACAAATCTGCCCCCGGGTAGGAAATAGGATTCCGTTGTCACGCTTTTGCATGGCCAATTTTACCCTCCGGTTTTTCTATCCTTTATCTCATATCCTAACTTCTCTGGTCAGTTCATCGTTAGGTTATATGTCGCGATTCATCTTGGTTAATTACGTCAATCCGAATATTATCAATACGTTGCAAAATAGAAAAAGATTCATTATAATCGATTTTAATTCAATTTTAACATAGTCATCATCTATTTCCCTAAAAAGATAAACTAATTCAATTTCATATCTTGGATAGATATAGAGTTAGCCTAATATCATTATAACTAATATATAGATACTAATATAATAAACAAACATAAATACATTAAAAAGTTACCAGATTACAATTGAAGCATCAGAGCCGTATTCTCCGGAAATAACAACTCCTTTAGCAACAACGAGCCTTGATAATCCTTCTAAGTATTACAACGATACTTATACTACATTATTATTTCGGCAGAGTGCCGTTTACGGTATTTACAGAACTAGAAACTAGATTAAGATAATATATATATATATATATAGAAGTGATATATATATATTGGTACAACTCCAACAATCTGCAAATGAGGAGTATTTATAGAGTGGAACACAAAGCCGGCGCGGGCCGGTCATACACCGGCGCGGGCCGGTGCTACAGTGGAGATTCTCTCCTGACAGTCCCCATGTGCTGGTGGCAGAGATATTCCGGCTCGGGCCGGGTTTTTTCGGTTCGGGCCGGATCTTGAAAAATATTCTTCTTCGGTTTCTTACCGTTTCGGTTTTAATTCTTCAGTTTTCCATCACACGTACCCTGAAACAGTCAAAAACACGAGCCACAGTAATTTTGACCACAAAAACTTTAAGTTTTTTACTAAAATTATAACGATAATATCTATTTATAACGATTTCGATTTTTATGTTTTTTTAGATATATTTTTATAGAATTTATACGATATTATCGTAAATACGAAAGAAAAAGTCATATAATATGATTATATTTTTATCATACATCAATTGTTCCTCTACTTCTTCTCCTTTATATTTCATCAAGATTCTTCCGTAAACATAAACCCTATCCTCCTGGTCCAAAAGGCTGGCCGTTGATCGGAAACCTAATGGAGATGGATCAACTATCTCACCGCGGCCTAGCTAAACTATCCGAAAAATATGGTGGGCTTTTCCATCTGCTTCTAGGGTTTGTTAACATGGTGGTGGTTTCGAACCCGAAGATTGTTGGAGAGATTTTGCATCATTAAAACAAAAGAAAATTTATAAAACCTATACTACCATGCAAAACTACCTCCTAACCGGCCGAATACCGGGTAGTTGCTAGTAAAGTTGGATAAGTACGGGGTCGATCCACAGGGAAAAGGGATGTTGAATCTAATTTCACTAATTCCTTTCAATTGTTACTTAGGAAAAACGAATAAACGAAAGATCAAATAAAATAAACGAAAGAGCAATTAAAATAAATCTAACCTACAAAATAAAATAACACAACCTAAACTAAACTAAAGATACATGGGATCAAACAGTGCACAAACCAAGTGATTTCAATCCTAGTTCATCTCATGATTTTAATTCAAATTGTGGTTTCACCTTTACACGAGATACAAATCCCTAATTCCTTAGTGAATTTATTCTCAAGCTATGAAAGCCTACTTCCGTAGTGAATTCAATTATCTATCTCTCCTCTTCCGAATGTTGAGACCAATATTCCATACAAAACGAAGGTGTAGATTCAGGTTAACTCTCGTATTTTAGAATCTAACAACCTAGATAATTAATCGATTAACTTGTCATCATTAATGATTAAAAATCCTATCTTTCTATGGTGATCTAGTCTACGCAACTTCCGTATGTTGTAAACGTATCAATAGCAAACTAATCTCTCGATCTAATTCACATAATAGCATCATAATCATAGAACGATACAAAATAAATTAAAGATCATGAAAAATAAATAAGGATTGAATAAATTAAATAAATAAACTCACGTAGTTTGGTACATGATTGAATCCATTAATCGAAAACGGAAGAAAAACGACATCCTAATCTAACCCGGATCACCCGAGCACAAGGCTCGGGTGACCGGCCTTGAACTCCTCGAATTGCCGCCGTGATATATTTGGCTGCTCGGAATAATGTGTAAGTCGAATTATTGGATTAGGGTTGAAACATGCAAATATATATAGGGATATATGTCGGCTGAATTTAAGTAAGGCGGCTGTAATTAAATCCTTTTCCAATTAGGATTTGGCATTATGTATGTCGGTTTTCAATGCATGAATTTAGGAATAAAACTTCTAAAATTCATATCTTGAGTTGTAGACCTCCAAAAATTATGATCCGAATATCATAAAAAAGCTCTCGGAAAACTCTACAACTTTCATTAAGGACTCTTCTTCAGAAAACGCCTTTTTGATTAGCCCGTCGTGTTACGAGTCGTTTTCGGGATTTTCCAATACCACAGCATCATTATTCAAACTTGTAACGCTCATATCTCGGGCCTCGTAAGTCGGAATGAAGTGATTCAAGATCCTGTAGAATCCGCTCTTCAAGCCCTACAACTCTTCTCTTGAGGTCGAGAGTCAAATCAGTGTATATCATATCAAGAACTGCGTCGGAAGTTCGGCTGCTTGAATGCTTCATTCCAAGCTTTATCTCCATCTTTATCCTCTTCCAAGTCAAAAACATGTATCTACATTGCATCCAAACACCACAAAAACGTAACAATATCCAAAACCATATAAAACAATCAAATAATCGTATAAATTGATACGTTTTCATATTTAACTCTTTAAATCACCATTCACTCAATATTTCACTATAAACCTCGAATTCTATGAAAATCATACGTATATGGGGAAATTGAGGTGAAATATATCCTTAAAAACACTACAATTTGACCTTAACAACACCCCCACACTTAAACTTTTGCTCGTCCTCGAGTAAAACAAAACAAGAACATACTATCAAGAATCCACATAACCCGACACGAGATATAGTCAAAATCATGACAAGCTAGTATTCAAGCAAATCGACCTCACTCGGTGATGTGTGTGCGTAACCTACTAAACTTCCACCGATCCTCTCTCGATATAATACATCAAGCACTAACAGCTATCCGGTCAACTAAACGAAAACTTCATTCTATCTACAAGACTTACCTAACAAAAATTAATTACCAAGAACATAGTAACTAACTCACAACTAAACTCCTTTACTTAGTGCCAAGAAAATACCTCTCGGGTCTCTACCGGGTTTAGATCAACTTGACTTAGAATTCCAAAAAAAAACGTATATTTTATATTTTATATTTCCTATCGTCGCGTCTCAAAAGTATAACACACTCCCCTACATTAGAGGCGGTCACCCCGAGATCACTCAACCCATACCGTCCAAGGTAAACCACACTCCCCAATGGGGCGGTATCCAAATGGACTCGAGGTGATAGTTACAAACAAAATTCCCGCAAAGAAATTCTATTCATTTATTATTTATAGATATATATATTTTTATATTTTTCAAACTCTTTGGAAACTCTCGGTCAAATATATTTCTAACACATTCAAGACTCTCAAAGTTCTCAAGAACACTAAGGTACCGAGATTCTAACTCGTGAGTATAGCACAAGTTCTTAACTTTCATTAATGCTAAATAAGTGTTATCTCGTATCGAGAATTAACTTTCCTTTAACTAACCGGAAACTATTCTATATTTGGCTCTTCATCTAATAGGTTCGTGAAATGAAGTTCAAGTGAGTATCGACTTAATAAACCTATTCTCGAACATGATATGACTACCGATAACAACTAAAGGTGCCGATTATAAAACTAGCATGCCATTGAAGTGTTACTCAGGACTAAACAAAAAAATTTTGAAAATTGAAGCACTTTTCATAGAAAATTATAACTAATATGAGCAAATGAAAGTAGATACATAAATCATCTATCCCCTCCCCCACACTTAAATTGCAACTTGTCCTCAAGTTGTGCAAAATAAAAGAAAAGAGAACTTAGCTGATTTGTTGTTCGAATGTGGCAATTCCGGAAGTGTCGCGAGCCGGATCCAAAATGTTGAGGAAATCGAGATCGTGGACCATCCACCGGAAAACCGATATCGTCTAAAGCTCACAAAGCTAATGCAAATACCCCGCACACTTGACAAACATGAAATATCTCGGGGATAGGGGAAGATAACATATAAAGCACGGAAAGGAAGTCTAGAGAATTTTTAGATTAAGCTCATATAAAGATGGACATATACATGGAATATTACAAAATAGTAGGGCTAGGTGCAACTATATGAAAATGCATTACAATGCAATCTACGTGAAAAATCCTAAAAATAAAATAAAGACGAGGTAGTATTACGGAAACCGACAGTTAACTACACTCAAAAAGAAAAATAAACTAGGTGGTATTACGAAAACCGACAAAGTGACCACACTTAAGAAAAATAAAAGGAAAAATAGAAAAACAATGCAACTATATGAAATGCAACTAAATGAAATGCATTTAAATGATATGCAAAAAGAAAATAAAATAAAAGAAAGAAAACTAGCCCACTATATGCAACACCATATATATAAACGTCTACCACATAATGACAAAGTTACGATAAACGACAGTCTTGTCACTAGTGCCGACGCGCCTTAAGACTTATCGAAAGTGATAGACTTATGGAAACCAACTATCTATCTAAACAGGTATAACTCATATGGAGAAAGGACGTAGCATACGGAAAACCGACAAGTAGCTACCCATATGAACTATAAAAACAAAGGAAGCACGTAAGTCTTAAAAGCTTAAAAGATT
Source organism: Gentiana straminea (assembly GCA_036785695.1). Taxonomy (NCBI): domain Eukaryota; kingdom Viridiplantae; phylum Streptophyta; class Magnoliopsida; order Gentianales; family Gentianaceae; genus Gentiana; species Gentiana straminea. The sequence goes on from JAVUPR010000085.1 coordinate 3,707,827, forward strand.
CATCGGAGCGGTGTGTAGCATACGGGAACCGACATTAGCTACTAATTAACCATAAGAACAGCTTATAGTTTACGAGAACCGACAATACTATAACATGCCTAGATGAATCATATATAAGGAATTGATCAATTATCTAACATGGATTCATAGATGGAAAGGTAAAAACATATAAGTTCGGGGCATCTATGTAAAAATCAATTAGCCACGAAGCTCGAATGAAAAATCCACATCAAATAAAAGCATTGAAAATAAAATCAAGAAATTTAGAACCCGGATCGAACCCCGGACGAACGTTCACTTAGCGTTCGTAACCGGACGGGCGTTCCACCTTGCGTACGCTCGTCCGCCTTGAAAACCGACCGGACGGGCGTTCGAAAGTATAGACGCTCGTCCGGTCCTCTAAATCGAACAGATTGAAAATATTTGAACGGACGAGCGTCCAATACTTCCCAACGCTCGTTCACCGCAGATGAAGAACCGGACGGGCGTCCAATGTAACGTACGCTCGTCCATACAACAAGAATGCACAGACAAAGAAAAACACAAAGCAAAACCCTAAATACTTATGAACACAACACAAGAATACGTATCACAAAGACAAAGAGCCTTATCAAATTAAGCACAGGGGTTAGACTAGGTAACACATAAACATATAAACTTCACGTAAAACAAGTTGAGTAAAAAACTTTTGCACATTCTTAACCTAACGGTCATCGAAACACGGCAAAATAAAAACTCTCAACTTGGTATACGCTACTTTTATTAAAAACAAAAATAAAACGTAACAAGATCGAGAACTAACAAAACTAGATTCAACATGACACCTATTCCCCGGCAACGGCGCCACTTTTGTTGGAGAGATTTTGCATCATTAAAACAAAAGAAAATTTATAAAACCTATACTACCATGCAAAACTACCTCCTAACCGGCCGAATACCGGGTAGTTGCTAGTAAAGTTGGATAAGTACGGGGTCGATCCACAGGGAAAAGGGATGTTGAATCTAATTTCACTAATTCCTTTCAATTGTTACTTAGGAAAAACGAATAAACGAAAGATCAAATAAAATAAACGAAAGAGCAATTAAAATAAATCTAACCTACAAAATAAAATAACACAACCTAAACTAAACTAAAGATACATGGGATCAAACAGTGCACAAACCAAGTGATTTCAATCCTAGTTCATCTCATGATTTTAATTCAAATTGTGGTTTCACCTTTACACGAGATACAAATCCCTAATTCCTTAGTGAATTTATTCTCAAGCTATGAAAGCCTACTTCCGTAGTGAATTCAATTATCAATCTCTCCTCTTCCGAATGTTGAGACCAATATTCCATACAAAACGAAGGTGTAGATTCAGGTTAACTCTCGTATTTTAGAATCTAACAACCTAGATAATTAATCGATTAACTTGTCATCATTAATGATTAAAAATCCTATCTTTCTATGGTGATCTAGTCTACGCAACTTCCGTATGTTGTAAACGTATCAATAGCAAACTAATCTCTCGATCTAATTCACATAATAGCATCATAATCATAGAACGATACAAAATAAATTAAAGATCATGAAAAATAAATAAGGATTGAATAAATTAAATAAATAAACTCACATAGTTTGGTACATGATTGAATCCATTAATCGAAAACGGAAGAAAAACGACATCCTAATCTAACCCGGATCACCCGAGCACAAGGCTCGGGTGACCGGCCTTGGAACTCCTCAGAATTGCCGCTGCTGTGATATATTTGGCGGCTGGAATAATGTGTAAGTCGAATTATTGGATTAGGGTTGAACAGCATGCAAATATATATAGGGATATATGTCGGCTGTTTGAAGTAAGGCGGCTGTAATTAAATCCTTTTCCAATTAGGATTTGGCATTATGTATGTCGGCTGCTCAATGCATGAATTTAGGAATAAAACTTCTAAAATTCATATCTTGAGTTGTAGACCTCCAAAAATTATGATCCGAATATCATAAAAAAGCTCTCGGAAAACTCTACAACTTTCATTAAGGACTCTTCTTCAGAAAACGCCTTTTTGATTAGCCCGTCGTGTTACGAGTCGTTTTCGGGATTTTCCAATACCACAGCATCATTATTCAAACTTGTAACGCTCATATCTCGGGCCTCGTAAGTCGGAATGAAGTGATTCAAGATCCTGTAGAATCCGCTCTTCAAGCCCTACAACTCTTCTCTTGAGGTCGAGAGTCAAATCAGTGTATATCATATCAAGAACTGCGTCGGAAGTTCGGCTGCTTGAATGCTTCATTCCAAGCTTTATCTCCATCTTTATCCTCTTCCAAGTCAAAAACATGTATCTACATTGCATCCAAACACCACAAAAACGTAACAATATCCAAAACCATATAAAACAATCAAATAATCGTATAAATTGATACGTTTTCATATTTAACTCTTTAAATCACCATTCACTCAATATTTCACTATAAACCTCGAATTCTATGAAAATCATACGTATATGGGGGAAATTGAGGTGAAATATATCCTTAAAAACACTACAATTTGACCCTTAACAAAGATAGCCCATGAAGTTCTTCAAGTTCAAGACAATATCTTTTCCAACCGCCCTGCCACCGTAGCCATAAAGTATCTGACTTATGATAGAGCTGACATGGCGTTCGCTCAATACGGACCCTTCTGGCGGCAAATGCGAAAAGTCTCTGTAATGAAACTCTTCAGCCGCAGAAGGGCTGAATCTTGGGACTCAGTTCGAGATGAGGTTGATCGTATGATAAGAGTTGTGGCGGAGGGTTGTGGCTCCGCGGTGAACATTGGGGAGTTATTGTTTGGATTGACTATGAAGGTTCCTTTTAGTTTGTCTTATCCTTTAGTTAACTTGTTATATACTTATATATACAGTTTATCAGTGGAATAACATTTTTATATGTTCTCTACACTTTCTTTCGGGTTACATTTCGGGCGCATTCGGGTCGAGCCAAGATGATGGGCAAGATGAATTTATAAAAATCTTGCAAGAATTCTCTAAGTTGTTTGGTGAAGTTTGTTTAGGTGATTTTATACCTTGTCTAAGTTGGCTTGATCCCCAAGGCATGAAGAGTAGACTAGTCAAAGCTAGAGAAGCACTAGATGGATTCATTGACTCCATTATTGATGATCATCTTAAGAATGGTTTAAATGGTGTTGAAAATGATATGGTTGATGAATTGCTTGCTTTTTATGGTGATGAAAATGTGCATAATTTGCATGGCTCCATGAGGCTCACACGGAATAACATCAAAGCTGTCATCATGGTTAGTCACTAGCTTCTCAACATTGTCCTTCTTAGGTTTTATAAGGGGTTTTTTTGGGGGGGGGGGGGGGGGGGGTTGATTCGGGGGCATGAGAATCAAACTCGGTTTGTACGGAAATGCTATGGCCTTCATCACTAGGCTAAATGCGAGTCCCGTGAAGGTTTTCTTTACCATGGAATCACATAAGAGTGTGTGTGTGTGTATATATATATATATATATATATATATATATATATATATATATATATATATATATATATGTATATATACACACACACACATATATGTCTCATTTGTGTTCAATGTTGTACGTGTATTTGTGATATTTATTGTGAATATTTTGTTGTGAAAATAACATTTCCGTTAATTGATTTGCCGACCATGTACATATTCGTGATCTTTTCAATTCCTTAGGATGTAATATTTGGAGGGACTGAAACAGTAGCATCCGTGATAGAGTGGGCCATGGCAGAGTTGATGCGTAGTCCAACGGATCTCATGACAGTGCAACAGGAGCTACGGGACGTTGTTGGTCTCGACCGAAAGGTCGAAGATACCGACTTTGATAAGTTACCTAACTTGAACAGTTGTTTGAAAGAAACCCTAAGACTCCACCCTCCTATTCCAGTACTCTTCCACGAGACCGCTGAAGCGGCTGAGGTTTTCGGGTTTAGAATCCCCGAAAAATCACGTGTCATGATCAATGTGTGGGCAATCGGGCGTGACAAAAGCTTCTGGAAAGAACCGGAAACATTTCAGCCATCTCGGTTTATGAATGATGGTGTTCCGGATTCCAAAGGCAAAGACTTCGAGTTCATTCCGTTCGGGTCGGGTCGAAGGTCTTGCCCTGGCATGCAGCTAGGGTTTTATACTATACAAATGGTCGTGGCACATCTTCTTCATTGTTTCACATGGGAATTGCCAAATGGTATGAACCCTAGTGAGCTTGATATGGATGATATGTTTGGACTCACGGCTCTAGAATTTTTAAAAGAATACCAATAAAAGTCCGTAAAATTATGCTTGATAAAGTAAAGAGTCTGTAAAAAAAAATGTGCTTCATTTTAATAAAATATAAAACTCTGGTGATGGCATCACGGTCAATTTTCATGTGCACCACACTTTGGAGGAAAAAAAATCGACTTCCAGAGGTAGAAATTTGCTTTCAACATCTTCAGAATCAAGTTTTGTGCATAAATTCTTCTGAAGAGATCGAATTTCGTTGTGGTTTCTCGGGAGTAGATTGACTATGGTACCAATAGAAGCGCCCACATTTAAAGGAATCTCATTTTTGACACCACAGTGATTTCGATCTCTGCAGAGTCTGAATTTAAACTCAAAATTCGATCTCACTATAATCGAATTTTACCTGAAGTGTGGTGCCCAAATAGATTCGGAATGGTGTCAATAACAATGCCCAACAAATAGACGGTCACACAAGGCACCACACATTTTTATTTACAAATAATAAATCTACCTATGGCACCGCGCTTGCAATCTTTTTTTACCCACCTAGAACTTTTCAAAGATCAACCCTAAAATCAACCGTCGATCCGTCATTAAGTAGGAGAATCGACGTATCGGGACAATCGATTTTAGGATTCACCTTTGAAAAAACCGATCTTTACATAGGGTGCCAAGTATGGTGTCACAGGTAACTGTAGTGTCATAGGTATATACGTAAAATTTGTATGGTGCGCGTAGGTAAATCAACCGAGATGGATACCCTCAAATCGGACACCTAAGTAGATTTAGTAAACTGCCTTTAATGTCTCCCTTATTAAAACCTGGTATTTATCCGGTGCCCAATATCCAAACCATACTTTTACTACAATCAAGACAATTAATGTTCATAGAAAATCACAAGTTAATATGCTCAAGGTGTAATAATGAGCTACAACAAACTACATATAAACTTCTATTACACCCTCTATTCAATCTTTCTGCATAAAATCAGCCCCCCTAATCATTTGGATTAATAATAATATTGATAATACAAAAAGTAAACCAAAAGATTCCACATAAAAAGGAACCCCAGTTTTTACTTTTTGTTTATACATCAGTATACAATAATTATTGATTCTTACGGAATTTATCAGGATCCATATATTTATGGATGCAGATAGCCACATGATGCTCCTTTTTTGCAGTGCCCGCTTTCGTAAAATTTGCAAGCTCATGGTCCTTTCGGCATTGGCCTCGAATAACTGCCGCCGCTTCCACCACTGCCGCCGCCACCGTTGCGTTGTTGCCTACCCCACACTGGCCTACCACCACCACCCCTACCAAATCCTAAGTCCCCACCACCACCACCACCTTGGAACTGCCAGTCCCGTGATCCGTTAAACCTATGCGGGTTATTATCCCAACCCGGGTTTATCGTGTCCCTTGTCCTTGTGCACTACCATATGTGATGCTCTGAACTAACTTGACCAACGCTTTAAGCGGCGTCTTTCTGACAGAAAATTAAGTAAAAGGACATCCAGATGGTCTGAAAGGAGCAAAACTTGTAGTTTAATGTTATTTAGTAAATACTTTTCTAGATATATAATATTCCTCTAAGCGTTTATCCATGGTTACGAATTTTCTTAGATAGACTTTTCATAGTCAATCCTTATACTAATCCCTGCTAGAGTCAACAAGGTCGACAATAAATTTATCTTGATTCAAGACATCTTTTAAGAGAATTGGTTCATATACAAATGATATAAACTAAATGAAATTCGGTTATGTTTTGTAACAAATGCACTAGTGGTAGATTATGTTTTGTAATGTTAATGCTCAATATTATGGGAATGTTCTACTTAGTATGGTAGGAGAAGGCTTTCATTTGACGACCAAATCAAGGCGACAAGATGTTTAAAACAACAAATGTCATATCTTTAGAGGTTAATTAGTTAGCCACAGTTGAATCCACCTTTCATGTCTTCAAATATGGTGGCTGTTGTGGGCAGGGCTCGGTATTGTAGGAGCTGTTATTGTTGTTGCTCTGACAAGGGCTGCTCTCTCCTATTTTAGGGGCGAGACCCCGGAAAGGGAGGTCAGTGTCCACTTTACTTGCTTCTTAGATACATGATCATACGAATTCGCCAGAAATGAAAATTCTTCTTTTCGTTATTTTCATGCGTGATACGAGAGCTCTTATTTGTCGTTAACATTTTTAGTTTGCTCTGTTTCATTCTGCTAAGTGCCTGTTCAAGTGCTTTGCTTCAAGTCTGTTTTGAAGTTTCGTTTATAATCTGTTTGCAAGCTGTTTTGCTTCAGTCATGTGTCCTTGGTATGTGTGCATTTTAGTCGGGTCTTAATATGTCAATTCCTTGTTTTGTCTGCATTTAGTCTAGTCAGTTAACCTCAAGTTAAGGCTGCCTGGAGTTGAATCTGTCCTGCTGGTGTCACCGTATGTTTGTTGTGTTGCATCATTAGGATTGTTCACTTTTTATTAGGATCATATCAAATCATACATGACCTTGAGTCAGTCCTACCAATGTGGCCATATATAGCTTATCTTATGGCTGTGATGATTTAATTAATTTGTCTCTAAGCTGAAAGTTAGGCATGGATCTAATTAGATTGATTGTATTTGATTAAAGGATGTTATCTTAATTAGTTACTTTGGTGATTCCTTAATTCCTCATTCTTTGACTTGCCAAGTTTCTAATTTAATATTTTGCCCATTGGGAGCTTTGGAGGAATCATCTATATATGCACATCAATTCTGATCGTAAAGAGCAGCATCAAGACTGACAGCTAGGATTCGGACAAAAGTGTTCAAGTCACTTCAAAATTCAAGATAAAAAGATATATTTGTTCAAATCAATTCAAGACAAAATTCAAGATAACAAGATCCAGACAAATTCGAGATAAAGACTATAACTCCAAGATAAAGTCTTTAAAATTTAAATCGAAGCATCAACAAACAAAACACTACAACATACACTACAACATCAGATGCAATAACAGTCCAAGTACACAAGGAACCTTGGTGATTGAAGAAGAGATAAGGTTGGAGGAGAGATAAGGATGCATCACCTCGTCTAGATTCAGAATGTGCATAGTCGGAGCATGCTTAAATCCTTGAGATAATGGCTATTTGCTTTCATACAAAAGTGATAATCTTCCTTTGTGTGTTTAAACTTTAGTAATGGATAAATCCCCTGAATTCGAAAACAATTGAATTAGGGTTTTTGCTGTTCTATAAATTAGCAGAGCATTTGCTCTGAATGATGTACAGAAAAACACAATCAATAAAATATATATATGAAGTTTACCTTTTTCTTTATGGTATCAGAGCCATTGGTGATTTAACACCATGACAACTTTGTCTATCAACGTTGCCAACTTCATCAGCCTAAAATTAAACTCCAAAAATTATCCACTATGGCGTGAACATGTTCTGGCTCTAGCTGAAAGTCAGGATCTGGCAGGACACCTTACAAACCCACACACCATCGCACCGGCGGGAATTCATCACAAAGACATACCGGTTTACGACGACGCGCAAATCCAACGAAAACAACTTTTTTGCACCCAAACCCCATCAACGACGACATCACACAACAACAACAACAGAAAGTGAAACCATTACCCTAACAAAGAATCCAGAATACACAGCATGGAAAAAGGCAGACATAATGTTAAGGGGATGGCTTATAGGATCCCTATCTGAAGAGTCCCTAGGTTTAGTTATTGAATTAACTACGGCTCAGGCTGTATGGGAAGCATTACAGAGTTCCTATGCACAAGACTCACAAGAGAGAGAGTTCAATCTAAGGCAACAAATCACCTATCTCAGAAAGACAGACGATAAGAATATTAATGAACATGTCAGGACTTTCAAGGGATTATGTGATAGCCTTGCAGCAATTGGGAAACCAGTCACAGATCCAGAAAAAGTGTACTATCTACTTACAAGCCTAGGACCAGAATATGAGACTTTCACCACTACTATGTTGAAGCCACCTAGGCCCACATATTTTGAACTAGTTTCACAGCTGCAAAGCCTGGATCAGAGGAGAACCTGGTTCTCTATGAATAAAGAATCAGAAAACTTATCTCACATGGCATTCTATGGTCAAAGGTCACCACAGCAATCCAACAGCAACAGCAGCAACACTTCCAGATTTAATTCAGCAGGCAGGGGATTCCAAGCCCAACAGAACTCTGCAAGACCTGCCATAAACAACAACCAAAAACAACATGAAGGACAGATCTTTAGGAGGATGTCAAAGGCAGAAAGGGAGCAATACAAAGATCACACTTGTCAGTGCTGTGGAATCAAAGGACATACTGAAAAAATCTGGTGGTGGAATAAACAGAAAGCTAAGAATTATGGTTTGCCACAAGCACTAGCTGCCCTAACCTTAGACAACACAGTAGCAGAAACAGAATGGATCATGGACACAGGTGCATCAAACCATATGACAGGTAACAAACATATATTACACAATTTATCTCCTTATTTAGGCTCAGAATTTGTTATCATTGGAGATGGTACACAACTACCAATACAAGGTATAGGAGAATTGCACTTATGTACAACCACATCTCCTATATCTGTCATAAATGTCTTGTATGTACCTAATCTCCAAAGAAACCTTTTATCAGTAAGACAATTAGCACACCAGCACTCTGCAGAATGTGTATTCACTAACACTGGCTTTATTTTAAAGGACATACAGACAAACCAGGTGCTCTTGAAAGGGGCACTTAGAAAGGAATTATATGTGTTATCAGGTGCACCCCAAGTGTATTTTGCTCACAGGTTCAGGTCAGGAACTACAGAATTGTGGCATCAACGATTGGGGCACATTCAGTTTTCAACCATTCAAGTTCTCAAGAATAAAGGCCTCATAGAGGTCCTAGGCACAAATAAACAGGAGCACCTATGTGAGAGCTGCCAACTTGGCAAGCTGTCCAAGCTCCCTTTTTCTCCATCTATTCATTCTAGTACTTCTCTTTTTGAATTAGTACATTGTGACTTGTGGGGCCCTGCCCCTGTTGAATCTATCAATAAATTTAGGTATTATGTAACTTTTGTTGATGATTTTTCAAAGTACATATGGTTGATTCCACTTAAACAAAAATCTAAATTTACTGATGTTTTCTTTAACTTTGAAAGTTACATTCTAAGGCAGTTTCACACTCACATAAAAAGGTTTCATTCAGATGGAGGGGGGGAGTTCATAAACACTAAACTAGCAACACACTTTCTCAAAACTGGCATAACACACCTTATATCATGTCCCCATACACCACAACAAACAGGCCTAGTAGAAAGAAGGCACAGAACCATTAGGGAACTGGGACTCACCATGCTATTTCACAGTAGGATGCCTCTGTTTTTGTGGGTAGAAGCATTCTCTACTGCTGTTTACCTCATAAACAGACTACCAACCACCACTCTTAACATGCAATCCCCATACTTTATGATCCATCACCTTCCTCCTGATTATTCTAGCCTCAGAGTCTTTGGCAGTAGATGCTATCCCTACACTTGGGATACCAAGAAGCATAAATTTGACCCAAAAACAGTTCCTTGTGTCTTTGTTGGCTACAGCAGTCAATATAAAGGTTACAAGTGCTTCCACCCCCTACTCGAAAGTTCTTCATGACTAGGCATGTAACCTTTGATGAGACCTTCTTACCCTATAAATCTAAACCTTCATTCAATCAAGCCTCTGTCCACACTATTTTTGATTCTTGGTCCACAACCACCATAGATACTCCACCCAGTACAGAGTCCCCCATAGAAATTCCTACACCTGAATCAGTCCCTTTGCACACAAGTCCCACTGTGCATCATAACACACCCATGGAACACACTGACCTCACTAATCCTCCTACACCAAACACAACACCAGATGTCACCCTTGATGGCACACCTCCAGACACTGATCCTATCCATCATGATACCTCTTCACCATCCTCACCACCTCATTCCACCAACACACCGTCCTCTCCTGATACACCAGAAATATCAGATGCACCAGATTCACCAGCATTCAACACACCAGACTCTCCACCAGCACCTCAGATAGTAACCAGAGGCCAACTTGGCATCTTTAAACCTAATCCTAAGTATGCCCTAACAGCTAGCTTACCCTCCATTCCCAGGGAACCTAAGTCAGTCAAATCTGCCCTCCAACATGAAGGGTGGAAGGCAGCTATGAAAGAAGAATTTGATGCTCTTGCACATAACAATACATGGCACTTAGTCCCTAAACAACCCAACATGCATGTTATAGGCTCTAAATGGGTGTTTAAAACCAAACTCAAATCTGATGGCACTTTGGACAGACTGAAGGCTAGACTTGTAGCCAAAGGCTACAGCCAAATAGATAGAGTGGACTACACAGAGACCTACTCCCCAGTTGTAAAACCCAGCACTATTAGAATTGTACTAAGTATTGCATTAAATCAATCTTGGCCTGTTAAACAGTTAGATGTCAAAAATGCCTTTCTTCATGACCACATCACAGAAGACATTTACATGACTCAACCACCAGGTATGACACACCCTCTTTTCCCAAATCATGTTTGCAAATTGGACAGAGCCCTCTATGGCCTTAAACAGGCCCCAAGGGCATGGTTTGACAGGTTCAGTACCTTCTTGATTACTTATGGTTTCCTTTGCAGTCTCTCTGATCCATCTCTATTCTATTATCACTCTAATCATGGGACACTAGTCCTCTTGTTATATGTGGATGACATTTTACTTACAGGTTCTACTACCAGCCTAGTGGAGTCCTTTGTTACAATCCTCAGTCAAGAGTTTTCTATGAAGGATCTAGGGCCCATCCATCACTTTCTTGGTGTACAGGTTCAGGAAACAGCCACAGGCCTGCACCTCAATCAAACACATTATGCCTCCACTATTTTGGACAAAGCACATATGCTCGATTGCAAACCCATGAGGAATCCTCTAGCTACAAAACATCCAGACATGCCAGATTCAGCTCCTTTACAAGATCCTACACACTACAGAAGTCTAGTAGGAGCATTACAGTACCTAACTTTTACCAGACCTGATCTATCATTCAGTGTCAACTATGTTTCACAGTTCATGCAGCAACCCACTCATTTCCATCTGTCCCTAGTCCATAGGATCCTCAGGTATGTCAAGGGCACCCTTGACCTTGGTATGGCATTAAACAAAGGCTCCACAGCAAGTCTCCTGGCCTTATCCCACACAGATTCAGATTGGCCAAACCTCATTGCTTATTCAGATGCTGACTGGGCAGGGTGTCAATTTACAAGAAGGTCTACTACAGGTTACTGCACTTTCCTTGGAACCAACTTAATCTCCTGGTGTGCCAAGAAACAACCTACAGTCTCTAGGTCCAGTTCAGAAGCAGAATATAAAGCTATGGCCCATACTGCTGCAGAACTTACTTGGCTCACTTATCTTCTACAAGAATTACACATAACCTTGGCATCTACTCCTGTTCTTCTATCAGATAACCTCAGTGCCCTACATATGACCATCAACCCAGTGTTTCATGCTAGAAGTAAACATATCGAGCTAGATTATCACTATGTGCGAGAGCAGGTGGCCAGACATCTTTTGGTGACTAAGCATGTTCCAGCTTCTGCCCAATTGGCAGACATATTTACAAAGGCTCTGCCTAAGGTTCCCTTCCACCTTCTTCGACACAAACTTGGCCTTCAGCCCCGGCCAAGTTTGAGGGAGGGTAAAGAGCAGCATGACATATGACACATGCAAGACTGACAGCTAGGATTCGGACAAAAGTGTTCAAGTCACATCAAAATTCAAGATAAAGAGATATATTTGTTCAAATCAATTCAAGACAAAATTCAAGATAACAAGATCCAGACAAATTCGAGATAAAGACTATAACTCCAAGATAAAGTCTTTAAAATTTAAATCGAAGCATCAACAAACAAAACACTACAACATACACTACAACATCATATGCAATAACAGTCCAAGTACACAAGGAACCTCGGTGATTGAAGAAGAGATAAGGTTGGAGGAGAGATAAGGATGCATCACCTCGTCCACATTCAGAATGTGCAGAGTCGGAGCATGTTTAAATCCTTGAGATAATGGCTATTTGCTTTCAAACAAAAGTGATAATCTTCCTTTGTGTGTTTAAACTTTAGTAATGGATAAATCCCCTGAATTCGAAAACAATTGAATTAGGGTTTTTGCTGTTCTATAAATTAGCAGAGCATTTGCTGTGAATGATGTACAGAAAAACACAATCAATAAAATATATATATGAAGTTTACCTTTTTCTTTAGATCGATGTGCATGCATGTACATTATCTTCATAGGAGCAATTCAGCATATTTGTTTATCTTAGATAGAACTTGTTAATTAGTGCAAGATCAATTCCAAAGTAATATGTCGCAAGAGAACCTTTGTATTTTGTCAACTTAGAGATTCAATCTAGCTACATTATTATTTGTAAAAATATTCAATTTAATTGGAACTACCTTTATCTTGGTGCATAAAGTTCGTATCGTTATTTTTCTTCTTTTGTTTCTTTTAGTCTAAATTATTCATGTCGTCGTATATGGGCGGATCCACGTGTCCCGGGGTCACGTGACTCCATTGAAATTTTTTTTTTTTATAAAAAAAAAGAATTAGTATTAAAACTACGTAGTTTTATTGTTTAAAAGTGTCGTTTTGTATGTTTTAGTCTTCGGTGACCCTTTGAATTTTTTTTGGATAAAATATATAGTTTTAGACTCCGATGACACCACTGCAATAAATTCCTGGATCCGCCAGTGCGTATGAGTGTACTATGTGGCCGTTTTGTCACGGGTGAATTATTTTGCTATGTAGTTAATTACTACAGGCTCTCAAAGTCAATTTTGACATGCTTTAAATGTGAATTACAACATTGTATAAATTAATTACCGCGTGCCTTGCATGTCGCAAACACTAGATTAATTTACGACATGACCTACAACGACATTCTTTTGTATGTCGTAAAATCTTTTTTACAACGTGCAATGCACATCGTGAAAGTTAATTTGCAACATGCTTTTCATCGTTTTACAACGTTCTTTTCATAGTTTTACAGCGTGTATTTTGCACGTCGTAATTGTTTTGAGCATTAACTGGGGGTTACAACGACGTGCATGTTTACGACGTGCATTGCACGTCGTAATTGCTTGGTTTTCTTATATGTCATAATCTTGGTCAGTTTCTGCATTTTATTTTTTTTCGAACTATCATCTCTCACAAAAGCATGTTTTCGTGTTGAACTATCATTTCTCACAAAACCTTAAACTGAAGAGAGTTAGATAATTAATATTATATATACTTCAACACGCCCCTCAAGTGTGGCCATAGTATTTTTTAGGGAGACCCAACACTTGTTGTTTTCTTAGCCTTGTTTGGGTGACTGTGCTTGGAGCGATGTTTAATTTGAACCCATGACATCTTGCTCTGATACCATGTTGAACTATCATCTCTCCCAAAAGCTTAAGGTGATGGGAAGATAGATAATTAATATTTTATATACTTCAACATTTCGTAATTTATTTTATAGGATAAGGTTGTAAAGGACCATTTTACATCTTATTTATGTAAAAAGGACAACAAAAATATGCAATGGTTGAAAAGGACAAAAAGTAATGTCAATCCAAAAATACCCTTTATAATTACAAGTAGTCTCAATCCTCCATTATGTGCATCATTCCTCCATTATCCTAAAATCTGGAAACCCTACTCCTTCATTCTGCGCCTCCTTCTCAACAAATTGCTCCTCATTCTTCTACAACAAATGATAAGATCCGATCCTGCATTTTCAGTGGAGTTAAGCGGCGAATCCGTTGCAGCATCATCAGCTACAACACGAGAAGTTAAGCGGCGACGAATCCATTGCAGCAACCATAGAGAAGTTAAGCGGCGGCACGAGAAGAAATCACCGGAAACGTTGATCGGAGAATCCATTGCAGCATCATCAGCGGCGGAAGAACAAATAGAATCATCGATCGAGTGATGTGCATTCTTGTGATGGGAATCATATTCAATTTTGCTTTCAAACGTTGATCAATTTTGCTTTCAATTAGTTGATCAACCATAGAGAAGTTAATCTGCTTTTTTTTTTGATGCTTTCAAACGTTAATCTTCTCTTTTTTTTTTTTTGATGCTTTTTGACCGATTCTTTGGAAAACCGTTTTGGTTGATACTTCCGCCATTCATTAGGCGAATTTCTTTGCTAATTATCCAAAAAAAATAAATTGAATTATATGAAGATGATATCTCCCAAACCGTGTTGATTTTTTTTTGATTTTACGCACTTTCTTTACCAAAATGATATCTCCCAAAGCTTGTATGAACTCACCCCTTTTATCTGTTCGAATTTTTTGTTTTGTTTTTTTTTGTTCTTTTTCAAGAAGATAAGTTAAAATGTTCGTGATCATCTTTGGTTGAATTGATGAACAGAAGAAGAATTTAAAATAATCGTGTTTGGAGTTATTTCCTTGATTTTTCATTTGAAATGCATCTTTGAAGTTCTGTGTGTATTCTTGTCCGTCCATATGATATGTGCATAGATATCTATATGTGTTTTTGTAATGTTACTACATTATTTGGAATTGGAACTACATACAATCTGTGTTTAATTTCTATAAAATGTAAATGCATTGTTACTACATTGTCTTGACCTAGGACTACCTCTTTTTTATGGTTCATACAACTACGGCAAGTGTAACTATGTTGTGTTGCAAAGTTACTACATGTCCTGGAATGTGATAGATATGATGTTACGAAAAGTTACTACATGTTCGAAAAGTTACTACATGTTTCGGAATCATTTGCACATGTTACACATTTTTTGACTTTTGTGTCTACATTTATGTGGCTTTACGGTGCAATGGTGGGCTATAAATACAATGGTGTGTATTGTTACTACATAATTGTAAACTGTAACTAGGTTTTTTTATATTGTTACTACATTGTCATGACCTAGGACTGCCTCTTTTTTATGGTTCATACAACTTCAGCAATTGTAACTATATTGTGTTGAAAAGTTACTACATGCTCTGTAGTGTGACTAATATTATTTCGTTGACAAAGTAAACCATACATCGACATGTATTTGGATCGATGTTGAAACATGTTGGTTGTTAGCACATTTTGTTTACATTTTGTTTACATTGCAATTGTGTGTATATGTGTTTAATTTCTATAAAATGTAACTGCATATGTTACACACGTTTGCTTGATGAGAAACTCAAGTTAGTTCGCGATTTTCTCCCATTTTTTCCACAAATGTGCACGATCTTAAGGTCCTCGAATCCCCTATTGGGTTCCCCTTCCCAATTAGGGTTTAGATTGGTAACGTTTCGACATTTTTTCCAAGGGACATGTAGTAACGTTTCGGCATTTTTTGTAATGTTACTACATTTGTGTAATGTTACTACATTTTTGTATGAATATGCACGATCTTAAGGTACACAAATCCCCTATTGGGGTTCCCCTTTCCAAGTAGGGTATAGAAAGAGTAACGTTTTGGCATTTTCTATGAATGTGCACGATCTTAAGGTACACAAATCCCCTATTGGGGTTCCCCTTCCCCAGTAGGGTATAGAAAGCAATGGAAACACCCTTAAACATAGTAACACATAATGTAGTAATTCGTAGTAACACCAACACGTAGTAACACCAGCACGACTTTAATGTGAAAAGAAAAAAAAAATATTATCATTAAGGGTATTTTTGTACATCTCTTTTTTTTTGTCCTTCTCAACCAAATATTATTTTTTTTGTCCTATTCTTCATTTAAGATGTAAAGTTGTCCTTTAGGACCACCACCCGTTTATTTTAATAGAATAATGGTGAAGAAATGAATCGGACATAGTGGCTTGCAGGCTATCTATAGTTTCAACTTTATTAGCAAAAGTACTAGATCGGTTGTAGTATAGATAGTGGTAAGTCAAGATCTATCCCCACAGGAGTTAATTCCGGATAGATATACCATACATTGCAAGTTTGTTTGGTCGGTCCAAGCCGGAAATGGGGTAGGGTACGGTTTGATGAAACTACAATAAGAACGTAAATCATCATGATTAGCTAGGTTGTTATTTTTATTTTTTTTTGCATAATATCCCTTAATCAATTAAAAATAGTCGTCTCTACGATATGAAAATCAACAACTTTTTTATCACATGAACGCTTGTTTCAAGGAGCTGAATGAAATAACCGCTGTAAAATCTTCATTCCCTTTATTTTCCCTTTATGTTATTATCGGTAAAGGTTATAACTTTTTTTTTCTAACACTTTTCTATAATTTAGATAATTAATGTGTCATAATTTATTAATAAACACCCTTAAAAGGACCATAAAATGCAAGGATATTGGTATAGTGTGTGAAACCCATGGAAAATACGTTCTTCAATTCCAAATAAACATACATTTTCAACCAAGTTATTGCGCTCACAAATACATATGTTAATCATACCATACCATGCCACCTGAAGAAGCACAAATAAAAAGGAGAAAAAGAAGGGAAAAAAAGATCACAGTAATTAATTATAAAAGCACCAAACCAATGATGTCTCCACATGCAAATGAAAGTACAAGAGTGTATTTGTCGTGATAATTTTGTTTTGAAACTAATACTTCTCTTCTTATTAATTAGTGAATAGGACATTGCAGACGTTGAGTTGACACGGCAACGAGTCGACTCGCTCTAGAAGCCGTGAGTCCAAACATATCATCCATATCAAGCTCACTAGGGTTCATACCATTAGGCAATTCCCAGGTGAAACAATGAAGAAGATGTGCCACAGCCATTTGTATAGTATAAAACCCTAGTTGCATGCCGGGGCAAGACCTTCGACCCGACCCGAATGGAATGAACTCGAAGTCTTTGCCCTTGAAATTAGGAACACCATCATTCATAAACCGAGACGGTTGAAATGTTTCTGGTTCTTTCCAGAAGGTTTTGTCACGTCCGATCGCCCACACATTGATCATGACACGTGATTTTTCAGGGATTCTAAACCCAAAAACCTCAGCCGCCTTAGAGGTCTCGTGGAAAAGTACAGGAATAGGAGGGTGGAGTCTTAGGGTTTCTTTTAAACAACTGTTCAAGTAGGGTAACTTATCAAAGTCAGTATCTTCGACCTTTCGGTCGAGACCAACGACATCGTGAAGCTCCTGTTGCACTATCTTCAGATCCGATGGATTCTGTATCAACTCCGCCATGGCCCATTCTATCGCGGATGCTACCGTTTCTGTCCCTCCAAATATTACATCCTAAGGAATTGAAAAGATCACGAATATGTGGTCAACAAATCAAATGACGAAAATGCTAGTTTTACAACAAAAATTTACACCGTTAATTATGATGGAACTCGCATTTTTACACCTTTCATTACATAAATAATAGGGATAATGACATTTTTAGTCCATTTTGTTTCATGAAATTTCCACTTAGTCCTCAATATTTCATTTTGCATTTTAGCTATCTTTTTATCTATGATATTTTTTGTTTTACATTTTCAGTCCAAATTTTCACGTCTCAAGCTTCTATTTATTATAGCATTTCATACCTTCTATGCAATAAACTTGACACGTGACAATTTGAAGTGAAATATAACAACAACCAAAAAAAAATCATATATGATGAGATAAAGTGAGAAAAATGAAACATTGGAGACTGAAATAAAAACTTCATAAAACAAATTAAAAGAAACTAAAGTCGTCATTATCCTTAAAATATATGAGATATTTTATGGTATAACCGTTGTACTAATTGTAATTCATTGTGACATCATATTTTTACTCTCTCTCGCCATACTCCTACTATGTGAAAGAGGGTAGAGTGTAGATATAATGCATGCCAATCACTATATATACCATACTTATAATTGTCATAGAATAAAAAAATATTAAAATACAATCGTTGTAGCTGGTGTAATTCATTATGACCACATATTTTTATTCTATCTCACTATACACACTCTTACTGTATGAAAGAAAGTAGAATATAACGCATGTCATTTGATATAAAACCTAAGAAAGACAATATTGTTGACAAGTGACTAACCATGATGATAGCTTTGATATTATCCCTTGTAAGTCTCATGGAGCCATGCAAATCTTGAACCCTAGAAATTTCATCACCATAAAAGTCAAGCAATTCATCAACCATATCATTTTCAACACCCTTTAAACCATTCTTTTTGTGGAGATGATCATCAATAATGGAGTCAATGAATCCATCAAGTGCTTCCCTAGCTTTGACTAGTCTACCCTTCATGCCTTGGGGATCAATCCAACTTAAACAAGGGATAAAATCACCTAAACATACTTCACCAAACAACTTGGAGAATTCCTGCAAGATTTTTATAAATTCATCTTGCCCGTAGTTTTTGTGCAACCCGAATGCAGCCCGATAAGTAACCTGAAAGAAAGTGTAACAGATAAAAATGTTATTCCACTGATATACTGTATATATAAGTATAACAAATTAACTAAAGGATAAAAACAAACTAAAGGAACCTTCATAGTTAATCCAAACAATAACTCCCCAACGTTCACCGCGGAGCCACAACCCTCCGCCACAACTCTTATCATTCGATCAACCTCATCTCGAACCGAGTCCCAAGACTCGGCCCTTCTGCGACTGAAGAGTTTCATTACAGAAATTTTTCTCATTTGCCGCCAGAAGGGCCCGTATTGAGCAAACGCCATGTCAGATCTATCATAAGTCAGATATTTTATTGCTACAGTCGCAGGGCGGTTGGAAAATATATTGTCTTGAACTTGAAGAACTTCACGGGCTATTTTCGGGCTCGAAACCACAACCATGTGAACAAGCCCTAGACGCAGATGGAAAAGCCCACCATGTTTTTCAGATAGCTTTGCTAGGCCGCGGTGAGATAGTTGATCCATCTCTTTTAGGTTTCCGATCAACGGCCAACCTTTTGGACCAGGAGGGTAGGGTTTATGTTTATGGTTGAATTTTGATGAAATAAACAGGACAAGAAGCAGAAGAACAAAACACAGGAGCAAAATAATGGGACTCATTTATATTCCAAGATGTTAATGAAGGTATGAAAATTCAAGTTTTGAACTCAACTCTTAGCTTGTGTTATGAAGATCGCAGATCAACACACATATATATATATATATATATATATTCATCTTCTTTAATATTTTACATGGCTACTTGAATGAGTCGACTCAGTTGCAGTGCCGGCTAAAGTCGGGGTTGTCCAAGTCACCAAATTCACATTCAACTTTTTTTTTTTTTTTTTTTTTTTTTTTTTTTTTTGGTTGAGGATTTAACATAGCAATTTTTTGTTTTTTATTTTGAGATACACAACGTGAAAAATCGAAAATGATATGTTTGTCATTTTAGTGTATATAGGAAAATAAGTAATTGTCGATCAACTGACGGAAAGAGTCATATATATTCTTGTTTTGTTGAGTTTTTTTTATATTCCTCAAGATCAATGGTACTTTTCTGTTTGTCTTAATAAAAGAAAAAAACCAAAAAAAAAAAAAAAAAAAAAAAAAAAAAAAAAACATAAAGAGATGAAGTCAAGAATAGTACTTTTTATAATTTAATTTGACAGCAAATACTGTTTTTTTTTCCCTTTCTACAAAATTATTTTCGTCCTTATATTCGGAATAGTGATACATCCATTACTTATCTTACCACAACATCTTATATAATACAATTAACACCATCAATTTTATTGAGACCTGTCACAATAAATAATTCATTATTTTAATCAACACTCATAAAGCATTTAGTAGTATGTACACTACACACAAATATGTAGTGCAAATACCATTTCTCTTCTATTTGTCCACCTCAATAGTTACAGACACATAAAACACAAGAAAGATGTTGACATCCATTACGAATATGCTAAGTTTATACATATTGATGTACAGAAAAAAAAAAATATATACACATAATGATAATTCATTACGAAAATGATAAGTTTATACTTTTGATGTATATAAAAGATATATAATTCTCGATTATAGAATAATATAAAGCATTTATTATGCTTTCTACGCCTTAAAACATACGACATTTTAGCTTATAGTACCAATAAACTTTTGTCATAATTATTATCGATCCAATTATTTTATATTCTTTTACGACTATTAAATTAATAATAATCAAAGGATAATTTTAAAATCATGACTACAGGTAGACAATAGCCTCTCAATTCTTGAAAATTTGTATGCATAAAATGCATCTCTATAACCAAAAAAATTATGCTATAAACTATTGTAGATGTGATATAAACAAGGGCAAACTTGAACGAGTATGCTTGAAAAAGCAAGGAATCTGTAAAATATGTTTCGTTTTAATAAAATTTAAAGCACCCGTAATGGAATTACGGTCATTTTGCTTGTGCAGCACACTTTGAAAATAATTCAACATCTTCACAATCGAATTGTGTATAAATTTGATTCTGAAGAGATCAAATTTCAATGTGATTTCTCAAGAGTAAATTGACTACGGTACCGATAAAAGTGCCACATTTAAAGGAACCCCTTTTTTTTCTACTTGGTACACCACATCAATGTAAAAATAGGGACATTGTTATTGGCACTGTACTGAATCTACTTATCGGCACTATAGTGATTTCGATATCTTCAAAGTCTGAATTTAAGTTCAAAATTCGACTCTACAAAGTCAAATTTTAAACGAAATGTGGTGCCCTGATAGATTCGGCATGGTGCCAATAAGAGTGGCCAACAAATAGACGGTTACACAGGACACCACACATTTTTATTTACAAATAATGAATCTAGCTATAGCACCGCACTTGCATTTTCTTTTTAACACACCTGGAATCGACTTTTCGAAAGTCGATCCTAAAATCAACCGTCACAAAACCAATTCTAGGTTGGCACAATCGATTCTAGGATCGACCTTCAAAAAATCAATCTTCACATTCGGTGTCAAGTATGGTGCCACATGTTATTGTGGTGTCATAGGTAATATACATAAATTTGTGTGGTGCCATAAGTAAATCAACCGAGACAGATACCCCTCAATTCGGGCACCTAAGTAGATTTAGTTTGGTGCTTTTAATGGCTCCCTTGTTAAAACCTCTGGTATTTATCCGGTGCCCAATATCCAAACCATACTTTTACTACAATCAAGACAATTAATGTTCATAGAAAATCACAAGTTAATATACTCAGAGGTGTAATAATGAGCTGCAACAAACTACATATAAACTTCTATTACACCCTCTATTCAATCTTTCTGCATAAAATCAGCACCCCTAATCATTTGGATTAATAATAATATTGATAATACAAAAAGTAAACCAAAAGATTCCACATAAAAAGGAACCCCAGTTTTTACTTCTTGTTTATACATCAGTAAACAATAATTATTGATTCTTAGAGAATTATCAGGATCCAGATATTTATGGATGCAGATACCCACATGATGCTCCTTTCTTACAATGCCCGCTTTCGTAAAATTTGCAAACACGTGGTCCTTTCGGCATTGGCCTCGAATAACTGCCGCCGCTTCCACCACCGCCAACGCCACCGTTGTGTTGTTGCCTACCCCACACTGGCCTACCACCACCACCCCTACCAAATCCTAAGTCCCCACCACCACCACCACCACCACCACCACCACCTTGGAACTGCCAGTCCCGTGATCCGTTAAACCTATGCGGGTTATTATCCCAACCCGGGTTTCCGTTAAAAGATCCAAGGCTCAAGTTTGGGTTAGCCCATGCAGTGTTTAAGGGTGGTCTCCACCCAACATCTGCGAAAGCTTGAGGCGGCGGACCGGCCCAGCCCATGTTCATGTTTCCTTGGACCGAAGCCCAATTATGACCGGCAGCATTAATCATAGCTTGGTTCATAGGAGGATGAATATCTGAACGATTTTCCCATATATTGATCGGATAGTTACCGGATTTAGCTTCACCTTCTGTACTTGTACTCGGATGTAAATCGGTCCTTTTCACAGGGTCAAAACCGTCAATTTGTGAGGCACCAATCGAATGCTGATCAATTTCAGCTTGTTGAGAAGGAAAGCTAATAGCATCACTTTTACTAGCATCAGTGTTTGGACTTAACTCTTCAATAGAACTAAAACAGTCATTTCCGTCCCCACATCGCATAGCAGAAGACGGTGAGGGGGGCATACCAATTTGAGACTCCATAGCATCAACTTCAGCTAAAAGATCAGATACAGATTCCTCAGCTAACGTACTAAACTCGATCGGTTCATGGGGCCAACTAGAAATGTTAGGCAAAGGGTGAAACGGTAAATTGTCATCAAGATGACGACTGGCATTGGAATCCGAAGCATCAACTCCATCTGAAGGTTTTAACATGGGAACAAGACCGAAATCCCATTCCTTGCACGACGGTTCAGCTGAGTCTTGTCCAGAAATACTAATGGTCCAGCCTAAATCTTTTAAGGAAATCTCAGGTGGCCCGGAAGACTGTCCTAAGTGATTTTCGTCAGTCAGTTCTGTTGGCGGCTCAGGGTTAGGTAGGTTCTCGACGTCTATAGGGTTCGGTTTAGGGCTAGGCAGAGGTGGATCCTCATCTGTTGGATTTGGTGTAGATGTTCTGACATCTGAGACAGTCATACCATTGGTACTAGGAACACGTGCTGATAATGACCTCAGCATTTCAGCAGCTTGAATATCCATAAACACAGAGTCCTGCTCATTAGGCTGACTTTTCAAATCCTTAATTTCAGATTTCGGCGTAGGGCTTGGTAGCTCAACAAGATCCAAATCAACTTTAGTGTTCATTACAGAAGCTACTACGTTACAATCCCCGCTGTTTAGGTCTAGATTCAGAACTGGTGGTCGGTTTTGTCCAGAAGATACAGGCGAATAATGCTGTGGTGCCACAGGTAAATGCTCGGTCTTGTCTGCATCGTTGACCTCACTAGTAACAATCTTTGGCAGATCAGAGCACGGTACATTTACGGGTTGCTTCTCATTGTGAATAGGCTCTGCAATTCTATCAAAAGTACGAGAATCTGACCCCACCTGTGCTGTTGCGTTATTAGTAACAATCTTTGGCAGATCAGAGCACGGTACATTTACGGGTTGCTTCTCATTGTGAATAGGCTCTGCAATTCTATCAAAAGTACGAGAATCTGACCCCACCTGTGCTGTTGCGTTATTATTCCTAGTATCACTGCCCAAGTTCTTCAAACTATCATCTACACAAATACTAGTATCCGTAACGATCCCAGCTGCTACTCGAGGCTCGGAGAAAATACTATGATATAACTCGATGTTCTTGTGGAATTGTCCGCTCAAAGCATCATTCAAAGAAATGGAGTAATGTTGTTCATTGACTGTCCATATACTCATATTTACTGGGAAGTATCCAGTTGTACTCCATTTCTGAAGTTGAACCATAGAAAACGGGCCTTGAATTTTTCCGTTCGGGTCCCGATAATGCCATATTTTCTCCGTTTGTATGTTGATGGCAAGGGATGAGGTTTGGGACACAGGAGGTGTTATTGCCCTTTCTGAATCAGATCTTAGTAGAGATTGATTACTACAAATACTTGAAGAATTACCAAAAGAAGAAGCAGCATGATTTTCTTGATGTTGGAAACAATTGGGCCCACCTCCATTGCTTTTCTTTTCGACTCGTTGAACATTGTTATCTTCTTCTTTGGCTGAAAATTTGTTACTACTGATATTAAGGTACAAGAAAAAAAGAAATCTCTCTCCAATTAATTATACAAAAGGGATAAAGACCTTTTTGGTCCCTTTGTTTCACATTTTTGGCATTTCTATCCTGAATGTTTCATCTTGGCACTTTCACCCCTCAACTATGCAATTTTTTACCTTTTAAGTCCTTTTTTATGTGTCATGGTTTTATTGGTTAGAGCATTTTGCACCTCAATGCTGGATGTTGGACACAGTGACACATTGGACTGAAAAAGTAAATAAGAAAATGCATAGATGAAGGGGGAAAAGTTCCACTGTGATACGTTGGGGATAGAAGTGCAAAAATCGTGATATAAAACCGAAAGTGTTTTTGTCTCTTTTAAACAATACTAAAAAATCTCACCACTCTTCTTTGGACGGAGTAATTGGGTCCCGATGATGCTAAGATTAGAGTGACCTCGCTTTAAAACTCCATCTGTAGATTAGGAACCATAAGCAGTTGAACGAGCTATAGGGGGCAGGGGTAGGGGTAAAGGGAGGGGGTGGAGGGGAAAAAAAAGACAAATAAGCCCAAGGGTGTTAGGTAACCTCGTTTCTTATCGTTTTCACGGGTGTCTTCTTCGGATTCATAGTTTGGGTTCATCTTGGGATCTGCGTGTACCTCTGGGATCTCATTTAGCTTCCGCTGGCGTTCTTCAGGAGTCTTTAAAACCTGCAGTTTCTCTACACATTCTCTAAGCGTGGTAATAGTTAAAGAATCTCCAAGAACTTGCAAAGATCAACAGTTTCAGAGGAGACGACGAAAAACCCGTAATCAGAATGGACTCTAAGCATTTTACCATTGCATCATAAAAATGTGCACTTTTGGCCCTCATCTATGTTTTTTTTTTTACGTTTTCAGTCCATTCTTGCCACGTGTTAAGTTTAAAATAGTCGGAACATGTTGTACCTTCAATGCTCGATGTTGGACAAGTGGCACTTTGGACTGAAAATGTAACAAAAATGCATAAGATGAAACATGGGAGATAAAAATGCAAAACCGGTGAAACAAAAGGAACCAAAAACGTCTTTATCCTTTTGAGAATAATCTGTTTCAAAAGACTCGTAACCTTTTGAGCTATATATACATCTATGGAAACATAAAGACATAAGTTTTCACTAACCAATATTGAATACAATAGTCTATTATAAAAGGATATTCCTTTTTGTGCCCCTTCTCATTAGCTCTGTCGCGTAGATGACTAAGCCGTAATATCTCTGCAACAAGCCACTGCATTAAAAAGCTTTAAGCCGTAAGAACATCACATAAAAGAAACTAACCAAAAAAACAAACGAGAACACACAGATATAAGCAACAAACTCACGTCATCAAACCTCATAGCCTGAAGGGCCATTGCTTTCGTTTGAATTTCACCCTACACCAGAATAGAAAGATAAGAAAGATAACACGAGATTATTCTCGTAAGGTTTGTAATCAATACCGTCAGATGCACTCACCACAGTCATTCGTTTCACTAGACCCCATTTTATACTTTGTCGTAAGCGTCTACATTCTTCCTGAAATTAGAAATTCATTTATTAACAATCAGTATAAAAAGCTCAAGACCATGTTTTATAGTTTTCCATTAACAGCTATATTCATCTTCGAAATAAGAAATTCATTTCAAAACAACAAATATAGAATAATATTATGCTGAAAAGTTACATAATAAGAAAATGAGCTAATCATCACGGTAGAAAAGATATGAGGAGTTAAAGACCTTAAAAAAAACACTGAACTATCATACAAATTTATTAATGATGGGAAAATTATCAAGAACGAATCTACTCGCATATTACTACTGCTGAAGATCAAAAGCAATTGTTTACCTCCGAGAAATCTTGATTTGAGATTGCAACGATGGACATCGTCTCTTTCTTGTCTAAATTTAGTACCTCAAGCAAGATATCAGTGGTCTTATCACCAATTTTATAAGATTCCACGGCTTTGCTTGTACCTGGATAAAAAACACAAATTACGTTGAAGAGTTCAAACAATTCCAAATGAATGATCCGCAGCAATCGATAAGCATGATGTGAATAAGTAAATATACCAACAACTTGAACAAGCCTATAGATATCTTGTTTCTGATCATTAGTAGATACTCTTATACGAACTATTGAGCCAACAACTTTTTCATGGAACTTTTCCACTTGATCAAGAAGGTTCTCCATCATACTTCGCCGCAGGAATATCAATTTGACGTTATGGTTATCGATTGCAGCATATTCATCTAGATTGACCTGAGATGCTTTTTCTTCGCCTTTCTTTCTAGTTTTCTGTTTCTTACTTTGATTTGATACACAATGATTACTGTTATCATTAGCAACGTGGCTTCCAGACCCAACAATTCCTGCTGGAATAACAGCATTCTTCTCGGTATCATCTGTTATAAGATAATGATATTCGAGAAGCTTTAGCATTTCGATATGGCCAACACGCGATTTCCCAAACAGAGTCTTCAGCCTCGAATCACATATAATTTGGCTCTTTTGTTGAGGGTTCCGAAGATTGTTCACCTTAATGTACTCCATTAAAAGAGCTTGGACATCAAACTGAGAAAGTACCGACGTATCCCCGTTCCTCATATGAGCAACAAACTCCAGAAGTTCTTGTGATGCCCAGTCCATGCAACCATCCGATATTTTCCTTTTTTCGGAACTGCGCTTTTCAGGGCTAACGGCATCTTGGTCTGGCACTTGATTCTGTTCTGGTAAACTTTTCTGCTCTGAATTCTCACTGGACGTTGGCAATGTAGGCAGCGGCACACCACCAACAGCAGCAATATCCTTCTCACGAAGTTTTGGTTTAAATTTGGTTCCAACTACTCCTTTGAATGGATTTTTTGCTTCCATAAGTTCATCTAAAGTTAAAGACCACTTGGTTTTTAATACGATCCAGTACACCTTGAATAGATACTCCCAGCTGGTTTTGTCATCAAAATCCACTTGAATCTGGGAAAAAAGATGCAGCCAATCTTCAAAATCGCGTACATATGGACATCTTATTTATTTACAGAAAATGTATATAATATCCCAAACTAAAGACAGTAACTGCCTTATGTGACAATCATTTAGTACTGAATAAGTTGTCATTTCTTTATATTCCTTATGCACAGTACCCACTTCTTATTTAGGAATTAAATCCTCGAAACGATCCAAACCAAGGACACTCGTCAACATATAATCCAATCAGGTTATAGGTTTCAGCCATTGAGTTTGTAAACATGCTAACATATAGAAATATGCTAAGCAGGTTAAAATACCCAAATAAAACATCTAACAATTCAGTGCTTAGTATATACATCAATCAATGAGGAAAAAAAATGAGAACAAGCCCAAAATAGACAAATATGATATAGTTATCATACCGATTCCTTGTTTTCAGCATCTTTATTTTCAATCATCATAATGATTTTCATACATATTGAGCAAAAACCTCTATTTCCTCTGACGGAGACATACTCAGAATTCTTGGTGCACTTTTTGCACAAGGAATATGTACAAGTATAGCAAAAATGGAGGGATGGCTTCTCACAAACACTACATATGTGCCAACCTGAAGCCGTAAAGACAACGGTTATGTCAGTAAATTGAAATTAAACATACTGAAGAGGGCAGGAAATTCGCAAAATTTAAAACACAACAGATTAGGAAAGTGCTTTACCAAAAGATTAGAACTGACACAGGCAGAAACTAGAACTACCCCAAAACGATTAAAATGCCACAACGAATGTACAGATAATCTTTAGAGCAATGATGGACACGATAAAAAAGAGATAAACTATACAAATATACTCTACAAAGAGAGGAAGGAAGCCACATAAAGGCAAGAGATGAGGAAGAACAAAGCTTAATAACAACATAGAGCTCTACTTTCGATCACAAATATACAAAGCTTCCAAGAAATGCCAGCATGTTTTTTTGCAGTCATTTGAGCTTAATAACCTTGGAGAGCCACTCTCATAGATATGCATAGGAGCTGATTTTGCACTAAATGCAGATTATACTAAGCGGTTTTCGTGACTCGAAATCACGACACAGGGTCGCAAAGAGACTGCTATTACCCCTACGTATAGATTCTCTTCAAAGGATAGGAAAACAGTGATCGATTAAGTGCAGCAAACAGTTTACTCAAAGTATTTGGATACCTCAGGTTCTAAAGTGCAAGACAAATACAGTTTGATCTGAAGATGTTGAGCACGAAACTTCATTTTTAAACATATGATGCATGTCCAAACCCTCTTTATTCCTTTTTTCTTTTTCTATAAAATCTGAAGGCGTCTGATTTTCCCTTTTATGGTATCAATTCTTTGTATTTACATCAATAGATGATGTAGTACATATGTTAAGCTTCAAAAACTTTCTAATTATTAACATGCGATACGATAACAAAAGAGATCAATACAATCAGTGAATCTACAAATATGGTATTCAAACAAAATTTCAACTTAATAATACACAAATTTAATTTAAATCTTAATAGGAGCTTAGACTGGTTTTCAAAAAAAGTAAAGTCAAGCAAAACAGGATACGAAAATTAGCAGTGTTCTTTTAGGATTAGAAGGGGAAAGAATCGAGTAAGAAGGGCAAAATTTGAATGGATTATGTTATCCTCCACGTCACCCTCCCTGTCACAATTATCTCATAATTATCCGTCCTATCTTTAGATCAAATTAAAAAACAAAGAGCAACCAATATTACATGCCCTTTCTATGATACCAAGAAAATATGCTACAAGGGCATGATAAGCTTCATATTCAAATAAAGATTGTGCAAAGACAACATAATTTTGAGTAACGAATCAAACACGATTCACGTTCTTACAAAAGTACAAGACCTATTAAAAAAATTTAACCTTTAACCACTTGGTGGACAATTTACAAGAATCATCCTTCTGTTGTATTTTTATCTTGCAAAATTAGCATATCAACACTAACAAAGGGTACTTAGTTTGATTATTGCTAACAAAACTATGTACCATAATTCAGAAGAAAAAATTAAAGATATAAATTTATATCCATCAATAGTATTTGACATTAATTAAAACCA
This sequence comes from Gentiana straminea, assembly GCA_036785695.1. Lineage (NCBI taxonomy): Eukaryota > Viridiplantae > Streptophyta > Magnoliopsida > Gentianales > Gentianaceae > Gentiana > Gentiana straminea. The sequence goes on from JAVUPR010000085.1 coordinate 3,736,832, forward strand.
AATTAAATCATTTTAGACCATGATTAAAATATACTTGATAGCATATTCCAATAGTGAAATGTTTTGTTTTGTCAAAAAAAAATAGTGAAGTGCATTAAAATGATATGAGGTTGCCTTTTTATAGATTAGAGTACCAAAATTTGTCGCTAAATTCTTGAACGGTTTCAATCGAAAAGTAAGTTAAGGGCTGTGTCGCGTGTCATTCTTTCTTTCCTTCTTTTTTCTAATGAAATGGAATGGTTTAAAAATAAAAATAAAATTCACAAGAGTTACATAGTGCAATATGTATACAGCAAAAGAAAGATAAAACAGTAAAGATGGGTTGATTGAGTCTAAAAGCCAAGACAGGCGCAGTTCCCTTTCCCTGTGAGCAGCTGTGGAGATAAGTCTTTCTTTCTTTAGTTAAATCCATGGAAGAACATTCTAACAAGGTGCCCATAATTGTCGAATATAATTAAGTTTGTTACTAAAGTTTTCCTTTCTTAGGCAATCAGCTTTGTAAGGATATATCATATATGAGACCAAAACCGTCAAAAAGCAAATGCTTTGAATGAAAACCAAAACTTTGAAAGTTAAAGGATCTTGGGTCCTTTCTAAAATTATAAATCATACGTAAGCCCTTAATCATTCTTGAAGAAGTAAACTTCTATTTATCATCCCCTATCCAATGATCCTTCACTGCACCCCCCCCCCCCCCCCCCCCCCCCCCAACCCCTTCCCTCTAACTTCATCAGTACTTTGAACTGAACTTACCCACAGATCATTTACTGCAATTCGAAACTTCCACACTATAATTGAGCCGTTATCAAAATCTATCATACAGTGCTTACAATTGATTGCTTTTTGTTGTAAGGGAATATTAAAAAACATTGCTACAAAGAATCGGACTTCCGACTTCGATAAATTCCTACTAGATAAAGCCATAGTTTATTGAAAAGATCAGGATCATCTGTATCTATGAATGAAAATCTCCTAAAACTAAATTAGGTACCAAGTATTTAATGAAACAACAAAGAAATGAAAGAACCTACCACAATCCCATCTGGTCTTAGATGTGAAAAATTTCTCATCACGCTTAATACAAGCTGGATGGTATGCTTTCGGACAACCCCTGAAAATTCATGGAAAAAACTCATAAAGAATTGAAGAAACAATTCCATGAAATTGAATTTTAATGCGGATTACTTACAGCTATAAGAAATCAAAACGAGCTTTTGGTAAATGAAAATGAAATGTAAATTAAAAGACAGAGACAGACACCACTCACTTGCGATCACACAGCACAAGAGAACCACCATCGAAGCAAATGAAACAAACATCCTCTTCTTCTTCTTTAATCATCTTCGGAGCCGGAAGTTTAGGAACATAGCTTCTAGACGGCCGCCCACGCTTCTTTTTCTCCATCATTTGATCCTCCACCATCACCGGCGTTATCATCACTTGCCCCATAACCGGAGCAGCTACAGCCGGAAGAATCTCTGAACCAGCAACCAAAGGCATTTCAACTTGCTGTTCCCCACCTTTAACCTCCACCACACCAGCTCCAACCAGCTTAGAATCATCCACACGACTCTCCAACTCCATACCCGATCCGATCAAATTCTCACTCTGACCTAATAAAGCTAAATCTCCACCATCCATACCTCAAATGCCGATCAACCCCCACTAAAACCCCTAAATTCCCAGCTCCTTTACCACCTTTTCACCTTTTTTTCTCCAATAATCAGTTACCCACAAGTAACAGAATTTGTCCACACGTGACTAACACCTCCGGACTCAAAAGCATCGGGAAAGTAAAACATTCAGCTGAAAAAGTACTTACACATACAAAGAGAGGACAGACACGGTGGCGGAGAATAGGACTGGACCGCCGTGTCGGGGCGGAGGAGAGGAGGAGAGAGAAAAAGTTTTATTTTTATTTTTTTGGGGGGTGTGATTTTAGGCAAGATTTAGAGGTAAAGTGGACTTGGAAAAGAAAGCAGAAAACAATACTGTCAGCTCATCATCTATTATTGGTCACTTTCTCTCAAAGAAAAATGACTAATTGGAATTTTTTTTTTTATTTTTTTGGGGGGTGTGATTTTAGGCAAGATTTTGAGGTAAAGTGGACTTGGAAAAGAAAGCAGAAAACAATACTGTCAGCTCATCATCTATTATTGGTCACTTTCTCTCAAAGAAAAATGACTAATTGGAATTTTTCATAGCTTTAAAAAAATGTTTTTTAAGAAATATAATGTAATGTGTATATATATACACATATATTATATACATACATGTATCTATATACGGTGGCGGATTTGTGTAGTCAATAATGGGGTCCGTGGCATGGATCCCGATACACGTACGTATATATAGTGACGGATTTGTGTAGTCAACAATGGGGTCCGTGGCGTGGATCCTGCTCAACTAAAACTCATTACAGTAGAAAAAGTGTGTATTTGTTCAAAAATAAAAAATACTCATATTGTTCTTATTTAATGATGTAGTTGTCAAATTTATTTGTATTATTTTACATGATGGAGTATCGTTTTCAATATATATTGATATACCAAACCCGCAGACAGTCTCACGGATCTACCAAACGACCCGATCAGAGGTCCCACATCTACAATCAATTACAGTTGCCTTCAGTCCGCATGCACATATGCAAGTTCAGACCGCTAACCGTCTGCCCGGGCTGGCCGCAGGCGCCTCCTTGACTGGGGGCCGATTCCGGTCCTCCTCAACATATGCCCGTTGTACATGGCGAACAAGATTCACTCTTGGCATTAGCAAGTGCAAGACCACCATGCGAGCAAGAGGATAGCGTCGACCAGCGAGCCTATGTGTCCAATCCCTTTATTTACTTATTCTCTTGATTTACTTAATTATGTCACGTCATAGTTAATTATGTCTTGTTGCAATTAACATAATTGTCATTAGCAATCCGCCTATAAATAGGGGCATCGTGTAACTCATAAATCCTCCGAGAATTAATACAAGCAGACTAGACTCTGCCAATCTGTCGACTAACGTGCTCACACTCATAAGCACTATGTCCGCCTTTCGTATATTCATCTAGTTCATAATAACCATCACCTCTCACCGGATAAATCACCTAAATCAACCAGATATCCATCTTAAAACACCGTTATCGCTACCGTGATATTTCCGACAATATCATATATGTATATAGAGAGAGAGAGAGATTATGGAGATTATTTGTGTAGTCAAAAATGGGGTTTCGAATTACTTAATAGGATTATTGGATTAAAAATGAATTTTCTGAATAGGCAAAGTTATTAGTTATGTACTTTTATTTTACCATTTTGAGAGGGTTAAAAAAAGTATTGTCTCTTTGAAATGTTCTATGCATGCTGCCAAATCTACAATACAAAAATATTGTGCAAACCCTCTTATGTATTTGTTATTTTTTCGTAACTAAAACATGTATATAGGAGTGTTTATTGTAACAAAAACAATATATTAGGGTGTTTATCGTAACAATAATACATAGATGTGTTTATCGTAACAAAAATGAATACATAAGGGTGTTTATCGTAATAATAAAAAATAGATGATAGTTTTAAAAAAATAAAGAAACATGGAATAGAAAAAGTAAATTCTACCATTGTTGTATCAGGTGATGAAAAATGATCGGTTTATAGTAAAATTTTACATAATGTCTACACCAATTTAATCTTATGGTTACAAGTGTTTTTCCTCTTTTCCTAATTTTATTTTACAAATCGAAAGTTTTAGTATTAAAAAATATAAAAACATTGTTAATGTCTCCCATTGATCTTCGGTATTGTTTTGATGCCCCTACGGAGAATTTTTCTATGGTCCGCCATTGATTCAAACAACGCCATTTCGCTAAAACTGCATGTCGTATGTCATGGCCGCTATGCTATGCAATGCGGATGCGATGTCATGACTCGTTCCATATGATGCCAATGTGTGATGTAATGCACCCCATTTTAGCAAAACAATGATGTTTTTAGAGCTAAAAGATGTTTTTTTTTTTTTGGAACTGAATTTTGGTTGGAAAGTAATTGTGGCGCCGACGGCCTAAAGCAAAGTCCATGCCCTTACTGAGAATTTTTTATTTACTCTATCCACCAGACTCAAACAATGCTTTGCTAGAATTGAAGCAAAGGCCATTCCCCTATTGAGAATTTTTAATTTCCTCGGTCCACCATTGATTCATACAATACCATTTCACTAGAACTGTATGCCGGATTTTTTATTTTTTTGGGAACTGAATTTTGGTTGGAAAGCAATTGTAGCACTGAGAATTTTTAATTTCCTCGGTCCTACTAGAACTTTTAGTTTCCGCAGTCCACCATTGATTCCCCAACAAGGGAAAATTCCTTAAATGATACTTTCGCAAAGTTTTTTTTGCTAAATAATACTCCCTTATATCGCGCTCCGATGGATCGCCATGTATCGCCAATTGATCGCTAAAGATCGCTAATTCATCGCCAAGGTATCGCCAATACATCGCTAAGGGTATTCGCGATTTTGCATTTCGCCAATACATCGCCAATATATCGCGCGTCGCGGCTACATCGCTGTACTATATAAGAAAGAAACTTTCGCAAGAATACTAAATAAGAAACAAACTTTCGCTAATACGCTATATAAACTTATCTCCCAACAAACAATGACATTTCGCTAGAATTTATGCCGGATGTTTTTTTTTTCTTGGAACTAAATTTTGGTTGGAAAGCAATTGTGGCGCTGGGAATTCTAATTTACTCAGTCCACCATTGATTCAAACAATACCATTTCGCTAGAACTGCATGGCGGATTTTTTTTTTTTGGATTTTATTTTCCTCGGTCCGCCATTGATTCATACAATATCATTTTGCTATGCCGGATGTTTTTTTTGGGAACTGAATTTTGGTTGGAGAACAATGTCATTTCGCTAGGACTGTATGCTGGATTTTTTTATTTTTAGGTTTTTGTCCAAAAGGACAAACTAATACATTTATTAGGCTACAAGTACATTGATGATTAGAAAGGACAAAATGTAATTAACATTACCAAAATACCCTTTTGCTAATTAAACCTAATTCATCTTTCCCTCATCCATCATCGTTCAGAAATGCAGGACGACGTTCAAAAACAAAAATGGTAGCCGCCGGAATTGCAGACAAAACCCAGCCGGACGATCAAGAGAAACGGGACGATAAAAATTGCAGCAACACCGATCAAAGTTACAGCAACACCGATCAACAGCAGCAACTCCTACCAGAATTTTCGGTTGCTGCTTGATATCCGATCAGAAGATGGGTGGACTCGACGGAAATGTCTCCTCGATTGGTGGTGATGATTCCCGGCGGACGGAATCGTCCATGGGAAGGGAGGGAGCTGCTATTGGCGGTGGTTTCTAATTCTGTGAATGGAAGGGAGCAGCCATAGATGGAGGCGGCCATGGTAACAACCCTGCAACTCCTACCAGAATTTGGGCTTTTTTTTTTAACCTAGATGGCGGCGGCGTTATTTGATGGCCGGCTGAGTGGCTGCCATAGATGGCCGGTTGTTGCTTCATCTGCTAAAAATCCGGTTGTTGCTTCATCTCCTACGGGTACGTGCCGCATTTCTTGCCATGGTTGCCGATGAAGCAGTCTGTATTTTTTTTTTTTTTTTGAAAAATTTTAGGGTTGTTACTTTTAATTTTTTAACGTTATTACATTTTTGGGACGGTTACTACTTGTTTATGGGATATTACGACTTGTTTATGAGATGTTACAACTTGTTTTTTTACTGTTACGACTTGTTTACGGGATGCTACGACTTGTTTCTGGGATGTTACTACTTGTTTATTGGCCGTTGCTATTTTTTACGGGGTATACTTATTTGTTTCTTATTCGTTACGACATTTTATGAATTTTGATCGTTACTACTTGTTTTTAAGTTGTTACTATATTTTCATTGGATTTTACGACATTTTATGGGTTGTTACTACTTAGTTCTTCACGTTACTTATTAAAATTATAAAGGGGCATTCTTGTCACTATATTAGCAATTTGTCCTTACTAATCTCTGATTTTGAAATTTGTCTTTCTGGACTTATTTATCATTTTTTTTGTCCTTGTAGGACCTTCCCCTTTTTTATTTGGGGGAATGAGGGAGAATGACAGAAATATTTCATCAATTGAGTAGAAGGACAGTTTTTTGAAACTTTTGCATAAAGGACAAAACTATTTATTCACTGTCGAAATTCACTTGTGTTCGAAATTCTTTGTTTAAATTCACCGTCGAAATTCACTTTGTCGAAATTCACTAATTTTCAAAATTCATCGTCGAAATTCACTAATTTTCGGGATTCACCGTCGAAATTCACTTTGTCGAAATTCACCGATTTCGGGATTATTCTGGGAGATTCACCGATTTTCGGGATTCATTTGTTTGTCCTTCTCGCTATAAAAATTATGCAGTTGTCCTTCTCCCTATAAAAAATATGTAGTTGTCCTGTTACTTAAAAATATTTCAGATTGTGTCCTTATCCCTAATTTTCCATTTTTATTTTTTATTTTTGGAAGTGAATTTTGGAATATTGGTTGGAAAGCAAATTGCGGCCGAGTTCCCAAATTTTGGTTGGAAAGCTTTGGAACTGGATTTTGGATGGAAAGCAATTGTCAAAAGCTGGGAAGTGAATGTTGGTTGGAAAACAATTGTGGCTGACAGCCTAAAGCAAAGGCAATGAAGTAATAGCAAAGGCTAGAATAAAGGAAATGAAGTAAAAAATAAAAAAAAAACTCCGTTGCCGGGACTCGAACCCGGGTCTTTCGGGTGAGAGCCGAATATCCTGACCAGCTAGACTACAACGGATTATGTTTGTTTGACGTTCAAACTTTTTTAACATAACATTAGGCACTTAGTGTAGTGATGATATAGCTCTTAAACAAAATGACATATATTAAGCACTTGCGGTATATATAGTAAATAAAATAATTAACATGATAGAGAAAGTTCGTTTGCAGAAGAGCTTTGTGACAACTGGGGTTATTAATGATTAGAGTCGTTCGCGAACAAATTCGGATGAACCAATCTCAGACATATATTGTGTTCATTTATTAAACGAACAAACATAATCTATAAGTACCAAACTTTCGCTTAGGTTCGTGAACATATATCATAGACAATTCACCATCAATGATTTAAGGTTAAACATTCTGGTCAACCTCATTATGCATATGTTAACTATCATCTCTAGAAGCTTAAGTAAATAGTTTGAACCTGTGATTTACCGCTTTGATACCATGTTAAACTATCATTTCTTCTAAAGCCTTAAGTTGACGAGAATAAGATAATTAACATTTTATATAATTCAGCGATATAATCAAACTTTAAAATTAAAAATCCATCAATATGTATCCATATATTTCAAATGCATGTGTCAAGAAATTGCATTGACCCACATTTAAAAATTGGCTCAATTTGATGGTTTGACTTTTAATTTCACTACCTTTTCTGTTTGTAGTTAAGGTAAAGGAAAACCATGGAGTTGAATCCATTTGGTTTAATTATGAGGAAAGAGGAGTCAAATGTTTCTTTAGATTTTAAGAGATGACTTCATACATATGATTCAAAAGTAATAACGGCACAACAAAATTACGTAACAAAATACCATGACAACATATCAAAGGGTAATGAGTGTGTTGTAAAGCGTAACAAGGTATAACAGATTCCAACAAACAATGTGACTCGTAACAAAACTTCACAATGCTCTGATACTTTACGATGTTTGTTGTGACATTTTATTGTGTCAGTGACATGGTTATATATGATAGTGTTCGATTTCTTTTTCGGGTGTGTGCACGCAAGTCAACCACTTAAATGTGCGAGTAAGGGCACTTATATATGCCTAGAGCAATCACACAATGACCAATGAGGTTTGATCAAGTGGTCAAAGCTGAGATCTAGGACCAAAAGATCTTGTGTTTGAGTCATATTTGGGGCAGAAAGTGTGTGTATGAGTTATGTCTCCAGTCTCATTTGAGGCACAAAAAAAAAAGGTGTGGGTGTATGCGTGTTGTGTGTGATATTTTTCACAATTTTTGCATATTTTTAGTGATCGTTTATAATCGAGTTGCCATCAGTTAAATGTTGTCGCGACAAAACAAGGATCGGCTAGCTAAATGAATGTACTTTTGCAATGAAAAGTGAAATGGCTCTGCAATGCGAAGAGTAATAGCTCTGCATGCGAGGAGTAATGTCTATTACTTTGCAACATTTTCTAACTGATGTGTTTTGCCTATAAAATGGAATTAGATTGCAAGCATGAGTTCATTCGAATCATAAGCAATACTGGTATATATATTTTTAACGTCTTTCTTTGTTAATATCGTCTTTCTATTTATACCTGTTCAGATTCTCTATTTTATAGTTCAATGACCTTTGTTTATAGAATTTGGATGAATATTGTTGTAGATGTAAAGAAATTTTTATGGAATCTTTTTTTAAAAAGAAAAATAGAATTTATGTTGCTTTGTTATTTTGAAGAATTTACGGTATCTACTGGTACTATAAATGATTTAAAGTGTACTTAAGAAATTTCAACGGTCAAATTTAAAAAATAAAACACGACAGCAAATACTTTATTATTTATCGTAAAATACAAATTCTATAAAATTTCTTCTACATATACCCATTCATCCATATTCTATGAAATTTTCTTTATATCTATCAAATTCATTCGCATCCTGTAAAATGGAGAATTTGATATATTTCATCTTATATAAAGATTCTGTGAATTGGAAAATATAATATTTGAAACTGTAAAATAGAAAATATGTTAAGAATATCCGATTTAGTGCTCTTATAGATTCAAATGCAGCTTGATCTCTCTCATGTAATGTATAAGATTAAGAACTAGGATTTGAGGGCAAGTCCAATGGTAGGGGTCAAAATCAAATTTTGACCCCTATAGGAAGGTATTAGCATCTCCGATGGAAAAATTAATAGGTATTAAAATTAGGTGTGTACTAGGAGAGGTACACATATTTGAACCCTTCGCTAATACCCTCCCATTCACTACACGCGCGGGTGGAAGGAATTTGGCCAAAAAGGTCTTTGCCGCCAACCAAAGACACGCTTGTCCCTCCTTGTCCCCCCTTGTCCCCTCATTTGTTCTTTTTTTTGATTGGCTAACACATATTTTTGTAACGGAAATACTTTCTCCGTTTTTTTTATCGTCACATTTTATAATTTACTCATTTTTTATTTACCTGTCATTGTACATTTTTAATGCATTATTTATTACTTTTTCCTCCTTTACCAATAAAATATTTTATCTTTAATTTATCCAACCAATCATGACACGCTTATGGCGAATTGACTAATCAAGAATTTATTTTCGCAAATTTGGATATTATTTTACTTCTCGTATATAGTTTTTCAAAATTATTGTTAGGTTATTTAAAAAAATTATGGTTAAGTAAAAAATAGGTTAATTAGTACGACATTATTTTTTTTTTTTTTGAGTTAAGACAATATTTTTTATATTATTGAAACATTCATAAATTTAATCAAAATGGATTAAAAAAAATGATACTACTAAATTTTGATATTTTGGGTTGGAGATATTGTTTGTAGGTATCAAACTCAAATTTTGATACTTTGGATTGGAGATGAAAATTTGATACCTATCTTTACACTGTTCATAGGTATCAAATTTTAAAATTTGATACCTATGGGTTGGAGTTGCCCTGACAGAAATAACCTCAGTGATTTTGCATACATATATTTTTTTAATAAACGTTAAGGTTACGATAGTATTTTCTTAGAGTAGGAATTGTAATAAAAAAAACTTTTATTAGTTTAATGAAGTAATTTTATTTGTTACTTTTGACATCATAATACGCGACCATCCAGGAAATACTACGGTCCAGTCAATACATAAAAACCGGACCATCCAGTTTGCCGTTTGATCAACTTTTAATTAATTAGGACCGTTTGATGTATTTGATACACCATAACATATTCTGTACTTTCATGTATGTTCAATTAAAACATTCATTTCCCAATTTCATCTTCTTTCCCAACAAACTTTTCTTTCTAATATTCTAATTTCTCTGCAAATTAAATCATTCATCTTCCTCCCCTAAAGTCGATTCTTCTCCCTCTTTTTCCCAATTCAGTGTGTTTAAACAAAAATCAAAGAAGATGATGCAGAATTACCAAGCATAAGAAAGTTTAATGTCATTTATGGTTTTCTGATAACAAAAGAAAAAAAAAATCTTAAAAACAGCCAGGGGCGCCCCTGGGGGAGGGCCAGGGGGGCCATGGCTCGGAGCCCCCCCGAAAATCAACGAATTTAAGGGCCCCACGAAATTTCGACCTAATGTTATATATATATTGTATTTATATGAACAATGAATGTATTACCTTAATTGTTAGCACTCTAGTTTACTAGACATGAGACTCGGTTTCGAATCTTGCTAGCTAGAATAATTTTTGTTTTTCTAAACATAGAAGTCAAATAAGTAGGTTTTTTTTCTTCCAAGTTCCAAACCCATGACTATCTCATGCAGCTTTTTTGTTTGACTTTTTCTATATATATATTTTTTGGTTGACAAATGGCAATGTTCTTATTTGACTTTAAAATTTTCTTTTTTGTTACTGTTCTTTTCAAAGGACGAGGCGGAATTTTTTTTTTTTTTTGGCGGCCTAAATTAATTGCAGATTTCGTGAAAACAACTGGCCAAGAAAAATAATCAAAAAAGAATTAAAAGAAAAAAAAATCAACACAAACTACTATCAATTGCAGCCTTCTTCCTGGTTTTTATTTTTGTTTATTATTTTATTATTATTATTTTTTTTTGATTGATTATTTTATTTTTATGAATGGGTCGGATTGCTTCTTTATGTTTCAATGGAAGACGTTTGTGGTTTTTTTTTTTTTTTTTTTTTTTTGATAGGAAAAACTGATAAATTCTTTATCGGCTTAGCTTTAAAATAATGTATCTATACGGTTTAGATGTGAAAGAATATTTGGTGTGTTAAAGTACACAATATTTAAGGTGTATTAAAAAAAGATCTAACGAATATAAATTCGTATGTGTTTTTAACGGTGAAGATTAAAAACTGGACCATACCCAACTGGACCGTAGCTGCGCTCTGCGACATCCAATTTTATTTTATTTGACATAAAATCAAACACAATCACGATGTACGTAATGAATATCCATAGTGGGGTATATAGTCGCCAAAACAGAGCAGAAAAAACAGAACATGTTCAATTTTTTGCAAATCCCAACAAATTCTGTTACACACCAACTATTTCTTTTCTTTTTTTCATTGAAAAACGCACATTATTGTATGACTTGATATCACAAAGTGAAAAACGCACATTATTGTAAATTTTTTCACATCGTTTTATACTATCTCCGTTTTAAAATATAAGTCTGTTTAGCTTTTTAGTTTGTCCTATAATGTAGGTTCATTTAAAAAGAAGTACGTATTTATTACATTTTTCTCATTTTATCTCTCATTTATTATATGCTCACACATTTTTCATTATATCGTATTAATAATAGTCAAATATCATTCTAGACCTTTTTTTAATCAAAGTTAATGACACCTAACCAATTTAATCAACTTTTTTAATCTGTATGAAAAAATTTAAATGGGTTCACATTTTGAAACGAAAGTAGTACTATATATTTTTATATATATACAAACACCACGCATATGTATTTATCACATTCCTCCCACGTCTAACAAATTTGATAACCTGCCCTCGAAGTAATGCCAGCATTTTGTATTCTTTTCGTAACAACTTTGTGTGTGTACATATATATATATATATTCAGTTTCATAAATCATAAGTCTACAAATATTTCACATTTATATATATGAACTACTACGTTTCTCTGCTCATCCTCCAACAATCTCTCTGATTTTTCATTTTTTTGTTTTTAAGTTTTGGTCTAAAGCACGGAATCCCGAACCAACATAGGTCCGACTAAATTCATATATAGTTTTGTCTGTGAGTATCCAAAGATTTTAGCTTTTTCTGACACGTTTACAAGTCACTAACTGCTTGCGTCAAGATATGGAAATGGAAAAGACCGAAAAAAAAGTGTGTATGGCTGCGCGACTGACATCATACGCAAAGCGTTTTTAGTAATTGTGTATGGTGTAATGGGGTTGTTGATTCTGAAGTATATCGTATCGGAGTTTGGAGGACCATCGAGGTATCATACGAACCGTATTTACATAGTGTTGGGGATAACGTATGTTGTTTTGTTTGTAGCACTGGCTGTTTTGCTAATCTTTTGGAGTGTTGGTGATATTAGAAAAGCTTGTTATATAGCAAAAGTGAGGAATCTTGAATCTTCGGCACCGGCGCCAGAAAGTGATGCTGATAAGATGGAACGAGGGTCAAGGGCGAGCAAAGATCCTCTCAAATGAGAGGGTTAGGTGATCTATTGAGTGCAAGCTGTAAAGTCCCACATCGGTAAAATAAGAGAATGCTCACCCCTATATAAGTGTGAGACATAAATATCTTGTCAACTCGGGTTAGCCCTTTTAGACCAAGCGAGGACGGCGGTCTAAGCAGTTGAACGGACCATTTATGACTCATTTAACGCTACCAGGCCCGGGGTCTCGGGGCGTTACACAAGCGTTTTTAGACAATATAAGCAAAACGACGTAGTTTAAAAAAAAAAAAAATATATACACCTAGATCATATTCACATTGCATGTGAGTGGTGGTTAGTAATATCACTTGCATTTGAGAGATTATGTAACGCCCCTTTCCCGGACACCGAGTCCTTATCCGGAAAGAGCGCTCGGCACAAATATTATTAAATAAATTCAATAATATATGTAAGCCTTACGTCATACATCAGAACTAAAACGACGCGGAAGATAAAACGACTCGGGGAAAACAAAAGACAAAAGATCGAACACACGGTTTTCAATGCTGTGAAACTAATCCAATAAAGAATACTAAACCAACCAACATTCAAATCCCAAAAGATCTCAAAAGAACTTAAACAGAACTAATCCAAAAGAAAGACAACAATGTTTGAATTTGAATCAACAACATTATTGAAAGAGTCAAAACTAAAAGAAACTAAGTCTTCACGAGCTCCATCTCACACATCCTCGTCAAAGAACTCATCAGCGTTAGCAACCTGTTCATCTTCTTTGGGGAAAGGGGAAGACAAACACAACGTAACGGGGTAAGTACAAAAGTACTCAGTAACGCGAAAAAGATCGTATAACTATGATTTCATAAAGAAATAAAAGCAACGCCGTCTTTTATTAATTCATTCCGTTATTAACCCTAGCTAACTATCATATTATGTTCATAGCATAACATGAGGTTCCAAAGGGTATCTAGCTTAGCTCAAGTTTGTTACATCATGAATAACAAGGGCACTACGCCTAGTAATAGGATGTACTAGGACAACTGGGTGCAACCTACTTAGAGACACGCTCTAGTAGCCCCGGGAATATCCGAGTCCCGATAGTGTGATGACCGGCGAGAATGTACCGACGCTTTATCTAGCCAATCGATTGACCGGCGTGGGTACGATCTACTTTGTCCGGTCGAGAACACATCGCGATATTGTACTATGCCTTACCAAGCATTGCATGATGTTTAAGATTATTAATCTAGCATATATGTTTGATTAGATGTTTAACTAGCCACCTAAGTGTTTTCAAGTAAGCTCCCTCACATCTCCTACTCTCTTTCCTAGACCACTAGACACGGACAAGGCCTAGTAATTACACAGACATCGATAAACTCTAGCTTATCGAAGCACAAGGCAAATCCAAAGCTTTCGACGGTCCCACACTTCATCTTTTTAGGGAATCCACGTGGTGCCGGAACTAAACGCATCAAAAGCTAATTCAGAGCTTTGTCACATAAGGTTAAGCAGTAAATACGCTATCATAAGCTTGAAACACATAAAAGAAAAACAGCACTGGAACAGTCCCTGTCCAGACGGATAAACTTGCTGTACGACACAGAGAAATAGCCATACGGATACACAACCCAGCCGTACGGATGAACCATCACTCGGTCGACCGAATGGTCAGGCTCGGTCGACCGAGCCTCCTCTTGCACCTGTTACGCGTTTTTCTTTCCTGCACCACAGAGGACAGTTTTCTGCACTCTGCGTTTTCTACTCAAATTCAACCCAAACTCGACTTAAACGAATTAAAACCATGAAAAACAATCATACAAATTGCTCTACCACTTTACGAAACCTTAATCATACGATAAGAAAACCACGTTACCTTAATTGCGTGGTACAACGATCCAAAGCTTCAACCCGTCAAAAGTTTAACCTTTAAATCCAAACGTTAATGGATTTAAGGATTGTTGATATCAAAACGATCCTCGTCTCGCGGTGATCCTTTCTCTCTTGATGAGTCTGATGAAAAGAACAACGGATTAGCCTCGAAAAGCGAGAGCTTCTTCTCCCTTTTTTTTTCAAACTTGCGGCCCCTCTTCTCAAAAATATGCGCCCCTTTCTTTTTTTTTGTCAAAAACAACTAGGTTAAGATTAGGATTAGTTTTTCTTTTATAATCCCAATTACCTAATTATTTAATTATTTTCCTTAAAAAAAGATAAATCCTTGTTTATCCCTTTTTCTTTTCGAAAATCCTTTAATTAAAAAAATAACATAATATTCTGATTTTTGCTAAAAGACCGAATTGCCCTTTTTCAAAAATCGGGATATTACAGATTATTTGACCCTCTCATTTGATGGGATCCTGACTCGGTCATAGGGAGCAAGAGCTTCCTCTCAGGTGAATGCGTAAAGTGATCTTTCAAGTGTAAGTGTTTTTAGAGATTATCTAAAAACGACGTAGTTTTTTGAAGAAAAAAACTATGGCTAGATCATCTTCATATTGTAAATGTGTTGTTAGATCAGTTGCACATAAGAGATCATGTACTTTTTCACTTGAGAGGATCATATCCTAGCAAGTGTAGTAGCTTAATTAGAAAGAAAAAAATTAAAACAAAATAGGTAATATGGCATTATAATTGTTTTTACGGTGGTTCAGAGACCAACAAAAAAAAAACTCCAAGTCAATATTCTTGACCGATTATTAGGGGTGTACATAGTCCAGTCCGGTTAGTTTGTCACAAATTTTCGAACCGAACTGTTTGGACGGTTCTGAAATTTTCAAAACCAAATTGAACTGAACTCACCTATGAAACCGACCCAATAATCCAATCCGGTTTGGACCGGTTTCAGTTTTTACACTATGTTTTAGTTTTATCTAAGCAAGGAATTGTTTTTGTTCCATTCCATGTAAATGAGGACTTTAAATCAACAACATTGATGCATATTCAAAGTAATTAATGCATATACACCAAACAACCAAATACACCAAATAATAACTCGCTATCACTCGCCCAAATCAAAATGATAAGTTGATAATATTTTTGTAACATCCCGACTTTTCAGAAAGGGTAAAATAGTAATTGGTCATACCCACGACGACCTAATTATTATTTATCCTAGTTATTTAATTAAAAAGGAATTAATTAAGGGATTTAGCTATTAATTATAAAGGATTTAATTATTGGCTATAAAAAGGAATTAATCCCCAAATTAATTCATTAGTGTGGCACGCAAGTTCGAAAAAAAAAAAAAACAACAGCGGCATCAAGAAAGAGAAAGACGCAGAAGAAAGCGAAATAAAAGGGAGAACCGTGTGATCAATCCGTTCATCTGATCAAGGTGCCGCAGGAGAGAAAAGTGATCAGCGCGAGGAGACGCAACTTTGGAAAATAACATCTCTCAATTTCGTAAGTTTTCAGTTTAGCCCTAGTTTTTTGTATTCGTAGAGTTCGATTCTTGAAAAATTCGTATCTTTTAATCCGTAGCTCTGTTTCGCAGCCATGAGTAGTCGAAACGATCGTCTTGAAGCGTAGAATAATCTAAAAATAGTTTCACAGCAGTAAACCCAGGTAATCTTCAGTTTTACAGGCTTTTTTAGTTTCGGTTTTCTGCAAAGAAATAGGATTTTAGGGTTTCTTGTTGATCACATAGGTTTTGGGGTTGAGGATCAACAGTTGTTTCAGCTGCTTGGCGTGTTGCTTGCGGTTTTGCTGGCAATTAAGGTAAGAGGCTCTTCCTATGATCTCAATTATCGTTTATAAGGTTTAGATCAAGTTTTAAGGTGTTTAGATGATAGAAAGATGTGTCTTTTCGTTGATCAATGATCATCGATGCTATGGTTTGATTAGATATGTTTTTCTGTGTTTTACTGGGTTTAATTCGATGTTAATTAGGTTAGAAACGGATTAGAAATCGCGTTTTGAAGATGTTAGCGTTTTGGGAAAAACTCAGGCAAACGAGCGTTCGCACTAGGCAAACGGGCGTTTGCACAAGGCAGACAAGCGTTTGAGGTTAGACTTTTTGATTCAGGATGTAGCCATTTTTGACGGACGGTCGTTTGGGGTTAGTAGACAGGCGTTCGATGTCAAAAGGGCGTCCATAGGATGTCAAACGGGCGTTTGACATGTTTTACCTAGTTCTTACTGTTTTATCGTTTCAGCTTGGTTTCGGGCTTCATAATCATGTTATTATTGTTTTAAATCCTTAATTTGTGATACGTGAACATTTCATAAACATAAACAAGCCTGAATTGAGCTTCTGATTCGTTCAGTTAAAACACCGAATGTACTCTTAAAGGGAGTTGAAGTTCGGATCCGTCGGAAGTGTTGGAATAGTGTCCTAAACCCAATCGGGTTGGACCGGATCCGACCGGGTCGGATCATTTATACTATTTCTTTACGTTTATACATATATTAAATGGCTTTTCTGTTGTCATATATATGTTCTTTTAAGGAACCAATTATGAATTGTTATATGATAACGTCCTTAGTATTAAAGCGTGATAGAGAAACCATGATAGGCGATTATGGTTGATGAGATCTCTAATCACTTTAATAAGTTTGATACTTAAATGTCTCTAGCCGATGTACTATTAAATAGGGCATTGATAGTATAAACGACTAGCACGTATTGGATGTCTTCTCGTCTTTAAGGGCGGGGATAGATCTCGTCTATCGAAGTGTAGAGACACTTGGACCGTACGTGGACGTGTATTAGAGAATGCGTACGTTGGGGATCGACCCACTTACACGGATAAGTGTCACACTATGTGGCGGTTGTGTAATTATCCTTAAGACCGGAGTCTTCATGGCATCACGGTGTGGATTGTCATGCTTTGACACTATTGAGGTTTCCCACAGCCACGGGGCGATCATGCGGTAGTGATTGGGTATGATACCGAAGCATGCGGAGTATACATGATTGGTCGTCCGGGAATCGCGTATCCTATGATTGGGATCGAATATCCGAAATGGCCTTCTTATAAGGAATGTCTTACTCTCGTGAATCTTTGCAAAGTGGGAGTAAATGAGTTACTTCGAGAGAGCTTGATATCCAAATTATAAGATACGGTCGTTGATGTTTTGACACTCGACTAACGACCGTATGGATATTATTACGGCGATAGGATTGTAAGTTACACGGTAAGCGTTTCACATGAAAGGTAGTAGTCATTGCATTTGACTCTTCCGATGATTGGGGGTCACGGTGTGTTGCTAGACGCTATCCCGTGATCGTTAGGCATGAAGTGCATTTTCGTAATTTGCACTTTGTGTCTACGGCCAACATAGTCGGAAGCCTATCGGGTCACACACATAAGAACATCTAGCCGGATTAAAATGTGGTTATAGCCGATAACCAAATAAGGAAAGTTTATCTCGAGACTATAAAGGTTATAGTGGTAAATTAATATGGTGGTATTTATTTATTATGAATAAATTAAATACAAGATATTAATAATATTATATTAATTAAAAATATTCCGGAAGCCAATATTTGGCTATATGGGGCGCCACGTTGAAGTGTATAAGATACACTTGGATTGTGCAATTTAATTAATAGTATTACCAAATATTAATATAAGATATTAATATATATATATATATCCAATATATAATTGGCGCCTAAGTTTTTGTGTGTAATTGACACACGTAAAAGCCAATTGATCAAGTTGACATGTTTGACTATTTGGGTATTAATAGATTTATATGTGTTATATATATGTGATATATACACATGTGTAAATTGATTTATGGTAATAAAATAAAGATGGTCAATATTAGATATTGACAATATCTTGGGAATATTCAATATAAGATATTGACAATATCCTAGATTTATTTAATATGAGATATTATAATAAATGAGATAAATCAATCAATTATATTTTCCTTATTTTATTGGGAAAATGTTTTCTTCTCCTCCACTCTGATAGATGGCGCCACCTACACTATAAATAAGAGGTGGGTGTCAAGCTCTTTTGTACATCATAATTCCAAGAGCTAATAGTTCTTGTGTAAAATTGGAGAGCATCCTATAGAGAGTTGGAGAGAGGGGAAAAGGGCCGGTCTAGCAACCGGAGTTTTCCAATAGCAATCCATGATGGGATTCCGGCGGGTCGTTCGTGTGGACTAGCGGTAGAGGCCGAACACTTGGGCGGCTCTGTGCAGAACTACTCTCCTTTGACGGTCAAAGCGTCGATCTTATAGATCAACCAAGGTAACCACCGTCTATTACTTATTTGTTTATTGCTTAAACGAAGTCGATCTTGGGTAAAAGGAAATCAAAATTTTGAATTCCGCTGCGTTCCCGCGTAGATTTCCTTACAGGAAGAGCATGATAGGCTTGTGCTTTGATGAATTAGTATTCGTCAATGTCTGTGTAATTGCTAGGCCTTGTCCGTGTCTAGTGGTCTAGGAAAGAGGTAGTAAATGTGAGGGAGATTAATTGAAAACACTTAGGTGGTTAGTTAATCATTTTAATAAATACGTACTTGACTAGTAAAAGATTAAACAACATGTCTCTCTTGGATAGGCACCAGTCTATATCGCGATGTGTGTGCTACCTCTGAAGGTGGAAGAACTCCGTAGGTCAAAAAAACCCTAAGTACGGAAGGACTCCACTGAGATGTGCGTACTATCGGAGTCTACCTATTCTAGACTTTGTGGATATTGGTGTGATCCACTAATATGTTGCCAAGAGTGTCCCAAAGTGGATACGCGTAGTGCCCTTGAGTGCGGTTGTAACATAGATAAGTTAAGTAGAAACATTTAGTCAATTCATGTTGATGGACATGAAATGAACCCCAGATTGAGTCGGTCACACATAAATAACTAAACGATTAAATATCTTTTCTTTATAAATTATAATTGTTGTCATAGCTTCTCACTTTTACTAAGTACAATGTACTTACCTCCTTTGCATTTTCTTTTGTATGCATTGTGGGGTGAGAAGACGAACATGTTGAGCAAGTTTATGAGGAGGATTTCGATGACGACGCCTCGTTGAAGATTTGTCTTTTATTTATTCTATTATTCATTTAATAGACTTTTTAGTACCTTTGGAGTAGGCTTTTGGTCTTTCGAGACTTGCCGTACGTTTATTTTGGATTTCGTATTTTTTTTAATGTAATAAAGTTACATTTCCATCTTTAGTATGGTTAATTTCTGTTCATAGTAGCTTTTATGTTTTTACCCGAGTCTTTTTAGCTTCCGTTTGCTTTTATTTGATACGGCGACGTAGAGGATTGCGTATAATATTAGATTTATTTAATGCTATACGCGCCGAACGTTTCTCTTCCGGATAAGGGCTCGGTATCCGGGAGCGGGGCGTTACAATTTTAGCTTTCTTCCTTCTATTTCAAAGATCTCACACTGTTGCACAAATTGATTCTACTGAAGATGGAAAAGACATTAACGCTGATTGATGACAGAGGTTGTTGGTGGTTCCATGGTTTCGTGGCAGTTTTTTCTTTCAAGAAGGAGGAGTGAAGGCTGAAGGAACTGGGGAAGCTGAAAATTCAGGTCCGTTAAGTTGAATGTGGTGGAAGAGTGGAAGGATATAGAGAGAATCGAGGGAACATGGAGAGATGTAGATATGTTTAGAGGCCGGAGCTTAAGGTTAGAGGCGTGTAGTGCTTATATATAGGGATTAAAAAATATTTAAATATATATAATGCATGTATATCATTTTAATAAATATAAGATTGTAACCGGTTCGGTTCGGTTATTACCGGTTTTTCCAGATAAAACCAAAAATTGGATTGAATTCACGGTTCGGTTTTTGTCCAATAAGAAAACCAATTGGAAAACTGCGGTTTATGATTTTCAATCCAGTTTGGTCCAATCCAGTCAGTTAGTCCAGTTTTTCAATTTCTCTGTACACCCCTACCGATCATATGGGCAGTTTTCCTCCCTATAAATATGGGTCCACCAATATGTTCGATAAATACTATTGATTCGACACAACTAAGTCATGAATGGTCCTAGACCATATTAAAATTTGCAATACATTATAAATCCGTTGTAGTCTAGCTGGTCAGGATATTCGGCTCTCACCCGAAAGACCCGGGTTCGAGTCCCGGCAACGGAGTTTTTGGTTGTTCGAAAGTAAAAATAAATAATTGCGACACACTATTTATCATGCTATGTTTTTATCCCCGTTAATGATACACCACGTATCAATCAATGAGTCATATACATTAACGACAACAAAAATATAAAAGTAGTATATAGAATGAATATGCGTAATGACTCAAGAATGTTTTATCTCTATCTGTCCCTAGGCCGAATGACTAAGACATTTTCTTTCTAATTCATTTTAAACCGTTTCTAACACGAATACAACAATTTTGTTAGGATATTCATTGGCTTTTACGCCTAATTTTAACACTCTAACGCATAATTCATCCAATATAAGTAAAGAAAATCATAATCGAGAGGTTTAGGATTCGAATGTGTATATAAAATAGTAAAACAATTTTGTATGTCTGTTTGGGTAGAGCATCCGTGTTAGATATTCTTAATACATTTTTTATTTTTCGAATTTGGACATGTTTTTTCTTTACTATATATAAATATATTCTCCATTTAAAGTGAAATTCATCGAATCTTTATTTCAGGTGAGCTGCTTTAAATACCGTTATTCACGTTAGGTCCACCAGCTACAACCTAGTGCCCCAAAATAAAAAATTTATATAAGGGTATACAATTGTATATGTACGTATGTAGTATATACTCCCTCAGTTAATGATACACCACGTATCAATCAATGAGTCATATACATTAACGACAACAAAAATATAAAAGTAGTATATAGAATGAATATGCGTAATGACTCAAGAATGTTTTATCTCTATCTGTCCCTAGGCCGAATGACTAAGACATTTTCTTTCTAATTCATTTTAAACCGTTTCTAACACGAATACAACAATTTTGTTAGGATATTCATTGGCTTTTACGCCTAATTTTAACACTCTAACGCATAATTCATCCAATATAAGTAAAGAAAATCATAATCGAGAGGTTTAGGATTCGAATGTGTATATAAAATAGTAAAACAATTTTGTATGTCTGTTTGGGTAGAGCATCCGTGTTAGATATTCTTAATACATTTTTTATTTTTCGAATTTGGACATGTTTTTTCTTTACTATATATAAATATATTCTCCATTTAAAGTGAAATTCATCGAATCTTTATTTCAGGTGAGCTGCTTTAAATACCGTTATTCACGTTAGGTCCACCAGCTACAACCTAGTGCCCCAAAATAAAAAATTTATATAAGGGTATACAATTGTATATGTACGTATGTAGTATATACTCCCTCCGTTCCGAAATAACTGAGGCAGTTGCCAAAAAGATTCATTCCAAAATAACTGAGGCAATACATATTTCAATGGAATATTTAATGTATTATTCCCACTTTACCCTTTTTTTAATTTTTTCTTCCACTGCATTAAATGCATATTATTAACACACTTCCTATTTACTAAGGGATTCCAAAGGTTTTTTTGAAAGAGGAAAACAACAAATTCCAAAGGTTTGATAGGGGTATTTTAGTCTATATCATATCAAAGTCAATGTAATAAATTGTTTCCTTAATCTGTGTGCATTTGGCAACCGGATCCGGGATACGGAACTCCGACACGGTCCCATTATCCCCGGTCAACTCGTCCGAGGACATAAGTCAAACTCTTTCCCCGAGCATAAGCGCGCGACGTCGCCAACTTGATGGCCATCCCGCCATCCTCATAAGCATAAGGGGCCGCCCGCAAAGACCGCGGGCCCATTCCTACGAGAATATCGCTAATGAAAAGTTCATAAGCTTAGATAGAATGCGAGGCCAACCGCCATCCGTCGGGCATCGGCGCCGCTAGCACGAGTAGTCTTTTACAGCCTTTATCCTTTCCCTATAAATACCCCCACTGTGACATTAATGAAGAGAGAGATATATAGAACAACTTTTGCACATTTATTTCTATCAGCACTGTTCTCTCTCTCATATTTATTTCATATTACCACCGCGGGCTCATCACCGACGTCGATAAACGCCACCGTCCGACGGCGATAACCTCACCGATCGGAGCACCACGAAGAGGCCGTATATCCCACGTCCAAGTCTTCCTTTCAAACTACCCGACGGAAACGGATCACGTCAATTGGCTCCGTTACCGGGAACGTTTTCTTCAAAGGATTCAACACCTTCGTGGACTCCATAGTTGCTCGCCTTGTACCGATCTCCGTCTCCCTTGTATAAAAGGTTTGTTATTCCAGTTTATCATCATCAAATCGGTTATCTTTGTCTTCACAAATCCGTTGAAAGATAGCTCATGTGTTTATGTAGACTATCCCAATCTTGCGTTTGAAGATTCACCACTATTGGGATAATCTTATATGAACCGCTAAGAAACGGCCGTGGTTAGCGTTTTTCCGATTTGTATGTTGATCGGGACGGTGTGAACGCCATAAAATTCGACTTGTAGCATCTCCGTGTTGGGATCGATTGCTTGTAGTGAGGGTAAAAGGTTCATCGGATGTTGCGTACATAAAATCTGACAGCAGATCACATCACATCACGTCACATCAACTACCTTTTGAAAAGGATACTAGAGTCGGCTTGTGTCAGAGGCAATAATCCCACTTGCTACCTTGGAAAGCTTGTTGTCAGACTGGCATCGGACCTCCCATCATGGCTAACCCTTCGCCTAACCCCGTCACACCCAACCCGGCGTAAAAGCGCATCGCCCCAACGAGGTCTCACGAGAGTGACCCCGCCCGTACAACCGTCGATTACCGCGAGTTCTTGGAGTTAAGAAAGAAAAACACTCGCAGAGGCGCAGCTCGCCCGAAGACGATTAACACCGAGGGCCCGCACAAAGAGGCCCCCGCCCCGCCGGTTCCTAGCGAGGCCGATCCGGCAAGAATGAAGAGTTATGGTGAATACGCGGCGAAAATGAAGGCGCCCAACGAGATCTTAATCTCCGCCGGCCGCCCGCGCTAGCAATTGATCCTCCCCCAACCGCAGGCATGAACGCCGGACCTAACGTCATCGCCCCTCCGTGGAAAGTGGCCAAACACGGGGGAAACAACGCGAGCTCGCCGTCACGAGCATCGAGGGAAAGCGTATCCTCCTCTCGGCACGGTGAACACAAACCCAAACTAGAATATCGGCGCACGACCGCCCGGGAAAACGTAGAGCTTTACCATCACCACCGAGGGATGAAGATAAAGGAACGCGAGGCAACGTCGACGGAGACCGGGTCCCCTCGTTGAAAATCCCCGGAACATTATCCCGAGAAGAAGAGCACGGGCCGAAACAGTAAAGGCACAAAGAAGCTGACGAGGACGACGCCCACTCTCGTGGCGCACCTCGAGCCCAAACCAACCGCCGATTTGAAGATCCGAGGCCGATGGTTCGGGAAATGAAAAAGAACAAACGAGAAGAGGATAAGGAACCTAGCGCCGCTATGGACGCACTTTCGTACTCGCTCATAGCGAGCCTCCCTCGACGCCGAGTCTCCAACATCAACATAACAGACATTATCGTGGTAAGTCGACCCATACGAATGGATAGCCTCGTTCGAGAGCAAAATGATGCTCGCTACGCGCCATAGCGCGGCCCGGTGCGTGGCTATGGTGGGTTGCATGAAAGATGAGCCTCTACATGGCTTCGCAAATTGCCGCCCGATCGTTAACACCGGGAGGATATGCGGACAAAGTTCCCGACGTAATTCAAGACAGCCGCATAGACCTCGCAAGACCACAACCGATCCGTTTTTGATAAAGCAGACACCTGGGAGTCCGCCCGGTCGTATTACGAGAAATTCGTCCAAGTTTACGATCAAACACGGGACGAGCCCGAACCCACGGTCATGATGGCATTCTTAATCGGACCGGTGGGCGGCGAACTTAAGACACACTTAACGATGCACGCTCCGACCAACTCGAGGGACATGTTGGAGCAGCCCGGAAGTTTACTACCGTCGAGGTCATCCCCGCCGTAAACCGGGGCCTTCAATTCGATCCCACGGCCCCGTCCAATAGTACTCGAGGCCGATCCCCAAAGAAAGGAGGAGGCCGTCAATCCGGCGAAAGAACGGACGACCGTGATTTCAAAAGGCCGCAAAAGTTCGACGTAAAAGATTACATTCCGCTGAATGCCCGACCGTCGGCGATCCTGAACGAAATTTCGGAACACATCCGGAAGCCCCGCGACAATCGTAGCGAAGACACCGTTCGTAAAGCGGACACAAGCAAATTTTGTGAGTTTCATAATTATCACGGCCATAACACGGATGATTGTTTTTCCCTGATAAGGATCCTAGACAAAATGGCCCGGGAGGGAAAGTTAGATCGATTCAAATTGGCAGGCGGTGCCAACCAGAGACTCGTCGCAGCCCCCGCATGAGCGCGAGCTTAATGTCATCCACGAAAGCCCGCCTAGCAACAAAAGTGCATAAAAGAATCGATCAACTCGATCAAAGAATTTGGACGAGAGCGGCCTAGAACTCGCGGCCGATGAAGAGGCCTTGACTTTCACAAAGAGCGAGCTTAGCTTTGTTACGGGAGCAATGGAGATGCCCCTCATAATCAAAATCGGGATCGGCAAGTGCGGGGTTAACGCAGTCCCGGTGGATACAGTGCCGCCAGAGACATCATCTATCTTGACCGCCTCAAAGGTTTGAATTTCACCGAGGCCAATCCGAAACCGTACCCGGGCTCGCTAGAGGGTTTTACCAACCACGAGGTAAAAGTTAAAGGAATGATTGACCCGGAGGTCCGCATCGGAGACTTCGAGCCCTTCCGGATCGAAAAAATAGAATTTCGGTGGTCGATCCGCCCTCGCTACCACATGATCCCGGGCATACCGCGATGCGCAAATTTCGACGGTGTCTTCCATTCCGCATCGAGGGTCAAGTTTTATACGTAAAATGGCAGATAGGCCGTGCGATTAGCCGACCACGTACTTATCTTGACCACTTGGCAAAATCAAAGGCAGTGGTTGAAAAGGGCACGGGAGCCCGAAGTCCAAGGTGTGCTAGGACAAGCTCATGCTACACCTCCCGTCGCACCAAACAGGACTAACCCCATCACGAATTCAATAAATCTGTTGGGAGAAGCTCTAGTGATAATCGATACAGCTGAGATCCCAAGTACCGCCGGACGACTCAACCCCCGGATAGGTGAGTCCATGGCCGAGTTAGAGGCGAGCGCTAAGAAAAGAGCGCTGGAAGCCCATATCGAGCGGGGACAAGACACGAACAGCCCTCCGCCGCTTAAGAAACAACAAAAGGAAATTGTATGCGACACATTGCGTATACGAGATGATCCAAGCATTGAAGCAGCAGGGGAGCTCGTCGAGGTAATCATCAATGAGAGATACCCCGACCAAAAGATCAAAGTCGGGGCGCACCTCGCCAAGGCCGATATGTCCGCGCCGATCAACGTACCGAAAGAGAACCCGGAGGCCTTTGCTTGGGAGGTCACCGACATGCGAGGCGTCGACCCCGAGGTCGCACTCCACCGTCTCAACGTGAATCCCCACTTCAAGCCAATTCGGCAGCCGGGCTCGTCAATTTTCAACCGCAAAGGAAGAGGTCGTAAAAATTGAGATCGCCAAACTACTTGCGGCGGATATCATTGAAGAACTACAATATCCTACTTGGCTAGCCAACGTCGTTATGGTTTTGAAGCACAACGGCAAGTGGCGAATGTGCGTAGATTTCACCGACTTGAACAAAGCCTCGCCCCAAGGATCCCTAGCGAGCTACCCCGCATGTAGATAATGGTAGATCGGATAGCGGGTTTTGAAATCCTCGCTCGTCGACGCCTATTCTCGGATACCATCAGTCCGTATGGCCGGGGACGAAGGACAACTTATCGCTTTCGTAGCCGGAGGCGGCATGTATTATTACAAAATGATGCCCTTCGGCTCGAAGAATGCGGGTTCAACATTCCAGAGGATGATCAACCGGGTCTTCCACACTCAAATCGGCCGCAACATGGAAGCTTACATAGATGACATGGTCATCAAATCCAAAGCAGATGCGACTTCATACAGCATTTGAGGGAAACTTTCGCGAACGTACGAAAAAACAACATGAAGCTAAACCCAACCAAATGCACGTTTGGGGTTAAAGCCGGAAAATTCTTAGGCTTCATGGTCACACGCCGCGGCATCGAAGCAATCCCGAGAAAATCGAGCCATTCTCGGGACATGGCACCTCCCACGACCGTGAAAGAGGTTCGCAGGTTGAATGGAAGGATAACCGCTCCGGGGCGTTTCATTTCGAA
This sequence comes from Gentiana straminea, assembly GCA_036785695.1. NCBI lineage: Eukaryota > Viridiplantae > Streptophyta > Magnoliopsida > Gentianales > Gentianaceae > Gentiana > Gentiana straminea. The sequence goes on from JAVUPR010000085.1 coordinate 3,763,487, forward strand.
ATCGGCGCACATGTGTGCCTTCCTTTTTATAAAATTTTGAAAGGCGGCAAAGCAAGGGGTTTGAATGGACCGAAGAATGCACCGAAGCCTTTGAAGAGCTCAAGCAATACTCGGTCGCCCCGCCTCTTTTAGTAAGTCCTATCATAGGCGACCGCCTTTATTTATATTTGGCGGCCTCGATAGGGCTGTCGCCGCAGTTCTTGTAAAGGAAGAGGGGACTCCTGAGAAGCCCGTTCAAAAGCCCATTTACTATGTTTCGAAGGCTCTCAGTCCTGTGGAAGGTCGATATTTTAATACAGAGAAATTGGCTTACTCTCTTGTTATAGCAAAGCCTAGAAAGCTCCGTGCATATTTTTCATCACATACGATCATTGTACTATCGGATAGTCCGCCGCGTCAGTTTTACATAAGCCGACCTCGCCGGTCGTCTCCCGTAAACGGGCAATTGAGCTCACCGAATTCGACATCAAGTACGAGCCTCGAAGGGCAATCAAGGCATGTGCCCCGGCCGAGTTCATTCTTGAAGCAAGCTTCCGAGATCCCTCGACAACACAACCCACTTCCCCTTCGACCAACTCGCCCGACAAACCGGCTCCTAGCGGCCCCACGAGGCCCACCACCGTTGGCGCTGTTCGTTGACGGCGCTAGTGGAATTGGAGCTTGCGGGGCCGGCATCGTCTTGCTCGAGCCGGGAACGTCCGAAGAAATTGAGAAAGCGCTTCGCTTCGATTTCACGGCGTCAAACAACCAAGCCGAATACGAGGCGCTCATCGCAGCCTCGAGCTCGCCCTCGCAATGAGAGTTGAGAACATACACGTCTTTTGCGACTCACAACCGGTTGTCAATCAAGTGAATGGAGGTTATAAGATTTATTGTTCGAAACCGCAGCAGCAAGACATCGACCCGGTCCGAAGTTACGTCGTCGCTCGGATATTGCGAGCTCTCTTATATACCACGCACTCGAATTTGAGGGCGTACTATTTATCCAAGTTATCCGACGCCGACGCGGCGCTCGCTCCCGACATCCCTTTGGAATACCTCGGGGAACCTTCTATCACCGTATGCGAGGTCATGGATATTCAACCCTCCTCGCGCCGCCGGATCGACGAGGTCAAAGATTATATTGAGCATGGAGTTTTGCCTTCGTACAAGATAGAGGCGAGAACCTTGGCTCGCCGAGCAAGCAAGATATGTCGTACAAAATGGGATACTTTACTGTGCGCTCTTTCTCCAAACCTCTCGCTCCGCCGCGTCGGCCGGAGCAAGCAGTAGGTATCCTCCATGAGCTTCATCAAGCGAGTGTGCGGCGGGCATCCACTCGTCGAACCCTCGCACAAAGTGGCGATCACCGCAGATACTACCGGCCTACCTTGTCGAGGGATGCGGATATATTCGTTAGTGGAATGCGACCCCCGTCAAAGGTACGCAGATATACCTGTGTTACCCTCCGTAGAGCAGAGCATCGTCACCGCTTCATGGCCTTTCGAAATGTGGGGCATCGACCTCGTCGGTCCAATGCCTAAAGGGCGCGGAGGATGTGAATACATAGTAGTAGCGACTGATTATTACACCAAATGGACAGAGGCGAAGCCCCTCGGAGAGATTGCCACCACCTGTGTCATCTATTTTTTAATGGATCAAGTGTGGACTCGTTTCGGGGTACCTCGCATCATCATATCCGACCATGGACCACGCTCGTAACGGAATTCGACGAGTTTTGTAAAGAGCATGGCGTCATTCATGCGACGTCTTCGGTCGCCTATCCTCAAAGTAATGGTCGCGCAGAACGCAAACAAACAAGTGCTCGTAGGCCCGAAACGCACTCTATGCGGAAAGAAAGGCAGGTGGGTAGACGAGCCGCCCGCGATCTTATGGTCGCTCCGGACCGCCAAAAAGTCCACCACACAGAGAAACCCCATTCTCCCCGACTTATGGTTCGGAGGCGATGACACCAAATGGAGATGTCTCTACCTAGCATCGAGTGTCGCATTTCAACGAGGACACCAACGAACGATCGCGTGAGTTTGAGCTCGACATGCTCGAAGAAAAAAGACCGCAAGCGGCGACCCGTTTGGCTAACTTCAAGATGGCCGCTAAGCGACACCACGATAAGAAGGTACGCCACCATTTTTTCAAGGCAGAGACTTCGTATTAATTAAATGTGAAGCCGCCGGCCGCAAACCCAAAAAGTTAGACAAAGAATTGGGAGGGACCCCTTCGCATCTCTCGCGAGCTAAAGAAGGGGACATATTATCTCAAAGACAGAATGGCCGTGAATATGAGAATACTTGGCACGCCGACAACCTCAAGAGATATTACATGTAGTCCTCTCGTTTTTTGGAAGTTTTTGTTCCTTGTGTATATATTTTTCTTCCTTTTTGCCCAAAAAAAAAAAAAAAAAAAAAAAAAAAAGAGGGGGGGGGAGTGGGGGACTGTGCCCAGCGCCGCCCCGACCCCGCGCACAGGCGCCGCGTATTTTTGGGTTAGCAAAAACAAAAACAACTCAAAATACCAAAGCAGAGAGCAAAGGCATAAAACGAAATGGCCATGCAGCGGCCCCAATGTGCACAAGGAAAAGGATCAAAGTTAATGTGGTGGCGAGCCCCACATCGCCCGGAAACAAAAGTTAATATTACAAACCAATAACAAAGTTTCGTCAATAACAAAAGGAGAATCAAACGCTTCCGGAATCAAGGCCGCCTTGCGAATCTCCCGGCCGCACCCCCTCCTCACCACCCGGAGCCGCCCGATCTCCCTCTCGTATGGGCCCCATCCAAGATCGCCCGCACGAGTGATCGCATGTTCTCTTTTGCCGCCGCCGGAAATACCGCCGCCCGTAAACCATCAACCCTACATCGCTCGCGGTATTCCGCGATCTCCTCCTCGGAGTACGGAACCACGGGATGATATTGAACGAGCTCAAGACCGAAGGAATTCTCCCGAGTCCACGCCGCCATATCATGTAAGTCGGGGACCCTCTCGCCGGTGCATCGACCTACGTACACACCTCGCCATACGATAGCAGCCTTGGTCATAATTGTCACCCGCATCCTTCCAATATTCGGCGCCGTCCTTATATTCAGCAAGTGGCGGCCTCGATTTTGCCCGGACATCCGAGGCAAGGTCCTCGGCCCTTTTGATAGCTTCCTCGCCTTTCCGACGGGCATCCTCGCTTCCTTAGCAAAGCACCGCCGATAGCATCCTCGCCAGCTTTTCAACTTTTGCTCACAGCACCTGTGGCGGCTTCGACCTTCTTGCGATGATTCTTCTCACGAGTAACTTGGCGCTCCAACTCCGCTATCTTGTCCGCCCGTGTCTTTTCTTTAGCGGTATATAGAGCCTTGGCGTCGCCAACTTTGGCCTCCGTGTCCTTCATCGTCCGCACCAACTCCCGGTTCTCCCGCGCCTTCTTCGCCGCCCGTCGCTCGTTCGTCGTTCGCTCTCCACCAACTTCTCAACAAGATCTAAAGCGGCAAGCATGCAACGCGAGACCTAAAAAAGACACAAGTAAGCACTTGGAAAATAAAAGGAAATTCGTGCGAGGAAACATATTTACCTTATGCGCCGACATCCCGTACTCGGCGACGGCAGCCCCTCATAGCCTCGCGGGGATCAATGTAGCCGTTGCCGATGTTGGCAGGAGCAATCCTTTTTATCGTCCGGTCCCCACGGATAGGCGAGCCTCGCCGCTCCATTTTCCGGTAAGTACAGAAGAGGGGAACCGCCGACGTAGCCGACTCCATCATCACACCCCGCCGCGATGATTGATCGGCGCGTAAAGCCTCGTCAAAATATAAAGGAATGTCGCCGCCGCCGAAGCTTCTTGCCGTGCGCGTTCCCCGCGGCACGAATTCATAAAGAGGTGCAAGGTTGAGAGGGGAAGAGTCAAGACCCTCAGGTCGACAACCTCCGTATGGCGCATCCACTCTTGGTCTTTTCCGGGAAAGCGGGGACGTCTTCAAGAACATCTTCAAACTCTACCGGTCGCTACCGTGGCGGCGCTCGCAGCCTTCACCGGCGGGGGCGGACATTTTCGTAATCGCTCCGGCGATCGCAATACCGCAGGAAGTCCCCGCCTCGTACGCCGTACCCGCCGCAAAGAACGGTCACTCCCCGATTGATCCCCACATGAACAAGCCGGTATGATCACGGGATCTACCCTCGCCAACGCTTCCTCCCGCGTCTTCCTCGCGGCATTAGCAGCGGCAACATTAGCGCTCCTGCGAAGACCGGATGCCGGCATCTCTGAAAAAAGAAAAAGAGAGGAAGCAATCAGAAATGTACAAGTCAAAAAAAAAAAAAAAAAAAAAAAAAAGGGGGGGGGGGGAATAGGGGGACTGTGCCCAGCGCCGCCCCGACCCCGCGCACAGGCGCCGCGTATTTTTGGGTTAGCAAAAACAAAAATAGAGAAGAAATGGTTTTACCCTGGCGGCTCGACCAATCGCCGCCACACTCTTCGCATTGCGTCGGAAAGTTCCTACCCAAGTGGCACTCGCCGACCCGCCAGATCACTAAACTCCACGATGGCGGGGGAATGTTCACGACAGCAAAATCCCCGACTCCAAACAGCCCGGGATCCCCGCCATCCTCGCGCTACCCAGCTTTACGTTCGTCAACATCCGAACGCCGATCACGCGGACCCGTGCGCATCCGTCCGCAGCTTATCAAGGCCACAATCGCCTCTACTTCTTCAGACTTGCGAGAGGAACCACTCGCCTTTGAGCCACTTGGAGTCTAGTCCCCGTGCAGCCCGACTCCCAAAATGCGGGAACGGCCATCCGACCCCGGATTGCACGCGCATCACTCTTTGGCTCCGCTTGTAGATTTTGTTGTCGGCGGGGTAAAAAGTGGCGAGGCCTCCCCTCACGCGCCCTCACGCTCACCCGACCCGGAGTTTGGGTGCCGACGAAATCATGGAACTCCCTAAACAGCCCAAGGAGGGCTCAATTCCATTAAGGCGGCACGTCGCAATAAACGCCGCCAGTGGCCCTAACAAAGACAGGGTGAAAGTCCGCCGGCAAGGCTTCCAAAAATACATCACCTCCACCAAAAAAGGATCGAAAGCGGGGCCCGAACCCCGCCAGGAAATTGTCGAAAGGAACATACAACCGGTCCCCGGGTAGAGCGTCCACAAGTATAATCATACCGTCGGTCGTCCATGCACGGACAAAAATGATAGTCGTCGGAAAGCCGGTATCGGGCGCGGATAGCGGTGTTAAAATCGTGCGCCGCGGTCAACAAAGATCTCCATTCTACATCGACGGCGCGATGCATGGCCTTCGCCTTGCCACCCTCTTCCAAAGACTCCGCAGCCTCCAAGCCGATCCGGATTTTCCCCTCTCGCGGGGCGGAGCTAGCAGGTGTTTGGGTGCCCCCACGGTCGTCCCCCTTCGCCTTTGCGGCTTTGGGGCGGACGCCGTCCGAATCCTTTCACCGGCGGTCTTAGGAATTCGCTCTCTCGGGAGCTAAGTGCCGCAAGGATTCGAAAGCACCGAGTGCCCCTCGTTATAAGTAGCCTTTGGGCCTCGCCGCCGCAGGACGCGAGTCCTCTTCGTCGAACGGGAAGATGAAACCTCGCCGCCGCGCCATTTCCTCGGCCCCGCCGTCCCCATAACTAAATTCCTCTTTATCGTCGTCGTCCGCGCCGTGCGACATGCCGCAAAATGAAGAGAGGTGGATCAACGCTTCGTTCAGTCGACACCCCCCCCCCCCATTTCCGCGCAAGCCAAACAAAGACAGGGGCAACGGGGTCATAAAGAAATACTACACGGAAAAATTGAAAATTGCACCCTAATCCCCGAGGGCTTCAAATTCACAAAAGAAGGGTTTAGGCATACGGATTCTATCACCGGTTAGAAAACCTCAAAAATCCGAATATCTACGGGACAAAAAGCATACTTATGATCTATACAAAGCCAAGAATCAACCACAAAAAGACGATCAACAAAGAAAAACCCCTGTTAGATCGGATAAAGATGGTACCTTTATGATCCGGATGGCGTAAAATTGGGAAGACAAGGATGATCGCTCCGATCGCCGAAAAGGCTCACTCCGATGAAGTTCAAACACAACCTCAAATTTCGAACTCGGAAACTTGGTTCCGAATCACCACAGATGCTCTTGATTTCGGCTTGATCACCGGGAATTTTGGAGGAGGTTTTCGAAAAAGTGGCAAAAAGAGGGCAACACCCCCTTAAATAGACAGCATTCAACCAACCAAATGGGCCGTGATTATCTACATCCAACGGTTCGGGTTTACGCGGGAAAGCGAAAAGTTTCGTAATCCGACACGACGCTTTGAAATTTGAAGTTTGCGTAAAAAACGAAAAGCCATCATCACCACCGTCACGTCCCGCGGCGAAACGTCACCTTGTCGAACCGAAAGGACGCCACATTTAATGATCAAGCGTTCGCAGCCCCATTTATATTGCTCCACGTGGCACGCCACCCGTAATAGCTCGCTTGTACGCTTTTCGCTCTCGCCAACACAAATGACTTCGCCATCTCGCCCGGGATCGCGGAAAATGATAACTCCCGTAAACTCAACATGTCGACCTCGGTCGACCAACGAGCACGGACGATTTCCATCGCAAGCTCTCAAGCCGCAGCCGCGGCGACCGCAACGCCTCCTCGCGGCATATCCGGATCGCTCTACGCCGTGCACCTCAACATGTCGACCTCGGTCGACCAACGAGCACGGACGATTTCCATCGCAAGCTCTCAAGCCGCGCCGCGGCGACCGCAACAGCCTCCTCGCGGCATATCCGGATCGCTCTACGCCGTGCACCTCAACATGTCGACCTCGGTCGACCAACGAGCACGGACGATTTCCATCGCAAGCTCTCAAGCCGCAGCCGCGGCGACCGCAACAGCTCCTCGCGGCATATCCGGATCGCTCTACGCCGTGCACCTCAACATGTCGACCTCGGTCGACCAACGAGCACGGACGATTTCCATCGCAAGCTCTCAAGCCGCAGCCGCGGCGACCGTAACAGCCTCCTCGCGGCATATCCGGATCGCTCTATGCGCCGTGCACCTCAACATGTCGACCTCGGCCGACCAACGAGCACGGACGATTTCCATCGCAAGCTCTCAAGCCGCAGCCGCGGCGACCGTAACAGCCTCCTCGCGGCATATCCGGATCGCTCTATGCCGTGCACCTCAAATCGCAAGTCCGCAGTGTCGTCGCATCTCCCCGCCGCGTCCACAAACCGTCGTGTATCCCAACGGACGGAACGGTTCAAAAGCCATCATTGGTGGTCTTCCCGAGTTTTAGCCGTGTTTAATAGTGGCTACTTTGACTAGTGGACTATGCCGGACGAAAAATAGCCCATGATTACCCACCATAAATAACCGTCCCTTCGAATGCTCATAATGACGGTAAACCTCTCGATAACCATCATTACGCCGGTCATTATGATCGTCTCTTCGTATAGCCGTCGTTCGTCCGTCCACCATTATGGTAATCCATGCCAAACACGCCACCTCCCTCTATAAAAGCCGCCCATTTCACCGCTCCTCCACGATGCTTCTTCTCCCATTCGAATCACTCGTTTTTTTTTTTCTTACAAAATCCCGTAAAAACAAGAATGTCTCGCCGGATAATGTTGAATACGAATTTATGGAGGATTACAAAGGCAACGAGCATCCGGAATCCAAGCCTTGCACTTCCTCCATAACCCTTCGGGGAAGGACAACCCCCAATTTCAATACCACGAGTGGAAATGGGAAGTAATCTTGATACCGCCGCCGCCTTCTTGCCGCCCGAGATTGCGGAGTTAGAGCGTGAGGAGGAAGCCGAGATAAGTGAATCCGCAGTCCCGCGGGCTCACAGTGAGGATCGAGGTATTCATCGGCGATCGGATCCACGTACCGCACAAAGCAAGCCGTTCAAAAAGTTTGTGCGTCTAGTCCGGAATGGAAACCGCCGGGGGCCATGGTCGACGCCGTCCGGGAAGAATGGCAAAGCGTCTTTCACCGTAATTGGGCCCCTTACAATCACCGAGTCCGCAAGCCGAGATCCAAGACGAGAGAGGATCGCTTCCTATACGAGGGGAAGACGACCCGGTAGCCGCCGGACGAGAGAAGATCGCTTCCTATATCCGAAAAGCGGGCGGCCCGGTAGGTCGATCCCTTGTTGCTTGCGACCGACCGCGAACTACCGAGCGCGACGACGACTCGCATCACCACTAACGTGTACCAGAGGAGGAAACCCGCTTGTAGTGATTGGCAAGCCTTTCGTATAGCTTCAACTTCACGAAGCGCTCGCGGGATATGTTGCATCAACTTCATGTCGCAACCCCGCCTCGCCTCCGAAGGAGCGGTCTTGAGATTTCGATACAAACAGAGAGTACTCTTTTCCCTTGCTTAAGATTTTTTCCCACCGGGTTTTTCTTAAGAAAGGTTTTGACGAGGCTCTACGAGTTTGTATCCCTAATCCCGGGTCCGCTCAACTTTTGTCTTCCAAGAGTGTTCGACAACGGAGACTCCTCGACCAAGATACTACTCTACGCCGCAACAAATTTCCGCCGCAGCAGGGGCCATTGATGATACGGAACCCGACACGGTCCCATTATCCCCGGTCAACTCGTCCGAGGACATAAGTCAAACTCTTTCCCCGAGCATAAGCGCGCGACGTCGCCAACTTGATGGCCATCCCGCCATCCTCATAAGCATAAGGGGCCGCCCCGCAAAGACCGCGGGCCCATTCCTACGAGAATATCGCTAATGGAAAGTTCATAAGCTTAGATAGAATGCGAGGCCAACCGCCATCCGTCGGGCATCGGCGCCGCTAGCACGAGTAGTCTTTTACGCCTTTATCCTTTCCCTATAAATACCCCCACCGTGACATTAATGAAGACAGAGAAATATAGAACAACTTTTGCACATTTATTTCTATCAAGATCGTTCTCTCTCTCATATTTATTTCATATTACCACCGCGGGCTCATCACCGACGTCGATAAACGCCACCGTCCGACGGCGATAACCTCACCGATCGGAGCACCACGAAGAGGCCGTATATCCCACGTCCAAGTCTTCCTTTCAAACTACCCGACGGAAACGGATCACGTCTTATCACTTCTCCAATCTTTCGATATAAAATATTACAATATAGAAAAGAAAAAAAAAACGTAGCATAATACGCTAATGAGAGTAATTTTTTCCATGATGCATGTATTTGATACGGAGCAGAGACACCGAAATGTATATAAAAGTCACAATTCTCTTACGCATAGAAAAATTTAATCGCTCACAAGTTAGTTTTTTTTTTTATAAAAGCTCACGAGTTACTCAACGAGTAATCCAATTGAATGATATTATTTGGAGAGCTCTTCCTTCGGCTGGTGGAGGAGGTTGGGGTAGGTCAGGTAGCCCAGTTTGTCTGGATGTTATGGAGCATTTGGAAAGCTTGTTGTTTTGCTCTTTTTGATGGTCACGCAGTGACGGTAGGGGCAATCTGCAAGTAGTCATCGGCTGCGGCTAGGGAGTATGTAGAGGCTGTGACTGCCTTTTGAGTGTTACAGCCCCAGCAGCACTATGTGGATAAATGGATGAGACCGATCGAGGGAGTGGTCAAATGCAATGTAGATGCGTCGGTTACGGACCACGGGGCAGGGGTTGGAGTGTTGTTTCGTGACCACCAGGGTGCGGTTCAGGCGGCTTTCTCATATCATTTGACCCGGGTGCGGCAGTGAAATTTATGGAGATGACATCAGTTGATTTGGCTTTGATAGAGGCTGCGTCGTTGGGATTTCTAACTTTGGTAGTGCAAAGTAATTGTTTAGTTATTTTTTGGATCAACCTAGTTATTTTTTAACTTAAGGTTAATAATTTTTTGGGTGAACATGCCAACATGGTCTCTAAATGCGACAGATAAGAAAAAACGAAGGGAGTATAACACACGCAAAACCGTTAGGCGGGTACTTTCCGCGTGATAAAGCATATATATATTTTCCTCTCCAGCTCACTTAGCTCACACAGTTTTCAATTAATTCTCTACTGCAAACACTAGCTCAATTTCAATGGCCGCCACCGCCGCTGCTACCGCCGTGAACGGCGTTGACACCCTACTCCGCCACATAAAGTCGCCTTAATCACCGGAATCACTGGCCAAGACGGCTCTTACCTCACCGAATTCCTCCTCAACAAAGGCTACGAAGTCCATGGCTTAATCCGTAGGTCTTCGAATTTCAACACGCAACGACTCGATCATCTCTACGTCGATCCACACAATGCTCAGAAAGCTAAAATGAAGCTCCATTACGGCGATCTCACTGACGCCTCCTCTCTCCGGCGATGGCTTGATATAATCCTCCCCGACGAAGTTTACAATCTCGCCGCTCAATCGCACGTAGCTGTTTCATTCGAGATACCTGATTACACCGCCGACGTCGTCGCCACCGGCGCACTCCGGCTTCTGGAAGCCGTCAGGTCTCATATATCATCCACCGGTAGGTCACACATTCGTTATTACCAAGCCGGATCATCCGAAATGTTCGGATCCACTCCGCCGCCACAATCCGAATCATCTCCATTTCACCCTAGATCCCCATACGCCGCAGCCAAATGCGCCGCCCATTGGTACACCGTGAACTACCGCGAAGCATACGGAATCTTCGCCTGTAACGGAATCCTCTTCAACCACGAATCCCCACGCCGTGGAGAGAATTTCGTGACCCGAAAAATTACCCGGGCTGTGGGTCGGATCAAAACCGGGCTCCAAAACAAGCTCTTTCTAGGCAATCTACAAGCTTCAAGAGACTGGGGATTTGCAGGGGATTACGTTGAAGCAATGTGACTGATGCTACAGCAAGAAAAACCGGCGGATTACGTGGTGGCGACGGAGGAGTCGCACACGGTGGAGGAATTCTTGGAGGTGGCGTTTGGGTATGTGGGATTGAATTGGAGAGACCATGTGGTGATTGATCAGAGGTATTTCCGGCCGACGGAGGTGGATAATCTGAAAGGGGATTCAAGTAAAGCAAGAAAAGAATTGGGGTGGAAACCTAAAGTTGGATTTGAGAAGCTGGTGAAGATGATGGTGGATCAAGATGTTGAATTTGCTAAAAAGGAGAAAGTTCTTGTTGATGCTGGTTTCATGGATGCTCAGCAACAACCTTAATGATATATATATACTATATGCTTTAATTGCATCTTTCTATAGGGTAATGTTATTGTATAACCAATCAGACATCATAACAAGTGACATGTTATGGTAAAAACATAATGATCGATGATGTAAAAAAACATATTATGTTATTTGTTATGTGAATGATTCTGACATTAGTATTACACTTTTCTTTTGGGTGTTTGTGTTATACCATGGATTCTTTAGTGATTATGTTACGATTTTCGGTGACATTGGTCTTGAGAATTTTTCATTTTTTTATTGGTTTAGATATTTTCTCGATCCTTTAGGAAATTTCTACGAATTGGGAGAAATTTTCATAATCTTTGATTTGTAGAATTATCTAGGGACTTGAGAAATATCTAAAATTATGAACGGAATCTTCGTAGAGGCTGATTGTATTTGATTGATTGATAAATGTAATACCTCTTTGGATATATTATCTTTATATGGATTGAAATGTGTAACAGTAAGATGATTGTTATTTAAAGTATCATTTTTAGTATTACTACGAGTTCAATAAAAAAAGCCATTGATTTAGTCAATAATTAATGTTGACCGTGAACATCGACCTTGGGCCCTGTCTAGAGCCTTGAGTGACAAGTAGGAACAAATGTCGGATCCTTCAAGCCCACCCGACGAGCTTGATATAGTCTATTAGCCTCCACCATAAATTAAAATCATGGCTCCGCCCTTGTTCACGTTATTATCGACTTATCGTGGTTTAAGACGACATCATCTCACTATAACGTGGATGGTTCGTAATACTTGAGTACTTTAATGTTTTGTTTTGAAGAAGAGTACTTTATTGTTAGAGTTAGAACATCTTGTGTTTTTTAGGGAAATTTTATCATACAACCATTATGGTAAGATTGTATAATTTGACATACGTTGTGATATTCTTATTAATATATAGTTAATTTTTTTCTTAAAAAATGGCGCGAAACAAACGGTTTCTCCAGTTTTTTCCCATTTTCCCTTAATATCACCTGCCTTTTTCATACTTCATCGCGATTCACAGCTCCGATCCCACTTTATTCCCGCCGGCGAATTCATGATGTCCAAAGGTAATTTACTTCCGCTCTTTTCTTTCTTCCTTTCAGTTTCTGAAATGAATGATAAACACACAAAGCAACAGGAAGCAGCAGCAACATCAGAAATGTAGAGTTCTCTTAGGTATTTTATCAAACACTTTCATCTGAAAACAGTTGGAAGTGGTTGTAGCTAATTGAGTTAGTTGTAACCGCTTTCTATGTGCTCAAGCTAGTCCTTATACCTATATATACTAGCAGATACACTGATGTAAACTCAATTTTGGAGAATCAATAAAATTGCAAGTTTAATTTTCTGATTTTACTTTTCCCGCCTTTTATTCTTTTCAAAGTTGTTCTTGAATGTTCTTCATGTTTGTATGAAGAGCATGATCGAATTGTTTCAATTTCTTCATGGTATCAGAGAGTAACTTCCGTTCGTGCAGTTTTCCTAGTGATTCTTGAGAGAATCGCAGATCATTCTTGTTTTTTTTTTGAAGATTGTTCCAGATTTCCAGAATCTTGAGAGTATTCTGCCTGGAGTTCTTCTTGTTTCCAGAAGCTTGAGAGCATTCTGCTACATTTCTTGTTGATTTCATTCCGTTCTCGTTATGGCAAATCAGTCAACAGCAAGTCAGAGGACAGATGGTGCAAGTCTTGAAGGCACTGGACTTGTGGTAAGCACCTCTAGTCAGTTTTATATACATCCTAGTGAAAATCCTTCGATTCCCTTGGTTTCTCCACCTCTTGATGCTAGAAATTATCACTCCTGGGCTCGTTCTATGACTATGATGTTAGAAACTAAAAACAAGTTGGGATTCATTGATGGAACGATCAAGAAACCTGACATAAATGATGAAATGTATAGAATCTGGAGCCAATGTAATACCACTGTTCTTACTTGGATTATCAAGTCTGTCATTCCTGATATAGCTCAAAGTGTTATGTGGATTAGATCTGCTAGGGATATGTGGTTAGAATTGGAAGACAGATTTTCAAATGTAGATTACTGATATACTACTTTTATATGATTAAATATACGTTATATTATTATGTTTTATCAACGAATTCTATATAAAATATATGAAATTATGATATAAATAGTATGAAATGTTAATCTTTATAATTTAGAGTAGTTAGTAGTAAAACTTAGTAATAATAGTAAAAAGTTATCATTTTGTACCGATTTTAGTAAATCGGAGTGTCGTGTCAGATTTACGTGGGTATTTGTGGTATTTTATTGCAGATTTATAAACCGAGACCCCGAGAATCGACATATTGAAGTATAATCAAATCTCTGGAAGGATTTAGAGAGTGTCACGAGCTTAACGGTCAATCGAATTGCTTAAGTGGTCAAGTGGTCAATCGAAGTGGTCAAGTGGCTAATCGATTCGATTAAGTGGTAATCGAGAAATATCTTCGACAAACGAATGGCTCATCAAAACGACATTATCTGAAGAAGAGTCCTTCACGAAAGTTGTAGATTTTCCCGAGAGCTTTCCGATGCCTCTTGAATCATGATTTTTGGAGATCCAGAACTCGAGATATGAATTTTAGAAGTTTAATAATTATATATAATTATATATATAATCAAACGCCGCACATTCTGATTAATCAAGGGGGTGGAGCTAATCATTACACCGGACCGGTCCGGCCCCAAGATCCATTTCTATAAAAGGAGCCTCAGTTCAACAGATCGGAGATATACCAATATATATACTCTCTCTCTCTCTCTCTCTATATATATATATATATATATATATATATATATATATATATATATATATATATATATATATATATATATATATATATATATCTTCTCCTCTTTTCTTTTTATTTTCGTAGTTTGTAAATAGGCCTTATGCCAAAAATAATAATCTCGTAGTATCGTTGTAAGGCTCGAGAAATTATCGGAAGTTCGGTGTTGATGAAGTCGTTGTAATGTCCGGAAGAATACGATCTCTGATTCAGCAGTTGTAATCGGGTAATTTCTAAAGTATTTATGTTGTTATGTTTGTTTTTATCTTTTTCGTTGTTATAATGTTTTTAGGCTAAATCTAATAACTAGTCAAAGTTATGTAATCGTTTTATTTCGATCTTTTCGGTAAAGGAATGCTGTCTAATTAAAATTGACAAAAATTGAGTTAATTGAATCTTTTTCTATTTTGCAACGTATTGATAATATTCGGATTGACGTAATTAACCAAGATGAATCGCACCATATAACCTAACGATGAACTGACCAGAGAAGTTAGGATATGAGATAAAAGATAGAAAAACCGGAGGGTAAAATTGGCCGTGCGAAAGCGTGACTACGGAATCCTATTTCCTACCCGGGGGCAGATTTGTCTTGGGAAAGATGAATCTTATTAAAATTGTGCTCGAGATCGTAATAATGTTAAAATCAACGGTTTAATTGAAACTAACACCGGAAAGTTAAATCGATCCGCCTGACAACCGGAGCCTTTTGAATAACATCGGCCGTCTGACAAACGGAATAACCTCTTTTATCCGGGGTAGATTTGTACTCGGTACCTATTCAGACTAACTGAGATTAGCATGGGGCAGTTGTGGAGATTGAACTGATGACAATGACATATGACAATTTCATACGCTCGTGTGAGGAGGAATTGTTAACCTCAGGAGTGCACCGTTTCTTTTACTCAATTGGACCTAATATAAAAGGAAAGATCGAGCACATTCCGTTTACTGAAAAAGATCGTATAAATCAATTATATAAACTTTGGCTAGTTCTATAAAATTATCTGTTCTATAAATATATTGGTATCTATATATTTATATCTATATATATATTTTGCAATCTATGTACATCTATATATATTTATATATCTATATATATTATATTAGAATAACTTTTAAATTACGCATTTATTTTATGTTAAGTAGAATAGTAGTCATCTGTGTTATAAAATTGCGATTTAGATCGAGTTAATAACAGCTCTTTGGTGTTTAACCACACTTAGAAGAATTACCAAGTTCCCTGAGGATTCGACACTCTGACTCACCACACTAGCACTACAGTTTGACCCGATACACTGTCGGTTAAGGATTGGTTTAGCACTACGTAAAGGCAGCATGTCAGCTTTCTGGCGCCGTTGCCGGGGAACGTCGCTAATTTCTTTTTTTGTATCTATGGTTACTACTTGTATTAGCTCAAAATTCTCGAGAATAAGTCAACACTCTTCTTATCACATTTCTTCTTTATTTTTCGTTGGTACTTACCTTATAAGTAAGTTACCAATCTTTTTACTTTTATCAATTTCGTGTTATTTTCTATTTTCGTTGGTTGATGACCAGAAGCGGTAAGGCCCCACTCACTCCTTATAAGCCTGACATAAACACTTACGAAAGGCAGTTAAGAGTAGAGAGTAAACGTGGTCATACTAGTCAGGGAAATCCTGACGAATCATCTTCAAACAAAAATACGAGAATGGCCGAAATCAGTGATGAAACACCTGAACAAGGGCTAGAACATGCTCTAGGGCATGGACAAAACCCTGTTAACCCTAATAATAATAATAATAATAGAAATAATCGGAATCGGAACCAGAATAATCGTAATAACCCACCAAACCCGAGACCTATCTGTGATCAAACCATAAGAAGAAACCAGACTAATAATCCCATACTTTTACCCAATGAAGGAGCAAATAATTTCGAAATTAAATCTCATCTTTTTGGTTTAATTGACGCAAGAGCCCAATTTCTAGGAGAGGATGATGAAGATCCACATCATCATCTCTATCTTTTTGAAGAATCGTGCAATACAGCCAAAAGTCAAGGTGCTCATAAGGAATTAACGAGGATGACTATGTTTCCTTTTTCTTTAAAAGGACGAGCCCGAGATTGGTTTATGTCTCTTCCACATCATTCACTTACTAGTTGGGAGAAGATTCAAACTGAATTTCTGAAACAATATTTCACTCCTGGATGAAATTTGGAATTAAAAGTCGAGGTTGCTAACTTTAGACAAGGATCTGAAGAAACGCTTGGGAATGCCTGGGAAAGATTTAAAAAGTTATTAAGAGCTTTTCCCGATCACGGTTATTCCTTAGATATGCAAATCCAACTTTTTTGTCGTAAATTAAGAAAATATTCACGTGCAGATGTAGATCATGCATGTGGTGGTTCGTTAATGATGAGTGAAGCTCAAATAGTTTACGATCCTATAGAAAAGATTTCCAAAAATAACAGAATGTGGGAAACCGGTTCTAGCACCAGAAAAGTAGCTTTTGCAGGAGAATGTACATCTAACATGGAAGTTCTAGCACATTTAGAAAATTTGAGTAGGAAATTTGATGGCCTACAATCAAACAGAAACCAAAGTTCAGAAAATAGTACACCAACTGAATACTCAAATCAAGATAATATGCCAATAGGGATCGAAGAACCAACAGGATATTCAAGAGAGGAGGTGAGTTTTCTTCAGCAGCATAGGAATTTGAACAATGCATATTCAAACTCGTTTAATGCTATTAGAAGAGACCACCCTACTTATCGATGGTCTGAATACCCTAGTAAGCAAGGACAACCGCCATATCCAGTCCCATATAGGAATATGAATAATAATCAAGTTTATCAAGAAAACACATCTAATCAGAATTTACAATCATTACCTAGAACCTATCCTCAGCATACCACTCAAAGTATACCAGTAACTCAAAGTTCAACTCAACCTGCGTTGAAGGAGTTGAAAAATGGGAAAAACTAATGGAAAATATGATGGGTGTAGTATCTACTCAAGCTAAGAATATGGAAACAATGATGACTTCTATTGGTACAGTCACTAAAGATATGAGTACAATGAAAACATCTATGAGTGGACATGATACCAGAATGAGAACGATAGAAGCCTCATTAAGGAATATGAAAGATCATTTGAGTAGGGAAGGTGAACGTAATAACAGTAGACCCCCTGGAGGATTACCAAGCAATACTGAAAGAAACCCAAGAGAGGTAAATGTTGTAGTTACGAGAAGTAGAAAACTCTGTGGTAGTAATGGAGTAGAAAACTTCGGAAATAATGAAGTAGAAAATGATTTAGATGGAAAGAATGATGAAACTAAAGATGAACTTGAATTCACTGATGAGGAAGAAGAAATTATAGAAAATTTCTTGAAAAGGAATAGAAGTTTGGAACCTGAGAATGAAGGTGAGAAATGGGTAAAAATCCCTAGGATTTTGAAGGATCCCATGGATAAAGATTTAAGGACATTATTCAAGGAACATGTTAGAATAGATGATAATGAAAACAAGGATGAAAAACAAGAAGAACTGAAGGAATCTGAAGTAGAGATTGATTCAGGGAATGTTTTAAAAGAAAAAACTCAAGATCATGATACTTGGCGATTAAGTAATACTCAAAAGTTTAAAGAAAAAGGAAAAGAGAAAATGACTTTGGGATCAAAGGTTATAGATTTAGAATCTTTACCTTACCCACCTAAAGATCAAATTAAAAAGATTAAAACTGATCAGAAGTATGCTCGTTTCCTTGATACTTTTCGTCATATTCATGTTAATATCCCCGTTATCGAAGCTCTAATTAGTATGCCTCGCTTATGGAAAGTTTCGAAAGATATTCGTCAAACAAGAAAAAATTAGAGGAATATGAGAATATATGCCTAAATGAAGAATGTTCTCAGTTTTAAAGATAAGTTACCACCTAAAGCGAAAGATCCCTGGAAGTTTTACCATCCCATGTGAAATTGGAGGATTTCGTTTAAGAAGGTCTTATGTGATCTTGGAGCTAGTATAAATCTCATGTCTTATGAGGATTATAAGAAGCTAGGCATAGGAAAGCTTACGAAGATCGAAATGACTGCGGATGGCGGATAGATCGATTAAATACCCTAAAGGAATTGCGAGGACGTATTGGTTAAAGTAGACAAGTTCTATTTTCCAAGTAGACTTTGTAGTTATGGAAATGGAAGAAGGATATTCAGCGCCACTTATCTTAGGTCGACCATTTCTAGCTACAGGAAGAACTTTAATAGATGTCCAGAAAGGAGAGTTAATTCTGAGAGTCAATGAAGATGAAGTTACTTTCAATATTTTTAAAGCTATGAAACATCCATACAAATCACCATAATCATGTTCTTTTATAGAAGATATTCACTCTGTCTATGATACTCAGTTACCAAATTTTGAAGACAGATTAGAAGAATGTTTAACTCTGTCTATCTATGAGGAAGATGAGAAAGACACCGAAATGAAAGAGATAATTCTTTCTCTAGATAAAGGAAGTTTTACTTTTAAACCATCATGGCATAAGTATTTGGAATTAGAACTAGAAGGACCAGTTCTTAAACCCTCACTGGAAGATCCACCTAAGAATCTGGAATTGAAACCGTTACCTTTAAATCTAAAGTATGCTTTTCTTGAAACTAATAATCTATTACCGGTTATTATTTCATCATCTTTAACTGAGCAACAAGAAGATCAATTACTTAGAATGTTGAAAAAGCATAAGAAAGCTTTTGGATGGACAGTTGCCGATATTCGAGGTATTAGCCCTGAGATTTGCGTTCATAAGATAATTTTGAAAGAAGATGCTAAACCTTGTATTCAACCGCAACGCCGCCTCAACCCAAATTTGCAGCTAATTGTTAAGAAAGAGGTCATTAAGCTATTAGAAATGGGGATAATTTTTCCCATATCAGATAGTGAATGGGTAAGTCCAACTCAAGTGGTACCAAAGAAAGGAGGTTTCACAGTGAAAGAGAATGAAAAGAATGAATGGATTCCGACAAGAGAGATTACCGGATATCGAATGTGCATTGATTTTAGAAAACTAAATGATCATACTAAGAAAGATCATCATCCACTTCCATTCATAGTGCAGATGTTGGAACGTTTAAGTGGACATAAGTATTACTGTTTCTTAGATGGTTATTCAGGATATTTACAGATATTCATTGCAGCAGGAGATAGAGAAAAAACTACTTTCACTTGTCCTTATGGAACTTTTGCTTTTAAAAGAATGCCGTTTGGTTTATGTAATGCACCAGCTACATTTCAAAGGTATATTTGCTGATATGGTCGAGAAATTCTTAGAAATATTTATGGATGACTTTAGTGTTTACGGAGATTCATTTGATGTTTGTTTGTTACACTTAGAACGAGTGTTACAACGCTGTGAAGATACCAATTTAGTACTAAACTGGGAGAAGTGTCACTTAATGGTATCAGAAGGAATTGTTTTAGGTCATAGAATCTCTGAAGAAGGTATTGAAGTTGATAAAGCTAAAGTCGAAGTAATTGAAAAATTACCTCCACCAGTTAATTTAAGAACTCTAAGAGGATTTCTCGGACATGCAGGATTTTATAGAAGGTTCATTGCAGATTTTTCAAAAATAGCAAAGCCTTTAAGTTATTTACTTGAATAGGAAGTACCTTTTAACTTCGATAGTAAATGTATGGAAGCCTTTCAGACCTTAAAAGCGAGGTTGACTACTGCACCAGTACTAGTAGCACCAGATTGGAGTTTGCCGTTTGAGATTATGTGTGATGCAAGTGATTTAGCTGTAGGAGCTGTTTTAGGTCAAAGATATAACAAAATTCTCAAAGCTATTTACTATGCATCTCACACATTAAACGTGACTCAACTAAATTATGCAACTACGAGAAAAAGAACCGTTGGCTGTAATTTTTGCCTTAGATAAGTTTCGATCGTATATTGTTGGTTCTAAGGTAATAATTTATACAGACCATTCAGCACTGAAGTATTTACTAAGTAAGAAAGACGCTAAACCTCGTCTTCTTAGATGGATTCTCTTACTTCAAGAATTCGATATTGAAATTAAAGATAAAAAAGGAAGTGAGAATGTAGTAGCAGATCATCTAAGTAGAATGGAAAATGATGAAGAAATAGGAAATGAAATTAAAGATTCATTTCCTGATGAACAACTATTTAGAATAGATACTCCTTCAACCATGCAGTTATTAAAGAGTAGAATTCCTTCTAAGGAAATGTCACCTTGGTTTGGAGATATCATTAATTACTTAACCTGTGATTATATTCCGTCTCATTGGACTTGGCAACAGAAAAAGAAGTTCTTTTATGACTTAAAATTTTATTACTGGGAGGAACTAGACCTTTTCCGTAAATGTTCGGATGGGATAATCAGAAAATGTGTACCTGATAATGAAATTTTAAGTGTTTTATCATTTTGTCATGATCGTGAGGCAGGAGGTCATCATGGAGGTTGGAAAACTGCTTTTAAAGTTTTACAATGTGGTTTTTATTGGCCTACACTATATAGAGATGCTTATAAGTATGATAAATCTTGTGAATCTTGTCAAAAATGGGGAAATGTATCTAAAAAACATGAAATGCCTATGCAACCTATTTTAGAATGTGAATTATTTGATGTTTGGGGTATAGATTTCATGGGACCTTTCCCTATATCTTTTGGAAAAAGATTTATTCTTGTAATGGTAGATTATGTTTCAAAATGGGTAGAAGCTGAAGCTCTTCCCACTAATGATACCAAAGTTGTCATACGATTCCTTAAAAAGAATATATTTACCAGATATGGCATTCCGAGGGCTATCATTAGTGATAGAGGGTCACACTTTTGTAATAGACCATTTACTAAGATAGTTGAAAAATATGGTGTAACGCATAAGTTAGGAACGCCCTATCATCCGCAAACTAGTGGTCAGGTAGAGGTGTCTAATAGAGAAATCAAAAGAATCGTGGAGAAAACAGTGGACTCAAATCGAAAAAACTGGGCAGTTAAATTAGATGATGCATTATGGGCGTATAGAACAGCTTTTAAAACACCAATTGGTTGTTCTCCCTATAAGCTAGTCTTTGGTAAGTCATGTCATCTCCCAGTTGAGTTAGAACACCGAGCCTTCTGGGCTATTAGATTTCTGAATTTCGATCCTAAGGCTGTCGGTGATCATAGATTGCTTCAATTAACAGAACTAGAAGAATTTCGTCTCGATTCTTATGAAAATGCTCGAATCTACAAGGAACGCACGAAATCTTTCCATGATAAGAGAATCTTTAAACGTGAGTTCCATGTAGGTGATCGAGTGCTTTTGTACAATTCACGTTTAAAGTTGTTTCCAGTAAGCTTAAGTCAAGATGGACAGTCCATTTAAAGTAACACGGGTTTACAAAGCCGGAGTTGTTGAACTAAGCGATGGAAATACAACTTTTATAGCCAATGGCCACATAGTAAAGTTATTTGTGGAGGAGAAGGAATCACACCGAAAGAAGAAATAATGCTACTGATTGATCCCCCGACAAACTGAAAAGCAGAAAAACCGAAAAACTGAAAAGCAGAGAAACTGAAATCAGCCGAATACCAGGTGCTATCTATCTTTACTCTACTTTTCTGTGTTTTTATTTATGTTTAAACTCTTTTCGTCTTTTACCGGATAGACGTAAAAGAACTGGATGCCTTTTTTAGATAGAATAGGAGTTTTTGTTTTACTTTTGAAATTAGGCCTAGATAAAGATGTCGCGTTTAAAATAGAAGCTTTAGTCTTTGAACAAAACAAGAAATTGTTGAGAGAGATCAGATTGAAAGAAGTTTGTAATGGAACATCAAGGAGTGCAATAAAGAGAAGGGCAAAGTTTCTAATGAGATGTAGAATCTGTGGAAAAAGTGAACATGATGGACGCTGTGGGAAAAACACAACCAAATCCCAGGATGAGTGTTTGAATATTGTTAGGAAGGGAACGATTAGGTGGTTATCCGAAAATCCCGATGGAATTCCGAGAGATAATTCAAATGCTTCGTTTTTAGGAGTTAGGTTGATTGAGCGTTATATCAGAACTCTGGAAGATTTAGAAATCGAAGAATCAGGAACCCCTTAAGTTTCGAGTCTTTTCTTATGTTTTATTTTATAAAATTTTCGCATAACTTCTGGAAATTTTATAAAATTGGATCTTTATGAAATTTGAGGAGTTTTATAAAAGTTTTATAAAAGTTTTTAGTTTTAATTTAGATGTTTTATAAGAGTTAATATAAATTTATTAAATTTTTATAAGCTTTTTATTAAAGTGTTATAAAGATTTTATTAAATTTTTAGAAATTGTTATAAAATTATAAGATTTCCTTCAAATTTTATTATAAAGATTTTATTAAGTTTTTAAAATTATTATAAACTTATCTTTAAGGTTTTAACTAAGTTTTATTAAAGTTTTATTAAAGTTTTAATCAAAAATCATAAAAATAACAAAAATCGGAAAAAGTGAAGAAAATTGGGCACGGACCGATCCGGCCTTTAATCCGGACCGGTCCGGTGTCTAAAAACATAAAAAAGACGGGGACTCCCTTTTCTTCTTCTTCTTCCCTAATTTTCTACACAACAGCCGCACCCCACACCCAAACCCCACCACTCGAATTTTTTTTCAATTCTTCCACAAAAATTCATCTCACACTACACCACTACTTGATTATATCATCATTCTATCTCCTCTCTTCCACAAAATTTACAAAAATAAAAAAGGGTCGAAAACAAGCTCCGTTTCATTCCGGCGACTTTACCACTTTTCCGGCCTACTTTTCAACGTTTTCTTCATATTAAGGTATTATTTAGTTTATTTAGTTTTCAATTTCGTATTTTTCATAATTTTTTAGATTAATTTCAACTGTTTTGATTTTTGAGTGTGTTGTGACGTTTTTAATTTTTGTTGTTTATTTTTGTTGTTGTTATTGTTGATTGGCTTTACCAATATCGTAGAATGGCTGAGTCGAGTAGGAAAGCTTCTAAAAAGCGAAAATCAAACATTCCCATATCAACTCCAGTCGTAGGCACAATACTTTTATCACCTGAAGAAGAAGCCGTAAGCTTCAATGAAACAGCATCACAAGAGGCTAAGAAAGCGTATGATAAAATTTATAGTAAATGTGATGTTTTGGTTGAAAAAGGATTAGATCTTGAAGACTTAGGTGATGAGGTTAAAGATATTTTTACCAAACGTCAGTGGTTAGAACTAGCAGCCAGAAGAGAAGGGGAGATAAACACGACCTTAGTAGCTGAGTTTTATTCAGTTTTATCTACATTGTCACAAGATCAGCTTACTCCGTCGCAAACTGTACCCCTAAGAGCTAGAAATATCCCTTTTAACCCTGCCGTCATAAATGCAATTCTAGGAGTTGAGGTTTTTCCTGATGAGGAGGATTACAGGGCAGTTTTGAATCTAGATGATTCTGCAAGTTTTGAACAGACTGCCCTGAGAGCTTAGAATGCTTTTGACCCAACCGCTGTGTGGGTTGAGAATAGATTCAACTACGGGAATTGTTTTAGAGGTTTAAGGGCGATTAAAAGATTTATTAGCCATAATCTCTACCCCTCACGTAAACATACTACCTATGGAAAGGAAGATGTTTGTATCGCTTGGGCGATGGTAAATGATATAAGGGTGGATGTTGGTAAGGTCATGTTTAAAAGAATTTTCGAGAGTATTGTCATCGCCAGACCAGGGAGTCATCTGTACTTCCCTTGTTTTATCTCTGATTTGTGTCGTAGGCTGGGAGTACCATTCCTGCCTAATGACAAATTATCTCTGGCAGATGCCAATCTGATTGGACCGAGTTTGACTACACTTCCAGATGGTAGTATAAGCTCTTTGATTAGAAGTAGTCAAACTCAACCAGCTCCACCAGTTTTCACATCTTCTTCTTTTCCATCTTTTTCTAGTCAGCCTCAACAAACTCCTTTCTCCAACACTATCACATACGATATGTTTCAATCTTTAGTATCAGACGTTGCACGTGGTCAAGCCAACATGGCTTTATATGCTGAGAGTAATAGGCAGTGGTGTGACGATATTCGTAGAGGTTTGAGGAGGAACGAGCAGTTGCTTCGTAATCCTACCTTGGATGATCCTGCCTATCCACCTTGTCAGTCAGATCCATATACCTTACCAGATTGGGTAGCACCTATTCCACCACCTTCGAGCTTTCATCCAACGTCTTATCCTTTTGGGAGCCAATCGAGTGGTACAGGTGTATTTTCGACAGGTATTCAGAGACCAGCGATGTCTAGTTGGGGAGGATTCACTAAGTTTGCACATATCACTACCGGCATGAGTTCGATGGGTCTTGATAGTTCAGTCAGGACCACGACTACATTTCAGCCGTCAGCTTCTCAGTCGTTTCCGAGTTCAAGCTTTCAAGTTGATCCTGAGGAGGACTATGACGAAGATTGAATTTCATGACTTTGTTTGATTAAACATTTTTACTACACGTTTTATTTTTCTCGACATTTTCATTTAGATATTGGTCTGTTTTCGTTTTTGTTTATTTTCATTTTTTAATCGTTTTATCAAAATATGGTTTGCATTCTAAATCGTTTTAATTTTTATAAACTATAAAAAACCTAAAAATAAGTTTGTATCATTACGAAGTCGTTTTCAAAATATAATTAATGTGTCGTTTTATCAGTCCGTATCAAGTTAGACGAATTTAATACAAGCTTTATAAAAAATCTTCACAGCAAAAGGTGTGGATTATTACACACGTGAAGTAAAAAAACAAAACACAATTTGACTTTCACCTCTGTACTCGGTAAAAGAAAGATGAGGCCGGACCGGTCCGGCCTAGTCTCGGCCCGAGCCGTGAAGAAAAAAGAGATGACTCATTCTTGAGTCCGTCTAGTGCATCCACGTATGTATAATTTTCTATCTATTAAAAGAGGACAGCCATGGAGTAAGCCATACCATCTCCTTCATTGTCTATCTTTCTACTTTCAACTCTGTTTTTTTACTTTTCATCTAGTTTTAAAAATGTCGAACCAATCCTCACCATCTGTTAATTCATACGAGCCTAACACACCGGATGCTCCGGAGTCTCAAGCTTCTACTCAGAATATAGTTTTACACCCTCGATTTTCTAATTCTCCAATCCTATTGGAGAAAAGTTTAAATGTCGATAAACTAGATCAATGGGGTAAAACTGCAATCAGAAGTTTCGGTTGGAAGAAATTTGTAAGTGCACCGAGAGGAAGAATTAATATCTCGATAGTTCGAGAATTTTATTCTGTCTTAATAACGACACCTATGATTGAAATAACTCAGATTGTCTCGGTAAGAGGAGTGGCTGTTCCCTTCTCTTCGTCTATTATCAACCAACTTTTTGAAATTCCACCAGTTACGATGCCACATTTCGAGATGAAATGGGGACTTCAAAATCCACATAATCATTTGAATCTGTTGGAAAGGTGTCCTAAACCCAATCGGGTTGGACCGGATCCGACCGGGTCGGGTCATTTACAGTCTATTTAGTTCATGTAATAACTTTATTATGATTAATAAAAGCACTTATGTTATTATATATTGTTTGTCTTCATATTATTTGTTGTACATATATAGTAACGTCCCTAGTATCAATCTGTGATAGAGAAACCATGATAGTGATTATGGTTGATGAGATCTCTAATCACTATAACAAGGTTGGTACTTAAATGTCTCTAGTCTTACATATTATCAAATGGGACATTGATAGTATAATCGGACTAGCACGTATTGGATGTCTTCTATCTTTTAGAAGGTAGGGATAGATCTCGTCTATCGAAGTGTAGAGACACTTGGACTGTACGTGGACGTGTATTAGAGAATGCGTACGTTAGACTGACCCACTTACATTAAGTGTCACACTATATGGCGGTTGTGTAATTATCCTTTTGACCGGAGTCTTCATGGCATCACGGTGTGGATTGTCGTGCTTTGACACTATTGAGATTTCTCCTAACCACGGGGCGATCGTGCGGTAGTGATTGGGTATGATATTGAAGCATGCGGAGTATACATGATTGGTCGTCCGGGAATCGCGTATCCTATGATTGGGATTGAATATCCGAAATGGCCTTCTTATAAGGAATGTCTAGCTCTCGAGAATCTTTGCAAAGTGGGAGTAAATGTGTTATTCCGAGAGAGCATGATATCCAGATTATAAGATACGATCGTCAATGTATTGACACTCGAGATACGATCGTATGGATATTATTACGGCGATAGGATTGTAAGTTGCACGGTAATCGCTTCACATGAAAGGTAGTAGTCATTGCTTTTGACTCTTCCGATAATTGGGGGTCACGGTGTGTTGCTAGACGCTATCCCGTGATCGTTAGGTATGAAGGGCATTTTAGTAAATTGCACTTTGAGTCTACGGCCAACATATTCGGAAGCCTATCGGGTCACACACATATGAACATCGAGTCGGATTAAAATGCGGTTATAGTTGATAACCAAATAAGGAAAGTTTATCTCTAGACTATAAAGGTTATAGTGGTAAATTAATATGGTGGTATTTATTTATTATGAATAAATAAAATACAAGATATTAATTATATATAAATTAGATTAATTAAAGAATATTCCGGAAGTCAATTTGTTGACTAATGGGGCGCCACTTTTGTGTGTATAAGATACACTTAGATTGTGCACTTTAATTAATAAAGATTGCCATAATATTAATATAAGATATTAATTGATTTTGAAAAATAGATTTATGGTAATGAGATAATTATAATCAATATATGATATTGACAAAATAAATTATAATTAAAGAGATAAATCAATCTAGTTGATTTTCCTTATTTTATTAGAAAAGGGTTTTCTTCTCCTCCACACTACTATTGGGGCGCCACATCCTCTATAAAAAGGAAGTGGGTGTCAAGCTCTTTTGTACAACACAATTGCAAGAGTTCATAATTCTTGTGTAAAATAGAGAGCTCTCCATAGTGAGTTTGTGAGGGAAGAAAAGGTCCGGTCTAGCAGCCGGAGTTTTTCTGATAGCAATCCAAGGAGGATTCCGGCGAGGGGTTCGTGTGGATTAACGATAGAGGCCGGACGCGTGAACGGCTTGCGCATTGAACTACTCTCCGTTGGCGGTCAAAGCGACGATCTTGTAGATCATCCAAGGTATAACCGTCAAACTACTTAACGTGTTTATTGCATTAAACGAAGAACGATCTAGAAAAGGAAATCAAATTTTAAATTCCGCTGCGTTAAACTAGTGATTTCCTAACAGAATCAAGTACATGAGTCTTTCCAATGTCTGTTTCCACTTTTCGACACAAATCACGATATGTCTACACGTGCTTTACTTCCACACCTGAAGGCATGGAAGCATTTTATTAATTCTAGAGTATATCCCACCTGGGATTTTGGAAGCCTTGCCGAGAATGAAATGCTTCTACTTTATGCTTTGGCATTTGGTAAATTTGTCGATTGGGGTATTTTGATTCAAAGGACAGTGTTGGAATTTGCAATCACGAGAGGTAGTAGGGGGAAACCTATGCCTAATGCTTGGATGATTTCGCGTCTTTGTATTCAAATGAATGGAGTTGGAGAGCTTGAGACGGATGAAATTTTTCCGTCTAGAGATAATAGAGTTGGCTTGTTACCGGTTGATACACCGGGTTGTTCGTCAACAGTTTAGATGGTTTGTTGTTAGTTTATGATGTTTAAGTTTTTAATAAGTTAACTGAAGTTAAGTTGGTAGTAGTAAGTTTCAGTCTTTCTTTAATTGTAATCGTTTATCTTGTTTAATATATATGTTTCAGTTTTTTTTAAGTTTGTTTGTTATTTAATCATATATACGATAAGTAAAAAATCAAAATAATAACGATAATAGATAATTTTAATTTTATTTTCAAACCTACTTTTTTTAATACTCATTGAACATCGGGACGATGCCACTTCGTAAGTGGGGAGTATAGTTAGGTTAGAAAATTCATTAAAATTTTCGAAAAATAGTTATAAATTATAAAATTATCAAAATTTTTATTACTTATTTTTAATTTTTTTAAATTAAGTAGTTAATATATAAATATGAATAAAAAATGATATAATTTGGAAGAATAAGTTTTTAATTGAGTAAAGTATATTAGATATATTATAATTATATTTTATGTCTAATTTAGATTTTAAAAAGATTTTAAGTTATATAATTGAATAATTAATATTAGATATTGTTTTCATGAAATTATATAAGTATGTTGATATTTATAAGTAAAATTTTAGAATAATTTTCTTTTCAAAATGAATTATGAGTTTGGAATTGGACTAGGGATGACGATTTTTGGCACCACAAAAATATAACTATAGCCAAATAGCCTACCTAAATAAATTTCCAATTTTTGTTCCTACCTCAGCCTTGATTAGAGTGATCAAGACCTCACTCGAAATGGCCATTGTGATTAACTAAAAATAACCAACCTTTAGCTAATTTTGGTCTACATTTCCTTGAAATTCCTCAAGTTTGTACGTACTTATGAAAAGAGATGAAGACATAAAAGCTAAGTTTTGGTATATGCTGAGATTGAAATATTAGATAAGTATTAGTATATTCGATTTTACCTCATGACACTTGCAAGATAGTCGATTTTGGTAATAAGTTCGGATATGTTAATATTCTATTTTAAGAACGAAGCACCATATTTACACAGAATTAATCAAATATCAGGTATCTTCCTTATCTGTGATCGACAAATTAAAAATAAAAATAACATATTGGTTGTAGCTACCAATGATTTGAGTGCAGTAGGGGGTTATCTCGAAATGTCCTATATCACTATGAGGTGAAAAGCTCCCGATTGCCTGATGATAGTAGTCCAGCTAGGGTATTATCTCGAAATGTCCTATTGCTGGGAATGAAGGCACGAAATGAAAAAGAAAAAGTCGAATCATAAGATCTCAAGAATGATTACAAGTTTAAGGAAACCGGACTTGTAATTTTCGATCGAAAGAGGAGTACTCCGATCAATCTTGACGAAACAATGCTTGTAAGTTTGATTTTCTACACACACTCACGCTTTTAGTTCTTAAATAGAAAAAAAAAAAAAAAAAAAAAGAGAAAAAAATCTGGAAAAAGAGATGCTATTAATCGATGATTGTTTTTTGATCAAGAATATGAAGACGTAGGTACGTACGACTTGCCTCTTTCTCTTTTTGATTTCCTTTTTTTCCGATTAACCAACATCTTGAGCCTAACATTTATAAGCCATTTTTGTCGACTACCTGACCAAGTTTCCGATTCCAGGATTTCATAATAGTTGCGATTAAAAATAATTCTAATATTTTATTTATACTTATTAAGTGTTACGTGTACAATTTCATCTAAATAATATTTGATGTTTAAGCTATTTAATTTATATATACTTTTTGTCTTCTTACAATTTTAAATTAGAATAAGTAGTATATTTATAATATTGACAATATAAATTACATTAAAAATTATAATCTGATCAATTATATTATCTTTTATTACCGCTTATTTTTGCTCGAGGACGATCAAAAGCTAAGTGGGGAGTAATTGATATACTACTTTTATATGATTAAATATACGTTATATTATTATGTTTTATCAACGAATTCTATATAAAATATATGAAATTATGATATAAATAGTATGAAATGTTAATCTTTATAATTTAGAGTAGTTAGTAGTAAAACTTAGTAATAATAGTAAAAAGTTATCATTTTGTACCGATTTTAGTAAATCGGAGTGTCGTGTCAGATTTACGTGGGTATTTGTGGTATTTTATTGCAGATTTATAAACCGAGACCCCGAGAATCGACATATTGAAGTATAATCAAATCTCTGGAAGGATTTAGAGAGTGTCACGAGCTTAAACGGTCAATCGAATTGCTTAAGTGGTCAAGTGGTCAATCGAAGTGGTCAAGTGGCTAATCGAGAAATATCTTCGACAAACGAATGGCTCATCAAAACGACATTATCTGAAGAAGAGTCCTTCACGAAAGTTGTAGATTTTCCCGAGAGCTTTCCGATGCCTCTTGAATCATGATTTTTGGAGATCCAGAACTCGAGATATGAATTTTAGAAGTTTAATAATTATATATAATTATATATATAATCAAACGCCGCACATGCTGATTAATCAAGGGGGTGGAGCTAATCATTACACCGGACCGGTCCGCCCTAAACCCGGCCCGGTCCGGCCCCAAGATCCATTTCTATAAAAGGAGCCTCAGTTCAACAGATCGGAGATGTACCAATATATATACCTCTCTATATATATATATATATCTTCTCCTCTTTTCTTTTTATTTTCGTAGTTTGTAAATAGGCCTTATGCCAAAAATAATAATCTCGTAGTAACGTTGTAATGCTCGAGAAATTATCGGAAGTTCGGTGTTGATGAAGTCGTTGTAATGTCCGGAAGAATACGATCTCTGATTCAGCAGTTGTAATCGGGTAATTTCTAAAGTATTTATGTTGTTATGTTTGTTTTTATCTTTTTCGTTGTTATAATGTTTTTAGGCTAAATCTAATAACTAGCCAAAGTTATAATCGTTTTATTTCGATCTTTTCGGTAAAGGAATGCTGTCTAATTAAAATTGACAAAAAATGAGTTAATTGAATCTTTTTCTATTTTGCAACGTATTGATAATATTCGGATTGACGTAATTAACCAAGATGAATCGCACCATATAACCTAACGATGAACTGACCAGAGAAGTTAGGATATGAGATAAAAGATAGAAAAACCGGAGGGTAAAATTGGCCGTGCGAAAGCGTGACTACGGAATCCTATTTCCTACCCGGGGGCAGATTTGTCTTGGGAAAGATGAATTTTATTAAAATTGTGCTCGAGATCGTAATAATGTTAAAATCAACGGTTTAATTGAAACTAACACCGGAAAGTTAAATCGATCCGCCTGACAACCGGAGCCTTTTGAATAACATCGGCCGTCTGACAAACGGAATAACCTCTTTTATCCGGGGTAGATTTGTACTCGGCACTTCGGACTAACCGAGATTAGCATGGGGCGGTTGTGGAGATTGAGCGATGACAATGACATATGAAAATTTCATACGCTCGTGTGAGGAGGAATTGTTAACCTCAGGAGTGCACCGTTTCTTTTACTCAATTGGACCTAATATAAAAGGAAAGATCGAGCACATTCCGTTTACTGAAAAAGATCGTATAAATCAATTATATAAACTTTGGCTAGTTCTATAAAATTATCTGTTCTATAAATATATTGGTATCTATATATTTATATATATATATATATATATATTGCAATCTATGTACATCTATATATATTTATATATCTATATATATTATATTAGAATAACTTTTAAATTACGCATTTATTTTATGTTAAGTAGAATAGTAGTCATCTGTGTTATAAAATTGCGATTTAGATCGAGTTAATAACAACTCTTTGGTGTTTAACCACACTTAGAAGAATTACCAAGTTCCCTGAGGATTCGACACTCTGACTCACCACACTAGCACTACAGTTTGACCCGATACACTGTCGGTTAAGGACTGGTTTAGCACTACGTAAAGGCAGCTGTCAATTACTTCAGGGTGTCAGATTTGGTTGAAGAAGTAAATCTGATTAAACATGGTTCAATGTCAGTTACAACCTATTTCACCAAGCTGAAAACCAAGTGGGATGAAATAGAGGTTTTGAAACCTGTTCCTCATTGTGATTGTGGACATCCTTGTGCTTGTAATATCAGTGCTAAGATGGTTAGTTTCATAGAAGCTGATCATGTCATTAGATTCATGAAAGGCCTCAATGACAGTTTTGCACCTGTCAGATCACAAGTTTATTTGATGACACCTTTTCCTAGTCTAAAACAGGCTTTTGCCATGGCTATCAAGTTTGAAAGACAGGTGGAATATGCATTAGGTCATCCACAAGGGTCAGATGCCATAGCCTTTGTTAATCAAGTGCAAAATCAAAACAGAACAGGCTATCAACCAGCTGCTAGTCAACAAAGATATCAAGGCCAGATTGCAAATCCAAGAAATAACAGAGTTAATAACAACAACAAGAAAGTACAATGTTCTTTCTGTGGATACAATGGTCATACTGTTGATAAATGCTACAAGAAGCATGGTTTTCCACCAGGTTGGAAACCAAAACCAAGAGTTAATATGGTTAATCAAGAGGGTGGTCAGGATTTCATACAAGATTATGTCACAAATCCAGATCAGCAAAATCAGATAAGTCATCTACAGGATCAAGTGGCACAGTTAATGAAACTCATGGAGGGAAATAAAAGGGATCCAATTCAACCTATGGTGAATCAAGTCACTGCATTTACTACCAACTTCAAACCAGATCTTGCAGAGACTCAAGGTCTGTCCACTCATTGTTGGATTGTGGATTCAGGTGCCACAGACCATATTGTTTTTGATAGTAACTTGTGTTTTGCTAAACAGCATGCTAAAGGCTTATATGTCACATTGCCTAATGGTGCACATATTCCTATCACTTTTATAGGAAAAGTTAGATTAAATGATGATCTCATACTGTCTCCTGTTTTATGTGTACCAGGATTTAAGTACAATCTAATTTCTATTACTAGATTGACCAATAACTCCAATGTTTCTGTCACCTTTGTTTCTGACAAATGTTTAATGCAGGACAAGTCCAATGGGAAGATGATTGGATCAGCTAAAAAGGACAAAGGACTATATGTACTGCATGCTGATTGTTCTACTTCCACTGTGTTGTCTACTACTTGCTCTCAGTCTCCTTTATCCAACAAGATAGAAGATGACATGTTATGTCACTATAGATTAGGACATTTGTCTAGTAGTAGAATTCAGCTTTTACATAACACATGTAATAAGATTCAAAAACCAAAAGACTCTGTTTGTTATGTGTGTCCTCTTGCAAAACAGAAGAAGTTGCCTTTTCCTTTGAGTACTTCTGCTGTTGATTCTATATTTGATCTAGTACACATGGATATTTGGGGTCCATATAGACACCAAACAATCCATGGTCAGTCATATTTTCTAACCATTGTTGATGATTTTAGTAGATATGCTTGGATATATCTTTTGAGATCTAAAGATGAAGTAAGAAATATCATTTCTACATTTTACCAGTATGTGTTTAATCATTTTCAGAAGTCCATCAAGATCATTAGATCTGATAATGGTCAGGAGTTTAAATATTATGAGTTATACAATGCAAAAGGCATTATTCATGAAACAAGTTGTGTTGATACTCCACAACAAAATGGTGTTGTGGTGAGGAAACATCAACACATCATGAATATTGCTAGAGCTCTTAAATTCCAGTCTGGATTGCCTATAAATTTGTGGGGATATTGTGTTTTACATGCAGTCAAACTAATCAATATGTTACCTTCTCCCATTATTGAAAACAAAAGTCCTTTTCTTATGCTTCACAATAGGCAACCTGATTATGATGTTCTAAGGGTGTTTGGTTGTTTGGTTTTTTCATCTACATTACCTGTTGGCAGAACTAAATTTGATGCTAGGGCAAGGACATGTGCTAATCTAGGACATGGTGATCATCAAAAAGGATACACACTGATAAATGTGTCCACACAGGAAGTGTTTGTTTCCAGAAATGTTGTATTTCATGAACATCATTTTCCATATATTCATATACAGAATACACAGTCACAGACCACATGGTCTTTTCCTATACCATCTATGTCTAATGATTATTTCTTTTCTCACAATCCTACACCTCCAGTGATAATTCATGCTAATGAAAGTCCAGAAGATGATTCCAGACAGGCTTCAGTAGGTGATTCCAGACAGGGCTCAGCAGATGATAATTTACAATCTCAAGAGGATTCTTCTGCACCTTTAAGCCCTAATCATCAGCAACAGCAAGCCAATGTCAGGAGATCTAGTAGAGACAAAAAACCTCCTTCATTCTTACAAGAATACATTTGCAATCAGGCAACTCATACAACTCCTCATCCTTTGAGTTCTACCACTAGTCTTCATAATATTTCAGAAAACTACAAGTCATTTGTCATGGCAGTAGATAAAGTAACAGAACCTTCAACATATAATCAAGCTGTACAACACAAAGAATGGCAAGAAGCTATGCAAAAGGAGATAGATGCACTAGTCAGTACAAATACATGGCAGATTGTTGATTTACCTCCAGGAAAGAAGCCAATTGGCTGTAAATGGGTATACAAGGTTAAATATAAAGCTGATGGTTCAATTGAAAGATACAAAGCAAGGTTAGTTGCCAAAGGATATACACAAACATATGGCATAGATTATGAGGAAACCTTTTCCCCAGTAGCAAAAATGTACACAGTCAGAGTGTTACTTGCTATAGCAGCTACAAAAGGTTATTTTTTACATCAACTTGATGTCAACAATGCATTCTTGCATGGTGACTTAACAGAAGAGGTATATATGAGGCTTCCACAAGGTTTTGAAGCTCCAAAAGGGAAAGTTTGCAAACTCATCAAGTCCCTTTATGGACTCAAGCAGGCAAGTAGGCAATGGAATTGCAAGTTAACAGAAGCTTTGAAGAATCTGGGATACAAGCAATCAAGACATGACTACAGTTTATTCACCAAACAGACTGATACTTCATTTATTGCAGCTTTAGTCTATGTTGATGATATTGTTCTAGCTAGCAATGACATGAAACTGATCACTGAATTAAAATCCTACTTACATGATCTGTTTCAAATAAAAGATCTAGGAGAACTCAAGTATTTCCTAGGCCTAGAGGTAGCAAGATCACACAAGGGTATTTCTGTCGTCAAAGGAAGTATGCACTGAATCTGTTGCAAGAGTATGGTTTTGCAGGCTGTAAACCTGCCAAGACACCTATGCAAAGTAAAGCACATCTACATAATGGTGATTCTGAGTTGTTACCAGATAACACAATGTATAGAAGCCTGGTTGGAAAGCTATTGTATCTGACTATTTCAAGACCAGATATCTCTTTTGCTGTCCACCAGTTGAGCCAATTTTTAGCTGCTCCTACTACAAATCATCTACAAGCTGCTAACAGACTCTTAAGGTACATTAAAGCAGCACCAGCTCAAGGTCTTTTCTTCCCTAGTACAAATGATCTCAAGTTAACAGCTTTTACTGACTCTGATTGGGGAGGATGTCATGATACTAGGAGGTCAATAACAGGATATTGTATGTTTATGGGATCTGCTCTTGTTTCTTGGAAGTTGATGAGCGTTATTTTCACCAAACAAATTTATAAAATACTCAAGACAACGGTGACTAAACAAGCTCTCTAACCGGCAGTGTACCGGGTCGATTGCTAGAATAGCTACAGGAGTACGAGGTCGAACCCAAAGGAATCGTGTTTGTAAGTACCAAAGTGAACGTAATGCTTAGTCTAGGTGATCAAAGTTCTTAAGGTTTTGTTTACTGCAACGACACTAAGTGATTCTAACTAACGAGTCTAAAGATAAAAAGAAAGAAAGAAGATTAAACTACTAAGTTCTAAAGATAGTTAAAGAGACATAGCCGAACCATGACCAAAATAGCTAGTTTCACCCCAAGGAATGACAAAACCGGGAGTGTGCAATAAACGGACGAGCTCTTACATTCAATTTCACGGGTACGTACTCCTAATCCCGGTGCTAAGGTCTGAACAACTCTTCCCCAACACCTTATGCCAAATCAACTAACCTTTCCTAAGAGAGATTCATTCACGAGACAATCATGCACAAGAGCCGTTTAAACGTTAAAAACGAGTAACCTCGCACTACAATGCGATCCTAGAACCCTTTTCCCCACACCCCTCTCTCTGAACAACTCTCAAGAGTGGTGTGTGTGATTTTTGACCTAGGTGATCAATCTAGCCCAAATCCGTTATAACAAGTTCTAAGACGTGAAAGATGCAAGAAACAACAATAAAAATCACTACCCACTCCCAATTTCATCACCCAAAGGGTGATTTCACTAAATTTCACATGATTCGGCTATGAAGATGTTTAGCTACACATTATACTAATCAAAACATGCATAAAACAGTAAATAAGAGCCATAACAAGTAAAAGAGAAGAGAGATATACCATAAAATTGCAGAAATTCGAGATTAGATCCAAAAAGTACAAAATAGAGAAGTAATTAAAAGGTGGTCTCTTAGTGTTTGGAATGAAAATCTAAGCTAAGAAATGGAAAGATTATGCTAAGATGTTGTTGATTTACACTAAGAGAGAGTATTCTAAGCTATTACAAAATTCGAGCTATGAAAGGGGTAGAGTTTGGCTAAGAAGATGAATAATAATCCCAAAATGGACTAAGGGGGGTATTTATAGGTGGAGGGAAAATCCTGCAGATTTTGGTTCGAACGCTGGTTCCAAACAAGTGGAACGTGCGTTCTGCTTGAAATTCTGGGCAGCTTAGGGCTTCTGTCTTGCAGAACGCTGGTTTGAAGGCAGGGAACGTGCGTTCGAGAGGCCTGGAACGCTGGTTTGAAGGTTGAGAACGTGCGTTCGAGAGGCCTGGAATGCTGGTTTGAGGTAGTTGCTGAACCAGCGTTTGAAGGGGCTGAACTCTGTTTGACTCTGGCAACTCTGGAACGCTGGTTTGGGCTTGGAACGCTAGTTTGGGGGTCTGGAACGCTGGTTTGAGAGTTCCAAACCGCGTTTGGATCCTGTGCCACCAATTCTTCACTTTTTTCTCCCTTTTTCACCTCTTTTCTCGCCTCGGTCATGTTTCTCATTGTAAACCCTTGCCTTTCGGGTCATCGAGACACCAATACCCTACATCATCACAATAACCAAAAACAACCAAAACATTCCAAAGGGTAAACGTGCTCGGGAATGGGGTCAATATCATCGAAAAGGGGTGGTAAACTATCGAAAATGACGAATTACCCCCCGTGCTAGGAACTCACAATATTACCCCGAAAGTGGTCTAAATCATCCAAAAATGTGCTTGAAAATGTGGTAAACGGAGGCCAAACACTGTAGCGGAGTCACGTAAAGTTGACTCCTATCAACCACCCCACACTTAGCCTTTGCT
Organism: Gentiana straminea; assembly: GCA_036785695.1. Taxonomy (NCBI): domain Eukaryota; kingdom Viridiplantae; phylum Streptophyta; class Magnoliopsida; order Gentianales; family Gentianaceae; genus Gentiana; species Gentiana straminea. Next base: position 3,800,410 of record JAVUPR010000085.1, read on the forward strand.
CGTCCTCGAGTAAAATAGGCGTTTTAAAACAAACCAAGGGATTCAACTTTATGATGTAGGTGCTACTACTCACACTCTCAAGGTAACCACAAAGTAAGAAACACGAACATATACACATTGGTGCAACATTATCAAGAAAATGGAGTGTGTGTGGTGCCAAGCTAAAACCAAGTGCTCAAAATGATTGTCGGGGCTTGAATCCCAACCAAACGCCTACCAACCGTCTCATAATCACTAGCCTCTCCACTAATCAAGGTCACTAAGTTTGGACACGATCGAGCGGGACTTGAAGGGTTATAATGTTAGGCTAGGGTGATTCCGGTTAATCGAAAAGGATATTTTGGGAATTGGAGAAAAAGAAGTACGAGTGAACCTAATCAACAAGTGTACCACTTCATCTCTACTATACAAACCATCCAAACTCCTTTTGATTATTTTTAACACTTTGGGAACCATAGAATGCTAACATACCCGAACTCATTGCCTAATTCAACTATGTTTCAAGTTTCATAAGGCGAGGTCGAATACATTAGCACCTATCTCACTATCCCAACTCCAACATCATAAGTATAACTTTTGAGCTCATTACTTTGATTCCAACCCTTTATTTTATAAACTCCAAACTCTTATTCGTTGAGAACTTTCTAATTTATTTTGAACTTTGATTGATTGAGTTCTCTTTTTTTTTTTTTTTTTTTTTTTTTTTTACCAGAAAAAATGAAGAATTTCACAGCTTTTTCTTTTCTCTTTAGGCCAACCCAAACATTAGGGCCAACTTAGCTCTAAGGGAATGTGACCATAAATAAAGCTCAAGGTAGGTTTCTGACTAAGTAACAAAACGGCTATAAAACGAATGGTGGTCAGACCATTCTGTCAAGGCTGAGAGGGGCTACGAAGGTCTAATGTTCGGGGTAAGGCTTATTTGGCTTTGGTTGGTCAAAGAGACGCCATGACCGTCATCCCGTGTCCTACTTAGGTAAACCTTTCTATTTCGCCTCGAGACTAGTGGTATGTGAGATGGTAGCAATCAAATTGTGCACAAGGTGTAACTTCGTGAAATAATAAACTCCATTCTCAAGATAATATCAAACCGCAATGCATATGTTCGGGATCCCGACTAAGGTGATCACCACTCGATTGTGAGAATAACACATACAACACGGTGTTAAGACCCTTGAAATTTTTTAAAAATTAACCAAAAATCGACTCGAGCCCGATCATAGGCTAAGCATACCACATTTATAGCACATTCAACAACAAAAACAAGAAAACGGCTAAGTCTCCCACCCCACACTTAAACGAAACACTGTCCTCAGTGTGTGAGAGATAAAAAGAAAGGAGGACTTAGCTGTTTAATCGAAACCCGGCAGAAAGGCGCAACCGACACTCGAAACTCGTGACACCCTCGTATAAGTCCATCCCGAAACCTAAAGCGAGAACAACAGAAACAAAGAAAGCGCATGCACGGGAAAAGTCCACGTGCTAAAGATCAAGCAAAAGGTAAACGGGTGCGTAAGAAAACGAGTCCATGCCACGAAACGAAATCAAAGCATGCCGAGGGGGAACGGGATATGCAATGGACGGATACAATATAACAATAAAACTCAGAACATCCACGCATGCGAAAATAGCAGACAAATATCCCAATAAAATGTCAATCACAAGGGATAAAAACATGCACGGTCAAACAGGCCTCAGGGGCTGAACAATGATTACAAATGCGTATCAAAAGTGAAGGATATAAAAAACAGCCAAAAGTCAGAAATCAAAAGTCAACCTGCCTCAAAGTGAATCGAGTCAAAAGTACCCACAAATAGATGAAAAACAGAGACTAGCCAAAAGAAGCTGCAACTCTCAAAAGAAATGCGTAAATAATGAAAAACAAGCTAGTCGCTCTGCCCCGTACATCAAACTGGAGGATCCCGTGTGCTTTGGAAGATGGTGCAATCACAAAGAATCGCACTCTCGGCCGTGTAGTCTCAAAGAAAGCACCCGTCCCCACCGTCTCTCGAATCCGCATCCGCCCCCGCCTCGGCCCCGTCTCGTCTCAACATCCAACGAATCGTCCGCCTCGGTCTCTATCCGAACCTCGACCCCTCATCGGACTTATCCTCTAGCAGGCTCTCGGTAATCCGCCGCATCGGCCTCTATCTCGTGTGTGTACCGGAAGGCCGTAGTATCCAAGTCTCGTGCGGAAGATGGACCCGCCGAGCTCGAGCTATCGCCTCTCGGTTCTTCAAAGCAACCCATTCATCATGATCCGCGCACCGTCCATCCAATCTCGTTGCTTGTGGGCTATCAACGGCCCCCGCCTCTCGCTCGCCCACGGCCCTCCGGTGAAAGGTATGGTAGGTGTAGGTGGAGGTAGAGTGGTGGAGGAGGTGGAAGGTCCGAACCGGGAGGTGGTGGAATGGTGGTGGTGGTGATAGTGGTGAGGGGAGGTGGTGGTACGGTGCAAGGTGGTGGAAGTAGAGGCGGAAGAAGGGGAGGTAGGGGTGAAAGGTCGGAGGACCGTGTGGATGAGCCGTCTGGAAGGCCGAGAAGCAGTACGAGCATTGAACGACTTAGGCATGATAGGCAAAACTTTGCTCCTCCTAATCTGATCATCTGCATACTCACCAACTCGTGCATCTCGACACAACCCGTAAATCAAGTAGGGGCACATAATCAACCGACGCTTGTTTTTCCGGTTCTCCCGAAACTCCGTAAAAATCGTCCTCCCCACGTCTACTTTCAACTTATAATGTAGGGCGTACAACAACCGTAGATCCTTAATGTGAAAATGTGTGATGTTGTCCTTAGGTAGTAGACGATTACGGGAGAACTTAGCCTTGACTTTCCAATCGTCGGGCCAAGTCGTCGTCAACAACTGACTGCGCGTGTTACCCCCTTTTGACATCCATTGCAACTCGGGGTTGATTTCTACCCTCATCCGTTCCAAAGGGTCCTCGCACTACCCCAACTATTCTTGTCCCGAAACCACTCCTCATAATGATCGCCCACGATAGCCGGTGTCCTATAAAAACTATTAATCGCTTCGACCGACCATGGGACATTCACTCCACGCACCCAAACAAGTCCCTCTCTCTAAGTTAGCCACAAGTAAAGTTGGCATACCATTCCCGGACTATCGACAAGTTCAAAGGTTGCCCTTGGGTTCCAAGATAAGGTTATTCCAACCACTACTCCTCAAATTATCCACAAAGGGCTTGGTACCACCTTCAAATCTAGCCCTCTTTCAAAGCACATCTTCTTATCGACTACGAACTCCTCGTAATTGCTCAAGGCTTGGGGCGTGGAGAAACGCATGTCGTAGGGAAGAGGGTCGACGAGGCGAAGCTACTTGGGGTTGCGGCGGCTCGGTGGAAGTCCGAGGAATAGGTTGAGTAGGTGGAGGGTGTGGGGGTTGAGAAACCGGGGGACGAGCGACCCCGGGTGTGACACGGGACGGGGGTGCCTCATCGTCAAACTCCGCAGCCTCCTCACTTTCGCTATCATCACATCACCGCTAGAATTTCGACCTTCGCATCGGGCTCGAAATCATCATCCGACGTCTCATCTCTAAGTTGTCCGGCCCCTAAGAGCTCTGGGTTTGCGCTCACACCTCTCCCTGGCTCACTGATCCTAATACCACCGCCTCTAGTACGAACCGCGGTTTTCTGTTTCTTGGGCTGATTCCTACCAACAACAGGCATTTTACCCTTCCCTTTATCTACTATCTCTTTTCGTTTACCTCCCGCCATCTTCCTATATCAAGAGCAACCACACCACAATCAACACAAGGCAAACCGACCCGATTATCATCCAATACGGGATTTCAAAACAAACAACCCACAACAACCACAACGTCAACCACCACACACCACAAGGCCAAGAACAAAACAAACAAACAAGAAACAAGGTACAAAATCAATGCCAAATCACAAACGGGGTAGGGGAAAATTTGAGAAAAAATTCAAAAATTAACCCTACTCAAAACGGAAATGCAAACCAAAAAGTACCTGTCTTATGCTTAGATTAGCCTACGTGAGCGTTGTGGAGTGACAAACGAACCCCGAAACAAACGAAAAGTGAAAATCGACTATGGTGAAAAAAATCACCCAAGCACCGATTGAACTGGGGATTTGGGGGATTGTTGTGTGGATTTGAGTTTAGAAAACAAAAGAGGGGATCGTGAGGTGTTGATTGCAACAAAAATCGCTCAAAATGGGTTAGAAACGAAGATTTTGAAGCAAAAGTGGTGGAAGGGGCGTGAAACGGCGGTTAGGTCTCAGAAATTTTGAGGGTGGAACGCTGGTTTGGGAAGAAGGGGGTATATATAGACAAGGGGTCAAACGCTGGTTTAAAAGCTGGGAACGTGCGTTTCGCATAGCTCAAACGCACGTTTGAGTGGTGGAACGTGCGTTTGGAAGAGAGGGAACTGGCGTTTGAAAGGAGAAACGTGCGTTTGAACTGAGGGAGTTGATACTGGGGGCAAGAGGCTCAAACGCTGGTTTGGAAAATCTGGGAACGCACGTTTGAAGAGCTTGGAACGCACGTTTGGGGATCCGGAACGTGCGTTTGAGAAGCTTGGAACGCACGTTTGAACAATGGGAACGTGCGTTTGAGAGCAAAAACAGGGGAAAAACAGGAAAACAGGGGAAAATCACTCCACACTCAAAACTAACCACCCCTAGACCAATCTAGACTCTTACTCAACCATCTTAAACCACAAAAAGGTGGGTTGCCTCCCACTAAGCGCCTTTGTTTTACGTCGTTGGCTCGACAAGATGGATTATACGGTGCCAACTTTTTCAAAGTTATACCGTTGGCACAAGGCGAGAGAGGGTAGAAAGACGGAAGGATGGATTCAGAATTATACGAGTCAAGGTTTAAAGTCCATGACAAGACTTACAAGATTCATCACAAGGTACGGGATCGTCAAGATGCACTATTTCTAGTGCTTCATCGTAGGGCAACCGTTCATACCTTTTCAACCGCAAGCCATTAGTGGTAAACGTGCCAAATTTAGGATGGGTGATTTCGATAGCACCGGACGGATAGACTTTTGACACAACATAGGGACCGGACCACCTAGACTTCAACTTCCCTTGGAAAAGATGCAAACGAGTATTATAGAACAAAACTTCATCACCCTCATTGAAAACACGAGGTTTAATCAACTTATCATGGAGTAACTTAGTATTTTCTTTATACTTCGTGGAAAGGTCATAAGCACAAAGGCGGAACTCATCTAGTTCATTCAATTGGGCCATACGCTTCTCACCAATTAAGGTATCATCGAGGTTTAGCATTTTGATGGCCCAATAAGCCTTATGCTCGATCTCTACGGGAAGATGACAAGACTTACCATAGACTATCATGTAAGGTGACATGCCTAGGGGTGTCTTAAAGGCTGTCCTATGGGCCCACGGTGGCTTCATCTAACTTCAAAGACCAACTCTTGACATTCGTGTCTACCGTCCTCTCTAAGATACGCTTAATACCCCTATTCGTGACTTCGACTTGACCACTCGTTTGGGGATGGTAAGCGGTACCTAACTTGTGTTTCACTCCATACTTCTCTAAAAGTTTATCAAACGGCTTGTTGGCAAAATGGCTTCCATTATCACTGATTATAGCACGTGGCACCCCAAACCGACAAAAGATGTTCTTTCTAAGAAAACGGATCACAACATTCCTATCGTTGGTGGGTGAAGCTGAGGCTTCGACCCATTTGGACACATAATCACACGCGACTAGGATGTACTTGTTACCACACGAGGAGGGATAGGGGCCCATGAAATCAATGCCCCACACGTCAAAAATCTCACACACTATGATCGGCTTCTGAGGCATCTCACTCCTTCTAGATATACGACCGGACCGTTGACAAGCATCGCAAGATTTCACATAAGCATGAGCGTCTCGAAATAGAGTGGGCCAATACAGCCCACTTTGCAATACTTTCAAAGCGGTTCTTTGCCCCGAGAAATGGCCTCCGGCCTCTTTGTCGTGACAAAACGAAAGAGCACTCAAAATTTCACTTTCTGGGATACACCTCCTCAGAATACCATCCGAACACAACCTATATAGACAAGGATCTTCCCACACATACTTACCCACCTCACTAAGGAATTTACGCCTTTGGTTCGAGTCAAGGTCGGGATCTACAAAACCGCACTCGTGGTAGTTAACAAAAGGAGCAAACCAAGGACTACCTTCCTTACCGACTTTTAGAAAGTTTCCCTTCTTAGCCGGAAGGAGAGTGTCAAGTGCATACAGTTGCTCGTGAGGGAAAGAGTCATTTATCTCCCTTTGTGCCTTAATCAACTCCTCACTAAGCTCCATACGACTTAAGTGGTCGGCTACGACGTTCTCACAACCTTTCCTATCACGAATCTCTAAATCAAACTCTTGCAAGAGCAAGATCCACCTCAAGAGGCGGGGCTTGGCATCTTGCTTGGCAAAGAGATAACGCAAAGCGGCATGATCCGTGTGGACTACTACCCGAGAACCTACGAGATGAGACCGAAACTTATCAAACGCAAAGACGACCGCTAAAAGCTCTTTTTCAGTGGTGGTGTAGTTCTGTTGGGCCGGATTCAAGGTGTGACTTGCATAAGCAATGGGCTTGAAGATTTTATCGATATTTTGACCGAGGACCGCACCAACCGCGGTGTCACTCGCATCACACATGAGCTCAAATTCTTGATCCCATTTCGGGGCAACTAAGATGGGAGCGGATACAAGCAGTTGCTTGAGCATAAAAAATGCTTCAACACAAGCTTTGTCAAAATCAAACGGGATGTCTTTTCCAAGAAGAAGAGTAAGAGGACGGGCTATTTTCGAGAAATCCTTGATGAACCTACGATAAAACCCCACATGGCCTAGAAAACCCCTAAGAGTCTTTAGGTTGGTGGGTATAGGAAGCTTAGCTATCGCTTCAACCTTAGCCTTATCTACCTCTATACCCTTACTAGATATCTTATGCCCTAAGACTATCCCCTCTGTAACCATCAAATGACACTTCTCCCAATTAAGCACCAAGTTTGTCTCCTCACATCTACCCAACACCTTCTCAAGATTATCTAGACATTGTTCAAAGGAATCACCAAACACGCTAAAATCATCCATAAAGACTTCTAAAAACTTTTCTATCATATCCGCAAATATGGCGAACATGCACCGTTGGAATGTCGCGGGCGCATTACACAACCCAAAAGGCATCCTACGGAAGGCAAAGGTACCATAGGGACAAGTGTAGGTAGTCTTTTCTTGGTCCTCTAAAGCCACATGTATTTGGTAATACCCACTAAACCCATCAAGAAAACAATAAAAGGCATGGCCACTCAATCTCTCCAACATTTGATCAATAAAAGGGAGGGGGAAATGATCTTTACGGGTTTGGTCATTTAGCTTACGATAATCAATGCAAATTCTATGACCACTTACCAAACGCTTAGGTACCTCCTCACCTTTGTCATTGATCTCCACGGTCATACCTCCCTTCTTCGGCACCACTTGGGTGGGACTCACCCACTTGCTATCCGAGATGGCATAGATGATCCCTAGCTTCAACATTGTGACCACATCCTTCCTCACAACCTCTTGGAGGTGTGGATTGAGTCTTCTTTGGGGTTGCCTTATCGGCTTTGCTCCATCTTCCAGAATAATCTTGTGTTGGCAAATGGTGGGACTAATACCCTTAAGATCGCACATCTTCCACCCGAAAGCACGCTTATGCTTCTTAAGCATCCTCACTAACTCATCTTCCTGCAAAGCCGTTAGTGTAGAAGAAATAATCAAAGGAAGTAAATCATTATTTTCAAGAAAAACATACTTCAAATGAGGTGGAAGCGGCTTCATTTTCAAATCTTTCGGTGGATCCTCAATTGATGGCTTTTCTAGCTCTCCTTCAAGCCCAAGATCAATCTTCTCGGTCCACCTTTCACCCACGAAAGCCGTCTCTTCGAGCTCTTTTGCTTCCTCTTCCAACTCTTTTTCTTCATCGGTTTCCGTACTCACTTTTTCCATGCATTCATCGGATTCTTCTTTATATACCTGCATGTCAACATGTTCCGAAACGCAAGGATATATAGCATCAATAGAAAAACAGTCCTCGGTGCTCTCCTTAGGATGTTTCATGGCTTTATAGACATTGACCGCGACTTTTTCATCTCCAACTCTCAATATTATCTCACCGCTCGCAACATCTATCAAAGTCCTCCCGGTATTTAAAAAGGGACGTCCTAACAACAAAGGTGTTTTGGAGTCCATCTCCATGTCTAGCACAACAAAATCTACCGGGAAGGCAAATTTATCCACTTTCACTATGACATCCTCTATCACTCCCATAGGCTCCCTTATAGACCTATCCGCCATTTGAAGGGTCATCCCCGTTGGCTCCAACTCTCCTAGGTTAAGACTCTCATATATAGCACGGGGCATCAGGCTTACACTAGCCCCCAAATCACATAAGACACTAGGAAAATGAGTCGTACCAATAGTAACCGGGATAGTAAAACTACCCTTGTCCCTAACTTTCGGGGGAATCTTAGACTTTCCATTAAAAATAGCGGAACACTCTTCATTTAAACACACAACTTCTTGCATCTTACCCTTTTTAGTTAGTAACTCTTTCAAAAACTTACAATACGAGGGCATGTTTGCAAGTGCTTCAAGGAAAGGAATGTTCAAATCAATTTTTCGTAAAATCTCAATGAATCGAGTTGTGCCTTATTCAAGCAACTTTGTCTATGATTCTTAGGGGGATACGGGAGAGTACTCAAATCAAAATCTTTAGAAGGAGGAGAGATCATACCTTTCTTACCTTTGGAGCGTGGGGAAGACGGCTCTTTCATTGGCTCTTTCCCTTCTCTTCTAGTTGACTCCTCCTCTTTCACATCGATAACCACATAATCTCCCCGAGCTTGAGCTTCTTTCCTTTCAACTTCTTTCTTCTTGACATACTCCCCATGATCTTCATCATCTTCAATCCCATCTATATCACCATCCATAGCTCCCGCTTCGGTCTCAATGGAAGTTTTTCTAGCCTTGTCCTCCCACAAGACTTTCTCCTCTCCATTAGTTCTCAACACTTTGCCACTTCGAGTTAAGATGGCATTTACACTTCTCGGATTTTTTTCGGTGTTACTCGGTAAACCACCCTTCAATTGAACATGTTCCACCACTTGACCAAATTGAGTCTCAAGATTTTTTATGGCGGACCCATGTTTGTAGTTCATCTCAACCATGTCTTTTTTAATCTCCGCAAAGTTTTTGTTCATTTGTTCCAAGATGACATCGGTTGAACTCTTTTGAGGTATAGGAGCCAAAGGAGGAGGGTTTTGATGATTGTTAGAACCCTGTTGATTATACCCTCCTTGTTGCCTTTGGTGTGGAGGTTGATAGACATGCCCTTGTGAAGATTGGCTTTGATTTTGGCCTTGTCTATAACCTTGGTTTTGGCCTTTGTTTTGATTCCGGTTCCAACCTTGATTGTTGTTATTCCTCCAAGAACCATCACCTTGATTTCCATAGTTCCCTCCTTGACCTTGTCCCACATAGTTCACATCTTGGGATTCTTCATACGGTTGCCCACCTTGTTGTTCCCCCATATATTGGCCTTGATAGGGGCTTTGTGACTGATTTTGATATTGGGACCCCGTATTCCATTGCTCCATCGAGCAAATACTCATCATCCGCTTAGCCAACTCATTCATGTTATCTTGAGATAGAGTGCTAGGTTGCCCTTGAGTCGAGGATTGAGGATAAGCCATATTTTGAGCTTTGGTCGTCATCCTACAATCCTTTGCCGAATGTGATCCACTACAAATTTGGCAAAGCTTAGCACTCTCATTCTCTTTTTGCAATCTCCCCAACTGTTGCTCCATCGCTTGTACTTGAGCATGATATTGATCATTTGCTTCAACTTCTTTCACTTCAACCAAACCGGGCTTCTTGCTTCTTGTCCCTTTTCTACTCGACGATATGTATTGCCTCGAAGTCTCGGAAATCTTCTCAATTTGGTTCATAGCCACTTCGGGTACCATACTCATAATATCTCCATTACACGAAGCATGTAGGGTGCTTTGATGCACTTGGTCTAAACCCCGGAAGAAAGCATGAACTACCTCGTACGATCTCAATCCGTGCCCCGGGCACTCCCTCAACAAAGCCTTAAACCGATCCCATGACTCATGTAGTTCTTCTCCTTCATAAGCATTGAATGACATGATAGCTTCCTTCATATCCATGGTCTTCGAAGGGGGGTAATATTTGAGTAGAAAAGTTTTAACCACTTCTTCCCACGTGTGTAGAGAGTCATTAGGCAACGAATCATACCACCTCTTAGCTTGCTCTTTCAAGGCGAACGGGAAAAGCATAAGTTTGAGCGCCTCATCACTCACTCCATTGATCTTTGTCGAGTTCACTATTTGGAGAAAATGATCAATGAATAAGTGAGGATTTTCTAAAGCGGTTCCCTTGAATATAGCGTTGTCTCCCAACAAATGTATGATGTTCCTATTCAATTCCAAGTTGTTGGCGGCTACCGGTGGCATTCGGATTGGACTATGCCCCATGTTTGCCGTAGGAGCTAGCACAAAATCTCTACAAGTCAAACCACCTTGGTTTTGCTCTTGTTGACCGTTAAACCAATTTGGCATCGCGTTTGCACCTTGATTGTGAGCTTGGTTTTGGTTTTGTTGAAAGCGGTTCAACATCCATGCATTGAATTGTTGCATAAGAGCGGGATCCATTTGATTCCCTTGAGCCTCATGTTGAACATTCTGAGGTATCGGCCCATTTGCATTCACAACATTGTTTCCTTGTCCATTCCCACCTCCTTGTGCATTGTTGTTGACAAGAGGCGGGTTTGGAATTGGAATTCCATTATTATTCCCCAAAATTCCTTCCAAACCTTGTCCACCGTTTTGAGCCATGTCGGATCCTTCTCCCAACTCACCTAAATTATTCTCTTCAAGGACCGGAATCGACTCCTTTACTTGACGACCTCTTCTTCGTTGACTATTTCTACGCCTTGCGTAAGCTTCAATTCCGTCTATGTAAGGTTCGAGTGGTGTTTGAGATCTCCGGGTCATGCACTACAAAAAGGCAAACAACACGGAAACAGTAAAATAAAACCTAGGCCCAAGCCTTCGGTTCACTTACGAGATATCACAAATAGCACACAATTCCCCGGCAACGGCGCCATTTTGATGAGCGTTATTTTCACCAAACAAATTTATAAAATACTCAAGACAACGGTGACTAAACAAGCTCTCTAACCGGCAGTGTACCGGGTCGATTGCTAGAATAGCTACAGGAGTACGAGGTCGAACCCAAAGGAATCGTGTTTGTAAGTACCAAAGTGAACGTAATGCTTAGTCTAGGTGATCAAAGTTCTTAAGGTTTTGTTTACGCAACGACACTAAGTGATTCTAACTAACGAGTCTAAAGATAAAAAGAAAGAAAGAAGATTAAACTACTAAGTTCTAAAGATAGTTAAAGAGACATAGCCGAACCATGACCAAAATAGCTAGTTTCACCCCAAGGAATGACAAAACCGGGAGTGTGCAATAAACGGACGAGCTCTTACATTCAATTTCACGGGTACGTACTCCTAATCCCGGTGCTAAGGTCTGAACAACTCTTCCCCAACACCTTATGCCAAATCAACTAACCTTCCTAAGAGAGATTCATTCACGAGACAATCATGCACAAGAGCCGTTTAAACGTTAAAAACGAGTAACCTCGCACTACAATGCGATCCTAGAACCCTTTTCCCCACACCCCTCTCTCTGAACAACTCTCAAGAGTGGTGTGTGTGATTTTTGACCTAGGTGATCAATCTAGCCCAAATCCGTTATAACAAGTTCTAAGACATGAAAGATGCAAGAAACAACAATAAAAAGCACTACCCACTCCCAATTTCATCACCCAAAGGGTGATTTCACTAAATTTCACATGATTCGGCTATGAAGATGTTTAGCTACACATTATACTAATCAAAACATGCATAAAACAGTAAATAAGAGCCATAACAAGTAAAAGAGAAGAGAGATATACCATAAAATTGCAGAAATTCGAGATTAGATCCAAAAAGTACAAAATAGAGAAGTAATTAAAAGGTGGTCTCTTAGTGTTTGGAATGAAAATCTAAGCTAAGAAATGGAAAGATTATGCTAAGATGTTGTTGATTTACACTAAGAGAGAGTATTCTAAGCTATTACAAAATTCGAGCTATGAAAGGGGTAGAGTTTGGCTAAGAAGATGAATAATAATCCCAAAATGGACTAAGGGGGGTATTTATAGGTGGAGGGAAAATCCCGAGATTTTGGTTCGAACGCCGGTTCCAAACAAGTGGAACGTGCGTTCGCTTGAAATTCGGGCGCTTAGGGCTTCGTCTTGCGTAACGCCGGTTTGAAGGCGGGGAACGTGCGTTCGAGAGGCCCGGAACGCTGGTTTGAAGGTTGAGAACGTGCGTTCGAGAGGCCTGGAACGCTGGTTTGAGGTAGTTGCTGAACCAGCGTTTGAAGGGGCTGAACTCTGTTTGACTCTGGCAACTCTGGAACGCTGGTTTGGGCTTGGAACGCTAGTTTGGGGGTCTGGAACGCTGGTTTGAGAGTTCCAAACCAGCGTTTGGATCCTGTGCCACCAATTCTTCACTTTTTTCTCCCTTTTTCACCTCTTTTCTCGCCTCGGTCATGTTTCTCATTGTAAACCCTTGCCTTTCGGGTCATCGAGACACCAATACCCTACATCATCACAATAACCAAAAACAACCAAAACATTCCAAAGGGTAAACGTGCTCGGGAATGGGGTCAATATCATCGAAAAGGGGTGGTAAACTATCAGAAAATGATAGAATTACCCCCCGTGCTAGGAACTCACAATATTACCCCGAAAGTGGTCTAAATCATCCAAAAATGTGCTGAAAATGTGGTAAACGGAGGCCAAACACTGTAGCGGAGTCACGTAAAGTTGACTCCTATCAGAAGTCCAAGAAACAACCTACTGTTAGTAGAAGTTCATCAGAAGCTGAATACAGAGCAATGGCACTAGGAGTATGTGAATTACAGTGGCTGTTATACATTCTTCAGGATTTACAGGTTTTCAGTGCCTACACCAATTCCCATGTTCTGTGATAATGAAAGTGCTATGCACATAGCCCACAATCCAGTTTTTCATGAGAGAACAAAGCATATAGAAATTGATTGTCATGTGGTAAGAGAAAAGGTTCAATCCGGACTAGTCAAACTTCTATCTGTTTCCACAACTAATCAACTTGCAGATATTCTAACCAAACCTTTAGATGGTCCTATCTTCAAACACATATTGAGTAAGTTTGTCCATTTCCAACATTTTCTCTCTTCCTAGTCCGTCTTGAGGGGGGTGAAATGAATGATAAACACACGAACAAAGCAAGCGACGGCAACATCAGAAATGTAGAGTTCTCTTAGGCATTTTATCAAACACTTTCAACTGAAAACAGTTGGAAGTGGTTGTAGCTAATTGAGTTAGTTGTAACCGCTTTCTATGTGCTCAAGCTAGTCCTTATACCTATATATACTAGCAGATACACTGATGTAAACTCAATTTTGGAGAATCAATAAAATTGCAAGTTTAATTTTCTGATTTTACTTTTCCCGCCTTTTATTCTTTTCAAAGTTGTTCTTGAATGTTCTTCATGTTTGTATGAAGAGCATGATCGAATTGTTTCAATTTCTTCAGTTTCCATGTTTATACACGATATCATGATTTACTTGAGGAAATTGAGTTCATTACAGAGTCGAACAATTAGCTACTGAAATCTCACAAATCGGCGAGTATTGATTAAAACAAGAATGGGCAGTTGTAAATCATAGCTTATGTTGACTATAATCAGCCTGAAATCTTCATCTGCATTTAGGGACGTCAAATTAGTTGCATCTTATCCTTATACTATATGTGTTTATTATCTCACCCGGCAGGTGTATGTGTAAATGTCAGTGAAACAAATGTTTTTATTTTTATGCTGAATTGCTGACCTCAACCTCCTTCTCCGGATTAGGCTATGGCTCTTGTACTGCTGATTCAGTTGTTTTGGAAGACGTTTGCAAGGTAATATCCATAATCTACTAGTAGGTGTTGATTGATACTTTACTTTTCTCTGATACTGGTCAAAGTTGGACACAGAATTTGATTTAATTATCATGTGTTCACCAAAGCACTTTTCTATCTAGGGCCTACTTTCTTTCGGGGCACCGCATCGAATCTACTTTCAGGACACCACTTTGATTTGATTATCATGTACCATGAAAACATAATAAGCTCTGATACAATGAAGAGTTTGAAACTAAAAAGATCAAGGAAAACAAACTCTTTGTATTTGTTCTATAGCTAAGCTAATAAAAGAAAGATTTTTTTTAAAATTCTCTGGCTGAAACCAAGAAACTGTGCATGCAAAAAATCTTAGAGTTCATTCCTAACATGTTGTAGTTCAATAAGTGCATCATTGATATCCATCCTGTCCTTATTCTTTTCAGAAGAACATGAAACTCCTACTCGAAAAATCGATAAGCAACAAGACTCGATCCTTGTTGAAGTGTAGTTTCTTCTTTTTTCTTTATTGTCCTCTACCGACAAAAGCTGTGGATCGATGATTTCAGCCACACGACTGTGAAGAGCGGTCTTCACATGATTATGGAGACTATATTCTTCTGTGAACATGGTGTCTGTAGGTCTTTTTCCCGTGAACATCTCCAATAAAAGAATTCCGTAGCTATATATGTCCCCCTTTGCTGATACATCACCTCCCATGCCATATTCTATACCAAAAAAATAGTTAAGGACAAAAGGGCATGTATAAAATAATGTAAACTAAAGATCTTATAATTTATGAAAAAATTATTTCAAAACACTTTTGCTTATTAAAGTACCTGGAGCAACATAGCCGATTGTTCCTCTGATACCGATTGAGGTTGAGGTGCTTTCTATATCATTGGATTTATTATTAGCTGTTGGAAGAAATTTCGCAAGGCCAAAATCATTCACCAGGGCACGTAAATCGGCGTCTAAGAGAATGTTGCTAGGCTTAATATCACAATGAACGATTGGATTTCCAGAGTGATTGTGAAGATAATCCAATGCCATTGCAATGTCTATTGCAATGTTTAGCCTTTCTGACAAGTCTAATTTCTTCTCATTAGCTTGGACATTTGGATTTTGATGCAACCATTGTTCTAAGCTTCCATTCGAGATATATTCCAAAATCAAAGCCTTGAAATCATTGCCTTTGAAGTCTATGGTAGAACATGAAGTGATGACCTTTACAAGGTTTCTATGGCGAATGTTTCTTAATGCTTCACATTCTGCCAAGAAGCTCTTGTTGGCTCCTTTCTGTTGGAGTTTAAGCACTTTGACAGCAACTACTTTCTCACTTGGTTTGAGGACTCCATGGTAGACATATCCGTATTTTCCTTCACCTATTAAGTTTTCTGACGAAAAACCATTGGTGGATGCAAGAATTTCAGCATATGAAATCTTAAGGAGTCTTTTATCGTCCGCAAAGGTTGAAGATGGCACTCTTCTGGATTTTCTTCTTTGATAGATTGTATATGTACATCCGAATAACGAAACCAAGGCCAATGGGATGCAAATCACTAGGATTATGATTTTATGAGTTGACAACTTTTCATGTTTTTTTAAATATCTTTGGGGGCATACAGGTAAGTTCAAAAGTTTGATTCCTCCGCACAGCTTTCCATTACCCACTATTGATAAGGCACTAGCATTTGCAAATACTCCATTTCTTGGAACTTCACCTTCTAACATATTGAATGAAAGATTGAGAAAGGTAACAAATTTCAGTGATTCCAAAGAAGCTGGAATTTCCCCCGACAATTTATTCTTCGACAAATCCATGAAAGCAATGTTTTTCATTTGTCCTAATGATGAAGGAATAGTTCCGTCTAGGAAGTTACCTTCCATTTCTAGAGCTTCAAGCATCTGACAACCACCGAGTGATATTGGAATTTCACCAGATAATTCATTTCCAGATACGCTTAACCAAACTAGATGCTTCAAATTTCCCACTTCTGAGGATAGTGATCCGGTAAATTTGTTGTGGTCTAAAAGTAGCCAAGCTGATAAAGAGGTCAAAGTAAAAACTTCTTTAGGAAGTGATCCATTTAGATTATTTTGAGCAAGATCTAATGCTTGCAGTTCAGTGAGATTGCTCAATGAAAGCGGTATGCTACCTGTGAGCATATTTTGCTGTAGCTCTAGAAACAACAACCCTGAAATATCACCAATAGATGGAGGAATTTCTCCTATAAAGTTGTTATTTGAAAGATATAGTTGCTTCATGTTTATAAGATTGCCAATGGATAGAGGAATGCCGCCTGAAAGAGTATTACCGTTGACATTGAAATAGCTTAAACCAACAAGCTCTCCAACTCCCTCAGGCAGGCTTCCTGATATGTGATTATTATCTAGCCTAAAATTTGTAAGCATTCTAGATAGATTAGAAATTTCCACAGGTAGTACGCCTTAATTTCAAGTCCTGCCAAGTCCAATCGTACTAAGTAAGTGCAGTTAGTCAATGTGGCAATGACGCTAATATCATTATCCTTATCAATACCTAGAGGGTTATCATATACAATCAACACCTGGAGTTGATGTAACCTTCCTAGATTTCGTGGGATTGGCCCGGTAAGCTTATTCATTGCAATATCTATATATGCAAGATCTGAAGCATTGGCTAACGTAGATGGAATCGATCCCGAGAAATTGTTTGACTCAGCTAAGAATAAAGACATCTTTGGGAGTGTCAATCCCAAAGTATCTGGAAATTGACCTGTTAGATAATTGTATGCGATCGAAAAAGTTTGAATCGATGAGATATTATAGATTTCAACAGGAACAAAGCCTGATAACTTGTTTGCGCCCAAATACAGCTGCCGAAGATTAAAGAGCTTACCAAGCTCATGTGGGATGTTCCCTGTTAGATTGTTTTTTGAAATATCAAGTATATTAAGTGTAGAAATATTACCCAAAGATGATGGGATATTTCCGATGAAATTGTTTCCTTCCAATCCAAGTCCAAGCAGGTTGGGCAAAGCACTCAGCTGATCAGGGATTTTTCCACTAAGTTTGTTTCCATATAATTGGATGATTTGAAGATTTTTGCACAAAGAAAGGTTGGCAGGAAATTGTTCCTGAAATGAGTTATTGGCAAACCAAAGATGCCGTAACCGAAACAACCTGCCAATTTCAGGTGGAATCAGGCCATGGAAGGAATTGTCTTCCAGTATGATCGTTTCAAGAAACGTAAGGTTTCCTATTGAGGGAGAAAGAGTGCCAACCAAATCTTGTGATGAAACGTTGAGTACCGTCACTCGTCTGTGTCTCTTTCCACATGTAATTCCTCGCCAATCGCAGAAATGAACGGAATCATTCCAAGAATCCAGAAATTGAGAAGGGTCACTCTGTATATGATTCTTGAAATCTAGCAAGGCTCTAAAGTCTGTTTCATTAGTAGTAGCAGAAGAAGAAAGAGTAGGAATTTCTGTGGCAACAATGACAAAAATGAGGGTAAATGAGCTCAATAGAGTGATCATCATATATCTGTTTGCCATTGATCAGTTTGCAATGACAGAATAAAAGTTGTAAAAAAAAAAAGTGTAAGGCTGCTGAAATTGAAGTGAGGAACTCTTCTTCTAATGGTCCCTCTTATAACAATAGGAAAATTAATATAAATATCAGAGAGCCCATTTTAAACTCTTATCTTTCTGATAATCAATTTTCCAATAGACTTTGACTAATGTGGCAAAGACTTTGAACTTTAAATTTTTGATGGTTTTTTTTTGTGGAAAAAGTCTGTGCAGCAAATTAAAGGTCCAACAGCAACACTTAACCGACGGTATTATGGCATTATTAGATACACACACAAATCCATCAGCAGTTTTATCATGATATGGATTTTACCTCGAACCGTAAAGTCTTTTTTTTATATTATTTTTTATCGAAGCGAAATTACCACATATACTGGACGTATATAATCTAGCTTATTAGCAACCGTAAAGTGTTTAACTGAGAAAAAAAAATTCTATGACAACATTGGATATTCAAGGTCGTGTAAAAGTGAATTTTCACGATTTTAGAGACGACGAGAGGTTGTACGTATCTTTGGAAGAAAGAGAGTGAAAAAAACAAATTGGGTTTTACATAAAAAGATATGGTTTTGAAAAATTGGACTAGAATTTGATTTGATTATCATGTGTTTAATATCACAGAGAACACCAAAGCACTTTTCTAGGGCCTACTTTCAGGACACCACAACGAATCTACTTTTTGGCACAATGAATCTATTTTCAGGACACCACCTCAGGAAAGTCGAATGTAAGTTCAACATCCGACTTTAGAGAGACCTCTATAAAGTTGAAACCTAGCCCCGATTGTGGCGCACTGGCTTAGAGACTGATGGTATTTGATTGATAAATGTAATATGTCTTCGGATATATTGTCTTTATATGGATTGAAATGTGTAAGAGTATGATGGTCGTCGTTTAGAGTATGCGTTTTTTATTATATAAAATTTGAATTATATTCTATAAAATAATCCTTCTACTAGCTACAATCACATACCATTAACCATTATCATGTCTTGTGACGATATTCGTTATGATCAGGGAGAGTTGACTAGATTCGAATGTAATCCGATAGTGATTTTTGTTGATTGAACATGTTACGAACATGCGTAAAACAAGTAAACCTTACCGGGAAGCTCTTTCGATGCCCAAATCATTCATATAGGAAATCGCGTATAAACAATTTTTTTTTTTTGATAAGTTATTTTCCACAGAGACTTTGACTAATGTGGCAGAGACTTGAAGTTTGATTATTCACTGAAAACAACATGTGCAGAGACTTAGTGTGTTGTTTCTGGAGTTTATTTATTTCCTTTTCTTAATTATGCATACCCATTGTGGCACTGACATGGAAGAAATGGTCAAAGGAAAAGTTCAAAAAGTGGAGGTGTGAGTAATGGTTTGGGGTTAACAATAATGTTTGTTAGTTTGTCACCATACTTAGCTTTATGAGATTAGATAAGATTAATGGGATTTTTTTTTTCTTTTTTTCTTCGTGAAATGGTGTATCAGATTGATATGTTTATTTTAGGTGGAAAACATGGACATTTTATGAATGCTAGCCTTCTTATTGTCAAACTTGAAGACATATTGGGCATCGAAATGGTGAGTGCTCAAAGACTGATGCTAGCTTAATGAAGAAAGGAAAAGAGACTCGGATTAGACAAGATTATAGAAAGGAGGAGGACGTGAAAGACCCTACTCAGCGGGCCAATACTAAGTTATTCGGAAATGACACCGGGTCGAAGGTGCGTGCCGAGGTTGACCAACAGATTCAAGAATAAGTCCCTCATGTCGATGTTGAACACAGTAAGGACGGCATGAACCATGTAGATGTATATGATTCTTTCGAGGATGACTATGCTATTAATGAAGAGTTGTGAGATTATCAGCGTATGGCAGAAGATATCGAGAGGGAAGAGGGTCTCATAGAGGATAGTGCAGTGGTGCAGCTTATGGAGGTCGGATAAAACATCGGTCATCAAGAGAAACAAAAGTGGCTTAAAAGATAAAGTCCATTGACGATTTTCAAGTGGTGGCAACAGTGAATCGGCCTTTTATGCCACACACACACACACAGACTTTTGATGAAAAATATGCTAGCATTGATAGATCACCTCTTGTAGACGTACATAACAAACCTAGATGATGACACGGATGAAGATGATGGCATCGAATCCCTTTCTACGTGTGGGGGCTTAAATGACGAACTCAAAGTTCTTCCAAAGGATATGGTGGCTACGTACACCAGTGCAAGTTGCAAAGGCGGTGGAAGTCCACCAAGTGTCATCAAGTACTGGGAGTAGCAAGGAATTTCCAACCTTTCGAGAAATGATGCAAAAGAGAACGTATCATTTACTCATTGAGCTTGTTTTTCTCCCAACAACTATTTTGTCTTTTGTATACATTGAAATTCTTTGTCCGGCGTCCAAATAATAATTATTATGCCGAGAAATCATTGAGAAAGCAGAATAGAACCACCTTACTTTCTCCTATTATAGATTCTACATTTTATTCCTAATATGTTGTAGTTCATTAACTGCGTCTTTGATATCCATCCTCTCGTTTTGCATTTCTGAAGAACATGAAACTCCTACTCGAAATATCGTTAAGCAACAAGACTCGATCCTTGTTGAAGTGTTGTTGCTTTTGTTTTGCTCACTATCCTTAACCGTCAAAAGCCGTGGATCAATGATTTCAGCCACGCGATCATGAAGAGCGGTCTTCACATAGTTATGGAGATTAAAATCTTCAGTGAACAAGGTGTCTGTAGGTCTTTTCCCTGTGAACATCTCCAATAAAAGTATTCCATAGCTATATATGTCCCCTTTTGCTGATACGTCTCCTCCCATGCCATATTCTATACAAATAAAATGTCAATTACAAAAAGGCATTTATAAAATAATGTAATCTAAGAATTTTATAATTGATGAGAACATTTATTTTGATACACTTTTGGTTAGAAAGGTACCTGGAGCAACATAGCCAATTGTTCCTCTGATTCCGATTGAGGTGCTTTCTATGTCATGAGATATATCATTAGCCGCAGGAAGAAATTTTGCAAGTCCAAAACCACTCACCAGGCCATGTAAATCGTCGCCTAATAGAACATTGCTTGGCTTAATATCATAGTGAACGATTGGATTTCCAGAATGATTATGAAGATAATCCAATGCCGTTGCAATGTCTATTGCAATGTTTAGCCTTTCTAACAAGTCTAACTTCTTCTCTTTAACATGGATAGATGGATTTTGATGCAACCATTCTTCTAAACTTCCATTCGGGACATATTCCAAAATCAAAGCCTTGAAATCATTGCCTTTGAAGTCCATGCTAGAGCATGAAGTAATGATCTTGACAAGGTTTATATGACGAATGTTTCTTAATGCTTCACATTCTGCCAAGAAGCTCTTGTGGGCTCCTTTCAGCTGGAGCTTCAACACTTTGATAGCAACTATTTTCTCGCCCAGTTTGATAACTCCGCGATAGACCGATCCGTACTTTCCTTCACCTATTAAATTTTCTGAAGAAAAACCATTGCAGGATGTAAGAATTTCGGCATATGAAATCTTAAGGAGTTGTTTATGGTATGTAGAGGTTGAAGAAGGCACTCTTGTGGATTTTCTTCTTTGATAAACTACATATGTACATCCCAATAATGAAACCAAGGCTATGAGAATACATATCACTATGATTATGATTATGATTATACGAGTTGACAACTTTCCATGCTTCTTTGAATCTTTTGGGGGACATGTAGATAAGTTCAATGATATGATTCCTCCACATAGATTTTCATTTCCCACAACCGACAAGGCACTTGAATTTGAAAAGACTCCATTTCTTGGAGCTTCGCCTTCTAATCTATTGAATGAAAGATTGAGAAAGTTTATGAATTTCAGCGTTTTCAAAGAAGCTGGAATTTCTCCCGACAAATTATTTTGCGATAGATCCATAATTTCAATGCCTTTCAATTGTCCTAATGATGAAGGGATTGTTCCGTTTAGAAGTTACCTTACATGATAAGTATTTGTAGCATCTGACAATCGCCAATTGTTTTTGGAATTTCACTAGACAATTCATTTGCAGATACGCTTAACCAAACTAGATGTTTCAAATTGCCCACTTCTAAAGGTAGTGATCCAGTAAAGTTGTTCTCGTCTAAAAATAACCCAACTGATAGAGAGGTCAAACTAAAAACTTCTTTAGGGAGTGATCCATTCAGATGATTTTGATGAAGATCTAATACTTCTAGTTTAGAGAGATTGCTCAAGGAAACCGGTACGCTACCAATAAGCATATTTTGGTCAAGCGAAAGAATCAGGAGCCCTGAAATATCACCAATGGATGGAGGAATCTCCCCTATAAAGTTGTTCTCATAAAGATAAAGTTCCTTCAAATTTATAAGCTTGCCAATTGAGAGAGGAATGTTGCCTGAAAGAGTATTACCATTAAGGGAAAATACATTTAAACCATTAAGCTCTCCAATTCCCTCAGGAGACTTCCTGATATGTGATTATTATCTAGCCTAAGATATGTAAGCGTTCTAGACATATTAGAAATCTTCAAAGGTAGTGCGCCTCCAATTTCAATATTTCCAAAGCTCAAAACTTTTTGGATGGTGCAGTTAGTCAAGGTGGCAATGAAGCTAATGTCATTATCTCTATCAATACCTAGAGGGTTATAGCCAAATGACAACACCCGGAGATGTTGTAACCTTCCTAGATTTCGTGGGATTGGCCCAGTTAGCATATTTTGTCCAATATCTATTATATCAAGATCTGAAGCATTGGCTAATGTAGATGGAATCGATCCCGAGAAATAGTTTGAAGCAACTTCAAATAATGTCATCTTTGGGAGTGTCAACCCCAAAGTATCCGGAAATTGACCTGTTAGATTATTGTATGGGATTGAAAGAATTTGAATTGATGAGATGTTGTAGATTGCAGGAGGAAAAGAGGTTGTTAACTTGTTCACAGCCAATCCCAGGTGCTGAAGATTGAATAGCTTACCAAGCTCCCATGGGATGTTCCCGTTTAGATTGTTATATGATAAATCTAGTATTTGAAGAGTAGAGATATTACCTAAAGATGGTGGGATACTTCCAATGAGATTGTTTCCGCCCAATACAAGTCCAAGCAAGTTGGATAAAGCACCCAGCTGATCAGGGATTCTTCCACTAAGTTTGTTTCCATATAAATAAATGAGTTGAAGATTTTTGCACATTGTTAGGTTAGCAAGAATTTGCCCTTGAAATGAGTTATTGGCCAAAACAAGAGACCGTAGGCGAAACAATCTGCCGATTTCTGGTGGAATGATGCCATGGAAGGAGTTTTCATGGAGATAGATGTTTCTGAGGAAAGTAAAGTTTCCAATAGAGGGAGAAAGAGTGCCGAGCAAATCGAGCGATGAAACGTTGAGTACAGTCACTCGTTTGTGTCTTTTACCGCAAGTAATTCCTTGCCAATTGCAGAAATGAATAGAATCATTCCAAGAATTCAGAAAATGAGAAGGGTCACTTTGTATATGATTCTTGAAATCTAGCAAGGCTTGAAGGTCAGTCTCATTTGTAGTGGTGGCAACAGAAAGAGTTGGAATTTCTGTAACAATGAAAAAAAGGAAGATAAATGAGCTTAATGGAGTGATGATCATATTTCTGTCAGCCATTGATCAGTTTGCAATAACAGAATAATAAAACTGTATAAAAAAGAAGAAGGGCTGCTGAAATGAATTAGAGGTTAGGAAGTTCCACTTATAGCAGTTGGAAAAAATAAAAATCAGAGAGCTTTGTTTAATTCCCTCCACAAAAAAACACTTCATCTTTCTGACTAGCAATTTTCCACAAAGACTTTGAATAAATGGGCAAAGACTTTGAACTATGAATGATGGTTTCTCCTTCTTATTATTCTCGTCTAAAATTGACAAATTAGTGTGTACATGGGTGATTTTATACGTTTTATAAGGATATATTTTATGTCAATTTCCCCCATATCTGGATATTTTTCATAGCAATCGAGCTTTATATTGAAGTATTGAGCAAATGATGTTTTTAATGGGTTAGTTGCGAAATTGTATGATTTATGTGTAAAATTGATGGTTTTATATTGATTTGGAAGATACTACATTTTGCAATGTGTTTGATGTATTGTAGATACACAATTTCGACCAAAAAAGAGGATTAAAAGAGGTTAACAATCGGATTAATGAAGAGGAGAAGAGATAAAGATGAAATCGATTGAAGATAAAGATGAGAAGATCGATTTTCAAGTAGCTGAACGAGCGTTTGCCATCCGTCCAGCCTGGACTGGCGTCTGAAGAATGGACTGGCGTCCAGGAGAAGAAAGTTGATTCAGAGAGTTTGGACGCTGAGTGGACGGGCATCTGAAGCAAGTCCAAGGCACCCCGGACGGGCGTCCAGATATCTGGACGGGCGTCCTTAAACCGACTTAGCAGCAGCCGCCTCAGTTTTCTATAAATAGCAGCACGGATTTCAACCCTAAACATACATTATTGAGACCTATTGATACACAATCATTAGGAGAAAACCCTAGGCGGCCCCAGCCCCCTTAGGGGAGGCTGGGGTTGCGATTTTTCTTGTTTTATGTTCGTTTTCTATTTCGTTTTGCTTTTGTTGTGCTGAATGCTTGGAGGCTGGGCAATTGTTCAAACTATGTGAATCCGTTTCAGCAGGTTCTTTATTTTCAATCTAGATTTGTTTTGTGAATTTGATTAAAGTTGTATCTTTTCCATGTGTTTATTTTGTTATGCAATCGATATCGAGAGATGAATTGTTGTTGATGTTTACCGTATGATGAGAGTCGGTGTAAACCTTAGATCACCATAGGAAAGATGAGATTTTTAATCTTGACATAACGAGAGTTGATAGGTTGAATATCTAGGTTGCTAGATTGAGAGATCTTACACCTTGTTTTGATAGCGTCAATCTTATATATCGAGAGATGAGAGATTGATAGGCGAATTATCTACGAGAGTAGGAATTCATACTTTTGTTAGGTGAACCACAACTTGAATTAAATCATCACAAGATAACTTTAGAGAGGAAATAGAGGGTTGCGGGAACGGTGGATTATTGTTTGTTCGTTGTTTAATCACCATGATCATCTTCTTGTTTACTGTTTATTTTATGGTTTAGATTTCGTTTTCGCTTTTATCCTTCCTGGCTTTGGACTGACAATCCTCTGTCCAGTTTATCTTTTCGTTTTATTATATTAGGTTTACTAATAATAGTATCAATCTTAGGAAAATTAATGAACTAGATACCCCGATTCCCTGTGACCGACTCCGGTATTAACCGCTGTACTACGATCCCTACACTTGGGGAATACCGGATTTATAAATTTTATTACTTGTTGTTTTCATTAGATAAAATCCGTGACAGTACATATTAGTAGAATCAAGTCGCGTTGTCCGTAAAAACCGGAAACTGTTAAATTTGAAAATCCTGCCAGCTGCAACTTGCATCTCCATGAGTTGATGTGTCATTACTTCATTTTATTACGGAAATTCTAGTTCCACGATAAAACAGTGACTATACGCTTTTTACATCATTAATCACGGAGGGACCCATGCATATCAGCTACGCACACCGTGTCCATGTAGGTAGCGATTAACCTCATATTTACATCTAATTACATCGCTCATATCATTGAAGATCGACATATATGTAACAAAAAGGATGTACCCTTAAAGGCAGACGAAGCCTAGGCCTCGAGCTCCGTAAAAATGTGTGTTTTTCTTTTATATTTTTAAAACAGGATAGGCCAACAAAGGCCTCTCCGGCTTCATTGAGGCTCCCATGATGCCTGCCTAAAAACCTTGTATTGCAAAAGGCCTTACAAAAGGATTTCGGATCTTTTGTTATACAAGTCGGAAAGGACCTTATATGTATCTGAGTTTATCAAGGCCTTTCCTATTCAATTCAAATTTCTCTAAAGGCCTCGGGGCACTCTCAAAGTCTATAATACACGGTACGAATGGTATCAGGCTTTTTTTTCCACTTTAACAGGGCAGCGCGCGCTTTATTAACTATTTCCGTGTTTCATAGATATATAAAATGCAACAACTGGACCCCATATGAAGCCGCCTCGAACGCCGACCTATTAATATGACTATCGTGATATGGCCACCTATATTATATACGTACATGAGGCCATTTGTGATCATTAAAAGAGCGCAGGGGCAGATCTACGTGTTACTAAAGGGGGTCCACGGACCCCGTTAAAAATAAAAATACTCTACATTTTACCTATAGAAAATATTTTGAACCCCGTGAAAAAAATTATTTAGTGTGTTAAATATTTACAGACCCCGCTGAAAAAATATTCTGGCTCCGCCACTGAAAGAGCGTTATGGTCGTTTGTTATGAAACTAGCACTACTCTTAATGTTCAATCTTCTATTGCTCAATGATGGATTTATAATCTTTAAGGGCACCTTTAGTGACTTCACAATTTACTTTATGTGACACCGCACAAAAAACAATCGACTTTTTAAATTCCATTTTAAAGCTAAGAATCTCTTTTCCTCGACAAGTGGGAAGTCGATTTTTAGCATGGTGCCGCGACAATGGATTTATGGTGATGCCAATAAAGACTCCCAATTCTTAAATACTAATTCCCTATCGTATTTGGACAGGATCAGGCCATTGGGGATAAAGCCATGAGCTTTGCTGACATGGTGGAGCTTCTAAATAAAGAAGAGAGAGATATGGCCCCGAAAGACCGTAAAAAGAAAGAGAAATGTTCCTGCTAACGACATATCTTTAATCGTATCCGCGATTAACAAAGTTGGTGATGCTATAGCAAAAACAGAGAAGGTTTTGTGTGAAGCTTTACAGTATCCGAATCCACGGACAATCGAGATGCAACGAAAACTATTGGGCGAGCTGAAGAAATTCGAGTTCCTAACTACAAATCGACGAATGTTTCTTCTTCGTAAAATAGCCCGGGAACATGATTTGCTAAATCTGTTCTTTCTACTTGATGATGAATACAAAGAAGAATTTGTGACTTAACTGCTTCATGATGACGATTTCAGGTCAGTTTAAACTAGGTCCCTTGGTATCGCAACACCACTTAACAATGGCGTAACATTGAATTGAGCTTTGGGAAGTCGATTGTTGAGTCCTTAATTGACTTTTCAAGGGTTGATCGTGATGATTAACCTCATGAAAAGCGATTCTATATAATCAATTTTCTGAAAGTCGTTTCAGTTTGATGACCGAGTAATGTGGTGTCTCGATAAACTTTTCAAAGGTGAAAATAAAGGGCTCCCATGTTGCATTTTGTAGTCTTTTGGAACTTGATGGTGTGTATGAAGCTTTGATAATGTGAATTATGTTTTTTTTATGCAAAATGTCTTTTGGAACTTGAGAATTTCATTGTTTTTTTTTAATTTAATATTAGTGATTTTGACAGCTAAAGGAGTAATTGACGAATAGGACATTCCGGAAAATGAGAAGTTAAATTACGGTAAAAACGAAATAAGCTCCGTGAAGAGTTTGAGAGTAAAAAGATTAAGGAATACAAACTCTGAGTATTTGTTCTATACCTAACTAATAAAAGTTAAGAAAAAACTTAATATTCTCTTGGTGAAACTAAAAAATTGTGCATGCAACAAATCCTAGAGTTCATTCCTAACATGTTGTAGTTCAATAAGTACATCATTGATATCCATCCTGTTCTTATGCATTTCAGAAGAACATGAAACTCCAACTCGAAAAATCGATAAGCAACAAGACTCAATCCTTGTTGAAGTGTAGTTG
Organism: Gentiana straminea; assembly: GCA_036785695.1. Taxonomy (NCBI): domain Eukaryota; kingdom Viridiplantae; phylum Streptophyta; class Magnoliopsida; order Gentianales; family Gentianaceae; genus Gentiana; species Gentiana straminea. The sequence goes on from JAVUPR010000085.1 coordinate 3,827,808, forward strand.
CTTCCTTTTTCTTCATTATCCTCTACTGTCAAAAGTTTTGGATCGATGATTTCAGCCACACGATCGTGAAGAGCGTTCTTCACATAGTTATGGAGACTAAAATCTTCCGTGAACATGGTGTCCGTAGGTCTTTTCCCTGTGAACATCTCCAATAAAAGTATTCCATAGCTATATATGTCCCCTTTTGCTGATACATCACCTCCCATGCCATATTCTATACCAAAAAAATAGTTAAGGACAAAAGGGCACATATAAAATAATGTAATCTAAATATCTTATAATTTGTGAAAAATTTATTTAAAAACACTTTTGCTTATTAAAGTACCTGGAGCAACATAGCCGATTGTTCCTCTGATTCCGATTGAGGTGCTTTCTATATGATTGGATTTATTATTAGCCGTTGGAAGAAATTTCGCAAGGCCAAAATCACTCACTAGGGCACGTAAATCGTCGCCTAAGAGAATGTTGCTTGGCTTAATATCACAGTGAACGATTGGATTTCCAGAGTGATTGTGAAGATAATCCAATGCCGTTGCAATGTTTATTGCAATGTTTAGCCTTTCTGACAAGTCTAATCTTTTCTCATTAACTTGGACAGATGGATTTTGATGCAACCATTCTTCTAAACTTCCATTCGGGACATATTCCAAAATCAAAGCCTTGAAATCATTTTCTTTAAAGTCTATGCTAGAACAAGAAGTAATGATCTTGGCAAGGTTTATGTGGCGAATGTTTCTTAATGCTTCACATTCTGCCAAAAAGCTCTTGTGGGCTCCCTTCAGCTGGAGCTTTAGCACTTTCACAGCAACCACTTTCTCGCCTGGATTGAGAACCCCGCGGTATACAGATCCATATTTTCCTTCACCTATGAAGTTTTCTGACGAAAAACCATTGGTGGAAGTGAAAATTTCAGCATATGAAATCTTAAGGAGTTGATTATCGTCCGGAGGAGTCGAAGAGGGCACTCCTCTGGAATTTTTTCTATGAAAAATCGCATATGTACATCCCAATAACGTAACCATTGCCACGAGGATACATATAACTAGGATAATGATTATATGAGTTGACATCTTTTCATGCTTTCTTGAACCTTTTGGGGGACAGATAGGTAAGTCCAATGATTTGATTCCTCAACGTATTGACAAGGCACTTGCATTTACAAAGACTCCATTTCTCGGAACTTCACCTTCTAACGTATTGAATGAAATATTGAGAAGCCTAATGAATTTTAGCGATTCCAAAGAAAGTGGAATTTCCCCTGACAAGTTATTCGTGACAGATCCATGACTTCAATGCCTTTCAAGTGTCCAAGTGATGAAGGAATTGTTCCGTTTAGGTGGTTACCTTCCATTTCAAGGTGTACTAGCATTTGACAATCGCCAATTGATATTGGAATTTCACCGGATATTTCATTTTCCGATATGGTTAACGCAACTAGATTTTTCAAACTGCCTACTTCTGAAGGCAGTGATCCAGTAAAGTTGTTTTGGTCTAAAAATAGCGCAATCGATAAAGAGGTCATACTAAAAACTTCTTTAGGGAGTGGTCCTGTTAGATGATTTTGAGAAAGATCTAATGCTTGCAGTTCAGTGAGATTGCTCAGGGAAACCGGTATGCTACCAGTGAGCATATTTTGGCCTAGCTCTAGAATCAATAGCCCTGAAATGTCACCAATAAGATGGAGGAATTTTCCCCGTGAAGTTGTTAGTAGAAAGATAAAGTTGCTTCATGTTTATAAGCTTGCCAATGGAAAGAGGGATGCTGCCTGAAAGAGTGTTACCGCTAACATCAAACACGCTTAAGCCAACAAGCTCTCCAATTCCCTCGGGAAGACTACCTGATATGCGGTTATCTTTAAGCCATAAATACGTAAGCTTTTTAGATAGATTTGAAATTTCCAAAGGTAGTATGCCTCCGATTTGAATTCCTGACAAGTCCAATATTTCTAGGTTGGTGCAGTTAGTCAAGGTGGCAATGATACTAATGTCATTATCTCTATGAATACCTAGAGGGTTATTGTCAACTTGCAACAGCTGGAGCTGTTGCAACCTTCCTAGATTTCGCGGGATTGGCCCGGTAAGCATATTGTTTCCAATATCTATTTCTGCAAGATTTGAAGCATTGACTAATGTAGATGGAATCGTCCCTGAGAAATTGTTTAAAGTAGCGAAGAATGAATTCAACTTTGGAAGTGTCAACCCCAAAGAATCCGGAAATCGACCTGTTAGATAATTGTTTATGATCGTAAAATGTTCAATTGACGAGATATTGTAGATTTCAAGAGGAAAAGAGCCTGATAACTTGTTCAAGGCCAATCCCAAGAACCCAAGATTGAAGAGTTTACCAAGCTCATTTGGGACGTTCCCATTTAGATTGTTAATTGATAACGATAGTACTTCAAGAGTAGAAATATTACCTAAAGATGGCGGGATATTTCCAGTAAAATTGTTGTCGTATAATACAAGTGCTTTCAGGTTGGGCAAAGCACCAAGCTCATCAGGGATTCTTCCGCTAAGTTTGTTTCTACTTAAATCGAAGGTTCGAAGATTCTTACACAATGTAATGTTAGCAGGAATCTGTTGGTCAAACGAGTTATTGCCAAACTCCAAGTACCGTAGGTGAAACAATCTGCCAATTTCTGATGGGATCATGCCATAGAAGGAATTTTTATCCAGATAGATCTCTTCAAGAAAACTAAGGTTTCCAACAGAGGGAGAAAGAGTACCAACCAAATCGAGTGATGAGACGTTGAGTACAGTCACTCGCTTGTTCATCTTTCCACATGTGATTCCTTGCCAATCGCAGAAATGAACAGAATCATTCCAATAATTCAAAACTTGAAAAGGGTCAGTTTGTATACGATTCTTGAAATCCAGCAAGGCTTGAAGGTCTGTCTCATTTGAAGTAGCAGAAGAAAGAGTAGGAATTTCTGTGGCAATGAAAAAAAAAGATGGTAAATGAGCTTAATAGATAGATCATCATATTTATGTTAGCCAATGAGTTTGCAATAATAGAAAAACTGTAGAAAAGAAAGGTGAAAAACTGCTCAAAATCGAGGTTAGACACTCAGCTTCTTATGATCCTCCACTTATAAAACACTTAGTTTTTTTTTTTTTTTTTTTTTTTTTTTTTTTTTTTTTGATTGATAATTTATTTTCCACAAAGGCTTTGACTAATGTGGCAGAGACTTGAAGTTTGATTATTCACTGAAAACAACTTGTGCAGAGACTTAATGTGTTCTTTCTGGAGTTTATTTATTCCCTTTTCTTAATTATGCATACCCATTGTGACACTGACATGGAAGAAATGGTCAAAGGAAAAGTTCAAAAAATGGAGGTGTGAGTAATGGTTTGGGATTAACAATAATGCTTGTTAGTTTGTCACCATACTTTGCTTTATGAGATTAGATAAGATTAATGGGAATTTTTTCATTTTTATTTTTCTTGAAATGGTGTATGAGAATGATGCAGATATGTTTATTTTAGGTGGAAAACATGGACATTTTATGAATGTTAGCCTTCTTATTGTCAAAGTTGAAGACGTATTGGGCATCTAAATGGCGAGTGCTCATAGACGGATGCTAGTTTAAAGAAGAAAGCAAAAGAGACTCGGATTAGACAAGAGTATAGAAAGAAGGAGATGTGAAAGACCATGGTCAGTGGGCCAATACTAAGTTATTTGGAAATAACACCAGGCCGAAGGTGCGTGCATGGGTTGACCGACATATTCAAGAATAAGTCCCTCCTATCGATTTCAAACCTAGTAAGGACGGCACTAACCATGTAGATGTATATGATTCTTTCGAGGATGACTATGCTATTAATGAAGAGTTTCGAGATTATCAGCGTATGGCAGAATATATCGAGAGGGAAGAGGGTCTCGTAGAGGATAGTGCGGTGTTGCTGCTTATGGAGGTTGGAGAAAACATCGGTCACCAAGAAAAACGAAGAAGCTTAAAGATAAAGTCACACGCACACACACGCACACACTGTCTTTTGATGAAAAATATGCTAGCATTGATAGATCACCTCTTGTAGACAGAACAAACCTAGATGATGACAAAGATGAAGATGATGGCATTGAATCCCTTTCTACATGTGGGGGCAAGTTGCAAAGGCGGTGGAAGCCCACCAAGCGTCATCATGTACTGTGAGTAGCAAGGAATTTCCAACCCTAAGAAAAAAGATGCAAGAGAGAGTGTATCGTTTACTCATTGAGCTTGTTTTTCTCCCCACAACTATTTTGTCTTTTGTATACATTGAAATTCTTTGTCCGGCGTCTAAATAATAATTATTATATATGCCGAGAAATCATTGAGAAAGTGGGTTTCATAGTCATCGAAAACTTTTAAATATGATCATTGATAACCTCTAATTTTCACCCACAACATGGGGAAAAGCAGTATACAACCACCTTAATTTCTCCTATTATAATAAGATGGAAATTTATGAAAGCATTCAGATGATTCTACATTTTATTCCTCATATGTTGTAGTTCAATAAGTGCATCTTTGATATCCATCCTCTCGTTTTGCCTCTCTGAAGAACATGAAACTCCTACTCGAAATATCGATAAGCAACATGACTCGATATTCCTTGTTGAAGTGTAGTTGCTTCCGTTTTCTTCATTATCCTTTACTGTCAAAAGCCGTGGATCGATGATTTCAACCACATGATCATGAAGAGCGGTTTTGACATAGTTATGAAGAGTAAAATCTTCCGTGAACATGGTGTCTGCAGAAAAACAGAAAAACAGCGGCTAGGGTTTTAACATTAATTCCATCATCCAATACATTCAGTCTTGTACACAATATATATGTGTACATAATTACACCTTCAGTACAGAACTTTAAAGTAATTACTACAAGGTCCTTATATTTATAATCTATGTTCTAACAGCCCCCCTCAAATTGAATGGGGTATTAACTACATTTAATTTGTGCCTGAATGAAGTAAACACACTGGAACTGAGGGGCTTGGTCAAGGAATCTGCCACTTGATCACATGATGGAATGTACTGAACTTTCATAGAACCCTGCATCACTTTTTCTCTCACAAAGTGTGCATCCAATTCTACATGCTTGATCCTGGAATGCATTACATGATTTTGAGCAAGAGAACCAGCCCCCAGATTATCACACCATAGAACAGGAACTGCTGCTGGTCTGATCTTCAGTTCGACAAAACATTAAGTAGCCACTGTGTTTCTGAAGCAGCATTGGCAAGTGCTCTGTATTCAGATTCTGTGGATGACCTGGAGACAACATGTTGCTTTTTGGAGGACCAAGCAATTAGAGAGCCTGCTAGATAAATGCGAAGAAGTCGCTATAGATCTTCTGTCTTCCTTATCACATGCCCAGTCTGCATCACTAAAGGCATGAATGTGTAGTGGCTGAGAAGCTTTAAACAATAAACCATGATACAGAGTGCCCTTCACATATCTGAGGAGATGCTTAACTTGTTGCCAGTGAGAGACAGTTGGTGCCTGCATATATTGACTCAAGGAGTTTACTGCATAAGCAAGATCAGGCCTGGTGAATGTTAAATACTGCAAGGCCCCAACAGTACTTCTATAAAGTGTAGGATTCTTCATAAGTTCTTGTGATGGAGGCACCTTTGAAGTGACAACCATGGGAGTGGGACATGGTTTCAGATTCTCCAAACCTAATTTTTGCAACAGGTGTTGAGCATACACATGTTGAGAGAGAAACAAGCCATTGTGATTTCTTACAGCCTGCACCCCTAGAAAGTGGTGCAGATCACCTAGATCCTTAAGAGCAAACTTGGAATTTAAGTCACTGATAAACCTTTTAACTCTGGAGAAATCATTACCAGTGATGAGTATGTCATCAACATACACAAGAACATACAAAAGTGTGCTACCAGTGTGAAGAACAAACAAAGAAGGGTCAGATTTGGACTGAACAAAATTCCATACAAGCATTTGTTTCTTCAATTCATCAAACCAGGCCCTTGGGGCCTGTTTTAGCCCATAAATTGCCTTTTTTAAATGACAGACATGTCCAGGCTGGAACTGATCAACAAAGCCTTCAGGCTGTTCCATAAACACAGACTCATAAAGGGTTCCATTAAGGAAAGCATTGTTAATATCTACTTGCCTAATAGGCCAATCCAGAGCAACAGCTAAAGCTAAAATAATTCTGATAGTAGAAGCTCTAGCTACAGGACTAAAAGTTTCTGAATAATCCACTCCAGGGGTTTGATTGAAACCTTTAGCTACCAGCCTAGCTTTATATTTGTTAACAGATCCATCTGGATTCAGCTTCAGCTTATAAACCCACTTATTAGCCACTACATTGTGGGCTTGAGACCTAGGAACCAAATCCCAAGTGTGGTTCCTCATTAAGGCATCATATTCCTCTTTCATAGCCTGCATCCAAGAAGGGTCATTCAGAGCTTCAGACACCCTAGTAGGTTCTGGTGAATGAGTAAAAGGGTTAGAAGTGGCAAGATAAGAAAAGGTTTTTGGTTTGAATATACCACATTTGGATCTGGTTTTCATGGGATGTTGATTGACAACAGGATCGGTAGAGGTAGAGATAGGAGATGAGGATATGACAGGAGGGTTATGACTGGAATCATGGTGGGTAGTGGGAGTGGTCATAGCAGATGAAGATTCAGACCTGGACTCTTCAGAATGGGTGCTAGGATGAGAGGGAGTAAGTGTAGGAACAACAGGAGAAGTAGCAGGTATAGGAGAGTTACTGAGAGATTGATGGGAGAAATGAGGAGACTCAACATCAATTTGATTGGACAAGTCAGAAACCTGATTGGAGGGCATAGGTAAGAACAGCATAGGGTCACTGATACTAGTACTACTAGAATTTGAGGCAGTGGTGGATGATGTATTAGATTTGGAATAAGGAAAGTTTTCCTCATCAAAAGTAACATCTCTAGATATGTAGACTCTACCATTAGGAGAGAGACACGGATATCCTTTGTGACGGGGACTTAGACCAAGATGAGTGCACTTCGAGTATGAAGCGAAACTTCCTATTATGATAGGGTCTGAGATAAGGATAGCAAGCACAGCCAAAAACTCTTAGCATGGTGTAGTCTGGGAGTTTTCCAAATAAGCACTCAAAAGGAGACTTATGATTCAGAACAGGAGTTGGAAGATAATTTATGAGTCTAACAGAGTGTAGAAAGGCCTCCCACCAGAATTTAAGTGGTAGGGAAGCTTGAGCTAGGATAGCTAGGCCCATTTCCACAATGGCCCTGTGTTTTCTCTCTGCCTTGCCATTCTGACCATGGGCATGAGGACAGGGATGTCTAAAATTAATTCCAGAATCCTTCAACAAGGGTGCAAAGTTTCTAAATTCTCCCCCCCGGTCTGTTTGCAGACATTTAATTTTAGTGTTAAACTGAGTTTCAACTTGGGTTTTGAAGTGTGTAAAGACAGTTATAGCATCTGATTTAGCTTTTAGTGGGAAAATCCAGGTAAACCTGGTGAAGTCATCAAGGAAATGTATGTAATAAGTATAACCAGTTGAAGAATGAACTGGAGATGGCCCCCAGAGATCTGAATGAACCAGATCAAAGGGTGCAGCAGTCTTAGATGTGGAAGAAGAATAAGGTAAGGAATGTTGTTTACCAAGACAGCAAGCTTCACAAAAGAAAGGTTTTCATTAATATCAAGAGATTCATTACAGACTCTTAGAACTTGACTGAGAACCCTACTAGAGGGATGACCTAGTCTTCTATGCCAAACAGTGGCTTTGTTTTGAACAGAATGTAAACTAACAAAAGACTGATGACTAGACCTAACAGGACTAGTACAAGACTTGATGTCACCAGGACAAGATGAAACCTCAGAGAGTTGAGTTGATGGAGACAAGACTTCAAGACCTTTGGATGAAGAAGAGCTCAAACGATCTGGGATGGACATTTGATAGAGGCCATTTCTAAGAGTGCCTTGCAGCAGGATTCTCTTTGTAGTTAGATCCTTCACAAAACAAGAATCAGAGTGAAATTCAAGAAAAACAGAATTATCTTTAGTCAACTTAGACACACTAAGAAGATTCTTTGTTATACTAGGAACATGAAGGATACCATTTAAGGAAAGTTTGGAACTATTACAAGTGGGGAGTGTGGAATGACCTACATGAGTAATGTGTAAGGACTCACCATTACCTATAGTAAGTGCATCAGACCCTTCATACCCAGAGCTCAAATGCAGGTTATTGAGGTCATTAGAGACATGACTGGTTGCCCCACTGTCAGCATACCAGCTTGGATCCATCATAGTGTCAGCAGAAACAACATAAGCAGCATTTGATCTTGGACTAGAACCTTGAAACGCACCATTTCCAGAATTGTTTTGAATAGCAGGACCAGTATAGGAGGAATCATACCTGTGATAGCAGTTTGCAGCTATGTGCCCTGTCTTTCCACACACTTGACACACCGGCCTAGGACCAGAGCCAGACCTACCACCTCCTCTGTTTCTACCACCTCTATTGCCTCTGTAACCACGGCCTCTTCCAGAATCTTGACCACCATAGTTGTTGTTTCCTTGTCTGTTACCCCTATTCATAGCTCCAGACTTTTGAGAGGCTAAATTTGCAACTGGAGATGGAACATCCAGATTGATTGAAGGATTGAAACGAGCTAACAACCGCTCATGAGTAACAAGCTGAGACTGCACTTCTTGCCAGGTCAATGAGCCAATCCTTGAAGTTATATTGACTATAACTGACTCATAATCTTTGCCAAGTCCACCCAAAGTTGCTAAAATTAGCTCAGCATTCGAAATCGGATACCCAGCTGCAGCTAGACCATCAGAATACGATTTCATTAGGGCAAGATAATCCACCATTGATTTCGACCCTTTGTCAGTTCTGGGTCGAGCTCCTTTATACTCCAGCATGCGTGCTTCAGATCGATTGTTAAAGAGGGTTTCCAAGGTATTCCAGACCTCATTACTCGATTGACAGCCAACTATCTCTGTAAGGGCTTGTTCGGTCATGGACACCATCAACCACCCCATGAGTAATGAATCAGTGACAGACCAGTCTTCATAGGCAGGATTGCTGATAGTGCCATACACAGGAGAAACCACAAATTGTGGTGGACGAATCTGAGTTCCAAAAAGATACCCTTCGAGCCGATGACCTCGAACAATCGGAAGAATAGTTGACTTCCAGAGAAGGTAGTTATTCCGATCAAGCTTCACAGTGCAACTTTGGGTCAGATGACCACCAAACGGACCAGGATTTGACACGGGAGTGGAGCCGACAAGACGATTCGGTGTCGGAGAAGAGACCATGAAGGTGGACAACGGTGGTAGGGATCCAAGAGAAAAACTAGGAAAAATGTTTCAATGTGACCGGAGACAATCCACGGTCGGAGTCGGAGATGAAGTGTTTCGAATTTTGTGGAATGGGTGTGGTCATGGTGCTAATGGAAGATAGGGACCCTGACGCCTGAGTATTAAGAACAGAAGATGAAACTACCGGTGGCGTTGGCTCACCGGAGGTGACGGTGGTGTTTGCCGCCAAGAACCTTTCTCTGATACCAACACAGAAAAACAGCGGCTAGGGTTTTAACATTAATTCCATCATCCAATACATTCAGTCTTGTACACAATATATATGTGTACATAATTACACCTTCAGTACAGAGCTTTAAAGTAATTACTACAAGGTCCTTATATTTATAATCTATGTTCTAACATTATGAAGAGTAAAATCTTCCGTGAACATGGTGTCTGCAGGTCTTTTCCCCGTGAAAATCTCCAATAAAAGAATTCCAAAGCTATATATGTCCCCTTTTGTTGATACAACGCCTCCCATGCCATATTCTATACAAATAAATTGTTATGGACATATGAGCAATCAGAAATGAGGTAATTTAAAGATGCTAGAATTTATGAAAACATATATATCAATAGATAATTTGTTAAATAATTTGTTAAAAGTACCTGGAGCAACATAGCCTATTGTTCCTCTGATTCCGATTGAGGTGATTTCTATATCATGAGATACATCATTAGTTGTTGGAAGAAATTTCGCAAGGCCAAAATCACTTACCAGGCCACGTAAATCGTCTCTAATAGAACGTTGCTTGGCTTAATATCACAATGAATGATTGGATTTTCGGAGTGATTGTGAAGATAATCCAACGCTGTTGCGATGTCTATTACAATGCTTAGCCTTTCTAACAAGTCTAACTTCTTCTCATCAACATGGATAGATGGATTTTGATGCAACCATTCTTCTAAACTTCCATTAGGGACATATTCTAAAATCAAAGCCTTGAAATCATTGCCTTTGAAGTCTATGCTAGAACAAGAAGTAATGATCTTGGCAAGGTTGATGTGACGAATGTTTTTTAATGCTTCACATTCTGCCAAGAAGCTCTTGTGTGCTCCTTTCAGATGGAGTTTCAACACTTTGATTGCGACCAGTTTCTCCCCTGGGTTGAGAACTCCGCGGTAGACAGATCCGTATTTTCCTTCACCTACTAAGTTTTCGGATGAAAAACCATTTATGGACTTCAAAATTTCAGCATATGAAATTTGAAGAAGTTGCTTATCGTACGTAGAGGTTGAAGAGGGCACTCTTTTAGATTTTCATGTTTGATAAACTGCATATGCGCATCCGAATAATGAAACCAAGGCTATGAGGTTCCAAATACCTCGCCTCGCCTTATTATCATCCTCATCTAAAATCGACATATTGTGTGTGTTCATAGTAGTAGAATTTGTCCAGTCGTGTGTTGCGCGTAAAAATCGGAAACTGTTAAAAAATGAGAATGCATCCTTAATTAGTGCAACATAAAAATAGTCTGATTCTCAACATAAAATTACTCTTTTAACATCAAGTTAATAAACACATTTACTCGACTACAGAGATTAACCGAATACAGAGATGTCCCGTGATCATTTAAGATTCCTGTGTATGTTCTCAATAATGGACTTGACGACGCTGTCCCACGATCAATTGACCTTCCTACTCCGGAGATCTAGTCAGATACTACCCCTAGCTACTAATTACCCGTAAGAGGGCCGTTACATACAAATCAAACTAGACCCCACCATCTGAGTCCGAATCCGAATCCTCTGCTATGAAGACCCTCTTGTGATTCCTATGGTAGATGATAAACAGCGGTTCCGTCAGAAATTTCGATGGCTCCATCGACTTTTCATCCATCATTGATTAAAATCTAAAACTTAGAATTTTAAGCAGCAGCTATAAAAAAACTTATCTTTCTGTCAATCAATCTTCCACATACAGACTCAAGACTTTGAATTTTCTCTGATAAGTGTGCATTTAATTTCTTGATTATTTTCTGTGGTTCAAATTTGAGAATCCTAGGCCACACAGCTAGAGCCAACTGCAACTTGCATCTCCCTGACTAAAATAAACTAGTGCTTATTCATGAGTTGATGTGTCATTAATTCATTTTTATTAGGGAAATTCTAGTTTCACGATAAAACGGTGACTATATGCTTTTTACATCATCGATCACGGTGGGACCCATGCATATCAGCTATACACACCGTGTCCATGTAGGTAGCGATTGACAATGTCTTTAACTAATCTCATATTTACATCTAATTACATCGCTCGTATCATTGAAGATCGACAGATATGAACGAGTTACATGATTAGTGTTTGTTGAAAATGTAAAAATAAGGATTTAACCTTTAAAGGTAGACGAAGCCTAGGCCTCGAGGAGCTCCGTAAAAATGTGTGGGTTTTTTTTTTCTCTTTTTCTTAACAGGGTATATAGGCCAACAAAGGCCTCTCCGGCTTCATTCAGTCTCCCATGATGCATGCCTCAAACCTTCTATTGCCAAAGGCATTACCAAAGGATTTGGGATAGTTTTCTGATAATTTATTTTCCACAAAAGTCATCATGCTTCAAACCTTCTATTACATTTTATTCCTAATATGTTGTAGTTCAATAAGTCATCATTGATATCCATCCCCTCGTTTTGCATTTTAAAAGAGCATGAAACTCCTACTCGAAATATCGATATGCAACGAGACTCGATCCTTGTTGAAGTGTTGTTGCTTCTGTTTTCTTCGTTATCCTCTACTGTCAAAAGTTGGGGATCGATGATTTCAGCCACACGATCGTGAAGAAAGGCCTTAACACAGTGATGTAGACTAAAGTCTTCTAAGAACATGTTGTCTGTAGGTCTCTTTCCTGTGAACATCTACAATAAAAGAATTCCATAGCTGTAATGTTTGTTTTATTTTACAAGACTCGATCCTTGTTGATGTGTAGCTTCTTCTGTTTCCTTCATTATCATTTACCGTTAGAAGTTGTGGATCGATGATTTTAGCCACACGATAGTCTAGAGCGGCCTTAACATAGTTATGGAGATTAAAATTTTCCGTGAACATGGTGTCTGTAGGCTTTTTCCCTGTGAACATCTCTAATAAAAGAACTCCATAGCTATATACGTCCCCTTCTGCCGATACATCTCCTCCCATGCCGTATTCTATACCAATAAAATGTTAATGACAAAAGGACATGCAACGAATAAACTCGAGGCAAAGCTAAACTCGAGGCGAGCCCCGATTGCATTACTGATCCCACTAGATGCCTTAGCTGATAGCTGATGCCTATGCAGAATATTAACAAGTTAAAATTTGTCTTACAACAAAATATACATTTTCATCAAAGTGATTGAGTTAAGAATATAAGTTATAACAAAGAATTTCTTTTTTTCATTCATCAGCAAAGAGCTTACAAAAATTTGATCATTATTTTAGCTACGGCTGATTACCTCTAATTTTCACACACACAAAAAAAAAGGGAAAAAAATATTGAAGTTTATGAAACTAATAAATTTTGCATGCAACAGATCTTACATTTTATTCCTAATATGTCGTAGTTCAATAAGCGCATCACTGATATCCATCCTGTTGTTTTGCATTTCGGAACAACATGTAACTCCTACTCGAAATATCGATAAGCAACATGACTCGACATTCCTTGTTGAAGTGTTGTTGCTTCTGTTTTCTTCATTATCCTCTACGATCAAAAGCCGTGGATCGATGATTTCAGCCACACGATCGTGAAGAGCGGTCTTAACATAGTTATGGAGAGTAAAATCTTCCGTGAGCATGGTGTCTGTAGGTCTTTTCCCAGTGAACATCTCCAATAAAAGTATTCCAAAGCTATATATGTCCCCTTTTATTGATACATCGCCTCCCATGCCATATTCTGTACGAATGAAATGTTATGGACAGATAAACAGTTATAAATGAAGTAATTTAAAGATGTTAGAATTTATGTAAACATTTATTTCAAGAGACATTTTTGTTAGAGAGGTACCGGGAGCAACATAGCCGATTGTTCCTCTGATTCCGATTGAGGTGCTTTCTATATCATGAGATATATCATTAGTTGTTGGAAGAAATTTTGCAAGGCCAAAATCACTCACCAAGCCACGTAAATCATCACCTAACAGAACGTTGCTTGGCTTAATATCACAGTGAACGATTGGATTTCCAGAATGATTGTGAAGATAATCCAATGCCGTTGCGATGTCTATTACAATGCTTAGCCTTTCTAACAAGTCTAACTTCTTCTCATCAACATGGATAGATGGATTTTGATGCAACCATTCTTCTAAACTTCCATTAGGGACATATTTTCTAAAATCAAAGCCTTGAAATCATTGCCTTTGAAGTCTATGCTAGAACAAGAAGTAATGATCTTGGCAAGGTTTATGTGACGAATGTTTTTTAATGCTTCACATTCTGCCAAGAAGCTCTTGTGTGCTCCTTTCAGATGGAGTTTCAGCACTTTGATTGCAACCAGTTTCTCCCCTGGGTTGAGGACTCCGCGGTAGACAGATCCGTATTTTCCTTTACCTATTAAGTTTTCGGATGAAAAACCATTTGTGGACTTCAAAATTTCAGCATATGAAATTTGAAGAAGTTGATTATCGTACGTAGAGGTTGAAGAGGGCACTCTTTTAGATTTTCTTGTTTGATAAACTGCATATGCGCATCCGAATAATGAAACCAAGGCTATGAGGTTACATATCACTAGGATTATGATTATACGAGTTGACAGCTTTCCATGCTTTTTTGAATCTTTTTTAGGGCAAACAGATAAGTTCAATGATTTTATTCCTCCGCAAAGCCTTTCGTTTCCCACTATTGACAAGGCACTTGCATTTGCAAAGACTCCATTTCTTGGTACTTCACCTTCTAACATATTGAAGGAAAGATTGAGAAGGCTAATGAATTTCAGCTTTTCCAAAGAAGCTGGAATCTCCCCTGACAATTTATTCCGCGACAAATCTATAAATTCAATGTTTTTCAATTGTCCTAATGATGAAGGGATCTTTCCGTTTAGGAAGTTGCCTTTCATTAAAAGAGTTTCCAGCATCTGACAATCGCCAATTGATTTCGGAATTTCACCGGATATTTCATTTTCAGAAACATTTAGCGAAATCAGAATTTTCACATTGCCCACTTCTGAGGGTATTGGTCCAGTAAAGTTGTTTTGGGATAAAAATGGCCCAAGTGATAGTGAGGTCAAACTAAAAACTTCTTTAGAGATTGATCCATTCAGACGATTTTCAGAAAGATCTAATGCTTGCAGTTTAGTGAGATTACTCAAGGAAAGCGGTATTTGATGTTGCGTGGAACACCAGATTTGCGGTAACAGTGTTTATCTTGAGGATATAAGGCTGATATGAATGATTTCTCCGGTGTGGTTAGGGTGGCGAGTAAGAACAAGGCTGCCGGATCAGTTTATAAGATAAACAAGTTGATCAGTCGACAAATTGGCAGAGTTTCTGCTTGTATTAGATTTATAGCTAAAAGCTTGAGATATATCTTCTTATTACAATGTGATCCCATATATATAGGGTAAAAAGTGAGTCGGCTTACTGTTTATTGACAAGACAACTGAGAATACATAGCTAAGTTAAGCATGCATGCAATACAAGTGTCCTAGCCAGCTGTAAAGCGTTGCCAGCTGGATTGGCCAGCTGGATAAGTATGGCGAGCAGCGAGTATCGAGAAATACGGTTGAGTAGCGAACTCACTTGTCCCTTGAGTATATAGTTTGGAATCACATGGAAAGAAAGAGTCCGGCCAGCTGGTGGCGGACATGCTCTGGCGTACTTGTTGGCGGAGAGGCCCCGACCTGTAGCTAGCGACCAGAAGAATAGAAGCCCATTTATCTGTGTTGATGGGCCAAAATTGTAGGCCCAATATGGAGGAACAGGGCCCCGTTCCAATCCGGGTATATCAATGGCCCCCCCTACTCTGTGCCTGGCGTGTCCGCCAAGGCGGAGAGTAGAATTTGAAGAACCTTTGGTGGAGCTCCTTCGTAGTCGCTTGTGATAGAGGCTTTCGATACTGTTTTATCGAGCTTGAACCAGTGTTGGTGAAAACCACTAGCGATATGCTGTGCATTTGTAGCGAACAGGCTTGATCGCCGATAATGTTCTATCGGGCTTGAACCGAGTGTTGGTGAAAACCACTAGCTATATCTTGTGCATTTGTAGCGAACAAAGCTTGATCGCCGATAATGTTCTATCGGGCTTGAACCAAGTGTTGGTGAAAACCACTAGCGATATCTTGTGCATTTGTAGCGAACGAGGCTTGATCGCCGATAATGTTCTATCGGGCTTATTTAATTGATAACGCTCTATCAAAAGAGGCTTCGTCAGGATAAGCTATAGCGAGCATTAATCGAGGATAGCCGCTTGAAGTAAGGTTGATAGTACGCTGAAGTCGTTGATTCAGCGGGTAGTTGATGGTCGCTAGAAAGATTTAAACGGTTGGAAAGTAATAACGGACGTATCGGTACACGAAACATCACATCGTACACACGGCGGTTGGAACCGAACCGTCCTTAGCTCGATTGGCGGAGAAAAATTGGTAACCGTTCTCGCCATCATTACGTTTGAATTTTGAAAATCCCAAACGTCGTTTCCCCTCTCTTTTCCTCCTATAAATAGAGGAGTCCCCCCCAACTCATCCACTTTTCGGTTTTCTTCTCTCAGATAAATTCCTTCGGTGATAAACCAAGAACTTCCGGCGATTTACAAGCAGATTCCGACGAGTGCTTATTCCAGTCAAAGATCAACGTTTTATCATCTTTATTATCAATCAGGTACTCTACTTTACTCCTTTATTGCTTGTTGATTTAATTATGCTCTTTATTTCTCCTATTTCTCTTACAAAATTTTGACGAATGCCGTGACTCTTGTCTCTGCGATTGTACCTCTTTCTGATGAATGCCATGAGCCCAATCTGTTATGCTTTTCTGTGATTTCGATCCTTCTTTTTGTTTGCTCAAAAATACTCCTATATGCATGTGCTCCGATTGATACTCCTTTGTTTATGCTTTCCAGTATTTGGGGTCTATGCATTTTAGGGTTTCGAATTTGGGGGTTTTTATGGGGAGATGTTTGGGGTTTTTCTGGGAATTTTGTATCTGTTTAAGGAAGATGGAAGGGCGAGGTGTCGGGGTGTGATTGCTTTCACCTCGACCCGATTTCCATGTCCGGGTGATAAACTGATCCACCTTGCCCTTTTTCTTTTCCGAATGTCATCGAGCACACACAATCGGACGAAGAGGCTAGGGCCGCGGCGGGTTATGGGTCGAGAGGAGGTGAGCATGGAGGATGCTAGCTCTAGCGGTGACGAAGAGGAGATGGAAGAAAATCCAAACCCTAGACCCATTAACATAGAATCTGACCCAGAGGTCGCAGTTATTGGTGAGGGCGCTGTGGAGGGCGAGGTCGAAGATGACGACCAAACGGCACTAAGCAATCTCCTCACCAGGATGGAGAGAGTTTTAAAACCTGGAGCCGCTAAACGTAGCGGCAAGATCAAGGAAGCCGTGGAAACCGCTGTGGTATCGGAGAAGCCTAAAAAGTCTCCAAAGATTGTTGTAAAAAAGAAAACCGCCGCTGAGGAACCCGCAAAAAAGAAGAGGGCGCCCAAGAAAAGGTCCGCTGCGGTTGAAAATGAGCTCGCGAGAGCAAAAACGGCGCGAACGGTGATCTTATAGCCCGATGGAGGGAGTTTAAAGATCGAGAAGATTATACTTCGGCTTTGGGGGCGTATGATGTCTCGGCGGACTATCGCTTTGTCAGCATGGGCGCGACCAACGTGTCATGGACCTGTGGCCGAGACCAGCAAGATTATCTGTGGTTGCATTATGATCATTTTGCAGCCGGACTCAGACCTCCCTTCGATCCATTTTTTGTTAAGTTTATGGGGGAGCTGGAGGTGATGCCTTGCGACCTGAGTTTGGGAGTTGTTCGCGTGGTCATGTCCTTTATCATAATCAGTAGGTTGAGCGGGCGCGAACCGTCGATGCCGGTGCTTTTATATTTTTATAGTTTTTCCCGGAAGGGCGGCGCCGGCCAAATCCAACCGCGTAGTCGATCGAGTCATGGTAGACCCCGCTTGTTATTTGATCTTCCCGACAAGGTGGCGGATTGGGACAAAAGATGTATGAAGGTAGAGTCCCGGGTAGGCTGGCCGTTTAAGAAGCTAGCGGAGAATTCGGTCAAGACCGATCACTTGAACAAAATAAAAACCCAATTTGATGATGATGAGTTTATCTCCGAGCTGAAAGACGATCTGGGCTATACCCGTAAAAATGAACCTCAGGCTAGGGCATTTAACTGGAGGTTGTTGCTTGACGTCGCTCAGCCCTATCTCATACAGGCCGGACTTCCTGGAGCCGGTGTCGGCGAACCTTTAGTTGTAGTCGACTTGTTGCCGACCCATCCTGATTGGTACGGCGAATGTCACCACGGGAGGTTCATGCCTTCTCAGTGCGAAATCTGCGGCGGTTATCCTAATATGCGAGCACCGAGTAGGATTTTTACTTGCATTCTTCTTGCTTCTTTTCATATCTTCTGGTCGCTAATAAATATTTGTTCCCCGCAGGTACCATGGATAGATTAGTTCGTCACAGCCAATTGTCAAAGCAAAAGACCGTCGGCGAGGTGAAAAGGGCCGCTGAACTAAAAGGGATTAAGACAGCCCTTCCTATGGTCGACTTGCAGACGTCGGCGGCCGGAGCCTCTAGAGCTAAGGTCGCAAAATCATCCCAGCCGCCAGTAGTAGAGAAAGCCGCGGTGGGCAAGACTATGAAGCAGACCACTCTTACAAAGCCGCCTGCTGGTGATAAGAAGAAGAGGGCTGCTGTTGAAGAGATTGAGCCCGCGGGAGATGAAAGTGGCTTGCAGGAGGTCCCTCCCCTTAAAAAATCCAGAAGTGATAAGGGTAAGGAAAAATCCAAAGCTGTGGCCGATGAGGTTGTGTCTGCGGCCACGAAGACAGTGGTGCCCTTTGCTGGAGTTCCTATTGGGCCTAGAGGTTGCCCCGCCGCCTGGTTGGATAAAGAGTTTATGCGGCAACAACCTCTCGACCTGCCCAAAGCACGCACAATTGCAAGGGGTATCGCTGATGTGCCCCCGTTGAGGCATTTTAGATGGGGTATCCCTAACGACATCCAGGTGGAGATAGGCCGCGGGAATGCGGACCGGGGTGTGATGGCGGATCAGACTGATCCCCGCCGTGCCTTTCTCGGGAGTATTGATGATTTGTGGGGCTTATATGGCGCCACGGTGAGCATGGTAAACCTTCTTCTTGCTTTCGTTTTTATTCTTTTTGCTGTTATTTTTCTCAAGATTGAATCCGCTGTTTAATTTTCCTTCATTAGGTTGGTACTGGCTTGGCGCAGTTCGTCAATGATTATAGAAATACCATAGCTGAGAGCGCCGATGTCAAAAAAGAGCTGGCCGAAACCCAGAAAGCTCTTGGTGCCGCAAATGCAGTGTCCGCTGGTCTTCGTGGGCGGTTAAGCGCGGCTGAGGCGGAGAATGAGAAGCTGAGAGCACAGCTTGCTGAGGCAAAAAAGGTTAACTCTGACCTCGTGGAGCAGAGTAAATCCGTTGATCGCACTATGGAGGAGATGAGGCTGAAAGTAACTGAGGCTCAAGCTCATTGGAAGGCCGAGCAAAAAGCGTGTGCGGATCGCGAAACAAGCGAAGGATCTAGGCTCAAGTGTTGAAGGCCAGCTCAAGACCGCCGCTGATGACGGCTTTATGATGGGATATGACCAAGGGTTTTATCACATCGCGAGGTGCGTCCTGGCTCATGAAGATGGTACCCCTGACCTTGATGTTTTAGAGGAATGGATTCTCACCCATCCTTCTCTCGATTATCTAAGAGAATTCCATGACCGCATACCCTTCTCTGATGTTGAGCTTCAGCGCTATGTCCCAGAGTGTGATCCTGACTGGGTGGCTCCTGCTGTGATAGAGACGAATCTAAGGGAGCGTGTGCGCTTGGCTGCGAAGCAAGAGAAAGAGGCCGCCGAAGAGGGCGAGCGAGGGTGGGAGAGAGGTGGAGCAAACCGTTGAGCCGACGGTAGAGCCCACTGTGTCTGATACGAATGCTGATCAGATGATGCACCATTCTCTCCGCGAAGAGAACGTCCATAATGAAGAGATGCGGCCTGAGAATTCTTAATTTTGTGCTCCTTTTTTGTAAAAACATTATTTTGATTTCGCATATGTATAACTCTTCTCTATTCCGTACTTTTGTCCGCGCATTTGTCTACGTAATAGCATGTACTTTGTCCAACTCATAATTTTTATCCACAAGTTTGTTTTTTGTCCGCTCGTTGCTTGCTTTTTGCTCGATTTTATTGACCAAATTGAGTTCGATGATAATTGCATCCAGCCCCTTTGTTTTAGATAAGATTCTCGGTTGTTTTTGTGCGAACTCCTTGTTTGTTGGAAAATCGTGACCGCTTCAATTTTCCCAAATATTGCCCCTATTTTTAACAAAGGCTGAAGTTTGGCCGGGGGCTTTGTTTGAAAATTTATTCGAACAGATTTAATTTCTACCCGCGCATACCCAATAATATGCTAAAAGAGAAAATGTAAAATCGGGCTTTATTAACTTCGACTCATCCTGCTAGATGAGTGAACATTACAAGCAAGTAAGAAAGCCTAACCCCTCCTGTCGTAAACGAGAGGATAGCCATAACCCTAGCCGATTTATTACATGTAGTACCTTTTGAGGTTGTCCGCATGCCAAGGTCTATTGAGCTCGTAGCCTTGATGATTTTTGAGAACATAAGTCCCTTTTTTGATCTCCCTCGCGACTTGATAAGGGCCTTCCCAATTTGCTGTTAGCTTGCCTTTATTTGGCTCCATGCCAGTGGCCTTTCTATTTCGAAGAACAAAATCCCCGACCTTAAATGAATGATTGCGGATTCGCTTGTCGTGTTGTTGTTTGGCGAGTTGCTTGTAGTTCGCGAGTCGATGATATGTCGCCAGCCTTTTTTCTCTCTACTAGATCCAAGTCGATACGCTGTTTAAAAGATTATTCGGCCGATTCGTATAATGCGACCACGATCTTTGGGTAGTGCCATTTCGGCGGAATCATAGCCTCGATCCATAGGTAAGAGCAAAAGGTGTTTCTCCTGTGGGTGTTTTGATCGTGGTGCGAAGTGACCGAGTATGGCGGGTAGCTCGTCGACCCACCCCTGCTTTCACCTTGTCATCTACGCTTTTCTTAAGCATTTTGATTATTTGTTTATTGCCGGCCTCGGCTGGCCGTTTCTTGAGGATAAGCCACGGACGGCGCCGGTGTTTAACTTTGAATTCCTCACAAAGGTACGAGAAGTCTTTCTGAATTGTGGGCCGTGATGCGATACTACGCCCGTGGAATGCCAAAACGTGAAAATTTTGATCATGTAAGAAATAACCTGCTGCTTTTGCGGTTATCTTAACCATAGGCTTTGCTTCGACCCACTTTGTGAAGTAATCCACAGCTACTATGATAACTTTGCATCCGCCTCTTCCTGGTGGAAATGGTCCGATAAGATCAAGTCCCCACATGTCGAAGGGCCAGGGTGTGGTTACGATGCTCTGTTCAACGGATGGTATCCGTGGGATGTCCGCATGTTTTTGACACTCTGGACATTCTCTAACCAATTTTTCTGAGTCTTTGAGAATTGTTGGCCAATAATACCCCGCGGTTAAAACCTTCTGCGCCAAAGAGCGACTAGCGGGGTGTCCCCCACACACTCCTTGGTGAAGCTCGATAAGGATTGTCTTGCTTTCTTCCTCTCGAACACATCGTAATAAAGGCTTTGTTGCGGACCCCTTGTAGAGTATTCCATTGTTTATGATATACCTGGCCGCTCTCTTCTTAAGTGCGCGAATTTTATCCGCTCCATCAGGCAAGATGCACGTCTCATATAAGCTTTGAATCTCGTCGATCCAACATGTAGTCGGCGGTGTATCGATTTCCATGATTTGTGTTTCCTTAATAGCGGGTACGGCTAGATACTCTATCATAATTGAAGGGTCGCAATTTCTTCTTTGAGTGACAATTTCGAGAGATAGTACGCTCGCTCGTTGTCCTCTCTCCGGATTTCGATGAACTCGCAATATTTGAAGCCGCTTTTGAATCGTCGAACAATCTCACCATACTTCTCGAGAATACCACAGTGTGTGTCATAGTCCCCCGAGATTTGGTTGACGATGAGTTGGGAATCGCAATAGACTTCAACATTTTCCACATTTAGCTCCTTGGCGGTTTGAGCCCGGCTATAAGTGCTTCGTACTCAGCTTGATTATTCGTGGCCGGGAATTCGAACCTTAAAGCTTTTTCGATTTCCTCCGTCGATCCGGGTTCCATCAAAATTACTCCGGCCCCACAACTATTTCGGTTAGATGCTCCATCAACATATAAATGCCAACATTGATCGGTTTACTCTTGGCCACGGCGGGCTCGTGGGCTAATGGCGAGCGGGTTGTGGCGAGCTAAAGCTTGTCTCTACAATAAAATACGGCGGCGCTTGACCCTTGATAGCTTTTACGGGTTGATATTGTATGTCGAACTCGGTGATTTCGATTGCCCATCGAGAAGTCGACCGAAAGGTCCGGTTTATGCAATATTTGACGCAATGGACTATCCGTTAAGACAACTATCGTGTGTGAGGTAAAGTAAGCCCTGAGTTTGCGGGCAGAAATAACAAGCGAGTAGGCTAATTTTTCAATATTAAAATAGCGGCTCTCCACCGGAGTGAGAGCCTTGCTTACATAATAAACGGGATTTTGGAGGGTTCCGGCCTCCTTGACAAGAACGGCGGCAACAGCCCGGTCCGAAGCCGCTAAGTACAAAAACAACATATCTCCCTCTATAGGGCTAACCAAAAGGGGTGGTTTCCCTAGATATTCTTTTAAAGCTTGAAATGCTGCGAACACTGCGTTCCATGAAAAAGTTTTGTCGCCTGCGAGAATTTTGAAGAAGGGGAGACACGCTTTCCGGCGATTTTGATATGAAGCGACCTAGCGCAATGATGCGGCCATTGAGCCTCTGTACCTCCTTGATAGTAGTAGGCTCTCTCATATCAATCAAAGCTTGAATTTTTTTACGGATTAGCCTCGATGCCACGACGACTAACCATAAACCCCAGAAATTTGACTGCCTGGACACCAAAAGTACATTTGGCCGGATTCAGCTTCATCGAGTGCTTTCGGACATTATTGAAAGTTTCTTGAAGGTCGGCGGCGTGACCGTCCCCGGCGGATTTAACAACCATGTCGTCTATGTAAGCCTCGTATTTACGCCTATCTCGCGGGCGAAGA
Source organism: Gentiana straminea (assembly GCA_036785695.1). Taxonomy (NCBI): domain Eukaryota; kingdom Viridiplantae; phylum Streptophyta; class Magnoliopsida; order Gentianales; family Gentianaceae; genus Gentiana; species Gentiana straminea. Next base: position 3,850,446 of record JAVUPR010000085.1, read on the forward strand.
CCACGTTGACCATTCGGCGATAGGTCGAACCCGCATTCTTCGACCCAAATGGCATCATTTCATAATAATACAATCCTCCGGCGGCTACGAAAGCCGTTTTTCTTTGTCGGACTCGGCCATCCGTACTTGATGATACCCAGAATATGCGTCTAAGAAACTTAAAACCTCAAAGCCAGAAATTGAGTCAACTAACCGGTCAATTCGTGGCAGCTGATAAGGATCCTTCGGACATGCTTTGTTGATGTCCGTAAAGTTGATGCACATTCTCCATTTGCCGTTGTGCTTCTTTACCATAACCACGTTTGCCAACCAAGTAGGGTAGGCAAGCTCTTTTATGATTCCCGCTTGTAGAAGCTTTCCGACCTCTACTTTCACCGCCGCCTCCTTTTCGTTGAGAGCGACGCGCTCGCTGTTGTATCGGCTTGAAAGTAGAGTCGACGTTAAGATGGTGCGGGGCGACGTACGGTTCGACTCCTCGCATGTCGGTAACCACCCAAGCAAAGGCACTCAAATTTTCTTTGAGTAATTGTATCAATTTTTCCCTTTCAATAGGACTCGGTCGAGCCCCTATCTTTATCTTTTGCTCGGGATATTCATCATTAATGACCACCTCGACCAACTCATCTTACGCCATAAAATACGGCTCATCTCGACTTGCAATGTTTCACACTCTACTTTGGCGGTTCGGGATCAACGGCAATGGCCACGATCATGTCGATGTTCTCCATGTTATATGGTACTGTTCGATTCGAATCCTCTTATTCCCTGTTCTCATCTCGTGTATGTATGTCGGGACGGCGGCGGGTTCGGCGATCGACGTTCCGATCCCTGTCCCCAACATAAAACTTTGCCCGGCGATGCGGAATGGAAGCTACCATCGTACGAAAGCTTGCTTTAAAGCGGGTGTCCCAATTATCATGTTATAATTGGACCGAAGATCGACAACTAAAAACATCACCTTTTCGGTGCGAAAGGGTGCATAATCTCCCGTACGTACATCGAGGTCGATGGCCCCCTTGACTTTGTATCTTATGATTGGTGAAGCCCTCAAGGGTTCCATTATGCGGCCTCAAATTAGAGTCGGCGAAACCCAACTCTTTGAAGCGGTTGTAATATAGGATATCGCGGCAAGCTCTGTATCAACCATCACTCTATTGACACGGGCCCGATTGACGACCACTGAGATGCAAAGGCACATATCCTCTATATTGGTTGAAGTCACTAGCTCACTTCGAGTAAAGGCAAGGGGCTGTTCACTCCCTCGCAAAACTATAGGCTTCTCCACATGTTTGTTGATGGAGCCGATGCGATTCTTAATCTGATTGTTAGTGGGAGGAGGCTCGGTTATCATTCTAATGTTTCTATCGGCGACGAGCTTGCGATTCTCTCTATGCGGACCACCGGTATCAAGTTTGAGGTGATCATGGTGTCCGCGAGCGAGCAACTTCTCTATTGCTCGTTTGAATTGGATACATTCATCGGTAGTGTGACCCTTATCCCTGTGATAGCCACAAAATTTGGATGCATCGCGGCGTGTGTCAGGAACCATTGGGTATGGTTCAGGTATTTCGTCTCTGATTTCATTCAACACTTGGGAATAGGAAATTCTGAGCGGCGTGAAATGCTCTTCCTTAAATCTTTCAGGTTTCTTGATTTCCCTATCCGCCCCTCTGCGGGTGTCTCTTGGCGGGCTACGCTCAGCCCTCTGTTTGCCTTTGTTGGACGAAGACGCTCCTTCGTTTCCCGCAGTTGCAATGTACTTCCTAGTCGAGCTCAACATCTCTTGTAGGTTCGGCGGTGGTGACAAAGCGAAATAAGACTTCAAGTACCCCGGCTTCAACCCCTGTTTCGAAACTACTCATGACAACGTTATCTGCTATACCCCCTGGTTAGCTCATACACTTTGTAAAACCGCTCATAATAGCTGCGGGTACCCTCACTTTGTCGCCTTGTCGGACCTCGTAGGTCGATATGCGTCTTTTTAGGTCCTCCCGACTTGAATTCGCTATAAACTTGTTGATCGGGTCATCCCATGATAAAATCGATCCGGGGGAGGAAGGCTGCGGATCCATGATCTTTGCCCGATCTTGCATTGATCCCACAAATGCTATACACCAAGCCTCGTCGCTAGAGGTACATAAAGCGGATTACGCTTTGAAAAGCGGATAGCCAATCCGAGAGGATCTGTTGCTCCGTGGTAGTTTATGAAATTGGGATAGTGATTTCCTCCCCTTGGAGCCGCTTTCAGTATGCTGGGATGAAGCACACTTGTTCCCCATGTCGGAACCATTTTAACACCCTTTGTACCTTTCTGTAATTCCTCTATCTGTTTTTTCATGATGCCTATCTCTTCCTGATTTGGGGGTTGAGGTGGGAGCGCAACATAACTTTCTTCAATTTCGGAGTCCCCCTGTCCTTCCAAGCGGGTGCGAACTCGCCGAGTGTTCTTTGGTCGCACTGGGGTTGCACCGCGATCGTCGATCGCGGGCCCCAATCTACCTAGTGCAGATTTCCTACCCTCTTGGGAATGTGAGGTTGCATGACTACTCTCCTCTATTTCTGATCGCTGTGGTCGGACCGTTTTTGGAGGAATGAATGTGGGTTGAACCTCAGTTTGTGCGGGTTGAGGAGGGTTGAATTTACGGATTGACCGAGGTGGTAATCCTTCTGCAATGAGTAGTGCATTTCCTTCCCGCATTTCTTCAACATACTCCATGTGCGCTTGCGAGCTATTTTATATGTATCTTGTTGTGTGGGAGCTCCTCCATTTGAAATAGCCTCTTGTTCGTTATTTGGGCTAGATGTCCCCGCGATTCCCTTTCCTTTGCTTTTCCTAACCGCTTCCTCGTGTATTTCACGGGCTTTAGTCCTTTCCCGTATGTATGCTCGCATGTCGGTTGTGAGGGCGGGGTTGACATACGCCCCGCCCCGTCGACATAACCCTTCGGCTAGCCTCTCCACGAGGTGTGCTCGCTCCGCGTGGCAGTCCCTGATTGGCTGCTTTAGCCGGTGTTGCAGGGTTCATGTTTTTCCCGCCAGCCATGACTTGTGATTTCTGGGTGTTGCAACTAAAAGATGACCAAACTTTCCTTACTTGAAGATCTGAAACCGATGAAAAGATGTATAAACCAACCTGGGTATTTTAGATGGATTCAAGCGTGAGTTTGCAATGAGGTTGATGATCTCTGTGTAAGTTGTTTGAGATGAGGAGAGCAGCGGTTTCTGGGCTGTATTATCCCAAAAGGTTTTAAAGCTTTGGTGACCGACAGACCGTAGATGATGATAACTTCGCCTGAGACACCGTGAAATCGTCTTTGTGGTGGAGTAAGTGGCCTCCAAATGCTGAATGATAATGATGTTCCCGGTAACGGAGCCAACTGATGTTGCGTGGAACACCAGATTTGCGGTAACAGTGTTTATCTTGAGGATATAAGGCTGATATGAATGATTTCTCCGGTGTGGTTAGGGTGGCGAGTAAGAACAAGGCTGCCGGATCAGTTTATAAGATAAACAAGTTGATCAGTCGACAAATTGCGAGTTTACGCTTGTATTAGATTTATAGCTAAAAGCTTGAGATATATCTTTCTTATTACAATGTGATCCCATATATATAGGGTAAAAAGTGAGTCGGCTTACTGTTTATTGACAAGACAACTGAGAATACATAGCTAAGTTAAGCATGCATGCAATACAAGTGTCCTAGCCAATTTGTAAAGCGTTGCCAATTTGGATTGGCCATTTGGATAAGTATGGCGAGCAGCGAGTATCGAGAAATACGGTTGAGTAGCGAACTCACTTGTCCCTTGAGTATATAGTTTGGAATCACATGGAAAGAATGAGTCCGGCCAGCTGGTGGCGGACATGCTCTGGCGTACTTGTTGGCGGAGAGGCCCCGACCTGTAGCTAGCGACCAGAAGAATAGAAGCCCATTTATCTGTGTTGATGGGCCAAAATTGTAGGCCCAATATGGAGGAACAGGGCCCCGTTCCAATCCGGGTATATCAGTATTCTTCCAGTAAGCATATTTTTGCTTAGATCTAGAATCAATAGCCCTGAAATGTCACCAATAGTTGGAGGAATTTCCCCTGTAAAGTTGTTATTATAAAGATAAAGTTGCTTCATGTTTATAAGTTTTCCAATGGACAGAGGAATGCTCCCTGAAAGAGTATTATCGTGGACACCAAACAAACTTAAGCCAACAAGCTCTCCAATTCCCGTAGGAAGGCTTCCTGATATGTGGTTTTCATATAGATTAAAATGTGACAGCTTTCTAGATAGATTAGAAGTTTCCAAAGGTAGTACGCCTCCGATTTCAATTCTTTTCAACTCCAATTCTACTAAGTTGGTGCAGTTAGTCAAGGTGGTGATGAAACTAATGTCATTATCTTTATCAATACCTAGAGGGTTATTGTGAAAACGCAAGAACTGGAGCTGATGTAACCTTCCTAGATTTCATGGGATAGGCCCGGTAAGCATATTGTCTCCAATATCTATATATTCAAGATCTGAAGCATTGGCTAATGTAGATGGAATTGGCCCCGAGAATTTGTTTGACTCAACTACAAAATTCACCATCTTTGGGAGTGTCAACCCCAAAGCATCTGGAAATCGACCGGTTAGAAAATTGTATGCGATCAAAAGATTTTGGATTGATGATATATTATAGATTTTGAAAGGAAAAGAGCCAGATAACTTGTTTATGGCCAATCCCAGGCCCAGAAGATTGGAGAGCTTACCAAGCTCATGCGGGATGTTCCCACTTAGACTATTATATGATAACTCTAGATATTGAAGAGTAGAATTATTACCTAGAGATGGTGGGATATGTCCAGTTAAATTGTTTTTGGCAAATTCAAGTTCCTGCAATTTGGATAATGCACTCAGTTGATCAGGGATTTTTCCGCTAAGTTTGTTTTCATTTAAATTGATGAGTCGAATATTTTTACATGATGTAATGTTAGCAGGAAATTGTGCTTCGAATGAGTTTCTGGCAAAAACAAGAGACCGTAGGCGAAACAATCTGCCAATTTCTGATGGAATCTTGCCATAGAAGGAATTTTCATAGAGATAGATCCTTTTAAGAAAAGTAAGATTTCCAACGGAAGGAGAAAGAGTGCCGACCAAATCGAGTGATGAAACGTTAAGTACAGTCACTCGTCTGTGTCTCTTTCCACATGTAATTCCTTTCCAATCGCAGAAATGAATAGAATCATTCCAAGAATTCAGAAAATGAGAAGGGTCACTTTGAATGTGATTCTTGAAATCTAGCAAGGATTCAAAGTCGGTCTCATTTGTAGTAGTAGCAAAAGAAAGAGTAGGAATTTCTGTACTGGCAACAATGAAAAAAAAGACAGTATAATAAGAGCATAATAGAGTGATGATCATATTTCTGTTAGCCATTGATCAGTTTGCAATAACAGAATAATAAAAATGTATTAAAAAGAAGAAGAAAGGTGAAAGAAAGGCTGCTGAATATAAGAAGGTTGTATGAGATTTCAGCTTAATGCAAGAACTTCATCTGTTATTCAAACAATGAATATAATAAGGTTGTATAGTCTTATTCTCAACATAATTTTACTCTCTGAACATCAACTTAAACACAGTTACTGTCACGGATTTTTGCAATGAAAAACAACAAGTAATAAAATTTATAAATCCGGTATTCCCCAAGTGTAGGGATCGTAGTACAGCGATTAATACCGGAGTCGGTCACAGGGAATCGAGGTATCTAGTTCATTAATTTTCCTAAGATTGATACTATTATTATTAAAACCTAAAATAACAAAACGAAAAGATAAACTGGACAGAGGATTGTCAGTCCAAAGCCAGGAAGGATAAAATCGAAAACGAAATCTAAACTATAAACTATAAAATAAACAGTAAACAAGAAGATGATCATGGTGATTAAACAACGAACAAACAATAATCCACCGTTCCCGCAACCCTCTATTTCCTCTCTAAAGTTATCTTGTGATGATTTAATTCAAGTTGTGGTTCACCTAACAAAAGTATGAATTCCTACTCTCGTAGATAATTCGCCTATCAATCTCTCATCTCTCGATATATAAGATTGACGCTATCAGAACAAGGTGTAAGATCTCTCAATCTAGCAACCTAGAAATTCAACCTATCAACTCTCGTTATGTCAAGATTAAAAATCCCATCTTTCCTATGGTGATCTAAGGTTTACACCGACTCTCGTCATACGGTAAACATCAATGAGCAATACATCTCTCGCTATCGATTGCTTAACAAATAATCATGGAAAAGATACAACTTTAATCAAATTCACAAAACAAATCTAGATTGAAAATAAAGAACCTGCTGAAACGGATTCACATGGTTTGAACAATTGCTCAGCCTCCAAGCATTCAGCATAAAACAGCAGCAAAACGAAATAGAAAAAACGAATATAAAACAAGAAAAATCGCAACCCTAGCCTCCCCTAAGGGGGCTGGGGCCGCCTAGGGTTTTCTCCTAATGATTGTGTATCAATAGGTCTCAATAATGTATGATTAGGGTTGAAATCCGCGCTGCTATTTATAGAAAACTGAGGCGGCTGCTGCTAAGTCGGTTTAAGGACGCCCGTCCGTCTATCTGGACGCTCGTCTAGTCTTCAACAAAAACTTCGAGTCGGGCTGAGTCTTCATCAGACGCCCGTCCACTCCAGCGTCCAAACTCTCTGAATCAATTTTCTTCTCCTGGACGCCAGTCCATTCTTCAGACGCCCGTCCACTCTGGACGGGCCTTGAACGCACGTTCAACTTGTCAAAAATCGATATTCTCATCTTTATCTTCAATCGATTTCATCTTTATCTCTTCTCCTCTTCATTAATCCGATTGTTAACCTCTTTCAATCCTCTTTTTGGTCGAAATTGTGTATCTACAATACATCAAACACATTGCAAAATGTAGTAGCATTCAAATAAATAGAAAACATCGATAAAAACATATAATTCAACTATTTTTGCAATTAAACCGTTTAAAACATCATTTGCTCAATAAACCAATTAAACGCTCATTTCCTATGCAAATTATACAAATATGGAGGAAATCATTATAAAATATAACGTTACAAATCGTATAAAATCACCCTTAACAGTTACTCATACAAATCAAACCAGACCTCACCGGTACGAAAAACAGCGGAAAATGTCAAAAACATAGCAGCATGAGATAAATAACAGTCGATGGCTCCGTCGATTTTTCATCCAATACATAAACCACGGATAAGTCTTCACAGCAGAGGATCTGGATCCCCCCACGCCTTACCACCATTGGTAAAAATCTAAGACTTAGAATTTTAAGCTGCAGCTATCGAACACTTAACCGACGATATGTGTGTATATGTTCACGGACATAAACGAAAGTTTGCGAGTTAACTTGTATTCTTTTTTCTTTCAGACACCTGCACCATTTTTGCCCCTAACAGGGCTCGAAACCTAAATTGACAATGATCCCGATGATGTCCCATTTTTGATTTAATAAAAAAACGCACATATACTGTCGATTAATGCAGAAAAAAAACATGTTAAAACGAAGAAATTCTAAGGTGGAGGCTCCATATGGAGAGACACCTATGCGGCTTCATCTGGACCACACAGTTTCATTCTGCAACGAAACCGTGTGGTCCAGATGAAGCCTACATAGGAGACTCCTTATATAGGAGTCTCCACTTTAGAATTTCTCGTTAAAACGACCCTTATGCTATTAGTATGGCAGATATTTTTTCAAAATTTACTCCGTAAATAAGTGTGCGTTTAATTTATTTTCTTGTTTAGTTTATGCGGTTACAATTTGAAAATCCTAGGCCACGTAGAGGCTGCTGCAACTTGCATCTCCCTGACTAAAATAAACTAGTGCTTATTCATGAGTTGATGTGTCATTAATTCACTATATCATGGAAATTCTAGTTCCACGATAAAACGGTGACTACGCTTTATTTTTTACATCATTGATCACGGTGAGACCCATATCAGCTACTACGCACATCGTGTCCATGTAGGAGCGATTGACAATGTCTTTAATTAACCTCATATTTACATATACTTACATCGCTCATATCATTGAAGATCACCAGTTATGATTGAGTTACATGATTAGTGTTTGTTGAAAATGTCTCAACCGCATATCTTTATAATATTTCTCACAAAAATGGGGCATACATTAGGTTTTAATCCACACTCCGTTTTTTAGCTGCGATAAGGACAAAATAATTTTGCTCGGACTAAAGTACCCTGATCTGAATTTATGTTTTACGGCGATGGAGTCGTGATTTGCCCATTCAGAAATCGCTACCTCATTTTTCTCCAAAAAAAAACAAATTGGTACCTTTCACGATGTTGCTAAGGATTTCTTCCACGCCGGTTCTTGGATATTTGCTCTTGGATGAAGCTGACGAATTAACTTGAACTTGAACTTTGAGGATTTTGAATTCTGGAATCATATCGAATCATCCGATCATGAATTCTTTAGCTTGATCGACGATTAATGTATTTAAAAGTATAAATGTATTTTATGGATGACAAGGAGTCTGTTGGAAGGTGAAGGATTCACTTAAGCAGATGTAATTTGTTGAAAGCTTCGTTCTTATGTTTTGGATCATAATTTCCTGGATTTGCTCAAGTAATGTTGGAGTCATATAATTAAATGAACTATTGGATGATTTGGCCAAATATAATTGTATTCTGAGCAGTTTGGCATTTTTCATATATTCTTGGATTAGGCGAAATATTGTATTGTATAGTTTTTGTTAAATCAAGAGCCTGGTGATGTCTTTTTTCACATTATTCTTGCGGGCAGTATGATTGTATGAACAAATACTGACATCAAATATCAAAGCCACATAAATTTCCTTTGCAAGTACCTATATTGTGGGGGGAAAAAAAAAGTAGACTGCCTTTCTTTTTTTTTTTTTTTTTTTTTTTTTTTGCTTTGTTTTTTTTGTTGGTTTTGCTTCATGAGAAAAGATAAATGAAACACTGATTCAGTTTTAAAGTGGTTATTCTCAAACATTTTTCGTATGAACTACTGAGCGTATGTTTATGTCATAAGGATCAAACATTAACAAGCTCACGCACTGTGATAGTGTTAGTGTATATATAAGTGTGTGTGTGCGCGCGCGCGCTATGCTGTACTACAATTACATGATTTCATACATTGTGCAGAAAACTTAGCTGTAAAATCATGCATGACTGCTGAAATGTATATTAGAATAAGAGTCACCAGAGTTATATATCAAACTTTTATCACCGAGTAAGAGTTGAATTATGTGAGCACCGTCTAGACCGAACTTCGAATTAGTTGATCAGTTAATCTCAAACACCATACATTTTAGTCGCTTAAAAATGCAAACAAATCATGATCATCTTGGTTAATTTGTCTTTACTCTCTGTTTCCTGAAATCCCTAACCTTCTCTTCAACCAAGCCTTTCCCCTTTTCTTGCAAAGAACAAGATTCTGAAGCAAAGAAAGACGATTGGGCTACAAACAAAGCCAAAGCAAGGAAAGATGCTGAAGAACAAAAGAAGCATGCTGAGCTGATGGAGGCTGAAAGAAGGAAGATGGATGTTCTTTCTGCTGAACAAGTGGCTGAATTCAAGATAAAGTTCAATAATGGTATTCTGTTTGCTGGTATGGAAAGGCTGGATGCTTTCATAAAACACTTAGAAGAGAATTCTTTTTGGAAAGCTGGCTCTGAAACAGATTAAGCTGAGAGAGAAGATGGCCGGGTGTTTATAAGAGAGGCCAAGGAACTCAAGATGATGTGATGCAAGAAGCTGAAACTGTCAAAAAATTTCATTTGGATTTCTCTAAAGCTGCATATCAATCATTCTGGAGGTGGTTGTATTTTGATGTGTTTCCTGGTAATCTTCAGAATGTGAATTATGTGAAGGAAGTTCAGAGGAGAAGAAATCAAACACCAAAGTGTTGTAATGCTGATCTTGTTCATGAAGTTCTTGCAAATTTCATTTCCTGTTTATAATAGCTATATCTGAAAGGAATGAAATATGAACAAAGTTTTTTACCTCTCAATTTCTTATTGACTATCTTTTATTTTTGTAGTGCGCCGGCATTGTGTCATTGTGTTTGTTAATGGTAATGGTAATGGTGTCATTGTGTTTGTTAATAAAACGTGTTAATGTGATACTGTTATTGTGATACTGTGATACTGTGTGATACTGTGATATTGTTATGGTCGACGCATTGAAACCGAAGGGGGAGATCTTCTCTGTATTTTCTCTCTTTTTTTTGGGTCCAGCATCCAAATTATAAGTATTATGCCAATAAATTATTGAGAAAGTGGGTTCCATGACCATGTTATTTATTCTAATAAATTGGGACAATTGTGAATTGTTATTCCTTAAATTGAATATTACTTTTTTTTCATGAATACTTACTCTCTCTTTTCTTTTTAAAACAAGAAGAATAAAGTTTAGGGTAGTAGGAATAAAAAACATGAGATGGAGGGAGAAATGATATGAATTAGGACGGGTGAATTGAAGCCCATATCCGCTATTCGCTACCCGTGATTCATTGTTCGCTACTCTGAAACAATAGAATAGACCCCCCAAATTAGTTATTTCTATTGTTTCGCTACAGCACACATTGCACTATGAATTCCATTATGCAAAATCCACTTTTTGTTGTTTATTTATACGAAAATGAATTAGAAAAATGCTTAAAGTTCTCTATGATTCATGAACAAAGCGTCACATTGAATCAGAAGGAAATTTACATCAGCAAACTAACTAATGGCATTTTGACATGAAACAAACTCAGAAACGAAAAATAGAATGAACGAAGAATTACATTGAAAATGTTGTTCCTGAAACTTATAAGTGGTTTTATGTTTGTTCCTGAAACTAATATACGTGTGTGAGAAGTTAAAAATGAAGCCAATGTAAAACCTTCCTACAACGGTTGTATTTTAAAATTTCACAACTTATACCAGCCAATGGAGCTTAAATTTGATCTCGAAAAGGAGTGATAATCTAGAGTGCATTCCTAACATGTTTCAGTTCATTAAGTGCTTCATTGATATCCATCCTCTCGTTTTGTATTTCAGAAGAACATGAAACTCCTACTCGAAATATCGATAAGCAACACGACTCAATCCTTCTGTTTTCTTCATTGTCTTCTACCCTCAAAAGCCGTGGATCGATGATTTCAGCCACACGATCGTGAAGAGAGGCCTTAACGTAGTTATGGAGAGTAAAATCTTCTGTGAACATGGTGTCCGTAGGTCTTTTCCCTGTGAACATCTCTACTAAAAGAATTCCATAGCTATATACATCCCCTTTTGCTGATATGTCGCCTCCCATGCCATATTCTATACAAATGAAAGGTTAATGACAAAAAGGCATTTATAAAATAATGTAATCTAAAGATCTTATAATGCTGAAAAACTATATTTGATTTTTATTTTATTTTTTTGCTTCTTGAAGTACCTGGTGCAACATAGCCAATTGTTCCTCTGATTCCGATTGAAGTGCTTTCTATATCAAGAGATATATCATTAGCCGTTGGAAGAAATTTCGCAAGGCCAAAATCACTCACCAGGCCACGCAAATCGTCGCCTAATAGAACGTTGCTTGGCTTAATATCACAATGAACGATTGGATTTCCGGAGTGATTGTGAAGATAATCCAACGCCGTTGCAATGTCTATTGCAATGTTTAGCCTTTTTGACAAGTCTAACTTCTTCTCGTTAACATGGTTAGATGGATTTTGATGCAACCATTCTTCTAAACTTCCATTAGGGACATATTCTAAAATCAAAGCCTTGAAATCATTGCCTTTGAAGTCTATGCTAGAACAAGATGTAATGATCTTGGCAAGGTTTATGTGGCGAATGTTTCTTAATGCTTCACATTCTGCCAAGAAGCTCTTCTGGGCTCCTTTCAGTTGGAGCTTCAGCACTTTGACAACAACTACTTTCTCACTTGGTTTGAGGACTCCACGGTAGACAGATCCGTATTTTCCTTCACCTATTAAATTTTCGGAAGAAAAGCCATTGGTGGAAGTCAATATTTCAGCATATGAAATCTGAAGGAGTTGTTTATCGTAAGTAGAGTTTGAAGAGGGCACTCTTTTAGATTTTCTTGTTTGATAAATTGCATATGTGCATCCGAATAATGAAACCAAGGCTATGAGGATACATATCACTAGGATTATGATTATATGAGTTGATAGCTTTCCATGTTTTTTTGAATCTTTTGGATGACAGTTAGGTAAGTTCAATGATTTTATTCCTCCGCAGAGCCTTTCATTTCCAACTATTGACAAGGCACCGGCATTTGCAAATACTCCGTTTTTTGGAACTTCACCTTTTAATATATTGAATGAAAGATCAAGAAAGCTAATGAATTTTAGATTTTCCAAAGAAGGTGGAATTTCCCCTGACAAGTTATTCCGCGACTGATTCATGACTTCAATGCCTTTTAATTGTCCTAATGATGAAGGGATCGTTCCCTCTAGGAAGTTACCATCCATTTCAAGGTCATCTAGCATCTCACAACCACCAATTGATTTTGGAATTTCGCCAGATAATTTGTTTCTAGATACGATTAACTCAACTAGATTTTTAGATTGCCTATTTCTGAGGGTAGCGATCCACTAAAGTTGTTTAAAGTTGTTTTGGAATAAACGTAGCCCAAGTGATAGAGAGGTTATACTAAAAATTTCTATAGGGAGGGATCCATTAAGATGATTTTGAGAAAGATCTAATCCTTCCAATTTAGTGAGATTGCTCAAGGAAAGCGGTATGCTACCGGTGAGCATGTTTTGATGCAAAGATAGAATCAACAACCCGGACATGTCACCAATGGATGGAGGAATTTCCCCTATAAATTTATTCTCAAGAAGATAAAGTTGTTTCATGTTTATAAGCTTACCAATAGAGAGAGGAATGCTGCCTGAAAGATTATTCCCGCTGACAGCAAAATAATTTAAACCAACAAGCTCTCCAATTCCCTCGGGAAGGTAGCCTGATATGTGATTATTATTTAGCGCAAAATATGTAAGCTTTCTAGATAGATTGGAAATTCCCGAAGGTAGTACGCCTTCGATTTGCATTCTTGACAAGCCCAGTGTTTCTAGGTCGGTGCAGTTAGTCAAGGTGGTAATGAAGCTAATTTCATTATCTCTATCAATACCTAGAGGGTTAATGCTAAGTTGCAACACCCGGAGATGTTGTAACCTTCCTAGATTTCGTGGGATTGGCCCGGCAAGCATATTATGTCCAATATCTATTAAGTGAAGATCTGAAGCATTGGATAATGTAGATGGAATCGACCCTGTGAGCTTGTTTGAATGAGCTTCGAATATTGTCATCTTTGGGAGTGTCAACCCCAAAGAATCCGGAAACTGACCTGTTAGATAATTGAATGAGATCGCAAAAACTCGGATTGATGAGATATTGTAGACTGGAAGAGGAATAGAACCTGATAACTTGTTATTGGACAATGCCAGGATCTGAAGATTGACGAGCTTCCCAAGCTCATGTGGGATGTTACCACTTAGATTGTTTTCAGATAAATATAGTGTTGTAAGAGTAGAGATATTACCTAAGGAAGGTGGGATATTTCCGATTAAATTGTTTCTGCCCAATTGAAGTCCAACCAGGTTGGACAATACACTCAGCTGATCAGGGATTCTTCCACTATGTTGGAAATATTTATTGATTTTAAATTTTATGTTATTTTTAAAGGATACATTTAAATTAAAAATAAATTGTATGCTACATTTCTTTAATTAATTCGTTTGACCTTTTCTAAATATCAGATAATTTCTCCTATAAACTAGGCATGATGGCGTGATGGTTGTTTATAATATCTCACAAAATCTGATATTTTAAAGATATTAGTTGATTGAGTTTATCTCTTTTTTCTTATATAAAAGGAAACCTTTATTTTGCTTTCTCTGCAGTAGAAAATTATCAGACTAAAGCTATACTATTTCTCCTCTTTGTCGCTTTGGAATTGTGGTTTCAAGACTGCAATTGCTTTCACAATTTATATACTATATATATATACTGAGAACAAATATATATAATTATATATACAAATATATATTTTACTCTTTTACAAATATTGAGCATTGAGTAATATAGTGGTTCGGGATACTTTACCGCACACGACAAGATATCAACGGGTTGTCGAATCTTGGGAGAAGAACGCACTATCAATAATTTACCAAAGTGCGGTGGGGGTTTTTTACTCTCTAAAATATAGCGCCATCTGCGTGCTTCGACCCAGGCTTTTTCTATACTTAACTCTATTATTTTTAGCACTTTATCATTGTTGTTTATATTTTATTGTCGTTGCTGCAAACCTTTTCTCTTCGTGTTTGTGCTGATTTTGTGGTTTGACAATTATTTTCCAACAATTTTGTGTTATCGTCGTTAAGGACTATCGCTCGGTTTGTTTTTCCTAACAAACTGGTATCAGAGCTGAGGTTTTTCGGGCTGGGGATATTTTTTTAGGTGTTTTTCGAGCCGAGGTTTTACGAGCCGAGGTTATCCGAGGTTTTTCGAGCTGAGGTTTTGTTGAGGTTATTTTCGAGGTTTAGTATATTACCCACCATGACGGTAACAAAGTATTATTTTGAGAAGTTCGACAGAAACGTCAACTTCGGGATGTGGCAGTTAAAGATGGAGGCCATGCTGATTCAGGAGGGCTTCGATATTGCGCTGCTTGGGAAGGAGAAAAAGCCAGAGAAAATGTCAGATGAGGAGTTTGATGGTCTCGACAAGAAGCCCAGATCAGGTATCATCTTGTGTCTTTCTGATGAGGTTTTAAGAGAAGTAGCCACTGAGGTTACTGGTAAGGATTTGTGGGAAAAATTAAAATCCTTGTATATGAAGAAAACTATTAAGAATAGGCTTTATTTAAAGCAGAGTTTGTATATGCTTCGTATGTCTGAAGGGTCGTCTGTATTATCGCACTTAGATAAATTTGATTCCCTGCTTATGGATTTGAGTAATATAGATGCTAAGATTGATGATGAGGATCAGGCCCTGTTGTTATTGTGTTCGCTTCCACAGTCGTTTAAGCATTTTAGGGAAACGATGCTTTATTGTAAGGATACTATTTCCTACAAAGAAATTAAGTCGATTTTAAAATCGAAAGAGCAGATTGATAAAGACATAACTGGGGGAAGCAGTAGTAATCAGGCGACATGCTGGTAGTTTGGGGCAGATCAAATAAGAAGGATGCAGATAGTGAAAATTATGTTTTGAATCCCAGACATAAAGATTTGACGTGCAATTATTGTATTAAGATTGGGCATATCAAATCTGATTGCTTTCGACTTAAGAACAAAGAAAAGCATGAACAGAAGAAAGAGCGTGGTAAAGAGTCTGCTCAGGCCAGTATCGTTGAAGATGAGAGTGATGGAGAAATCTTCTTTGCTGATGATAAGTTAAGGTCTGTTGATGAATGGATCTTGGATTCTGGTTGCACGTATCATATGTGTCCCATAGGGATTGGTTTTCCATGTATGATTCATTTCAAGGTGGAGTTGTTTCGTTGGGCAACGGCACAGTTTACAAGGTTGCTGGTATTGGTACGGTTAGAATCAAAACCCATGATGGTGTTGTCAAAACACTTATGAAAGTCAGACATGTTCCAGATTTGAAGAAAAATCTCATATCTTTAGGCGCATTTGCGACTCTTGGATTTAGGTACACTGCTGAAGGTGGAGTTCTGAAGATAATCAAATGTGCTCTTATTTTTATGAAAGCTTGCAGGTCTAGTGGTTTGTATGTTTTGAAGGGATCCACAGTTACTGGAAATTCTGCAATCCGTATGTCATTTCGTTCAGAATTAGACATTACGAAGCATCGTCTATTTGTTAAGTTCAAGCAGTGCTTGGACTTATTTGACATAGTTTGAAGACTTTGAAGTTTTTGGAGGAAGAGTAGTATTAATTTTGTTTGGATGTGGGTATTTGTCCCAAGGTGGAATTTTGTTATGTTTGTGGGCCAAAGTCCAATATCACATATTTTTGTTCCCACATCGGCTGAGAACATTGAAGCTGCCGACTTTAGAGTAATATTTAATAGGATTTTTAGCCTATTATTTTGGTGTACCAAGGTACCATTGAGATGTACCAATTTGTACCAAGGTGCCAATTTTTATGTCAATTAAGATAAACTCTCAATTGCCTTAGCTATTTTGGCTATTGTTTTTAGGCGTCATTAGAGTTGTATCTCTTGTAATCCTCCTCTATAGTAATATTTCTCTTTCGTCCGTGGACTAGTCGGTATATTGCCGGAAACCACGTAAATTGGTGTTTTGTCCTTTTCCTTCCGTTTGTTTATTTTGTGTTACCGTCGTTTGTTTATTTTGTGTTACCGTCGTTAAGAGCTATCGTTCGGTTTGTTTTTCCGAACAGATAATATATCTTTCTTTTTTCCCTTCACAAAGACGCTTTATATTTCTGATAATCAATTGTCCACAAAGACTTTGAATAAATGGGTAAAGACTTTGAACATTGAATTTTTACGGTTTCTCTCAAGGAAAATTGTGCTGTAAAGCCTCACATCGATAAAGTAAGTGAAGGGGAACATAAGTTTACTCTTTGAACATCAAGTTAAACACATTTACTCATACATCAAACCAAACATCATCCTCTGAGTCCGATCCCTCCGGATGTATAAATAATTTGTTTTCTTCTTTTTCGGTCTCACTAGGGTCATTGGCCGCCTCCCCTAACCATGTAGGTCCGCCCCCGACTGTGATTCCTACGGTGGACGAATAATCGACAGTAACATCAGTTATTTAGCGATATTACCGTTGAAAATTTCGGCGGTATGAAAAACACAGGAACATGTCAAAAACATTGCATCATGAGATAAATGACGGTCGATGGCTCCGTCAATTTTTCATTCATCCATTACAGAAATCACAGTAATTCTTCGTAGCAGAGGATCTAGTTACCCTCCCCCCCTTCCCCCTCCACGCCTTACCACCATTGGTAAAAATCTAGAACTTAGAATTTTTAAACAACAGCTATCAAACACTTAACCGACGATATGTGTGTGTGTATATATGTTCAACGAAATAAACGAAAGTTTGCGAGATTACTTGTATTTTGTATTTGTTTGTTTAATAAATGATCACAATAATATATTAAGGAGCTAATAGCAAGAATGATCTCTCGTCTTTACCGAAAATGTGTGACTTAGCTCTCTTCTTTCGTTTTGGTTTGATCAGGCCCCTATCTTTCAAATTTCTTTTGCAACTTTGGTCCATTTAACGTGATGCCAACCAAAAAATAATGGAATCGCATATCACACGCTCCGTTTACTTACGAAAAATATTATTTTATTTAAATAAATTGCCAATATACAATTTCCCGTATAAGATGATTCTACATACCAAAAAGTCATATTTTCTCCTATACAATTTCTAAAAATACAATAGGGAAATTAGGGTTCTAAGATCCAAATTGGGGAAAACTATTTTGTGACCAAATTCATGAAAATCACAACACAGATTTAGGACACAACAATTTTATGAAGATGAAATTAGGATGACACACCTAAATTTGACCAGTTGAGGAAGAGCCAAATGACATATATTACAACCATTTCATTTTTAACCTCTTATACACGATGAAAATGTATTGTTTGAAAGAGTAAAAATAAAAAGCTCTAATCAATTCATGTCACTTGGTACAACGTTGCTACAACCGTTGCACCATAAAATCTCTCGTGTATATATATATTGTCACACCCTATGATCATGTGTTGTACACATATTAGTTAAAGAACGCAAAAGGTCGAACCATTAACAGACAATATTATATGCCTCGTTAAAACATTTTGTGTTCTACACGACCGTATTCAGAGGCGGACCCTGGATTTTCGTTCAGCAGGTCCATACAAATCAAACTAGACCCCACCATTTGAGTCCGATTAAGACCTTCCTGTGATCCTATGGTAGATGATAAATAGCGGCACCGTCAAACGTCAAAAAATTTGATGGCTCCGTCGATTTTTCATCCACCGTAGAAATCAAAGTAGGTCTTCGCAGCTAGAGGATCTGGAACCCCTACACCTTTTACCACCATTGGTAAAAATCTAAAACTCAGAATTTTAAGCTGCAGCTATCGAAAATGACAACATACGACCTGAAAAAAAGAAAGTATTATTTGTCTAATGTCTAGTGTTGTTGGTAAAAATCTGAAACCGTTAAAGATGAGATTTAAACAATATATGAAAATGAAGCAAAGAAAGAAGGGGATTTGGCGAGAAAAACAAAAACATTTCATCAATTATGAGGAAGGATAACTTTTCAAAACTTTTGCATAAAAGACAAATTTTTTTTTTTATTCTGACTCAATTTATTTCAAAAAAAAAAAAAGAAAATATAAAAAAATAACACACCTTCTCTCTTATCCATCTTTTTTAAACATTTATTATTTCTCAATCTAGAACTCAAAATTTGAAAATTCTTTCACCAATTTTTTTATTCTTTCATGCTCTTTATTTTGAGACCACATTCATCATATTCTGAAGTAATTTTCGAAATCCGCTGTCGAAATTCACTATTATTCGAAATTCACTATCGATATTCACTGTTTTTTGGGATTCACTGTCGATATTCACCGAGTGAATTCCAACAGTTAATCTCACGTAAAACGATGTAATGATATCAAACCAATTCTCAAAACGAAGAGCATGAAAAAATAAAATAAAAAATTGGTGAATTTTTTATCACGTTTGGAGATCTAGATAAAAAAATATGAGTGATTGAAAATAGAGGTGGAAAGAGAGAGAGAGAGAGAGAGAGAAAAGGAGGACGAGCAGCGTACAGGTTCCGAATTATTTTTTATTTTTGTTTTGTCTTTAGGCCATAAAAACTGTAGAAGTTTTCATTTTCCCTATAAAAAATATATGAGTGTCATGTTACTTAAAAATATTCCAAAAATATGTTCTAATATCTAATTCTCTAAAGAATGAATTAAGAAGGACGTCAGGGTCCTGGAGCCTCAGCTTAACTGTTTGGTAAAGTCTTACTGGAAAAACAGAAAAATATTATTTGCAACATCCGTAGTCCACTTGATAATCCGAACTATATATTATTATAGGGCTTGTCAACCAATGTTCTGATGAAGACCACTACAACAAACTAACAGGAATCATTGGCTCGATCTCTGGCATCCGTCTTAACGAGTTACGTACATGTTGCCGCCCGGAAAAAATAATAATAGCGGTGACACTATCGTGATATATGTTTCCGTGCACAACAATGCCGTACTGCATTTATGACATATAAAAGAGGATCGTGGCACGTACTCTTCAATATTTCATTGATATGGTTCACCGACAGTTTCACACACTGTTATGATAGGATCGTCAGGGATCAAAAACGGATTGCAATAATCAAGAATAAACGAGAAAGAATAAATCACACAAGAAACAATAACACAGGATTTAACGTTGTTTCCGGAAGTATGATGACTACTCCACGGGCAGAAAAGAGGAGATTATATTGTCACTGGAGATTTTACAGACTCCGTTGTTAACTGCAAATATTTTAGGTTAAATCAGATGAGTATTTATAGTCACAAAACCCTAGACCTAGCCGACATAAAGACATGCTAGCAGATTGACTAAAATACCCTAGATGTGAACTCAGCTCAGCTGACTCCACCAGACGTAACCTGCTGACCTTGCTCAGCTGACCTTGTCTTGCTGAGTTAGCACTGCTTAGTACTCAGCCTTGATGAGGGGACAAGTCACCTTTTTTAACACACACGCTCGTGAAAATTGTTACCAACAAAACTGTCCTTCCCAACTCCTGAAGCTAGCTACGCTTTGCTATGGCTCATCTGCCATGGAATCACAGTTTCTTTAGGTATTGTTACAAAGACATGAAGCATCCAGGGTCAGGATCAGTGAGAGCATTGGATCCCTAAATTGCACGATATTAGCCCAACGGGAAAGACATCGTATATACGCTCTACATACTCAATTAAAATGTCCAGAAATAAGAATGAAGATACTCAAAAGAAAAAATGGAAGCTAATAAACTCGAGGCAAAGCTACATATAAGATGTAAAACGCGAGCCCCGATTGCATTATTGATCGCACCAGATGCCATAGCAGAATATTAACAATATAAATATTGTCTCACGAGATATATATATATATACATCCTCATCAAAATCAGGGAGTTAAGAATATAAGAAAGAGTTGCTCTTTTCATTCATCAACAAAAAGCTTACAAAAATTGGATCATCATTTAGGCTACAACTGATAACCTTTAATTTTCACACACGCAAAAAAAGAGAAAAGAAGATTAATCAGAACAGCCTTAATTTCTCCTAATATAAAAAGAAGGAAATTTATGAAAGCATTCAGTAGATCCTACAATATTTTATTCCTAATATGTCGTAGTTGAATAAGCGCATCACTGATATCCATCCTGTCGTTTTGGATTTCAGAAGAACATGAAACTCCAATTCGAAAAATCGATAAGCAACAAGACTCAATCCTTGTTGAAGTGTAGTTGCTTATGTTTTCTTCATTATCCTCTACCGTCAAAAGCTGTGGATCGATGATTTCAGCCACATGATGGTCATGAGTGGCCTTAACATAGTTATTGTTATAAAACGGATGGAGATAACTTCAGATGCAAGAAACAGAAACAGAAGCAATCAAACATAAACAATCAAAGGAGATAACAGAAACAAGAAGAACACAGATTTAACGTGGAAAACCTCTCAGTGGGAGAGGTAAAAAACCACGGGCAGAAAAGAGATATTTTATTATGCACTGAATTTTACGATTTCAACAACACACGGATAATGAGACAACAATCGTATTTATAGGCACAAATCCCTAAACCCTAGCCGCCGGGAATCTTTGTCCGATGCACCATAAATACCCTTACACGTGTCCTCCTTTTAATGACACCGTATAGTCGTCACATAACGTAATTAGCGGATGTGGGACCCGTCGTATTCAAGTACTCGACGCGACTATCACCCCGTCGATAGTTACCCCCCGCCGAAGCTACACCGTCGAAGCTCGTAGGCTCCACCCTACTGATACACAGAATTGAATACACTTCTCAGCTGACCATCACCCAGCTGAGTCTTCAGATTGGTTCCACCAAAATGTAGAGTTTAAGTCACCTTACTGACAGTTATGGAGAGTAAAATCTTCTGTGAACATGGTGTTTGTAGGTCTTTTGCTTGTGAACATCTCCAATAAAAGAATTCCATAGCTATACATGTCCCCTTTTGCTGATACGTCTCCTCCCATGCCGTATTCTATACTAATGAAATGTTAATGACAAAAAGACAACTATTAAATAATGTAGTCTATAAATATTATAATTTATGAAAACAATTATTGGAATGAAGTTATTTTGCTGGAGTTACAAGTGTATAAAAATATTATTTGCAACATCCGTAATCATCGATCCAATGAAGATTATCGAGTTGATTACGGATGTTGCAAAAAATATTATTTGCAACATCCGTAATCAACTCGATAATCCGGATTTTTTATGACAACATTGGATATTCGGGGTTGTGTAAAATTTAATTTTCACGATTCTATGACAACATCCGTAATCAACTCCATAATCCCATTATTGATATCAGTGATTGATGAGTCAAACATTACAGTTGATCGAATTCATTAAAACATTTTGTGTTCTACATGATCACACTACGAGGAGTTAGGACGCTGATTAGAGCAGGTGAACAATAAACCGGACTATATATATTATGATAGGGCTTGTCAACCAATGTGGCGATGAAGACCACGACAAACTAACAAGAATATATCATTGTCTCGATCTCTAGCATCCGTCTTAACGAGTTATGGACATGTTGCCATTCGGCAAAAATGAGAATAGTGGTGACACTATCGACGATCGTGATGTCTGTTTCCGTGGTCAACAATTTCGTACTGAATTTATAACTAGCAATAATCAGTCATTGGACTATATTCAAGCTAGACACTCTTACATACAAATCAAACTAGACCCCCACTGTCTGAGTCCAGATCCTCTCCAGTGAAGATAGATGATAAATTGACGGTAACATGAGAAATTTGGCAGTATGTATTATCGTCAAAAATTTCTGCGCTACTGTCAAATACTCGAAAAACATCAAAAAAAAATGTGAAAAACATTGCAGCATGAGATAAATAGCGTTACCGCCGACTTTTCATCCACACTTGATATCACGGTAGGTCCTTTGAAATCACATAAGGCTTTATTTCCCACTTTAACAGGGCAGCACTTAATTTAGTATTTCCTTCATTCAGGGATATATCAAGCACAAAACCAGACCGGACCCCAAAATGAAGCCGCCTCGAACAACTTATTTATATGACTCTATTGTGATACGATACAACCACCTGTATTATATACAGGAATCAATTCCATGTTCATATATATGCTTAGTGTCCAGAAGCTGTTCTATTTTGGTCTCAAATAAAGCTCCTTATGGTATCAGTTACCGCGTTTGCTAAAAAGTAAAGGCAAATACAAATACGAGACGAAAAGCAGGACGTACCCCTACGTTTCTCATTTTTGCCTGAATCTTCTCTGAAAACAACTTGTGTAGAAACTAAGTGATCAGAAACAAATATGATTACTCCTGCATTTTATTCTTAACATGTTGTAGTTCATTAAGTACATCTTTGATTCCATCCTCTCGTTTTGCATTTCATAAGAACATGAAACTCCTACCCGAAATATCGATAAGTAACAAGACTCGATCCTTGTTGAAGTGTAGCTGCTTTTGTTTTCTTCATTATCCTTTACCGTCAAAAGATGTGGATCGATGATTTCAGCCACACGATGGTCAAGAGCGGCTTTAACATAGTTACGGAGAGTAAAATCTTCCGTGAACATGGTGTCTGTAGGTCTTTTCATTGTGAACATCTCTAATAAAAGAATTCCATAACTATATATGTCCCCTTTTGCTGATACATCACCTCCATGCCATATTCTATACAAATCAAATGTTGATGACAAAAGGACCGCAGCAATACAATTATGTAATCTTAAAATGTTATAATTTATGAAAACATTTTGCTGTTTAAAGAACGTGGAGCAACATAGCCAATTGTTCCTCTTATTCCAATGTAGGTGCTTTCTATATCATGCGATATGTCATTAGCCACCGGAAGAAATTTTGCAAGG
The DNA here is from genome assembly GCA_036785695.1 of Gentiana straminea. NCBI lineage: Eukaryota > Viridiplantae > Streptophyta > Magnoliopsida > Gentianales > Gentianaceae > Gentiana > Gentiana straminea. The sequence goes on from JAVUPR010000085.1 coordinate 3,873,623, forward strand.
CCAAAATCACTCACTAGGGCATGTAAATTGTCGTCTAGGAGAACGTTGCTTGGCTTAATATCACAGTGAACGATTGGGTTTCCAGAGTGATTGTGCAGATAATCCAATGCCGTTGCAATGTCTATTGCGATATTTAGCCTTTCTAACAAGTCTAACTTCTTATTAACGACAACAGATGGATCTTGATGCAACCATTCCTCTAAGCTTCCGTTAGGAACATATTCCAAAATCAAAACCTTGAAATCATTGCCTTTGAAGTCTATGCTAGAACAAGAAGTAATGATCTTGGCAAGGTTTATGTGGCGAATGTTTCTTAATGCTACACATTCTACCAAGAAGCTCTTGTGGGCTCCTTTCAGTTGGAGCTTCAGCACTTTGACAGCAACTAATTTCTCACTTGGTTTGAGGACTCCGCGGTAGACAGATCCGTATTTTCCTTCACCTATTAAGTTTTCGGAAGAAAAGTCATCGGTGGAAGTCAATATTTCAGCATATGAAATCTGAAGGAGTTGTTTATCCTGCACAGAGGTTGAAGAAGGCACTCTTTTAGATTTTCTTGTCTGATAAATTGCATATGTGCATTCAAATAACGAAACCAAGGCTATAAGGATACAGATCACTAGGATTATGATTATATGAGTCGATAGTGATGTGATCCGTCCCGAGACACTTTATTTGTTTTGTTTATTTTAGTTTTCAGTGTTTTAATGAATAAAACGGCCTTAAGCCCGTGTCAAAAATTGCCCATATGTTAGTATATTGGGTCAGGTGTTTATTTTTAGCAAATAATAGCCGTTTGGGCTTATTAGGGTTGAGTTAGGATTGTTACAAAATAAAGTGGCGAAAATTACTATGTAATTTATCCCACATTGCTTAGGAGTTGGTTAATCATTTATTTTGTAGCCTATATAAAGGCATTCCTTGTAATTTTATATGAATAATGAATGATGAAATATTTATAATGAAATTGAGAGTTTTCTCTTCTTCCTTGGTCTGTGATTGATCAAGAACATCGCTTGCGAGCGAGTGATCTCTTTGTCGTAGAGATTACACCCTTCAAGAACGAATCAGCGTTCTTGAGCAAAGCGTTGAGTTGTTCTTGGCCCTCTTCCTAGACTGCTGCCCAGTTAGGTTAGGGTTTTCCCGCTCCTATTGATCCTTTCGTCGATCTCCTGGGATCGTATCCGCATCAGTTGGTATCGGAGCTCAGCGACGAAGGTATCAAATATCCCCGTTTATTTTCCTTCTTTAATTTTCTTATTCAAAAAAAAAAAAAAAAAATTAGTTCCTTGTTTTTTATTCATTAATTTCGTCCACCCTCTCCCAAGAACATCCGAAATCTTCAAATCTTCATCCATCCTACCCGGAAAATTTGAAGATTTTTCAAACCTTCATCCCAAGAACCCTAATTATTTTCCAGATCCCGTTTTTTTGTATCAGTTCGTTCCCTAACCAAAACAACTCGAAAAATTCTGCAATTTTTACCACATATACAACACATCTCGTTCTACAATTTCTCTCTTTACACCCAATCCGGATTCAACATAAATCTTGCCTAAAACCGCCGATTACTCCGAACAATCTGTCCAGAAAAACTGCAGCCGTCAAGCGTCGATCGTTTTAGGTTTTTGTGCTTTAGACGACTCCAAATTACCTGAAAATTGGTGATAGTATAGGAAATACTCTGATATACAACTTTTATCTTTTGAGTTTTTCCAAATTCTCTGTAGTTTTGTCGTAATTGGCACCGTAAGAAACTGCTACCAATCTGAAAATCATTGACAGATTGCACCAGTTTCCGAAAAACGATTGTTTGAGCGACTTCCGTATCTCCAAAAAATCTGAAAATTTGACATACTTTAGAAAACTCTCAGTTCTACAACTTTTGTCTTTTGAGTTTTCCCAAATTCGTAGTCGTTTGGTGCTTAAATACGTGGGTTTCACACCCAGGTGTAAACATTTTCACACCTGTGAAATTCTGTTGTCAAAACAATTGTGAAACTAAGGCATCTGGAGGGTATGAATCATTGAAAGGAGAGATGTTTGTGATAAAGAAAGCCTTGAGTAGTGTGGTGAACGTGGAGAATGATTTGCACCGAGAAAATAGTTTTCATACGAGGGTTTTGGTTAGTGGGAAGATTTGCTTAATGAAAATTGATGCGGGAAGCTGTGCCAATGTCATAAGTGCTGGTTTTGTCTCCGATTTAGCTATTCCTACGACACCTCATCCTCAACCATATACGTTGCAAGGACTCAGTGATGTTGGTCAAGTGCGAGTTACCAAACAGGCCTTAATATCTTTTAATCTTGGTAGGCTCGATGATGAAGTTTTATGTGATGTAGCCCCTATGCCTGCTTGTCATATCATACTTGGGAGGCCATGGCAATATGATAGGAGGGTTACGTATGATTGGTATTTGAATAGCTACACCTTGCGCCATAAGAGGATGAGACTTACACTCCGTTCCTTATCCCCCGAGGATGCCCACAAAGATCAACTCAAACTAGCGGCCGCACACGATGGGAAGCTCGTTTGAAACGTGAATCCGAAAGGAAAAAGCCTTGGTTGAAGCAAACAACGAAGAGAGTGTTAACATTCAAGAGGAGGTAGTCCAAGAGTCTATGGTGGCAGATGCAATCACCGAGGAGAATGAGATTGTGGAAGAAGTAGTGGAGAGTCGTGTTGACCATGCGGAACCTGAATTTGTGAATGCGCCTGAATTTGTGGATGAGAAGTTAGAGAGTGTGCCCAAAGTAGTTAATGATGAGGCGGAAATTGTTGTGGACAAGATAGTGCGCATTGATGAGACAGTTGTTGAAGAACCTGTTGAGTGTAGTGATGAGCATACTGAGGTTCTTGATACACCATCCGAGGTTCCCGGTTTATCTTTGAAGGTAGTTTGTGGTGAGAAACCGGTGCATTGTTTTATGGATCCTTTTGATGTGCGTGTTGACGACGCCCCTACACCATATTGTTCTGATTACATTGCTTCTACGCCGAGTGTTCTTGACATCAATCTCAAGCCGTTGGACTTTTCTTTTGTTGCACTGATGAAGAATGACTCGTTCGTTCCACGCACCATTGTTGTGATGTCATCTGTCCACTTCATATTTGATCCCGGTATATCTTTGCTTCTGCTTGCGGGTTGTTCGGGATTGGTTTCGGATGCTGACTTCTATGATGTCCTATTGATTCGAGGACGAATCCTTTCCAACCGGGAGGGAATGATGTGATCCGTCCCGAGACACTTTATTTGTTTTGTTTATTTTAGTTTTCAGTGTTTTAATGAATAAAACGGCCTTAAGCCCGTGTCAAAAATTGCCCATATGTTAGTATATTGGGCCAGGTGTTTATTTTTAGCAAATAATAGCCGTTTGGGCTTATTAGGGTTGAGTTAGGATTGTTACAAAATAAAGTGGCGAAAATTACTATGTAATTTATCCCACATTGCTTAGGAGTTGGTTAGTCATTTATTTTGTAGCCTATATAAAGGCATTCCTTGTAATTTTATATGAATAATGAATGATGAAATATTTATAATGAAATTGAGAGTTTTCTCTTCTTCCTTGGTCTGTGATTGATCAAGAACATCGCTTGCGAGCGAGTGATCTCTTTGTCGTAGAGATTACATCCTTCAAGAACGAATCAGCGTTCTTGAGCAAAGCGTTGAGTTGTTCTTGGCCCTCTTCCTAGACTGCTGCCCAGTTAGGTTAGGGTTTTTCGGCTCGTATTGATCCTTTCGTCGATCTCCTGGGATCGTATCGCATCAGATAGCTTTCCATGTTTTTTTGAATCTTTTGGGGGACACTCAAGTAAGTTCAATAATTTTATTCCTCCGCATAGCCTTTCATTTCCCACTATTGACAAGGCACTTGCATTTGCAAATACTCCGTTTTTTGGAACTTCACCTTCTAACATATTGATGGAAAGATTGAGAAGGCTAATGAATTTCAGCTTTTTCAAAGAAGCTGGAATTTCCCCTAACAATTTATTCCGCGACAGATCCATGAACTGAATGTTTTTCAATTGTCCTAACGATGAAGGGATCGTTATGTTTAGGAAGTTACCTTCCATTTCAAGTTTTTCCAGCATCTGACAATCACCGATAGATGTTGGAATTTCACTCGATAAATCATTTTCAGAAACACTTAGCATAATCAACTTATTCAGATTGCCCACTTCTGAAGGTATTGATCCAGTAAAGTTGTTTTGGAATAAATATAGCCCAAGTGAGAGAGAGGTCAAACTAAAAACTTCTTTAGGAAGTGATCCATTTAGATGATTTTTAGAAAGATCTAATCTTCCAATACAGTGAGATTTCTCAAGGAAAGCAGTATGCTACCCGTGAGCATATTTTGGGCTAGTTCTAGAATCAACAACCCAGAAATGTCACCAATAGATGGAGGGATTTCCCCTATAAAGCTGTTACGTGCAAGAAAAAGTTCCTTCAAATTTCTAAGCTTTCCAATGGAGTGAGGAATGCTACCTGAAAGAGTATTACCGGTGATAGCTAAAGTGCTCAAGGAAACAAGATCTCCAACTCCTACGGGAAGGTTGCCCGATATTTCATTAACTTGTAGATTTAATAATGACAATTTTCTAGATAGATTAGAAATTTCCAAAGGTAGTATGCCTCCGATTTCAGTTCTTGATAAGTCCAATATTTCTAGGTTGGTGGAGTTAGTCAAGGTGGTAATGATGCTAATGTCATTATCTCTATCAGTACCTAGAGGGTTATTGTCAAATCGCAACCTCTGGAGATGTTGTAACCTTCCTAGATTTCGTGGGATTGGCCCCGTAAGCATATTGTCTCCAATATCTATTATTTTGAGATCTGAAGCATTGGCTAATGTAGATGGAATCGATCCCAAGAAAAAGTTTGAACTCATTTCGAATGTTATCATCTTAGGGAGTGTCAACCCCAGAGTATCCGGAAATTGACCTATTAGATTATTTCCTGTGATCGCAAAACCTAGAATTGATGATAAATTGTAGATTTCAATGGGAAAAGTGCCTGATAAGTTGTTTTCGCCCAAAAACAAGAAATGAATATTGAATAGCTTACCAAGCTCATGTGGGATGTTCCCGTTTAGATTGTTATATGATAAATCTAGTATTTGAAGAGTAGAGATATCACCTAAAGATGGTGGGATACTTCCAATGAGATTTTTTCCGCCCAATACCAGTGCAAGCAAGTTGGATAAAGCACCCAGCTGATCAGGGATTCTTCCACTAAGTTTGTTTCCATATAATTGGATGAGTTGAAGATTTTTGCACGATGCAAGGTTAGCGGGAATTTGTCCTTCAAATGAGTTATTGGCCAAAACAAGAGACTGTAGGCGAAACAAACTGCCGATTTCTGGTGGAATTATACCATAGAAGGAATTTTCATAGAGGTAAATCATTCCAAGGAAAGTAAGGTTTCCGATTGAGGGAGAAAGAGTGCCGACCAAATCGAGCAATGAAACGTTGAGTACAGTCGCTCGTTTGTGTCTTTTCCCGCAAGTAATTCCTTGCCAATCGCAGAAATGAATAGAATCATTCCAAGAATCTAGAAAATGAGAAGGGTCACTTTGTATATGATTCTTGAAGTCTAGCAAGGCTTGTAGGTCAGTCTCGTTTGTAGTGGCAACAGAAAGAGTTGGAATTTCTGTAACAATGAAAAAAAGGAAGATAAATGAGCTTAATAGAGTGATGATCATATTATTTCTGTCAGCCATTGATCAGTTTGCAATAACAGAATAATAAAACTGTATAAAAGAAGAAGAAGGGCTGCTGAAATGAATTAGAGGTTAGGAACTCAGCTTCTAATGATTCTGGCCTCCCCTTATAGCAAAAGGAAAATAAATAAAAAAATCAGAGGGCTTTCCATTTTTCCCCTCCACAAAAAACACTTTATCTTTCTGATAATCAATTTTCCACAAAGACTTCGAATAATGCGGCAAAGACTTTGAACTTAGAATTTCGATGGTTTCTCCTTCTTATTATTCTCATCTAAAATTGATAAATTAGTGTGTCCATAGTACTAGAATTTGTCTAGTCGTGTTGTCCGCAAAAATCGGAAACTGTTAAAAGAATGAGAATGCAGCAACTTCAACTTCAACTTCATCTGATTCTAAACAAACTAGACCCCGGCCACCATCTGAGTCCGGATCCTCTGCTGTGAAGACCTTCCTGTGATGATTCCTTCCTATGGTAGATGGTAAATCCACAGTAACATCAGAAATTTAGCCGCCGAAAAACATCGAAAAATGTTGAAAACATTGCAGCATGAGATATATATGACGGTACCGTCAAATATTTCAATGGCTCCGTCGATTTTTCAATCACTGTAGAAATCACAGTAGGTTTTTGCGGCAGAGGATCTTTAACCCCCACACCTTTTACCACCATCTGTAAAAATCTAAATCTTAGAATTTTAAGCAGCAACTGTTAAAAAAACTTATCTTTCTGTCGATCAATTTACCACATAAAGACTTTGAATTTTCTCTGTTGATAAGTGTGCATTTAATTTAATTTCTTGATTAATTTCTGTGGCTCAAATTTGAAAATCCTAGGGCCACACAGCTAGAGGCAGCTGCAACTTGCATCTCCCTGACTAAAATAAACTAGTTCTTTGGTGGGTCATCAAACCACAAAAAATAATTCACCTACTACCTTTATAGCTAGTATAGCGGAAGTAGGGGTCGAAACCACAGGAAACGGTGGATTTATTTCTCCTAAAATTTGTAAAATAAAATATATTTGTGTTTTTAACTAATTTCCTAAAAAGAAATGAAAAATAAACGAAGAAAAGTTCTAGTCAATTAATCGTTCCCCCTCAATTCCTATGATTGATCATTGATGCAAAGTTGACTCGTTAAATTACTAATAAATTGGTTATAGTTGCCGACAATCGCCAAACAACCAATTTTTCATATATTCGATAAGTTATGACAATCGCCACTACTTATTCTCTAAGCTCAGCAGAAGACACCTCTCAACAATCGCCGGAGGTTTGGTGAAAACAATCGCAATGACTCTTAGAAAAACCCAACTCAGGTATTAACGCACATCGGGTTAACTTTAACCTAGATCACTTATTTTTCACAACAGGGAATCCTACGGGCTACGAACCGGCAGACAATATGTTGTTTACCACTTAAAATCAAATCTTTTTGACAATCGCCTGGTGCTAGATCAAATTATTCATCTAATCATCCGGCCGAAACAATTAAACGAACAATCAAATCATAAATCGATGAAAGCCAATAATAAATGAATACTAACAATTTAATCGAGTAGTATGAACAATTCGATCTCACAATCTATAGCAATCAAGGGATAAAACAATCAATCAACTAGAAATAAAAGCTAGCTATACATAAGAAAATATGAAAAAGATAAAGAAAAAGTGTACCACTATATTAAAAAGAAAGAAGCAATCGACAGCAAAAATCCCTGAGATGATGCGCAACTAGCCTTCTTCTTCCCAATAAAATGATGATGCGCCTTCCCCTCTCTGTTTCATAATACCAAAACCTAATATCCAATCTCCCCTCCCCCTCTTTGCTGCTCACGTAAAAAGTAGAAAACCAGTAATTCTTGGGCCGAGCCCAGACTAATTCTTTTTTTCTAATTCATTAAACAGTCTTATTTAATATTAATAATAATAATAATAACTAATTATTAAATGATCCTATTAATAATAAAAATTCAATGTGACTAAAGAGAGAAAATCCACGATTGTCTTCGACAGACTTTGTCCTCTCTTCACTAGTCGGGATCCCGACATACGTGAAAACTGAAACTCTGAACTCTTTAAAAACCTCTTTTCTTCCATCTTCCACAAAACTTCCAAAATCTGTTCTATAAGTCTCAAAATCTTCCAGCTTCTCTCTCGAGTTCCTAAAACATGAAAATCAACCAAAACATACCCGAAAAAGAGTATCTCCCGACAAAATAGATATAAAATAAGCACATAAAACACCTCAAATTACGGACTCATCATTCTTATTCATGAGTTGATGCGTCATTCATTCATTTTATTACAGAAATTCTAGTTCCACCATAAAACGGTGACTATTACGCTTTTTACATCATTGATCACGGTGGGACTCATATCATTGAAGATTGACAGATATGAACGAGTTACATGATTAGAGTTGTTGAAAATGTAACAATAAGGATTTACCTTTAAAGCCAGACGAAGCCTAGGCCTTGAGGTCCGTAAAAATGTGTTTTTTTTTTCTTAACAGGATATATATATATATATATAGGCCAACAAAGGCCTCTCCGGCTTCATTCAGGCTCCCGCCATGATGCATGCCTCAAACCTTGTATTGCAAAAGGCCTTACCAAAGGATTTCGGATCTTTCGTTATAAAGGTCGGGAAGGGCCTCGTATCTATATCTGAGCTTTTCAAGGCACTTTATATGATTAAAGGCACTTTCAAAGTCTATAATACTTAACAGCGAATGAAAGGTATCAGCCCATACGAAGCCCCTCAAACGACTTATCAATAGGACTGTATCGTGATATATATTGGTCATTTGTGGTCATTAAAAAGTGCGTTATGGTAATTTGTTATGAAACTAGCACGTACTACTCTTAGGGTTCAACTTATCAATAGGATTTTGGAAGCTATATGAATAAGATCCACAAAAAGACACTTAAACGTTTGAATGACTCTATAAACTTAGCATATTTAGGATAGGGTCAGGATCAGTGAGCATCGAATCCCTAAATTGCACGATATTAGCCCAACGGAGAGACATCGTATATACGCTTTACATACTTAAATCGAGGAAGAAAGAGTGCCAACCAAATTGAGTGATGAAACGTTGAGTACGGTCCTTCTTTTGTGTCTTTTTCCACATGTTATTCCTAGCCAATTGCACAAATGAATAGAATTCAGAACTCGAAAAGGGTCGCTTTGTATATGAACTTGATATCTAGCAAGGCTTGAAAGTCTGTCTCATTTGTAGTAGCAGCAAAAGAAAGAGAAGGGAAAAATAAAAGTCAGAGACTTGGACTAATGTGGCAAAAACTCTGAACTTTGAATTTTGATGGGTTTCTCCGAAAGAAAATCGTGCAGCGTCTAAATTTGACAAATTAGTGTGTTCATAGTAGTAGAATTTGTCTAGAGTTGTAGGTAAAAACTGGAAACTGTAATAAAAAAAGAAAAAAAAATGAGATTGCAGCTTAGTGCAAGAACTGTCTGTTCTTCAAATTAAACTATGAATATAAGAAAGATACATAAAATTACTCTTTCAACATGAAGTTAATTAAACACAGTTACCCCACTGTCTGAGTCCGGATCCTCTACTGTGAAGCTAGATAGATGATAAATTGACGGTAACATTAGAAATTTAGCGTTATTTTCACAGTGGGTCCTTTGAAATCACATAAGGCTTTATTTTCCACTTTAACAGAGCAGCATGCACTTAATTAAGTATTTCCTTCATTCAGGGATATATCAAGCACAAAACCGGACCGGACCCCAAAATGACGCGAACGACTTATTAATATGATTGTATCGTGATACGACCACATGTATTATATACAGGAGTCAATTCCATGTTCATATACAGGCTTAGTGTCCAGAAGCTGTTCTGTTTTGGTCTCAAATAAAGCTCCTTATGGTATCAGTTACCGCGTTTGCTAAAAAGCAAAGGCAAATACAAATACGAGACGAAAAGCAGGACGTACCCCTATGTTTCTCATTTTGCCTGAATCTTCTCTGAAAACAACTTGTGTAGAAACTAAGTGATCAGAAACAAATATGATTACTCCTCCATTTTATTCTTAACATGTTGTAGTTCATTAAGTGCATCTTTGATATCCATCCTCTCGTTTTGCATTTCATAAGAACACGAAACTCCTACCCGAAATATCGATAAGCAACAAGACTCGATCCTTGTTGAAGTGTAGCTGCTTTTGTTTTCTTCATTATCCTTTACCGTCAAAAGATGTGGATCGATGATTTCAGCCACACGATGGTCAAGAGCGGCCTTAACATAGTTACGGAGAGTAAAATCTTCCGTGAACATGGTGTCTGTAGGTCTTTTCCCTGTGAACATCTCTAATAAAAGAATTCCATAGCTATATACGTCCCCTTTTGCTGATACATCTCCTCCCATGCCGTATTCTATACAAATAAAATGTTAATGACAAAAGGACATGCTGCAATACAATTATGTAATCTTAAAATGTTATAATTTATGAAAACATTTTGCTGTTTAAAGTACCTGGAGCAACATAGCCAATTGTTCCTCTTATTCCAATGGAGGTGCTTTCTATATCATGCGATATGTCATTAGCCACCGGAAGAAATTTTGCAAGGCCAAAATCACTCACTAGGGCACGAAAATTGTCGTCTAGGAGAACGTTGCTTGGCTTAATATCACAGTGAACGATTGGGTTTCCAGAGTGATTGTGCAGATAATCCAATGCCGTTGCAATGTCTATTGCGATATTTAGCCTTTCTAACAAATCTAACTTCTTATTAACGACAACAGATGGATTTTGATGCAACCATTCCTCTAAACTTCCGTTAGGAACATATTCCAAAATCAAAGCCTTGAAATCATTGCCTTTGAAGTCTATGCTAGAACAAGAAGTAATGATCTTGGCAAGGTTTATGTGGCGAATGTTTCTTAATGCTTCACATTCTGCCAAGAAACTCTTGTGGGCTCCTTTCAGTTGGAGCTTCAGCACTTTGATAGCAACTACTTTCTCACTTGGTTTGAGGACTCCGCGGTAGACAGTTCCGTATTTTCCTTCACCTATTAAGTTTTCGGAAGAAAATATTGGTGGAAGTCAATATTTCAGCATATGAAACCTGAAGGAGTTGTTTATCCTGCACAAAGGTTGAAGAAGGCACTCTTTTAGAATTTCTTGTTTGATAAATTGCATATGTGCATCCGAATAACGAAACCAAGGCTATGAGGATACAAATCACTAGGATTATGATTATATGAGTCGATAGCTTTCCATGTTTTTTTGAATCTATTGGGGGACACTCAGGTAAGTTCCATAATTTTATTCCTCCGCAGAGCCTTTCGTTTCCCACCATTGACAAGGCACTTGCATTTGCAAAGACTCCATTTCTTGGAACTTCACCTTCTAACATATTGAAGGAAATATTGAGAAGGCTAATGAATTTCAACGTTTCCAAAGAAGCTGGAATTTCCCCCGACAATTTATTCCGCGACAAATCTACGACGTCAATGTTTTTCAATTGTCCTAATGATGATGGAATTATTCCGTTTAGGAAGTTGTTTTCCAATAAAAGGTTTGCCAGCATCTCACAACCACCAATTGATGTTGGAATTTCACCAGATAATTCATTTTCAGATACGCTTAACAAAACCAAAATTTTCATATTGCCCACTTCTGGAGGCAGTGAACCAGTAAAGTTGTTGTGGCCTAAAAATAACCCAATTGATAGAGAGGTCATATTAAAAACTTCCTTAGGGAGTGATCCAGTTAGATGATTTGTAGAAAGATCTAATGCTTGCAGTTGAGTGAGATTGCTTAGAGAAAGCGGTATGCTACCAGTGAGCATATTTTGGCTTAGATCTAAAAGTAGCAGGCTTGACATGTTACCGATAGATGAAGGAATTTCCCCTATAATATTGTTCTCATGAAGAAGAAGACTTCTCATGTTTATAAGATTACCAATTAAGAGAGGAATGTTTCCTGAAAGAGTATTAGCATGAACATCTAAATCGCTTAAACCAACTAGCTCTCCAATTCCCTCAGGAAGCTTGCCTGATATGTGATTATAATCTAGCCAAAATTGTGTAAGCTTTCTAGATAGATTAGAAATCTCTAAAGGTAGTTCACCTTTGATTTCAATCTGTGTCAAGATTAATGTTACTAGGTTTGTGCAGTTAGTCAAGGTAGCAATGATACTAATGTCATTATTTTTATCTATACCTAGAGGGTTATGGTCGATCTCCAACACCTGGAGATGTTGTAACCTTCCTAGATTTCGTGGGATTGGCCCGGTAAGCATAGTAAATCCGAATTCTATATATACAAGATTAGAAGCATTGGCTAAAGTAGATGGAATCGACCCCGAGAATTTGTTTGATGCAGCTTCGAATAGAGTCAACTTTGGGAGTGACAGCCCCAAAGTATCCGGAAATCGACCTGTTAGAAAATTTTGTGAAATTGAAATGGTTTGAATTGATGAGATATTGTAGATATTAAACGGAAAAGAGCCTGATAACATGTTTGCGGCAAATCCCAGGTATTGAAGATTGAAGAGCTTACCAAGCTCTTGTGGGATGTTTCCAATTAGATTGTTTAGTGATAACTCTAGTATCTGTAGAGTAGAAATATTACCTATAGATCGTGGGATATATCGGGAGAAATTATTTTTGGCTAGTTCAAGTACTTGCAATCTTGATAAAGCACTCAGTTGATCAGGGATTCTTCCACTAAGTTTGTTTGCATTTAAATCGATGGCTCGGAGATGTGTGCACAGTGTAAGATTCACAGAAATTTGTCCTTCAAATGTGTTGTAGTCAAAAGCAAGAATCCGTAGGCGAAACAATCTGCCGATTTCTGGTGGAATCACGCCGTGGAAGGAATTGTCAGAGAGATAGATCCCTTGAAGAAAGGTAAGGTTTCCGATCGAGGGAGAAAGAGTGCCAACCAGATCGAGGGACGAAACGTTGAGTACAGTCACTCGTTTGTGTCTTTTCCCGCAAGTAATTAATTCCTTGCCAATTGCAGAAATGGATAGAATCATTCCAAGAATTCAGAAAATGAGAAGGGTCACTTTGTATATGATTCTTGAAATGTAGCAAGGCTTGAAGGTCTGTCTCATTTGTAGTGGCAACAGAAAGAGTTGGAATTTCTGTAACAATGAAAAAAAGGAAGATACATGAGCATAATAGACTGATATTTATGTTTGCCATGTTAAAAGAGAAACCTTTTAGCACTGGCTTCTTATTTTATTCATCCTTAGGAACTTCTATTTATACAACCAGAAATAGGAAACTTAACCTCCTAGGGCTCTCATCAACCAGCCTGTCAAGGCGTGTCAATCCCAACAGAATCCCCTAATAAATGCCTTATAATCCGGCTACAATAATAACAATAATAATCAGAGAATATCTTAACAATAAATGTAAATAATTAAATTATTCTTTCAACACTCCCCCTCAAGTTGGGGCGAAGATATCTATAAGGCCCAACTTGCTCACAAAGTAGTCAAATTGTTTTCTGGCCAAAGCTTTGGTTAGCCCATCTGCAATTTGTTGTGTGGATGGCAAGAATGGTACACAGAACACCCCACTCTCTAGTTTCTCTTTAATAAAGTGTCTGTCAATCTCCACGTGTTTGGTCCTATCATGCTGCACAGGGTCATTTGCAATGTCAATTGCAGCCTTGTTGTCACAGTACAACTTCATAGGCCCAGATATGTCTGCTCCAATGTCTTCCATTACTTGTTTGATCCATAGACCTTCACATATTCCCAATGCCATTGCTCTGAACTCTGCTTCAGCTGTGCTTCTGGCTACAACTGTCTGTTTTTTACTCCTCCAAGTGACTAGATTTCCCCATACATAAGTACAATACCCTGTCATGGATCTCCTTTCCTTGGTACAAGTCCCCCAGTCTGCATCTGTATATATAGACACATTTCTGCTGTCATTCTTCCTAAAGTATAACCCTTTTCCAGGTGTGGTTTTTAGGTATCTCAACAGTCCCCTGGCTGCCTCCATATGAGCCTCATTGGGTGAATGCATGAACTGGCTCAATATACTCACAGCATAGGACACATCAGGTCTGGTGTGTGCTAGGTAGATCAGTTTCCCAACCAATCTTTGATACCTTACCATATCAACAGGATCACCTTTGGCACTTCCAAGTTTGAGGTTGCATTCCATTGGTGTGTTTGCTGGTCGAGCACCTTCCAATCCAGTCTCCTTTAGCAAATCCAAGGTATAATTTCTCTATGTTAGCACCAATCCCTTAGAGGACCTGGCTACCTCCATACCCAGAAAGTGTCTCAGGGTTCCCAAGTCTTTGATTTCAAACTCTGATGCTAACTGTTTCTTGACCATACCTGCTTCTTCTTCATCATTCCCGCCGAATGATGTCATCCACATACACAATTAGAGCGTCGGTTTGCCCTTCCCGCATTTCTTTATAAACAGAGTGTGGTCGACCTCCCCGTACAAATCCTATGCTCTTCATGAACCTCATGAATCCGTCAAACCAAGCCCTTGGACTCGTTTAAGTCCATACAAGGACTTCTTGAGTTTACAAACCTTTTCTCCAAACTGTTCAGTAAATCCTGGAGGAGGATCCATGTATACTTCCTCCTTTAGTTCTCCATGAAGAAAAGCATTCTTCACATCCAGTTGCATAAGAGGCCAATCTAAATTTACTGCCACAGATAGTAGAATCCTGATTGTGTTGAGTTTGGCCACAGGTGAAAAAGTTTCTGAGTAGTCAATCCCATATGTTTGAGAGTACCCTTTAGCCACTAGCCTGGCCTTATGTCTCTCAACGTGTCCATCGTTGTTGTATTTAACTACAAATACCCACTTACAACCCACTCGTTTTCCTTCCTTCGGCGGGGTGATAGCTTCCCAGGTTCCATTCTTCTTCATTGCCCTCATTTCTTCCAGGACTGCTTCCTTCCATTCAGGTACCATAAGAGCTTCATGGACATCTTTAGGTATTGTGGTAGATGATAGACTGGTAGTGAAGGCCTTAAATGAAGGTGACAGAGTGGCATAGGATAGATATCTGGCTATGGGATGTTTGGTGCATTTTCTGGTTGGTTTTCTGAGAGTTATGGGTAGATCATCTTCTGGCTTTAGTGAGTCAGGTTGAGTTTTTTCTGAGTCTGGTTCTGGTTCACTTCCTGATGCAACATCTGTGTCATTTGCTTCCTCAGAGTGACTGTCTGTGTCAGTGACAGGCTCAGGGTTTGATTGCTGTGTTTGCTCATTATTGGACTTATCTGCCTTCTTTGGATACTTCCTCACATAAGTTTTACCTTGGAAAGGTCTCTCCTTGAGAGGTTCTGGAGGATTTGTGACCTCATCCTCTGTTTGGAGACCAGAATCAGAATCTAGGGCCTTACTGGTGTCTCTAAGTCTAAAATTCAAAAAATCATATTGTTCTTCAAACATATTTTCAGGCTCAGACACACTTGTACTATCCCTAGACTCCCCCTGAAATTGAACCTTATCAAAAAACATGTGTTCTTCTAGAAAAGTTACATCCATAGTGACAATAAACTTCCCAGTGTTGGTGTCAAGGCATTTATAGCCTTTTTGTGTGGGTGAGTATCCTAGAAAACAACATTTTTTGGATCTAGGTTCTAATTTCCCTTGATTATAAGTGTGTACATAGGCTGTGCACCCAAAAATCTTTAGAGGTAGTTTTCCAACAAGTTTGCTTTCAGGAAAAACATTTTGAAACAGACTTATGGGTGTCTTGAACCCTAATACTCTAGATGGAAGCCTGTTGATTAGGTATGTGGCTGTAAGGACACTCTCCCCCCAGAATGTTTTTGGACATTTTGAAGTAAATAGGAGTGTCCTAGCAACCTCCAAAGCAGTGCCTCTGTTTTTTCTCTCTCGCAACCCCATTTTGTTGTGGGGTTTTTACACAGAACTCGATGGATAATACCTTTTTCACCATGAATCCATCTAGGTATTGATTGAAGTACTCTGTGCCATTGTCACTTCTTAAAATCTGAATTTGTGTGTGAAACTGATTGCTAATCATTTCATAAAATCTTTTAAAGATCATTTCTACCTCTGATTTTTCTTTCATTAAATATACCCATGTCAACCGTGTGTGGTCATCTATGAGAGTAACAAACCACCTTTTTCCATTCAGTGTACTCACCCTAGATGGACCCCATACATCACTATGAATCATAGTGAATGGCTTGGAGGGAACATAGGGTTGAGCAGATATGGTTGTCTGGTGAGTTTTGCAAGAATACAAAATTCACAATGAAAATTCACGCTTTTATTATTTGAAAACAATTCAGGAAACAACTTTTGCATATAAGGAAAACTGGGATGCCCTAATCTCCTATGTAAGACTAGAATCTGATTCTGATTTGACTGGGACCTTGTATGGTAGCTTCCTCTCTCAAGGTTCTCCTTTTGTGAGTCCATTCCAGATTCCAACACATAGAGTCCTCCAATGAGCTTACACCTGCCAATCATCTTCCCCAAATCCTTGTCCTGAAACAGACAATAATCTTTAGAAAACACAGTTTCACAGTGTTGATCAAGTGTAAACTTACCTACTGACAAAAGATTGCATGCTAGTTTAGGGACATGGAGGACTTCTTTTACGGTAATATTTGGTGCTACACAAATAGTTCCTTTCCCAAAGAATAGTGGAAAAGAGCCATATCCGCCAATCCGATTTTTTGATTTCCCGAACATGGATGATAATTTGAAAAAAGTTCGAGGATCCAAATCATGTGGTCGCTGCTCCGAGTCAACTATCCACTCGTTTTATGACCGCTTCCTAACAAGGCTAAAGATATATGGTTACCCGACTCAACCAAAGAACAGTTTGGTTTGGTTTTCTTTGGAGAGTTGTGAGTTCAAGAATTTGCTCACCGCTCTAGTTGGTCTTGAGTGAATGGAAGAAGTCCCGTGGGATTTGATGACCCGTAATCAACCGAGACCCGGTTTGCCTTCCCCCGATCGCTCCCCCGAGGGTTTGTGCCTTTGTTCTTCCAAGATGGCTTCCCATGGATACCCCAACACGTGTCCTTAGTGTGTCCAGCTTTTCTTGCAAGTGGTCACACTTAAGCCTCTCGCCCGTCGCCCTTCCTTATTGACTCTGATCTGCTTGCCACCATTGCAGATCCTTCCACTTCAGTGTGTCCATGAGTGCCCCCTGATTTGTGCATAATCCTTCTCCCGGATTCCTCCCTCCTTACTTCGTAAAAGTCTCTCCGAGTGATGGTAGTGGATTTCTACCCGTAATTCTCCCCCTGACTTCGTCTAAGGTTTGATCTAGTCCTGCCAGGAATGAGTATACTCTCTCATTTTCTTCTCTTTTGTGGAACTTTACACTATCTGCTGTGCATTCCCACTTGTCCTCGTGATATAGATCCAACTCCCGCCATGGGTTACTATGTCATTATAGTAAGAGGTCACATCTCTTTCTCCTTGCCTCAAACTCCATAATTTTGTCTTGACTTCATAGATTTGAGATGTATTTTCAAGATCGAATACATCTCCTTGATCGCATCCCGCATTTGTTTGGTCGACTTCAGGAACATGTGAGGTCTGGCAATGTTTGACTCCATAGAGTTTAGGAGCCAGGCCCTCACCATTGAGTCTTCAGATTTCCAGTTTTTGAATTTTGGATCATCTTCTGATGGAGCAGCCTCCTCTCCAGTTAGTAATCCCAACTTTCCTTTCCCATCGATGGTAAGAGTGATGGTTTGTGCCCATTCGAGATAATTTTTTCCATCTAATCTCCTAGCAGGAAGTAGGATTGCCCCTGAATTCTTTGAATTGTCATCACTGGTTAGGAGGCTGGTATTCCGAGTCTCCGTTCCAGTTCCAGTTGATCCACCGTCGGAAGTGTTGCCCCCGGAGATGGGAGTCCTTTCTCCGGTGAATGCTGCTCGATAGTTCATCGGATTAATTTCTGGAAATATTTTTGCTGTAAAGTGGCTCTGATACCATGTTAAAAGAGAAACCTTTTAGCACTGGCTTCTTATTTTATTCATCCTTAGGAACTTCTATTTATACAACCAGAAATAGGAAACTTAACCTCCTAGGACTCTCATCAACCAGCCTGTCAAGGCGTGTCAATCCCAACAGAATCCCCTAATAAATGCCTTATAATCCGGCTACAATAATAACAATAATAATCAGAGAATATCTTAACAATAAATGTAAATAATTAAATTATTCTTTCAACACCATTGATTTGCAACAACAGAATAAAACTGTATAAAAGAAGAAGAAGGTGAAAGAAAGGCTGCTGAAACTGAAATTGAGGTGAGGAACTCAGCTTCTAATGAATCTCCACTTATAGCAGTTGGAAAAGAAATAAAAATCAGAGAGCTTTCCTTTTTTCCCCTCCACAAAAAACACTAATTTATCTTTCTGATAATCAATTTTCCCCACAGACTTTGAATAAATGGGCAAAGACTTTGAACTTTCAATTTTGATGGTTTCTCTGAAAGAAAATTAATTGTGCAGCATTCAAATACATCTCCTTTTTATTATTCTCATCTAAATTTGACTTTTTATTATTCTCATCTAAATTTGACAAATTAGTAGTAGAATTTGTCAGCTTAATGCAAGAACTTCATCTGTTATTCAAACAATGAATATAAGAAGGTTGTATAGTCTGATTCTCAACATAATTTTACTCTCTGAACATCAACTTAAACACAGTTACTCATACAAATCAAACCAGACCTCACCGGTTCCTCTATTGCAGACCCGGAAAAAAGGAGCCAATTCGAAGATCCAGTGAGACATTGATAGTGTTTATACATTCGTTAACAACAAAACTACATCATTTTAATATAAGAATTTTTTTTTTTTTTTTTTTTTTGATCTCAATGCAGGCATTGGCCCCCTCCCCTAACCATGGAGGTCCACCCCTGGCCTGGCTGTGAAGACCCTCCTGTGATTCCTATGGTGGACGAAAAATCGACAGTAACATCAGAAACTTAGCAATATTACTGTCGAAAAGTTACTCGGTATGAAAAACACCGGAAAATGTCAAAAACATTGCAGCCTGAGATAAATAACGGTCGATGGCTCCGTCGATTTTTCATCCAATCTAGATCCCCCCCACACCTTTTACCACCATTGGTAAAGATCTAAAACTTATGATTTTAAGCAGCAGCTATCGAAAATGACAACTGATGGGAGTCAACTTTACACCATTTCGGTGTGCTTTTTACCCCCGTTTATCACTCAATTAGCATGTTTTTGGGTATTTTAGGCCTTTTGTAGAGGTTTATCGTGAGAATAATGCACGGGGAGTGAAAACGACAAATGGTCGGAAAACCCCTCTTTTATCGATAATTTTGCAATATTCCGGACACTTTTACCCCGGGATGTCGTTTGGTATGTTCCATGCATAATATTTCAGGGTTTAGGTGATCCGGAGACCCGGAAGGTGATATTTTGTGGTGAGAAAGATCAGGGGAAGGAGAAAAGGGGAGAAAAGAGAAAAAGTGTAAAATCTCAACCCCTCTGTTCTGTTCATCGGCAATTTAACCTATGATGGAGGCATTTTCAGGACCTGACTTCTTGATGGAAGTTGTAGACAATTCAAAGAGCTTTCCAACGCATCTTGAATTACTCCAATCGAGCTCGGATGAAGAAGTTATGAAGGATTTACCGCAGCCCGTAAAAAACGAGAAGCATATGTCCGTACGGACAAGAGTTTCTGTCCGTACGGACAACTCTCTGGTTGCGAAAAAACTCAAAAAATGAAGAACTGTCCGTACGGACAACCTTCCTATCCGTACGGACAGAGGTAGTTTCAGCAGATTGACAGCAGGTTCAGTTTTCACCAGCCCGGTCCTTTGAGCTGCATTTTGACCCATCGAGGAAGCATTTTCTGGTCAAGTCGTCTTCATGAAAGTTGTAGGGAATTGAACGAGCTTTCCGACGCATCTTGAATCGTTCAATTCGGAGCTACACACAGGGAGATTTTAATGATTTACTGAAGACGGGTCAAACGAGCCGAGTTGGTCGGCCCACCAGCTCAAACTCATTTTTGCTGCTCTATATAAGAGCTTCTATAGTCGAATTTTAACATAACTCCTCTCACTTTTTGGCTGGACTGAGCTCGAGGCCGGCTTAGGTGCTCAACCCAGCCGCTCCGGCGGCTGTTATGCGAGTTGACATCTAAATAGTCGGATCAAGGCTTGGGCCCATGCTTTTAGATTAGATTTTTGTATTTAGCGTCGAACGCGGTATTCGATCGATTGCTTGTGGATTTCGCGTTGCGGGTCACGATAGGGATTAAAGACCGGATCTTTTGTCGATTTGGGACATGGGCTTTCAGATCTAATGTATTTCGATGTCGATCTTGTGAGTTTCCTTTGTCGATTTGCTTTCTCTCGATTTTGCTTTGATTGTTTCGATCTTTTGTCGATGGGATTGCTTATTGTTGTTAGTTCATGCTTAAAATCCCTTTTTCGTGCCGTAGTTTAGTATGGGCTTCGATCGTTTATCCCGTTGGTGTGCTCTTTGTTCATCGATTTTAACACAGGTTTCGTATTCGACCCAATTTCCTCGTGGGATCGACCCCGTACTCTTTGCCATTCTACTACGATCGACCCGGTGTTTGGCCGGTTAGAGAGTGGTTTCACGGTATATGAGTTTCGTGGATTATAAATATTGTTTGGTTTTTGGATCGTGAAAAATCCTCTCATCAAAATGGCGCCGTTGCCGGGGAAATTGTTTAAAAGTCGAATTTGTGTTTGGTCGTGAACGAAAAGAAAAATGAAAAATATGAAAACATGTTGATAATGTTGTGCTTAGACTAGGTTTGAATGCAATTTTGGTACTTAGCTTCTTCGGAGGTTGATATCTTGTAGGTTGTCCTAGAACTTGGGCCTAAGTGTTTATCATCTTGTTTTATTTAGATTTCGATAGGAGCCATGGGATGTTGAAGTGATGTTGTCTTGAACTTGGATTGAATACGACTTTGGTACTTAGTCTCTTCGGAGGTTGATATCGTCTAAGTCGGGCTAGAACTGGGGCTCAGGACCTTCGACTATCATGACTTTTTGAGGGGTTTAAAATATCGTGTGTGTGTGCTGTGGAAAAAATTCAAAAAAAAAAAAAAAAAAATCGAAAAAAAAAAAATTTGTTTTGGGTGATGTGCTAGTTCTTTGACGTGGATAATTGCTTGCGTGCCTCTGTGGCTTTATTCTATACGTGGATGATTTGTCTTTACCCTGTTTGGTTATCTTTACATCCATTGCAATCCATGTTGAGTACTACCGATCTGCTTTGAGTCCGTTTGTGGCATGGCTTCTATATGTGTATATCTCGTATCTATCACCATCTTTTGGCACGTGGACTTCTCCCGTGCATGTGTTTGCCTTGTTTTCGGTCTATATGGTTTTAGGTACTCGAGATGGATTCACTAGAAGATGTCACGTGAGCTTAAGTGCACCTTTCTACCGGGTTCTACAAAACAGCTAAGTCTTTCTTTCCATCTCATTCACACACTGAGGACAGTGCTTCAATCAAGTGGGGGGTGGGGAACTTAGCCGTTTTGTAGTTGTGCTTTGATCGTTAAATGTGCCAATTTGTGTGGTATGCTTAGTCTTTGACCGTTTTCTAGTCGATTTTGGGCTATTTTTAAAAAATTTCAACGGTTTTAACACCGCAGGGTTGTGTAGTCCTCACATTCGATTGGTAAAAGTCTTAGTAGTTCATTGAATATATGCAATGCGATTCAGTCTTATCTTGAAAACGGAACCTTATATGCGATTTGCTTCGGTTACACACAATTTGGTTGTTACACACACTCATATCTCTAACTTCGAGGCGAAATAGAAAGGTTACCTAAACCGGATACGGGATGACAGAAAAGGCGCTTCTTTGACCCGACCAGAGCCAAATAAGCTTGAGCCGAATGTTTGACCTTCGTAGCCCCTCTCAGCCTTGATAGAATGGTCCGACCACCATTCGCTTTATAGCCATTTCGTTACTTAGTCAGAAACCTACCCTTGAGCCTTATTTTGGTCACATTCCCTTCATTTGACCCTACGAGTGGACTTAGTCTCTTGTTAAACCACACTTGCCAAGGCAAGTGTGGGGTGGGAGAGTGACATGTTTTGGTTGGAGTTGGTGTTTTTTGAGCTGTGTAAAGAAGGGGAGGAGCTCGAGTGATCTTTTTATAAGGCCTTTGGTTCAAAGAAGAAAAGAAAGAAAAGTTGAAAAAGAAAAAGAATGCAAAAAGAAAAATGAAAAAAAAAAGTGAAAAGAAAAGAAAAATAAGTGAAATAAAAATTTGAATAAAGTGAATAAGTGTTGAGTCAAAGAAAGCCTTGTGTGGACGTGTATTGTTTGTCCATATAATGTTGAGTTCGGAAGTTGTTTTGATTTGTTTGATGATCGGAGGAGTTTGGTGTTGATTTGTATGGTTGCAAGGAGGAGATACACTTGTTGATTTGGTTCACTCGTATTTTCTCTTCTCCAGTTCCCAAATTATCCTTTCGGTTAGCCCCCTCCCGAACCTAACGTCATAACCTTCAAAGTCCTACTTGACCGTATCTAGTCCCGGTAGCCTCGATTAGTGGAGATGTTATGTGGTATGATATCGTGTGTAAATGTTTGACCGGTATTCAAGGCCGGTGACCATTTTGGATGTGATTCCTTGCTTCTCTACACACGTGCACTCCGTTTTGTTTATAACACTGTCTCGAGTTGTCTACATTCACTTTACTACTTGTCGTTCACCATGAGAATGTGCTGGCTACACCGATGTTGCAAAGTTGATCCCATTGGTTTATTTTAAAACGCCCATTTTACTCGAGGACGAGCAAAGGCTAAGTGGGGGGTGGTTGATGGGAGTCAACTTTACACCATTTCGGTGTGCTTTTTACCCCTGTTTATCACTCAATTAGCATGTTTTTGGGTATTTTAGGCCTTTTGTAGAGGTTTATCGTGAGAATAATGCACGGGGAGTGAAAACGACAAATGGTCGGAAAACCCCTCTTTTATCGATAATTTTGCAATATTCCGGACACTTTTACCCCCGGGATGTCGTTTGGTATGTTCCATGCATAATATTTCAGGGTTTAGGTGATCCGGAGACCCGGAAGGTGATATTTTGTGGTGAGAAAGATCAGGGGAAGGAGAAAAGGGGAGAAAAGAGAAAAAGTGTAAAATCTCAACCCCTCTGTTCTGTTCATAGGCAATTTAACCTATGATGGAGGCATTTTCAGGACCTGACTTCTTGATGGAAGTTGTAGACAATTCAAAGAGCTTTCCAACGCATCTTGAATCACTCCAATCGAGCTCGGATGAAGAAGTTATGAAGGATTTACCGCAGCCCGTAAAAATGATATGTCCGTACGGACAAGAGTTTCGTCCGTACGGACAACTCTCTCGGTTGCGAAAAAACTCAAAAAATGAAGAACTGTCCGTACGGACAACCTTCCTATCCGTACGGACAGAGGTAGTTTCAAGCAGATTGACAAGCGGGTTCGGTTTTCACCAGCCCGGTCCTTTGAGCTGCATTTTGACCCATCGAGGAAGCATTTTCTGGTCAAGTCGTCTTCATGAAAGTTTTAGGGAATTGAACGAGCTTTCCGACGCATCTTGAATCGTTCAATTCGGAGCTACACACAGGGAGATTTTAATGATTTATCGAAGACGGGTCAAACGAGCCGAGTTGGTCGGCCCACCGGCTCAAACTCATTTTTGCTGCTCTATATAAGAGCTTCTATAGTCGAATTTTAACATAACTCCTCTCACTTTTTGGCTGGACCGAGCTCGAGGCCGGCTTAGGTGCTCAACCCGGCCCGCTCCGGCGGTCGTTATGCGAGTTGACATCTAAATAGTCGGATCAAGGCTTGGGCCCATGCTTTTAGATTAGATTTTTGTATTTAGCGTCGAACGCGGTATTCGATCGATTGCTTGTGGATTTCGCGTTGCGGGTCACGATAGGGATTAAAGACCGGATCTTTTGTCGATTTGGGACATGGGCTTTCAGAACTAATGTATTTCGATGTCGATCTTGTGAGTTTCCTTTGTCGATTTGTTTTCTCTCGATTTTGCTTTGATTGTTTCGATCTTTTGTCGATGGGATTGCTTATTGTTGTTAGTTCATGCTTAAAATCCCTTTTTCGTGCCGTAGTTTAGTATGGGCTTCGATCGTTTATCACGTTGGTGTGCTCTTTGTTCATCGATTTTAACACATGTTTCGTATTCGACCCAATTTCCTCGTGGGATCGACCCCGTACTCTTTGCCATTCTACTACGATCGACCCGGTGTTTGGCCGGTTAGAGAGTGGTTTCACGGTATATGAGTTTCGTGGATTATAAATATTGTTTGGTTTTTGGATCGTGAAAAATCCTCTCATCAACAACATATGACTGTAAAAGAGTACCATTTGTCTAGTGTTGCTGGTAAAAATCTCAAACTCCTAAAGATGAGATTTTTAACAATTTATGAAAATTAGGAGGCAACGAAAGAATTAAGAAGGACACGTCATGGTCGGTCCCCGAGCCTCAGCTTAACCGTTTGGTAAAGTCTCGATCATTGGCAAAACAAAAAAAAAAAATAAAAATTTATTTGCAACATCCGTAATCCACTCGATAATCCGGATATTTTATGACAACATCTGAATCTATAACTAGCAATAATCAATCATTGGACCATATTCGAGCTAAACACAATTACATACAAATCAAACAAGCTAGACCCCCACTGTCTGAGCCCGGATCCTCTGCTGTGCAGACTGCAGATAGATGATAAATTGACGGTAACTTTATCGAAAATTTCTGTGGTACGTACCGTCAATACTCAAAAAACATAAAAAAAAAAATTTGTTGAAAACATTGCAGCATGAGATAAATAACAGTACCGTCGATTTTTCATCCACCGTTGAAATCACAGTAGGTCCATTGAAATCACATAAGGCTTTATTATCCACTTTAACAGAGGACAGC
The DNA here is from genome assembly GCA_036785695.1 of Gentiana straminea. NCBI lineage: Eukaryota > Viridiplantae > Streptophyta > Magnoliopsida > Gentianales > Gentianaceae > Gentiana > Gentiana straminea. The sequence goes on from JAVUPR010000085.1 coordinate 3,898,289, forward strand.
ATGCACTTAATTAAGTATTTCCTTCATTCATGGATATATCAAGCACAAAACCGGACCGGCCCCAAAATAAAGCCGCATCGAACAACTTATTAATATGACTGTATTGTGATACGACCACCTGTATAATATACAGGAGTCAATTCCAATGTTCATATACATGCTTAGTGTCCAGAAGCTGTTCTATTTTGGCCTCAAATAAAGCTCCTTATGGTATCAGTTACCGCGTTTGCTAAAAGTAAAGGCAAATACAAACAAGAGACGAAAAGCAGGACGTACCCCTATGTTTCTCATTTTTGCCTGAATCTTCTCTGAAAACAACTTGTGTAGAAACTAAGTGATCAGAAACAAATATGATTACTCCTCCATTTTATTCTTAACATGTTGTAGTTCAATAAGGACATCTTTGATATCCATCCTCTCGTTGTGCATTTCATAAGAACATGAAACTCCTACCCGAAATATCGATAAGCAACAAGACTCGATCCTTGTTGAAGGGTAGCTGCTTTTGTTTTCTTCATTATCCTTTACCGTCAAAAGATGTGGATCGATGATTTCAGCCACACGATGGTCAAGAGCGGCCTTAACATAGTTACGAAGAGTAAAATCTTCCGTGAACATGGTGTATGTAGGTCTTTTCCCTGTGAACATCTCTAATAAAAGAATTCCATAGCTATATATGTCCCCTTTTGCTGATACATCTCCTCCCATGCCGTATTCTATACGAATAAAATGTTAGTTAATGACAAAATGACATGCAGCTACATAATAATGTAGTCTGAAAATGTTATAATTCATGAAAATATTTTGCTAATTAAAGTACCTGGAGCAACATAGCCAATTGTTCCTCTGATTCCGATTGAGCTGCTTTCTATATCATGAGATATGTCATTAGCCACCGGAAGAAATTTCGCAAGGCCAAAATCACTCACCAAGGCACTTAAACTGTCGTCTAAAAGAACGTTGCTTGGCTTAATATCACAATGAACGATTGGGTTTCCACAGTGATTGTGAAGATAATCCAATGCCGTTGCAATGTCTATTGCGATGTTTAGCCTTTCTGACAAGTCTAACTTCTTATTAACGACAACAGATGGATTTTGATGCAACCATTCTTCTAAACTTCCATTAGGGGCATATTCCAAAATCAAAGCCTTGAAATCATTGCCTTTGAAATCTATGCTAGAACAAGAAGTAATGATCTTGGCAAGGTTTCTATGACGAATGTTTCTTAATGCTTCACATTCTGCCAAGAAACTCTTGTGGGCTCCTTTCAACTGGAGCTTAAGCACTTTCACAGCTACTAATTTCTCGCCTTGTTTGAGAACTCCACGATAGACAGATCCGTATTTTCCATCTCCAATTAAGTTTTCTGAAGAAAAGCCGTTGGTGGAAGTCAAAATTTCAGCATATGAAATCTTAAGGAGTTGTTTATTGTTCGGAGAGGTTGAGGAGGACACTCCTCTAAATTTTCTTCTTTGAAAAATTGCATATGTACATCCGAATAACGAAACCAAGGCTATGGTGATACATATCACTAGGATTATGATTTTATGAGTTGACAGCTTTTCATGTCTATCTAAATCTGTTGGGGGGCATACAGGTAGGTTCAAAGATTTGATTCCTCCACAGAGCTTTCCATTACCCACTATTGACAAGGCACTTGCATTTACAAAGACTCCATTTCTCGGAACTTCACCTTCTAACGCATTGAATGAAAGATTGAGAAAGCTAATGAACTTCATCGTTTCTAAAGAAGCTGGAATTTCCCCCGACAATTTATTCCGTGACAAATCCATGACGTCAATGTTTTTCAATTCTCCTAATGATGAAGGAATTGTTCCATTTAAGAAGTTACCTTCCATAAAAAGCTTTTGCAGCATCTGACAATCACCGATTGATTTCGGAATTTCACCGGACAATTCATTTCCAAAAACGGACAAGAAAACAAGATTTTTCAAATTGCCCACTTCTGAAGGTATTGATCCAATAAAATTGTTTCGGCCTAAATTTAGCCCAAGTGATAGAGAGGTCATAGTAAAAACTTCTTTAGGGAGTGATCCACTTAGATGATTTCCAGCAAGATTTAATAATAGCAGTTGAACCAAATTGCTCAGGGAAAGCGGTATGCTACCAGTGAGCATATTTTGGCTTAGATCTAGAACCAACAACCCTGAAATATCACCAAAAGATGGAGGAATTTCCCCTGTAAAGTTGTTATTTGAAAGAGAAATTTGCTTCATGTTTATTAGCTTGCCAACGGAGAAAGGAATGTTGCCCGAAAGAGTATTCGTGCTGACGGCAAACACATTTAAACCTATAAGCTCTCCAACTCCCTCAGGAAGGCGACCTGATATGCGATTATGGTCTAGCCTGAGATGTGTAAGCTTTCTAGATAGATTAGAAATTTCCAAAGGTAATACGCCTCCGATTTGATTTCCTGACAAATCCAATATTTCTAGGTTGGTGCAATTAGTCAAGGTGGCAATATATTTAATGTCATTATCTCTATTAATACTTAAAGGGTTAAAGAAAAACTGCAAAACCCGGAGATTATGCAAACTTCCTAGATTTCGTGGGATTGGACCGGTAAGCAAATTGTCTCCAATATCTATTATTTCAAGATCCGAAGCATTTGCTAATGTTGATGGAAGCGAACCCGAGAAATTGTTTGTTGAAGCGTCGAGTTCTCTCATCTTTGGGAGTGTCAACCCCAAAGTATCCGGAAATTGACCGGTTAGATGATTGTATCCGATCGATAGAATTAGAATTGAGGAGATATTGCATATTTCCGTAGGAAACGAGCCTGATAACATGTTTACGGTCAATTCCAGAGACTGAAGATCAAAGAGCTTACCGAGCTCACGTGGGATGCTCCCAGTTAGATTGTTAAATGATAAATCTAGTTTTTGAAGAGTAGAAATATTACCTAAAGATGGTGGGATAGAACCGGTAAAATCGTTTTCAGATAATATAAGTTCATACAGGTTGGACAATGCACCTATTTGTTCAGGTATTCTTCCACTAAGTTTGTTTCCAGATAATTGGATGAGTTGAAGATTTTTACACAATGTAATGTTAGCAGGAATTTGTTCATGAAACGAGTTATTGGCTAAAACAAGAGACCGTAGGCGAAACAATCTGCCAATTTCAGATGGAATCATGCCATAGAATGAATTTTCATTGAGATAGATCTCTTCAAGAAATGTAAGGTTTCCAACAGAGGGAGAAAGAGTACCTACCAAACCGAGTGATGAAACGTTGAGCACAGTCACTCTTTGGAGTCTTATTCCACAAGTAATTCCTTGCCAATTGCAGAAATGAATTGAATCATTCCAAGAATCTAGAACTTGAAAAGGGTCTGTTTGTATACGATTCTTGAAATCTAGCAAAGCTTGAAGATCAGTCTCATTTGAAGTAGCAAAAGAAAGAGTAGGAATTCCTGTGGCAACAATGAAAAAGCAGACGGTATAAGAGCATAACAGAGTGATGATCATATTTCTGTCGGCCATTGATTTTGTGAAAATAGAATAATAAAAAGAACTGTATAAAAGAAAGTGAAAGGCACTCTGCTTCTAATGATTCCTTTATAGGCTTAAATAAAAGAGTAGTGATACATCCATTATTTTTTCTATCACAATATCTTATACAACACAATCAACACCATATATTATGCTGGGACACATCACAATAAATAATTGATCACTTTAATCAATGATACCAAACATGTAATGGTTTGTGCACTACACAAATGTGTAGTGCACATATCATTTTCCTAAATAAAAAATAAAAAGTCATCTTTAGTGTCTTTTCCGCAACTCCCACACCATTGTTTTTTTTTTTTTATGATAAATTATTATTACTCCCTCCGTGTCAAAATCACGCATATTAAGGATATATGTTAATACATTAACTTTTATAATAAAATTACTAGAATATCTTTGGATATAATTAATGTAGCCTTGTTTTTTATATCTCCTAATGAAATAAATAAGGGTAAATAAAGTAAAATATAATAAATGTTGCATTGAAAATTGTATTGTCCCATATAAAATAAAACAAAATATTTTAACAACTGCCTCAATTATTGTGGAACGGAGAGAGTATATCCTAATTATTGATTGAGCTTGTTGTTTTTTTCCCTCCACCACACTTATCTTTTTATTATTATAATAATTTATTACTATTTTCAACGTGACTTTGACTAAGGTGGCGGCGGCGGCGGCGGCGGCGGCATCCATAGAATTAGTATTATCAATTATGCCAAGAAATTATTGAGAAAGTGGTGGGTTCCATTACCAATTTGTTTGTTTGTTTTTTTTTTAATTTTTAAAGAGAAATATGATCAAATTGCAACAAGTTGTCTGAAACTTGATCGATAGAATTAGTATTATCAATCCCCCAAAACCAAACCAACATGATCAAATTCAAAGTTCCATTACCATTAGAAACATGATCCATAGAATTAGTATTATCAATCCCCCAAAACCAAACCAGCTCAGCACCTAACTTTTCCTGCAGAAAATCAATCAAATCAGCCAAGACTTTTAGCTAACAGCCAAAACAAAGCCACCCCAACCCCAAATCAAATCAACATCTCAAAACCAATTTGCAACAAGTTGTCTGAAACTTCAATCCTAGTACCCAGTGCACTTGCTAGCAACTCTGAAAATTCCGAAAATAGAAACCAGATACCTAATCAACCCCAAAACAACCAAACCCTCTCTACTACAAACCACCACGATTTACTAATTCCAGAACCACCAGGCAACCTAAACACTACCCTGAAAACCTTCAAAAGACTGAAGCAGGAAACAAACAGGCCTCTAAGTGATATCACCAACTGGGAGCACTGTCTGGGAAAGAGGAAGCAAGAGGATGATGGGAAAGCATCACCAAAAAGGACAAGGATGGAAATCACAGATAACCTGGTGGAGTCTGCTTTGCAGCACCACCAGGAGCCATGAATCTCTTATCTTGGAACTGCAGGGGCCTAGGAAACCCCAGGGCAGTTCCCAGCCTCAAATGCCTAGTCAAAAGTTCTTCTCCCTTTATCCTCTTTCTTTCTGAAACAAAATTATCAGTTAATGCAATGAACAAAGTTAGAATAAAATTAGGGTTTGCCTATGGTTACCATGTTCCTTGTGTTGGAACTAGAGGAGGACTCTCTTTGTTATGGAATGACTCCACTTCAGTCCAAATTGTTACTAGTTCTCTTGGTCATATTGACTCCACAATCACTTACAATAACAAAGTTTTCCGTTTCACTGGCTTTTATGGCAATCCTGATCATACACTAAGACACCTCTCTTGGGATCTCCTTAGGAGATTATCCACTTCTTCAACTCTTCCTTGGATCTGTGCAGGTGATTTCAATGAAGTTCTTCACGTCAAAGAAAAAACTGGGGCTGTTATTAGGCCTAGACACCTTATGGAAAATTTCAGAAATGCTCTAAATGATTGTGATCTTCAAGATTTGGGATACTCTGGAGCTAGGTTTACATGGAACAATGGAAGGCCTAATGGAAATGTAAAGGTTAGACTTGATAGAGCAGTGGCAAGCATTTCTTGGATCAACATGTTTCCAAACTTCACAGTCACTCATTTATCTGCTACTAGGAGTGATCACATCCCCATTCTAATCTCTGATTGTCCCTTTTTATGGAAGAGCAGGAGCACTAAGAGTTCAATCCACAGATTTGACCCTTTCTGGCTTCAGGATACTGAGTGTTTTGAGATCTCTAAGGAAGTTTGGGAGCTCTCTCACCATGGTCAGGCTCATGATGTTTCCAAAGGCATTGGGGAAGTAAGGGACTCCCTCATCTCCTGGAGCTCCAACAAGTATGGGGAACTTGGTAAGAAGATCAGAAAGCTACAGGACAAGCTCTACAGTATGCAGCAAATGGACAGCTTAGACATTTGTGAGGAAAAAACTGTTATGCAGGAACTTGATCTCTTGTTGAACATGGAAGAAGATTTCTGGAAACAACGGGGTAGATGTACTTGGCTAGCTTCTGGGGATAGGAACACCTCTTTCTTCCACACTCAGGCCTCTAGAAGACATACAAAGAACAAGATTGAATCTTTATCTGTAGAAGATGGAACAGTCATTGATGATCATGCTGGCATGAAAGCCCTTGCCAAGGATTTCTATGAGAACATTTTCACTTATTGTGCAGGTACCATGGACAGAAGTTGTCTGAATGCAGTGATAGGAAACTTACCCTTCAATCAGATTACTCATGAGCAAAGTTGTTATCTTCAGGAGTCTTTCACGGAAGATGAGGTTGTCAAAGCTCTTAAGAGCTTGCCTGGAAGAAAGAGTCCAGGTCCAAATGGTATGCAGGCCATTTTCTTACACAAGCACTGGCACTTCTATAGGACTGACTTGCTCCCCTTCTTTCTGAATGTTCTCAATAAAGGAATGGATTTCTCTGATGTTAATGATACCCTTATTGCTCTAATTCCTAAGATCCTGCAGGCTTCCACCCTCAAAGATTTTAGACCCATCAGTTTGAGTAATACTGTGTACAAGGTTATTTCCAAAATACTGGCTAACAGGCAAAAAAAGACTTTGGAGACCATCATTGATCCAGCTCAGAGTGCTTTTCAAAAAGGTAGATTGATAACTGACAATGCAATTGCAGCTTTTGAGGCTTTCCATACTCTCAGTGGGAGTGGTACCGGTGGTAAACACCAAATGGCCATTAAATTGGACATGATGAAGGCTTTTGATAGGGTGGAATGGGATTATCTAGAACTTGTACTCACTAAGATGAACTATCCTCCTAGTTTCATCAAACTTATAATGAGATGTGTTTCCTCAGCTTCCTTTCAGGTACTTGTCAATGGGCATCCATCTTCTAAGTTCAGGCCTACTAGGGGAATTAGACAAGGGGATCTTTTATCTCATTTCCTATTCATTATCTGTTCTGAGGGGTTCTCTGCACTGATTAAGCAATCAATACTCAATGGTTTTTTCACTCCTTTCAGATTTGGGAAGGATGGCTGATGTGTAACATTTATATGATAAAAATTACGATGTTTTATATACGTTATCGACTATTTTTATATAAAATATAAGTAATTATAACGAGATAATCTTATAAAATATTAATAGCTATGAATAAATCTAAATACTATAAAAATCTAGTAAAAATGATAAAAAGTTATAAATTTTGTACCGGGTTAATAACCGGAGTGTCGTGTCGATTCACGTGGGTATTTTTGGTATTTTACGGACCTTAGGTAAACCAAGACCCCGAGTGATGACATTTTGTGGAGTAAAATCATATCTTTTGAAGGAATAAAGGAAGTGCCACGAGACTTAAAGTTCAAGTGGATCAATGGTTCGTGACGCCGTATCAAGTTATATTTTCGACGAACAAATGGCCCAGCAAAAAGGCATTTTCTGAAAAGAAGTCTTCATGGAAGTTATAGATCTCCTCAAGAGCTTTCCAACGCATCTTGAATTATGTCATTTGGAGATCCGAGCTCAAGTTATGATTTTATCAAATTTCGGATTAAGATTGGAAAAAATCTATCCGGATCGATCCGGATTTACTTCGGATCGATCCGAGGAAACATCATGATTACCCAAAGCATGTGGCCCTGCGAGAGAATAATCCTGGGATAAGATTTTTTATTCCCGGATCGATCCGGCCCTTTCTCGGATCGATCCGGCTTGGGAAAATATGCCTATAAATAGAGCAGCTTGCAGGCACATAAAGGGGGTACCAAATATATTTTCTTCACCTCTTTTTAGTAGTAGTAGTAGTATGTATATATATAGGCCTTATGCCATAAATAAAGTAGTATCGTTATAATGCTCGAGAAATTATCAGAAGATCAATGTTGTTGAAGTTGTTGTAGCATCCGGAAGAATACAGCTTCTGATTCAATCGTTGTAATCGGGTAAAATTCCTAAAGTATTTATGTTTGTTTTGTCTTTTTATCTTTTCGTATAATGTTAGTAGGCTAAATCTAATAACTAGCCAAAGTTATGTAATCGTTTTATTTCGATCTTTTCGGTAAAGGAATGTTGTCTAAGTAAAATTGAATAAAATTGAGTTAATTGAATCTTTTCCTATTGATAAAGTTTGACTTGAAAGAATTCATAATCTAATTATGAATTGACACCTCGTAATTAAGTTATGAACTCGTTAATAGAAAAACCGGAGGGTAAAATTGGCCGAGTGAAAACGTGACAACGGAACAGTTTTCCTACCCGGGGGCGATTTGTCCTAAAAAGATGAATCTTATTAAAATTTGTACTCAAGATCGTAATAATGTTAAATTCATCGGTTTAATTGAAACTTAAACCGGAAAGTTGAATCGCCCGGCCTTGACAACCGGAGCCTTTAAATAAAATTGACCGTTTGACGAACGGAATGACTCCTTTTTATTCAAAGGTAGAATCGTACTCGGGACTGTTCGAAAAACCGTAACGAGTTGTGGACTTTGGACCGATGACAATGGACATATGACAATTTCACACACTAATGTGAGGACGAATTGTTAACCTTAGGAGTACACCGTTTCATTTACTCAATTGAACCTAAAGATCGAGCACATTCCATTCACTGAAAAGATCGTATAAATCAATTATATAAACTTTGGCTAGTTCTCTAATAATATATTTGGCATCTATATATTTATATATATATATATATATACTTTGCAACTTATGCACATCTATATATATTTATATATCTATATATATTATATTAGAATAACTTTTAAATTACGTATTTATTTTATGTTGACTAGAATAGTAGTGATCCGTGTTATAAAATTGCGGTTTAGATCGAGTTAATAAAAGCTCTTTGGTGTTTAACCACACTTAGAAGAATTACAAAGTTCCCTGAGGATACGATACTCTGACTCACCATACTAGCACTACAGTTTGACCCGATACACTGTCGGTTAAGGACTGGTATTAGCACTAGAAAAGGCCACGTCAGCTTTCTGGCGCCGTTGCCGGGGAACGACGCTAATTTCTTTTTTGTGTCTATGGTTACTACTTATATTAGCTCAAAATTCTCGAGAATAAGTCAACACTTTTCTTATCTCATTTCTAATTTTATTTTCGTTGGTACTTACCTTAAAGGTAAGTTACCAAAATTTTTTTACTACTATCAATTTCGTGTTATTTTCTATTTTCGTTAGTTGATGACCAGAAGTGGTAAGGCCCCACTCACTCCTTATAAGCCTGACATAAACACTTACGAAAGGCAGTTAAGAGTAGAGAGAAAACGTGGTCATACTAGTCGGGAAATCCCGACGAATCATCTTCAAACGAAATACGAGAATGGTCGAAATCGGTGATGAAACACACGAACAAGGGTGGAACATGCTCTAGGGCATGGACAAAACCCCGTTAACCTTAATAATCAAAATAATAATAATAATAGAAATAATCGAATCGGAACCGAATAATCGTAACAACCCAAGTAAACCCAAGGCCTATCCGTGACCAAACCATAAGAAGAAATCGGACTAATAATCCCATACTTTTACCTAATGAAGGAGCGAATAATTTCGAGATTAAATCTCATCTTTTTGGTTTAATTGACGCAAGAGCCCAATTCCTAGGAGAAGATGATGAAGATCCGCATCATCATCTCTATCTTTTGAAGAAGCGTGCAATACAAACCAAAAGTCAAGGTGCTCACAAGGAATTAACAAGGATGACTATGTTTCCTTTTTCTCTAAAAGGACGAGCCCGAGATTGGTTTATGTCTCTTCCGCATCATTCACTTACAAGTTGGGAGGAGATTCAAACCGAATTTCGAAACAATACTTCACTCTGGACGGAATTTGGAATTAAAAGTCGAGGTTGCTAATTTTAGACAAGGATCTGAAGAAACGCTTGGGAATGCGTGGGAAAGATTTAAAAAATTGCTAAGAGCGTGTCCCGACCATGGTTATTCCTTAGATATGCAAATTCAACTTTTCTGTCGTAAATTAAGAAAAGATTCACGTGCTGATGTAGACCATGCATGTGGTGGTTCTTTAATGATGAGTGAAGCTCAAACGAGTTTACGATGCTATAGAAAAGATTTCCAAAAATAACGAATGTGGGAAACCGGTTCTAGCACCGGAAAAGTAGCTTTTGCGGGAGAATGTACGTCTAATACGGAAGTTCTAGCACATTTAGAAAATTTGAGTAGGAAATTTGATGGATTACAACGAGAATAAGAACCAAAGTTCGAGAAAATAGTACACCAACCGAATACTCAAATCGGGATAAAATACCACTAGGGATTGAAGAACCGACGGGATGCTCAAGAGAGGAGGTGAGTTTTCTTCGACAAACATAGAAATTTAAACAATGCTTACTCAAACTCGTTCAATGCTATTAGAAGAGATCACCCTACTTATCGATGGTCCGAAAACCCTAGTAAGCAAGGACAACCGCCGTATCCGAGTTCCATATAGGAACTTGAATAATAATCAAGTTTATCAAGAAAACACATCTAATCGAATTTACAATCATTACCTAGATCCTATCCTCAACATACCACTCAAAGTATACCGGTAACTCAAAGTTCTACTCGGCTATGAGAAGGAGTTGAAAAATGGGAAAAACTAATGGAAAATATGATGGGTGTAGTATCTACTCAAGCTAAAAATATAGAAACGATGGTGACTTCTATTGGTACGATCACTAAGGACATGAGTTCAATGAAAACATCTATGAGCGGACATGATACCGGGATGAGAACGATAGAAGCCTCATTAAGGAATATGGAAGATCATTTGAGTAGGGAAGGTGAACGTAATAACAAGCAGACCCCGGGAGGATTACCAAGTAACACCGAAAGGAACCCAAGAGAGGTAAATGTTGTAGTTACGAGAAGTAGGAAGCTCGGTGGAAGTAATGGAGTTGAAAACTTTGGGAATAATGAAGTAGAAGATGACTTAGATGGTAAGAATGATAGAACTAAAGATGAACTTGAATTTACAGATGAGGAAGAAGAAATTATAGACAATTTCTTGAAAAGAAATAAAAGTTCGGAACCTGAAAGTGAAAAGGAAAATTGGGTAAAAATCCCTAAGATTCTGAAAGATCCCATGGATAAAGATTTAAGGACTTTATTTAAGGAACATGTTAGAATGGAAAATAATGAAAACAAGGATGAAAAACAGGAAGAAAAGAAGGAATCTGAAGTAGAGATTGATTCAGGGAACAATTTAAAAGAAAGAATTCAAGAACTGAAACATGGCGGCGAGTAATACTCAAAGGTTTAAGGAAAAAGGAAAAGAGAAACCGACAAAGGAGCCAAGGGTCATAGATCTAGAATCTTTACCTTACCCTCCTAAAGATCAAATCAAAAAGGCAAAAACTGATAAGAAGTATGCTCGTTTCCTTGACACTTTTCGTCATATTCAAGTTAATATCCCCGTTATCGAAGCTTTGATTAATATACCGCCTATGGAAAATTTACGAAAGAAATTCGTCAAACAAGAAAAAATTAGAGGAATATGAGAACATATGCCTAAATGAAGAATGTTCCGCAATTCTGCGTTAAAGCATAAGTTACCACCTAAAGCGAAAGATCTGGTAGTTTTACCATTCCGTGTGAAATTGGAGGATTTTGTTTAAGAAGGTCTTATGTGATCTAGGAGCAAGTATAAATCTAATGTCTTATGAGGATTATAAAAAGCTAGGCATAGGAAAGCTTACTACGGCGAAATGACTCGCAAATGGCGAGATAGATCGATTAAGTACCCTAAAGGAATTATAAAGGACGTATTGGTTAAAGTAGACAAATTCTATTTTCCGGTAGACTTTGTAGTTATGGAAATGGAAGACGGTTATTCGGCGCCTCTTATTCTAGGTCGTCCATTTCTAGCTACGGGAAGAACTTTAATCGATGTTCGAAAGGAGAATTAATCTTAAGAGTCAATGAAGACGAAGTTACTTTCAATATTTTCAAAGCTATGAATCATGCATCATCGGAATCATGTTCTTTTATAGAAGATATTCATTTCGTCTATGATAATCGGTTACCAACTTTTGAAGACAGATTAGAAGAATGCTTAACTCGTCTATCTATAAAGAAGATGAGGAAGACATTGAAATGAAAGAGATAATTCTTTCTTTAGATACGAAAGTTTTACCTTTAAACCACCATGGCATAAGTACTTGGAATTAGAACTAGAAGGACCAGTTCTTAAATCGTCAATAGAAGATCCGCCAAAGAACCTGGACTTGAAACCATTACCTTTAAATGCGAAATATGCTTTTCTTGAAGCTGATAATCTATTACCGATTATTATTTCATCAACTTTAAGCGAGCAACAAGAAGATCAATTACTTAGAATGTTGAAAAAGCATAAGAAAGCTTTTGGATGGACGATTCTTGATATTCGAGGTATTAGCCACGAGATTTGCGTTCATAAGATAATTCGAAGGAAGATGCTAAGCCTTGTATTCAACCGCAACGCCGCCTCAACCCAAATTTGCGGTTAATTGTTAAGAAAGAGGTCATTAAGCTATTAGAGATGGGAATAATTTTTCCCATATCAGATAGTGAATGGGTAAGTCCAACTCAAGTGGTACCAAAGAAGGGAGGTTTCACAGTGAAAGAAAATGATAGAAATGAATGGATTCCAACAAGAGAAATTACAGGTTATCGAATGTGCATTGATTTTAGGAAACTAAATGATCATACTAAGAAAGATCATCATCCACTTCCATTCATAGTTCAAATGTTGGAACGGTTAAGTGGTCATAAATATTCTTGCTTCTTAGATGGTTATTCGGGTTATTTGATTTTCATTGCAGCAGGAGATAGGGAGAAAACTACTTTCACTTGTCCTTATGGAACTTTTGCGTATAAAAGAATGCCGTTTGGTTTGTGTAATGCTCCAGCTACGTTTCAAAGATGCATGATGGCTATATTTTCCGATATGGTTGAGAAATTCTTGGAAATTTTTATGGACGACTTTAGTGTTTACGGAGATTCTTTTGGTAAATGTTTATCGCACTTAGAAAGAGTGTTGCAACGCTGCGAGGATACCAATTTAATTTTAAAGCGGGAAAAATGTCATTTAATGGTATCGAAGGAATTGTTCTAGGCCATAGAATCTACGAAATAGGAATTGAAGTTGATAAAGCTAAGGTTGAAGTAATTGAAAAATTACCACCACCGGTTAATCTAAGGACTCTAAGAGGATTTCTTGGACATGCGAGGATTTTATAGGAGATTTATTGCCGATTTTTCAAAGATAGCAAAGCCTCTAAGTCATTTGCTTGAAAAGGAAGTACCTTTTAACTTCGATAGTAAATGTAAGGAAGCTTTTCGGACCTTAAAAACAAGATTAACTACGCACCGGTGCTAATAGCACCGATTGGAATTTGCCATTTGAGATTATGTGTGATGCCGGTGATTTAGGTTTGTAGGAGCGAGTTTTAGGTCAAAGATATAACAAAATTCTCAAAGCTATTTACTATGCATCTCATACATTAAATGCGGCTCAAGTTGAACTATACAACTACGAGAAAAAGAAGCTGTTGGTTTGTGATTTTTGCCTTAGATAAGTTTAGATCGTATATTGTTGGTTCTAAGGTAATAATTTATACGGACCATTCGGCTTTGAAGTATTTGCGAGTAAGAAAGATGCGAAACCACGTCTTCTTAGATGGATTCTCTTACTTCGGGAGTTTGATATTGAAATTAAAGATAAAAAGGGAAGTGAGAATGTAGTAGCGGATCATCTAAGTAGAATGGAAAATGATGGAGAAAAGGGAATAGAAATTAAAGATTCATTTCACGATGAACAACTTTTTAGAATAGATACTCCTTCAACCATGCGGTTATTAAAGAATAGAATTCCTTCTAAGGAAATGTCACCCTGGTTTGGAGATATCATTAATTACTTAACTTTGTGATTATATTCCGTCTCATTGGACTTGGCGACGAGAAGAAGAAATTCTTTTATGACTTAAAATTTTATTCGGGAGGAACCGGACCTTTTCCGTAAATGTTCGGATGGGATAATCGAAAGTGTGTGCACGATAATGAAATTTTAAGTATTTTATCATTTTGTCATGATCGTGAGGCGGGGAGGTCATCATGGAGGTTGGAAAAGCTGCTTTTAAAGTTTTACAATGTGGTTTTTATTGGCCTACGCTATATAGAGATGCTTATAAGTATGTCAAATCCTGTGAATCTTGTCAAAAATGGGGAAATGTATCTAAAAAACATGAAATGCCTATGCAACCTATTTTAGAATGTGAGTTATTTGATGTTTGGGGTATAGATTTCATGGGACCATTTCCTATATCTTTTGGAAAAAGATTTATTCTAGTAATGGTAGATTATGTTTCGAAATGGGTAGAAGCTGAAGCTCTTCCCACTAATGATACCAAAGTTGTTATACGATTCCTTAAAAAGAATATATTTACACGTTATGGCATTCCGAGGGCTATCATTAGTGATAGAGGTTCACACTTTTGTAATAAACCATTTACCAAGATAATTGAAAAATATGGTGTAACGCATAAGTTAGGAACGCCCTATCATCCGCAAACCAGTGGTCAGGTAGAGGTGTCTAATAGAGAGATCAAAAGAATCGCGAGAAAAGACGGTGGATTCAAATCGAAAAAGCGGGCGGTTAAACTAGACGATGCGTTATGGGCATATAGAACGACTTTTAAAACACCAATTGGTTGTTCTCCCTATAAGTTAGTTTTTGGTAAGTCTTGTCATCTCCCAGAGTTGAGTTAGAACACCGAGCCTTCGGGCTATTAAATTTTTGAATTTCGATCCTAAGGTTTGTCGGTGATCATAGATTGCTTCAATTGACGGAACTAGAAGAATTCCGTCTCGATTCTTATGAAAACGCTCGAATCTACAAGGAACGCACGAAATCCTTTCACGATAAGAGAATCTATAGTCGTGAGTTCCGTGTAGGTGATCGAGTGCTCTTGTACAATTCACGTTTAAAGTTATTTCCGGAAAGCTTAAATCAAGATGGACGGGTCCATTTAAAGTAACGAGAGTTTACAAATGCGGAGAGCCGTTGAACTAAGCGATGGAAATACAACTTTTATAGCCAATGGCCATAGAGTAAAGTTATTTGTGGAAGGAGAAGGAACCGCACCGAAAGAAGAAATAATGCTACTAGCGATCCTCCGACAAAGTAAAAAGCGAGAGAAATCAAGAAAGCGAAAAGTAGAGGAACTAAATTCACCGAATACCGGGTGCTATCTATCTTTGCTCTACTTTTCTGCGTTTTTATTTATGTTTAAATTAGTTTCGTCTTTTACCGGATAGACGTAAAAGAAGCTGGATGTCTTTTTTAGATAGAATAGGAGTTTTTATGTTGCTTTTGAAATTAGGCTTGGATAAAGATGTCGCGTTTAAAATAGAAGCTTCGAGTTTTTGAGAAAAACAAGCAATTGTTGAGAGAGATCGGATCGAAAGAACTATGTAATGGAAAATCGAGAAGTTCGATAAAGAGAAGGGCAAAGTTTTTAAGAAGGTGTAGAAGGTTTGTGGAAAGAGTGAGCATGAAGGGAAATGTAGGAAAGCACAACCAAATCCCGGGATGAGTGTTTGAATGTTGTTAAGAAGGGAACGATTAGGTGGTTATCCGAAAATCCCGATGGAGATCAAAGGGAAAATTCGAACGCCTCATTTCTTAAGGTTAGGTTGATAGAACGTTACATCAGAACTCTGGAAGATTTAGAAGTATTGGAATTAGGACCCTCGTGAATTTTGGTAATACTTATAAAATTTTTATATAACTTTTGAAAATTTTATAAATAGGATCTTTATGAAATTACTTAAAAGTTTTATAAAGTTTTTATAAAAAGTTTTTTTTTTATTTTTATTTTTGTAGAAGTTTTATTAAGTTAAAAAAAAAAAAAAAAAAAAAAGTGGTCGGATCGATCCGACCTAACCCCGGATCGATCCGGAACCTGAAAAAACCTAAAAAAGGGGCGGGGTCTCTTCTTCTTCTTTCTTCTTCTATTTTTCTAAAAACAGCCGCCCCTCCCCTTTTCCCCTCAATTCGAATTTTTTCTTCAAATCATCACACAACATCACCATTAAACTACCCCACCTCTTATACTTTTCTCATTTTCCATTCCTCTCTTCAAAGTTGCATTTAAATTGAAGAATTTTTCAAGGGTAGCTTCAACTTTTATTCCGGCAAAATTTCCATCTTTTCCGGCCAAATTTCAACCTTTTTAAGCTTTGTAAGGTAACATTGTAGTCACTTATTTTCTTAATTTCGTTTTTTTTGCAATTTTTTATTTTCAACTGTTTTGTCACTCACATTTGTACTGTTGTTTTGTGTTGTTTTGTTGTTTTGTGTTGTTTTGTTATTGTGTCAATATCGTAGAATGGCCGAATCATCGAAAGCTAGTAAAAAACGCAAACCGCATATCCCTACCCAAATTCCGAGTTATAGAAACTAGGCCTTTAACGAGAAGAAGAATTGGCGAGTTAGTTTTGAAAGAACCGCGTTCGTTGCGGCTAAGAAAGCATTGAAAAATAAATTTGGACAAGTGTTTAGTTGCAATAGAGAGGGGTTTGGATTTTAAGGATTTGGGAAGGGAGGTAAAAGAGATTTTTGAAAGGCGACATTGGTTGGAGTTAGCCGGTTTAAGGTCGGGAGAAATTAACACCACCTTAGTAGTGAATTTTATTCTCTCGGTAGCAACTCATAATGCTACGGATGAAGGTGAGTTAACCTCTCGTCAACCCGAGAACTAGGACGGTGCCGTTTACTCCTCACATTATTAATGCTATTTATGGTATTCCCGATATACCGGAGAATGAGGATTATTATACGGTTTGGAATTTGGATGAGCCGGCGAGATTTTGATCATATTGTTGCGGTAGCCCGAATGAGTTAGATCCCATCGCCGTACGGCATGAAAACGAGGTTTTCCTATGGGAAATGTATTCGGGATATGAAAGCCATTAAACGTTTTATCAGTCACACTCTTTACCCGACTCGGCATTTTACATCTTTTGGTAAAGAGGATTTGTGCATTGCTTGGGCTATAGTTAATGATGTACTGTGGATATAGGCGAGTAATGTGTAGAAGGGCCAAGGAATTTGCCCCGATCGCTAGACCGAGCGAGTCACATGCCTTTTCCGTGTTTTATTTCTTCCTTGTGTCGTCGGATAGGAGTCCCCGAGCTCCCAAATGATAATTTGATGATGGTGGATGACACACTTATAGGTCCTAGTTTACCACTTAGGCCGGCGGGGAAGAATAAACTTTTTGGACCCTAACCGTCAACGACCTCGGCCTACTCCATCCACTCTTGTCCCTCCTTCATCCGGTCAAACTCAAACTCAATTTCCGAATACCATCACTTACGACATGTTTCAATCCATGGCCTATGATGTTCATCGTGCTAATGCCAATATGGTCGTTTTTGCGGAAAGGAATAAATTATGGTCCGAAGATTTACGTCAAGGCATAAGAGGTTTATATCAAATGAATATACCGCAAAACCCTACCTATGCCGAGATGGATATTCCGCAATGCCAAACCCAGCCTTATACCTTGCCCGATTTCATTCCACCGATGCCACCTCACTCAGACTTCCAACAAATGCCACATTCTTTTGGATTTCAAACTAGTGGTGTAGGAGATTTTTCGACAGGTACTACGGCAGCTGCGACATCAGAATGGACTGGATCTGGATCATTTGGCCATACCACGACGAGATGGGGAAGCACTTTTTCTGATATCACGAGAGAGATGAGCTCGATGGGACTAGATAGCTCGGTACGGATGTCCACTTATTTTCAAGATCCATCCCAAGAATCGACCCGTTCTCAAGCTATGCCAAGTTCAAGCCACGTCGAGCTGAGTGATGAAGAGGAGTGATTTTTAAACATTCTATGATTTTTGACATTGAAATATTTTATTTTTCGTACAATTTCGTTTTCGTAAAATTTTAGGTTATTTTGATTTTGGTTGGATTTTATTTTTAATACGATCTTCATGTTTTCGTTACATATTTTGGTATTACGTATCGTGTAGTAAAATTTATGGTTATAATAAAATGAAAATGAACAAAAAAATAGGAAGAAAACTTGTCCCCTAGAAAAAACTAGGCATTTTTCAAGCAAAATCAACTCTGTCCGTGAACAAGTAATGTTCCGGATCGATCCGGATTTTCACCGGATCGATCCGACCGAGAGTACCGACCGACAAAGATTACTAGTTCAGAGGCCGGATCGATCCGGCCCTTTCTCGGATCGATCCGGCAAGTACAAAAACGCGCAGAAAAGAGATCTTTTCTACTTTTGCTTGATAGATTTATTTCTATAAAAGGAAAGAGCAACAACCATAAACTTTGCTCATTCTTCCCTTCCTTCTATTTTTAGTCTCTGTATCAGAAATGTCTAACCAATCCTCTCCCTCGGTTAATAGTTACGAACCACATACGCCTGATGGTGTGGTTCCCGAAGGGCATGCCTCTTGTTTTCATAATAACGTCCCGAGACATCTAAATTTCGTCCGTTCTCCTATTCTGATGGAGAAAGGCTTAAACACTGAAAAAATTGATCAATGGGGACGTAATCTAATCCGAGGTTGCGGGTGGAAAAAGTTGATAAGGACTCCCGAGAGGTCGAATAAACATTTCGATTGTTAGAGATTTCTTTGCGTCTCTCACCGAGATAACGACGGTAGCCTCATCTCAACTTATTACGGTTAGGGGAATCGTTATTTCATTTTCACCGAGTCATCATAAATCAAATCTATCAAATTCCACCATGTACTTTTGATCGAAACCCACACTTCGAGTTTCTTTGGGAACTTGGGGATGCGTATAATGTTGTAAATCGTCGCGTAAGCCTTTCGTTCGTATTTCCGTTGTTTGATCATAACTATGATTCTTCAACTCGGCTTTACCCCTCATTTAAGGGCGTGGAAACGCTTCATTAATTCTCGGATCTATCCAACTAGAGATTTTTATGGGGTTACGGATGATGAGATGCCGCCGTTGTATGCATTAAGCGTGGGAGCATACATTGATTGGGGAGTTTTGATTTTTAAGACCGCAATTAATTTTGCGGTAGAAAGACGTAATAGGGGAAGACCGCTACCATTTGCCTGGGTTATCTCTCACCTTTGTATCCAACCGAATCACGTGCCGAGTTTGCTACCGACGAGATTTTTCCATCTCGTGATTCTCGTTAGGATTACTTCCGGTGGATACTCCCGGATGTTCATCTACGGTTTGATAATCGGTTAGAAGTTATGTTGTTAAGTTGGTAGTTGTTTAAATTAGTTGTTTAATCGTTTGTTGTTGTTTGTTACTTTTATTTATAGTTTGTAATAGTGTTTAATATATATGTCATTTTCTTTAATCAAAATAATATATGGTTGCTAAAAATAATAAATAATAATCAAAATCATATAAAATTTTAATTTTATTTGCCAACTACTTTTTATTTACTCACTAAACATCGGGACGATGTCATTTCGTAAGTGGGGAGTGGAAGTAAGTTAGTAAATAAAAATTAAAATTTTCTTATATAAATTTATACTTAATTGCTCAATACTTAGTTTAATTTTTCTTGGAACAAAATAATTAGATAATATATAATTAGTATGAATAAAAACAATATAAATTGGTAAGAATAGATTTTAATTAAGTAAAATAAATTAGATATATTATAAGTATATTATATATGTCAATTTTAGATCTTTATAAGATTTTAAGTATATGTAACTATACATAAATATTATCAAGTAAGTTTCTTATGAAATTTTAGCAAATATACTTATATTTATAATGAATTTTTTTTAGAATAATTTTCTTTGTAAAACGAAATATGAATATGGAATCAGATTAGGAATGATGAGATTTTTGACACCATAAAAAATTACCTCAACCTTGATTAGAGTGATCAAGACCTCACTCGAAATAGCCATTTTTGATCATAACCGACCCTTGGCTTATTTTGGTCTACATTTCCTAAAAATCCCACGAGTTTGTACGTACTTATGAAAGGAGATGATAGCACAGAAGCTAAGGATGGTGTATGCTAAAGAGAAAAAAAAAAAAAAAGATATATATAAGAACGAAGCACCATATTTACAGAGAATTAATCGAATACTGTGTATCTTCCTTATCTTTGATCGACGGATA
Organism: Gentiana straminea; assembly: GCA_036785695.1. Lineage (NCBI taxonomy): Eukaryota > Viridiplantae > Streptophyta > Magnoliopsida > Gentianales > Gentianaceae > Gentiana > Gentiana straminea. The sequence continues at coordinate 3,918,427 of JAVUPR010000085.1, forward strand.
TCGGTAGTAGCTTCCAATGATTTGAGTGCAAGTAGGGTGTTATCTAGAAACGTCCTATATCACTATGAGGTATAAAGCTCCCGATAAAAATTCGAATCATAAGATCTCAAGAATGATTACGAGTTTAAGGAAACCGGACTCGTAATTTTAGATCGAAAGAGTATTACTCCGATCAATCTTGATGAAGCAATGCTTGTAAATTTGATTTTCTACACACACTCACGCTTTTAGTTCTTAATATTGAAAAAAAGAAGAGAGAAAATCGAAAAATAGTTGGAAAAGGAGATATTATTAATCGAAATCGTTTTTGATCAAACGTGAAGGTGTAAGTACGTACGACTTGCCTCTTTCTCTTTTTGATTTCTTTTTCTATCTTTTCGATTAACCAATGTCCTATCCTAAAAAGTATTAGCCATCTTGTCAATTACTTGACTTAGTCTTTGATTCCAAATATTTCATATAAGTTGAGATAGGAAAATAATTCTAGAATTTTAATTATATTTATTGAGTAGATTTTGTGAAATTTCATTTGAATAATAGTTGATAAATAATTTATCGAAGTTATCTACACTTTTTATCTTATTAATTTCTAAGAAAGATATAATTAATATGTTTATAATATTGAAATGATATTTTACTAATTTAAAATTTTATCTACCACTTATATTATTTTTATCGTAATTTTTATATATTATCGCTTATTTTGCTCGAGGACGATCAAAGAGCTAAGTGGGGAGTAGTTGATGTGTAACATTTATATGATAAAAATTACGATGTTTTATATACGTTATCGACTATTTTTATATAAAATATAAGTAATTATAACAGATAATCTTATAAAATATTAATAGCTATGAATAAATCTAAATACTATAAAAATCTAGTAAAAATGATAAAAAGTTATAAATTTTGTACCGGGTTAATAACCGGAGTGTCGTGTCAGATTCACGTGGGTATTTTTGGTATTTTACAGACCTTAGGTAAACCAAGACCCCGAGTGATGACATTTTGTGGAGTAAAATCATATCTTTTGAAGGAATAAAGGAAGTGCCACGAGACTTAAAGTTCAAGTGGATCAATGGTTCGTGACGCCGTATCAAGTTATATTTTCGACGAACAAATGGCCCAGCAAAAAGGCATTTTCTGAAAAAGAAGTCTTCATGGAAGTTATAGATCTCCTCAAGAGCTTTCCAACGCATCTTGAATTATGTCATTTGGAGATCCAGAGCTCAAGTTATGATTTTATCAAATTTCGGATTAAGATTGGAAAAAATCTATCCGGATCGATCCGGATTTACTTCGGATCGATCCGAGGAAACATCATGATTACCCAGCATGTGGCCCCGAGAGAATAATCCGGGATAAGATTTTTTATTCCCGGATCGATCCGGCCCTTTCTCGGATCGATCCGGCTTGGGAAAATATACCTATAAATAGAGCGTACTTGCGATGTGCACATAAAGGGGGTACCAAATATATTTTCTTCACCTCTTTTTAGTAGTAGTAGTATGTATATATATAGGCCTTATGCCATAAATAAAGTAGTATCGTTATAATGCTCGAGAAATTATCGAAGATCAATGTTGTTGAAGTTGTTGTAGCATCCGGAAGAATACAAATTTTCCGATTCAATCGTTGTAATCGGGTAAAATTCCTAAAGTATTTATGTTTGTTTTGTCTTTTTATCTTTTCGTATAATGTTAGTAGGCTAAATCTAATAACTAGCCAAAGTTATGTAATCGTTTTATTTCGATCTTTTCGGTAAAGGAATGTTGTCTAAGTAAAATTGAATAAAATTGAGTTAATTGAATCTTTTCCTATTGATAAAGTTTGACTTGAAAGAATTCATAATCTAATTATGAATTGACACCTCGTAATTAAGTTATGAACTCGTTAATAGAAAAACCGGAGGGTAAAATTGGCCGAGTGAAAACGTGACAACGGAACCCGTTTCCTACCCGGGGGGGCGATTTGTCCTAAAAAGATGAATCTTATTAAAATTTGTACTCAAGATCGTAATAATGTTAAATTCATCAGTTTAATTGAAACTTAAACCGGAAAGTTGAATCGCCCGGCCTTGACAACCGGAGCCTTTAAATAAAATTGACCGTTTGACGAACGGAATGACTCCTTTTTATTCAAAGGTAGAATCGTACTCGGGACCTGTTCAGAAAAACCGTAACAGTTGTGGACTTTGGACTGATGACAATGGACATATGACAATTTCACACACTAATGTGAGGACGAATTGTTAACCTTAGGAGTACACCGTTTCATTTACTCAATTGAACCTAAAGATCGAGCACATTCCATTCACTGAAAAGATCGTATAAATCAATTATATAAACTTTGGCTAGTTCTCTAATAATATATTTGGCATCTATATATTTATATATATATATATACTTTGCAACTTATGCACATCTATATATATTTATATATCTATATATATTATATTAGAATAACTTTTAAATTACGTATTTATTTTATGTTGACTAGAATAGTAGTGATCTGTGTTATAAAATTGCGGTTTAGATCGAGTTAATAAAAGCTCTTTGGTGTTTAACCACACTTAGAAGAATTACAAAGTTCCCTGAGGATACGATACTCTGACTCACCATACTAGCACTACAGTTTGACCCGATACACTGTCGGTTAAGGACTGGTATTAGCACTAGAAAAGGCCACGTCAATGGCCCAAGCTTATCCCACCTATTGTTTGCTGATGACAGCATAATTTTTGCTAAGGCAGACATAGGTAATGCCACTTGTTATGGATATCTTGAAGACTTATGAGCTTTTATCTGGTCAAAAGGTGAACTTATCCAAATCCAATATCTATTTCAACAACAAGGCTGGAAGACACTGTCAAGAACCCTATCATTCGGGCCTTGGAGATTCCTATTGGAAACTCAAAAGGGAAGTATCTGGGCCTTCCATTCATGATTGGGAGATCAAGGTATGATGTCTTTAAGTGCATAAAAGACAAGATATGGAAAAAACTGAATGGATGGAAGGCAATGTACCTTACTACTGTTGGGAAAGAGGTTTTAATAAAGGCTGTTCTACAGGCCATACCTGTCTATGTGATGCAATGCTTTCTCCTCCCAAAGAAATTACTAAATGAGATTATTGTTATGATAAGAAGATTCTGGTGGGGGAAAAGTAGTACTAATGGAAACTCTATGGCTTGGATCTCTTGGGAAAAGCTATGTAAACCTAAGACTCGGGGAGGGTTGGGGTTCAAGGACCTAGGTCAATTTAATCATGCCTTACTGGCTAAACAATGCTGGAAAGTTGCAACTAACCCTCTTTCTCTTGTTAGCCAGATTCTATGCTATAAGTATCACAAGAAATCAACCTTTCTCTTGGCCAAATTGGGCTCAAGGCCATCTTATCTTGGAGGAGCTTACTTGCAGGCAGAGACTTACTTTCTAAAGGAATCAGGTGGTCTATTGGAAATGGGAAGTCTGTCAATATTTGGAACCAACCCTGGGTACCTTTGGAGCCCAGACTATCTGTCTCTACCTTTGGGTCTCACAGTGACCTACAAACTGTTGATCAACTGTTAATCAATGGAAATTGGAACCTACCTTTGATTACTCAAACCTTTCTACCGCATGATGTTGATGTTATCCTAAGCATTCCAATTAGACAACAGAACAATGTTGATAAATTTAATATGGCACTATGAGAAGAAAGGGCATTACACTGTTAAATCGGGTTACAAGCTAGCTCAATCAATCCAGCAACAGATGCAGAGTAAAGGGGAGGGTACTACCTCAAAGGCAAATTCGCAATCTTGGAGCTACATTTGGGCTCTCCGACTACCGCCTAAAGTCAAAGCTTTTGTCTGGAGGCTTTCCACGGACTCACTTCCAATTGGTTCCAACCTTTTGAGAAGGCGAATCTCGGACGGCAAATGCTTGATCTGCGCAAGTGATACTGAAAGTTGGAAGCATTGTTTTTTTAATTGCAGTTGGATCAAAGGGATGTGGAATTCTTACCCTGAATTTCATTTTGTTGTGGACACTGAATTTGATTGCTTCTTGGACCTCTGCTTTCGATTTGCTACTCGGTCTACCCCAAACGCAGAACTATTTTTTCTATTGCTCTGGTTCACTTGGATTGAGAGGAACGACACTATCTTCCAGAATGGATCTGCTTCGGCGCTTCGTATCCCACGACAGGCTGTTATCTTTTGGGAGGAATTTACTAGAGCCTCTCTATTGATTCGCTTGCCAATTTCCAGGGACTGCCCCCAATTAAGTGGATAAAACCAAAAGAGGGTGTCTTGAAAGTCAACACGGACGCCGGAGTTTGATTTAATCATGGAACGGCTGGAATAGTGATAAGAAACCACACCAGGGATTTAACTTCAGCAATTTCTGTTGATCTTGGTGTGGTTGCTTCTGTGGAATTTGCAGAGCTTTCGGTAATTTTTTTGGGTATGAAGGAAGCTGCAAGGATTTGGAGTGGAGAAGTGATTTTTGAATCTGATTCTTCCCTTTGCATTGCAAGAATTCTGTCTGATGATGAAGATCTTACGGCAATGGGTGTTTTGGTCTCTAGAATTTGGCAGATGAAGAGATTCTTCAGTGGATGCAAATTTAATTTGATTAGACGCAATTGTAATATCCCAGCTGATAGCCTTGCTAAATTAGGATTCTCGATCCCTAATTTTCTATCTGGTTATTGTAACTGGGGTATCCAGCCCCCTCAAATTATACTCTCTGCAATTTTTGCAGATTCTTAAATTTATGAAATTGTTTGGTTTCAAAAAAAACATGATCAAATTGTTATTCCTTATATAGGACCACTACTTATATTTTCTTTAATGAATACTTAATTTTTTTAAAACAAGTGGACTGAAAATAAACAACAAGAAAGATACAATATAAATCAGGCCAGTGAAAAAAATAGCCGTATTAAGTATATTTCGTAAGCTCAAATCCACTATTCGTTATCCGAAATCGATTGTTCGGTACTTTGTTTATTTTAGAAATTATCATTTTATTAACGAGCCTCAAAAGAGGTAGGCAAATTTACAGCATATTTTTCAAAAATGTGCTTCTATCTAGTATCATAGACTATCATAAGTCTCAAGGCCTGTTTGTTAAACCAACTTAATTTCATTAAGCACTTATTCTGAATGAACAAACCAACTTAATTTCATCAAGCATTTATTCTGAATAAAATAAGAGATAATTATTTTAAGTAGTGTTTGATAATGATACAACACTCCACTTACTTAATTAAGAGAATCAGAATTTGTTAGCAAAAATTTCAGCGATGAAATTGCCGCTTATATCTGAAAGGCAAGCCACGAAAATTCACTCTCCCCGTCCTTTTTACTGAAGTCCCCCACGTTCAGTAAAATGTTGACAATTATAATTTTTTTAATAAATTTATTACGTAAACATTGATTGTTTTATTTATATTTGAATGGAGAACTTATTGTCTGACATATGTATTGTATAACTATATTAAGCTATATTTACATACTTTTTATATTTTCATCCATCATTCTCTCTCCAAATAAAATAAATACTCGTATTCATTTACTTAAAAGAAGTGCGTATATATATACACACATACGATAAATTAGTTTTTTTAGGAAAAGGTTGTAAAGGACGAGTTTACATCTTATTTGTGAAAAAATGACAAGAAAGAAATACACTGGTTGTAAAGAACAAAAAGTAATGTCATTCCAATATTACCCTTAATATTTATTTTTCTAATTTTAAATGCTTGACGATGCTGGGTTTCGTCTATGAATAAATCCGGGTCGTTTAATCTAGGGATGATTGAATCAAGGATGATTTTGGGGGTGATTTTAGACTGAGCCTCAGAGTCTCTCTCAGGTTGCCTACGTATCCTGTAATTGTCCAGGAATCAAGTCACACGTAGTTCCCGGAAGTGTATATTTATAGGGAGTTCATTACCCTAACCCTAAACCATGTCGGTTTGGGTAAAATGCAGTATTAGCCCTTTGGGCTTTTACTAGCTTATATGGGCTTTACCCACTCATGCAAATAACCACATGGATAATGGGTCTGCGTGTTTAGAGTGGACTTTGTCCGCACCCCGAGCTTTCCGACTTGCGGTATCGAGATGGCCCATCGTCTCGGTTCTCTGGTCACGTCGGTTGTCGATGTCTCAACTCGTAACTCGACCCTTGGGCTATCACTTATTCTCGTTTCAGGAGGACTATCTAGTGACGCCACGTGGAGGTGCGATATTCGGTATCGTCATAAGCCCCCCAGATCTATCTGAGCTCTTGAGGTCAGGTCTGATCTGTCAAAGGTGTATCTCGGCCACTGTCATCCAATGCTCTGAACTTAAATCTGCCCTGCGGACTTACTTCCCGTGGAGTCCGACATACGGACTTTCCATGTCTGCTTTGCAGACTTTTTTGCCTTAGCATTTTTTGGACTTTTCTTTGTTGTTGCGTAGTAGAAGAGATGCCCCTGGCTGTCTCCTTTCGTTTGTCGAAATCGATGCCCTTTCGGCTGTCGATATATATTTCCGGCTACGATGTCCTAGTAATTACCGTCTAAAAAGACTGGTAGTACGTAACTGTCGCTCCGGATCTCGGTGTCGTGGTGTTTCTTTGTAGTTCATGACTCATGACACATGACTGCCGAGAGATTTGGACACGATCCGAACTCGATGCCTTAGCTTTTTGGTTCCATGGAACTTTTAGCTTCACGGGCTGTCGATCGAAATGATCATGTTTCCCGACCTCGATGCCCTAGTAAATCCTATCCCTTAGGAGTCAGATTACCCTGCTGTCGATTCGGACTTCGATGCCATTGCGTGTTCGTCCCATTAGGACTTATAGCCGTTAGCTGTCGACACTGAAGGCGTCCGACTTGCGGGTCCTCGTAGACCGTTGAGTAGATCCTTTGTGGAGTGGATCCTCGAGATACGCAAGATACTAGCCAAAAAGTCGCAATAAACATGGGGATAGTTCCCGAAATAAGAAGGCTCGTCCCGCCATGCTTGGCTAGGCGAGTTTCCGAAATAAGAAGGCTCGTCCCTCCACGTTCGGCTAGAAGAGTTCCCGAAATAAGAAGGCTCGTCCCGCCGCGCTCGGCTAGGAGAGTTCCGAAATTAGATAGGTCGATCCCGGCGTGGGGAGAGTTCCCGAAATAAGAAGGCTCGTCCCGCCACGTTCGGCTAGGAGAGTTTCCGAAATAAGAAGTCTCATCCCGCCACGTTCGGCTAGGAGAGTTCCAAAATAAGATGCCGAGTCAAACTCGGACTTATTAAATATTCGCTCGAGAGAGCTCCAAATATGATTCCGAGGCCGAGCTCGGTCTTATAAAAGATGATGCCGAGCTCGGTGATGGATCAAGGAGTGATGGTGGTCAAGTTAATGGCAGAAACATGCCAGAAACGCAGTCAGATCGCTGCGCTGCCGGATAAGATGTGGTACACGTTTCAGAGGCGTACCAATCGTCATGAGTTCGTGTCGCGGGGACCTTCATCTCATGGGAATTGGAAGCCTAGGTTTTTCTTTCTCCGACATGGATCAGATAATCCTTATATCGGCTCATGGAGGTCGAGGGACGGAAGGGATGACAAACTGGGTCGTGAAGCCGCACCCAACGAGGCTATTTCTCTCGAGAGATTCACGTTCGTGGTGACTACACTGGACCTGAGTCTCCTTTACGACCTTGCCCGTCTCAAAGAGGCGGGACCCGTACCTTACATAAGCCTTCCTGCTATCGATCAAGAAAATTGTAGGAAACTTTATTATTTTGTTGTTAAATCTTATTGCTCTTTGAAGTTGTATCTTTGCTATTTCTGATACTGACTCCTTTTTCATTTGTGTAGTGGGCAGATTCTCGAAGGTCGCTGTCCCAAAGACTTCTGCGGTAGCTACTGCTGTCAATGCACCTAGGTCGAGAGCCATTCCCCCAGTGTCAGAGGAGAGATCTGCTCATGTGGATGGCTCGACTGAGGGTGTCGAGACAACTACCCTTGTCGCACAACCGACTCCGCCTTCTACCTCGGGGGGACTCACCCATGAGCACCGGTCGATACGTGAAGAAGAGGATGTTATCGAGTTTACTGCCGGAGGGGGTGAAGAGACTTCCGGCTCTGAAGCAACCCGGTTGCAAAAGAAAAGGTCGGCTCTCGAGGAGCTGGTTAGAGACCAGCAAAAACAAGCTAAAAAGGCCAAAGTCATCAAACCCTCTCTCGATCTTGCTGTCTCGGGTGAGATGTCGGCCGACGATGTCAAGAAGCTGGACGACCAGGTCCTGGCCTCTTCCCTCCGAGAACTGGGTCGCGTGGTAAACGCTAACTCTTGTCGATTTCTTTTTTTTTTTGTACCTCTCGAAGCGTATGCCTTAACTTTTCCTTTTTGGCAGCACTACTTTATGAGTCGAGAGGCTTCTCGACGTATGAACGTGCCGTCCGAGACTGAGGAAGAGCTTAAGACACAGATTCGGAGGTTGAACGACGCGCTCGCTATCAAGTCGGCTGGGGTCGCTGGTCTAGAATCGCATCTCAACATTTTCAAGAAAGAAGCTGATGCTGAGATAAAAAGGGTAAAGGAGGAGCAGGAAGCTGTCGTTGCCGAGCTGAGGAGAGATCTGGCTGCGGTCGAAGGGAGGGAGGCTGCTCTGAAAGAGGCTCTCGAGCAGGAATTTGCGCGGGAAGCGGCCACTGCGAAAGAGAGAGATCAGTTGAAGGCCGAACTAGATCAGGTCCCCCGGCAGCTTGAGGAAGCAAGGGCTGCCACGGTTCTTGAGTATCGGAAGTCTGAAGAGTTGGGCAGGGATCTCGATGTAATCATGCAGACGGCCATACTTGGAGGATTCACCAAGGCAGTGGACCAAGTAAAGAAGGTCTACCCGGAAGTCGAGATCGACCAGCTTGAAGAGCCTGGCTGTTACGACCCTGACTCGGAGGCGTTGTACGACATGTACTTCGATGAATTTCAGCAGGGTATATCACTTGCCCAGAAGTATGGCGGCCCTACAACGAGCTCGACTCCCGATAATACGACTTCTGCTACCGTTGTTCCCACGCCGACCCCCGAAGATGCTATTCCGACTCCCAATGCTTCTATATAGTTATCTTGTTTCTTTCGAACTTTGATGTTCTGAACTTTAACTTTGCAACTATTGTAAATTTTATTAACTTTGAGTCGACTTGGGCGAATGTTCACTTTATAATGGCTGGTCTTTTCGACCTGGCCTTAATTTGTTTTGAAATTTCTGCCCTTTTGTTTCTCTATTTGTTGTTATTTACTCTCTCATTTATTACTGTCTTTGGCTTTCTTGCTTGTCGAGCCTCTGGATCTGTTTGCTTCTGCCTTGTCGATGTAATATTGCCCCCCCAAGTGTTTTATCAACTTCAGTTCATAATGCACTTGGGCTCTATATGGCTTTTAGGTCATCTAGTTGCCTTGGCTTTTTAGCCTTATAGGCTTGCTAGATCTTCGAGTTAGTCCGACATTGCGAACTGTCCTTGTCCCGGTCTAGTTGCCCCTTGGGCTGGTTAGACTTCCGACTTGGACGTTTGGCCCGACCCTGCGAACCGTCCTTTGTCTGCCTTATTCGACCCTTAGGTACGTTAGGCTTTTGACTTGGACATTTGACCCGACCTTGCGAGTCTTCTTTGTGCCTTCTGCATTGTATGCTTATGGCGTTGTCGGGAGTTCCGACTTTCGGATTGCTCCATACTTTGTCGATTGTAACTTCGTGTCCTTTTGGACTTAGAATATTACGAAACTAACTTAATAGAACAGTAGAAAAAAGGAACCATCATTTATTATAACAAAGATAGAATTGTCTCATGGACTGATTACAAATCTTATAAAACAAGTAGAAACAAACTGATCGACTAAGGCTTAGACGTAAAATTTCCTCAAATTATTCACGTGCCATTGTCGAGGAACTGTAGTTCCGTCTGCTCGACCTAGTTGATATGAACCTTTAGGGTGGACTTTTAAAATCTGATACGGGCCTTCCCAGTTCGGGGAGAGCGTCCCGATCTCCTTTTGTCGACTGGCTTCGTTCTTCCTTAAGACTAGATCTCCGACCTTGAAATACCTGTATTTTACTCTTGCGTTGTAATATTGAGAGATCTTCTGCTTGTACCTTGCCATTCTGGCTGAGGCCATTTCTCTCCGCTCCTCGAGATTATCCTTCTCCTGTCGGATGTCGGGGTCGTTCGTCTCAATATTATACGCTAAAACTCGAGGGGAAGGAACGCCGATCTCCGCAGGGATAACTGCCTCACACCCATATACTAGGGAGAAAGGTGTTTCACCCGTTGATGAGTTTGGAGCTGTTCTGTATGACCACAGGATGCTCGGGAGTTGCGACGCCCAGTCTCGCCCTTCAGCTTCTAGCCTTTTTTTCAATCCGAGTTTAATCTGTCGATTTGTCTGTTCGACTTGACCATTCGCTTGGGGATGAGCCACCGAAGTGAAGTGCTGGTCGATATGATACTCGGCTAACCACTCTCTAACTCTTCGGTCTTCGAACTGAGTGCCGTTGTCCGAGATTAAAGCCTTTGGAATACCATACCTGCATAAAATATCAACCCATAGGAATTTCTTGATTGTCGCTGCTTTGATATCGAGTAAAGCCTTGGCTTCTACCCACTTAGTGAAATAATCTACCGCAACAACTACAAACTTATTGTTCCCCGGGGCTCGAGGTAGGGGTCCTACAATATTGACTCCCCATATGTCGAAAGGCCATGCTGACGAGATAACATTCATTTCATGTGCCTGTTGATGCGAGACGTTATCGTGAATTTGACAAGAATTGCATCTCTGCACCAAATTATTCGCATCTCGTTGCATTGACGGCCAGAAGTATCCCGCGAGCTTGCATTTCCGAGCTAACATCCTGGCCCCACAGTGATTTCCACAAGCTCCTCTATGGATTTCTTCGAGAAGATATTCTCCCTCGGTCTCAGATGCGCATCTCAACCATGGACTCGTGAATGACTTCCGATAAAGTATGTCGTTGAAGAATGCATATCGAGCCGACTGTAGTCGGACCTTTCTTGACTGTACTTTATCATTGGGTAATATTTGGTCCTTTAAGTAAAGGACAATCGGATCCATCCATGTGGCCTGCTGAGATATCGGCTGGGCCTCTATCTCTTCATTGCTTCTTTCTGTTAGCAACTCTACTAACACCTTTTTACTAGAGACGAAATTCGATGCTTTCTCGGGCACCACAACAGTGTCTTTCCGGTGGCAATCAGACCTCGAAACGGATTCCGATCGGCATGAAATTAGGAGGGATCGTTCTTCCCTCACTTTTCTTCGATGTGACCGGTGGAATCGTTCTTTCGACGGCTCAATCTCCGGGAATAAGCCGCCGAATTGGCAGCTGCTGTCCAGAATCCTGCTGCGTTTTTGGTGCCCGCAGTAACTTCTTTGCCACGATCGAGAAATCAAACAAACTCCGATCGGCCTAAAATTTTGAGGGCTTGTTCGGTCCTGATAATTCTCGAATCGACTAGTGGAAATCTTGTTCCGACGGTTCAATTGTCGGGAATATTCAGCCGACTTGGAACCCGCAGATTAGGGTTTTTCTCGCTTTTTTGTACGTAATCGCAACCTTTAGGCGATGATCTTGAATCGAAACCTACTCCGATCGGCATGAAATTTTTACAGATTGTTCTTCTCTCTGTATTATTTAATATGACCGGAGGAATTTTCATTCCAACGGTTGAATTGCTGGTAACAGGCCGTCGACCCGAAACTGCTGATTAGGGTTCTGCTGCGTTTTTGATACAGCAGCAATTTCTTTGCGACGATCGGGCGATTAAACGAACTCTGATCGGCCTAAACTTTTGAGGGCTTCTTTTACCCCCATTCTTCTTCATTCTGACCGGTGGAATTCTTGTTCCAACGGTTGAAACTCCATAAACTAGCCGCCGATCTCGCTGCGTTTTTGGTGATACCGCAGCATCTTTCCGGCAACGATCGGGTATCTAAACGGACTCCGATCGGCACGAAATTTGGAGGGTTTGTTCGTCCCTCCTTCTTCTTCAATTTGAACGGTGGAATTCTTCTTGCAACGGTTGAAACTCCGGAAATAAGCTCGGATCTGACTGCGTTTCTGGCATGTTTCTGCCATTAACTTGACCACCATCACTCCTTGATCCATCACCGATAGAAGGCCCTCCTTCTAGCGCCAATGACGATGCTGGGTTTCGTCTATGAATAAATCCGGGTCGTTTAATCTAGGGATGATTGAATCAAGGATGATTTTGGGGGTGATTTTAGACTGAGCCTCAGAGTCTCTCTTAGGTTGCCTACGTATCCTATAATTGTCCAGGAATCAAGTCACACGTAGTTCCTGGAAGTGTATATTTATAGGGAGTTCATTACCCTAACCCTAAACCATGTCGGTTTGGGTAAAATACAGTATTAGCCCTTTGGGCTTTTACTAGCTTATATGGGCTTTACCCACTCATGCAAGTAACCACATGGATAATGGGTCTGCGTGTTTAGAGTGGACTTTGTCCGCACCCCGAGCTTTCCGACTTGCGGTATCGAGATGGCCCATCGTCTCGGTTCTCTGGTCACGTCGGCTGTCGATGTCTCAACTCGTAACTCGACCCTTGGGCTATCACTTATTCTCGTTTCAGGAGGACTATCTAGTGACGCCACGTGGAGGTGCGATATTCGGTATCGTCAATGTTGTTTTTTTCCAATTTAATTAATGCGGTTGAGTAACTGCATATTAGATACCGCTTCCGATTTTCATGCCCCATTTTCTATGCGAATTTAAAAAAGAAAAGGAAAAAAAAGGAGCAAATTCCTAATTACGTCTCTTTTATTCCCAAAGAATTGCACACAATCACCTCCTTCAATACCACTCTTTTTATTTTTGCCCACTCTTTTTATTTTTGCCCATGCTGCGAATTTAAAAAAGAAAAGGAAAAAAAAAGGAGAAAATTCCTAATTACGTCTTTTTATCTATTCTACAAGTTTCAGACACTCACGAAAAAAACTATAGGCATACACCAAATTCGATTCAAAATACAAGTACGACGTTACGTCTTTACGTTAACACGTAGTAACACATTGGCACAAGAAAAATGCTGAATGCGTTACACAATCGTGAAATACAGTTACACCGTCGACGAAAATAACATAGTAACAATACGATTAATCAACATTATATGCATCCAATACGTTGGTTCCGTGAACAACATACAACGTAGTAACACCTTTATGCAAACACCCTCAAACATAGTAACACATAATGTACACCCTAAACCATGAACAATAAACCTTAATCAGAAAACCCTACGCCTGAACCCTAAACCCTAAACTCTAAACCCTAAACCTTAACCCTGAACCTTAAACCCTAAACCTGGTCCCTAAACCCTAAACCCTAAACCCTTAACCCCCTAACCCTTAACCCTTAACCCTAACCCTAAACCCTAAACCCTAAACTTGAACCCTAACGTAGGATTTAAGGTTCAGGGTTTAGGATTCAGGTTTAGGGTTCATGTTTAGGTTTTAGGGTATATGTTTAGGGTTTAGATTTAGGGTTTAGGGTTCAGGTTTAGGGTTTATGGTTCAAGTTTAGGGTTAAGGGTTTAGGGTTCAGGTTAAAGGTTTAGGGTTTAAGGTTTAAGGTTTTAGGGTTTAGGGTTAGGGTTTAGGGTAAGGTTTAGGGTTTATGTTTCATGTTTAGGGTTTAGGGTTCATGTTTAGGGTTTAGGGTTCAGGGTTTAGGGTTCAGGGTTTAGGGGTTCAAGTTTAGGGTTCAAGTTTAGGGTTTAGGGTTAGGGTTCATGTTTAGGGTTCAGGGTTCAGGTTTAGGGTTCAGGTTTAAGGTTTAGGGTTTGGGGTTCAGGGTTCAGGGTTCAGGGTTCAAGTTTAGGGTTTAGGGTTTAGGTTTAGGGTTCATGTTTGGGGTTCAGGGTTCAGGGTTCAGGTTTAAGGTTTAGGGTTTGGGGTTCTAGTTTAGGGTTTAGGGTTTAGAATGTACATTATGTGTTCCTACGTTTGAGGGTGTTTGCATCGTGGTATTACTACATCTAAGTGTGTTCATGAAACCACTGTGAAATACGTGTTACTTCATTTGCTCACATGTTGTACCACTGAAAATATATGTAGTTACACCCAAAGAATATGTAGTAGTACCTGTGAAACATGTTGTACCACTGAAAATATATTGTAGTAATAACTAATAAAATTGGTGTAGTTTCAGCAAAAAAAATGTGTTGAAACACACACAACGAATGTAGTCACAACAAAAAACAAGTAGTAACAGACGTTAGATTAGATTAGTACATTTTGTACATTTTTGTTAAAACTCATGCTTGCCATTGGTTACTAGCTTAGTTTTCTGGATTTTAATGTTTGAGTTATTGAATTTCCTACCTAGTGTTTCACAATGCACTAGTGTCGTATTTAAGCTCTTTCCAAATCACATCAACGTATGTCAGCTCTTTTTTTGGTGTAATGTATCAGTCATGCCGACAAATCCAGAAAGGAAAAAAAATTAAAAGGCACTTTTAGTTCCAATTTCCTCCATCTCTATTCACAATATCTTCTTTGCACAACTTAATGAGAAACTTCCTCTCAATCACATTACATGAAAGCCTATGTCGAAGCAAAGAATACAAGAAAGAGGAATATACATCTCCATCTGCATCTGCTACAAGGTTTCTACCCTCCAAGTCAATATCAGTTACATATCCCCAGGATTTGACACAAAGAACTTAGTCGCCGCATTTATGCCTTATTTTCCAAATATAAGCTTAACATTCATTCTTGATGGTGTGTAGTAGTTACTTCAGATCTTGAACTACTTTTCAACCTTGTCGTACCTTCTAATCAATTGATCTAGCATATCATTACTTCTTTTTCCCAACACAATCTTTTCCTCGTCCAAAGCACTGAATAATAGAATGAATGGCGTTCTCGCATGACAATTCGGTGCTTTTCCGTTATCGACTTTGAAATTGCATTATATAAGTAATATACTGACATCAACTTGCACCGGTATTGATCTCTAACCCTGTTTCATATATTTCAAACGTTAACAAGTCATGATATGTAGTAACATTCAATAGAACGTAAACACACGTACACACAAATGCAATGTAAAAATATTGTACTACAATCCACAATGTGTCTACATCGATTCAGTCACATGGGAGATCCAACTCTACTTTCTCAACGAAATCAAATTAGTCACATCCCAAAAATGTAGTAACAGTGCAACATAATGCGGTTACTCTTCAAAACGATGTAGTAACAATAATAAAACCTGTAGCACTAGTTGAAGGTAATGTAGTAACAACGCAAAAAAATGAAGTAACATTTTCATGAACATGTAGTAACAATTCAACATACTTAAGTTGCAGTACAAAAATTGTAGTGACAATCCACAAAAATATAGCCACAATTGACAAAAAATGTGTACTATGAGCAAAAAATTGTAGTAACGATTTTTCCCTAACACGATCCCATTTGTGTACTAACATGTTATTCTCATCAGACACTGACAACACTAACATAACAGTTCAAAATGATGTAGTTACAATCCAAGAAAATGTAGTAATCGTACAACAGACAGTATCACTTGTTCAAATTAATGTCGTAGCAATTCAAAAAAATGTAGTTACAGTGCAAAACATTGTAGTTGCAGTCCCAAAATAGTACTCACAATCCCTACAGAAATAGTAACACTGCAACAACATGCAGCAACATACAAGATAATGTAGAAACAATTCATAAAACTGTACTAACAATGCAAGAAAAATGTAGTAACAATTCAAGACTGTGTAGCAACATTCCAAAAAATGTAGTCACAATTCAAAATAATGTAGTAATAGCTTAATGAAATGTTAAGCTTATATTTCAAACAATGTAGTAACTATTCTTTCATGACATGGTTCCAATTGTGTAACAACACGTGAATATAATGAAGTAAATGCAGAAATTTCCATTATGGATCAGTGAAGACATGTTGTAAATGCAAACATTGAGAACACTGACATTATGCCCCCTAAATGTTTCAAGACATAAGTCGATTAACAACATGTAGCAACAATTTAAAGAACAGTTTGCAATCGACAAATCATATCATTAATATCAGTAGGATTTTTTTATACATGCAGAATTCGATTCAAAATAAAACTCAATTCAGAAGAAAACCCACTTTAATATGCTTAGAAGGTTAGTCACAAAAATTCAGATCATAAGGAATTAAAGAAGAGAAAATAAGTCACAATTTTTGGACGTATAGGAAGAAAATTGACACTTACTCGGCTGCTTTTCCCATTGCCTTTCGCCATCTTCTCCCGTCACTCCAATTCTTCGTCATCGGAATCGGATTTCTTTTTGCTGTATCGCCGAAATAAGAATCCGATTGGGAGGCCACCCTGAATCGCCGGCTTGTTTTTTTCCCCTGCTATTTCCGGTTCCACTTCTGTAGAATCAAATGCAGTTACAAATCGTGGATTGATGAAAACGTGATTTCCGGTGGGAGTTTATTTTTCTGAAAATTGCCGTTTCAAAGACTCACCGGATTCTTAGCAAGCTAAAAGGAATTAAAAATCAGTGTAAATACTCACCCAAATTTTAGATAGTAAAATAAAAAAAATCTTTAATATGAATTAAACCTTTTATTATCATTAAGGGTGTTTGTGTACATCTCTATTTTTTTTTTGTCCTTCCCAACCATATTCTTTTTTTTGTCCTATTTCATCATTTAGCATCTTATATTGTCATTTAGACCCACCACCCATTAGTTTTTTTTTTCCTTTTGACGGAAACGGTAGCACAATTATATACATACGTACATTAATATTATATATATATATATATATATATATATATATATATATATATATATATATATATATATATATATATATACACCTTTGGTAACATTTTGTATTAATGAATATGCCTGGCGCATATACATTGTATTAATTTTCTAATATGCCTGACCACTTTGAACCGTGAACCGGCTCGAACCGGCGAATCGGACCGGACTGTAACCAGCGGTTCGGGTAACCAGCGGTTCGTGTAACCGACGGTTCACCGGTTATAGGGCGGTTCGGTCTTTTAGTGAACCATAACCGGACCGGCAACCGGCGGTTCAACCAGACCAGCCGGAACCGTTCCTAACCGGCTGGAACCGGAACCGGCTCCAACGGCTTTTTTTCCCAACATTTCAAATTCAACCTATAAATATCCTTCATTTTCACAATTTCACTTACACATACTCTCCTCTCAATTCTAAATTTCTACTTCTCTAATCTCAAATTCAATTCTTTATTTGTAATCAAGTTTGCTTAGTTGTTAAAATAAAATAAAATAAAATTTATATATTTTACTTGTACACAATATATATCTCACGAATTTTGTTTTTTATAAACAACTATTTTCTTAAACTTGTAACATTTTATAAAACAAACATATTATACAACATATATAGTCAACTTATCATAAAACTTAATAAAAAAACTATTAAAAAAAAACTATAAAAGACTAAATTTTTTTTATAAAACTACGTTCGCTTTGATCTTTTTATATGTGTTGTGATACAGGATTACATATAAAAGATACGTAGGCAACCGATTTTTCAGTACAATCGTTAAAAAAAATAACATAAAATTTATATCTTACTTGTATACAATATATATCTCATGTAATTTTTAATAAAACAAAATTATTATACAACATATATAATCAACTTATACTTGATACCGAATAAAAACTATTTATAAAAAACTATAGTGCGTTCGCTTTGGTTTTTTTATATTACAATCGAATTTAATCAATAGTAATTTGTTATTATAATTGATAAGAATAAGTAAAATTTTAAAATATAATAAAAAAATCTATGAACTTTTAGAACCGTGATCTGAACCGAAAAGGAACCGTGTGAACCGTAGAACCGCCGGTTACAACACTCGAACCACCAGTTACAACCCTCGAACCGCCGGTTCCGGAACCATGTGTAACCAGAATGACGATACGGGATTTCACTCCTCCACGTGGAATTATGTGGTTGGTCCAGCTGTCGTTTTGGGGAAGTCCAAGCCTCTAGAATCCACCTCGGATCGAATAAGAGACGTGTCAATGAAGACCACAGCAGCCAGCAGATTTTGCAAGTGTCCCATCTCGAACACCCGTGTCGGTGTTATACGAGTCGAGACCAGAATTCCGGCCCAGCTTCACAAGCCCAATATCCATGGGGTTACTTATGTCAATAGACGACACCGCCTTAAGTTTTAGGGCAGAATGTGGACTTATACCTATAAATACACATCTCCAGGAACTACGTAAGGCTCGATTCCTGGACAATACACAGGATACGTAGGCAATCCAAGATACATTCTTGGACTCAGCCAAAACACCACATTTACCACCGTTCGAGCCGAGCATATTCATCCTAACTCACCCTTAGATTACATTTGGACCTATTAAATAGGAGGTGTGTTATTTAGCATCATCACAGAAGTAAAGAAAAAACCAACAGTTCGGTTACGGTCCGGTCCGGTTGATTCATTTGGTCAGGTCTTTCTCTCCGGCGGTTGATTCATTTCACTGCTTTCTCTTTGCAACATTTTCTCAGCAACATCTTGTATTAGATTTTTATTTTTATTTTTTTCCCAACAAAATTCTCCCTGTTCGATAGCCACACTCATTTCGAATTTTTGGCAATTTCATTCTGTTCCGAGTGCATCCTATTTGGCGTGTTCAATAATTGCTCTGTTTTTTCTTCCAATTATTCTATATACGAGGTACGTAATCAGTAATTTTCGTGTAATACAATGAGTAGGGAGTCCAATGGATGTGATTTTCGTTTTTTTTTTCTTCATCACTTGTTCATATGTTTGCATCGTAAGTGCATCAACAAATAATCCGTGCGTTTTGATTACTTCATCACTTTTCGGTTTGTTATATATATTAGTTCCTCAGTTGCCTGTTATGTTTGTTATTAATTTTCTTTTTTCATTGGTAAATTGGAGTGTCTACGTATAATGTATGGATTCATATTACTTGTTTGTCCTTTTTTGTATTTCCACTGTCATAATTCCCATTTTCCCCTCTTTTTTGTCTTTTTAAACCACTCTTCTGTTTTTTTTATCAATGCCGGTATACGACTTATTGTCACTGCTTCCTAAAGTGCTTGCATATATTGTCATTGCACGAGTTCTTATCGATTGTCACTATATGAGTGAATTGTCATTGATTGAATTTGGAAGAAAGAAAAGGTCATTGAAATCACCTTATGCATTACCACAAGTTCATGACTTTTCATGTTACCTCTCTGAATTAATCAAGGTCACTGCATCCATGTTAGTGCATACTATGTAGCATTGAATACACTACAATCTAATTTTGCCACAAATATTTGGTAGGTTTATCAACATCAACAATGTTGTGGGTGTGCTTGCGTGCGTGTGTGAGATTACCGGTGTTTGTTCGTATAATAAACGAGCATAAGAATATGTTTGAATCTGGTTTGTTTAGCTTAACAAACAAACGTACACGAGGTTATACGAGCCACCATGAATTTGTTTGCGAACGACTCTGTTCATTGGAACAACAACTCATTTTTCTTAGTTCTTGCAATTCAATGAGATTGCTCCGGCAACATGAGAGTCCTATACATACGGTACCGTCAATATGTCGACGATACCATCGAACGAATCGAGGATACCACAGAAAAATTGGCAGAATCATTGATCTTTTTGTTGAATTACCATCTCTTCCAAAAGCTTAAGCTGGTGGGGAAATAGATAATTTGTATTATATCAATTAGTCTATATTCAAATTCAAACAATATTATTTAAACAATCTATTGACTCAATCTTATCATTATCTCTAACACTTTTTACTCTATCGTAGGAATCACCGGAGGGTGTTGAATGTATATATACAAACCAGTTAACCCATGTAACATACTGAAAATGCAAACTAATTAATGGCATTTCGCCATGAAACAAACTCCAAGAAGAAAAATCACATTGAAAATGCTTGGCTATCATCATCATGTTCCTCAAGCTCACCATCCACTGCGGAGCCATTGGAGCGTGTTTTTGATTTTGAAAGTAGTGATCCAACGTTTTTATTCCTAATATGTTGTAGTTCAATAAGCGCATCACTGATGTCCATCCTGTCATTTTGTATTTCAGAAGAGCATGAAACTCCTACACGAAAAATCGATAAGCAACAAGACTCGATCCTTGTTGATGTGTAGTTGCTTCTTTTTTCTTCATTATCCTCTACCGTCAAAAGCCGTGGATCGATGATGTCAACCACATGATCATGAAGAGCGGTTTTGACATAGTTATGGAGATTAAAATCTCCAGTAAACATGGTGTCTGTAGGTCTTTTCCCTGTAAACATCTCCAATAAAAGAATTCCGTAGCTATATGTGTCTCCTTTTGTTGATACATCTCCTCCCATGCCGTATTCTATACAAATAAAATGTTAATGACAAAAGGACAGCTATATAATAGTGTAATCTAAAAATGTTATAATTTATGAGAACATTTATTTCATACACTTCTAGTTAAATAGGTACCTGGAGCAACATAACCAAATGTTCCTCTGATTCCGAGTGAGGTGCTTTCTATATCATGTGATATATCATTAGCTGTTGGAAGAAATTTTGCAAGGCCAAAATCACTCACCAGACCACGTAAATGGTCGCCTAAGAGAACATTGCTTGGCTTAATATCACAATGAACGATAGGATTTCCAGAATGATTGTGAAGATAATCCAAAGCTGTTGCGATGTCGATTGCAATGTTTAGCCTTCCTAAAAAACCTAACTTTTTCTTATTACCGACGACAGCTGGATTTTGATGCAACCATTCTTCTAAACTTCCGTTAGGGACATATTCCAAAATCAAAGCCTTGAAATCATTGCCTTTGAAGTCTATGCTAGAACAAGAAGTAATGATTTTTACAAGGTTCCTATGGCGAATGTTTCTTAACGCTTCACATTCTGCCAAGAAGCCTTTGTGTGCTCCTTTCAGCTGGAGTTTAAGCACTTTGACAGCAACTACTTTCTCACTTGGTTTAAGGACTCCGCGGTATACGGATCCGTATTTTCCATCACCGATTAAGTTTTCAGAAGAAAAACCATTGGTGGATGTAAGAATTTCGGCATATGAAATCTTTAGGAGTTGTTTATCGCGCGGAGAGGTCGAAGAGGGCACTGCTCTAGATTTTCTTCTTTGACAAATTGCATATGTACATCCGAATAATGAAACCAAGGCAATAAGGATACATATCAATAGGATTATGATCATATGAGTTGACAAGTTTCCACGTTTTTTTGAATCTTTTGGGCGACAGACCTTTAGATTCAATGATTTGATTCCTCCACAGAGCATTTCATTTCCCACTATTGACAAGGCACTTGCATTTGTGAAGACTCCGTTTAGTGGAACATCACCTTCTAGCATATTGAATGAAAGATTGAGAAAGTTTATGAATTTCAGCGTTTCCAAAGAAGTTGGAATTTCCCCTGACAATTTATTTCGCGATAGATCCATGACTTCAATGCTTTTCAATTGTCCTAATGATGAAGGAATCGTTCCATTTAGGAAGTTACCTTGCATTTCAAGGGTTTCCAACATCTGACAATCACCGATTGATATTGGAATTTCACCAGATAATCCGTTTCCATAAATGCTTAGCGAAACCAAATGTTTCAAATTGCCCACTTCTGAAGGTAGAGATCCTGTAAATTTGTTTTGGTCTAAATTTAACCCAATCGATAGAGAGGACAAACTAAAAACTTCTTTAGGGAGTGATCCGTTTAGATGATTTTGATAAAGATCTAATAATTGCAGGTCAGTGAGATTGCTTAGGGAAACCGGTATGCTACCAGTGAGCATATTTCGGTCCAACCGTAGAATCAATAGCCCTGAAATGTCACCAATAGATGGAGGAATTTCCCCTATAAAGTTGTTCGCCGATAGGAGAAGCTTCTTCAAGTTTATAAGCTTGCCAATGGAAAGAGGAATACTGCCTGAAAGAGTATTACCGCTAACATCCAAATGGTTTAAACCAACAAGCTCTCCAACTCCCTCAGGAAAGCTGCCTGATATGTGATTATCCAATAGAAGAAAAAATGTAAGCTTTCTAGATAGATTAGAAATTTCCGACGGTAGTACGCCTCCGATTTCTGTTCTTGACAAGCTCAATATTACTAGTTTGGTGCAGTTAGTCAAGCTGGAAATGACGCTAATGTCATTATCTCTATCAATACCTAGAGGGTTCTCGTCAAGATCCAACACTTGGAGTTGTTGTAACCTTCCTAGATTTCGTGGGATTGGCCCTATAAGCATATTGGATCCCAAATCTATATGTTCAAGATCTGAAGCATTGGCTAATGTAGATGGAATTGATCCCGAGAAATTGTTTGAATAAGCAAATAATTGTATCATCTTTGGGAGTGTCAACCCAAGAGTATCTGGAAATTGACCGGTTAGATTATTTTGATAGAACGAAAGAATTTGAATTGATGAGATATTAAAGATTTCAACAGGAATAGAGCCTGATATTTTGTTTGTGCCCAAATCTAGATATTGAAGAACCAAGAGCTTACCAAGCTCATGTGGAATGTTTCCACTTAGATTGTTGTCTGATAAATCTAATGCTTCAAGATTAGAAATATTACCTAGAGATGGCGGGATATATCCACTCAAGTTGTTTCCTTCTAAGAAAAGTACATACAGATTGGGCAAAATACTCAGTTGATCAGGGATTCTTCCACTTAGTTGGTTTCCACTTAAATCGAAGATTCGAAGATCTTTGCACATTGTAAGGTTAGCAGGAATTTGTTCTTGAAATGAGTTATTTTCAAAAACAATATGTTGTAGGCGAAACAATCTCCCAATTTCTGGTGGAATTATGCCGTGGAATGAATTTTCATAGAGATAAATCTTCTTAAGAAAAGTAAGGTTTCCGATTGAGGGAGAAAGAGTGCCAACCAAATCGAGTGATGAAACGTTGAGTACAGTCACTCGTTTGTGTCTCTTTCCACATGTGATTCCTTGCCAATTGCAGAAATGAAGTGAATCGTTCCAAGAATTCAGAACTTGAAAAGGGTCACTTTTTATATAATTCTTGAAATCTAGCAAGGCATGAAGGTCTGTCACATTTGAAGTAGCAAAAGAAAGAGTAAGGATTTCTGAGGCAATGAAAAAACAGACAGTATAAGAGCTTAATAGACTGATGATCATATTTCTGTTTGCCATTGAGTTTACAATATCAGAATAAAAGATATTAAAAAAACAAGAAGATGAAAGGCTGCTGAAATTGAAATTGAAATTGAGGTGAAGCACTCAGTTTCTTCTAATGGTCCCCTTTGTAGCAATAGGAAAAAGAAAAAAAAAAAATGTACAAAAACTCTTATTTTCCACAAAGACTTTGGACTAATTTGGCAGAGACTTTGAAAGAGGGTAAGTGAGAAGAATTTGGCCACTCAGTGACGATTGAAAAAATGGAAAATTAGGGATAAGGACACAATTTGGAATATTTTTAAGTAACATGACATCTACATATTTTTTATAGGGAGAAAAAATTGCATGGGAAATTAGGATAAATAATTTTTATGGGAATATTTTTAAGTATACGAAAAGCCTACAAATTTTTTATAGGGAGAAAGGACATTGCATAAATTTTATAGCGAGAATGACAAACAGTGAATCCCGAAAATCGGTGAATCTTTTATAATCCCGAAAATCGGTGAATTTCGACACCGCATAATTTTGAAAATTAGTGAATTTCGAGGTGAATAAGTGAATTTAAACGGAATATTTTTAAACACGAGTGAATTTCGACGTGGATAAATATTTTTATGAAAAGTTTCAAATAATTTTTATACTCAATTGATGAAATAACGTCATTATCCCTAATTTCCTAATTTTTATAGCGAAATGACGAATCGGTGAATCCGAAGAAAATCCCGAAATCGGTGAATCCCGAAATCGGTGAATTTCGATAATGAATCCCGAAAATCGGTGAATTTCGACAATGAATTTTGAAAATTAGTGAATTTCAATAGTGAATTTCGGCAGTGAGTTTAAACAGTGAATTTCGACAGTGAATAAATAGTTTTGTCCTTTATGTAAAAGTTTCAAAAGTCTGTCATTCTACTCAATTGATGAAATATTTTTGTTCTTCTCCATCATTCCCCCTTGAAGAAAAGGTGACCAGTTATTATTATTATTATTATTATTATTATTATTCTCACAATTTCCTAGCATTTTCTAGATACTAAGTAACCAAATGAGATTTGGGAGTTAGTGATGGAAACGGTCGTACGAAAGTCGTATCAAGTGAAATGAATCACATTATAAATTACTCTTTTCGTTTTTTTTATCTGTCGCAGAGAAGAGAATCACACAGATTAAGAAAGTAATTAATACGTCCAAAATATAGTATTGGAAATGTATTTTTTTATTGAAAATGAAAATTCTTTGTTGGTAAAGGAGTTTTTAGTATTGGAAATGTATTTTTTTATTGGAGATGTAAATACTTTGTCGGTAAAGGAGGAAAAAATAATAAATGATACATTGAAAATGTAAAATGAAAGAAAAATATAAACAGAGCAAATTATGAAATGTGACAAATAAAAAAAAAGGAGAGAGTATGTGTTATGGGAAACTTACATTATTGGTCTCTCGTTTTTCTCTGTCGTATTGATAGTCTTGCTACGCCATATCGGTGAACACAACACGACAGAGAAAAACGAGAGACCAATAATGTAAGTTTCCCATAACACATACTCCCTCCGTTTTTTTAATCACATTTCAGAATTTGCTTTGTTTTTATTTATCTGTCATTTTACATTTTTTTTTTTGCTTAAAGCCCCCAGTATCCGAAACTCACTGATCCGACTAATCCGGAGTTCGGCCCGGATCGTGCCTGTATAGTCTGATTCTCACTCAGGGGTAAGGCCTAAACCAAGAAATTTTTTCGATACGCCGCCTCATGCCGGCCATTATTCTCACTCCCTCTATAATTTATCCGATTTTAAGGTTTAAGAAATAGACATCAGTTGAAAGTAATTAATTACTTTCAAATTTCAAAATTATGAGAACTACAATTACTTGAAAGATCAAGTAAGATTTTATTGCATATGCCCTTTTACTTAAGCATTTGTCAGAAACATACATACATTGTACTAACAAGAAAGAAAATTCTGAATTACAATAAGTTTCAGAAATTCAAGAGAAAAGTCCTAATCTCCATAGGGCCAAGTTCAACAGTAAGTTCGGAGGAATCCACAGGGACACCCTTAACCGGTGCAGTATTTGTAACCGTATTTGTATTTGTATCCGTATCGGCTTCTACTCTCCATTGTAGCCTATTTATCTGGGATTTTTCTTGGTTTGCTGATAAGCTAGTCTCTTTTATTGTCTTTATCTACATATTCCAAAAACACATTTTCAGAAGAATCAAACAAGAAATATTGTATCTTTTTGCTTTGTTTCTAAATTTGTGCTTTACGAGAGCACTTGCATCAGTTATTTTTAATAATTTCTTTAATTTAAGGATAAATACATACCGTTTTATCACCAAACAATTTTCGTAGCTCAACTTTGGCTAACTTTGAGTATTCAATATCTTCACCGGCCTATGTATATAGTAGTAATTTGATCAAGATAATTAGTCTTACATATATAAGAAGAGCATTATTAAGTGTCTTAAGACAAGCTCAACGAGAACAGAAAATTTGTGTGGAACGGAAGGCTAAAAGCTCGTTTGATTCTGATTATCAGTACGTGTATAGCATCATGCATAATTTAAAAACCGGACGATCTTTGTTTGTTTCATGTAAAGAAGAAAGATTGTTTCGAAATTACCTCGTATAAATGTGCCAAACGTAGAAGTACGTCTCCATCACTCAATTCCTGCAAACACGATGTTAATACGTATGTCTATATCTATATCTATATATATATATATACATACATGTATATAATTCACCTGCAGAGTGATTAATGCAACATTAGGAGGTAATGTGTAGTTTGAAGCCATTGTTGTGCCCTTTGTCAGATAAGAAGACTTCCATTCTTCTGAATTCTACATATACATGTTCGATATACGAATGACGATTAGCCACGTTGTAATCTTAATCAGCGATGGATCTAGAAAAATTATTCAGTGTGTGCATAAGAATAAAGAAAAAGGCAACTTTCTAAAGGTCACAATTGTCTTTTTTTTTCAAGAGGGATATTCTACGTACTGCAGGGTATATACTTATTGCTGAGCTCACAAAACAATCAGAAATTAAGCACTCGCGTTTTCCTGTGTATTTAGCAGTAATAATGAAAAGCCTTCGTTTTTTGATGTGTATTTAGTAATAGCACTGTAAAATACTCGCGTTTTTCAAAAGGTCTTAGGGTTCAAGATACGAGTGACTATGAGGAAACTTTCCCGCCAGCAGCTTAATTACCTCATGTGTAAATGCTAAGAGAAGGGGTGAATAGATTTCTTGGCCAGTTGTCCTACGCCAACGCGATCCACCACCAAGCTCATTTACGCTCACGTAATAATTTCCGCGGACCTATACACATGAACAGTGTAATAATAATATAAACAACTTTCTTTATGTTAGAGATTGCAGGAAAAAACTTTTATGAATTAAAATCTCTAGCTATATACATTCTCTACATAATATAATGGAAATGAAAAACATATACACGGGAATTTCAAACATTTCATTCTTTGCGTATATACAAAACCATCATTGTAAAAGAGAGTAAATACAGGACCACTAGTAAGTTCATTGCTTTGTTTCAATTGTAATGCTGCTTTGAACGACGAAGGTAAGAGGCAGTTGTATATATCGTGGGAGACGATTGTGAATATAGACCGTGAACACTGTAGCGGCGCAATATCGTCTTCAGGCCAGCGGTGCTACATTCGCCTTTTACAATTTTAGGACACTTAACAGAAGCATAACGTATGACGTTAAACAATAAGCATTCATACTTACAGTGAGTCCATGACAAGTTTTGTTGTTCAAACAGACTGTTTCATTTAGAGCTTCCCCTACTCCTCTTGCATCATCATTCAATATGCGCCTGTACGATACAACGATACACATATATATATTAGCATCATAATAATGATATATATTCACACACACACACATATATGTAGAGAGAGAGGGTTCTTATATAGAACCTATGAAGCATTAGTTCGATTTGGCCATCTTGAAGGCTGGATCCACCGGTGGGGCGATCAACAAGAACACTGAATTCAGAATGGTTATCTGCTGCATATATTCCGAGATTTAGCTGTGAAAAATCGATCAAAAGACTACGTAAGCCCTAATCATCGAAAATCATAACCGCCAGAATCAAAATCAATAGGTTAGATTGGAGATGATCGTACCGGGTAGTAGTTCCCTGCTATAGGTTGAGTAACTTGAAGATTCCAGTCGGTTCGATGATTTGTAATCTGAAATGTTAAAGTAATGTACTTAATATATAAGATCTTGGGGGTTGGGGTGGGGGGTGAGGTGAATGCCTTACCCGTTTTAGAAAGTCCCTTCCATTTGAATCAGTATAAAATACATTGTTGGTGACCATATCAGCTGTTATTTGTGTAATCACCTCTTTCCCTATCCCATCTTCAATGGGAATTGGACCAACCTTCAATTTGAAACAAATAACTTTATCATTTCCAACATCTATCATTATCTTTTACATACACTGATAAAAAGTCGAACTGTGTAAGCATCATTTGGATCAAACTTCGAATTAGTCAGATCAGTTAGTCTCGGGACACTGAGGGCTTTAAGGGAAGTTCTTAATGAAAGATAAAAAGATGGAGATTGAATAAATTTAATTAACTTACAGTAAATTCCACTTCCGCATGTTCTTTATCTTTATACACACGGATGACCTGACGAAGAAAATTTGAAAATTATAACATATCAAAGGCGATTTGATTTGATTTTTTTTTTCTATTATTGAAAATTGAGAATGTAATGGTACGTATACAAGATATATATCGCAATTTAACCTGGTAAATCCACGAGCTGAACTGTTGGTGAACTTCATCGAGAAGTTCCCCGCGAATGATCTTCAAGGGAACCTGTAAGTAGCAAAAATGAGCTCATTAAACAAGTGATGAGAAAAAAAAATATATGTTTGAGATAAGAAGCTAAGTTTAAGATCTATACATACCGAGTTTGAAACGACTGTCTGAGGAGATCCATCAGGTCGAAAAATGTATGCACCAGACGCCTGCATATTATTTTGGATATATATACGAACTTAAACGAGCATTGATTCGTGACCGGAGCTTGAAAAGTGCTTGAGTTTAATTCATTTATTTAAACAAAACAAAAACACGAGTTTGCTCGTGAATGGCTCTGTTTGTGAAAAACGCTACCTGAGAATGTGCTGAATCTCCAGGGTAAGAACCATACCACAAGTACTCTTGCTTTATTGGTATATCAACCTGGTAATTAAAACAACAATACTATCGAAAATTAGAGGTTTATCGAAAGCAACATCGAGGATATGTTGGATGTGGACATTCGGTTTTAGACGTATCGTTATTGAGTAAAAGTGCTCGTTAATTATAGTCATATATACCCCTGTTGCAGAATTCGAAAGCCGTGTAAGCCGTCCCGATGCAGATGAAAATGATAGCTTCAAGTTTCCTGGTCCTACAACTATGGTCTCATTGTTTGAAATATTTACCAAATTGACCCTTCTCCTTTTGCTTTTTACTGCATATCCAACTATGAAAAGTGTTAAAATCAACAACAAAAATAATATAGTCACTACACACTTATAAACGACTGTCCGATTGATGGGACTCATATCAGTCAATGATTTACGTATGTAGTGGGGCTAAAATGTAAATCCGTCCTTTAACTTGGCCTAGTTAGGAATTTATTCTAGAAAATGGATGAAAATTGAAACCGGAGTAAAAAATAGGGGTAAAACTCGAATTAGGCCAAGTTAAAAGGACGGATTTTTACATTTTACGAGACTTTGGGGCAAAATACCTTTTGGAGATTCTTTAGAAATAAAGTAAGAACTCCAACCAAGAGGAGGCACAGATACTTTGAAGAACAGCCAATATTTTGGAGTACTAATATTATTGCCTTCAATTCCTGTATATGCCTTGACATACAAGTTTCGTAAATTTTCCGTGACATCATCCAACGGTACAGATTGACTCTCCACAACGTTCCCTTCGGAATCTTTAACAACGAGACTCGAATCATTCACTGGAATCCTGACAATGTCCGTTCGATCCCATCCAAGTGCATTATATGCCACAACTACCTAATATATATTATTAACAAGTTATGTGAATTAATTATTTAAAGAACAATCATATATATATATATATATATATATATATAGAGAGAGAGAGAGAGAGAAAATGAGACAGAACCCTACTCAGAGGTAAAGATAATATACCAAACTCTTGCCATGAGGAATATCTTGTTCTGTAGGTGGACAATAGCTTATATTCAGTAGTCCACACTGTACATGTAGATGAAAGATGATAATAAGTAAAAGTTTACTAAAAGCACGAACGTGAATACTGTAAAACAAGGTAAATCTGTAAAAATAGAGATCTGAATTATTTAGATCCACTAAAAATCATCTGCAGCGGAGTCATGATCCTCTCTCGTGGCCATTTTTATGAATCCTCGTGTGAGCGTCACATAAGTTTACTTACTTCGTGATTTATATTTCACGGGAGGTCTCAAGTTAAGTCACTGAAGGGGATCGATCCGGATGCTAAGAATTTGTTTCATATCATGGCTCGGAAATTAACTCGTGAACTCTGATCAAACAACGACAAGTTCTAAAATACGGAAAATATACGGTGTCTTTCGGGTAGACAATAGAAACATAAAGAGAATCATAACCTGATTAAAAGTTGGTGAAGACAAATTACTCTGGCTACTCGAACCGGAGATAACAAGAGATAACAAAGCTGAATTCACTACGGCTTCGGCCTGTTTAACGTTAGAGAAATTACAATCGTCGTAAGAAGGTTGTATCAAATATATAATAATGACGGATCCAGAAACCGAACTCTCAGGGGGGCAATATAGTAAAACCTAAAACCGTACCTCAGAAGCCCCGATTGCCAAACGTTTAGCATAGTCATTAGTTGTATGTTGTTTAGCAGTGCCACTTACTGCATCATGATGTTGTGCTGTTGCTAATGCATCTCCTAAACTGGATGTGTTTGGAAGTGTACTATTATTGTTCTTTTTGGTCTGAAATTCCAGTTGCCGAGCTGCCTAAGGGTAAAAATGTCAAGATAAAACACACGGGTAGAAATGCGAAAAAAACAGGGGAAAAAACGGGACAAATATATCTTTATCCGTGTTCATTTTCAATGAATCAGGCAATCACTCTGATGTACTCCCTCCGTCCTATAATATAAGGTTTTTTTTAGAATTTTCACACCGTTTAAGAAAGTGGAAAAAGTCTAAAATACCCTCTGACCATCATTAATGTTATAGTTGTAAAGTAATGAAAAATTGTTGAATTGATATTAAGTTAGGGGTAAAAAAGGAAAAAGAAAATAATAAGAAGTACTCGAATGGCATTCTAAAAGGACGTATCTTATGTGACGAACTTAAAAAAAAAAAGTCAAAAGACCTTATATTATGGGACGAAGGGGTACTATATGAATCAGCTTTACCTGATAATATCCACTAAGGGCGCGGACATATCGTTTTAACGCAGGACGACTGGTGAAATAACCAGTCCAATATGACTTCGGGTGGTCAGCATATCTGCAAAAATGAAAAAACTACTATTTTTTCGATCCATATGAGTTTCCCCTCATTAAAGGTCTTTGGGAATTTGACATTAATGAGGGGAATTCCCCTCATTAAAAATTCCCCTCATTAAAAACCCTTTTATAAGTAAATTTGTCACGAATGTAAAGGCCATAAGTGGGTTTTTACGGAAAGAAATCGGCGGTTTTCAAGGGCCAAGATTCATTAGCTGCATGTTTTGCATCTATGTAGATAGATGGTGTTGAATACAATACATTCACTCTACCATCCTGCATATATACATATATAAAACTCTGTCATTTCTTGCATACTGATACATTGCTTGTTAAAAAAGGCACCGCACTTCAGGTTCAGATTCGACTTTACGGAGGTCAAAGTTAGATATTTGACCTCACGAAAGTCGAATATCACCCCACTGGCCTCCTGTAAGTAAAAGATTAAATCGGTTTTTTTACATACCAAGTTTACATAATGAATCAATTTATCCATTTCTTTGAACCAAGTCTCGGCATATTGATACTCGAAATCTTCTCCCATTGTCCACATTATATGATTCGTACGCGTTACATTTGCCTTTATTATATTAATCCGAGAAAACACAGTCAGTGGTGGATTCAGAAACTGGATTTATAAACGGAGGCATCGGATTTATAATACGTAAAACTCACTTGGTCCGTAGCAGTGTTGATGAAATCATTGACTCGTTGTTCTACGTTATAGTTAAATAGCCGATGGTTATCCTGCATATTAATTAAGAAGGTAATTAAGGTTGTAGTAAAACCCTAAGAAAAATGATACTACCATAGAAATCAGACCACTTGTCGTGTTTTGATTGGATGCAAGTGACTTTCTTCGATCAGAACACCCCCGACATAATGTTGTGATAGTACGTAGTAGTATCTCCCGATACGGCAATAATGTAACTTTTATTTATTTATAAAATCGTTGATGCATAACAACCTGGACAGGAACAAAGTCGTCGCCCAATTCGAATTCAAACCCATCGGGTGCTCCATAACCCGCACGAAATACATTTGCAAATATCTGTGCATTTTTCAGATAACAAAAAATCAGCAACAATTTTCCCTCAAAAAAAACAAAAAAACAGCAACAATTTGTAGGAAAAAAAGACCTGATTTGAGGAACCAAATGTTTTAGAACCTCTCCATATGACTTCAAGACTTTTATCATCAAAACGTTTTTGTTTGTCTTGATAATCAATCCGAGAAAAATGAACCGAATCGAATCCTAGCTGCAAAAATCCGATGAATTTGAACAGGACAAGATCAAACACACACAGAAATTCTAACACAGAGACTCCTTAATATTCTTTAACTTTTTGATAAGGCCGAGTCTTTGCGGAGGTGTTCCTGAAGGCAGACCACCTAAACCACGGTCTAGGGCCTGTCAAAATTCAAATTTTAGAGTCCTTCGATCCGTTTTTATATATTTGTAGTGTATATTAGTTTTATTTTTCTTATTCGAGCTTAAAAAAAAGGACAAATTCAAATTTTAGAGGTGTTCCCGGAGGCAGATCGACCACCTAAACCATAGTCTAGGGCCCGTCAAATTCAAATTTTAGAGGGCTCTGTTTTTGATATATTACTAGTATTATAAGACACAAATCTATACTCATATTCAGGAACTGTTATGTTACACCGTAAATTTTACTAATTCGGGGCGCAAGAACAAAAATTTGGCCTAAGGCCTCCGATTACACAGGGACGAAGCCATGAGTCTACGATAGAATTTACCAATTAAATGAATTTATTCAACTAAATTATGATTATAAAAAATAAATGAAATGGGAATTCTATAAAATATATATACCTCAAATCCAAGTAGGTAAGCTTGTACAGCAGAATGTCCAAAAGGGTCAATTTGCCAACCAGCTTTAGGGGTTTTATTGAAAGTTTTCTTGATAAATTGATGACCTAAAGTTGTTTGATCAATCATATCTGTATAATGTGTTGTTGCTTCATCATGCATACACCATCCTCCATTTCTACAACAAAAAAAAATGTTAAAAGTCACAAAATACATATCATAGAAAGATTGTATCAAGTGGCGTGCATCATATCTTTTGTTGCATAAATTGCACAATTAGTCTTGTAACTTGGTTTAATTAGTATTTTGGTCATTTTTTAGGGCTCCGGTTACAATTTTTGGTCTTGTAAATTTAAATTTTTTTTGTTGCAATTATAGTCCTCCGGTGCTGGAGGAGGTTGATTTTGGCAGAAAAATACCGACACATGGTGCTAACAATGCAAATAATTGGAAAACAATTGTGAAACCCGCTAATAACTTGGCCTAATTATCATTTTACATCCCTTTTTGTCCAAGTTAAAAGACGAATTTCGCAATTTTCACGTCAAAATCGATCCCCCCATGGCGGATTTGTCGTCGGAGCCTAAAACAACATCTTTTATCCAAAAAAAAATTCAGTGGGGTCACCGAAGTCTAAAACATCAATTTTTATCGATAAAATGACATTTTTTAACAACAAAACTACATCGTCACGCCCCCCCTCGGCAGGGCTTGGATCCACCCCTGCCCCATCCAATAACTTGGCCTACTTATCATTTTACATCCCTTTTTGTCCAAGTTAAAAGACGAATTTCGCAATTTTCACGTCAAAATCTCTCTCCCCCCTCCCCCCCCCCAAATTTCAAGGACATATTGGTATAATCCGGTCTGAAGCCTGTCAAGTCAACGTCCTCTGGCACCGGAGGACTAAAAAAAAATCAATTTACAGGACCATACCGAAGCAAACAAAAAGGCTAAAATGTTAACTATATCATTTATATTATCTTTCACATGGTAGAGGTATATATATTAATATATATATACATATATATATATATATACATATATATATATATATATATATATATATATATATATATATATATATATATATATATGTGTGTATATGTGTATGTATCATGAAAGGGAATATAGATTGAAGGATATGATGGAATCTAGAGCCCCTCCGGTCCAGTGACAATTTGATCCCTTACAAATTTTCTCCGGGCCCAAAGCGGGTTTGGGTATACAAATCCGCACAAAGGATAGTGATTTAACTATAGGAGAAAGTTCTAATGATCTCGATGTAAGAAAAAAAAATATAGGCATTTGTGGGCACAATGCCATATACTCCAAGCATTCTTAGAGAAATTTTCAAAATCTCCGGTAATGTCAAAATCACCTCTTTTGGACAAAAATCAAGGGATCGGAGAAATTTTCCCGATACCAGTGTCGATGTACCAATCGCTATATGATTATCACCGGAGATTGTTTTGCATGTCATTTGATACAACCTCCTTCTTATGGTCGTATCATATAGTTTCTCATTATATTATTAAGAAAACAACAAGAAATAATTAGTGTGAGCATGCATTTCATACACAAATTCCAACTGCCCAGAAGCTACAAATCCTTTAACAACTTCTTGAATTTCTGGGCTCTGAGTTTCCCACCATCTTGTGAAAAATGCCTAAACACAAACGGACCGGTGAAAAGTCAATTCTCAGATATAAAGTCAACTGTGAAAAAATTTTGAATGTCAATGTTATCACATCAATGATAGAATTGATGCGATACCACTAAAAACGCGTAAATTATTTCACCATTTCAACATAAATAAACTTCCGGTTGGCGTCACGGCTCAGAGCATCAATAACTGAATCAAGAACATTCTCCACACATGCTTCCTGCATCATTCATATTACCATGTTGTAATTAATTTTCCGGCAGTAGCCCCGTTGTTTTAATAATATCGTTCGTCTAGGGGAATAAAATAATTAAAAGGAATCTCAATTAAAGTTTCTTGCGTACAAATCTTGACTAGTGAGAAACATCTTACAGTGACTATTCAACACTCTCTTCCAAGCCACACATACACCACGGAAAATTTTATAATACAACTGTTGCATGAAGGCTGTATCAAGTGATATATATTATAACCATTTATTTCTAACTTCTTACACACGATGAAAGTAAATAATATAAAAGAGAGTACAGATGAAAGACTATAATATATGTCACGTGATACAACCGTTGTACCTCTCGGTAATCTTCAGTGTGAGAAGACACAAGAGTGTCCATGTCATCCTTTGTTTTGGGCATTTAATGCCGTAGATGGTCTGTTGAATTTTGATGTGGTTTGGGGGCCACGTATTTCAGATTGTGTTGCAGGATGTCTATAGATCGGGAGGTTTTTGTGTGGTGTGTACCTACGTGCGGATAGCACGTGTCGCAAACCACACACTTTCATATTGTATTTAAACTGTGTGGTTCTGATCGTTTCACTCGTCATATCAGCTCAAATTCCCTCACCACACAATAACTTCACCTATAGATTGGTAGATTTTGGACACTCATGTGACATTTGATTTTGGTTTTTTTCCCCCCCTATTTGGGAAAACACTCGTTCTTTTTTTTGAGGCAGGAAAGCACATTAAAGCCTCATATTTCTTTTTTTTTTTTTTGTGAGGGCATAGATTCATATTTCTAATCGTCTTCATTGAAAGTGGTGGATATATAGCGCCCATTATGTAGGCGAGTTTTTCAACTTCAACAATGTGTATTCCTATCAATTGAAATCATACATCGTAATTTATTTCAGTCTGTAGAATATATACCAACTTTATAAATTGAAATAATCTTAAACCGTACCGGAACATATTTGATTTCCGAAAATTCAACGATTTCAATCATTGTTTAAATTTTAATAATAAATGAATTATTTTATTTATTTTTGGAAGAATTCAACTTGATATTTTTATTATTTTTACCAAACAAGTTGATGGTGGTCAAAGCTAAAGATAATAATAATATCTAATGTTTGTGAGCTGGCCTGCACACATTTCAATTTTGCAATCAAATATTAAATACACAACTTAAACCATGTTCACACTCCGTTTACAATAAAATTGATAATAAAATTAAAAAAGAAAACACATTTTACGCCATTCAAGTTCAGACTCTGTAATTCACAATATTTTTTTTTTTTGAGAGAAGTAATTCACAATAAAATTGATAAAATTAAAAATAAAAAAAAAACACATTTTCCGCGATTGATTATTATTTTTCAGTACGGGTCAACTAGTTATCATCTACAATTCACATCTTTGATCTCTGCAAAGCTCTAAGATTAGCGAAAAGAAATTTCGCAAACTTTACAAGCCGATCAAAATCCGGGATTAAATCACGAACACACCTATGATTCGAAAATCTATCAGCCCATTTAAAAAGGTTCGGTGTATCGGTTTCGTTAATAAACGGGTTTTCTTCGAGTTGGTTCAATCTTTCAACCACTTTAAGCCACTGCAAGAAGCAACCAAAAGCAATATCCAAAACCCTAGTTTTTCTCCTCCGAAAAAACCATTCCCTTTACTGCATTTTATAAAAGCTTCTTCTAAAAGGGATAAACCTTCTTTAACTTGCTCTTTCAATTCGGTTTTCTCAGCTCCTTTAACAATACTTATGGCTCGCAAGGCCGGAAACCATTTCTCGTCGATATACGCAGCCCAGAAACATGTGGTTGCATGCTCGTATGGATCCGAAGGAAGAATCGAAGGCAACCCGGGGCTAGACCAAACCTTATCGATGTAGTGAATGATCACGAGGGATTCGCAGACGGGTTTTTGGTTGTGGAGGAGGACAGGGACTTTCTTGTTAACGGGGTTCGATTTGAGGAGAAGCTCGCTTTTGTTGAGAAATTGTTCGTCATGAAACTCGTAGTTGATTGATTTGATGTTTAGCGCGATCCGAGCTCGTAGAGCGAACGGGCTTGACCACATTCCAATGAGCTTGACATCGTCGTCGTCGTGGTGCTCGGTCGCCGCCATGAATTTGGTGGTGGCAATTTTATAAGCTTGAAGGTGATTTTTTTCTTGTAGGAGTTGAAGTTGAAAGAATTTGATTGATGGAGTACATTGTTTTTATAGATTGATTTGTACACAAATTTTGACTAATGAAAAAGTATTTGACTGACCTCATTTAAAACATGTAGTTGTTAGAACAAACATTAAAGATTGATTAAATTATCATAGTCAACTATTTGTACACTTTGACTTCCCAACAATCCACATGCCTCTTATAAAGCATGTACAATTGTGAAAAAAAATATTGTTTCAATTTATCTGATAGTGTTTCATTTCTAAAGCAATATTTATTATGTTTTTACTACACCTATCATTATGTTTTAAGGATTGATAGAATAAAAATAATATTGTATTAATTATAATTCAAGTGTTTATTAGTCAGTTTGATATTCAAATTAAAGTATTAACTCATCTCCTTAAAATGCGTGTTTTTATTAACCGCATCAGTTATTTTGGATTCTTTTTTTCTTAAGGGGTAAAAGTAGGTACTTTTTATTAAGTGGAATCAGCAAAACAAGTCATAGTTACATAAGAGGGAGGGGAGTTACCCCAAAGCTTACACCCATTTAAATTAAGATCTCCCTTTGCAAGGAGATGTGCGGGAACATTCTCTTGTCTCTTAATAAAGGAGAAAGAATAGGAGGCAAAACAAGGTAAAAACTGTTTAATGTCTTCAATGATGCCTCCCACCGGGCACCGGCGTCCGATCTTCCGACTGAGCCATAAGACGTTGATGTATGATGAATGAGTCGCCTTCAAAAATCACACTGAAGAAACCCCAATCAATAGCATAAAAGACCGCATGGTAGATAGCAAGAGCCTCTCCAGCAAGAGTATCAAAATCACCCTCCAAACGCATAGAGAATGAGTTAATGACCTTTCCTTGGGCATTACGCAAGAGACCGCCAATTGTAGCTTTACCATCTTTGAACGCAACATCAACATTAAATTTAACCACACTTAATCCAAGCGGCTGCCAGGCCGTGCAAAGTGGGCCGGTCTAGCATGAGAGATATGTCGCGAAGTAGCTAAATGTACTCATCCGCTTCAGTACTAGATTGGTTTAAGATCGAAGTAACATGGATTTCTTTGCCTTCGTGGATCCATGCACATCTTGCCTTCCAAACATTCCACAACGTGCATACAAAATGTATAGCATCTAGCTCATCCACATTAATCATCATTAAGTAAAAAAGATCATGAAATGATTGGAACTGGTAGTTTTCTCAAAAACACCCCTTATAATAATTCTTCCAAATAGCTCGATGAATCTCGCATTCAAATAAGCAATGCCAAGTAGTCTCATCCACTGAATCACACACTTGACACCTTCCATCACCTATGCCCCTACTTAGCAGACCTTTGCCGTAGATAAGCAATTGTGCATGAGCTTCCATATAAAGTGCTTAATTCACGGTTTTACCTTAAGATTCCACAAAAAATTCCAAGTCCTCCCGCTAGAATTAGAACTTGAAGAATGATGGTTATTAGCCACCTGATCTTTTAATTCAAGATCTAGATGATATCCCGTTTTTATTGTGTAGGCACCATTATTTGAGAAATGCCACATGAGCTTATCATCCCGAGGACCACACGGTAAGGGGGATAGAATCTTCTCAACCTCGAGCGAATTAAAGTGAGAATTAATAGAATCTAATTTCCATCTTCTAGTATGTGGTGTTATTAGGGAACTCACCTTTTCAAGGAAAAACTAAGGCGATAAAGGGTGGGCCCGAAAGGAAGGAAATATGGACAGCGACGGATCTTCTCCAATTGTTACTTGATCGCCCCTACCGATACGCCATCTTAGTCCTTTAAAGAGTAGGTCTTTTCCTTTCAATATACTACGCCAGATAGCCGAGGGGTTTGCGGTAGTGGATGCTTCTTTGAGCTCTCGTGATTCAAAATACTTGCCTTTTAAAACACGAGCTGATATGGAAGATGGTTCAGTGAGGACTCTCCAAGCTTGCTTAGCTAATAGGGCCAAGTTAAAACATTTAAGGTCGCGAAATCCCAAACCTCCAACGGATTTATTTCTACAACAAACCTCCCATGACTTCCAATGTATTTTATCGTTCCCGTCGGTTGAGCCCCAAAAAAAATTCCGGATCATGATTTCAAAGCGAGATGCTGAAGACTTTGGCAAAGCGAAGCACTTCATTACATATTGTAAAAGAGCCTGCACTACAGAATTGATAAGAATTTCTTTTCCTGCTACGGATAAAAACTTACTTTTCCAGCTATTAAGTTTCTTGTAGATGCGGTCTTTTATATATGCAAAAATTTTTGACTTGCTTGACGAATCACAAAGGGAAGACCCAAATATTATCCCTCGTTTGTTCCAAATGGTACATTAATAAGAGAAGAGAGTTTTATTCGAACATTCTGCTTGACGCCCTTGCTAAAATAGATCGAGGACTTGCTTAAATTTATCTTCTGCCCCGAGAGTTGTTCATAATTTACCAAGATATCACTTATAGCAGTACAAGCCTCAATAGATGCCTCTGAGAAAATGAGACCGTCGTCAGCAAATAACAGATGGCTCAACTCGCAAGGATTATTTTTGCCGAAAAAACCCCACGAAGAGATGGAAATTATAGCACTATGTATCATAGATATAAATCCTTCAGCACAAAGAATAAATAGGAAGGGAGAGAGAGGGTCTCCCTGCCTAATACCCCGAGTAGGGTGAATCCAGGGTGAGGAATCGCCTTTTGCCAGAACCTGATGCGAGGAAGTTGAAATGCATGACATTACCAAGTGAATCATCGTTGGGGGAAAATTCATAGCCTCCATAACATTTCGTAAAAAAACCCCATTCTACTCGGTCGAAGGCTTTCATCATATCTAATTTTAAGGCTAAGTGATTATGGCATCCTTTCTCCCTAGCTTCATTGAGTGGAAAACTTCAAAAGCCGCAATCACATTATCTGTAATAAGCATGCCTTTCACAAATGCTGATTGGGTCGGAGAGATGACATGGTTCATCACTGTTTTCAAACGGTTTGCCAAAGTTTTGGAAAGTAGTTTGTACACCGAGTTGCAAAGACTGATAGGGCGGAAGTCGGTCATTTTCTTTGCTTCTTTTACTTTAGGGACCAGTATAATATAATTCATATTAAAAGAAGAAAAGTCGCATCCATTATTAAGGCATGCTAAAATAATATCCGTGAGTTGAGGGCCTACCACGTTCCAGTACTTTTGCAAGAACACCGTATGCAACTGTCAGGACCGGGGACTTCTTCGCTAGAAGCTGCGTAAGAACTCTCTTTATTTCATCACTCGTAAGGCATTGACAATTTCTCATAATTTCTTCCTGTTAATTGGCTGAACCCAGATGGTAGAGAATTAACATTCCCATTTGATTCAAAAAGTTTGTTGAAGTACCTTGCTGCTTCATTCAAAGTATCACTCCCATTTGTTAAGCTCCGGCCATGCTCATCGATTAATTCATTGATGGTGTTCCTTTCCTTTCTAGAGGATGCTCTACAGTGGAAAAAATTTGTGTTTTTATCCATAAAAGCCAACCACTCCGCTTTATCCCGTGTTCGCCAAAATTCTTCTTCTAATATCAACACGTTTTCAATCTCTTCTAGCAAAAATTATTTTGGATTCTTAATATACGTGTTTTTTTGCCCCTAACGGGGTTCGAACACTGGTCTCCATATCAGGTTATACGTGTTTTTATTAGCTGCATCAGTTATTTTGAAACGGAGTGAGTAGTTGTTGAGCAATAAAGGTTAATTTAGCATAGTCGATGATTTAGAGCACTCCATAAATGGCGTTAAGCTCAAAGGTTTTAGGGGAAATTCGAATAATACACCATTTTTGAAAATATATCCGAAATTTACACCGCTTGAAATTCAAAATCTCATCATCTATCCCCCGCCTTATATTAAGTGAATCCACCCATTTTTAGGCGAATCCGCCCATTTTTCGCCTATTTTCCCGCCCACCCGCTGTCGGTACCGCCCAATAACCCGCCCATGATGAGTGAATCCGCCCATGTTTAGTCAAATCCGCTCATTTTCCCACCTATTTTCCCGCCCGTTTTTCCGCCCATTATGGGTGGTTTCGGCAATTTGGTGTAGTTTTTCATTATAAAAGCGATTGTCACCGAAATTCTTCTCACTTTTTCCATTCAACTCGTTTTTTGGTGCAATAAGAGCCCAAGGTCCGGTTTCTTACAAGTAATTCACTCACGATCTTGGAATTTGTTTGTTTTGTTTTCTTCGTTCGATTTCTTATTTGGTTTATTGATTTAACATATTTGCTTTTACTAAGAAATTGGGATTCGTGGTGTTTCGAAGATATTCTCGTAATAAAAAGTGAGTAAATTAGGTTAAATGAAAAAGAAGGGGCGAACCGGCTATTCATGTGGATTTTTCAAAAATTAGGCATAATAAGGGCCAAATCCGTTCATTTTGATGGGCGGATTCACTCATCATGGCCGGGTAAATGGACGGTTTCGACAGCGGGTGGGCGGGATTATGGGCGAAAAGTGAGCGGATTCACCTAAAAATGGCGGATTCACTCATTATAAGGTGGAGGATAGATGAAGATTTTGAATTTCAAGGGTATAGGTTTCGGATATATTTTCAAAAATGGTGTATTATTCGAGTTTCCCCAAGGTTTAAAACCTTTTGAATAGGCTTTAACACACTGTAATTAACAGTGATGACGAATCCATGAATTTTTGGTAAAAGGTTGTAAACCTTTTGAATAGGTTTATAACACATCGTGATTAACAATGGCGGATCCAGAAAAAAATTCTTTTGAAAGCAGAGGAAAATTTTACATGGTATATCTATATGGTACGGATATATCTATTTTTAATATAAAACATAGACGTTGTGTATTATAACATACTCATGTTTTTAAGTGAAAATTAAACGTATCCGCACCATTGGTTTCCATTTGGATTTTTTTGTTGTTGTTGTTGTGTTTATTCAAAAAAAAACAAATTTATTTTGTTTTTTTTTAGCTGCATAATTTAATGTAAAGTGACAGCTCACAACTTATCTCTTTCTGGCTATATTCAAACAAATCAAGTGGTAAGTGGCTATATTCAAATCAGTGGTTCGATTTCCTTCGAGACGTCATGTTGAAAAAATTCTTGATCAGGCCTTATTTTTGGATAATAGTCAGACTTTGCACGTACGGCTCGGATCGAACTTCGAAATAGTCGGAGCAGTAGGTTCCGGATACCGTGGCTTTAAAAAAAAATTAAAAAAAAAATAATAAAAAAATAGTGAAATAATTTAAGGGCAAATAGCCAAAACAGTCCTTCAATTATTTAACCAATCTCGCCTTTGACCAGGCAAAACCTTTCCTTTACCTACCTTTTAATCCTTTTCTATTTAACATTTCCTTTTGTATTCCAAAAATAAATAAACAAAAACACATTATGAATTTATGAAGCGCTATTTTCGTATATTCATTGCCCGTGAAATTTGGCTTACGCTTTCAAAAGTTTATATGACGGTACGTAATGATGAAATGCAAGTGTATACGTTTGCATCAAAAAGCATTCTCAGAAAATCAATTTGTCAAAAAACTCAAAACACTCTCTGATTACTATGGTGAGTTAAGAGAACTCTTTCGAGAGTTAGACCATCGTGATAAAGTGGTGATGAAAGATCCAGGAGATGTTATACAGTACAAGAAAAACGTCATTTCGCTACATTAATTTTTACCACACAAAAAAAGTGTGACTAATATAATTTGGTTATTATGGTTTTTTTTTTTTTTTTTTTTTTTTTTTTTATTGTGGTTAAACTATATAATAACATTATTTTTTTGCAAAATAGTGTTTTTTTTGTAGTGATAGCATAGATACACTCAACCGAGCGCACTCGCGTCCATATTTCTTGTTGGGTTAGATAACAATTTCGCTCAACTA
This sequence comes from Gentiana straminea, assembly GCA_036785695.1. NCBI lineage: Eukaryota > Viridiplantae > Streptophyta > Magnoliopsida > Gentianales > Gentianaceae > Gentiana > Gentiana straminea. The sequence continues at coordinate 3,961,011 of JAVUPR010000085.1, forward strand.
TGACGTGAAATTTTGCGAATAAACCGATCATCGGTCTAGAAGAGTGTTATTCATTTGGTTCGTCGTGAGGGTTTCCGATCTAGCACTTTCAATGATCACTTGAGGGCGAGTATTGAACAATAAAGAAAAATTGAGCATATATATAGTCAAAGATTTGTACACAAAAGCTCGATTAACTCGTGAGTTACTCGATTATCGTATTTTGAAACTCGAGATCGACTAGGTAAATCATTGAAGTAGCTCGACTCATGCTCGAGCTTGAAAAAAACCGAATCAAACTCCATTTTGAGTCGAGTACGAGTAGCCCGGTTCACTACTTCACTTACGGTCCTACTCTCAGCCAGGGCTACATGAAATTGAGCCGAGTCGAATCGACACCTTCTAAGGCTTGAACTCAGCTTGATTAAAAAGACTTGAGCATGAAACTCAGCTCGAGGCATAAAAGGGCATGATCGGACTCGACTCGTTAAGTACTCTTTCAAGTGATTTTCCTTGAAACAGTTTAATGTAATACAGAGATAGCAAGAATTAAGGTGGAAAATGAAACCTGAATGGTGGAGTTTGATCCAACATAGTACTGATCAACGGTCTTTAACCATCCCACGTCATCATGTGTGTGTGGAACTAAATGGACATTGATTTTGCCTTGAACAATACCAGCTTTAGTGTTATATTTTATGTATCCATTGACACACAAAATCCCATTTAAGTAAAGAGTAAAAATTAGAAATGAAAAGAGCAATTTTGATGGTGATGAAGATGATGAAGTCTGCATTTTTTAAGATGAAAAGTGAGGTTTTCTTCAAGGGGTAGTGGTTTAAATTATATATATGTAGATGGGTCATGGATGAAGGATAGAATAATGATACGGACACAATCATTATGTCACAACCAGTGACATAACGACGATTATATACACTGTTGATAATGCATGATAAGTATAAATTAATTATGATATAAACTCATCATGATCAATGTAGCTGATAACAGTTCTAAATTGATTATGATGTAAACTCATCACGGTCAGTGGTGTTGATGGCCATTCTAAATTGATCATGATATAAACTTATCATGATCAGTGATACAGATGACTGTTGCATCATTGGTTGTGATACAACGATTATACCCGTATCATTACTCTAAATGATATTATATATGTAGAGGGCCATGGGTGAAGGATAGAAATAATGATACGGGCACAGTCGTTGTGTCACAGCCAATGACACAACGATCATTTGCATCGTTGATAATGACGAGTTTAAATTGATCATCATGTAAACTAATCATGATCCACAGTGCAGATAATCGTTGTATCACTGGTTGTAACACAACGGTTGTGCATGCCCGTATCATTACTCTGAAGATTATTATAGGAAAAATCAGGGGCGCCCCTTGGGAGGGCCAAAGGGGCCATGACCCACGACCCTAAAAGGCCCGATTTTTTTTTTGCCAATAGCATATATATTTTATATTTATACATTAATCTTCAATAATTTACCAACATACAAGATATTACTCAGTGGTGAGCATTATGACTTACATGGTCAAGTGACTAGGGTTCGAGCCCTAGGTGCAAAAATTTTGATCACCCTTTTTTTAGAAGGCCTAAACTTTTTTTTTTTTTGCCCCGAGCCAAAATTTGGACAGAGGGACGCTCCCTGAAAAAAATTAGAGTAGTGTTGCTGGCACAACCATAATACCACAACAGACATCTGTTGACGTGACATTTATTTAAAGAGGGTCACACCGCCACATCACGTACGAAATCACTAATATGCAAAAAATTTCAATGGGACGCGAGAACAAATTCGAAGATTGGATGGGGACATTAATAATGTTTATTTATTTATTATCGACAAAACTACATCGTTTTCCCGATATCAGTGAAGCACTGACCCCAACACCTTTCCACTTGGGTCCGCCAATGTTGATATGTTAGATTGTAACATTATTTGTATCAAAATGATTATGACACTAACAATTCATATCCCTTTTAAAAATCGATTCTAGATTATATATATTCTACTTTGAAATTTTCTATTACTTAAGTCTCATAAAAGTTTCTAATTAAATATTTAAAAAAAAACCTCATAAAGTTGATAAATCCAACATGGATTATATGGATTAATCCAAAAAAAAAAAAAAAAAAAAAAAAAAAAACAAAGAGAACATTGCAAATATTCATTCTCTCTTGTTGGATATATAAATTAAATATTTACCACATTATTCTTCATGATTTGAGTCATATGTGAAAGCTATGTACACAATATGACATTTAGGTAAGTTAGAGAATATGCTAAATTAATATGACCTAGATGATCTTATAATTTATCATGTTACTTTCATGAATATATGATTTTTTAATTTATCAGCTTAGTTGTTGTTTTTTTTGTCTGATTTCAAGTCCTAATTAATCATTATTTCAATCTTCATAAGGCTGATAGTGACATATAACATTTATATATCACATTTCATATTTTCTTAATTTAGATTTAATTTTTAATCCAAATGATTTGAGGTAAAAAGGTAGTCGTTAGTCATTTACGAAGTGACATATCCAGAAACTGTTGCACTCTATGTAGTAAACTGGGCACAATCTGATTACATTGAATAGAAAACGAATAAGCAAAATTACAACAAAAAGAAATTATAACCAAATCGAAATTACAACAAAACAACTTACAGTTTGTTTTGAAATAGATTAAAAGTAGAAGGAAACCGAGCCGTGTGTTTAACACACTTTCCTTAAGACTAATTCGTCCCCTCACCGTCGAGTGCTTGAGCTTCAATGGAACGTTAGTCTCCCAGGATAGAACGGTTAACAAGGACAGGTTGCACCATACCTTCCTTGTTTAAGAACTATTTGATTGAACTCTCTATTTTCATAAGAAGGGTAGAAGGAGGAAGAAATTCGGTGTATCACTTCGGTTCATTAGTCCCTTTTCCGCTTGTATTTGTGGTCGTTTATATAGGCTCTAGTAGAGGAGAGTAGCAAACCGATGGAATATGGATGAACACCCTCATTTCCGTATTGAATGTCATAAGTGTAGCAAGAACCGGAAGGTCTCGGAAGGTCTCGCCTTGGCTTAAACACGCCTCAGTTGGAATTGGAACAGTCTCACAGCAGCATTCAGAATTGAAAAATAAAATAAAGATTTTATTTGCAAAACTGAGCCTTATCTTGAGCCCTTCGAATCGAGCCGCATTCGTGTACGCAGACACGCGGGCATGCACAAGCCAAGGGTAAATCCGGATTGGATTTGCACCCCCCCTGCGTCTGCGCGTAAAGAACGGGGTATAAAGTTGGTTTCTTATTCCAACTACACTAAAACAACATCATATAAATTGACTCTTTTCCCTTCTTCCAACCAATGTGGGAGAAATAGCTTCTTCCCATTTTCCTTTCCATAACACTTTCCATTCACACACTTAAGCCCAATAGGCCCAATATGACATATCATTTAAAATATTCCATTTTAACCATCAATTTTCCAACAATCCCCCACATGAATGGAAATTGTGTAAAACCCTAGCAAAGGCTCTAAGAATGACATAGAGAGTTCAGCGGTAGATGAATGCATAGAATAGGTAGGTGTGACCCTTTGAACCTTCCCTTGATTAAATATGTTTACTTTACTGGCTGACTAGTAGACGCGGTGTCCTTGAACTATTCTGCCATTGATGTAAATGATGACATATCAACCACACTGCATCTACCTAGCAACATTTAGTTCTTGCGGTTATGTCCGTTTTGGCCGTGGACATCTGCCTGGTTCTGCAAGAGTTTCTAAGAATTGCGCCCTCACAATTCCCTTTGAAGCGGCCCTCTTCTCTCTTACATAGGTGATTCTATAATTCAGAATTTTCTCAAAATATTCTTCTTACACAAATCATTAAAAGCTCTTCTGTGAGCTTATCCTCGTTCAATCTCACTGTTTCTTCATCTTAGGAATGAGCTTGAGGGTTACCCCCCACGTTGACTTTACTTCGGCAATTAGGTTTTCCCATTGAACCAAGATCTTGGGATCTCCAATCTACAAGGTTGGGTTTTCCTTCGCAAAAGTTTTATTCCATGGGCTTTAGTCCCATTCCTCTTGATGATTTAGCAACTACCTCTCTAGTTAACCATTTGGTTAGCGGATCCGCAAGATTATCCTCTGACTTAACATAGTCTAAGGTAATCGTACCAGTTGAGAGTAGTTGTCGAATGGAGTTATGTCTTCGGCGTATGTGCCTAGACTTACCATTATACATTATATTTTGTGCTCTTCCAATCGCTGATTGACTGTCACAATGAATACATATTCCTGGTACTGGCTTCGGCCATTGAGGAATATCCTCTAGGAATTGATGCAACCATTCTGCCTCTTCCCCACACATATCCAATGCCACAAACTCAGATTCCATTGTGGATCTGGTTATCACGGTTTGTTTGGAAGATTTCCAAGACACGGCTCCTCCGCCTAACGTGAATACAAAGCCACTTGTGGATTTTGAATCCTTTGAATCTGAAATCCAATTTGCATCAGTATATCCTTCTATAACAATTGGTTCTCTTGTATAGTGAAGGCCATACTTACGAGTATATCTTAAGTATCTCAGTAACCTCACTATAGCTTTCCAATGTTCATGACTCGGATTGCTAGTATATCTACTTAGCTTGCCAACAGCGTAAGCGATATCCGGTCTAGTACAACTCATTAAATACATTAGACTTTCAATGATCCTTGCGTACTCTAATTGAGATACACCCTCACCTTTATTTTTGAACAAAGGTTGACTTTGATCTATTGGAGTTCTAGCTTCATTTGAGTCATCTTTATTGAATTTTCCCAGGATTTTATCAATATAATTAGATTGACTCAAAATGAGACCATTAGAATTTCTTGTAATTCTAATTCCCAATATCATCTCTGCTAAACCCATATCTTTCATTTCAAATCTGGCGTTTAACATATCTTTGGTAGATTTGATCATCTTATCATTACTACCAACTATCAAGATGTCATCCACATAAAGACATAAGATGACATAGCCATCTTTTGTTTCTTTCATGTAAATACATTTATCACATTCATTGGTTTTGAACCCTTTTTCAAGCATAACATGATCAAACTTTTGATGCCATTGTTTTGGTGCTTGTTTTAAGCCATATAATGACTTAACCAATTTACACACTTTCTTATCTTGTCCTGGACTAGAAAAACCCTCAGTTCCATGTAGATTTCTTCTTCTAAATCTCCATTTAAGAAAGCGGTTTTCACATCCATTTGATGTACTTCTAAATTACGCAAAGCGGCTATAGCAAGTACCATCCTAATGGAAGTTATTCTCGTCACTGGAGAATATGTGTCAAAATAATCAAGACCTTCTTTTTGACTATAACCTTTTATTACTAGTCTGGCCTTATATTTATCAATAGATCCATCAGGTTTCATTTTCCTCTTAAAGATCCATTTTGATCCTAGTGGCTTACATCTTGGAGGTAGATCAACTAACTCCCAAGTATGATTTTGCAATATAGAGTTTATTTCACTATTTATTGCTTCTTTCCACATTGGTCCTTCAGAAGAAGTTGTCGCTTCTTTAAAGCTTTGAGGATCTGTCTCTATCATATAAATGATAAAATCTTCACCAAAAGATTTTTCAGTCCTCGACCTTTTGCTTCTTCTTGGCTCAACCTCAGTTGGCTCTTCTTCATTCACTTGTTCAAAAGGGTGATCCTGAACATGAACACGATTTAATGAACTCGGTTCATTTGTTTTAGCCGGAAATACATTCTCAAAGAATGATGCATTTCTCGATTCCATTATCGTATTTTTGTGTATTTCAGAGTTATCTGATTTATACACAAGAAACCGATAAGCACTACTATTGTGTGCATATCCAATGAATATAAAATCAAAGGTTTGTAGATCCTATCATCTCCTTTTTAGGTTTAAGTCCTTCAACCTTAACCACACACCCCCACATTTTTATGATTTTGTAGTAATGTTTGCAACATTTCCACAATTCATATGGGGTTTCATCCTTCTTCTTAGAAGAGATTTTATTAAGAATGAAATTCACCGAGAGAATAGCGTCCCCCACAAGTTCTGAGTTAAACCTGAACTTAACAACGTAGCATTCATCAGCTCTTTATGAGTTGAGTTCTTGCGTTCAGCAATACCCTGTGACTGGTGTGTCATGTGTATATGGTGTAGTTGTTTGATGAATGATGCCGGCGCCTCAGCAAGACTCATGAAACGATACATCATATCCACCACCGCAGTCACTACGGATAGTTAAATTCGTATGCTAAGTTGTTTCCCACCTTCATTCTTATAACATTTAAAAGCATCAGAGCTTTATTATCTTCAATGTCATTAAAACGGTTAGTAGAATATCAATATTCTACTTATTATCTAGGTTTAGTTAAAACCTTTACATTCATTTCAATATTCATCAACACCACTATTAAATCCCGTTAACTATGACAGTTGAACTTTTAAATAATCATAAATTAATGATTACTATTCATAATCTTTGAACCTTATAGACGTTTTAAGAATTAATAATCATCAATACCATGATTGCTATTAATTCTCATTAACTTTGACAATGAAACATTTTTAATAATTATTACTGCAACGGTTCATATTCCACTAACCGGTCATCTGGTCATATACTTGTATTATAACAGTTAAGTTCAACACAATTTGTATTTCACAGGGTACAACCCGATTTAAAACAAACCCGATTTAATTCACACAAACAATCATACGGTTGCACACATGTTATTTACAGTGATGCACCTCAGTGATTGTTGTAAATACATAAACTCAACAATTCCTCCATTATTTAGTTCGAACACGACGATACCAACATAATAAAATTTGCATTATAGACAGTATCCTCTGACTACCGCTATAATTTTAAAGCAAATTCATTTTATTTCATAACATGTATTAAAATTTTGGACAAATAATAAAGTATTGCATTACTAATAAATTCGTTATAGAATATTAAAAGTCACAACACATTAATTATAATATCCATTAATAAATCATATGCTTTCTCATATGATTACATGTATAGATCCAATGACCACAAAATGGACTACATCCATTAATATACATACAATTAAATTTCTCGAAGAAATTTAATAATATTTTATTATTCCGTGAGTATCAAACAAAATCACTCAACGAAATTTGTGAGTATTAACACTCCACGTCTTATGTCACAAAATAAATGTTGTGTCACAACAGATTATAACACTATAATCAAATAAAGAATTATAATTAAATAATTCTCAATCGAATAATTATTTCCTTCCTGAAATAATAACAACAAAACTCATTTACACAAAATGATTTTGAGTTCACAAAAATTTTCCTCAGAAAATATATCGCATGCGTCACAACAAACACAATTACACACACACACACACACACACACACACACACACACATATATATATATATATATATATATATATATATATATATATATATATATATATATATATATATATGTATAAATTTTGATCATCTTCATGTGATCATGTAATTTTTGTGTTTATAATATTTACTAAATATGTTAAATGAATTGACAAACTGATTATAAAATGTTTCTTGAGTATCTATTATGACCACTCCGAGAACCAGTTTGTTTTCATTACAACTCGATTCATTTTCTTCAAGAACAGAAAACTGAACCATTTAATCTCGTTTAGTTTTCTTCAAGAACGGAAACTTCAATGAGATTATTTTATCATCACAAACCGATTCGGTTTAAAGCCGATTCGTTTTTGACTCGTAATGGTATCTGAAATCTAACACACAAGGATTAAATTCCTTTGAATACTGTATAGAACATTCATGAACCGAACTATACTAATTAAAACAATCTCGAAATTGTTTCTGTTAAATTTCTTTCAATAATATATAAAAAGATCTCGAAATTGTTTCTATTATATAAAACAATCTCGAACTTGTTTCTATACTGATTATTGAACACATCGTTTGAGAATCCTGTATGATTACTCAAAATATTCGTGAGTATCTTAGACGATCACTCCACGAAAATTCTGCTTCGTTTATAATTCTGTTTTGAAACAGAAAACGAGCCTTTGATTCGTAAACAACAAGTTTACCGTTCGTTTTCAATTCTGCCAATGAACCAGAATTATTCTGTCATCGGCTCACAGATACAGAAACACGAATTAGTCTTAAAATTGTTGCACTCTATGTAGTAAAGTGGGCACAATCTGATTACATTGACTAGAAAACGAATAAGCAAAATTACAACAAAAAGAAATTATAACCAAATCAAAATTACAACAAAACAACTTACAGTTTGTTTTGAAATAGATTAAAAGTAGAAGGAAACCGAGCCGTGTGTTTAACACACTTTCCTTAAGACTAATTCGTCCCCTCACCGTCGAGTGCTTGAGCTTCAATGGAACGTTAGTCTCCCAGGATAGAACGGTTAACAAGGACAGGTTGCACCATACCTTCCTTGTTTAAGAACTATTTGATTGAACTCTCTATTTTCATAAGAAGGGTAGAAGGAGGAAGAAATTCGGTGTATCAGTTGTATTTGTGGCTGTTTATATAGGCTCTAGTAGAGGAGAGTAGCAAAACTGATGGAATATGGAATGAACAGCCTCAGCTCTGTATTGAATGTCATAAGTGTAGCAGAACTGGAAGGTCTCAGCTTAAACACGCCTCAGTTGGAATTGGAACAGTCTCACAGCAGCATTCAGAATTGAAAAATAAAATAAAGATTTTATTTGCAAAACTGAGACTTATCTTGAGCCCTTCGAATCGACCTGCATTCGTGTACGCAGGCATGCACAAGCCCAAGGGTAAATCCGGATTGGATTTGCACCCCCCTGCGTCTGCGCGTAGAGAACGGGGTATAAAGTTGGTTTCTTATTCCAACTACACTAAAACAACATCATATAAATATTGACTCTTTTCCCTTCTTCCAACCAATGTGGGAGAAATAGCTACTTCCCATTTTCCTTTCCATAACACTTTCCATTCACACACTTAAGCCCAATAGGCCCAATATGACATATCATTTAAAATATTCCATTTTAACCATCAATTTTCCAACAGAAACTACAAACACTCAATACACAAAATTTGATTTTTTTTAAAGCCCTCAATATCCAGAACTCACTAGTCTAACTAGTTCGGAGTTTGGTCTGGATCGTGTCTGTATAGCGCTTCAGAAGAAAATCAAACTGGCGATCTCCTTACGTATTCTCAATTCACTTATCACTTGAGTCAAACTAGTTAATTGATTTGTTTAGATTTTATTATATTCAAAATGATGTAATTTTATTGCGACTAGTAAAATTACATCATTTTGAATAAAACAAATTCTTTTCTAAAAATCCCTCGGAGGCACGTGCCCCGTATTAATTATAGTAGTGCATCTGCCAATGTTTTCAAGAAGAAGAAGAAAAAAAGATAGCCATGAAAGTAAGGTGTGTCCGGTTGTAGGATGCAAAAGCGGTTCAAGTTCGATCTATTATTTCGTAATCGGTGTAAAACCCCGTTTTATCATTAAGGGTATTTAGGTCATTTTTGACTCTTTGTAGTAAACTACTAACCTCTAATGATTTATTCTTATTTTTTCAACAACAAAAAAAAAGATAATTAAGATTTTACCCAATGTGGTACACCGTTTTTTTATCCAAATCAAGAATAGATAGCGAGGAGATCAACTACGTGATTCGTCGTTTCGTAGTAGATCTATCATTCGTGCCTTCTCTAGTCTGATTCGTTTTGCAGTTGACATCCGTTAGAGGTGAGGATTATGTAATTGATGGGTTAGGCTAAAGTTATGATTTTTAATTGAATTAATTCGTATTTAGTTGTTGTAATTGATTAATTATTGCACGAATTTTGAGTCGATACTTTACTGTGAAAAGTAGTTCGATCGGCCGGAAAAGAACGAGAATCGGCGCCCCGCAACTGCGAGAGCTACCGCCGCAATTGTGAGAGCCTCGGAATCTGGGCTAAATTACAATTTTCGTCCTGTAACTGGACACGTTTTGCAATTTTGGTCATGGTTTTTCTTCGGCGACAATTTCAGTCCTATAAGTGGTCTTTTTTTGCAAAAATAGTCCTGAAAGCCAGGAAAATGCTAACTGTAAACATTTTCCGGCCAAAAAAATTGCCATGTCATCTCAAATTGACACGTCATCCTTCCACGTCAGCACAAATTGCCACATAAGCATTTTTTGACACGTATTGTTGATAAGTGCATTGAATATGATTATGATAATTTATTGACACGTATTTTAAAGTATACTTGCATTAGTAAAGAACTATGGGTGTATTTTCCAGATCCTACCATAGTTCCCAATTAATTATATATTTTTTACTGGGTCATCGTGCTCACTCCTTACTTAATATTTTCAGATGAGGATTGTGTAAAATCCGAGGAGACAGGAGAAGAGCGGTCAGAGGAGTTTTATGCTCCTTAGTTCATCATGTTCTAGGAGTTCATTTATTTCAGCTTGATACATTGCATCTTATTTTATTTTGTTTCTTGGGTTGCGCACCCACAGTACGATCGACATTTGTCTTTTCAGTTTATTTCTTTTGAACAATAGATAGTTATTTGGTTTTGTAATATTCCGATTTTCGGGAAAAAGGCAGACGTGTCATTTGTGAAAACGAAATATTATTATTTCTTTTCTTTTATTGGTGTTAAGTGTTGTATTAATTATATATGTATAATTTTCGAATTATGTGTATTTAATTAAAAGGAATTTCTGATTTTTGGTAATTAAGGGCAATTAAGGAAAAAGGATTAATTGGGAATTGGTATTTAAGGGAAATTAAATCAGATTAATCCCATAACCTACACACTAATCAGAAAATCAGTTTTTTTCGTCTCTTCTCTGCGGCTCTGTGAGGAAGAAAATAGGGCTTGGACGATTTTCACAAATTCTAAGAGAAAGCTTAACCGTTTTCAGATCAGACGAGAGATTTGGAATCGTTGTGAGAAGGGCAACGTTTGGATATATGTTGGTAAGAAGTGGAGCATATTTTCAGAGGCTTTTGAATCTGGTTTTTGGCTTGCAAATAGGTAAGAGACTCTTCCTATGATCTCGATTATGATTTGTAAAGTTTAGATCATGTTTTAAGATGCGTAGATGCAAGAAAGATGTGCTTTTCGTTGCTCAAAGGATCATAGATGTTACGGAATGTTTAAATATGTTGATCTACGTTTTACTGTGCTTCATTTGGTGTTAATTAGGTTAGAAACGGTTTAGAAATCATGTTTTGAAGATTTTAGCGTTTTGGGAAAAACCCTGGCAAACAGGCGTTCGCACTAGGCAAACGGGCGTTTGCGATCATAGCCGCTCAAACGGGCGTTTGCACAAGGCAAACAGGCGTTTGAGGATAGACTTTTGATTCAGGATGCAGCCGTTTTTTACGGACGGGCGTTTGGGGGGTTAGTGGACGGGCGTTCGATGTCAAACGGGCGTTTGACCTGTTTTACCTTGTTTTTACTATTTTAGCGTTTCAGATTGGTTTTCGGCCTCATAATCATGTTTTCACTGTTTTAATCCCTTATTCATGATATGTTAACATTGTTTAAGCATAAACAAGCCTGAATTGAGTTTCTGATTCGTTCAGTTAAAACACCGAATGTACTCTTAAAGTGGGTTGAAGTTCGAATCCGTCGGAAGAGCATGATAGGCTTGTGCTTTGATGAATTAGCATTCATCAATGTCTATGTAATTGCTAGGCCTTGTCTATGTTTAGCGATCTAGGAAGAGAGTAGTCAATGTGAGGGAGATTAATTGAAAACACTTAGGTGGTTAGTTAATCATCCTAATAAGTACGTACTTGACTAGTAAAAGATTAAACAACATGTCTCTCTTGGATAGGCACCAGTCTATATCGCGATGTATGTGCTACCTCTGAAGGTCGAAGAACCCGTAGGTCAAAAAAACCACAAGTTCGGGTGACTCCACTGAGGTGTGCGTACTATCGGAGCCTACCCATTCTAGACTCCGTGGATATTGGTGTGATCCACTAATATGTTGCCAAGAGTGTTCCAAAAGTGGATACGCGTAGTGCCCTTGAGTGCGGTTGTAGCATAGATAAGTTAAGTAGAAACTTTTAGTCAATTCGTGTTGATGGACATGAAATGAATCCTAGATTGAGTCGGTCATACATAAACAACTAAACTTTTAATTATCCTTTCTTTATAAATTGTGATTGTTATCATAGCTTCTCTTTCTTGCTAAGTACGTTGTACTTACCTCAAATGCATGTTTTCTATGTGTTTGGGGATGAGAAGATGAACAGGTCGATAATGTTTACGAGGAGGAGTTCGATGATGACGTTTGAGGACGCCGCATTGAAGACTTTACATTTATTTATTTTGTTATTCATATATTAGACTGTTTTAGTACTGTTGGATTAGACTTTTGGTCTTTCAAGACTTGTAGCACTTTTACGTTTCTTTTGGGAATTATCGTACGTTTCATTTGAATTTCGTACTTTTTTGAATGTAATAAGTTACATTTCCACCTTTAGATCTCTTGCTTCCATTCTTAGATTTATTGAAATTTTATACCCGAGTCTTTTGCTTCCGTTTACTTATTTTTGATACGACGTAGTAGAGGCTTACGTATAAAGTGAATTTATTTTTATTTTATACGTGCCGAACGTTCCTTTTCCGGATAAGGACTCGGTGTCCGGGAACGGGGCGTTACAGGTTTTTTTCCCTTATGTTAGTGGAACTGAAGTATGGATTAAATTTGGGATTTATTATGGAGTATGTTGGAAGTTCTTTCCTTTTGGAGAATTAGAGACGTTTGTAACAGGATACAGAATTCCAGATTTAGCCCTACCGACGGTATGATTTGGCCGTTGTTCCGGCGATAGTGTTGGGTTTCGGTTTCTCAATACTGTTCCATCCATTTGGTTCTGAGTTTGATCGGTTTTGTATTAAATGCTTGTTTCGATTTCCGTGCATTCTGATGTATTATAATCACTTATATTTACGCTCTATGTATGACGCTACTGTTTCGTAAGGCTTACGTTGCGCATCTGGTCACGAGATGTGCACGTGCCGAGCGGCCTATCACCATTTTACGCTTGCTTATGGTTTGGGCCGTTACAATCGGACACTAAAGCAGACGATTAGCTTGATGCAGTTGAAATAAGCTACGATGCGTCTTATTCTAGCTATTTCTGCAGTAGACGGTGACAGACGCAAGATTTCGGATAAAATTGAACGATAAAAACGAATAAAAAAATTAAGGAGGACGGACAAAATGCATATTGCATATGTACTTTACTATTATTCGTACCTTAAAATGTAAGGATGTCGAAATACTTGTATACTTACTTTGGAATGCCTATCAGGATTCTTGAATTCATGGCCATCTCACAAGGTATTTTCATGTCCTCCAACCTTGGCTACCGCTTCATTACGACATATTCCCTTCCTTGTGTGCAGTGGCTTCAATCGCGGGAAGAAGATCTCTCCGGCCTTGGCTGCCTAGTGGGGTCTCCAAAATGCTTTGTGAAGAAAATTGGCAAAGAAATCTATTAGGTTATTTATCGTAACTAAAACATATACATAAAAGGAGATTCGCTTAAAAAGGCTAGAGTACATTTAAATAACAACGGTCTAGATTCATTCAATAAATTTATATTTGAATGATAACCGCCTCGATTAATTCGGTAAACATAAAAGCAGAGGCGGAACTACATGTTTTAAAATGGGGTCTGCGGATTTCGTTAAAACAAAAATAAAACTATATTTTATCTATAGAAAAATATTTCGGACTCCGTAAAAATTAAAATTTGCTTTAATTTTTTTTACGACCCTTCTAAATAAAATTTATGGATCCGTCCTGACATAATGGTGTTAATCATATCAAAATCATTATATAGGATGTTTATCATCAGAACATTTATTAATTGTTTTAAGAAAAATAAAGAAATCGTGAGCGACTAAAATTGTAATTATCGTAAAACATTTACGGTATATTTATTTACCACTACAGCCACAGTAACACATTTAATGCCTTTCGATGTATCCTCCACTTTTGTGTAGTGGACATAGCATTTTCCAAATTACCATAGCTAGTAAGATTTGCCTTTCGATGTATCCTCCGCTAAAGCCGGCTAGATTCATCTGTATTACTGATGCAGTGATGGCAGCGTCAACGATACACTCAGCTGAATCCGACATCATCCAAATTGTTTGGAAATATGTGTACATTTTCAAGAATTTGTACATTTTCATCCTCAATTATTCAATTATTGGAGTTCAGAAATGGTAATCTCCGATGAAATCGCAGCTCCACTAAGTAAGATTCCTTTGATTTTGCTCTATATTTCATCCCTAATTTTCATTGACTCTATTTTTCACTTCATCTTCATGTTAATATTATGCTTAACGGACCTTAATCCATCTGGAATTTCAATTATGCATATTCAATTGCAGTTCCAAGGCTACAAGAAGATGCATCAACTTCGGAGATTTCCATTTCGGAGGAGCTTCCCGCCGGCGATGAAAACTCTCCGGTTGAACAGGTGGTGTTTTTTGAAGTCAAAAGATTTGTTTTTTATTTAAATTTCATAGGAATTTATTTGTTTTATCGCAATTTATTTCAGATTAAGCATGAATATAGTAAGTACTTCAAATTTCTTCTGTATTTAGTTTCCTAATGCAGTTGTTAATGGCATCATACCGGAACTATTTTCGGGGCATCATAGTGACATTTAAGCTCTAACATTCGACTTTGCAGAGATCGAATGTCCATTTTTGAGTTCTGCAAAGTTGAATGTTTATTTTTAACCTTTGCAAAGACGAATCCAGCTCGAAGTATGATGCCATAGAAGATATGTTGTGGTGCCATCCTTCCTAATTTCTCGTCATTTTTTTTCCAATTTCTCGTCAGGTGGCGCTTACGGTGCCAGTTATCGACGATACATCGCTCCCGGTGGTTACTTTCCGGATGTGGGTTCTCGGAACTTTAGCTTGCATTCTCCTCTCATTTCTCAATCAGTTCTTCTGGTACCGCCGTGAACCGCTTACAATTAGCTCAATCTCTGCTCAAATAGCAGTGGTGCCATTAGGTCATCTAATGGCTGCTGTAATTACTAAAAGGGTATTCTTCAAAGGGAAGAGATTTGAATTTTGTCTTAATCCAGGTCCTTTTAATGTGAAAGAGCATGTATTAGTCACGATTTTCGCAAATTGTGGTGCGGCGAATCCGTATTCGATTCATATTGTTAGTGCTGTGAAAGTGTTTTACAAGCAACAGTTGACGTTTTTGGTGGGATTAGCTGTGGTGGTGACGACACAAGTTTTGGGGTTTGGGTGGGCTGGCATTTTTAGAAGGTATTTGGTTGAGCCTGCTGAAATGTGGTGGCCTCAAAATCTCGTTCAAGTATCACTGTTCAGGTGCGATTTTTTTACATCCACTTGCTTATTAATCTGTGTAAAAACCTCTGAAAAGACTTGCATTTTAGGACGGAAGTAGTAATATTTACGATCTTAAGAGTGCCATTGCTGAATTTCGTGTTCGAAACTTGAACTTGAACTTGCACTTTTTCTATGCATGTATGAGTATACTTATCCATTTTCAGACCAGCAGAAGACATATCAGTACTTGTGTTATCATTATTCATGGTGCTTTAAATGTTTGTCGATCATGAAACGCTTAAAAGTTTTACGCCTTCCAACTATTTGTAGGGCGCTTCACGAGAAAGAAGAGAGACCCAAAGGTGGATTAACCAGAAACCAGTTCTTCCTCACCGCATTCATCTGCAGTTTCGCATACTACGTCCTTCCGGGATATCTTTTTCCAATGCTAACATCAATTTCTTGGCTATGTTGGATATTTCCGTCTTCAATCTTAGCCCAACAGCTCGGTTCAGGACTCCATGGATTAGGTGTTGGTGCTATAGGTCTTGATTGGTCAAGCATATCTTCATATATTGGAAGCCCTCTAGCTAGCCCTTGGTTTGCAACTGCTAACATTGCTGTTGGCTATTTGTTGTTCATTTACGTTATTACCCCCATTGCGTATTACTTGAACATCTATAAAGCACAATCCTTCCCAATATTTTCGGATGGTCTCTTTACCACTAGTGGGCAAAAGTATAATACCACGGCAATAATTGATTCGAATTTTCATATTGATTTACGTGCTTACGAGCGTCAAGGGCCGTTGTACCTTAGTACCTTATTTGCAATGACCTATGCTTTTAGCTTTGCTTGCCTCACTGCCACTGTTGTCCATGTCTTCCTTTTCCATGGAAGGTTAGTTCATGATTACCCTATGAGGTTGAAAATTCTGTTGTTTTATATTGTAAAATGTGCTTTTTTAGTGACACATACCGAATATACTCTTGTAGCATCATAGTGACGATCAATTTTTTCACGTGCGATTCTAGAGCTAAGAATCGACTTTTTCACAATCGACCAGGTGAAAGTCGATTTTAGTGCTGAGAATTGACTATCCCCCCGGTCAATTGTCCTAATCGTCCTGGTGAAAGTCAATTCTAGAGCTCAGAATCGACTTTCACTCAGTTGACTGTCAGAATCGACTGGCAACAAGTCGATTCTAGAGCCAAGAAGAGACTTTTCGCCGGTTGATTGTCACAATCTACTAGGTAAAAGCGATTCTAGAGTTGAGAATTGACTTTCTGCTAGTCGATTGACAATCAACCAGGTGAAAGTCGGTTCTAGACTTGAGAATTGACTTTCCGCTTGTCAATTGTCATAGTTGTCCAGGTGAAAGTCAATTCTAGAGGTGATAATCTACTTTCACCTAGTTTGATTGTCACAATCGAAGGAAGAAAGTTGATTCTAGAGTTGAGAATCGACTTTTCGTTGATTGATTGTCACAATCGACCGGGTGAAAATCTATTATAGAGCTGAGAATTAACTTCCCCCAGTCGATTGTCACAAGCGACAAGCAGTCGACCGGGTTCTAAAGGTTGAGAATCGACTTTCTGCGATCGTTCGGGTGAAGAGAATCTACTTTCCGCTGATTGATTACTTCTTGTGTGGTGCATACTAAAAATCACTGTGGTGCCACTAAAGGCCCCCTCGTAAAATTGCTAGTTTGTTTCTTTTCAGCTCCTTTACGCATCCAATTTATGGTATGCTTTCAGGGATTTATGGGTCCTTAGCAAATCAGCTTTTAGAGAGAAGAAGATGGATATACATACAAAGCTGATGAGGAGATACAATCAAGTACCTGAATGGTGGTTTATATGCATTCTTTTAATCAATATTGTGGCTACCATTTTTATATGTGAGTATTACATTGATCAACTTCAATTACCATGGTGGGGTGTCTTGTTAGCATGTGGGCTTGCTTTCTTTTTCACCCTTCCTATCGGCGTCATCAATGCCACAACAAATCAAGTAAGTTATGTTTACCTGTCTGTGTGTGTAGCTTTGGTATGGTTTCTATCAATCTAATATATGACTATTTTACCCTTTTAACAGATCCCTGGACTGAATGTAATCACCGAGTACATAATTGGATACTTGTATCCTGGATATCCAGTGGCTAACATGTGTTTTAAGGTGTATGGTTATATCAGTATGAAACAAGGGCTTGCCTTTTTGCAAGATTTCAAACTTGGACACTACATGAAGATTCCTCCTAGATCAATGTTCATGGCCCAGGTGAGATTCCCTTTTCCTTGAAGTATAAGGGCATATAAACCGAACAAATACATCGTGTTCGGTTTTGATGGTAAGAATAGTTTAGGGACCTATGGTGTTTTTTTTTTTCTAAAGATGTAGAATGTGCTTTGACATTTGATACCTTTTCACCAGGTTATGGGCACTCTAGTATCAGCACTTGTACATATGGCAACAGCATGGTGGCTTATGTCTACTGTCCCAGACATTTGTGACAGGTCTCTTCTTCCTCCTAGCAGTCCATGGACATGCCCGGGTGACCACGTCTTTTATGACGCGTCTGTCATCTGGGGACTAATCGGACCCGAACGAATCTTCGGCGACCTCGGTCACTACTCTGCAATCAACTGGGCATTCTTATTCGGCGCTATAGCTCCTCTACTTGTTTGGCTATTACACAAAGCCTTCATAAAACAAACTTGGATTAAGCTCATAAGTATCCCCGTATTATTCGCGGGGATTATAAACATGCCTCCGGCTACAACCGTGAACTACAACAGCTGGATTATTATCGCGTTTTATCGGGTTTTGTTATGTTTAGGTACTATCGGGATGCTTGGAGTCGACATAATTACGTGTTATCAGGGGCGCTTGATGCGGGATTAGCGTTTATGGCGGTTTTGTTGTACTTAGGTTTGGAAATGCAACATGTTAGTTTGGATTGGTGGGGAAGTAAAGCTGATGGATGTCCTTTGGCTTCATGTCCTACTGCACATGGAGTTGTAGTTAAAGGGTGCCCGGTTTTTTGAGGGACGATGTTATTTACACCACAATGTATCTACATGTGACAGATTTTACAGAGATCGAAGATGGACATTCGAACCTATGCAAAGTCGAATGTTGATTTTACATTGGACTTTCCAGAGACCGAACGTCTTTCTGCGGTGCCATTAACCACTCCTTTTTTGAGTTGTGAGTAATCATATCTTGGGTGTCAGGTACAACAAGCAAAATTTCAACGTTCGACATCTGAAAAGTCAAACCGAAAAGTCAAACCTTATGTATGAGGTTTAATTTTTACGGTGACTGAACCATACAGTGGTGTCCCGAAAGTGGTTACTAAATACTAAATTGTGTTGTATAATAGTGTAGATTAATATCATTTGGGAAGGGAATATTGTATAATTATTTGATTGTTGTTATTTACTTAAATGTATATGATTTGTAAAGTAAATAATGACTTTGTTACACATCTTTTTGGTTACTATATTATTTTATGAATAAGAGTGCAATTTATATACTTAGGTCTTAGTTTGTTAAAACGAAATCAAGTACAAGTCCGAAACCCGATGTCCGAAATCGAATGTATTAAGAATCGAATTATATAAGTGGTTAGACTGTTTGATAACAACATAACCGAAAAACTCAAAATGATTTATTTTTGAAATTTTATCCATACATATTTTGTATATGAAAAAGAAACACTATAGTACCATGATTATTATTTTATTTATATATATATATATATATATATATATATATATATATATATATATATATATATATATATATATATATATAGGGTTGGGTTCCCCTACATACCATACTATCCATACATACCTACATACCACTTAAATTAATAAACCAAACCAATTTGAATTACCCTTCCTACCCTTCCTCCTTCTATTCGCCTTCTTCTTCCTTCGATTCTCGCCACAAAGCCTTCCTTCTTCCCTTCTCTATTGTTGCCTTCTTGCACATCTATTTCCTTTTCTCGGTGTTAATCGAACATAAATGCTTCGATTCTCTACGCATTGTAACACGCGCCTTTCTTTTCCTGAATCGACTTTGGTGATCGCGAACAATAACTATTTTTGATTATTGTTTTTTTGCGTACCATAGCAATGGATTCGGAATCGGAATATGATGATGGAAATCTGGCGATGGAGAATACTCAAATTGTTTTGTACACAACTTCAATTTTGGATGAAAGAGTACAAAATACACCTTATCAAGCAGGTAATTTTTCGATTTGTGCATTTTTTCCTATTGTTACAATCTCCTGTCTGAAAGTCAAGAAATTTTGAATCTTGTTGTAGATAGAATTCAGGTTCACAGCTTGTTGTTTAAAGAATAGAAAGAAAGCAAAAATGCTCGTTTTTTGATAGGCAAATATGTGAAACAAACAAGGATGGTATTATGGTAATGGTACCTTTCTTTCATCTTCCCCGGACCCCTTGACAAGGGCTAGCAACACAAAAATACTGCTTATGAAAAATAGTAAGCATTTGGATTTGGAGTATGTCCGCATCATGATGATGTCGTTATGCATGCAACAACACTCGTTAATTTTCTTATTATTGTTTAGTGATCCTTAAGTTGATTGTAGCCTTGTACTGTGGATTCCGAATATAAATAGAGGTAGGCAGGGTGTAAACGAGCCGAGCCGACCCGATTTCACGCTTAAAGACCCTTAAAATATAACAAATTGAGAAAGGGAGAAAACTCGTACCTTCTTGTTGTCTTCCAAGTTATCACTATTTGCATTGATACTAACCGACAAAAATGTTGAACCTTGTAGAACGAACCTCCCTTGCGTTGACTTATCCAGGATTAGTATTAGGGGTCTAGTTTTCTTAATGGCAAAAAAAGAAGGAAAAGTCTACCGAACAATATCTACCGTGCAAAATCATGTAGTTCATTATGATTATTAGGTACATCTAGTTGGGGACATGTTGTACCTTATTCTCGTAAATCCATAATCGTACCTTATTTTTTCCCCAAAAAATTTGTGTGAGTGAGGAGAGGGGAGGGGGTGTTTATCCCCCAAACATCTTGTTAGATATGTCCCTCGCTCCCTTGCTTCCGTAAATCCTCACAATTAACCTCTCGGAATGTCCAATGAACCAACTCGTTGCACATTAAATATACTAGAAGTTCGCTTTTCTAAGATTTGAACAAAGAATCGAGAATGGCTTAATGCACCGTTGGGATTGGGGAAAGTCCCGTCGTTTATTGAGACCCAAAAATCACGCCGCTCGCTTTGGTTATCCGAACGGGAAAGATGGTTTTATCAAGGGAATGGGGTGGCGGGAATCGAACTCTGACATACCAGGAATTACTAGTTGTTGATTTAAGGTATCCGGTTGTTATTTTTTAATTTTCGTTATCATAACCTTTTCACTCGTTACGTAAACTACTAATTAAGTGAAGAAATCAACACTTCTAGTTTGACAAGTATGGTAGTAGCTGACGTTGTACCTGACATAAGTACACTAGGTGAATTTTCTTATAATTTTACTTCTTCTTCCATATTTTTGATAGAATATCATGTAAAATAAATGAACGGGTGTGTTTAATTTATCATTCAAATAATGCAGATAGTGTGGAAGGAATCAACTATGAGTCACCTTTAGCAAAAGAGGTAGTCGAACAATATGGTACTATAGGTAATAGTTATTTATGCTCTCTTTTTACGTTCAATTGCATCTTATTAGTATTTTAGTGCATCTAGTCACTTTTAATGTGCATCCGATATTAAATTTTAATGTTTTTATGAAGCTACTCCCCGTCGTCACTAGAGACCCTATCAATCAAATACCCTATGTTCTGTAGAATTTAAAGCCGGTTGTAGGGATGTTGTTTGATGACCTAAACAAAGGAATACGGTTTTATAGGAAGTATAGTGAAGTCGCCGGGTTTAACATCAAAGTTGGATATAGAAAAACATGGTAAAGGACCTAACAAAAATATTATATACAAGCGTTGCGTATGTAATAAGGCGGGGATAAGTAAGCCGACAGGGAAACAAAGAAGGGTTCCAATAACTAGTGGTTGGTTGTCGCTAAAATAGTTTTCAAAATAATAGAAGATGGTGTAGAGGAAGAGAAAACAAGTGAAATACATGGTTGCTACTTTTATAAGGCCACTCACACCATCTAAATACTCCAAATACCATGGTCCATTTGAAGCAAGCTGTAGATATAAACATCGTGCATAAGAAAATGATAATTGACAATGCAAAGGTAAATTTTGGGGCGACCAAGTCATTTAAGATGTTCAAGGAACATGTAAGCGGTTTCCGTAATATTGGTGCGTCATTAGAAGATTTTAAGAACTTCTCCGAGATGTCAAGAAATTTATCAAAGAGTATGATGCACAGATGTTAATTGAAAAGTTTATGCAAAAAAAAGCAATGTGTACCGCATTCTACTTTGATTTTGATGTGGACAAGGATGGGAATTTGAGCAAGAGTATTCTGGCCGATCCTATTGCTATAAAAAACTACATGCTCTTTGGTGATCCGGTTTCGTTTGATACAACTTTTAATAAGAACCAATATAAAATGGTGTTTGGTCCATTTACGGGTGTGGATAACCATAAGAGATGTGTGGTCTTTGAGCGGGTCCGTTATCAAACGAGACCACAGAGTCATTTGTTTGGCTTTTTGAAAACTTTTTGAAGGCCATGGGTGGGCGTTATCCAAACTTCATAATAACGGATCAAGATCCGGCGATCAAGGCAAGAATAGAAAGTGGTCTTTGGAGATAAAACGCAACACAAGTTTTGTGTGTGGCATATAATGAAAAAAGTGACAGAGAAAGTAGTGGTCGGCTACATGTAAAGAAACCAACTTTCTAAAAGACATTAATGCTTGTGTGTGGGGCGATGACATTGAGGTACAGGAGTTTGAGCAAAAATGGGCATCGATGATTTCGACTTACAAATTGCATGATAATGAATGGTTGAATAGCATGAAGAAATTACGTGCCTATTGGATCCCCGCATATTCAAGGGATTTGTTCTTAGGAGGGCTTATGAGGACGACCTCAAGATCGGAATCGAAAACAGCTTTGGAAACTTCACTAACCCCAATTTATCCTTGGTTGAATTTTACATGAGATACGAGAGCGCAATGGATTCTCAACGATGGAAACACTCCAAGTTGGTAGCGTATTCCAAAAATTCATCGCCTCAACTTATTACCCCGCTTGAAATGGAAGAGCATGCTTCTAAAATATACACCCCCGTTATATTTTACGAGTTTCAAAGCAGGAGGTAAAGGTCGCTTGTTTTAGATGTGGGTTTAAAAATAGCACTACGTATGGTGTGGTAGATACTATTATCATCACGGACCGGGACAGAATAAGGATTACATAGTCCAATTTGTTATCTCCGAATATAAATTGGTATGCTCTTGCAAGAAGTTCACCGAGAAGGTCTCTTGTGTCGCCACGCGATTTGTGTGTTGAAAGATAAGGGTTTTGATGAAGTTCCGAAAGAGTACTTGTTGGATAGGTGGATGAAAAACGCAACTTGTCAGCCGGTTTTTAGTGTAGATGGAACGTTACTTGTTGATTGTTCAACATTAGACACTAAAAACAAAAAGATTGGAGAGTTGTACACTGAAGCATTTGCTTGTGTATCTATGGTTGAAGACAATGAAGAAAAGGCAGATGAGTTGTTGAAACTACTTCGTAACTTTAGAGAGAATGTCACGTACGTTAAAGATTGTTGTGAAAATCAAAAGAAGAAAAAAGTCAACAAAGATGATGAGATTGAGAAATTGTTAGAACAAAACTTCCAAAAGAAGTTACTATACTTCCTCCAAAAAATGCTCAAAAACCAAGCGGGTCTCGGAAGATCGGGAAGAAGGATTATTTCGGAAAAGGAAAAAGCTATCGAAGAGCGTAACGTGGACCCAAGAAAGTGCAACTATTGTGGTAAAATGTCATACCATGACTACGTAAATTGCCCCACACGTCTCCTACGTAAAGATGCCACAACGAAGCAAACAGTACATAAAAGTGTTGTTGAACATTCCACATTTGCATTTGTATTAGGTTATTTGAACATAAGAAATTAGAGGGTCATTATATTTAAAGTGGTTATAATAGTATATTTATTTTGCAGTCGAAAACACGTACATTGGTGGGAAGATATACGAGATGATCGATATCGCTCTATCAAGCAACTAGAGTAGTTCCGTAGCTACAGGGGTGTTTACCGTCATGATTATATATGTCCTAGTTGTCAAGTAGTCGTTACTTTTCCTAAGATACAATATTTTGTATGGTGACTCGTTCTCTTTTGGGTTTCAACCTAGTACCGGTTATCTATTTGGTTTCTATAGTTGATTTTGATGCAAAGCTTGTAACTTTGTTATGTTTGCCTTCTTACTATGTATGAATTTGGATCCCCTATTAGCTCATGATCTTTTGCTTTTGATTCTCGTTTATTGTTAACTTTTGCTTTGCGTGTGTTGTTTTCCGATTCTCGTCGTTTGTGGGGGTTGCAAGCAACCGTACCTTTGTAAGGTAACGATGTTTTGCCTCGTATGCGTTTTTTTATATTTCCGATTCTCGTCGCTTTTAATGATTTTAGTGCATCCGATCGCATTTTAGTGCACCCGGTTATTGTTTGAGTGCACCTACTTATTGTTTCAAAGGCACCCGATTACTTTTGGTTCGATTTTCTTTTACCTTTAATCTTCTAATCTCTATGGATAACCGTCTCGAAAGGAAAGAAAGAAAAAAATAATCATGGAATAAATCCTAATTGCATGAATTATTTGACGGGTTGGTTGAATGAGTGCATATGTAGATTCACTTTAGACTCATTTCACTTTTAATGATTTTAGTGCATCCGATCACTATTTTAGTGCACCCGGTTATTGTTTGAGTACACCTAGTTATTGTTTCAAAGGTAACCGATTACTTTTGGTCCGATTTTCTTTTACCTTTAATCTTATAATCTCTATGGATAACCGTCTCGAAAGGAAAGAAAGAAAAAAGAATAATCATGGAATAAATCCTAATTGCATGAATTATTTAACGGGTTGGCCGAATGTGTGCATATGTAGATTCAATTTAGACTCATTTCACTTTTAATGACTTTAGTGCATCCGATCACTATTTTAGTGCACCCGGTTATTGTTTGAGTGCACCCGATAGGTGTTTTAATGCGTCTCCTTACTATTTTAGTGCACCAAATGTTGGTATCTTTTTAAATGACCGTAAAGAGTAAATATTAGTCTAATTTATTGAACAAGTGCGTAAATATAAACTAGAGAATATGATCCCTAACGCAATCTCATAAAAACATTGACATCCAAATTGTGCGTACAATTTTGTTTCCAAATACATACATGAATACATTTGCCATTCACTTTGTTCAAATACCGAAGACCTTGTTCCAACTAATTCGACTAAAAACCCTTTTAATAACACCGACTAAAATCAAACACCCGCAAAAAAACAAAAAACAAAAAAAATCATAAATCCTACAAAGTGCAACCTGAGTGCATCTGATAGAAATTTTAATGTACATAATGCATTTTTTAATGTAACTACTAAATTCATAAAGAAAAGTGTTTATTAAAATGTTAAAAAAATTTAAAAAGGTCTTTTAAAATATTGCTCTCGGGATTTAGATGTATATTATTAAAAGACATAAAATTTGTTACCTTTCGAAAATTCATATCCCATCTGAGTAGATCGAGCATTGTGCGAGAACGGTATTCATCCAACTTCTGCACAAAGAATCATAGATAATATTATGATACAAAATTATCATAATTAAATAAATCATTAAATCAAGTTGACTATGCATACCTTGAAATAATTTGTGTTGGTCCATAACGTTTCATCGCTTGTAGCTTCCAAAAATTTTAGTACATACACTCCACAATCATACCTTACAAATTGAGCATAGAAAACAAGCAGCAATTTTTTTTTTAACAAACTTGTTTCATGCCTATGTAGAATAAGAAACATAGGAAATTATATATAAACCGAAGTACCCATTCTTTTGTCGGGGCACCTTAACATTCACCACTTCAAACTTGTTCATCCCTTTTAACTTATCATAACCAACAAAGTTTTCGTCGATAGCCACTCAACATTATAAACCTTGCAAAAGTAACACGATAAACTCACCACCAAATCAAAAACAAAACCTCATTTCCATCTTTCACATATATATACAATCTAATTCGCACATGGTGCACACACAAAGAAACACCTATATATACTACAACCACGGCCACATAACACATAACTCACATAATTTAGGTGTGAGTAATATAAGCATGCAGATTCGCTTTTGAAAGAGTATATAATACCGATATAAGTGCGTAATTGAAACAAGGTGCAATGTATAAACCGATGATAAAATGAATGAAACAAGACAAAGGTACAACTATATCACGCTTTAGATTACAGATCCAGGTACTATAGAATATCAACAATTCAAGGTCAAATTACTAACCGAATAAATACATATACTAGCACATATAAGGGTCAAACACAAGAAGCATACTAATATATTACGTAAAGAGTA
This sequence comes from Gentiana straminea, assembly GCA_036785695.1. Lineage (NCBI taxonomy): Eukaryota > Viridiplantae > Streptophyta > Magnoliopsida > Gentianales > Gentianaceae > Gentiana > Gentiana straminea. The sequence goes on from JAVUPR010000085.1 coordinate 3,986,994, forward strand.
ACCGGATCAATAAGTACAAAGAAATTACAAATGAGTACAAAGTTCAAGAACAATAGCAGATCAAGGTATCAGCAGAGAATAGTCAATTACAACAGATTAACAAGGGAATGGCCTGAACACTCAGCTACCTAAACAATCAACAGCCTATGATATTACAAGGTATTGAAAGAAGGATCCGACAAGGTGATCCCGTGTAAGTCGCTTCTACTAGCAAGAAAACAAGGTCAAAAATCGTCAATTACTGATATTTGTAACCGACTAAAGCTTTGATTATGATTCAATTCATGATGATCGTAAGTCAAAAGTTCATATTCTTCAAGACATACACTCCAACCAACATTCTCATATTTACCTTAATACAATAGCATGATATGTCAAGGTTAACAATAAGGCATCTAACACAACTAACAAAACATCTAGCCCACCTAACAATGCATCTACTAGTGCATCAACAATTACTCTTTTGAAAATAATCACAAAGATGAGTAAATCATTAGCGTAATACTTAAAACTTATATGTATGTTTTACACAAGAAAAAAAAACTTACCACTTCACCGGCAAACCGATTCTTTGCAACCATTTTCTTTTTATGCATTAGTGAGTCTAAGATGAATGTTGTTTTCTTCTCCAAATCACAAACACAAAGAAACCAATGGTCATCGTTTAATAAAGGAATAAACACCGTGCAGTGGTGAAGAAAAAGAAAACAAATGAACAAAATGGTACGGTATAACGTTACAAACTCTTGTTTGATGCATAAACATTATACATAGTTTTTTTTTTTTACTTTTTTGATGTCTTTTCCATCATTAGGCATGTAATGCAACTTTATATATGCATTGTCAAGTGTTTTTCTTCCATCTGGCTTCAAATCCTGAATGGTAGAAAATGCAAGTTAAATTTCGAGAATAAAACATTCTCGTGAAACTATACAAATCGTTTGTGTTTAAAATTTTACCTTAACAATTGTAGGCATAAAGAGAAACTCGGATTCGTAAAAGAACATTTAATTCCAACAATATCAATCACCTAAAATACGATAAGTGTTAGAATATATAATGAGAATGAAATGAAGAGTTGTTTGACCGCACTCGGTTATTGTTTGAGTGCACTCGATTACTAGTTTTTTTGATGCTTATAATGTATTGATTAAAGGATGTCGAATATATAATGAGAATAAACATAGTAAAGCTTTAGAATTAAACTAAAAAAAGTTTGTAAATGCAAGTAAACTTACATTATACATTATCCATCGGCGTGGCTTTAAACTCATCATCCCTTTTCGAGTGACTTGCATCCATTCGGTATCGACAAGACTAAAAATATAAGTAAGACGATTACATATTGACAAATAACCTAATAAGCAACATAAACACATAAATAAAAAATTTCTTACATTGATGCATGGTCGCCTTTACGAACAAATTCGCAAGATGTGCATCCGTGTATTCTATACGATTTGAGGGTGCCGGGCCGACTATTACATGGAAACAAGTGTCTTATATTAGAAAGACGGAGTAAGCTAGTACATAAAAGTATAAGAACACATGTTATGAAAATGGTTCAAATTACCGTAATCCGCAAGTCATAGAGTGAGCAAATTGTTTGATTTTAAAATTCAGATGTTTTGGTCGAAGTCGTGATCCGAAAGCATGCTCTACAAACCTAAACTTCTTCAATTGAGCACTCGAACAATATAACAGTTCCTTCCTAGTGAATTTTTTTGATTGAAATGAATATTGTAAAACAAAGTAATTTTAAAACTAGTTCTTACATCTTTAAAGCATGGAGTGTATCCTTGCTTCATGCCTTTGTAGGTGTCCATGAACCGCATCATGTAAACACCCGAATCTACACCATCAACAATATAAGGTTTCGGCACGAACTCCTGAACATCAAACCTAAAGAGGTTTTCACAAGCTTTTGCTTTCCCTTTCAATATCTTACCCATGAAAGCCAACCGTGTCAAATACGAATAAAAAAGAACATATTATAATAAAAAAAACTTATTAGATAATGGGTACAAAAAAGTTGAAACACATACCACATGTTTTACATAGGTACCATATTTGACCGACTTTGGTTTCATAGCATGAATAACTTCAAGCTTTGATTTTGACAAGTTTGCACAAAAGAGAATAGGATTGGGATTGACGTGTGTAAGGTGGGGCACAAAAATCAGTAGGTACAAAAGTGGACATGACTTCAAAAAACGAAAATAAATTTTAAATAAAAATCATATACTTTACAATCTCTTTACCAGGTCTACATCATTGAAATTGATCTCCACACCATCAAGTGGGCTGAAAAAATACAATGTTTGTTAGAAAATATAAGCATAAAATAGACGTTTTTAAATTTAAAAAAACATAGCATATAAGAGCTTACATCAACGGATGATGACAAGTAGAGAAACAAACGTAGGGGAATCACTAGACTTGTTATACTCTCCCTTGTTTAAAATGTCACACCGTACATATATAATCGAAGGAGAAACATTATCTCCAACAACTAAAGATTTCAAATCCGAGCGGGTCAATTCATGTTTGCCACCGCCGAATAGAATTTCCCTACACAAAAACAACATGGTAGATAATGCATAAAGCGTAAAAAAGAAAATATTCTAATGCATCTAATATAATAAACAATGCATCTAGTACTTGAAAAAGTGCATCCATCTACTAGCACATGTTTCTCAAACTCACCAAGAGACATCTAAAACAATAACCAGGTGCACCAAACTAGTTACCAGGTGCACCAAACTACTTAACAAAGTAACAAAAACATTAGCACTCCGAAAAGTGCACATATCACAGAAGAAAATACATATAGTAGTTCAAAATGTGAACCCGATATGTTAGAATAAAAATAATTGTAAAATTTAAGACCAACCTCCACATTACGACTCTAAACATCACCTTTTTAAGAGGTCAATTTGAATTATCGAACACATACTCAACTACATCAATTTGAATTATCGAACACGACTCAATTTGAATTATGGTACCTTTGGCTAAATAATAACACTAAGAGCATATGACGTTGATATAACAAAAAACAAACCTCTCATCGAGTTGTCTAAGAGAGCATAATCAATCACATACTTCTCAAGCTTAGTCAAATGAGAGAAGATGTCAATGTTCCTCTCGCAAAAATGGTGATCGATAAACATTAGAACGAACAACGTTCCGTTTCGTTTTCAAATTTTCCTCATGCTCAACTTCCCGAGGGAGGTGTCCTTTGTACCACTTCCACTTGCAAATGGTGCCGGTGATGGCCGACTAGAAAATGAGTCTTCTTCATTGAGAGCAACATCAAAGGCTACAGTGTGATGCGTTATATGCACCATTTCCACTATGTGTACCACTTCCACTTGCAAATGCAATTCGTGATGAACGCCTAACACAACTCAAAGGAGTGGTCGTTTCTGTGGGGACACCGCCGGCTCCCTTGGGTGGTCTCTTGGGTGGAGCCAAAATCGAACCCAAAAGATCGAAAGATGGCACCGTAGGTCGACAAAATGAACCTTCTTCTTCTTTACCTCTCCCTCTTCCATTGGATGCTTTCCTAAAGTTTTTTCAAGCTTGAGGAACACCTCCAAGCATGGCTTCGTCGCTATTTCGCCAAGAAGATCGCATTTTCAACCCGAAAAGGGAGTAAAAATTTGATAACATAGCTTAGAATAAGAAAGATGATGACAATAATGATAAATAAGAAGATAGAGAATAGCAATATGCCTTTTCATCATTTTTCTCATCTCTTTCAACTTCCCGTCTATCTAACTTTTCCTCCTTTTGGCTAGCCGCCACATTGCCTTCCCGTCCGGTAGCAATATACCCATCACAAACCGCGCTCGCTGCAGAAGCCATCTCGCTTAACAAAATCGAATCGAGTTTTTCACAATTGCTTTCCTCAACCGGAAAGAAAAGTTATCATACGCCTTGGCAAACTCCAATGCCGCCCGAGCCAACAACTTAACCGAAGAATTATCGTTCGATCTTCTTTAGCATCGTTCTTCTCCTCCCCGCTCATCTTTTTTATCCTCCTTATCCTCCATTGTCTCTTGCTTTTTATCCATCTCGTCCATAACTATAGGACCTTCTACACGCCCTTTCCAAAACCAACATCTTTTTCTTCCTTCACCCTCCTTCTAATTTCATCATTGCCCCAATTTGCAAGCGTTGGGAAGATACGTTCAACAAATTCCTCCATCTAAAAACAACTCGTCAAGATATATAAAGACCAAAACCATTATCGGACCCTTATACACAAACGTAGAACTAGCTTCGTATTACCTTTGCCAACCATCTTTTGCCAATTACAAATAGAGGTAACCACCGCCTTCTAGTAAATGAACACCAATTGAAATTCGATGCATTTGCCGCATCTCCGCCTAAGAATTTCAAAACAAGAAGCGATACCGTGTCCCCCTTAACGCCCATCAAAAGTGTAGATGCGATATAAACTATAAAATTTCTCTTGAATTCCACACCTCCCGCTCGCCGTGAAATTAATTTGTCCAACAATGATCTCTTCAAAACTTTAGGAATACAACCAAACCGTAGCAACCATTTCTTTTTTTCCTCTAAAAAATCTTCTCGATTTTTCACTCGTCGTGGCTTCATACAACTCAATGGAACCCATTGGTAGCCCGCCGCAATATGAATGTCCGTGTCTTTTATTTGAAGTTGATTGTTCATCGCTGAACATGCACTAGTGTTAAAGTCCGACAACAACCGCCGTACTAAGGCAAGTAGGAACCGTATCCGTTTTCAACTTCAACGCACCACCAAAACCAATGGCCTCAATGTCCCGTATTTGCTCATCACTTGGACAACTTTCAATAAATTTTGTGATGGCACAAGGAGACATCCCGGTTTTTAAAGTAATGGCTTTGCTTGTCGAAGGTGAAGCGTTGTTATGTCGCTTCATCTTCTTCGAAATTTGTTTGGCATTACCGAACTTCACACTCTCCCGATTGTCATTAGCTAACTTCACAATCTCCTTCCTCTTCATTTGTCACAAGCTGCATTCAAACAAAAACCCCCAAAAATCAAGATTTAAAATCGGATTCAAACAATCAAACCAGAGTATAAAAATCATAAAATTAAGCCATCAAAACATCGCAATAAAACATGTAACACGTGGCCTAGACCGACCCCAATAAGGAAAAAACATGTAAACAAACAAAACTCGGCGTATTACTTCAAGTTTCAAGAATTTCATTAATAGCGAGCAATACAAAGCCGCAATTTCCCTACACAATCATGCAAAAGTACACCAATACTATCTAAATTTTAGACAACACCTTATGATTATTATAGCTCATGGCAAAGTAAGCTTTTGTTATACGTAAAGATAGTATGTGTCTAGCATCTAATGCAGGAAGGCTGGGTACCGATTCTCAACAAACTAGAACATAAAAGAGGTAATGCATTCAACATCTAACACAAAATAGGCTCCATTACACATCTAGAAAAGTCCAAGCCTAATTCCCTTTTTGCATCACATACCACTTTGCCTATGAGCTACTAAATCGGCAGGAAACTTGCAGCATTGATAAGTAAGAATACAAAACCCTACCACTTTAGACTATCTTCACAATTGAAAAAGAAATGAATAAAAACACATTAAGTAGCTTGAAATAACCGGTCGAATCAAGTACCACCATCCAAACTTATACTAATAATCCCTATAAACAAAACACTACAAAGACGTTTCACAACGTTTATGTGACATTCGAGAGATTAAACCATTAACCAGAAGGAAAATCAATGATTAACCAAAAAGAACAAGTAGACATGAGCAAATTTGTACCAAAGAAGTGTATCCGATTAACAAACATCCAAGGATACAAGTGAGGGGAAAGATTCTCCATTAATTACCTTCATTTCTTCATTTAATTTGCAAAGAAAACTAACCCAATTTTTTTAAAAGATACAAGAACCCATGAAATTCAGTCCAAGTTGAGAAATTTAAACCATTTCATCGATTATTCACAGAATTTCTGCCCAAATCAAGCGAGTTCAAGATATAATTACCTTGCCCCTTTAAGAAACGCTAATGAAATCATTTAAAGCCCAGAAAAGGCCTCAATTTACATACGTAATCACAAAAGATAACCCAAAGCAAATGTGTCCTCAACAAGCAAAGTAAACCAACAATTAAAACAAACAACCAAAAAGAACATGAACAATACCGTACATTTTATCCCCAAGACCAAGAGAAGCAACAAGCTTAGACAAAGATCAAACCAGAGTATAAAAATCGTAAAATTAAGCCATCAAAACATCGCAATCCATCGACTATCTTCAAAATTGAAAAAGAAATGAATAAAAACACAAGAAGTAGCTTGAAATAACCGGTCGAATCAAGCACCTTTAGATCAACGAGAGAAAGGAAAACGTCTCGAGAGAATTTGATGAGAGACAACAATCGCAATGTCGTTGTTCGAACTCGTCGTCGCCGGAGTGCGGAAGTTGCGAGAACCGAGGAAGGATGAAATTGCGTGGTGGGTGTTTGAGCGATGTAGACTTCGGAAGTTGCGTATGTATAACCGGAGGAAATTGTAGACTTCGGAAGTTAGTAACCGAAGGAAGGAAGAGGAAATTGCGTGGTGGGTTCAACAAATTAAAAGTTTGAGATGAGGAAATCGAGGATTGAGGGTTTTAATTACAAGTAAGCACGAGTAAGCACTTAAAGAGTAAATTTAGTTATTTTCAGTATACGAACCCATTTCTATATATATATATATATATATATATATATATATAACACCCTTCTTTATTACTTATATAGCTTTTATTAGCTTTGATTTTATTTACATTGCCTCCCTCTTTTGGATTGGTACTGTATGTCCCACTTGTAGGGTATATTTTGATACAACATTTATACGAGGATCCTATCGTAAATAAACACTAAACATAATATGATGTCTTTACATCACAATAGAATTGACCTTTTAAAAGTCAAATTTATAGCCAACATTCTAACATTTTCAATGTTGATCTTGGTTTGACAGTGCGGGAAGTCACATGATGGATATAGCCATTTAACGGTACAAGTACCACACTATCTGTGCACCACAGTAGAAATGAACTTATAAAAGTCGAATCTATAGCCAACATTCGACTTTTTCGATGTCGATCCTGGTTCAACAATGCCGGAAGTCACACGATGGCTATAGATTCGACTACTATATGTGCACCACAGTAGAATCGATCCTATAAAGGTCGAATCTACAACCAACATTCGACCTTTTCAATGCCGATCCTAGTTCGACATAGCGAAAAATCGTATGTTGGCTATTGATTCTACTTTCACATGATCGATTTTATAAAATGATTTGATATACCGGTAGTCGGGGAACAACGAGTAGACCAGCTCCGATGCAAATATATAAAAAAGCAGGGAATAATTGTGTCATTATCCTATATGTGAGGTTAAGTACATTTTGTTTACTTCAAAGTTGAAGCATTTTTTTCAAAAACAAAAAAATTGAAGCATTTATTGGAGCTAAATGGCTGAAGAAATGGCTGCTCCATTAAGTAAGATTCCCTTTAACACTCTGTTAATCTTCTGCTTAACAATCCTTAAACTTAATCCAATCATCAAAATCTCAAGTTATGCATCTGTAATCTGCAGTTCCGAAGTATAAAACCGAGCAACATATTCATCATCATGAAGAAGATGCATCGACTTCATCGGAGATTCCCATGTCGTCCGACGAGCTTCCTGCCGGCGATGAAAACTCTCCTGTCGAACAGGTAACGATTAACTGATTTACATGCAGTTGTTAATCGCATCATAATGGATTTGAGCTCTAGAAACTTGAATTTAAGCTCTAATATTCGATTTTTACAGTAGTGGAATGTTCAATTTTTTAGCTATGCAAATTGCAAAGTCGACTCTAGCTTGAATTGTGCTATGTCAGTAGATTTTTTGTTGGAATCATGCCGGATTTGACCTCTAGAAACTAAAATTTAAGCTCTTAAGTCGAATTTGCAGTGGTGGATTGTGATAGAAAAATTGCTGATTATTGACCTTTAGAAACTCAAATTTAAGCTCTAATATTCGAACTTGCAGTGGTGGAATGTTGATTTTTGACCTATGTAGAGTTGAATTGAATCTAGCTTGAGTTGTGATTTAGCAAGCTTCTTTCCTAATTTCTCGTTTTTTTTTTTCATTTTCTCATCAGGTGGCGCTTACGGTACCGATCAACGACGATACATCTCTCCCGGTGGTTACTTTCCGGATGTGGATTCTCGGAACTCTAGCATGTATTCTCCTCTCTTTTTTGAATCAATTCTACGGTTACCGCCGGGAGCCACTTAAAATTAGCTCGATATCAGCTCAGGTAGCGGTGGTGCCGTTGGGGCATTTAATGGCGGCGGTGGTGACTAAGAAGGTTTTTTATAAGGGAAAGAAATGGGAGTTTTGTCTAAATCCAGGTCCGTTTAATGTGAAAGAGCATGTATTGATTACGATTTTTGCGAGTTGCGGTGCAGTGAATCCGTATTCGATTCATGTTGTTAGTGCTGTGAAAGTGTTTTACAAGAAACGGTTGAACTTCTTTTTGGCGTTGGCGGTGGTGGTGACAACTCAGGTTTTGGGATTTGGGTGGGCTGGTATTTTTAGAAGGTATTTAGTTGAGCCTGCTGAGATGTGGTGGCCTCAGAATCTTGTTCAAGTTTCTTTGTTCAGGTGCTTTTCCTTGCCCTGTAATACTTTTGATTTGTGCATTACTGCATTTTCGGTTCGTTGAATGATACGAGATTGGATTGTTCATCCGTATTGACCTTTTTGTCTAGTTGGTAGTGGACTTGAGTATTGAATGTTGTTGTATCGACCTTTGTTTAGTTGCATGGAATTACTTCTACTGTTTGATTGAACTATCTTCCATAATATTTATGTTGGGATAAAGGCCTAAGATTAATCTACATCTTTAGTTATTCGGAAATACTATTGCCATAACAAGTGACACCACACGGTTTTACACCATTGATCATGGCGGGACCCATATCAATCAATAGGTCCTACACCATGATGAATGGTGTAAAAGTGTGTTGTGTAACATATTGTGGCAGTAGCACCACTCTTGTTTATTACATTAAACTTCTTGTAATGTAAGAATTGTAATTGAGGGTACTTGTTGAATATATTGGATTTGTATTTTGTTTCCTTCTTATGTATTAATTGCTTGTAGCACAAGGTCATTTACTTGATTGAAGAAGAGTAACTGTGTAATTCATTTCACGGGGTCATGAAAGTATTTTTGCTAACACTCTGTATTAAGGTAGTGAGTGACCACACCTATAGTCTTTTAGAGCAATATGAGTCACAGTACTTGTGTTGTCATAACAGTACTTATGGCACTTTAAATGTTTGTGGATCATCAGGTGATTTCAAGTTTTATGTGTTCAACCATGTGTAGGGCGCTTCATGAGAAAGAAGAGCGAGCCAAGGGTGGAATGACTCGAAACCAGTTCTTCCTCATTGCCTTCATCTGCAGCTTTGCTTACTATGTCCTTCCGGGATATCTTTTTCCGATGCTAACATCGGTTTCCTGGCTATGTTGGATATTTCCTTCTTCTGTCTTAGCCCAGCAGCTCGGCTCCGGACTCCATGGACTAGGCATTGGTGCTATTGGTCTTGACTGGTCCAGCATATCCTCGTATATCGGAAGCCCACTAGCCAGCCCGTGGTTTGCCACTGCTAATATTGCTGTTGGCTATTTGTTGTTCATTTACGTTATTACCCCCATTGCATATTACTTGGACATTTATAAAGCAAAATCCTTTCCAATTTTCTCAGACGGTCTCTTCACTTCAACCGGGCAGAAGTATAATACCACAGCCATAATAGATTCTAATTTTCATATTGATTTACGTGCTTACGAGCGTCAAGGGCCCCTCTATCTTAGTACCTTCTTTGCAATGACCTATGCTTTTAGTTTTGCTTGCCTCACTGCTACCGTAGTCCACGTCTTTCTATTCCATGGAAGGTTAGTTCACAATCACGCTATGAGTTTTTCTGTTGTTTTACATTTGTAGTAGTACATTTCACTTCAAATCCTTAGTGTCATTGTTTTGTACCTGCTATAACTCTTCCGACATATGGTGTGCTTTCATTATCATGCTTTTAGGGATCTGTGGGTCCTTAGCAAGTCAACAGAGAAGAAAACGGATATACATACAAAGCTGATGATGAAATACAGTCAAGTACCCGAATGGTGGTTTATATGCATTCTTGTAATAAACATCGTGGCAACCGTTTTTATATGTGAGTATTACAATGAGCAACTTCAATTACCATGGTGGGGTGTCTTGTTAGCATGTGGGCTTGCCTTCTTTTTCACCCTCCCTATCGGCGTCATCAATGCCACAACAAATCAAGTAAGTTCTGTTTACCTGTCTGTATAATGCATGTATGTAGATTTGGTATGGGTTATATCAATCTAACATACGACTATTTTACCCTTTTAACAGATGCCTGGGCTGAATGTTATCACAGAGTACATCATTGGATACTTGTATCCTGGATATCCAGTGGCTAACATGTGTTTTAAGGTGTATGGTTATATCAGTATGAAACAAGGGCTAGCCTTTTTGCAGGATTTCAAACTTGGTCATTACATGAAGATTCCTCCTAGATCGATGTTTATGGCCCAGGTGAGATTCATTCCCTTTTCCTTAAATATAAGGGCATATAAACTGAACAAACAGATCATGTTCGGTTTTAGAAGTATGCAGCGTAAATGTATTTTGAGCCAACACACAAGTTGGTTCAGTCGGTAAGAACACGTCACTTCCTTTTCCAACGGTGGTGGGTAATCTGTAAGTACCCCTATAAGCGCTCAGAGCCCGAAAGCCTACCCTGGCCCAAGATGGTAACTGGAGCCAAAACCATCGAAATTTCCTTGTTACCAAAGAGAGTTACATTTTATATACTTTTTACCAGGTTATGGGCACTCTAGTATCAGCAGTTGTACATATAGTAACAGCATGGTGGCTTATGTCTACTGTCCCAGACATTTGTGATAGGTCTCTTCTTTCTCCTAGCAGCCCATGGACATGCCCCGGTGACCACGTGTTTTACGACAACTCGATTATCTGGGGATTAATCGGACCTGAAAGAATATTCGGAGATCTCGGTCAGTATTCTGCAATCAACTGGGCCTTCTTGTTTGGTGCTATAGCTCCTTTTGTTGTATATCTTTTGCACAAGGCCTTCATAAAACAGAACTGGATTAAACTCATAAGTATCCCTGTAATCTTAGCTAGAATTACAAACATGCCCCCAGCTACAGCAGTCAACTACAACAGCTGGATTATCATCGCGTTTCTTTCGGGTTTTGTTACGTTTAGATACTACCGTAATGTGTGGAATCGACACAATTACGTGTTATCTGGAGCTCTTGATGCTGGATTAGCATTCATGGGGGTATTATTGTACATATCTTTGGAAATGCAACATATTAACCTTGAATGGTGGGGAAGTAAAGCTGATGGATGTCCTTTGGCTTCATGTCCTACTGCACATGGCATTGTAGTTAAAGGGTGCCCCGTTTCGTGAGCTGCAAGTAATCAAAGATCATCTTTCGGGGCTTAACATTCCATACGAATGGTGAAGATCATACGATTCCACAAGCAGGATAAAGACACTTTTGGTCCCTTTTGTTTCACGATAATCGCACATCTATCCCCAATGTTTCACCTTGGCCATAGGTTTTCTCGGATCTACTTCATACATGAGGGCTGTTGGATACGCTGTGATGGCCATAGCGTTTCTTGGATCTGTACACGCGAGTTGTATAATTGTGAAATATTTTAGGTGATGACTCCACATGCGAAGTCACAATATAAAGGACACGTGTTGTGTTTGTTATTCCCGTATGCGAATAAAATAAATATTCAGAAAATAAAGAACAATTTTATTTCCAATTCAAAATATAAATATAATTACAAATATGTAACATAAAAATATAAAAAGATATGCAAACCGAGACGAGTTGCGCTCTGTCCTTAAGCATAAATTTCCGACCGCTTGTACCCACGGTTGTTGCAATTGTCTCCCGGGATAACTCGGCCATTGTTCAGATGGAGATGTACTTCAACTCTGAATTTCAGCGAACTCTAACAGTGCTCAGAAACTCTTCAACTATGAATGCACAGGAAAAGAATTTTATGCAATTGAATGTATGCTTGAATTCTATCTTGTGTTGTTGCTAGTGTATTTCACTTGTCTATTTTCCAACTTGTGGAGATTGTTTATATAGAGACTAAGCAAGCAATGAAAGAGTCTCTGCTTTGAATAATCATTAATGCATTTACTCTCACTACTCCCCTTTGATATCAATATTAATGATGACAATTTCGAATTTATTCAGCCATCAGTTTCTAAGTAACTGAACAGTTTCAGCATTTAGTGAGTTATATCACTCGGCTGAATTTCAGCTTTACTCATCCTCCGGCACTTTGCCGAATTTCAGCTTTACTCATCCGCCAGCACTTAGCCGAATTTCTGCTTCACTCAGCCGCTGGCATTTGGCCGAATTTCTGCTTCACTCAACCGCTGGCACTTGGCCGAATTTTAGCTTCACTCAGCCGAATTTCTGGAGTCCAAAAATTTAATACTTGCCCAGCCCAAAGCCCTCAACACGAAGGCCCAATTCCCCAAGCCAAACGGTCAACGGGCACGGGTGGGAGGCGGCGGCGCGCGCTCGCGTGTGACAATTTTAGCAGAACATCATCTGTCTAAAACCATTATGAACTCTCTCCCTTTCTCTAGGAGCTTATACCAATCATCAACTATCATCATATAAATACTTGACATTGGAACACTCATGTCCCAATGTGGGATAAAGTTTTACCCTACTTTACTTCTCATATCTCACAACAACTTAAAGCGTTAATATCTCATTCACCCATACTCCGAATTGAATGATTTAAAACCCTATTGTCAACTACGTAACACGTAGTTTCCAATAATTTTAATAAAGTCTCGATAACTTTAATAAAAGTCTATCGAACTCGCTTTTTAAAATAGTTGTCGTAAATGATTAAAAAATCGATTAAATCGATTAAATCATTTTCCCTCTATTTTCTCCAACAATCCCCCACATGAATGGATATTAATGCATATGCTGACTCTGAAGAGATTTCTGACAGAAAAATATTGCATCAAGAGAGGTAGCTTCTGGCTTTGAACCTGTCTTAGTGAAATACTATCGGATCTACTCGGCTAATCAGTGAACTATGTCTTGAACTGTTCAGCCTTTATTGTAAAACCAGACAATAGTACTCACACAATATTTCTCTAAGCACCGTATTTGGTTCTCATGATTGTGTTCATTTTGGCCATGAATCACCCCTGGTTTCAGAAAGTGCGTTAGAGAATTCTAGCCTCTGAATTCTCACAGAAGCGGCCCCACTTCACACTTACATAGGTGATCTCCTGTTGGAAATATTATTTTGATGATGATTCGTCACGTAATTAGATAAATCACTTACAACCCATGATGATGAAGTCATAACTAACTGTAATAGTGTAAAATGAAAGAAGAAGCAAGAAATGGTCTAGAGAAAATGTATAAGTTCTATCTAGAGTCTGAACGTTGTATAGGTTGTTTCAGACAAGCATTGTAATAGAATAGGAACTAGACAAACAGCTGAGTCAACAAGAAAACTGAGTATACTTATGAAGAACTGAGGGATCAAACTCAGTAGATGAAGAACTGAGGGTTCAGACTCAGTTATGAGAAAACTGAATAAGGTAAGTTCGCTGAGGGATACAGACTCAGTTGGCTTATCTAGAAAACTGAAGAACTGAGGGATACAGACTCATTTGTCGAAGACTGAAGAACTGAGGTGGCAAACTCAGTTAGAAGCAGATTAAGTCGTGACTATAAATCAGGATTCGAGCAGTCGTGGTGACCGAAACCGAACTATAGATCATGTAAAACTGAGTAATCTTAAGGACAAAGATTATCAGTTATCAGGAGAAGAAGGAAGCTGAATGGTGTACTCCGACTTAGTCATTAAGAGTCGGATGTCAAGAATACAAGGTCCTCAGTTTTGAAGAAGAGTAGAAAACTGAGTTAAGGCCTTGTTTAATTTTGAACTGACATAACGACAAAAGGTCGTACATATGAACGTTGGCTAAACGACAAATGTAACGGCTACAAGAGCTGGTTGACCGTTGCACCACCCCTATAAATACACAGAGAAAAAGGATTGAAAGTGTGTGGATCAGAGAAGTTTTGAATAGCACATATCTAAAGATCCAGACCCAGAAAATCAGATTTCATATCTAGAAAAGGGGAAGCCAACAAATTGCCTTGAAGATTTTAAAGAAAGATCCAGTAACCCATTAAGGGGGAAGAAGGCATCTTGGAGCTACAACGCTATATCCAGAAGAATCAGAAAGATCACTGAATTAATCATTGATTAATTTTAAACCTAACCTTTGTGAAAAATGGGTGGCTGTGAATAGTTTCAGGAGAGCAATTCCACCTTTCCTCAAACGGTTGCAACTTGGTTGCCACAGCTGTTGGTGCAGTCTGCGGACTGTGTGTATGTCAGTGGTGAGCTGGTGAAGGAGTCATTCCACCTCCGAAGGATCAGTGTGTAGAATGAAGGGAGCAATCCTTCATTTCTTCATTATGTGTAGACAGTGAAACTAGGGTGTCGTGAAGGACTGTCATTGTGCTAGGATTTTGTAACGGTTATCTCAAGATTCTAGTGATACCTCCTACACCACAGGAGAAGGGGAGACGTACGGGATTACACCACCCGGAACTTCCATAAACAAATCTTGTGTTGGTTTACTTTATGCATTTACATTCGTGCCGTGATTGTTTTAATTATTGCATAATCACTTCATCACTTCACTCAACAAACATTAGACACTGAGTCAGCACTTAACTATTACATAGGAGGCTCAAATCTTTATTGACACATCTATTACACTGCCAGTTCTATCCGCTGCCAGTTAACTGGACTAAGAATAAGTCAGTATTGACTTATACTCAGTTGAGTTAGCTGAACTCCGCACAAGTTACGGGACAGGAACAAAACTGAACTAAGCATCAGTTTGAGTTTCGGAGAAACTCAGTTCCTGGGGCAATTCCAGTTCAGGAAAAGTTTTTGGTGACAAGTTTATTCACCCCCCTCTAAACTTGTGTTAGCCTTTCCAAGGGACCAACATCTCCTATCAAGTGTATTCTGCCATACCCCACTTGATTAAACAAGATATAGGAATCATTAAAAGTTTTTCACTTAACCTTTACACCACTGACAGACAACACTTTTATTCACAGAATGGGTAACTGTTCACGGAATCTTCATAACTTAGTTGTCCCTTTGAACCATGATCTTGGGATCTCCAGTCAACATGGTTGGGTTACCATTACAAAGTTTTTGTCTCAATAGGCTTTAATCCCATTCCAAGTGTCAATTTTGACATTTGATCTTTAGATAAACCTTTTGTAAGCGGATCCGCAAGATTCTCCTTCGATCTAACATAATCTATGAAAATCACGCCATTAGAGATCAGTTGTTTAATAGTATTATGTCTGCGACGTATATGTCGAGACTTACCATTATTTATCTGCATATCCGATAAATATGCAATCTATCGTTTGAGGCCCAATTTTTATTTGTTTAGGTTTAGGCACTTCCACCTTTGCCAAACACCCCCACACTTTCAAGTATTTGTAGCTTGGCCTATGGCCTTTCCACAACTCATACGGGGTCTTATCCATCTTCTTGGATGGAATACGATTAAGAATGACATTTGCTGAGAGGATCGCCTCCCCCCACAAGTTCTGAGGTAAACCCGAACATATCAACATAGCATTCATTATCTCTTTTAGAGTACGGTTTTTGCGTTCAGCAATACCATTCGACGGAGGTGTATACGGAGCAGTAGTTTGATGAATAATGTCAGACTCTGTACATAGTTCATTAAACGGTGCATCATACTCACCACCTCTATCACTACGAACATTTTTTATTCGTTTGCTAAGTTGATTTTCAACTTCATTCTTATAATTTTTGAAAGCCTTGATAGTCTCATCTTTGCTACTTAGCAAATAGACATGACAGTATCTTGTACAATCATCGATAAATGTTACAAAGTATTTTTTACCGCCTCTCGATTGCACAAATTTTAAATCACATCAATCTGTATGAATTAATTCCAACGGTTCTGTGTTTCTTTCCACTGATGGAAACGGTGCCTTAGTCATTTTTTGTTTTGACACATATTTGGCATTTTTTAGTTTCATTAAACTTTAAATTAGGTAATAAATCTAAATTCACCATGCTACGAATTGATTTATTATTTACCTGTCCTAATCGATTATGCCACAAACATGAAGTCTCGGTCCATGTCTTAATTATTTATGCCTTAAAAGGGCAATTTTGATTTAGGTACAATAGTCAAAACATTGAGCTCATACATACCTACAATCACATTTATGCAAACATAAAATTATTCTAATTTTATTTTACAATACGAAGGTCCATAAAAAACAATTTATCGACCAGAGTGCCTTCACCAATTACCAATCCATTCTGTGAAAGTCTGAATTTCTTTGCAACAAATTCTAAGTTGTAACCCAGGCTGGTCAGCTGAGGACCAGAAATAAAATTTCCACCTAGGTCCGGCACATGCAGAACATCTCTGATAACCAGATAATTTTCACTTTTTAAATTCAACGTGATATTCCCATATCCAACGATTTCGGACGTTGTTGAATTTGCCATGAAAACATTTTCTTTAATTTCCTGGTATCCCCAGAATAAAGATTTGTTCGCACACATATGTTGAGTAGCACCAGTGTCTACACACCAACCATATGTCTCTTCATCGATTAAATCCACGTCATTCTCGATCTTTACTTGAATTTCTTTCATTTCTGCTCAAAAACAGAAGATAAACTGTTATTTCGTGTACAACTTGCATCGAAATAAAATTTCTTAGTCACAACATAATGTTGTGTCACGGTAGATTATATCACTATAATCAAAGAAAGAATTATTTTTAACAATTCTCACTTGAACACTTAATTAAGTGTCACAACAACACATTCACATTAAGATTCACCTCGGTGATTCTTCATATTTAATTTTTCTGGTTTCTCACATTGAGCAACACCAGCCACAACAACGTTTTCACTTCCACTTGCCGCAGCATTAAAAGTGGGTGTCAATGGCGCATCATTAACAGCAGTCATTTCTGTTCAGAAACAGAAGATCAACAATCAGAATATGGTTCGTTCACAACGAGACCAAAAAGATGAAAACGATTTTCTGAATACCACCGAATGATATTCAGCTCCAAAAAAAAATTGTTCAGAACCAACTGAATAATTTATTTTATTAATTTCGCATACAGAAAAAAAAATTCAGAACAAAAGTGGTTCTGAGAAATTTGTCTTAAGATTGTTATTCCCGTATGCGAATAAAATAAATATTCAGAAAATAAAGAACAATTTTATTTCCAATTCAAAATATAAATATAATTACAAATATGTAACGTAAAAATATAAAAGGATATGCAAACTGAGACGAGTTGCACTCTGTCCTTAAGACAAATTTACACCGGCTTGTACCCACGGTTGTTGCAATTGTCTCCCAGGATAACTCAGTTACCTGTTCAGATGGAGAGGTACTTCAACTCTGAACTTCAGCGAACTCTAACAGTGCCCAGAAACTCTTCAACTATGAATGCACAGGAAAAGAATTTTATGCAATGGAATGTATGCTTGTATTCTATCTTGTGTTGTTGCTAGTGTATTTCACTTGTCTATTTTCCAACTTGTGGAGATTGTTTATATAGAGACTAAGAAAGCAATGGAAGAGTCTCTGCTTTGAATAATCATTAATGCATTTACTCTCACTACTCCCACTTTGATATCAATATTAATGATGACAGTTTCGAATTTATTTAGCCATCAATTTCTAAGAAACTGAACAGTTTCAGCATTTAGTGAGTTATATCATTCGGCTGAATTTCAGCTTTACTCAGCCGTCGGCACTTTGCCGAATTTCAGCTTTACTCAGCCGCCAGCACTTAGCCGAATTTCTGCTTCACTCAGCCGAATTTCTGGAGTCCAAAAATTTAATACTTGCCCAGCCCAAAGCCCTCAGCACGAAGGCCCAATTCCCCAAGCCAAACGGTCAACGGGCACGGGTGGGCGGCGGCGGCGCGCGCGCGCGCGTGTGGCAATTTTAGCAGAACATCGTCTGTCTAAAACCATTCTGAACTCTCTCCCTTTCTCTAGGAGCTTATATCAATCATCAACTATCATCATATAAATACTTGACATTGGAACACTCATGTCCCAATGTGGGATAAAGTTTTACACTACTTTACTTCCCATATCTCACAACAACTTAAAGCGTTAATATCTCATTCACCCGTACTCCGAATTGAATGATTTAAAACCCTATTGTCAACTACGTAACACGTAGTTTCAATGATTTTAATAAAGTCTCGATAACTTTAATAAAAGTCTATCGAACTCGCTTTTTAAAATAGTTGTCGTAAATGATTAAAAAATCGATAAAATCATTTTTCCTCTATTTTCTCCAACAGTGTTCTATACTACCACACAAAAACGCGTTCTTTATGTATATACGTTATACGACGTCTGTTTGTCAGTAACGAGCCCTGATGTTTCGGATCTTTTTCGGGATTTCGCATTGCTGTATATTGTACAACATTCTGATCTTGAATCTTCCCCTTGGTTATGAATTGTTTATGCCAAAACATCAGGAAAAATTTCCATTTTTACAAAATAGGTGGATAGCCGTGACAAAACAAAGCCGAAAAAACCAACCATACTATACATATAATCAACTCAAACAGAAACTGGGACAGTCACTAGCCATATGACTAGGCTTATGAAAGTTATAACAGAAACCAGGACAATCGCTAGCCATATGACCAGGCTTATCACAATTATAACAGAAACCAGGACAATTGCTAGCCATATGTCCATGTTGATCACAATTATAACAGAGACCAGGACAATCACTAACCATATGACCATGTTGATTACAGTTATAACAGAAGCCAGGGCAATTGTTAGCCATATGACCATACCGATTACAGCTATAACAGAAACCGGGACAATCGTTAGCCATATGACCATACCGATCACAACTATAACAGAAGCCTTTGCATTCGCTAGCCAGATGACCATATCGATCGCAGCTATAACAGCAATCACTGCGATCCTTCATACTAGACGTATGGCCCTTCTGACCACCGACACTGTAGTTGGTGCCACCTCCATCGCTACTCCTAGTATTTCCAACAACTTTAGGATCCCCCACCCGGATCGCTAAAATCCCACTGGCCTTATCATAAGCCTTAGCCAAATGTCCAGAGTCACCACCACCAACACGGCCGCTACTATTCCCAACAACTTTACCAACCCCCACATTCATCGCTAAAACCCCACCGACCTTATCAAAATCCCTAGCCAAATGTCCGGAGTCACCACCACGAAGACGCGTTCCACCTCCATCACGGAGGCTAATGTTCTGAAGAGCTTTAGCAATCGCCACCTCAACGTCTAGAGCCTCACCGGCCTTCTCAAAATCGCTAGCCAAATGTCCAGAATCACCGCCACCAATACGGATGCCAGTTTTCCCAACAACTTTAGCAGCCACCACCTCCACTGCTAGAACACCACCGGCCTTATCACCATCCTTAGCAAAATGTCTAAAATCATCACCACCACAACCAACACTGCTGCCTCCGCCACTCCTATCACAATCCCTAGCTGTATGACCACTCTGCCGGCAATCAGAACACTTTCCACCACCGGAGGAATTTCCATCCCTCCGATCAGAACAGATCCACCACCACTACTGTTCCTTTTGCCGGAATCAGCAGGATCCTCATTAAGAACAGTTACAGCAACAGCTTTAGTCTTATCCCCTTTCTTCACGACGAAAAACTCAACAACTTGACCTTTTTTCAGCGTGCGAAGACCTTTAGATTTGATCTCAGATTGATGGAAGAACAAATCTCCGGTGCCGCCGTCATCGAGCTTGATGAATCCATAGCCTTTCAAAACGATGAACTTCGACACTACGCCTCTAGATCTAATAGCTTCATCCGCCATTATCAAGTAAAAGTCAAGCAAAGACTTTGCTTTTTTACGCACAGTTTGGTAGGGGAGAGGAAATAGCAGGAGAGTTGCACTCGACTCTGTTTACTTTTGATTTCCACCATTTTTTTTAAATATTTTTTTCGTTCATTTGACATTGCAACAACTTTTTCCCAGAAATAACGATTTTTCTCAACTGTTCCACACCGACAATCAGGAATTTTTTTTTTGTTGGAAAAAATAAATAAATTAGAGAGACTCGGTGAGCTATTCTAACCTAATTTGTATAACGAGTTACAGTAATTTGTAAACTTAATACGGGACGTAAAGCATATTTCATACCTTCTTATCTAATTTGGACGGAAAAATATCCAACATTCTTTGACTAGAACTAGAATAAATTCTTAGATCTGCTGCTGATTTGTTGTAGTTTTGCGGTATTGTACCGCATTTCATTTGTTGAGAGATACGACTAGAACTCTGCATGAACCAATCGAGTCGAATATCACTAGTTTGTCTTGCAGCTCGTTTATTTCACGAGCCGGTTTGAACTTGTTTGTTTTATGAGCAATTTAAATTCCATCTTTGAGCTAAACTCGTTAAATCTATCATAGTGCTCGGGCTCAAGCTCGTCTCGTTTTGAAATACCAAAAACATCTCCATAATTTGATGGACATCATCGACATACGTGAAATGAAAAATTCCTTACACATACACTGATACACACTATAATATTTATGTGTTTGTGAACTTAAATGAACGTTTGTTTATAATTCATTGTATGTACGTTTACTAAACGTACATAATATAATATTTGAGCTCGGCGTTTATGTATAGAAACAAGCAAATACGATCTTAAGCAATTAAGCTCGAGTTTGTTCATGAACAGCTTATATTACATTAGGTTGGACAAACGAATCCATAAGATATAGAGATCTCAATAAATTAAGGGGCAATGGTCCAAAATGACACATATTGTACTTAATTAGGCAAATAGGATACTAAGGAATCTTATTTGGTTATCAAGACACAAAACTAGTACATAGACTAATCTACCCTCAATTAACAATAATAATAATAAGGCGGTGAAAGATCTGTTTTGTTTTGTTTATTATTTAGGAAGCTAACGTGTTATTGTTGTTGTGTTTTGTTTTGTTTTTTTTTTTTTTGTTTTTTTTTTCTGGATGATAAAACAAGGTTTTTTTTTTTTTTTTTCTTGACGTTGAGAGTTTTTTTTTTCCCGGTGACCACTGCGATGAATTGACCCCCCCGATGCAACGACCACTTCGATGTAGAGACATCACGATGAATTAACACCGCGATCAAGTGACACCACATTGCAGAGACATCGCGATATTATGATATTTGACGATGCAAAGACACCGCGATGCAGAGACATCGCGATGAAGTGACCCCGCGATGCAGAGACACCGCATTGACCACCGTGATGCATTAACCACCGCGATGCAATGACCACCCCGATGCAACGACCACCGCGATGCAACGACCACCCCCGATGCATTGACCACCGCGATGCATTGACCACCTCGATGTAGAGACACCGCGATGAAGTGACACCGCGATGCAGAGACACCGCGATGCATTGACCAACGCGATGAAATGACACCGTATTGCAGAGACACCACGATGAAGTGACACCGAGATGAAGTGACACGGCGATGAAGTGACACCGCGATGCAGAGACACCTCGATGGAGTGACATCTCGATGCACTGACACACGCGATGCAGTGACCACCCCTGATGCAGAGACACCGTAATGCAGTGACCACCCCCGATGCGGTGACCACCCCCAATGTAGAGACACCACGATGCAGAGACACCTCGATGAAGTGACACCGCGATGCATTGACCACCCCAGATCCATTGACCACCTCGATCGATGCAGTGGCCACCTCCGATGCAGAGACACCGTGATGAAGTGACCACCCCCGATGCAGTGACCACCCCCGATGCAGAGACATCGCGATGTTATAACATTTGACAATGCAGAGACACCGCGATGTTATAACATTTGACGATGCAGAGACATCGCGATGTTATAACATTTGACGATTCAGAGACACCGCGATGCAGAGACATCGCGATTAAGAGACACCGCGATGCAGAGACATCGCGATTAAGAGACACCACGATGCAGAGACACCATGATGCAGAGACACCGAGATGAAGTGACACCGCATTACAGAGACACCCTTATGAAGTGACATCGCAATGCAAAGACACCGCGATGCGGTGGCCACCCCCGATGCAGAGACACCACGATGTAGTGACCTCTCCCGATGCAGAGACACCGCGATGCAGTGACCACCCGCGATGCAGACGAGTATTAGACGAGTATTATTCAAAAAGTGTTATTCAAGTCGAGTATTAGACGAGTCGAGCTCGATCTTTTATATTTTATTAAAAATTAAATGAATTCTAAGAAAATAATCGAGCTTGCGAGCCGTGTCGAGCTATATCGAGTACTTGGTGAGTCGAGTTCAATCTTGCCTTTTTATAGCTCGATCGAACCCAAACTTTTGTAGTCGAGTCAAGCACGAGCCCTAGGGAGTATCGACTCGACTCGGCTCGATTACACCTCTAATGTGAATGACACTACACTTATTTTAAAAATATACCAAATTTGTGTATCAAATTGCATATGAAGTGACATCAATGTCACTGCATCAATTCTCTAATTGTAAATACAATGACATCGATGTCACTGCACCAATTTTATTCCAAATCATACTCAAACCACCGTCAAATTCATGTCACTGCACCAATTTGGATGCCTATTTCTCCTAATCAGACCATCACTTTAGGTTAAGAAACAAGACCATCACGAATAAATGACAATTTAGGTTAAGAAACAAGTTAATAGACCATCATGATTGAAATACAAGATTGAAATACAAACATTGTTGGAGATCAAACTCGAATAAATGACAATGTTGAATCTATGAATGCAACATATGCTAATTATATTGCCACCAAAATTGGGCAAACAGCAGGTTGCAAAATAAAGATGTGAAACGAGGTGGAGGAGTTGCAAATTCGATATCCGAGATGATAACGAGAAGATGCGAAAATCAACGAGAATTTTCAAGTGGCTCGTGTCATTGAGAAGCTTCCCGACTCTTGGAAGGAGTACAAGAGCTATCGATGCATAAGAGGAAGCGGTAACGATGGATGATCGATTGTTCGCCTCCGTATTGAAGAGGACAATAGAGCATCCGAAAAGAGACGTTCGAGTCGGTTGGACAAGCGAAGGCTAACGTCGGCGAGTTCGAAATCGAAAAGGAAGAAGCACGAGAAATCGGTTAAGAAGACATGGGAATCTTCAAGGAAGCCGACGGGGGATAAGCCGGCGCCATTCAAGTTTAATGGCAAGTGTCACAACCGTGGCAAACAAGGGCACCGTCTTTGCGGATTGCCGATCAAAGAAGCCTTACAACCATAAGGCTCGTATGGTGAAAGCGAGGATGATGACAATCTGCGCAATGGTGACGAGTGCAACACGTGGGTAATCCGAGACAATGGTTTGTGGACACGGGGCCACTAAACATGTCCGCGCCGATCGTGATGTCTTCTCAACCTACAAGGTGGAAATGGTGAGAAGCTTGTGGATGGGCAACTCGCTCGGTCAACCATTCGGGAAGCTGGAAATGTGATTACGAAGATGACTTCGGGAAAGAAAGCGACCCTCACAAATGTTCTCCATGTTCCCGACATACGCGAAATCGATATACGGTGGTATCTTGAATAAGAATGGTTTTAAACTTTCATTTGGTAATGACAAGGTCATTTTGACCAAAAATGATATGTATGTGGGTAAAGGTTATTTTACCGAGGGTTTATTTAAACTCAATGTAATGGCTATTATGCCAAAGAATGTTGTGCCCAGTGAGGCTAATAAAAATGCATCTACTTACGCGTACTTGATTGAGTCTTGTACTTTATGGCATAATCGTTTAGGACACGTTAATAATAAATCAATTCAAAGAATGATGAATTTGGATTTTTTACCTAAACTAAAAGTTAATCAAACCGAAAAATGCCAAGTACGTGTTGAAGCTAAAATGACTAAAGCGCCGTTTCCATCCGTGGAAAGAAACACGAGAACCGTTAGAATTAATTCACACCGATTTGTGTGACTTAAAGTTTGTGCAATCGAGAGGCGGTAAAAAGTATTTTGTAACTTTTATCGATGATTGTACAAGGTATCTTGTTATGTATATTTGCTAAGTAGCAAAGATGAGGCTATCGAGGCATTCAAAAATTATAAGAATGAAGTTGAGAATCAACTTAGCGAGACGGATCAAGAAGGTTCGTAGTGATAGAGGTGGAGAGTATGAATCGCCATTTGAAAGAATATGTCTAGATTCGGGCATTATTCATCAAACTACCGCTCCATATGCACCTCAATCTAACGGAATTTTTGAACGCAAAAACCGTACTGCGAAAGAGATGATGAATGCTATGTTGATTAGTTCGGGTTACCTCGAACTTGTGGGGGGAGGCCCTTCTCTCCGCCAATAAAATTCTCAACGGGATTCCGTCTAAAAAGATGGATAAAACTCCATATGAGATGTGGAAAGGCCACAAACCAAGTTATAAATACTTGAAAGTGTGGGGGTGTTTAGCAAAGGTGGAAGTGCCTAAGCCTAAACAGATTAAGATTGGGCCAAAAACGATAGATTGCATATTTATTGGGTATGCTCATAACAGTAGTGCATATAGATTTCTTGTGCACAAATCGACAATCACGATGTGCATGTAAACACGGTCATGGAGTCAAGAAATGCGGTGTTTTTTGAGGATGTTTTTCCACATAAAGAAAGACACAATGAAGACTCAAATAAGAGAGTACACGAAAATGTGGGGGATAGTACTCCGGAAAACGAGGAAGTGGAACCTCGAAGGAGTAAGAGGGCTAGGACTTCAATGTCTTTTGGGCCGATTTTCTAACCTACATGGTAGAAAATACTCCAAGGACATATGCCGAGGCTATGTCTAATCCGAAGCACCTTTACGGAAAGAAGCTATTAATAGTGAAATAGATTCTATTATGCAAAATCACACTTGGGAATTGGTTGACATTCCACCGGGAAGTAAAGCACTCGGGTGTAAGTGGATTTTCAAAAAGAAGCTTAAGGTGATGGATCTATTGATAAGTATAAGGCCGGGTTGGTAGCCAAGGGTTATCGACAAAAGGAAGGTCTTGACTTCTTTGATACTTATTCACCGATAACGAGAATCACTTCTATAAGGGTTCTTATTGCTCTTCTTTGCGATCTATAACTTGGAGATCCATCAAATGGATGTTAAAAGCTGCATTTCTAAATGGTGAATTAGAAGAAGAGATATACATGGAACAACCCGAGGGGTTTGTGGTTCCGGGGCAAGAGCACAAGGTGTGTAGACTCGTTAAGTCTTTGTATGGATGAAACGAGGCACCCAAACAATGGCATCTAAAGTTTGATCAAACTATGCTATCTAATGGGTTTAAAATTAACGAGTGTGACAAATGCGTCTACATCAAACAAACACCTAATGCTTATGTGTTAGTGTGTTTATATGTTGATGATATGCGATTATGGGAAGTACTCATGATATCATCATGAATACCAAAAAGTTCTTCGACACGCAATTTTGATATGAAGGATATGGGACAAGCGAGATGTAATTTTGGGGATTAAAATCTCCCGGAATATCCGAGGGACTAGTATTATCACGAGTCTCACTACATTGAATCCGTTCGAGGAGATTCAATGTTTTTGATGAAAGTCCTATGAAAACACCCATTGACTTAAGTCTTCACTTGGTCAAAAATAAGGGTGAGCCGTGTCTCGGTTGAAATATTCACAGATTATAGGGTGTCTAATGTACATAACCAAGCTGTACTAGACACGATGTTGCGTGTCTTGTGAACAAACTAAGCGAGGTTTACAAGTAATCCCAGTGAGGATCATTGGAAAGCGGCGATGAGAGTACTCGGGTACTTGAAATATACAATGAACACAGGATTACGTTACACAAGATATCCAAGCGGTATTAGAAGGATATCGTGATGCAACTGGATTTCGATTCTAAAGAGTCAAAATCCACAATTTGGATATATCTTTATGATTGGTGGTCTTTGCGGTATCCCGGAAGTCCACAAAGCGGACATGCATATCTCGTTCCACAATGGAAGCCGAGTTTATAGCACCTTGGACAAAGGCGGGGAAGAAGCGAGTGGCTTCGAAATTTCTAGAGGACATTCCTTGTTGGACAAAACCGATTGCTCCTATTAGCATACACGGTGATAGTCAATCGGCTATACACCGAGCACAAAATAGTATGTATAATGGTAAGTCTAGACATATACGTCGACGACATAATACCGTTAAACACTTGATCTCTACAGTGGTGTGATTTCCATCGATTATGTAAAATCGAAGGAGAATCTTGCGGATCCGCTTACTAAAGGTTTACCAGAGATCGGATGTCAATTTTGACCCTCGGAATGGGACTTAAGCCTATTGAAAGTTAAGTTTTGTAATGATAACCCTACCATGTTGATTTGGAGATCCCAAGATCTTGGTTCAAGGGGACAACTAAGTTATGAAGGTTTGTCGATGAACACTTTCCCATTCGTGAATAAAAGTGTTGTACGCCGAGTGTGAAGGTTAAGTGAAAACTTTTAATGATTCCTATAACTTGATTAAATTCGAGTGGGGTATGGCGAGAATACTCTTGATAGGAAGTCACCTATGTAAGTGCGAAGTGGGGCCGCTTCTATGAGAATTCGAGAGGCTAGAATTCTCTAAAGCACTTTACGAAACCGAGGTGTGATTCGGGGCCAAAATGAATCCGGTCATGAGAACCAAGTACGGTGCTAAGGGAAATATTGTGTGAGTGCTATTGTACGGTTCTACACTAAAGGCTGAACAGTTCAAGACTTAAGTTCAGCGATTAGCCGAGTAGATCCGATAGTACTTCACTAGGGCACGTTCAAAGCCGAAGCTACCTCTCCCGACTTAATTTGATTATATTCTTGTATAGAATATATACAATGTTTTGATAATTCGAAAACTACGTAAGTCGTAGATGAATTCGGGATTTAGAATCATTTTTATTCTATACCTCATAGTTGCTGAACAGTCGATCTCTCCGCCAATTCATACAAAAGTTTAAGGCTATGAACCTGGCCAATTGAAACAGGTTCATCCCCCAACACTTGAAGATCGTCTTGCTCTGGGCCTCTTGAATCCACACCGTCCTTGTTGTTCATTGTGAAAACGGAGATTCTCTCATCTCTGGAACATCGAGTCTATGAAATTCAGACTTCCCGACATCGAGAATTTTGCAGCAAAAGAGTAAATCCTCATACTGCATTTTCTTCACAGCATCGAGCTCTCAACAAGGAAGGCTGTTGATTTTTGACGATTTACAATAGGATTATACAAGCACAGAAAAGCTCGCCCCTAAATAATAAAAATCGTCAAAGACACAACGAGTAATATAAAAAAAATCTTGCCTTCAAGAAACGAAAATAAAATAACTAAAATTTGAAGAAAAATGAAGAATTGTTTGACGATCAGGAAAAGATGCAATCCAAACAAAAAAATCAGATAAAATCATCTGTGAAATTAAATGATAAACATATAAAAAGACATTAGCAACTCTCACAACCTGAATTTCAATCTTCTGTATAATCACATCTGAAGCGTTAAGTCTGAAACCATATCCAGAGAGTATGTCACGGTGGGAGAAGGGGGTAATTTAGGAAACTTGGATAAAATGTGTCATTATAAAAAAATAAGATTTAAGTGTGTCCTAAATGCCCATTAAGTATTTAAACTAGTCATTATAAACAAATATCCAATAACTTAATCCCGAATAAGATAACAAATCTTTTCAATATAAGATAATCGTCCAACACCAAACAATTGTAATTAGAACAAAATAAAACATGGAATATAGTTTAGACAAAATGCATGATTTCCTCTAGAAAAAAACAAGTAAAATATGTAAAATATCTATACTATATATATATTTAAAAGCACAATTTAACCCGATTACCCGTAATTTAGTGCCCAAACCCGCTTTCGACCCGATTCCCACCTTTGAAAAAATGTGTTTCGTGCTTTTATTTTATTTTTTTAAAACAAAATCGTACTTTCTTTCATGAATCAAATGATTGACTCAACCAAAACAAAATCTTAACAAATTAAAAAAAAGAAATCTTAACAAAATATTAGACAAACCCAAAATATTGTTATTCATCTACATCCCTCCCGATGAGTTTCAAATCGTTTCAAATTTCAAATACAATTAACAATTCCAAAAGGCTGGCAAATTAAATGCCCACACGAGAAATATATCGCAGTCTCTCTTCTCATCTCCCATCAACGCCCCTTTTGCAGTTTTTTTTCCCTCGGAATGCTTAATTTCCACTATGAGAGTGGATTAACGAGAATTCTAATTTAATTTCTGGGTTGCGAAGAACATTTTCTATTTTATTCCGTCTTTTAATACTTTTTTAGATTTCAAGTTGCGAATATGAAAGTTTCTTGGTTTGAAGACAATTATAACCTATATATGTTTCTGGGTAGCTATGAAGTGATTATTATATATGTCAAATTGTTTTTTTAAATATATTATTTGTTGTTCTTCTGGTAGCATTTGATGATGCAGGTTAATGGAAGGTTTGGCTGCCATAACTTTACGGAGAAGGAAATTAAATTTATAGTGGGTGCATGAGTTCTCATAATTAGGTGTGTAATGTTCAAACCATAAGGTTTTAAGCTAAATCAAGGTTTAAAAAAAGGTGGTATATTTTTCCTAACAGGCAAACAAGAAATTTAAGTGGTTTGTTTTTGTGATCAAGTTTGTAGTGCTGCACCCAACCGCTGGCGTTCCTTTTGGTTATACTCCTTTTCTTTTCAAAAAATGTTTGATGAATGGATGCAGTGCTCTAACTTCGTTTCGGATAGTTTCCGTTTGCGCACATTTGTTTACAGGTTGACAATTTCGGGAAGAAGACTACTCTTTGGAAAATCAACATATATTATATATCTCCAGGTATTGCGACTTTTAGTACTACAAAATTAATTTCATATGCAATAAGAGTGTGTTTAATTACTGATGAGCTATTTTAGTAGTTGATAAAAAAGTTTTTTGGTATACGATTCATATACCTAAAAAAACCTTTTTGTTATAAGAACGTAACGACACAATCATTTTCGTTTGAAGTTTATAAGGCTATTATCGAAAAAGAGAGCTAAGGCCCTCTTGAGAAGATAATGGATGATGATTATGCTGGTACATGGATTGAAGAGATCGAGGGTATTTTCTTGAAAGAAGGCATGTTAAGACAATGCTATTCGCTTGGTGTAAAGTGATCGGAAAGACGGTGCGGCTCTCTGTTTTTGCTTGACAATAATGAAAAAGAGGTTTCTGTATAATATGAATAGAGCATAGAGTGCAAGTAAGTCCACCACATTGAATAATTGAGTTTAGCCCGAAAAATATTCCTCAAGACATCTTCTCCCTTCAGTTATTGGATCACCTGGTATTAATGGATCAAAAATTTATTAATTAAATAAATTCACATTCACATTCACATTCGTAGTTCTCCAATTATGCTTATTGAGTAAATCCTTTCTCAACCACATTTTGTTTATGATTATAAACTTGAGGAGCTGCCACTTATAGTTTTATGGTCAACAGGAGATGAAATTCCAAACGAAGATGAAACTCTTTCTTTAGTCTCATCCTTACAGATCAAAAGCACACCAGAAGCATTTAAAGATTTCCTTTGTTTTCGGATCAGGTACATGATTGTTTGGTGTAAGAATCTTTACATGTCCGAAACCGATCACAATCATTTCGATTTTACTTTCTTTTCTCTTCCATGCGTATTCCTTTTTTAATTGACAATTAGAGATTGTGATTTTTGATTGACGCAGGACTTCTACATGAAGAAAATATGGCCCCTTCTGCAATTTGATCCTTTTTGTAGAAATGTGTTGTTTGTTTGTTGGGTTCTTTTACTTGGGTTGTTTTTGGTGATGTATCGCTTATATTTGAGTTCACTATATATATCAATAATAATTGATACAAATTTTTTATTTTTTAGTCTTCATAAGGTCTGATAGATAGATTTTTTTAGTCTTCACAAGCTCTAATAGAGAAGTGTGTAGCCTAAAAATTTCTATTCTCTGTGATTTGTGCATGCACATTACTTGCTGATGGAATAAGAAGATCAAAATTTCTTTTGAGGTGTGGTGCATCATATAAACACGTATCACTTTTGTGTTCCGGTTGGATCCATATAAACATGTAACTGTGTTTTCTGAATTTATTTTGAATTATCATTTGGAACTTTGTAAGTTAATTAAGTGGTTGTATTGCAGTCTTCCAGTCCATCATTTGGAATTCATTTTACTCTTCTTCGTTTTAGTTTTGCCTAAATTAGTGTTAGTGTCTCTTCCCGATATATTTTAAGTTTGCTACCAATCTTTTGGTGTTTAATTTATTTAATGTTAAATTATAGTTCCATGTAGCCCCTCTTTTTTTTGTTTTGCTTTCAATACTTTTATGTAGAGTAACATTAATTTATTTCATGTTAAATTACCGTTGCATTTTCTAAAATAATATTTGTATCTAATGGAAAAATATCAGTTGCTAATATTAATTAAATTCATATTATCTTCTCATGTGTGTAAAACTGTACATATATAGAATAGATTTAGATATATTTAATCTCTCCCGCCGTGCATTGCACGGGTAAAAGACTAGTATTTTTATAAACGTCTATATCAATTAGTTAATTAATCAGGCCATGTGCATGTCAAAGTGTTAATCGTTAAACACGTCTCTAACACACTTTTAATTGTACATAATTTGTCCTAATCTTCTTCTCCATGTCCATTTTAAAGTTTATTGTTACGTGACGTATTAAACTTTTTTTATAATAAATAGAATATGAAGATCAACATTAGAGTTTAGTACGATCATTTATTCTATATTAATAAAGTGTTGGGGCGTCTCGCCCCCTGGTGACAGAGTTTAGTACACGCTTTGTCAGTTACTTCTAGGACATCTTGGGGCGTCTCGCCCCCTGATGACGTTTTGGCCGCTTGTTTGACGGATATTGATTAATAAAGTTCTTGTTTTTTCAAAAAAATAAAGAGTTGATTACGATATGATTCATTAATTGATATAATCATCATTCATTAATTAATACTATCTTACAAATGTGTGGTAGATAAATTATACATGAACCGTAATATCTCATATTAAAAAATTGAGAGAAATATGATATTATGGACTTAGTAATAAGGGTAAGCCATTTTAGGCAATACGATGACGATGAATTAAGTAATTACTGAACCTATTACGAATTAAGTAACGCTGCTACACCTGAATTATGAAGCATTATAGGTGGTATTAGAGCCGACTAGTAAGGTGACCAGGGGTGGACGCATGATCTCGGGTAAGGGGGGGCAATATATTTTTAAAGGCAAATAAAAAATTTAAGGCGGGAGCAAACGATATACTTTATACATATATTAGTGTATCCTGATCAAGGGGGCCGTTGCCCTCCTTAGTTGTATATAGCTCCGCCACTAAAGGTGACGACGATGATGCCAATTCTTTAAGAAGAGAAGAATGTAATATCTATAAAGTTGAGACATAACGGATTTAGTAAATTGGGTTAATCATCTTAAGGCAAAAAAAGTAGTTATTGAATTAATTATGACACAAGTAGCACTTCTAGACCCGAATTCTGAAGCATTCAGGGTCAAATCAAACTTTCGTGTGAGTGATATATCATGCATCTAATCAAACCGCAACATGTGCTGATAAAAGACGGAAAATCGTGCTCTCCTAAGTCCTAACACACTAGAAATATTGTAAAAGTATGACTCAATCGTGACTTTTTTTAACCGAATCGTTAGATGAATGTCACGTACATAAAATACAATAAATCTTTTGTATCTTTTTTTATATATATATATGACAATAATTTAATAAAGGTACCCTACCAAATAGTGTCTATATGACTAGAAAATGCATAATGTGGGATTAGCTTTTATGGCGGTTTTGTTGTACTTAGGTTTGGAATAATAGACAGCCTTATCAAATGCATAATGTGGTTGCAAACCAAGTTCGATCCCCGCTGCTCAAACCCGGAAGGGATTTTCATATAGATTTCCTCCTCTAAATCCCCATGCAAGAATGCATTATGAACATCCATCTGGTGAATGTCCCATTGTTTGACTGCCGCAACACTTAGAAATGTCCGAACCGTAACCATTTTCGCCACAGGGGGCGAAAGTCTCTGTGTAATCAATACCTTCTTCTTGGTGATGCCCAAATGCCACTAACCAGGCTTTCAAATGCTGTAGTGTGCCGTGCTCGTCATATTTCTCTGTATACACCCACTTACTCCCCAATGTCTTTTTCCCTGGGGAAGGGGTTCCAAAACCCAAGTACCCTGATCTTCAAGTGCTTGAATTTCTTCTGACATGGCCTTACGCCACCCCTCATGTTTCATAGCCTCCTTAAAAGATTTGGGAGGATTACCCACTGTAATAGCTACAAGGTACTTGCGATGTTTTTTTAGAAAACTTATCATAATTAATATAATGCATAAGAGGATACGGAGTACCTGAGGAAACTAATGGACTGGAAGAGGTGGAATGAGACTTTTCTGATCAATCAATGTATGCGTCACAACATCTTGGAAGCGCGAATTTGGAATCATCTGTCGTCTACCCCTACCCAACTCTTCAGTACCGTCACCTGGATGTCGCGGTTGTGGTGAAGGCACTTTATTACCCTTTTAGTGAATATGAATGCATGATTATGTCCACTCATTTTGACTTTGTTTTATCATACACGTCCCTGATATGTGAAAGATGGTGCGAATAAATGGAAATAATACATGTCATGATAGGGTAAAGAAAATTCTACTCTTCAATTGAGTATATATAGGAGTGTCCAAAGCTACAACTAAGTTACAATTGCATCTATAACTGCTCTAAACAAACTTAATTACTTGTTAACCTCTTTTTAGGAGAATTGTTAGATTAAATGCCTCAATGAACACATGAGCATCTAAAAACACATAATTGGCTGTGTTTTATTTGAAAAGCCAAAAATTCTCATATATCCACAAGATGCTAAAAAAGGTTACAAAATTTGTGTCCAAAGTAATAAAATAATCTTAACAGAGCTACCTAATCATCATCGACCAAAGCAAAAAATACCGAAAACTACATACAGCCACAAACGAAGCAGGCTGCATTTTCGCACCAAGAGTGACATTTTCCAAAACCTTTTCAACTGGCAGCAAACACAATTCCCAACGCCCATAATTATGTTGCTTCAATCATCGGATTTGACTTACATTCTTCCCATTCCATCTTCCGGAAACATTTAGAATTTGATAGCCACGAAAAGGATAATCTCTGTACTTCTCTGAAAATCAATTCCGAATTTAAAACGTGAGAAAGGAAAATGACATTGTTTCTATGTATCCAAATTATCCAAGCCGTATAACACCAACTATAGCTGACCATAAGCATGAGGCCAAATGCGAAGAAGCATTCCCAACTTTCATATTGAAAAAATCGCTAAAGTGAAAGCATTTATCCCAACAATGTTGACCAACTTAGAATATGAGACCAAATCAATAATGACACATCACGCGCGAACATAAGATGGTTAACTGTGACACCCTGTTTCCGTTTCATTTGGGATGTAATGAGTCAAACAACATTTATTTCGTTGTTTTTTCGTTTCAGTTTTCTTAGACGTAGATTTTGGGACTTGGTGATTCTTTTGATTGTCGTTTGACTTTCTTTTCCGAGTAAGCTTTTAGATTTAATTTTTCCGCTTTTACTCTGATTGATTGTGAGAGGCTTATGTATATATTAATTTTTATTTATTAAAAGTTAATATATGCATGCCGGGACAAGAAGACGGTGTAAGGATGGCCTCTAGTTACCTCTGGTAGGGACGATCCGGGACAAGTCTTGGCCGTCCTGGCGAGGACGCCAGTCCCTTATAAGGGGGGGAGAATGTGATATCCCACATCGGTAAATTAAGTGAATGCTCACCCCCATATAAATGTGAGACATAAAGGTCTTGTCAACTCGGGTTAGCCCTTTTAGACCAAGCGAGGACGGAGGTCTAAGCAGTTGACCGGACATTTATGACCCATTTAGCGCTACAGGCCCGGGGTCTGGGGGCGTTACATTAACTGTTTCTTCAAACTTGTAACATAACGGACAAAAAAAGTCTTGAATTGTGACTCCAAGACGAACAAGATTCGGTTTTGTGGGGATTCTTTTGAGACTTGATTTTCACATAAAAAGATTCACTTTAAAAGGTAATAACTTATTCCACTTGGCAACCTGTTCATTAGGCGAAAAAGCATTTTTGAAAAAATCCATCCTGTTCTTTTTTCGCAAATAAGCCACCGAGAAGACGCCGTTTGAGCTAAGACTCCATTTCAATTTATCCCTTAAACCTGCATTTCCACAATTAGAGTTAATTAAATCCTCTAGCTCGCTTACTTCCTCCTCCTCAAAGCCCATCAATGCGGGATTAGCGTTTATGGCGGTTTTGTTGTACTTAGGTTTGGAAATGCAACATGTTAGTTTGGACTGGTGGGGAAGTAAAGCTGATGTATGTCCTTTGGCTTCTTGTCCTACTGCACATGGGGTTGTAGTTGAAGGGTGCCCTGTTTTTTGAGGGGCGTTGTTATTGGCACCACAACTGAATCTACCTATTACAGAGGTGGAAAATAGACATCCGACCTCTGTAAAGACGAATGTTGAGCTTACATTCGAATTTTCAGAGACAGAATGTCATTGTGGTGCCATTAACAACTCCCTTTTTGAGTTGTGAGTAATCATATCTGGGGTGTGAGGTTCAAGAAGCAGAGATTCGACATCTGAAAAGTCAACCTCACGTACGAGGTTCCATTTTCCAGTGATCGAACAATACTGTGGTGTCCTGAAAGTAGTTACAAAATACACCATTATTTGAATTTTGTTGTATAATAGTGTAGATTAATATCATTTGGGAAGGAATATTGTATAGGTATTTGATTGTTGTTATTTACTTAAATGTATATGATTTGTAAAGTAAATAATGACTTTGTTACACATCTTTTTGGTTACTACATTATTTGATGAATAAGAATGCAATTATATACTTACCCTTCTTTACTACTTAACTTTTTATTAGCTTTGATTTTATTTACATTGTCTCCCTCTTTTGGATTGGTACTCTATATCCCTCTTTTGTAGGGTATACTTTGATATAACATTTATACGACGATTATATCGTAAATAAACATAATAAACATATGTCATTCATTATATCGTAAATAAAGATAATAAACATATGTCATTCAATGAAGTTATTTCGATGGGAAATAATTGTGTGGTGTCTCCACACGCGTGGAGACACCGTATGGAGCAATATGAACCACACAGTTTCATTCTGTATTTAAACTGTGTGGTTCTGAATATTTCACCCGTCAATTCACCTCAATAAATACTCTCCATGCAAGTATTTCCCTATATTGATGATGTCTTTATATACAGAGACGCCATTTATCACCGTAATAAAATTGGCCGTGTAAAAGTCGAATTTACAGCCAACATTCGACATTTTGAATGTCAATCATGGTTCGACAGTGCGGGAAGTCACATGATGGCTATAGCCATTTAACGGTACATGTACCACACTATCTGTGCACCACTGTAGAATCGAATCTATAAAAGTCGAATCTATGACCAACATTCAAAATTTTCAATATCGATCTTGGTTCGACAGTGCCGGAAGTCACACAATGGCTATAGATTCTACTACTATTTGTGCATCACAATAAAATCGACCATGTAAAATCGAATATATAACGAACAGTCGACATTTCCAGTGTCGTTCCTAGTTCGACAGAACGTAAAGTCGTATGTTGGCTATTGATTCGATTTTCATATTATTAATTCTGTAAAATGATGTGTTGTACCAGTAGTCGGGAGACAACGAATAGACCAGCTCCGATGCAAATATATAAAAAGGAGGGAATAATTGTGTCATTATCCTATATTTAAGTTAAGTACATTTTGTTTACTTCAAAGTTGAAGCATTTTTTTTCAAAAAAACATTTATGGAGGTGGAGCTAAAAAATGGGAATATTCCCTGAAGAAATCGCTCCTCCATTAAGTAAGATTCCCTTTAATCTTCATTAACACTCTGTTCATCTTCTGCTCAACAATCCTTAAACTTAATCCAATCATCAAAATCTCAAGTTATGCATCTGTAATCTGCAGTTCCGAAGTATAAAAGCGAGCAACATATTCATCATCATGAAGAAGATGCATCGACTTCATCGAAGATTCCCATGTCGTCCGACGAGCTTCCTGCCGGCGATGAAAACTCTCCTGTCGAACAGGTAACGATTAACTGATTTACATGCAGTTGTTAATCGCATCATAATGGATTTGAGCTCTAGAAACTTGAATTTAAGCTCTAATATTCGATTTTACAGTGGTGGAATGTTCAATTTTTTAGCTATGCAAAGTCGAATATAGCTTGAATTGTGCTATGTCAGTAGATTTTTTGTTGGAATCAATCATTTGACCTAGATTTGAGCTCTTATAGTCAAATTTGCAGTGGTGGATTGTGAT
This sequence comes from Gentiana straminea, assembly GCA_036785695.1. Classification (NCBI taxonomy): domain Eukaryota; kingdom Viridiplantae; phylum Streptophyta; class Magnoliopsida; order Gentianales; family Gentianaceae; genus Gentiana; species Gentiana straminea. The sequence continues at coordinate 4,023,827 of JAVUPR010000085.1, forward strand.
AGAAAAATTGCTGATTATTGACCTTTAGAAAAAATTTAAGCTCTTATAGTCGAATTTGCAGTGGTGGATTGTGATAGAAAAATTGCTGATTATTGACCTTTAGAAACTCGAATTTAAGCTCTAATATTCGAATATGCAGTGGTGGAATGTTGATTTTTGACCTATGTAGAGTTGAATTGAATCTAGCTTGAGATGTGATTTGTTGTAGTGCTATTAGCAAGCTTCTTTCCTAATTTCTCGTTTTTTTTTTCTTTTTTCTCATCAGGTGGCGCTTACAGTACCGATCAACGACGATACATCTCTCTGGTGGTTACTTTCCGGATGTGGATTCTCGGAACTTTAGCATGTATTCTCCTCTCTTTTTTGAATCAATTCTACGGTTACCGCCGGGAGCCACTTAAAATTAGCTCGATATCAGCTCAGGTAGCGGTGGTGCCGTTGGGGCATTTAATGGCGGCGGCGGTGACTAAGAAGGTTTTTTATAAGGGAAAGAAATGGGAGTTTTGTCTAAATCCAGGCCCGTTTAATGTGAAAGAGCATGTATTGATTACGATTTTTGCGAATTGCGGTGCGGTGAATCCGTATTCGATTCATGTTGTTAGTGCTGTGAAAGTGTTTTACAAGAAACGGTTGAACTTCTTTTTGGCGTTGTCGGTGGTGGTGACAACTCAGGTTTTGGGGTTTGGGTGGGCCGGGATTTTTAGAAGGTATTTGGTTGAGCCTGCTGAGATGTGGTGGCCTCAGAATCTTGTTCAAGTTTCTTTGTTCAGGTGCATTTTCTTGATCTGTTATACTTCTGATCTTTGCGTTTTCGGTTCATTGGATTATACGAGATTGGATTGTTCATCCGTATCGACCTTTTTGTCTAGTTGACAGTGGACTTGAGTATTGAATGTTGTTGTATCAACCTTTGTTTAGTTGCATGAAATTACTACTACTGTTTGATTGAACTATCTTCCATATGGGGTTGGAATATTTATGTTGGGATAAAGGCCTAAGCTTAATCTAATTGAGGGTACTTGACTACTTGTTGAATATATTGGATTTGTATTTTGTGTCCTTCTTGTGTATTAAATTGCTTGTAGCACAAGGTTATTTACTTGATTGTAGAAGAGTAACTGTGTAATTCAGTTCACGGGGTCATGAAAGTAATATTGTTAACACTCTGTATTAAGGTAGTGAGTGACCACACCTATAGTCTTTTAGAGCAATGTGAGTCACAGTACTTGTGTTGTCATAACAGTACTTATGGCACTTTAAATCTTTGTGGATCATTGGGTGATTTCAAGTTTTACGTGTTCAACCATTTGTAGGGCGCTTCATGAGAAAGAAGAGCGAGCCAAGGGTAGAATGACTCGAAACCAGTTCTTCCTCATTGCCTTCATCTGCAGCTTTGCTTACTATGTCCTTCCGGGATATCTTTTCCCGATGCTAACATCGGTTTCCTGGCTATGTTGGATATTTCCTTCTTCTGTCTTAGCCCAGCAGCTCGGCTCCGGACTCCATGGACTAGGCATTGGTGCTATAGGTCTTGACTGGTCCAGCATATCCTCGTATATCGGAAGCCCACTAGCCAGCCCGTGGTTTGCCACTGCTAATATTGCTGTTGGCTATTTGTTGTTCATTTACGTTATTACCCCCGTTGCATATTACTTGGATATTTATAAAGCAAAATCCTTTCCGATTTTCTCAGACGGTCTCTTTACTTCTACTGGCCAAAAGTATAACACCACAGCCATAATCGATTCAAATTTTCATATTGATTTAAATGCTTACGAACGTCAAGGGCCACTCTACCTTAGTACCTTTTTCGCAATGACCTATGCTTTCAGTTTTGCCTGCCTCACTGCCACTGTCGTCCATGTCTTCCTTTTCCATGGAAGGTTAGTTCCCAATTATACTGTGTTTTTCTGTTGTTTTACATTTGTACAGTTAGTACTACATTTCCCGTCAGATCCTTAGTGTCATCGGTTTGTACCTGTGTGCTTTCATTATCACACTTTTAGGGATCTGTGGGTCCTTACCAAGTCACCTCAGAAGAAGACGGATATACATACAAAGCTGATGATGAAATACAATCAAGTACCCGAATGGTGGTTTATATGCATTCTTGTAATAAACATCGTGGCAACCGTTTTTATATGTGAGTATTACAATGAGCAACTTCAATTACCATGGTGGGGTGTCTTGTTAGCATGTGGGCTTGCCTTCTTTTTCACCCTCCCTATCGGCGTCATCAATGCCACAACAAATCAAGTAAGTTCTGTTTACCTGTCTGTATAATGCATGTATGTAGCTTTGGTATGGGTTATATCAATCTAACATATGACTATTTTACCCTTTTAACAGATGCCTGGGCTGAATGTTATCACAGAGTACATCATTGGATACTTGTATCCTGGATATCCAGTGGCTAACATGTGTTTTAAGGTGTATGGTTATATCAGTATGAAACAAGGGCTTGCCTTTTTGCAGGATTTCAAACTTGGTCATTACATGAAGATTCCTCCTAGATCGATGTTTATGGCCCAGGTGAGATTCCCTTTTCCTAAAAGTATAAGGGCATATAAACTGAACACACAGATCATGTTCGGCTTTAGAAGTATGCAGCGTAAATGTACTTTGAGCCAACACACAAGTTGGTTCAGTCAGTAAGAACAAGTCACTTCCTTTTCCAACGGTAGTGGGTAATCTGTAAGTACCCCTATAAGCGCTCAAAGAGCCCGAAAGCCTACCCTGGGCCGAGATGGTAACTGGAGCCAAAACCATCCGAATTTTCTTTTTACCAAAAAGAGTAACATTTTATGTACTTTTTACCAGGTTATGGGCACCCTAGTATCAGCAATTGTACATATTGTAACAGCATGGTGGCTTATGTCTACTGTCCCAGACATTTGTGATAGGTCTCTTCTTTCTCCTAGCAGCCCATGGACATGCCCCGGTGACCACGTGTTTTACGATAATTCGATTATCTGGGGATTAATCGGACCCGAAAGAATATTTGGAGATCTCGGTCAGTATTCTGCAATCAACTGGGCCTTCTTGTTTGGTGCTATAGCTCCTTTTGTTGTATATCTTTTGCACAAGGCCTTCATAAAACAGAACTGGATTAAACTCATAAGTATCCCTGTAATTTTAGCTAATATTACAAACATGCCCCCAGCCACAGCAGTCAACTACAACAGCTGGATTATTATTGCGTTTCTTTCGGGTTTTGTTACGTTTAGATACTACCGTAATGCGTGGAATCGACACAATTACGTGTTATCTGGAGCTCTTGATGCTGGATTAGCATTCATGGGGGTATTACTGTACTTATCTTTGGAAATTAAACATATTAGTTTGGACTGGTGGGGAAGTAAAGCTGATGGATGTCCTTTGGCTTCATGTCCTACTGCACATGGTGTTGTTGTTAAAGGGTGCCCTGTTTCTTGAGCTGCAAGTAATCAAAGATCATCTTTCGGGGCTGAACATTCCATACGAATGGTGAAGATCATACGATTCCACAAGCAGGATAAAGACACTTTTGGTCCCTTTTGTTTTCACGGTTTTTGCTTATCTATCCCCAATGTTTCACCTTGGCCATAGGTTTTCTCGGATCTACATCATACACGAGGGCTGTTGGATACATTGTGATGGCCATAGCATTTCTCGGATCTGTAAACATAGTTTGTACACTTGTGAAATGTTTTGGGTGATGACTCCAAATGCGAAGTCACAGTGTAAAGGACATGTGTACATATACTACCACAGAAAAACGTGTTCTTTATGTATATACGGCGTCTGTTTGTCAGTAACGGTCCCTGATGTATCGGATCTTTTTCGGGATTTCACATTGCTGTATATTGTAGAACATTCTGATCTTGAATCTTCCCCTTGGTTATGAATTGTTTATGCCAAAACATCAGGAAAAGTTTCCATTTTTACAAACTAGGAGGACTAGCCGCGACAAAACAAAGCCGAAAAAACCAACCATAGCATACATATAATCAACTAAAACAGAAATCGGGACAGTCACTAGCCATATGACCAGGCTTATTACAGTTATAACAGAAACCAGGACAATCGCTACCCATATGTCCATGTTGATCACAGTTATAACAGAAACCAGGACAATCGTTAGCCATATGACCAGGCTTATCACAGTTATAACAGAAACCAGGACAATCACTAGCCATATGTCCATGTTGATCACAGTTATAACAGAAACCAGGACAATCGCTAGCCATATGACCAGGCTTATCACAGTTATAACAGAAACCAGGACAATCACTAGCCATATGACCATGTTGATCACAGTTATAACAGAAGCCAGGACAATTGTTAGCCATATGACCATACCGATCACAGCTATAACAGAAACCGGGACAATCGTTAGCCATATGACCATACCGATCACAACTATAACAGAAGCCTTTGCAATCGCTAGCCAGATGACCATACCGATCGCAGTTATAACAGTAATCACTGCGATCCTTCATACTAGACATACGACCCTTCTGACCACCGACTGTTGTTGGTGCCACCTCGTTGTTGGTGCCACCTCCATCGCGACTCCTAGTATTTCCAACAACTTTAGGATCCCCCACCCGGATCGCTAAAACCCCACTGGCCTTATCATAATCCCTAGCCAAAGGGAAATGTCCAGAGTCACCACCACCAACACGGCCGCTAGTATTCCCAACAACTTTACCAACCCCCACATTCATCGCTAAAACCCCACCGACCTTATCACAATCCCTAGACAAATGTCCGGAGTCACCACCACGAAGACGCGTTCCACCTCCATCACGGAGGCTAATGTTCCGAACAGCTTTAGCAACCGCCGCCACCTCCACCACCACCGCTAGATCCTCACCGGCCTTAGAATCGCTAGCCAAATGTCCAGAATCACCGCCACCAATACGGATGCCAGTTTTCCCAACAACGTTAGCAGCCGCCACCTCCACCGCTAGAACACCACCGGCCTTATCACCATCCTTAGCAAAATGTCTAGAATCACCACCGCCACAACCAACACTGCTGCCTCCGCCACTCCTATCACAATCCCTAGCCGTATGACCACTCTGCCGGAAATCAGAACACTTTCCACCACCGGAGGAATTTCCATTCCTCCGACCAGAACCAGAACCAATACTGTTCCTTTTGCCGGAATCAGCAGGATCCTCATTAAGAACAGATACAGCAACAGCTTTAGTCTTATCCCCTTTTTTAACTACGAAAAACTCAACAACCTGACCTTTTTTCAGCGTGCGAAGACCTTTAGATTTGATCTCAGATTGATGGAAGAACAAATCTCCGGTGCCGCCGTCATCGAGCTTGATGAATCCGTAGCCTTTCGAAACGATGAACTTCGACACTACGCCTCTAGATCTAATAGCTTCATTCTCCATTATTAAGTAAAGACTTTGCTTTTTACGCACAGTTTGGTGGGGGAGAGGAAATAGCAGGAGAGTTGCACTCGACTCTGTTTACTTTTGATTTCCACCATTTTTTTTAAATATTTTTTTCGTTCATTTGACATTGCAACAACTTTTACCAGAAATAACGATTTTTCTCAACTGTTCCTCACCGACAATCAGGAATTGATTTTTATTTTTATTTTTTGGGAAAAATATAAATTAGAAAGACTCGGTAATGTGGTGAGCTATTCTAACCTAATTTTGAGTAACGAGTTACAGTATTTTGTAAAATTAATACAGGACGTAAAGCATATTTTATTTCATATCTTCTTATATAAATTTGGAGTGAAAAATATCCAACATTCTTTGACTAGAACTAGAATAAATTCTTAGATTGCCTATTGATTTGCGGTAGTTTTGTGGTATTGTACCGCATTTCATGTGTTGAGAGATACAACTAGAACTCTGCACGAACCAATCGAGTTGAATATCACTAGTTTGTCTTGCAGCTCGTTTATTTCACGAGCCGGTTTGAACTTGTTTGTTTTATGAGCAATTTAAATTCCATCTTTGAGCTAAACTCGTTAAATCTATCACATTGCTCGGGCTCAAGCTCGTCTCGTTTTGAAATACCAAACCAAGTTCGAAAAAGCTTCATTCCTCGGTATAACTTCGGATGACATCCACATCTCCATACATTTGATGGACATCATCGACATACGTGAAATGAAAAATTCCTTACACATACACTAATACACACTATAATATTTATGTGTTCGTGAACTTAAATGAACGTTTGTTAATAATTCATTGTATGTTCGTTTACTAAACGTACATAATATAACATTTGAGCTTGGCGTTTATGTATAGAAACAAGCAAATACAATCTTAAGCAATTAAGCTCGAGTTTGTTCATGAACAGCTTATATTACATTAGGTTGGACAAACGAATCCATAAGATATAGAGATCTCAATAAATTAATCCCGAATAAGATAACAAATCTTTTCAATATAAGATAATCATCCAACACCAAACAATTGTAATTAGAACAAAATAAAACATGGAATATAGTTTAGACAAAATGCATGATTTCCTCTAGGAAAAAACAAGTAAAATATATAAAAGATATTTTTATAAACGTCTATATCAATTAGTTAATTAATAATGTCATGTGCATGTCAAAGTGTTAAACACGTCTCTAACACACTTTTAATTGTACATAATTTGTCCTAATCTTCTTGTCCAGGTCCATTTTAAAGTTTATTGTTATGTGACCTATAAAACTTTTTTTATAATAAATATAATATGAAGATCAACATTAGAGTTTAGTACAATCATTTATTCTATATTAATAAAGTGTTGATTACGATATGATTCATTAATTGATATAATCATCATTCATTAATTAATACTATCTTACAAATGTGTGGTAGATAAATTATAACCGTAATATCTCATATTAAAAAATTGAGAGAAATATGATATTATGGACTTAGTAATAACGGTTAGCCATTTTAGGCAATACGATGACGATGAATTAAGTAATTACTGAACCTATTACGAATTAAGTAACGCTGCTACACCTGAATTATGAAACATTATAGGTGGTATTAGAGTCGACTAGTAAAGTGACCAGGGGCGGACACATGATCTCGGGTAAGAGGGATAATAAAATTTTTATAGGCAAATAAAAAATTTAAGGCGGGGGCAAACGATATGCTTTGTACATATATTAGTGTAATTTTTTCGGATCTTGCCTCCCTTGGTTGTATATAGTTCCGCCACTGAAGGTGACGACGATGATGCCAATTCTTTAAGAAGAGAAGAATGTAATATCTATAAAGTTGAGACATAACCGATTTAGTAATTTGGGTTAATCATCTTAAGGCAAGCAAAGAAGTAGTTATTGAATTAATTATGACTCAAGTAGCACTTCTAGACCCGAATTCTGAAGCATTCAGGGTCAAATCAAACTTTTGTGTGAGTGATATATCATGCATCTAATCAAACCGCAACATGTGCTAATAAAAGACGGAAAATCGTGCTCTCCTAAGTCCTAACACACTAGAAATATTGTAAAAGTATGACTCAATCGTGAAATTTTTTAATCGAATCGTTAGATAAATGTCACGTACGTAAAATATAATAAATCTTTTATATCTTTTTATATATGACACTAATTTAATAAAGGTACCCTACCAAAGAGTGTCTATGTGACTAGAAAATTCCCTAAATCATTGTTTTCTTTAGAAAGACTTTATTTGTTCACCTAAATGTAAACATACCAAAGGCCAATGAGTATAGGTAGAGCCATTAATGAATGTGAATTGTCGACATTTTCATAAAGTCCTATCTTTTCATATATTTATTTATGCAACTTGAATGTGAGAGAGCACAAAGAATAATGCAACTAATACTACCACTAGTGTCATGAATGTCGTGCAACGCACGGCGGTCTATCGGAGCATTGCATACAATGTGATGACAGAGAATATGTATTGTTATCTTGTTCTTGGCATGATACATGTTTGATGACTCAGTAGCATTGAATTTATTAACGAGAATGCATAAACAATAAAAAATAAAAATAAAAAAACAGAAATAGTTACAACAGCAAACACATCTAATATCTAGAAGTTGAATAAGAGAACCTCTGGGTAATGGCACGCCGTCGAATTCCCCGGTTTTTTATCTGCCTCCTCCAACGTCTAGCCCTTTTTTTTTTTTTTTTTTTTTTTTCATTTTGTATTTATTGCCTTTTGGGTAATCACAATACAGCTGGAACACAATACCAAAAAAACAAAAAAAAACCTTACATGATACATGTTTGATGACTCGGTAGCATTGAATTTATTAACGAGAATGCATAGACAATAAAAAAAAGAAAAAACAGAAAGAGTTACAACACCAAACACATCTAATATCTAGAAGTTGAAGAAGAGAACCTCCGGACGCCGTCGAATTCCCCGGTTTATCGTTGGCCTCCTCCATCGTCTGGCCCTTTTTTTTTCATTTTGTATTTTATTGTCTTTTGGGTAATCACAATACAAAGCTGGAACACAAAAAAAAAACATGACATTTCCACGAGATGGCGTGGAATTTGAATGGTTCACGTGGAAAATCAACTTGTGCCAAAAGTTGTAATTCCACGTGACCTGGGGGAAATTAAATGAGAGCCACGTGGAAACTTGGAACGCAACTGACGTGATCCGTTTCCGTCAGGTAGTTTGGAAGGAAGACTTGGACGTGGGATATCTGGCCTCTTCGTGGTGCTCCGATCAATGAGGTTATCGCCGTCGGACGGTGGCGTTTATCGATGTTGGTGATGAGCCCGCGGTGGTAATATGAAATAAATATGAGAGAGAGAGAGAACAGTGCTGATAGAAATAAATGCGCAAAAGTTGTTCTCTATATCTTCATTAATGTCACAGTGGGGGTATTTATAGGGAAAGGATAAAGCTGTAAAAGACTACTCGTGCTAGCGGCGCCGATGCCCGACAGATGGCAGTTGGCCTCGCATTCTATCTAAGCTTATGAACTTTCCATTAACTGATATTCTCATAGGAATGGGCCCGCAGTGCTGCGGGGCGGCCCCCTTATGCTTATGAGGATGGCGGGATGGCCATCAAGTTGGCGACGTCGCGCGCTTATGCTCAGGGAAAGAGTTTGACTTATGTCCTCAGACGAGTTGACCGGGGATAATGGGACCGTGTCAGGTTCCGTATCATCAATGGCCCCCTACTCTGCGGCGGAAATTTGTTGCGGCGTAGAGTAGTATCTTGGTCGAGGAGTCTCCGTTGTCGAACACTCTTGGAAGACAAAAGTTGAGCGGACTCGGGATTAGGGATACAAACTCGTAGAGCCTCGTCAAAACCTTTCTTAAGAAAAACCCGGTGGGAAAAAATCTTAAGCAAGGGAAAAGAGTACTCTCTGTTTGTATCGAAATCTCAAGACCGCTCCTTCGAGAGGCGAGGCGGGGTTGCGACATGAAGTTGATGCAACATATCCCGCGAGCGCTTCGTGAAGTTGAAGCTATACGAAAGGCTTGCCAATCACTACAAGCGGGTTTCCTCCTCCTAGTACACGTTAGTGGTGATGCAGAGTCGTCGTCGCGCTCGGTAGTTCGCGGTCGGTCGCAAGCAACAAGGGATCGACTACCGGGCCGCCCCTTTTCGGATATAGGAAGCGATCTTCTCTCGTCCGGCGGCCTACCGGGTCGTCTTCCCCTCATATAGGAAGCGATCCTCTCTCATCTTGGATCTCAGCTTGCGGACTCGGTGATTGTAAGGGGCCCAATTCTGGTGAAAGACGCTTTGCCATTCTTCCCAGACAGCGTCGACCATGGCCCCCTGGCAGTTTCCATTCCGGACTAGACGCACAAACTTTTTGAACAGCTTGCTTTGTGCGGTATGTGGATCCGATCGCCGATGAATACCTCTGATCCTCACGTGAGCCCGCGGGACTGCGGATTCACTTATCTCGGCTTCCTCCTCACGCTCTAACTCCGCAATCTCGGGCGGCAAGAAGGCGGCGGCGGTATCAAGATTCTGTTCCATTTCCACTCGTGGTATTGAAATTGGGGGTTGTCCTTCCCCGAAGGGTTATGGAGGAAGTGCAAGCTGGATTCCGGATGCTCGTTGCCTTTGTAATCCTCCATAAATTCGTATTCAACATTATCCGGCGAGACATTCTTGTTTTTACGGGATTTTGTAAGGAAAAAACGAGTGATTCGAATGGGAGAAGAAGCATCGTGGAGGAGGCGGTGAAATGGGCGGCTTTTATAGAGGGAGGTGGCGTGTTTGGCATGGATTACCATAATGGTGGACGGACGAACGACGGCTATACGAAGAGACGATCATAATGACCGGCGTAATGATGGTTATACGAGAGGTTTACCGTCATTATGAGCATTCGAAGGGACGGTTATTTATGGTGGGTAATCATGGGCTATTTTTCGTCCGAGAATAGTCCCTAGTCAAAGTAGCCCTATTAAACACGGCTAAAACTCGGGAAGACCACCAATGATGGCTTTTGAACCGTTCCATCCGTTGGGATACACGACGGTTTGTGGACGCGGCGGGGAGATGCGATGACACACGCGGTTGCGATTTGAGGTGCACGGCATAGAGCGATCCGGATATGCCGCGCGAGGTGCATTGCGGTCGCCGCGGCGCGGCTTGAGAGCTTGCGATGGAAATCGTCCGTGCTCGTTGGTCGACCGAGGTCGACATGTTGAGGTGCACGGCATAGAGCGATCCGGATATGCCGCGAGGAGCTGTTACATTCAGTCGCCGCGGCGCGGCTTGAGAGCTTGCGATGGAAATCGTCCGTGCTCGTTGGTCGACCGAGGTCGACATGTTGAGGTGCACGGCATAGAGCGATCCGGATATGCCGCGAGGAGGCGTTGCGGTCGCCGCGGCGCGGCTTGAGAGCTTGCGATGGAAATCGTCCGTGCTCGTTGGTCGACCGAGGTCGACATGTTGAGGTGCACGGCATAGAGCGATCCGGATATGCCGCGAGGAGGCTGTTGCGGTCGCCGCGGCGCGGCGAGAGCTTGCGATGGAAATCGTCCGTGCTCGTTGGTCGACCGAGGTCGACATGTTGAGGTGCACGGCATAGAGCGATCCGGATATGCCGCGAGGAGGCTGATTGCGGTCGCCGCGGCGCGGCTTGAGAGCTTGCGATGGAAATCGTCCGTGCTCGTTGGTCTGACCGAGGTCGACATGTTGAGTTTCTGGGATTTAATCATTTTCTGCGATCCCAGGCGAGATGGCGAAGTCATTGGTGTTGTCGAGAGCGAAAAGCGTACAAGCGAGCTATTACGGGTGGCGTGCCACGTGGAGCAATACAAATGGGCTGCGAACGCTGCGTATCATTAAATGTGGCGTCCTTTCGGTTCGACAAGGTGACGTTTCGCCGCGGGACGTGACGGTGGTAATGATGGCTTTTCGTTTTTTACGCAAACTTCAAATTTCAAAGCGTCGTGTCGGATTACGAAACTTTTCGCTTTCCCGCGTAAACCCGAACCGTTGGATGAAGATAATCACGGCCATTTGGTGGGTTGAATGCTGTCTATTTAAGGGGGTGTTGCCCCTCTTTTTGCCACTTTTTCGAAAACCTCCTCCAAAATTCCCAGTGATCAAGCCGAAATCAAGAGCATCTGTGGTGATTTAGAACCAAGTTTCCGAATTCGAAATTTGAAATTTGTGTTTGAACTTCATCGGAGTGAGCCTTTTTCGGCGATCGGAGCGATCATCCTTGTCTTCCCAATTTTACGCCATCCGGATCATAAAGGTACCATCTTTATCCGATCTAACAACGGGTTTTTCTTTGTTGATCGTCTTTTTGTGGTTGATTCTTGGCTTTGTATAGATCATAAGTATGCTTTTTGTCCCGTAGATATTCGGATTTTTGAGGTTTTCTAACCGGTGATAGAATCCGTATGCCTAAGCCCTTCTTTTGTGAATTTGAAGCCCTCAGGGATTAGGGTGCAATTTTCAATTTTTCCGTGTAGTATTTCTTTATGACCCCGTTGCCCCCTGTGCTGTTTGGCTTGCGCGGAAATGGGGGGGGGCGGTGTCGACCTGAACGAAGCGTTGATCCACCTCTCTTCATTTTGCGGCATGTCGCACGGCGGGGACGACGGCGATAAAGAGGAATTTAGTTATGGGGATGGCGGGGCCGAGGAAAGGGTGGCGGCGAGGTTTCACCTTCCCCGTTCGACGAAGAGGACTCGCGCCCTGCGGCGGCGAGGCCCAAAGGCTTCTTATAACGAGGGGCACTCGGTGCTTTCGAATCCTTGCGGCACTTAGCTCCCGGAGAGCGAATTCCTAAGACCGCCGGTGAAAGGATTCGGACGGCGTCCGCCCCAAAGCCGCAAAGGCGAAGGGGGACGGCCGTGGGGGCACCCAAACACTGCTAGCTCCGCCCCGCGAGAGGGGAAAATCCGGATCGGCTTGGAGGCTGCGGAGTCTTTGGAAGAGGGTGGCAAGGCGAAGGCCATGCATCGCGCCGCCGATGTAGAATGGAGATCTTTGTTGACCGCGGCGCGACTTTAACACCGCTATCCGCGCCCGATACCGGCTTTCCGACGACTATCATTTTTGTCCGTGCATGGACGGCCGACGGTATGATTATACTTGTGGGCGCTCACCGGGGACCGGTTGTATGTTCCTTTCGACAATTTCCTGGCGGGGTTCGGGCCCCCCTTTCGATCCTTTTTTGGTGGAGGTGATGTATTTCTTTGGAAGCCTTGCCGGCGGACTTTCACCCAATGTCTTTGTTAGGGCCCGGCGGCGTTTATTGCGACTGCCGCCTTAATGGAATTGAGCCCTCCTTGGGCTGTTTAGGGAGTTCCATGATTTCGTCGGCACCCAAACTCCGGGTCGAGGTGAGCGTGAGGGCGCGTGAGGGGAGGCCTCGCCCTTTTTACCCCGCCGACAACAAAATCTACAACTGGAGCCAAAGAGTGAGGCGAGTGCAATCCAGGGTCGGATGGCCATTCCCGCATTTTGGGAGTCGGGATGCACGGGGACTAGACTCCAAGTGGCTCAAAGGCGAGTGGTTCCTCTCGCAAGCCACGAAGAAGTAGAGGCGATTGTGGCCTTGATAAGCTCGCGGACGGATCGCACGAGTCCGCATGATCGGCGTTCGAATGTTGACGAACGTAAAGGCGGGTAGCGCAAGGATGGCGGGGATCCCGGGCTGTTTGGAGTCGGGGATTTTGCACTGTCGTGAACATTCCCCCGCCATCGTGGAGCTTAGTGATCCGGCGGGTCGGCGAGTGCCACTTGGGTAGGAACTTTCCGACGCAATGCGAAGAGTGTGGCGGCGATTGGTCGAGCCGCCGGGGTAAAACCATTTCTTCTCTATTTTTGTTTTTGCTAACCCAAAAATACACAAGCCGCTTGTGCGCGGGGTCGGGCGGCGGCGGGCACGGTCCCCTACTCCCTTTTTTTTTTTTTTTTTTTTTTTTTTTGACTTGTACATTTCGATTGCTTCCTCTTTTGTTTTTTTTTTTTTTTTTTTTTTTTCGAGAGATGCCGGCATCCGGTCTTCGCGGGAGCGCTAATGTTGCCGGCGCTAATGCCGCGAGGAAGACGCGGGAGGAAGCGTTAGCGAGGGCGGATCCCGTGATCATACCGGCATTGTTCATGTGGGGATCAATCGGGGAGTGACCGTTCTTTGCGGCGGGTACGGCGTACGAGGCGGGGACTTCCCTACGGTATTGCGATCGCCGGAGCGATTACGAAGATGTCCGCCCCCCGCCGGTGAAGGCTGCGAGCACCGCCTGGTAGCGACCGCCGGTAGAGTTTGAAGATGTTCTTGAAGACGTCCCCCTTTCCCGGAAAAGACCAAGAGTGGATGCGCCATCGAGGTTGTCGACCTAGAGGGTCTTGACTCTCCCCCTCTCAACCTTGCACCTGTTTATGAATTCGTGCCGCGGGGAGCGCGCACGGCAAGAAGCTTCGGCGGCGGCGACATTCCTTTATATTTTGACGAGGCTTTACGCGCCGATCAATCATCGCCCGGCGGGGTGTGATGATGGAGTCGGCTCGTCGGCGGTTCCTCCTCTTCCTGTACTTACCGGAAAATGGAGCGCGAGGCTCGCCTATCCGTGGGGACCGGGTGATAAAAAGGATTGCTCCTGCCAACATCGGCAACAGCTCTATTGATCACCGCGAGGCTATGAGGGCTGCCGTCGCCGAGTACGGGATGTCGGTGCATAAGGTAAATATATTTCCTCGCACGAATTTCCTTTTATTTTCCAAGTGCTTACTGTGTCTTTTTTAGGTCTCGCGTTGCATGCTTGCCGCTTTAGATCTTGTTGAGAAGTTGGTGGAGAGCGAACGACGAACGAGCGACGAGCGGCGAAGAAGGCGCGGGAGAACCGGGAGTTGGTGCGGACGATGAAGGACACGGAGGCCAAAGTTGGCGACGCCAAGGCTCATATACCGCTAAAGAAAAGACACGGGCGGACAAGATAGCGGAGTTGGAGCGCCAAGTTACTCATGAGAAGAATCATCGCAAGAAGGTCGAAGCCGCCACGGGTGCTGTGAGCAAAAGTTGAAAAGCTGGCGAGGATCGTCGTCGGCCGATGTTGCTAAGAAGCGAGGATGCCCGTCGGAAAGGCGAGGAAGCTATCAAAAGGGCCGAGGACCTTGCCTCGGATGTCCAGGCCAAAATCGAGGCCGCCCTTGCTGCCGAATATAAGGACGGCGCCGAATATTGGAAGGATGCGGGTGACAATTATGACCAAGGCTGCTATCATATGGCGAGGTGTGTACGTAGGTCGATGCACCGGCGAGAGGGTCCCCGGCTTACATGATATGGCGGCGTGGACTCGGGAGAATTCCTTCGGTGCCGAGCTCATTCAATATCATCCCGTGGTTCGTACTCCGAGGAGGAGATCGCGGAATACCGCGAGCGATGTAGGGTTGATGGTTTACGGGCGGCGGTATTTCCGGCGGCGGCAAAAGAGAACATGCGATCACTCGTGCGGGCGATCTTGGATGGGGCCAATACGAGAGGGGATCGGGCGGCTCCGGGTGGTGAGGAGGGCGCGGCCGGGAGATTCGCAAGGCGGCCTTGATTCCGGAAGCGTTTGATTCTCCTTTTGTTATTGACGAAACTTTGTTATTGATTTGTAATATTAACTTTTGTTTCCGGCGATGTGGGGCTCGCCACCCTGTTAACTTTGATCCTTTTCCTTCTGTGCACATTGGGGCCGCTGCATGGCCATTTCGTTTTATGCCTTTGTTCTCTGCTTTGGTATTTTGAGTTGTTTTTGTTTTTGCTAACCCAAAAATACACAAGCCGCCTGTGCGCGGGGTCGGGGCGGCGCTGGGCACAGTCCCCCTACTCCCCCTTTTTTTTTTTTTTTTTTTTTTTTTTTTGCGCAAAAAGGAAGAAAAATATATACACAAGGAACAAAAACTTCCAAAAAACGAGAGGACTACATGTAATATCTCTTGAGGTTGTCGGCGTGCCAAGTATTCTCATATTCACGGCCATTCTGTCTTTGAGATAATATGTCCCCTTCTTTAGCTCGCGAGAGATACGAAGGGGTCCCTCCCAATTCTTTGTCTAACTTTTTGGGTTTGCGGCCGGCGGCTTCACATTTAATTAATACGAAATCTCTGCCTTGAAAAAATGGTGGCGTACCTTCTTATCGTGGTGTCGCTTAGCGGCCATCTTGAAGTTAGCCAAACGGGTCGCCGCTTGCGGTCTTTTTTCTTCGAGCATGTCGAGCTCAAACTCACGCGATCGTTCGTTGGTGTCCTCGTTGAAATGCGACACTCGATGCTAGGTAGAGACATCTCCCTTTGGTGTCATCGCCTCCGAACCATAAGTCGGGGAGAATGGGGTTTCTCTGTGGTGGACTTTTTGGCGGTCCGGAGCGACCATAAGATCGCGGGCGGCTCATCTACCCACCTGCCTTTCTTTCCGCATAGAGTGCGTTTCGGGCCTCGAGCACTTGTTTGTTTGCGTTCTGCGCGACCATTACTTTGAGGATAGGCGACCGAAGACGTCGCATGAATGACGCCATGCTCTTTACAAAACTCGTCGAATTCCGTTACGAGCGTGGTCCATGGTCGGATATGATGATGCGAGGTACCCCGAAACGAGTCCACACTTGATCCATTAAAAAATAGATGACATGGGTGGTGGCAATCTCTGCGAGGGCTTCGCCTCTGTCCATTTGGTGTAATAATCAGTCGCTACTACTATGTATTCACATCCTCCGCGCCCTTTAGGCATTGGACCGACGAGGTCGATGCCCCACATTTCGAAAGGCCATGAAGCGGTGACGATGCTCTGCTCTACGGAGGGTAACCTGGGTATATCTGCGTACCTTTGACAGGGGTCGCATTCCCTAACGAATATATCCGCATCCCTCGACAAGGTAGGCCGGTAGTATCTGCGGTGATCGCCCTTTGTGCGAGGGTTCGACAGTGGATGCCCGCCGCACACTCCTTGATGAAGCTCATGGAGGATACCCTACTTGCTCCGGCCGATGCGGCGGAGCGAGAGGTTTGGAGAAAGAGCGCACCTGTAAAGTATCCCATTTTGCACGACATATCTTGCTGCTCGGCGAGCCAAGGTTCTCGCCTCTATCTTGTACGAAGGCAAAACTCCATGCTCAATATAATCCTTGACCTCATCGATCCGGCGGCGCGAGGAGGGTTGAATATCCATGACCTCGCATCGTTGATAGAAGGTTCCCCGAGGTATTCCAAAGGGATGTCGGGAGCGAGCGCCACGTCGGCGTCGGATAACTTGGATAAATAGTACGCCCTCAAATTTTGAGTGCGTGGTATATAAGAGAGCTCGCAATATCCGAACCGACGACGTAACACGGACCGGGTCGATGTCTGCTGCCGGTTTCGAACAATAAATCTTATAACCTCCATTCACTTGATTGACAACCGGTTGTGAGTCGCAAAAGACGTGTATGTTCTCAACTCTCATTGCGAGGGCGAGCTCAAGGCTGCGATGAGCGCCTCATATTCGGCTTGGTTGTTTGACGCCGTGAAATCGAAGCGAAGCGCTTTCTCAATTTCTTCGGACGTTCCCGGCTCGAGCAAGACGATGCCGGCCCCGCAAGCTCCAATTCCACTAGCGCCGTCAACGAACAAGCGCCAACGGTGGGTGGGCCTCGTGGGGCCGCTAGGAGCCGGTTTGTCGGGCGAGTTGGTCGAAGGGGAAGTGGGTTGTGTTGTCGAGGGATCTCGGAAGCTTGCTTCAAGAATGAACTCGGCCGGGGCACGTGCCTTGATTGCCCTTCGAGGCTCGTACTTGATGTCGAATTCGGTGAGCTCAATTGCCCATTTACGGAGACGACCGGCGAGGTCGGCTTATGTAAACCGACGCGGCGGACTATCCGATAGTACAATGATCGTATGTGATGAAAAATATGCACGGAGCTTTCTATTTGCTATAACAAGAGAGTAAGCCAATTTCTCTGCATTAAAATATCGACCTTCCACGGGGACCGAGAGCCTTCGAAACATAGTAAATGGGCTTTTGAACGGGCTTCTCGGGAGTCCCCTCTTCCTTTACAAGAGCTGCGGCGACGGCCCTATCGAGGCCGCCAAATATAAATAAAGGCGGTCGCCCGTGATAGGACTTACTAAAAGAGGCGGGGCGACCGGGTATTGCTTGAGCTCTTCAAAGGCTTCGGTGCATTCTCCGGTCCATTCAAACCCCTTGCCGCCGCCTTTCAAAATTTTATAAAAAGGAAGGCACCTGTCTGCCGATTTCGAAATGAAACGCCCCAGAGCGGTTATCCTTCCATTCAACCTCTGAACCTCTTTCACAGTCGTGGGAGGCGCCATGTCCAGAATGGCTCTGATTTTCTCAGGATTTGCTTCGATGCCGCGTTGTGTGACCATGAAGCCTATGAATTTTCCAGCTTTAACCCCAAACATGCATTTGACTGGGTTTAGCTTCATGTTGTTTTTTCGTACGTTCGCGAAATTTTCCCTCAAATCTGCTATGAAGTCGCATCTGCTTTGGATTTGATGACCATGTCATCTATGTAAGCTTCCATGTTGCGGCCGATTTGAGTGTGGAAGACCCGGTTGATCATCCTCTACGGAATGTTGAACCCGCATTCTTCGAGCCGAAGGGCATCATTTTGTAATAATACATGCCGCCTCCGGCTACGAAAGCGATAAGTTGTTCTTCGTCCCCGGCCATACGGACCGATGGTATCCGAGAATAGGCGTCGACGAGCGAGGATTTCAAAACCCGCTATCCGATCTACCATTACGTACATGCGGGGTAGCTCATAGGGATCCTTGGGGCGAGGCTTTGTTCAAGTCGGTGAAATCTACGCACATTCGCCACTTGCCGTTGTGCTTCAAAACCATAACGACGTTGGCTAGCCAAGTAGGATATTGTAGTTCTTCAATGATATCCGCCGCAAGTAGTTTGGCGATCTCAATTTTTACTGACCTCTTCCTTTGCGGTTGAAAATTGGCGAGCCCGGCCGCCGAATTGGCTTGAAGTGGGGATTCACGTTGAGACGGTGGAGTGCGACCTCGGGGTCGACGCCTCGCATGTCAGTGACCTCTCAAGCAAAGGCCTCTAGGTTCTCTTTCAGCACGTTGATCAGCGCGGACATATCGGCCTCGCTGAGGTGCGCCCCGACTTTGATCTTTTGGTCGGGGTATCTCTCATTGATGATTACCTCGACGAGCTCCCCCTCTGCTTCAATGCTTGGATCATCTCGTATCTGCAACGTGTCGCATACAATTTCCTTTTGTTGTTTCTTAAGCGGCGGAGGGCTGTTCGTGCCTTGTCCCCGCTCGATATGGGCTTCCAGCGCTCTTTTCTTAGCGCTCGCCTCTAACTCGGCCATGGACTCACCTATCCGGGGTTTGAGTCGTCCGGCGGTACTTGGGATCTCAATTTGTATCGATTATCACTAGAGCTTCTCCCAACGGATTTATTGAATTCGTGATGGGGTTAGTCCTGCTTTGGTGCGACGGGAGGTGTAGCATAAGCTTGTCCTAGCACACCTTGGACTTCGGGCTCCCGTGCCCTTTTCAACCCCGCCTTTGATTTTGCCAAGTGGTCAAGATAAGTACGTGGTCGGCTAATCGCCCGGCCTATCTTGCCATTTTACGTATAAAATTTGACCCTCGATGCGGAATGGAAGACACCATCGAAATTTGCGCATCGCGGTATGCCCGGGATCATGTGGTAGCGAGCGCGGATCGACCACCGAAATTCTATTTTTTCGATCCGGAAGGGCTCGAAGTCTCCGATGCGGACCTCCAGGTCAATCATTCCTTTAACTTTTACCTCATGGTTGGTAAAACCCTCTAGCGAGCCCAGGTACGGTTTCAGATTGGCCTCGGTGAATTTCAAACCTTTGAGGCAGTCAAGATAGATGATGTCTCTGGCGGCACCTGTGTCCACCAGGACTCTGTTAACCCCGCACTTGCCGATCCCGATTTTGATTATGAGGGGCATCTCCATTGCTCCCGTAACAAAGCTAAGCTCGCTCTTTGTGAAAGTCAAGGCCTCTTCATCTGGCCGCAGAGTTCTAGGCCGCTCACGTCCAAATTCTTTGATCGAGTTGATCTGTTCTTTTATCTGCCTGTTGCTAGGCGGGCTTTCGTGGATGACATTAAGCTCGCGCTCATACTGGGCTGCGACGAGTCTCTGGTTGGCACCGCCTGCCAATTTGAATCGATCTAACTTTCCCTCCCGGGCCATCTTGTCTAGGATCCTTATCAGGGAAAAACAATCATCCGTGTTATGGCCGTGATAATTATGAAACTCACAGAATTTGCTTGTGTCCGCTTTACGAACGCTGTCTTCGCTACGATTGTCGCGGGGCTTCCGGATGTGTTCCGAAATTTCGTTCAGGATCGCCGACGGTCGGGCATTCAGCGGAATGTAATCTTTTACGTCGAACTTTTGCGGCCTTTTGAAATCACGGTCGTCCGTTCTTTCGCCGGATTGACGGCCTCCTCCTTTCTTTGGGGATCGGCCTCGAGTACTATTGGACGGGGCCGTGGGATCGATTGAAGGCCCCGGTTTCGGCGGGGATGACCTCGACGGTAGTAAACTTCCGGGCACTGCTCCAACATGTCCCTCAAGTTGGTCGGAGCGTGCATCGTTAAGTGTGTCTTAAGTTCGCCGCCCACCGGTCCGATTAAGAATGCCATCATGACCGTGGGTTCGGGCTCGTCCCGTGTTTGATCGTAAACTTGGACGAATTTCTCGTAATACGACCGGGCGGACTCCCAGGTGTCTGCTTTATCAAAAACGGATCGGTTGTGGTCTTGCGAGGTCTATGCGCCGTCTTGAATTCTCGTCGGGAACTTTGTCCGCATATCCTCCCGGTGTTAAGCGATGCGGGCGGCAATTTGCGAAGCCATGTAGAGGTTCTATCTTTCATGCAACCCACCATAGCCACGCACCGGGCCGCGCTATGGTGAGTAGCGAGCATCATTTTGCTCTCGAACGAGGCTATCCATTCGTATGGGTCGACTTACCACGATAATCGTTATGTTGATGTTGGAGACTCGGCGTCGAGGAGGCTCGCTATGAGCGAGTACGAAAGTGCATCCATAGCGGCGCTAGGTTCCTTATCCTCTTCTCGTTTGTTCTTTTTCATCTCCGGAACCATCGGCCTCGGATCTTCAAATCGCCGGTTGGTCCGGGCTCGAGGTGCGCCCGAGAGTGGGCGTCGTCCTCGTCACCGCTTCTTTGTGCCTTTCGTTTCGGCCCGTGCTCTTCTTCTCGGGATAATGTTCCGGGGATTTTCACCGAGGGGACCCGGTCTCCGTCGACGTTGCCTCGCGTTCCTTTATCTTCATCCCTCGGTGGTGGTAAAGCTACGTTTTCCCGGGCGGTCGTGCGCCGATATTCTAGTTTGGTTTGTATTCACCGTGCCGAGAGGATGATACGCTTTCCCCTCGATGCTCGTGACGGCGAGCTCGCGTTGTTTCCCCCATGTTTGGCCCTTTCCACGGAGGGGCGATGACGTTAGGTCCGGCGTTCATGCCCCTACGGTTGGGGGAGGATCAATTGCTAGCGCGGATCGGCCGGCGGAGATTAAGATCTCGTTGGCGCCTTCATTTTCGCCGCGTATTCACCATAACTCTTTATTCTTGCCGGATCGGCCTCGCTAGGAACCGGCGGGGCGGGGGCCTCTTTGTCCGGGCCCTCGGTGTTAATCTGTCTTCGGGCGAGCTCGCCTCTAAGCGAGTGTTTTTCTTTCTTAACTCTAAGAACTCGCGGTAATCGACGGTTGTACGGGCGGGGTCACTCTCGTGAGACCTCGTTGGGGCGATCCGCACACGCCGGGTTGGGTGTGACGGGGTTAGGCGAAGGGTTAGCCATGATGGGAGGTCGATGCCGGTCGACAACAAGCTTTCCAAGGTAGCAAGTGGGATTATTGCCTCGACACAAGCCAACTCTAGTATCCTTTTCAAAAGGTAGTTGATGTGACGTGATCGCGTCGTCGATTTTATGTACGCAACATCCGATGAACCTTTTACCCTCCTACAAGCAATCGATCCCAACACGAGAGATGCTACAAGTCGAATTTTATGGCGTTCACACCGTCCCGATCAACATACAAATCGGAAAAACGCTAACCACGGCCGTTTCTTAGCGGTTCATATAAGATTATCCCAATAGTGGTGAATCTTCAAACGCAAGATTGGGATAGTCTACATAAACACATGAGCTATTTTTCAACGGATTTGTGAAGACAAAGATAACCGATTTGATGATGATAAAGCGGAATAATAAACCTTTTATACAAGGGAGACGGAGATCGGTACAAGGCCGAGCAACTATGGAGTCCACGAAGGTGTTGAATCCTTTGAAGAAAACGTTCCCGGTAACGGAGCCAATTGACGTGATCCGTTTCCGTCGGGTAGTTTGGAAGGAAGACTTGGACGTGGGATATCTGGCCTCTTCGTGGTGCTCCGATCAATGAGGTTATCGCCGTCGGACGGTGGCGTTTATCGATGTTGGTGATGAGCCCGCGGTGGTAATATGAAATAAATATGAGAGAGAGAGAGAACAGTGCTGATAGAAATAAATGCGCAAAAGTTGTTCTCTATATCTTCATTAATGTCACAGTGGGGGTATTTATAGGGAAAGGATAAAGGCGTAAAAGACTACTCGTGCTAGCGGCGCCGATGCCCGACGGATGGCGTTGGCCTCGCATTCTATCTAAGCTTATGAACTTTCCATTAAGCGATATTCTTATAGAAATGGGCCCGCGGTCTTTGCGGGGCGGCCCCCTTATGCTTATGAGGATGGCGGGATGGCCATCAAGTTGGCGACGTCGCGCGCTTATGCTCAGGGAAAGAGTTTGACTTATGTCCTCAGACGAGTTGACCGGGGATAATGGGACCGTGTCAGGTTCCGTATCATCAGCAACGTGGAAATTGCCACGATCCCGTGGAATCGAGGAAACAAATACAGAGCCGTTTCTCCTTCTTCTTCCTCACTTCCTCACTTTTTCACTTTTCAATTCAAAAAAAAAAAAAAAAAAAAAACGCAGAGCAGCCCCACCGCACCATATACAAAAACAAGCCTAGCCCCATCATATATCTCTTAAATTGGAACGGGGAAGGGATTAAATTTCAAGGGGAAAACATTAAGGAACGTGGAAGGTGATTGGAACGGGTTTGGAACGGGAAGGTGATTGAAGCAAGCTTCATATCATACAACAATCAACAATGGCCGTTATTCATTTAGACGTGTACCCTCTAGTAAGCAATTTACAGTTTATTATATTTAATTTCGATCAATTTTTTCCCAAATTTCTTGAATTTATGTTTATTTAAAATTGTGATATTGTAATCTATTTGAAATTGTGATATTGTGATATTGTAGAAATTGTGATATAGTAGAAATTGTGATATTGTAATATTTTCGAAATTGTGAGTATTTTTTTTGCAAATTTCTACAATTTGTAAAAAATTAGTTATTGTAAAAATGTTGATTGTAATGTATTGAAAATCTAAAATATATTATTTTGGGAAATTTCGATTGGAAATTTTAGTATATTTTGTGAAAAACATTGTTATTGATGTTTGTAGAAATTTTGATATTGTAAATTTTTTGATTATTTGATATTGTAGAAATTTTTTAGAATGAAATGAAATGAAATGCATGTATGATATGATAGTGACATTGTTATTTTTATAATTGATATTGTAAAAATGATTTTGTATATGTTTTGATGTTGTAGACATCTTGATATTGTAATTTTTATTATTATTTGATATTGTAAATTTTTTTTAGAATGAAATGAAATGCATGTATGATATAGAACAATGTTATTTTAGAATTGATATTGAACAGTGATATTGTAGAAATGATTTTGTACATATTTTGATGTTGTATAATTTTTTGATATTGTGAATTTTTTGATGTTGTAGGAATTTTTTAGAATTAAATAAAATGCATGTATGATATGACAGTAATAGTGTTATTTTTAGAATTGATATTTAGAAATGATTTTGTACATATTTCGATTATATTATATTGTAGGTATGTTATAGTTTGTTTTGAAATTGAGTAGTATAAATCTCTTGCCCGTTCCATGCCTTAGTTAATTTTGAAATGTGTAGGTTGATACAACTTTAGTTTTGAAATAACACTCGAATAATTTAATTATTACCGGGCTTGGTGCGTTTTTTTTTCTTTCAGTAATGCATTTACATTTACAATAATTGTTCTCCCACATTTGCATTCCAATTCCTCCACTTAAGTGGTTCTTGCGTTGTTCATCAATACAAACATTGAAAGTATTTTCTATTCCTGTTTTTTCCCCTATTTTTTGTTTCCACAGGGATTAGAATTACAGTACACGTTTTGGAAAGTTGAAGTCGGGCAAAAAGACGGAGTTAAAAGCCGAGATTTTTTTCTTATGATTTTTGCCATATTAATCGATCCGGACAGGTTAGCCTTATTCCTTTTTTTTGGATAAATTCTTTCGTGTTTATGAGTGGGCCTTTTGTTTGTTGAGAAAACTAATGTTTTTTCTATGTATATGCTTCAATCATAGTTATTTGTGTTGTGTTTTAGTACGGAGAAATGTTTCAATTTCATTTTCTTACGCTTAACATGTTTTTTCCCAATTTTCTTGGTATACAATTTCATTTTTTTCTCAATCTTACAAAAGCAACACGTCATGTATACAACCACATGTGGATTTTGTGTAATGTGCAACGATGACATGCAAAGTGATTATTAATTGATTGTTTGATTGTTTTCCTATTTTTAATTGATTTTTATTTTTATTGATTTACATATTAGTTTTCAAATTTATTATAATTTAAATCCTTGATTGATTTTCATATTAATAATGAGTCGTTTTTCCCCTAAAAAAATAGGAATTGTTTTTTATTTTTGGTTTTTAATAATAATCAATAATCTGATACTTAAAAAAAATAATCAATCAAGGATTTTGATTATTTTTCCTTTTCTATTTTTAATAATTGATATCGTTGATCTATATTATTTGATTTTACTGTTATTGATTTTTTTTTATTGATTTGCATATTTGTTTTTAATTTTTATTATTATTTAAATTAGGGGAGAAACACAATAGAATCAGCCAATTAATACAAAATAACTTTCAAAAATAACTTTATTCAAATTCGACAATTAATACGAAATATTCTTACAATAAAGTCAAATCCTTCAAATTAGCCATCCCATTTAATGCCAAAAATCCTTACCTTAAATTACATTTTCAAAAATAACTTTATTCAAATCTGTCAATTAATACGAAATATTCTGACATTAAAGTCATCTCCTGTAAATTAGCCATCACATTTAGTTCCAAATAACTTTACATTAGATTAAATTTCCAAAAATAAATTTATTCAAATTTGCCAATTAATACGAAATATTTAATACCAAATATTCTTACATTAATTTATATTTTCAACAATAGCTAAATTCAATTATGTCATTTAATGCGAAATATTTTTACATTAAACAAAAATGTCTTTCAAAGTTACATTAAATTACTTTTTGAAAGTAAATATAAAGTCAAATATGCCAAATAAAAATAACCCTCTGAAACTATATTACATTCCTCCAAATAACTATATTACATTAATTTTATGAAACATAAATAAATTCAATATGTTGAGAAAAATATCATGATTACAAATTAACGTACTCCATTAATACAAAATTTTCTTAAAATAAATCACATTTTGAATGATAAATATATTCAGATATGATAATTAATACTAAATATTCTTAAATTAATTCATCCTTTACAAATTAGCCACCTCATTTAATGACACATATTCTTGAATTAAGTTACATTTAAAAAAAATGTGTATTCAACTTTGCCAATATGTGAAATATTTAATCCCGAATATTCTTACATTCAATCATATTTTTTACAATAAATAAATTTAATAATGTCATTTAATCGGAAATATTTTTACATTAAACGAAAATGCCAGTAGAAAAATATTCTTACGATAAATTACTTTTTGAAAAAAATAATGCCTAAGAAAAATAATTATCTAAAATACATTATATTGACTTTATGAAACATAAATAAGTTAAAATATGTTAAGCAAAAAAATTTATCCCTTACAAATTATTGTCCTCCATTAATAGAAAATTTTCTTAAATTAAATTACATTTTAAAAGATAAGTAAATTTAAATGGGCTAATTAATACAAAATATTCTTACATTAATTCATCCCCTACAAATTAGCCACTTCATTTAATGGTAAATATTCTTATATTAAATTACATTTTCAAAAATAACTTTAGTCAACTTTGTCAATTAATACGAAATATTCTTACATTCAAATAATCCCTTGCAAATTGGTCACCACATTTAATGTCATATTTTCTTACATCAAATTGCATTTTCAAAATAACTTTATTCAAATTTGCCAATTAATACGAATATTCTTACATTAAAGTCATTCCTTGAAATACATCACCCCATTTAATGCCAAATATTTTTACATTAAATCAAATTTTTGAAAGTAACTTTATTCAAAATTTACCAACAAACTAATTAATGTCATATATTCTTACATTACATTTCTAAAAATAACTATATTAAATTTTGTCAATAATTACTAAATATTCTTACATTAATGTTATTCCCCACAAGTTAGCTGCCCTATTTAATATCCAATTTTTTGACATTCAATTCCTTTTTTAACATTTCACCGATTCTTTTTCTATTGTTTTTGAATAAATTTTGTCCGGTTTTCTTTTTGTGGCTTTATGTCATTTAATTGTAAATGTTTTTACATTAAATACATCTAGAAAGAATTTGAGAGTAGAAGATACTTGTTGAATAAAGGTAATAATCAAATCATGTCTTACAAGAAACCTTATATCAACTAGTTGGTTATAACAACCTACACACATACCAAGAGAATAAAACACTAAATCTTATCACAATATAGTAGAGCCAATCACAAGTAGACAACTGTCCATTCTAGTATTATTCCTTTTCAGGCCCTCTCAAACGAATATGTGGAGTAGTCACATTGAGTTTGTGTCTAAATGTCTCAAAAGGTCCAACAGGCAGTGCTTTAGTTAGGCAGTATGCAATTTGATCTTTGGTTGGCACATAGCTCACCACAAGTTCCTTGCTCATAACCATGTTCCGGATAAAATGGATATCAACCTCTATGTGCTTTGTCCTAGCATGATACACTGGATTCTGAGCCAAAGAATTTGCTCCAGTGTTGTCACACCACAAGACAGGAGCTGCTGGCAGATTGAACTTCATCTCACTGAGTAGCTGCTTTATCCACTTTACTTCTGCTGCAAGATTTGCCAAGGATCTATACTCTGACTCACAGCTTGATCTAGACACCACAGTTTGCTTTTTGGAACTCCAAGATATGAGTGAATCACCTAGATACACACAGTATCCTCCTGTTGATTTCCTGTCTATTGGACAAACTGCCCAATTAGCATCAGAAAAACCATGTACTTCAAGTGTTTTTGAAGGCCTGAACAACAGCCCCATATTTAGTGTACCTTGAATGTATCTCAGTAACCTTTTTAATCCCTGCCAGTGTGTAGTGTAGGGATTTTGCATAAACTGGCTCAAAGTGTTCACAGCAAATGATATGTCTGGCCTTGTTAGAGTGAGGTACTGTAAGGCTCCAATAATGCTTCTATACACAGTAGGATCTGTTAGAGGCTCACCTTCCTGTGGAAGTAATTGTTTTCCAGGCACCATTGGTGTTGGACAGGGGTTCAAGTGCTCCATCTTCAGTCTTCTAAGTAACTGTGAAGCATAATAAGATTGAGTTAGATGAAGTCCATCTGAGTTTCTAGTCACCTGCATCCCCAAGAAATGTGACACTGGTCCTAAATCTTTCAAGGCAAACTTGGAATCCAAAAGTCTGATGAATTTTTGAATCAGTTCAGGTGAATTTCCAGTCAACAGGATGTCATCAACATATATGAGTGCAAACAGAATCTGTTTATCCAAGTCTAAACATAAAAAGTGATATATCACACTTGGACTGAATGAATCCCCAACTGAGCAACTGAGTTTTAAGAGCTTCAAACCAAGCTCTAGGAGCCTGTTTCAGCCCATAGATTGCCTTATTTAACTTGCAAACATATCCTGGTCTCCTTGGATCTTCAAATCCCTCTGGCTAGTCCATATAAACTGGCTCCTGCAGTGGACCATTTAGGAATGCATTGTTGATGTCTATCTGGTTAATTGCCCAGTGCATTGACACTGCAATAGACAGAATGATTCTAATGGTTGCAAGCTTAGCTACTGGACTGAATGTCTCAGTAAAGTCAATCCCATAATTTTGGAGATACCCCTTAGCAACAAGTCTTGCCTTGTACTTCAAAACACTTCCATCTGGATTCAGTTTCAACTTGAATACCCACCTGCACCCCACAGTATTCTGATTTGAACCAGGCTTCACCAGATCCCAAGTCCCATTGTGAAGAAGTGCCTTGTACTCATCAACCATTGCCTGTTTCCATTTGTCATTACTCAAAGCATCTGATACACTGGTTGGTTCAGTAGGAAAAGTATGAACCTTACATATTGATGCATTGTAGGTTTTGGGCTTGAATATGCCCTTTTTTGACCTAGTTTGCATGTGGTGAGTATTTTGAGTGACAGTGGTGGTAGGCATGGGTTCAGTGTCTATGTTAGAGATGATTGCAACATCTGGTGAGCAATGAGTGAAGGCTGGTTCATCTGTGTTGACACCATGGGATGAACTGGACATAAGAGGTGTGGAAGTGTGTGGTGGTGTAGATGATCTGTTGTGTGCAGGTGATGGTGATCTGTTGTGTGATGCAGTAGTGTGACTGGACATAGGAGACTCAATTTGATGAGACTGAGAATCATGAAGATTACCATTTTGTTGACTTGCACTTGACCTTTGCTCAGAGTTACAGCTCAAGTTTGGCTCTGGCTCAGTCACAGCAGGTTCAGTATGCCCCTCTGAGTGTGACAGACTAAAAGGAAGAGGATTAGTAAACAGATCAGGAGTATATAGAATCTGTTTGGAAGGTCCTTGAGTGAAACCAACAGAAAAGGGAAACTTGGTTTCATCAAACTTAACATTATTAGAGATGTATATTCTGCCTGTTCTATCCAGACACTTGTACCCCTTATGCTGAGGACTAAGCCCTAAGTTGACACATTGAACAGTATGATACTGGAATTTGGTAGTGTGAAAGGGTCTAAGGTAGGGATATACAACACAGCCAAAGATTTTAAAAACAGTATAGTCTGGCTTCTTGCCAAAGAGACATTCATGAGGGGATTTATGGTTCAAAACTGGAGTTGGAAGACAATTTATGATAGAGACAGAAGCTTGGAAGCTATGCCACCAAAAACTAAGTGGCATGGAGGCTTGAGCTAACATGGTTAGTCCTAGTTCTGTGATGTGTCTATGCTTCCTTTCAGCTCTTCCATTTTGAGCATGATCATGAGGGCAAGAATGTCTAAAGGCTATGCCATGTTGCTTGAGAAAGGGCTCAAAAATTCTATACTCACCCCCCCAATCAGATTGAACACACTTGATTTTAGATGTAAATTGAGTTTCAACCAGATTTTTAAAATGAGTGAACACATAAATAGCTTCAGATTTTGCTTTTAAAGGGAAGATCCAGGTGAACCTTGTGTGATCATCTATGAAATGAATATAGTAGAGGTGTCCTTCAGTGGACTTGACTGGAGCAGGACCCCAGATATCAGTATGAACCAAATCAAACAAAGAAGAGGCATGTGAAGCAGAACTTAAATGGGGTAAGGAATGGGATTTACCAAATTGGCAAGCATCACAGAACAACAATTTTCCATTGATAAAAACATTACAATCATTCAGAATTTGACTCAAAACTTTACTAGAAGGGTGGCCTATCCTCCTATGCCACACATTAGGATCCTTATTAGGGTCTAGGACATCTAGAGACCTAACACTTCTAGGATTAGTAGACACTTGACTGAGAAGAACAGTAGACTGTTGATTCTGGAAGGGCTTGGATTGAAGGGAGGTCTTGTCTATCTCACTGAGCAGAGGCACTATCTGATAGAGCCCATCCTTGAGTTGACCCTTGAGCATTGACATCCTTGTTACCTTGTCCTTAACAAAACAGACATCATTAACAAATTCAGTATACACATTATTATCAGACATCAACTTTGAGAGACTAAGTAAATTTCTGGTAATTTGGGGAACATGAAGGACAGAATGCAAAAATAGAGGTCCAATATGAGTGTGAAGAACAGTGTGCCCTGTGTGCTCAATGTGTAGGTGTTCACCATTTCCTACAGTTAGTGTATCACTGCCATGATAGACAGTACTATGATTAAGATTACCCAAGTCTGATGTCACATGGTTGGTAGCTCCACTGTCAAGATACCAAGCATGATCTGAAACAGTGCTTGGAGTTGCCATGTAAGCTGATGGCTGATTTGATCTTGATCCATTGTGTTCTGGTGGTTGAAAATCTGTCTCAAACCTGTGCCAGCAGATAGCCACAGTGTGCCCATTCTTACCACAGAGCTGACATTGCACTTTGGATGAATTGCCAGACTGTCTACCACCACTCCTACCTCCACCTCGATTTCTTCCTCCTCTTGAGTTTCCACCCCTACCTCTATAGGAGTTTTGTCCAGATGGTCTAGGGTTTGATCTTCCTGGTCCAGAATTACCATTGTAACTAGCCAAATTAGCAGTAGGACTAGCAGCAGCACTTTGTGATGAAGGATTAAACCTGGCTAAGAGTCTTTCATGGGTAATAAGTTGAGACTGAACCTCTTGCCAAGTTAATGATCCAATCCTAGCAGTCAGGTTGACAATAACAGCCTCATAATCTCGATCTAAACCTGCTAGTGTGGCCAATATAAGCTCAGACTTAGTTATTGGATACCCTGCTGCTGTCAAACTGTCACTGTAGGATTTCATGGTAGCTAGATAATCAGCCATGGATTTTGTACCCTTTTCAGCTTTGGTTAGAGCACTTTTATACTCAAGCATCCTTGATTCAGACTGGTTGTTAAACAAAACCTCTAAAGTGGACCGAATTTCATGAGAAGAAGAACAACCCACAACTTCTGTTAGTGCTTGTTCTGTCATCGATCCTAACAGCCAACCTGTAAGCAATGAATCAATTGAATCCCATTCTGCAACAGTTGGGTTCATAGGCAGTCCTGGGATCTCAGGAGGTCGAGGTTTAGTACCAAAGAGGTATCCATCTAGCTTATAACCTTTAATCACCGGTAAGACGGTATAACGCCACAAGAGATAATTATCTCTGGTTAATTTGATAAAGTGGTAGGCTGACTCAGATGGCCAGTGAAAGGAACATGATTTAGGCTGTTAAAAGACGAAGTGGGACTTGCAGATCGAAGAACAGGGACAAGTGAATCTGATCTGGGAAACAGAGTTGTTTGCATGTAAGGAGGAGGAGTTAAACCAAGATTCAAACCTGAAAAAGGAGGCCCAGTATGAAGTGTTTGAGCTCCAGAGAAGATGGCAGCTCCAGTGAGGTGTGGAGTCGTACTGCCGGAGTAGAATGAAGAAAACGGCAACCCAGAAACTGGAACTCCGGTAACAACATTTGAGATCGAAGATGGGAATAGCTCGGCTGCAACATCGGAGATGGAGGTTAAAGATACTCCTGCAACAGTAGTCAACGGTCCAGTGCTTCCTGTACCTCCGGCATCGGTGACAGGAGCTGATCGTGGAGGCGGCGGTGGGCTCCGCCATTCCTCTCTCTGATACCAAGAAAGAATTTGAGAGTAGAAGATACTTGTTGAATAAAGGTAATAATCAAATCATGTCTTACAAGAAACCTTATGTCAACTGGTTGTTACACACATACCAAGAGAATAAAACACTAAATCTTATCACAATATAATAGAGCCAATCACAAGTAGACAACTGTCCATTCTAGTATTATTCATTTTCACATCTCATATAAATTAGTCACCCCAATTAATACCAAATATTTTTACACTAAATTAAATGTTCAAAAATACCTAAATGAATGGAATCTAATAAGACTTATTTTTACATTAAATTATAATTAGCAAAAAATGATAAATTCAATTATACCAATTAATGCAATATAATTCTAACATTAAATTACAATGTCAAATATTTATACATTAATTTTTTTTAAAAAACTATATTCATGTTGGCCAATTAATTTGAAATATTCTTACATTAAAGTTATTCCCTGCAAAATAGCCACTCCATTTAATTACAAATAGTCATACAATCAATTATATTTTCAAAAATAACTTACTTCAAATGTTTGCGGTGGAATGTGAATATTTTCAGATTAAATAAATATGTCATTCAACGTTAAATTACATTTAAATAAACAATTTCAAATATGTCAAAAGATAATAATCCTCTAAAACTATTTTAAATTAATTATATGGATCATAAATAAATACAAATATGTTAAGAAAAAAACCATTATGTACAAATTAGAGGCATACATTGATACAGTATATTAAGAGATTAAATTACATTTTGAAAATAAATAAATTCAAATATGCCAATTAATACGAGATATTTTTGAATTAGGCCACCCGCTACGCATTAGCCATCTCATTTAATGCTGTGGTGGGTAAGGTAGGTAGGGAGCGTATTTGAATAAGGTGGGATGGTCGGTAAGGTAGGGTATGATGGGGTG
Source organism: Gentiana straminea (assembly GCA_036785695.1). Lineage (NCBI taxonomy): Eukaryota > Viridiplantae > Streptophyta > Magnoliopsida > Gentianales > Gentianaceae > Gentiana > Gentiana straminea. The sequence continues at coordinate 4,055,915 of JAVUPR010000085.1, forward strand.
GTGTTGGGTGGGGTAGGGTAAGGGGTGGTGGTGGGTAAGGTATGGTAGGATAGGTAAGGTGAAGTGGTGGGAGAGGTAGAGTTGCTAGGGTAGTGTAGAGTAAAATAGGTTGGGTGGTGGGTAAGATAAGGTAGAGTGGTGTGGTGGGTAAGATAGGGTAGAGTGGAATGGTGGGTAGGGTAGGGTAGGGTGGGTAGGGTATGGTAGGGTAAGGTGAAGTGGTGGGTAATGTAGGGTTGGTAGGGTAGGGTAGAGTATGGTAGGATAGGTTGGGGTAGTGGGTAAGGTAAGGTAGGGTGGTGTGGTGGCTAAGATAGGGTAGGGTGCGGTGATGGATAAGGTAGGGTAGGGTTAGGTGGTAGGTAGGGTACGGTGGGGTGGTGGGTAGGGTAGGAAGAGAAGGGTGTGGTGGTGGGTAAGGTAAGGTGGTATGATGGGTAAGGTAGGGTAGGGGTGAGTGATAGTGGAGTTGAGTATGTAATTGGTAAGTTAGGTATGATGTCGAGGGTAAGATATGGTGATATTGAGTAGGGTAGGATAGAGTGGTGGGTAGGGTATGGTAGCGGTAGGTAGGGTTGGGTGGGAAGAGAGGTAGGGTGCAATGGGGTATGACGTAGGCCCACCCCACCTCTTCGTCTATATCCTACTTTATGAACCATACCATACCCTACTACAGTCAACCTTAATTCACTACCATTCTCTACTCATCACTCAATTTGTCATCTTTTATATAATTTGTTTCATTTCAATCTTGCATATTCCAAACGCAGTAATAGAATTAGTGTATTCAATTACATTCCATTTCGTTTCTATTATTTTATTCCATTCAATTTCATTCCTGCGTAACAAACATGCCAATAAAATATTCTTTTCATCCTTCAAAAAAAAGTTCTTCTTTTAAAATATATGTTCTCCCGTGCAATGCTAATATTAAAAAAAGAAATATAACCACAATTATTGGCATCAATATAACTTTGGACATGTTGTGTTGTGCAATGCACGGGTTATTGACTAGTATTTTTTGAGTTATATATACACTTATTTTCTTAAGCGGAAACGAATACTAATATTAAATAAAAGAATTTTAACAATAAGTTTGAAGGGCCTTTTTTTGTAGTACATATTATGCATATTAATTGAATGTAATCACATTATTATAAAAGGCCCTTCAAACTTATTGGAGGGATCAGTGTTTGGTCCGTTTCTTCGTTTTATATGTAACGACTGGGAATTCAAGGGGCGGCTAATAGCATACCTGTATTTCAATATGGTTTATCCAGACCGAGACGACGAGCTTCATTTTAAGATTGGCGATAATAGAGTGAAGTTCGGAAGAAGAGAGTTTGCATTGATAATGAGGTACAGATTTGGTGATTTGGATGTTGAATTGCCTGATCAGTCAAGGTGTTTTGATGTTACTTGTACTCTCCATAAGTACATCAACAATGTGACGTTGCAAAAAATCGAATCAGCGATCCAGGCATCGAATGACGTTGAAGATGGCTTTAGTGTACGTTATTTATGGGTTAATAATCGCAAACAACCCTGGAGTGGTAATACCGGCCCAGATTTTTTATATTGTTGAGAACCTACAACTGGTAGAGACATTTCCATGGGGGGAGTATTTTTTTGACAATTTAATGTTGAATTGGCGTAAAATAGTATCTGAGTGTAAGGATCTTGTACCTAAAAGAAATGGGAAACCGTATAAGCCACAGTTCTCCGGTTGTTTATACGTGTTACAGACGTGGTGTTTTCATGCAATGCCTAGACTTATACAGTACGGGAGACTTGCAACAGTGGTAGAAGGTCAAGCTAATGCTCGTCCAAGTTTTTTGAGATGGAAATGCACCGTCGGCGGGGTCTATTACAAAACCTTGGTCAATCCTACATCCGGTGTTACGGTATGTATTATATTATCATTGTTATCAATCTACACTGTCAGCATTATTATTAAACATTGTATTTAAAATTGGTTGTTTTTTCCTCCTTTATGCAGGTTGACATGGTCACTGATATTTTGACAACCGCAAAAGATAGGCAGTTCGTAATTGGTATGGGGTTGCCGGAGGCGGAGGTTACAGCTCCACCTCGTGAATTACCTGTTCCCCCCGTGGTTGTCCCAGATCCTGTCCTTGGTCAAAGACATGCTCCCCCAAGGTCCAATATGGATGGCATAGTCCGTGAGCGTCCAAGAGTTGATGCTCAGGACGAGCGACCATCTCGCCAAGCCCGTCATGACGAACACACGAGTGCCCCATCTACATCCGCAAAGCCTCTGGGTATAGAATCGTATGCTCAACAATTCGATATAGGCGGTGGTATTATACTGAAGAGAGTTTGAGAAAGTAAATAATACTTGAGTAAACTCCAACTTGTTTATTCATGTTGAAAGAATGAGTATAAATAGATACAAGAGAGGATCCTTACAAGAGAGGATCCTAGCTAGTAAAGTAAAAGTAACTAGAGCCGGCTACAATAAATGCTAGAGTCGGCTATGTCTATGCTATTACATAATAGGACAAAGGATAGTTACTTTATGACTATTAGGACATATTAATTGTTTATTCAATGCAATTAATATGTCCCTTGATAGAAAGTAACACGTTACATTGTAACATGTTATGAGTGTAATAATAATGTAATATTAACCATAGTATTTCCACACCCCCTCAATCGGGTTGTATATGTTTATACGACCAAGTTTGCTACTCACTCTATTTGAACATAAGTGGTGGTATGGCCTTGGTGAGAATATCGGCATTCGATCCGCCGAGGGAACATCTTTGAGTTGAATAATCTTGGCATCAATCTTCTCCTTTAGGAAGTGTCCGTCAATGTCCACATGTTTGGTTTTATCATGATGGACCGGATCCTCTCGCCATGCATAAGGGTGAATTATTGTCACAAAGCAGAGTGTGATAGGTTCTTGAAGAGGTTCTTTGAAGTTCGGTGAGTACCCTTTTTAGCCACAGAGCTTCACAAATGCCAAGTACAAGTGCCCTGAGTTCAGCTTCAGCACTGCTTCTTGACACAGTAGGCTGTTTCTTGCTTCTCCAAGTAACTAGGTTTCCCCATACATATGAGCAATAGCCTGTGGTAGATCTTCTGTCAATGTGACATCCAGCCCAATCAGCATCAGTGTAGACCTTGATTGATCTATCAGGAGACTTGGTGAAATGTAAGCCCTGGCCAGGAGTGGACTTCAGGTACCTCAGTATCCTGTTCACAGCATCCCAATGTTGCTCAGTAGGGCAATGCATGAACTGGCTAACCGGATCGACGCCATATGCAATATCAGGTCTTGTATGGGACAGATAAATGAGTTTCCCTACAAGTCTTTGATATTGATCCTTTCGACAAAGCAATGTCACCATGCGGCAGGGTATTGCGGGTCTACTCTGGGGATACGAGCGGGTTTGCATCCCAAAGCATGCCGTTTCCTTCGGCGGAAGTCCAAGACATACTTCCTCTCGTGAAACAGATATACCCCGGGTCGTTCCTAGCTATTTCCATACCAAGAAAGTACTTGAGGTAGCCCAAATCTTTAACTTGAAATACTTTTGCCGGCAGGTCTTCAAGTGTTGGATCTCAAATAGGTCATCACCGTAAGGATGATATCATCCACATAGACAATAAGAATGGACCTTTTACGGTTTGTTGTTTTGATAAACATTGTGTGATCTCGAGTTGCATTGATGGTATCCGGCGACTTTAACCACGTAGTGAGTTTGCCAAACCAGGCTCTGGGGACCGCTTTAGGCCATATAGAGATTTCCTCAATTTGCAAACTTTCCCTTGAGTGTGAGTGTTGGAAAAACCGGGAGGCACATTCATATAGACTTCCTCGTAAGGTCACCATTTAGGAAAGCATTCTTGATATCCAATTGGTGTAGAGGCCGATCAAGTTGGACAACAATTGAGACTCGCACACGACGGTGTTTAGTTTTGCCACGGGTGCAAAGGTTTCCTTGTAGTCAAGGCCATATGTTTGAGTGAATCCCCTTGCAAACCGATCTAGCTTTGTATTTGTCAATAGTACCATCGCATTGTACTTGATAGTGAATAGCCATTTGCGTACCGATTGTCTTCTTTCCATGTGGGAGAGTGGTGAGATCCCAAGTATGGTTGTCAAGGAGAGCGAGTCATTTCGGTTTTGCTTGTGCCTTCCACTTATCATGTTGGAGAGCTTCTGTATATTCTTAGGAATAGAGTGAGAATCCAAGTCCTGTGTAAACATGGCAAAAACGGTGATAAGCGATCATAGGATAGATAATTATGAATAGAGTGATCGGTAGTGCAAGATCTTTTTCCCTTCCCCGATAGCAATAGGTCCGTCATCAACGTCGCAGCCGCCGAGAGTCGGTGGGGTGCCGAGGTTCGGATCTCCGTGACTCGCAGGTTGCCGAGTGTCGTAGTCTCGGTTCGGCGAGCTCGGGTCGTAGACTCGGTTCGGGGGAGGAGGTTGCCGAGGATCGCAGGATGCCGAGAGTCGGTGGGGCCGAGGTTCAAGAGTTTCTTTGAGGGAAAGGATTTAGGTCAAGTTCAATCAGGTTTCCATCAGTGACTTCCTCAGTGGATTTGTTGTAGTAGGGAGTCCTTTCAAAGAATTTTACATCCATAGAATTGTAAAATCTTTTTTCAGAAGGAGAATAGCACTTGTAACCTTTCCTGTCCTTTGCATATCCTAGGAAAATGCACTTGTGAGCTTTGGGATCAAGTTTGCTTCGTGTTGGGCATGGATATAAACAAACACAAGTGCAACCAAAGATTTTTGGAGGTAATTGGGAAATAAGATGAGGACGGGAGTGAGTGGTCAAAAGGGTTTGGATAGGAGTTTTGAAGCCTAACACTCTGTGGGAAGTACGTTGATTAAGTATGTGGCGGTTAATATAGCTTCACCCCACATATATTTTGGAACATGTGTTGTGAACATGAGTGATCTAGCCATTTCCGGTAAGTGCCTCGTTCTTTCTCTCAAAGCAACCCCATTTTGTTGAGGTGTTTCCACACAACTACCGGTATGGACAATCCCCTTATCCATCAAGAAATTGCGAGGTTAGACTCATAGTATTCAAGTGCATTATCAGTCTTTAAGATCTTGATCTTAGTGTCAAATTGAGTAGAGATCATGTTGTAAAATTCTGAAAAAGCTGTTCCAACTTCGATTTATCCTTCATTAAAAACGACCATGTGTTTCGGTATGATCATCAATGAAAGTGACAAACCACCTTTTCCCCGTTATACTTTTTACTCTTGAAGGTCCCCATACATCACTATGAATTAAAGTGAAAGGTTTTGAAGGCAAATAAGGTAGTTTGGTATACACAGATTTGGTAAGTTTGGCAAATTGACAAATATCACATTGAAGATCATTGACATTACATCCTTTAAATAATTCAGAATTACAGACTTTAAATAACCAAAACTTGGATGTCCTAGTCTATAATGCCATAACATGATATTATCTAAGGTTTGAGTGCGAAGCTGCGAGGCGATTCGGTCTTCGTTTTCTCGTCTTCGGCGGGGTTGACCACATACAATCTGAGCGGTGGTTTAGCCCTCCCAATCACTTACCGTGAAGAAGGGTCTGGAAAGTGCACCGATTCTTATTAAACACCACAGTCCAATTCAAATCTTTTGCAATTTTACCGTGAGATATGAGATTGCAATCTAATTTTGGAACAAATAGGACATCCTTTAGGCATATCTTATTAGTGAGTTTAACATTTCCAAAACCTTTTGCATGAGAGATAGATCCATCGGCGAGTCTTAATTTTATGAATTTGATGACATGGCATAAGGTGAGTTATGAGGTTTTTATTGCCGGTCATATGAGAGGAGGCCCCGAATCAACAATCCACGTTTCATTACTAATAGAAGAGTAGAATTTACCCGTACCGGCTGTGTAGCCATGTCGGTAGAGGGACTACCTTCTTTTTGTTGAGTGAGGAAAGCTTTGAATGCGCAAAAACCGAGCATTCAACTTGTTATCATTCTCCCCCTTCATTGACGTGCACCGCCCCGACTTTCCCTGGTAGGCTTGGAGGATTTAGGCATGCCATGTAGCTTCAAACAAGTGTCCTTGGTGTGATTTGTGCGTTTGCGTGCTCACGAGAAAAACTTTCCGGTTCGATCGCAGGCTTCCCGACGGTCTCGGTAACCTCGGCGGGCTTCCCGACAACGGTCGGCAGGTAGCACTTTCGGTAGGGTTGTCAGCAGGGGAGTTCAGCAGCATCACTTTCCTCCTGCTTTCCTCATGTTTGACTTCAGCAAACATGGATTTGAGATTGGGGAGAGGTTTTGTGGCAAGGATTCTTCCCCTAACATCATCAAGAGTAGGATTCATCCGGTAAGAAACTTGAATACTCTCTTTTTCTCAATAATGTCCTTATAAAGCGGCATCCTTGACATCATTCCGGGGTGAGTTTCCAACATATCCAGGTGTTGTCATGCCCTAGATAGTTGATTGAAGTATTGAGTTACGACATATCTCCTTGTACGCAATTTTGAATCCGAGCTTCAAGTTCATACACTTCGGATGTATTGTCTTTCTTGGAGTAAAGATCCCGGCATTATCCCAAATCTCCTTTGCGGTATCATACATCATAAAGTTCTCACTAATCTCTTTTGTCATTGATCTTGTGAGAATGGTCATGACTTGATTATTAGTAGTATCCCATGCTTCAAATCCTGGTTCATCTTCGAGCGGGGGGGTTTAGAGCCGGATGAGTATCCCATCTTACCTTGTCCGGAGATGTACATTTTCATAGATCTTGACCACGGTAAGTAGTTGTTGCCATCAAGTCTATGATTTGTGTAAGATGAAGAGTCGGTGACCCCTGCCCTACCGAGGCGGTGGGACTCTGCGAGGGTGAGGAGGCTTCGGATAATGAAGACATTCTTGATTCAAACAGGTGCCGAGAATTTGCGGCGGATTCGGAGTTTAAGTCTCGATACCATGAAGAGAGTTTGAGAAAGTAAATAATACTTGAGTAAACTCCAACTTGTTTATTCATGTTGAAAGAATGAGTATAAATAGATACAAGAGAGGATCCTTACAAGAGAGGATCCTAGCTAGTAAAGTAAAAGTAACTAGAGCCGGCTACAATAAATGCTAGAGTCGGCTATGTCTATGCAGTAACACGTTACATTGTAACATGTTATGAGTGTAATAATAATGTAATATTAACCATAGTATTTCCACATATACCTATAGTCGGAGGCGTTGTGACGTTGGAATCACTGGTGCCTAAAATCACGCGTATAGTTGACAATACGTTAAGAGAAGTCAGGACTGAGTTGATGGAAACGAATGCCGAGTTGATTGAAACGAAGGCTAAGTATGGTGAAACGAATGCTAAGCTGAGTGAAATGCAGGCTGAAATGGCACGTCTAAGTGAGGCCCATGTAACAACTACCAGAGTAGTTGAAGAACGACATACGCGTTACCTTGAGTCGTTAGAAAGGGCGGCGGTGCAACAGGTTCGAATTAACTCCTAAATACAAATATAATTGCATTTATCTTGTTAACATAAATTTAATTTCACACCATTTCCTTTAATTTACAGGGTACACTTAGGCCCCGAAGAGGGATGTTAAGGGTGATTTTATGCGATTTATATCGGTATATTTTATAATGATTTCCTCCATATTCGTATTATTTGCATAGAAATTAAGGGTTTAATCGAATTATTGAGCAAATGAGTTTTAAAAGTCTTTAAGTGTAAACTTGGGCTAATTTCGTGATTTTATTGGTAATTATCTATGGTTTTACACTTTGCGTGTTTTTGTGGTTTTGAAGGTGCATAAACATGTCATAAAAGGAGTTTGAATGGAAAAGGAAGATGCAAGTTGAGGATTGGAATGAAGAATTGCATGCAAGACTGACTGAACGAGCGTTTGCCATCCGTCCGGCTCGGGGTGGCGTCCGAAGCATGAACTAGCGTCCGGGGTGGACGGGCGTTTGGAAAGTCGGCGGCGTCCCGTAAGAGAAGATTCAGATCAGAGTTTTATGAAAATTGCTGGACGAGCGTCCAATTTAAAGAAGGACGGGCGTCTGACCATGATTCGGCCCGACTCGAAGTTTTAATGTACCCTGGACGGGCGTCCAGTACCTTGGACGGGCGTCCAAGCGCCGACTTTGCTGAACCGACTTCAATCTCTATAAATACCAGCGTTTTTCTCACACAATAACATATATATTCGAACCCTAAACCCTAGGGGCGGCTCAGCTGCGTTTTTCCTTAGTTTTTACTCAGTTTTTATGCTTTCAATTCCTAGTTAGAATCTAGTTATTTTATGTACTTTTATCAAGTAATTCGAAGCTTCAAGGTGATGTTTAGAGGCTAGACCTCCCTTGAACAAGCGTTGTGAAGCCATCCATCAACATATTGATTTCGTTTCCGGATTATCTTGTGAGTTTTTACTTAAAGTTGTATCTTTATTATGTTTATGATGTTTTTATGCAATTATATCGATAGATCGTTGCATGTTTGATTGTTTGACTTTGATGAGAATCATGTTAAACCTTAGATCGCCGTAATAAAGATTAGACCTTTAATCTAATTAACGAGAGTTATTAGGTTAGATCTCTAGGTTAGAAATCAATAAATTTCACACCTTTGGTTAGAAAGCGTTAATCTTTAGAATCGAAAGATAAAAGATTGATAGGCGAACTTTTCTAAGAGATTAGGAGTGCATACCTTTGTTAGGTGAATCACAACTTGGTTAAAAATCACGAGATAATCTAGATAGAAATTGAATGTTGTAGGATAGGTGGATCAATTGCTTGTTCGTTCGTAACTTATTGATAAAAATCCCTTGAACTTGAATTGTTTAGTTTAGTTCGTCTTTTTATTGCATATTAAGATTAGATTTAGTTTAATTGGTTCGCAACTTTATTTTCCTAGCATTAGATCTTGATCTTCTGTCCAGCTCATGTTCGTTATCTTTCTCGTTAGTTATTCACTGTTTTGTTTTTAGTATCTTCTCAATAGTAATCGTGACATAGTTAGGTTAGAAATAAAAACTAGAATTCACAACCCCGATTCCCCGTAAGATCGACCCGGTATTAACCTCTTTACTACGATCCTTGCACTTGAGGTATATCGGATTTATAAATTTTATTACTTGTTTATTTGCATTAGATAAATCCGTGAACAAGTTTTTGGCGCCGTTGCCGGGGAATCGGTGCGGTTGTCCAGTTCATTATTAATTTTTCTAAGGTAGTATTTGAGTATTATAACGGAACCAAAAATAAGGCGCCGTTGCCGGGGAATCGGTACGGTTGTCTAGTTTATTAATTTTTCTGATTTTTCTATTATAAGTTTGGATAAAAAGGGATCGTTAGGGCACATGGTAGTATTTTGGCCGTCTCTTTCGGCTCGAGTGTCCGTTTGGCACGCCGACGACGTGGCGAACTTAGAGGCCGTTCGACACCGTTTTCAAGGTCAAAATCTGCTGTTTTCCCTTCCATTTTGGCCCCAGAAGATTCCAACACGTTTTTTTTCACCGTCTTAGTTTTTTTTTTTCTGTTTTAAATTTTTCGTAGGTAGGTACCCTTAGTTTTGTATTATTAATTTTTATTGTTTAGATTCGTCTTTAGTTTTTGTGTTTTAGTTAGGACGACCTGATTCTAATCCCTATTTCTGTTTTTTTGATTTAGACCAAACGGGCGTCCAGAATAAGTGGACGCCCGTCCGCCCAAATAGAGCCTACTCTGTATCGTTTTCAGCTAGTCAGACGAGCGTTCGGGTTATCCAGACGCCCGTCCAGTTCATCCTCCAGGAAGACGCCCGTCCAGGAACTTGGACGCCCGTCTGTCCTCTTTTATTTTATTTTATTTTATTTTAATTTCTTTTCATAGGTTTTAACCTTTAGTTCTTAGTTTAACCTTTAGTTTTTAGTTATAGTTGTGCTTGAGGATCGGTTAGCTGAGGAGATCGAAGACATAGTCATTTTGGCTGCAGAAGATAGACGTACGTTGGCTGACTACGCCATGCCTGGCGAAGTCAAAGTCAACCCGGCTATCGTCTTACCAACCATAAATGCACCTACCTTCGAGCTCAAACCCGGGCTCATTCAAATGATGCAGCAAGCATCAATCTTCCATGGTTTTCCTTCTGAAAATCCTCATACACACGTACACACATTTCTGGAGATATGTGGTACGACTCGCATCCAAGGAGTCAGTGAGGATGCCATAAAGTTGAAACTTTTTCCGTTTTCCTTGAAGGGAGAGGCAAAAGAGTGGTACGCTCTCTCCCCGTTGAATCCATTACCACCGGGAATTTGGACTCGAAAAAGAGTTCCTAAGTCAATATTTCCCACCATCCAAGACAGCCCAGTGCCTAAGAGAAATATTTAATTTCTATCAAACGGAAAACGAATCATTCTTTGATGCTTGGAAGAGATTCAAAGCTCTTCTTCGTAAATGCCCCCACCACGGTTTGGACTTGCAGAGGCAAGTCAACACGTTTTTCAGTGGATTGACCGAGCTCACGAAGGGCATGGTTAATAGTTCTTCGGTGGGGCATTTTTAAGGAAAACACACGAAGAGGGGTGGGCATTATTCGAGGATATTGCCAAATACAATTATGCCCCCTCGTATCAAGCTATTCAAGCACCACCTCCTCCTCCTAGGATCGAGGAGGTGAACATGCGAATGAAATCGCCATCTTTGAAACAAACGGTGGCTACTCTTACCACGTCTCCAAAGCCGAGTTATCGACTCCCTCATTTCCGCAGAACTCTCAAGTTCTCGTATTGTGACAATTCTTTGTCAACCGGCCACATGGTTGGCCAATGTCAATTCATTTCCCCATCGACCTATCAAGTCAGTGCTGTCCAGAATCATGGACAATACAATCCAATCACATGCCAGGTATGTGATGATATGGGGCACATTGCTCGTTTCTGTCCCATGATTGGACAGAATGCGAAATCAATGCTTTTAATGGCCAACAGAATCAGAGATTCAATAATCAGTTCTCTGGCCAAGGCAATCTTCAAAACCAGGGTTTCCGTCAGAATCAAAATCAAAATTCGAATTTTAATCAAAATCAGTATTTAAATCGAAACCCTAGTATCAATCAGAACCAGAACACTAATTTTTCCAATCAAAATCAGAGGTTCAATCAAAATTGGCCAAACAATTCAAATCCTGCGTTTCAGAATAGTTCCGGCCCCAATCTTTCCCGAGAACTTTCAGAACTCTCAAGGCTCCTCGCACTTTAATGATCTTGAAGCTAAAGTGGACTCCTATAAGAAGGAGCTAAAAGATGATTTCCAATCCTATCAGAAAGAGCAAAATAATAATTTCCAATTGTTGCCGAATACAATCAAGAATCTTGAGAGGCAGCAAGGGCAAAAGGATGGTCAGGTAGCTCAAAATGATTTGAATTACGGCCAATGTACTGACCTCGTACCATCAATTCCATACGGTAGAGAGGAGGCCAGTACAATGAATTTAAGAAGCGGTACTCAAGTTAGTGGTCCTTCCCACCTGGGAAACCACTAGCCCCTCCTGCCAGAGATAGGGGGGGGGGGAAGCCGAGCACCTACACCCCCTCTCGTTGCAAGAGAAAACTCGGGTGGCCGATCCCCTGAGAGGTGAAAAAGCTGGAAGTCCTCAGGTGGCTGATCCCCTGAGGAGTGAAGAATCAAGTGGAAGTCAGGAGGCTGATCCCCTGACTAATAAAAAGATTGAAAAAGTTGTTCGGTGGAAGGATGTGGAAGACGAAGCTGTCAGTGCATCTTCGAAGAAAGTCTTTTCTGAGAGTGATCTGAAAAAGCTTCCATTTCCACCAAGAAAGAGCAACATCCCTTTGAGTGAAGATAAGAAGTATGAAAAGGTGCTGAATCTCTTGAAAAATACTCAGGTGAATCTTCCATTATCAGAGGTCTTGGTTGAAATGCCTAAGTATACAAAATTCATCAAGGATGTTGTTTCTTCAAAAAGGAAGTTGTCAGACATGGAGAGGCTGATTGGTGAGGATTGTTCAATGATCAATTATGAAGACTTACCAACCAAGAGAGGTGACCCTGGAAAGTTCGTGCTTACAGTGTTAATGGGAGGCCTGGTCTTCCCTAACTCTTTGTGTGACCTAGGTGCATCTATAAGCCTCATGCCATTGTCTGTGTGCAAACAGCTGGGTTTAATTGATCTTCTAGAACCCACTACCATGAATTTGCAATTCGCTGATAGATCTTCTAAGAAAGCAGCGGGAATCTTAAAAGACGTACTAGTTCAAATTGATAGATTTACCTTTCCCGTTGGCTGGTACGTCCTAGACATTGAAAAGGATGAAAATGTCCCCCTGATACTTGGAAGACCTTTTCTGTCTACAGCTAGAGCCCTCATTGACTGCGATGGTGGGCGAGTGACGATACGAGTTGGTGATCAAGAAGTAAGCTATAATGTCTCCAGATCCATTCAAGTACCCCTCGGTCCTCCAACCGGCTTTTCCATTGAGGATATGTCGATGACTTCGATGATTTCATGGAAAAGCAAGTCATGGTCGTTGGTAACCGAATATGAGCGATTGGTTGATAATTTGAATAATCATGGTGTGGTGAGTCTAGAGCAGTTAGAAGCTGAATTTGAGAATGAGTTGTTTAAAGGAGAAGTTTTGGCAGTGGGACCACTAAGTAAACTCAGCGATGTTGAGTTAAAAAGTGGAGATCTTAAATCAAGTTTGGAAGACCCCCCCTGCAGATCTAAGTCTTGAAGCCGTTGCCTAAACATCTAAAGTATGTGTTTTTAAGAGAAGGTGACAAGCTTCCATTGATTATATACGCCAAGCTGTCTCGACTAGAAGAAATGAAGTTGATCAACGTCTTAAGGAAAAACGAGAAAGCCTTTGGTTGGCAAGTAGGAGATATCAGAGGGATATCTCCCGACATCTGTATGCATAAGATCAAGACTAATGAGGGTGCGAAATGTGTTAGACAGCCCCAGAGGAGGCTCAACCCTCATATGCAAGAGGTGGTTAAGAAAGAAATCATCAAACTTCTGGATATGGGTATCATTTATGCCATCGCTGATAGTGAATGGGTATCCCCGACTCAGGTAGTTCCCAAGAAAGGTGGAATTACGATTGAGAAGAATGAGAAGGGAGAAGAAATAGCATTGAGGCTTGTTACTGGTTACAGAGTCTGCATCGATTATAGAAAGCTCAATGAAGTAACCATGAAAGATCATTTTCCCCTTCCGTTCATTGATCGATGCTTGAGCGTACGGCGGGACACGCATTCTCTTGTTTCTGGATGGATATTCGGGATATTTTCGGATACCGATAGATCCTGTTGACCAAGAAAAGACCACTTTCACTTGTCCCTATGGTACATTCGCTTACAGGCGGATGCCATTTGGTCTTTGCAATGCCCCAGCTACATTCCAAAGATGTATGCCGGCTATCTTTGACGGGCTAGTTGAAAAGTGTATGGAAATTTTCATGAATGACTTTTCGGTCTTTGGTCAATCCTTCGATGATTGCCTTGTTAATCTTGACCAGGTCTTAGCCAGATGTGTGGAAAAGAACTTAGTCCTAAATTGGGAAAAGTGCCATTTCATGGTAGAGAGGGATAGTTCTTGGCCACAAAGATCTCCGCCAAAGGTATGAGGTAGACGGGGCCAAAGTAGAAGCTATCGAGAAGATGAGTTATCCTAAGAATGTGCGCGAAGTCAGAGGTTTTCTTGGACATGTCGGTTTCTATAGGAGATTCATTCAAGACTTTTCCAAGATAGCCATGCCCCTGTCTACTTTACTTAAGGAAGACGTTGAGTTCGATTTTGATGAAAACTGCAAGCAAGCGTTTGAGGAGCTTAAAAACCGTTTAATCTCTGCTCCGATTCTTATATCGCCAGACTGGAATCTACCTTTCGAGCTTATGTGCGACGCATCAAACTATGCAGTTGGTGCTGTTTTAGGACAAAGAATCAAAGGGAAATTCCGGCCAATCTATTACGCCGATCACACATTGAATCCTTCTCAAGTTAACTATACTACTACTGAAAATGAATTATTGGCCGTAGTCTTTGCTATGGACAAGTTTCGTAGTTACTTGTTAGGAGCTCAAGTGATTGTGTGGACTGATCACGCGCTTTGCGATATCCGATGACGAAGAAAGAGGCCAAACCGCGCTTGCTTTGCGTTGGATACCGACCCTACAAGAGTTTGACGTTCAAATTAAAGACAAAAAGGGCGGTGAAAACGTCGTGGCGGATCATGTTTCGAGAATGTTAAGTGAGGAAAAGGATGATCCGGATGATATAGATCTTTACTTTCCTCTAGAAAACATTATGCTTATCGATGGTGCGCTCCGGATGTTCCATGGTATTCTTCCATTGTCAATTACCTTCATTCCCGATATCTTGATCCGAATTCTCTTATCGGGAGAAGAAAAAGTTCTTCTCGATTTGAAATCTTTCGTTTGGGATGAACCTTATCTATTTAAGATCCGTAAAGATGGTCCGCTTAGAAGATGTGTTCCGGGAATCCGAGCGGCGCGATATTATTGAGCAAAGTGCCACGGTGGACCCACTGGAGGTCACTTTGGTCCTTGGAAAACCGTTGCTAAGATCTTCCAATCCGGTTTCTATTGGCCTACGATCTTTAAAGATACAGAAGCTTTCTGTAAAGCTTGTGATAGGTGTCAAAGAACCGGAACTCTAACAAGGAGTTTTGACATGCCATTGAAGCCCATTCTTGAATGTGAAGTCTTCGATGTATGGGGGATTGATTTTATGGGACCATTCCCATCATCTTGTGGAAATAAATACATCTTAGTCTGCGTAGATTACGTATCGAAATGGGTGGAGGCTCAGGCCACGACTCACAATGATCACAAGACAGTCATGAAGTTTCTAAAGAAGAACATCTTCGTGAGATTTGGGTGTCCACGCGCCTTGATTAGTGATGAAGGGACACACTTTTGCAACCGACCTCTGGAGAAAGTGCTTGAGAAATATGGTGTCCGGCACAAAACTGGTACACCATATCATCCTATGACGAGTGGTCAGGTTGAAAGAAGCAATCAAAGTTTAAAGAAGATCCTGGAGAAAACAGTTAACAGTCATAGAAAAGACTGGAGTCTAAAATTGGATGATGTACTGTGGGCGTATCGAACGCCTATAAGACCCCATGGGTACATCACCCTATCAAATGGTTTATGGTAAACCATGCCACTTACCAATCGAGCTAGAGCATAGAGCGTATTGGGCCACGAAGTTTTTAAACTTCGATACCCAAACTTGTGGAAAACATCGATTGCAACAGTTGCATGAGTTAGACGAATTTAGACTTCAGGCCTACGAGAGCGCCAGGATAAGTAAGGAAAAGACGAAACTCCTTCACGATGCCAAAATCAAGAAGCGAGAATTCCAAGTCGGGGAACAAGTTTTTTGTATAATTCCGGGTTACATCCGTTTCCCTGGAAAGCGAGGACACGATGGTCCGGTCCCTTTGAGATTCTCCAAATTATTCCTGGAGGCGTTTTAGAACTACGAGGTTATGGTGACCAACCGTTCGAGTAAATGGTCAAAGGTGTAAGCATTACATTGGTGAACCCAAGGAAAGCCTTTGATTGTTCGTTTCCTCGATATCCTCGGGTGTGGTACTAAAGAAGTCAATGAGTTTGACGAGTTTTCGCCCGACTTGTTTTACGAGGATGACGGTAGTGGTCGATAGAAGAAGTTCTAGCGAGGTAGTTGGGATATGGAAGAGTTTGAGAGGAGCGTAAGTTGAAACGTCGTCGAATACTCGAGAAGAAGAAGAAGTCGACCATGGGGCAGTTTAAACGTATTTGGAAAGCTATCAAAGATTTCACCCCATGTGTGAGATGTTGTTTCTGCAGCCACACTACTGATCAAAGCCTACACGAGGTAGTGGCCGGCAGAAAAGTTAAATGGCCTGATCAGCTGAGCTGAAAGAGTGTCGAGCTAACGACAATAACCAAAAGCGCCACTAGGGGGCATCCTAGATATCTGTATTTATATTGGTTACTTTCGTTGTTGTTTTTTTTTGTTTTATTTGTTTAGTTTTAGTTAAGTCTACTAAGGGTATTGTGTGCATATGACTTCCGTTCGTTGTGTTTTTCGAGTTGATTCGACTTTCCCTGCGGTGATTTTTCCTTTGAAATCTTTATATGTGTTTTGCCATGTTATATTTCCCTTTGTTCCCCGAGATCTTGTTTTGTTTTTCAAGTGTGCAGGATATCTGCGATAGCAATTGTGAGTTTTAGACGATATCAGTTTTCCGGTGGATGGTCCACAGTCTACTGATTTCTTCAAGCATTTCTGGATCTGACTCATGACCACTTCCAGACTTGCACCTTCGAACTACAATCAGCTAAGTACTTCATTTCTTTTTAAATTCTGCACAACATGAGGACATGTTGATATTTAAGTGTGGGGGAGGGGAATGATTTGATATGTATTTATTCATTTGCTTAATTCGTTATTTCTATGCAAAATGAGCTAGAATTTTTTTTCGACATTTTTGTTTTTTTGTTTTGTCCCGAGTAGGCAATTCAATTCAATGTTCGTTATTTTTATAGTCATCCAAGCTATATATCATATGTATGATAAGTTAGTTGTTTCACCCGATATTATTTTTCACGAGCCATAGTGAATGATGAGCTATAATATAAAGCTATACCCCTTTTGATTAGTGATTTTTGTTATCTTATAAGTCGTGTGCTTAGTGCTAACGTATGTATCGTGGGAATTATGATAGTTCGTATTTATAGCCAAAGTATGTTATACTGTGAATATCTGAGGTTTGAATGTGATAAGTAAAACGTAACTAAAGTTGTTGAAAAAGTTGAACTTTAAATGAATAATTGGGTGTGTCGAAAGCTGGTCGATGATTTGAGTGAGGTAGGTCATATCTCGAATGTCCTATACCACTATGATGACCAAAAGCTCACGACAGTCGGAAGAAGCTGCCTTATGATTTGAGTAAGGTAGGGTATATCTCGAATATCCTATTCTGCTATGACAGGGCAAGAGCTCATTCTGATGTGTGTTTAAAAGTGAAAATAGTTAAATCAACTTGCAATAAGAAAGTGGTATGAAATGAATGAAAGACTTGGTTATCGCACATCTTATCCCCAGTATAAACTAACAGATATGTTGTAGGGATTATCCTCAGAGTATATCAGAAAGGCCCTAGATGTATTCTATCATCTCTTTCGGGATATGTCACGTTTTGTAGGGTACATCTTATAAGTATCAATTATCTCTAGTTTGAAGGGGGTATTAGCTAGTTTGCTTTGAAATTTTCAAGTTTGGACTTAGTGGAAGTTTTCTATGGCTTTGCACACACCGGGGTGAACCGCTAATTTATTGAATATGCCTTGTACTTGCTGAGATGTCTATCTTTTCTCGAGCTTTTATCTTGTTTTGTTTTGCTCGGGACGAGCAAAAGCTAAGTGTGGGGGAGTTGTTAAGGGTGATTTTATACGATTTATAACGTTATATTTTATAATGATTTCCTCCATATTCGTATTATTTGCATAGAAATTAAGGGTTTAATCGAATTATTGAGCAAATGAGTTTTAAAAGTCTTTAAGTGTAAACTTGAGCTAATTTCGTGATTTTATTGGTAATTATCTATGGTTTTACACTTTGCGTGTTTTTGTGGTTTTGAAGGTGCATAAACATGTCATAAAAGGAGTTTGAATGGAAAAGGAAGATGCAAGTTGAGGATTGGAATGAAGAATTGCATGCAAGACTGACTGAACGAGCGTTTGCCATCCGTCCGCTCGGGATGGCGTCCAGAAGCATGAACTAGCGTCCAGGGTGGACGGGCGTTTGGAAAGTCGAACTGGCGTCCAGAAGAGAAGATTCAGATCAGAGTTTTATGAAAATTGCTGGACGAGCGTCCAATTTAAAGAAGGACGGGCGTCTGACCATGATTCGGCCCGACTCGAAGTTTTAATGTACCCTGGACGGGCGTCCAGTACCTTGGACGGGCGTCCAAGCGCCGACTTTGCTGAACCGACTTCAATCTCTATAAATACCAGCGTTTTTCTCACACAATATCATACATATTCGAACCCTAAACCCTAGGGGCGGCTCAGCTGCGTTTTTCCTTAGTTTTTACTCAGTTTTTATGCTTTCAATTCCTAGTTAGAATCTAGTTATTTTATGTACTTTTATCAAGTAATTCGAAGCTTCAAGGTGATGTTTAGAGGCTAGACCTCCCTTGAACAAGCGTTGTGAAGCCATCCATCAACATATTGATTTCGTTTCCGGATTATCTTGTGAGTTTTTACTTAAAGTTGTATCTTTATTATGTTTATGATGTTTTTATGCAATTATATCGATAGATCGTTGCATGTTTGATTGTTTGACTTTGATGAGAATCATGTTAAACCTTAGATCGCCGTAATAAAGATTAGACCTTTAATCTAATTAACGAGAGTTATTAGGTTAGATCTCTAGGTTAGAAATCAATAAATTTCACACCTTTGGTTAGAAAGCGTTAATCTTTAGAATCGAAAGATAAAAGATTGATAGGCGAACTTTTCTAAGAGATTAGGAGTTCATACCTTTGTTAGGTGAATCACAACTTGGTTAAAAATCACGAGATAATCTAGATAGAAATTGAATGTTGTAGGATAGGTGGATCAATTGCTTGTTCGTTCGTAACTTATTGATAAAAATCCCTTGAACTTGAATTGTTTAGTTTAGTTCGTCTTTTTATTGCATATTAGGATTAGATTTAGTTTAATTGGTTCGCAACTTTATTTTCCTGGCATTAGATCTTGATCTTAGTATCCATCTCATGTTCGTTATCTTTCTCGTTAGTTATTCACGATGTTTTATTTTGTTTTTAGTATCTTCTCAATAGTAATCGTGACATAGTTAGGTTAGAAATAAAAACTAGAATTCACAACCCCGATTCCCTTTATCAAGTTTCGGATTAAGATTGGAAAAAATCTATCCGGATCGATCCGGATTTACTTCGGATCGATCCGAGGAAACATCATGATTACCCAAAGCATGTGGCCCCGAGAGAATAATCCTGGGATAAGATTTTTTATTCCCGGATCGATCCGGCCCTTTCTCGGATCGATCCGGCTTGGGAAAATATGCCTATAAATAGAATACTTGTGCACATAAAGGGGTACCAAATATATTTTCTTCACCTCTTTTTAGTAGTAGTAGTAGTATGTATATATATAGGCCTTATGCCATAAATAAAGTAGTATCATTATAATGCTCAAGAAATTATCAGAAGATCAATGTTGTTGAAGTTGTTGTAGCATCCGGAAGAATACAAATTTTCGATTCAATCGTTGTAATCGGGTAAAATTCCTAAAGTATTTATGTTTGTTTTGTCTTTTTATCTTTTCGTATAATGTTAGTAGGCTAAATCTAATAACTAGCCAAAGTTATGTAATCGTTTTATTTCGATCTTTTCGGTAAAGGAATCCGTCTAAGTAAAATTGAATAAAATTGAGTTAATTGAATCTTTTCCTATTGATAAAGTTTGACTTGAAAGAATTCATAATCTAATTATGAATTGACACCTCGTAATTAAGTTATGAACTCGTTAATAGAAAAACCGGAGGGTAAAATTGGCCGAGTGAAAACGTGACAACGGAACCCGGTTTCCTACCCGGGGGCGATTTGTCCTAAAAAGATGAATCTTATTAAAATTTGTACTCAAGATCGTTATAATGTTAAATTCATCGGTTTAATTGAAACTTAAACCGGAAAGTTGAATCGCCCGGCCTTGACAACCGGAGCCTTTAAATAAAATTGACCGTTTGACGAACGGAATGACTCCTTTGTATTCAAAGGTAGAATCGTACTCGGGACCTGTTCAGAAAAACCGTAACAGTTGTGGACTTTGGACTGATGACAATGGACATATGACAATTTCACACACTAATGTGAGGACGAATTGTTAACCTTAGGAGTACACCGTTTCATTTACTCAATTGAACCTAAAGATCGAGCACATTCCATTCACTGAAAAGATCGTATAAATCAATTATATAAACTTTGGCTAGTTCTCTAATAATATATTTGGCATCTATATATTTATATCTATATATATACTTTGCAACTTATGCACATCTATATATATTTATATATCTATATATATTATATTAGAATAAATTTTAATTTACGCATTTATTTTATGTTAAGTAAAATAGTAGTTATCTGTGCTATAAAACTGCGACTTAGATCGAGTTAATAAAAGCTCTTTGGTGTTTAACCACACTTAGAAGAATTACAAAGTTCCCTGAGGATACGATACTCTGACTCACCATACTAGCACTACGGTTTGACCCGATACACTGTCGGTTAAGGACTGGTATTAGCACTAGAAAAGGCCACGTCAGCTTTCTGGCGCCGTTGCCGGGGAACGACGCTAATTTCTTTTTTTTGTCTATGGTTACTACTTATATTAGCTCAAAATTCTCGAGAATAAGTCAACACTTTTCTTATCTCATTTCTAATTTTATTTTCGTTGGTACTTACCTTAAAGGTAAGTTACCAAATTTTTTTACTACTATCAATTTAGTGTTATTTTCTATTTTCGTTAGTTGATGACCAGAAGTGGTAAGGCCCCACTCACTCCTTATAAGCCTGACATAAACACTTACGAAAGGCAGTTAAGAGTAGAGAGAAAACGTGGTCATACTAGTCGTGGAAATCCCGACGAATCATCTTCAAACGTAAATACGAGAATGGTGAAATCGGTGATGAAACACCCGAACAAGGGTGGAACATGCTCTAGGGCATGGACAAAACCCCGTTAACCTTAATAATCAAAATAATAATAATAATAGAAATAATCGAATCGGAACCGAATAATCGTAACAACCCGTAAACCCAAGGCCTATCCGTGACCAAACCATAAGAAGAAATCGACTAATAATCCCATACTTTTACCTAATGAAGGAGCGAATAATTTCGAGATTAAATCTCATCTTTTTGGTTTAATTGACGCAAGAGCCCAATTCCTAGGAGAAGATGATGAAGATCCGCATCATCATCTCTATCTTTTTGAAGAACTCGTGCAATACAACCAAAAGTCAAGGTGCTCACAAGGAATTAACAAGGATGACTATGTTTCCTTTTTCTCTAAAAGGACGAGCCCGAGATTGGTTTATGTCTCTTCCGCATCATTCACTTACAAGTTGGGAGGAGATTCAAAGCGAATTTCGAAACAATACTTCACTCCCGGACGGAATTTGGAATTAAAAGTCGAGGTTGCTAATTTTAGACAAGGATCGAAGAAACGCTTGGGAATGCGTGGGAAAGATTTAAAAAATTGCTAAGAGCGTGTCCCGACCATGGTTATTCCTTAGACATGCAAATTCAACTTTTCTCGTCGTAAATTAAGAAAAGATTCACGTGCCGATGTAGACCATGCATGTGGTGGTTCTTTAATGATGAGTGAGGCTCAATTAGTTTACGATGCCATCGAAAAGATTTCCAAAAATAACAGAATGTGGGAAACCGGTTCTAGCCCCAGAAAAGTAGCTTTTGCAGGAGAATGTACGTCTAATACGGAAGTTCTAGCACATTTAGAAAATTTGAGTAGGAAATTTGATGGATTACAACAGAATAAGAACCAAAGTTCAAAAAATAGTGCACCAACTGAATACTCAAATCAGGATAAAATACCACTAGGGATTGAAGAACCGACAGGATGCTCAAGAGAGGAGGTGAGTTTTCTTCAGCAGCATAGAAATTTAAACAATGCTTACTCAAACTCGTTCAATGCTATTAGAAGAGATCACCCTACTTATCGATGGTCTGAAAACCCTAGCACGCAAGGACAACCGCCATATCCAGTTCCATATAGGAACTTGAATAATAATCAAGTTTATCAAGAAAACACATCTAATCAGAATTTACAATCATTACCTAGATCCTATCCTCAACATACCACTCAAAGTATACCAAGTAACTCAAAGTTCTACTCAACCCGTGAAGGAGTTGAAAAATGGGAAAAACTAATGGAAAATATGATGGGTGTAGTATCTACTCAAGCTAAAAATATAGAAACGATGGTGACTTCTATTGGTACAAATCACTAAGGACATGAGTTCAATGAAAACATCTATGAGTGGACATGATACCGGGATGAGAACGATAGAAGCCTCATTAAGGAATATGGAAGATCATTTGAGTAGGGCGGGTGAACGTAATAACAAAGCAGACCCGGGAGGATTACCAAGTAACACCGAAAGGAACCCAAGAGAGGTAAATGTTGTAGTTACGAGAAGTAGGAAGCTGGAAGTAATGGAGTTGAAAACCTTGGGGATAATGAAGTAGAAGATGACTTAGATGGTAAGAATGATAGAACTAAAGATGAACTTGAATTTACGGATGAGGAAGAAGAAATTATAGACAACTTCTTGAAAAGAAATAAAAGTTCGGAACCCGAAAGTGAAAGGGAAAATTGGGTAAAAATCCCTAAGATTCGAAAGATCCCATGGATAAAGATTTAAGGACTTTATTTAAGGAACATGTTAGAATGGAAAATAATGAAAACAAGGATGAAAAACGAGGAAGAAATGAGGGGATCTCGAAGTAGAGATTGATTCAGGGAACAATTTAAAAGAAAGAATTCAAGAACCTAAAACATGGCGACTGAGTAATACTCAAAGGTTTAAGGAAAAAGGAAAAGAGAAACTGACAAAGGAGCCAAGGGTCATAGATCTAGAATCTTTACCTTACCCTCCTAAAGATCAAATCAAAAAGGCAAAAACTGATAAGAAGTATGCTCGTTTCCTGGACACTTTTCGTCATATTCAAGTTAATATCCCTGTTATCGAAGCTTTGATTAATATACCTGCCTATGAAAAATTTCGAAAGAAATTCGTCAAACAAGAAAAAATTAGAGGAATATGAGAACATATGCCTAAATGAAGAATGTTCCGCAACCCGAAGATAAGTTACCACCTAAACTGAAAGATCCTGGTAGTTTTACCATTCCGTGTGAAATTGGAGGATTTCTGTTTAAGAAGGTCTTATGTGATCTAGGAGCGAGTATAAATCTCATGTCTTATGAGGATTATAGAAAGTTAGGCATAGGAAAGCTTACTAAGACTGAAATGACTCGCAAATGGCAGATAGGTCGATTAAGTACCCTAAAGGAATTATAAAGGACATATTGGTTAAAGTAGACAAATTCTATTTTCCAGTAGACTTTGTAGTTATGGAAATGGAAGACGGTTATTCAGCGCCTCTTATTCTAGGTCGTCCATTTCTAGCTACAGGAAGAACTTTAATCGATGTTCAGAAAGGAGAATTAATCTTAAGAGTCAATGAAGACGAAGTTACTTTCAATATTTTCAAAGCTATGAATCATGCATCATCGAATCATGTTCTTTTATAGAAGATATTCATTCCGTCTATGATAATCGATTACCAACTTTTGAAGACAGATTAGAAGAATGCTTAACTCTGTCTATCTATAAAGAAGATGAGGAAGACATTGAAATGAAAGAGATAATTCTTTCTTTAGATACGTAAAGTTTTACCTTTAAACCACCATGGCATAAGTACTTGGAATTAGAACTAGAAGGACGGAGTTCTTAAATCGTCAATAGAAGATCCGCCAAAGAACCTGGACTTGAAACCATTACCTTTAAATCTCGAAATATGCTTTTCTTGAAACCGATAATCTATTACCGATTATTATTTCATCAACTTTAACCGAGCAACAAGAAGATCAATTACTTAGAATGTTGAAAAAGCATAAGAAAGCTTTTGGATGGACAATTCTTGATATTCGAGGTATTAGCCCGAGATTTGCGTTCATAAGATAATTTCGAAAGAAGATGCTAAGCCTTGTATTCAACCGCAACGCCGCCTCAACCCAAATTTGCGTTAATTGTTAAGAAAGAGGTCATTAAGCTATTAGAGATGGGAATAATTTTTCCCATATCGATAGTGAATGGGTAAGTCCAACTCAAGTGGTACCAAAGAAAGGAAGTTTCACGGTGAAAGAAAATGATAGAAATGAATGGATTCCAACAAGAGAAATTACAAAGTTATCGAATGTGCATTGATTTTAGGAAACTAAATGATCATACTAAGAAAGATCATCATCCACTTCCATTCATAGTTCAAATGTTGGAACGGTTAAGTGGTCATAAATATTACTGCTTCTTAGATGGTTATTCAGGTTATTTACAGATTTTCATTGCGGCGGGGAGATAGGGAGAAAACTACTTTCACTTGTCCTTATGGAACTTTTGCGTATAAAAGAATGCCGTTTGGTTTGTGTAATGCTCCGGCCTACGTTTCAAAGATGCATGATGGCTATATTTTCCGATATGGTTGAGAAATTCTTGGAAATTTTTATGGACGACTTTAGTGTTTACGGAGATTCTTTTGGTAAATGTTTATCGCACTTAGAAAGAGTGTTGCAACGCTCGCGAGGATACCAATTTAATTTTAAACTCGGGAAAAATGTCATTTAATGGTATCGAAGGAATTGTTCTAGGCCATCGAATCTCTCGAAATAGGAATTGAAGTTGATAAAGCTAAGGTTGAAGTAATTGAAAAATTACCACCACCAGTTAATCTAAGGACTCTAAGAGGATTTCTTGGACATGCAGATTTTATAGGAGATTTATTGCGGATTTTTCAAAGATAGCGAAACCTCTAAGTCATTTGCTTGAAAAGGAAGTACCTTTTAACTTCGATAGTAAATGTAAGGAAGCTTTTCGACCTTAAAAACAAGATTAACTATCGCACCGGTGCTAATAGCACCAGATTGGAATTTACCGTTTGAGATTATGTGTGATGCCGTGATTTAGTTGTAGGAGCGCTTTTAGGACAAAGATATAACAAAATTCTCAAAGCTATTTACTATGCATCTCATACGTTAAATGCGGCTCAACCGAACTATACAACTACGAAAAAGAACCTGTTGGCCGTAATTTTTGCCTTAGATAAGTTTAGATCGTATATTGTCGGTTCTAAGGTAATAATTTATACGAGACCATTCACTTTGAAGTATTTACCGAGTAAGAAAGATGCGAAACCACGTCTTCTTAGATGGATTCTCTTACTTCGGGAGTTTGATATTGAAATTAAAGATAAAAAGGGAAGTGAGAATGTAGTAGCGAGATCATCTAAGTAGAATGCAAAATGATGGAGAAAAGGGAATAGAAATTAAAGATTCATTTCCCGATGAACAACTTTTTAGAATAGATACTCCTTCAACCATGCGGTTATTAAAGAATAGAATTCCTTCTAAGGAAATGTCACCCTGGTTTGGAGATATCATTAATTACTTAACCCGTGATTATATTCCGTCTCATTGGACTTGGCGAAGAAGAAATTCTTTTATGACTTAAAATTTTATTACCGGGAGGAACCGACCTTTTCCGTAAATGTTCGGATGGGATAATCGAAATTGTGTGCCTGATAATGAAATTTTAAGTATTTTATCATTTTGTCATGATCGTGAGGCAGGAGGTCATCATGGAGGTTGGAAAACTGCTTTTAAAGTTTTACAATGTGGTTTTTATTGGCCTACGCTATATAGAGATGCTTATAAGTATGTCAAATCCTGTGAATCTTGTCAAAAATGGGGAAATGTATCTAAAAAACATGAAATGCCTATGCAACCTATTTTAGAATGTGAGTTATTTGATGTTTGGGGTATAGATTTCATGGGACCATTTCCTATATCTTTTGGAAAAAGATTTATTCTAGTAATGGTAGATTATGTTTCGAAATGGGTAGAAGGCGAAGCTCTTCCCACTAATGATACCAAAGTTGTCATACGATTCCTTAAAAAGAATATATTTACACGTTATGGCATTCCGAGGGCTATCATTAAGTGATGAGGTTCACACTTTTGTAATAGACCATTTACCAAGATAATTGAAAAATATAGTGTAACGCATAAGTTAGGAACGCCCTATCATCCGCAAACCGGTGGTCGGTAGAGGTGTCTAATAGAGAGATCAAAAGAATTGTAGAAAAGACAGTGGATTCAAATCGAAAAAACTGGGCAGTTAAACTAGACGATGCATTATGGGCATATAGAACAGCTTTTAAAACACCAATTGGTTGTTCCCCCTATAAGTTAGTTTTTGGTAAGTCTTGTCATCTCCCGGTTGAGTTAGAACACCGAGCCTTCGGGCTATTAAATTTTTGAATTTCGATCCTAAGGTTTGTCGGTGATCATAGATTGCTTCAATTGACGAACTAGAAGAATTCCGTCTCGATTCTTATGAAAACGCTCGAATCTACAAGGAACGCACGAAATCTTTTCACGATAAGAGAATCTATAGTCGTGAGTTCCATGTAGGTGATCGAGTGCTCTTGTACAATTCACGTTTAAAGTTATTTCGGGAAAGCTTAAATCAAGATGGACAGTCCATTTAAAGTAACGAGAGTTTACAAACGGAGCCGTTGAACTAACTCGATGGAAATACAACTTTTATAGCCAATGGCCATAGAGTAAAGTTATTTGTGGAAGGAGAAGGAACCGCACCGAAAGAAGAAATAATGCTACTAACCGATCCTCCGACAAAGTGAAAAAGCGAGAGAAATCAAGAAACCGAAAAGCGAGAGGAGTTAAACTCACCGCATACCAGGTGCTATTTATCTTTACTCTACTTTTATGTGTTTTATTTATGTTTAAAGTAGTTTCGTCTTTTACCGGATAGACGTAAAAGAACCGGATGTCTTTTCTAGATAGAATAGGAATTTTTATGTTGCTTTTGAAATTAGGCTTGGATAAAGATGTCGCGTTTAAAATAGAAGCTTCGAGCTTTTGAGAAAAACAAGCAATTGTTGAGAGAGATCGATCGAAAGAAGTATGTAATGGAAAATCGAGAAGTTCGATAAAGAGAAGGGCAAAGTTTTTAAGAAGGTGTAGAAGGTTTGTGGAAAAAGTGAGCATGAAGGGAAATGTAGGGAAAGCACAACCAAATCCCAGGATGAGTGTTTGAATGTTGTTAAGAAGGGAACGATTAGGTGGTTATCCGAAAATCCCGATGGAGATCAAAGGGAAAATTCGAACGCCTCATTTCTTAAGGTTAGGTTGATAGAACGTTACATCAAAACTCTGGAAGATTTAGAAGTATTGGAATTAGGACCCTCGTGAATTTTGTAATACTTATAAAAATTTTATATAACTTTTGAAAATTTTATAAATAGGATCTTTATGAAATTACTTAAAAGTTTTATAAAGTTTTTATAAAAAGTTTTTTTTTATTTTTGTAGAAGTTTTATTAAGTTTAAAAAAAAAAAAAAAAAAAAGTGGTCGGATCGATCCGACCTAACCCCGGATCGATCCGGAACCTGAAAAAACCTAAAAAAGGGACGGGGTCTCTTCTTCTTCTTCTTCTTTTCTTTTTCTCAAAACAGCCGCCCCTCCCCTCTTCCCCCCAACTCGAATATTTTTTCTTCAAATCATCACACAGCATCACCATTAAAATTACCCCAACTCTTAAACTTCTCTAATTTTCCTCTGCTCTCTTCAAATTTTCATCTAAATTGAAGAATTTTTCAAGGGAAGCTTCAACTTTTATTCCGGCAAAATTTCCATCTTTTCCGGCCAAATTTCAACCTTTTTTTAAGGTAACATTGTAGTCACTTATTTTCTTAATTTCGTTTTTTTTTATTTATTTTATGCAATTTTTTATTTTCAACTGTTTTGTCACTCACATTTGTACTGTTGTTTTGTATCGTTTTGTTGTTCTGTGTTGTTTGTTATTTTGTCATTATCGTAGAATGGCCGAATCATCAAAAGCTAGTAAAAAACGCAAACCGCATATCCCTACCCAAATTCCAGTTATAGAAACTAGGCCTTTAACAGAAGTAGAATTGGCAGTTAGTTTTGAAAGAACCGCGTCTTGCAGCCTAAGAAAGCATTGAAAAATAAATTTGGACAGTGTTTAGTTGCAATAGAGAGGGGCTTAGACTTCAAAGATTTGGGAAGGGAGGTAAAAGATATTTTTGAAAGAAGGCATTGGATGGAATTAGCCAGTTTAAGGTCGGGAGAAATTAACACCACCTTAGTAGCCGAATTTTATTCTCTCGGTAGCAACTCATAATGCTACGGATGAAGGTGAGTTAACCTCTGTCAACCCGAGAACTAGGACAAAGTGCCGTTTACTCCTCACATTATTAATGCTATTTATGGTATTCCCGATATACCGGAGAATGAGGATTATTATACAAAGCTTTGGAATTTGGATGAGCCAAACAGATTTTGATCATATTGTTGCGGTAGCCCGAATGAGTTAGATCCCACCGCCGTGCCCGGCATGAAAACAAGGTTTTCCTATGGGAAATGTATCCGGGATATGAAAGCCATTAAACGTTTTATCGGTCACACTCTTTACCCGACTCGGCATTTTACATCTTTTGGTAAAGAGGATTTGTGCATTGCTTGGGCTATAGTTAATGATGTACCCGTGGATATAGGCGAGTAATGTGTGTAAGGGCCAAGGAATTTGCCCCGATCGCTAGACCAGCAAATCACATGCCTTTTCCGTGTTTTATTTCTTCCTTGTGTCGTCGATAGGAGTTCTTGAGCTCCCAAGTGATAATTTGATGATGGTGGATGACACACTTATAGGTCCTAGTTTACCACTTAGGCCGGCGGGAAGAATAAACTTTTTGGACCCTAACCGTCAACGACCTCACCTACTCCATCCACTCGCTCGTCCCTCCTTCATCCAAAGTCAAACTCAAACTCAATTTCCGAATACCATCACTTACGACATGTTTCAATCCATGGCCTATGATGTTCATCGTGCTAATGCCAATATGGTCATTTGTTTTTGCGGAAAGGAATAAATTATGGTCTGAAGATTTACGTCAAGGCATAAGAGGTTTATATCAAATGAATATACTGCAAAACCCTACCTATGCCGAGATGGATATTCCGCAATGCCAAACCCAGCCTTATACCTTGCCCGATTTCATTCCACCGATGCCACCTCACTCAGACTTCCAACAAATGCCACATTCTTTTGGATTTCAAACTAGTGGTGTAGGAGATTTTTCGACAGGTACTACGGCAGCTGCGACATCAGAATGGACTGGATCTGGATCATTTGGCCATACCACGACGAGATGGGGAAGCACTTTTTCTGATATCACGAGAGAGATGAGCTCGATGGGACTAGATAGTTCGGTGCGGATGTCAACTTATTTTCAAGATCCATCCCAAGAATCGACCCGTTCTCAAGCTATGCCAAGTTCAAGCCACATCGAGCTGAGTGATGAAGAGGAGTGATTTTTAAACATTCCATGATTTTTGACATTGAAACATTTTATTTTTCGTACAATTTCGTTTTCGTAAAATTTTAGGTTATTTTGATTTTGGTTGGATTTTATTTTTAATACGATCTTCATGTTTTCGTTACATATTTTGGTATTACGTATCGTGTAGTAAAATTTATCGTTATAACACAATGAAAAAAAAAAAAAAAAAAAATATATATAGGAAGAAAACTTGTCCCCTAGAAAAATCTAGACATTTTACAAGCAAAATCAACTCTGTCCGTGAACAGTAGTGTTCCGGATCGATCCGGCCTTTTACCGGATCGATCCGACCTGAGAGTACCGACCTGACAGCATTACTAGTTCAGAGGCCGGATCGATCCGGCCCTTTCTCGGATCGATCCGGCAAGTACAAAAACGCGCAGAAAAGAGATCTTTTCTACTTTTGCTTGATAGATTTATTTCTATAAAAGGAAAGAGCAGCAGCCTTGAACTTTGCTCATTCTTTCTTTCCTTCTATCTAGCTTAGTTTAAATCTCTTTGTCAGAAATGTCTAACCGCTCCTCTCCCTCGGTTAATAGTTACGAACCACATACGCCTGATGGTGTGGTTCCCGAAGGGCATGCCTCTTGTTTTCATAATAACGTCCCGAGACATCTAAATTTCGTCCGTTCTCCTATTCTGATGGAGAAAGGCTTAAACACTGAAAAAATTGATCAATGGGGACGTAATCTAATCCGAGGTTGCGGGTGGAAAAAGTTGATAAGGACTCCCAGGGGTCGAATAAACATTTCGATTGTTAGAGATTTCTTTGCGTCTCTCAATCGAGATAACGACGTAGCCTCATCTCAACTTATTACGATTAGGAGAATCGTTATTTCATTTTCACCGGTCATCATAAATCAAATCTATCAAATTCCACCATGTACTTTTGATCGAAACCCACACTTCGAGTTTCTTTGGGAACTTGGGGATGCGTATAATGTTGTAAATCGTACTGCAGAAGCCTTTCAGTTCGTGTTTCCGTTGTTTGATCATAACTATGATTCCTCAACTCGGCTTTACCCCTCATTTAAGGGCGTGGAAACGCTTCATTAATTCTCGGATCTATCCAACTAGAGATTTTTATGGGGTTACGGATGATGAGATGCTGCTGTTATATGCATTAACTGTGGGAGCATACATTGATTGGGGAGTTTTGATTTTTAAGACTGCAATTAATTTTGCGGTAGAAAGACGTAATAATAGGGAAAACCGCTACCATTTGCCTGGGTTATCTCTCACCTTTGTATCCAACTGAATCACGTGCCTGAATTTGCTGCTGACGAGATTTTTCCATCTCGTGATTCTCAGTTAGGATTACTTCCGGTGGATACTCCCGGATGTTCATCTACGGTTTGATAATCATTAGAAGTTATGTTGTTAAGTTGGTAGTTGTTTAAATTAGTTGTTTAATCGTTTGTTGTTGTTTGTTACTTTTATTTATAGTTTGTAATAGTGTTTAATATATATGTCATTTTCTTTAATCAAAATAATATATGGTTGCTAAAAATAATAAATAATAATCAAAATCATATAAAATTTTAATTTTATTTGCAAACTACTTTTTATTTACTCACTAAACATCGGGACGATGTCATTTCGTAAGTGGGGAGTGGAAGTAAGTTAGTAAATAAAAATTAAAATTTTCTTATATAAATTTATACTTAATTGCTCAATACTTAGTTTAATTTTTCTTGGAACAAAATAATTAGATAGTATATAATTAGTATGAATAAAAACAATATAAATTGGTAAGAATAGATTTTAATTAAGTAAAATAAATTAGATATATTATAAGTATATTATATATGTCAATTTTAGATCTTTATAAGATTTTAAGTATATGTAACTATACATAAATATTATCAAGTAAGTTTCTTATGAAATTTTAGCAAATATACTTATATTTATAATGAATTTTTTTTAGAATAATTTTCTTTGTAAAACGAAATATGAATATGGAATCGGATTAGGAATGATGAGATTTTTGACACCATAAAAAATTACCTCAACCTTGATTAGAGTGATCAAGACCTCACTCGATATAGCCATTTTTTTTATCATAACCGACCCTTGGCTTATTTTGGTCTACATTTCCTAAAAATCCCACGAGTTCGTACTTATGAAAGGAGATGATAGCACAGAAGCTAAGGATGGTGTATGCTAAAGTAAAAAATAAAAAAATAAAAAAAAAAAGGGATATATATAAGAACGAAGCACCATATTTACAAAGAATTAATCGAATACCAGGTATCTTCCTTATCTTTGATCGACAGATATCGGTAGTAGCTTCCAATGATTTGAGTGCAGTAGGGTGTTATCTAGAAACGTCCTATATCACTATGAGGTATAAAGCTCCCGATAAAAATTCGAATCATAAGATCTCAAGAATGATTACGAGTTTAAGGAAACCGGACTCGTAATTTTAGATCGAAAGAGTATTACTCCGATCAATCTTGATGAAGCAATGCTTGTAAATTTGATTTTCTACACACATTCACGCTTTTAGTTCTTAATATTAAAAAAAAAAAAAAAAAAAAAAAGAAGAGAGAAAATCTGAAAAATAGTTGGAAAAGGAGATATTATTAATCGAAACTGTTTTTGATCAAACGTGAAGGTGTAAGTACGTACGACTTGCTTCTTTCTCTTTTTGATTTTTTTTTTCTATCTTTTCGATTAATCAATGTCCTATCCTAAAAAGTATTAGCCATCTTGTCAATTACTTAACTTAGTCTTTGATTCCAAATATTTCATATAAGTTGAGATAGGAAAATAATTCTAGAATTTTAATTATATTTATTGAGTAGATTTTGTGAAATTTCATTTGAATAATAGTTGATAAATAATTTATCAAAGTTATCTACACTTTTTATCTTATTAATTTCTAAGAAAGATATAATTAATATGTTTATAATATTGAAATGATATTTTACTAATTTAAAATTTTATCTACCACTTATATTATTTTTATCGTAATTTTTATATATTACCGCTTATTTTGCTCGAGGACGATCAAAGAGCTAAGTGGGGAGTAGTTGATGTGTAACATTTATATGATAAAAATTACGATGTTTTATATACGTTATCGACTATTTTTATATAAAATATAAGTAATTATAACGAGATAATCTTATAAAATATTAATAGCTATGAATAAATCTAAATACTATAAAAATCTAGTAAAAATGATAAAAAGTTATAAATTTTGTACCGGGTTAATAACCGGAGTGTCGTGTCGATTCACGTGGGTATTTTTGGTATTTTACGGACCTTAGGTAAACCAAGACCCCGAGTGATGACATTTTGTGGAGTAAAATCATATCTTTTGAAGGAATAAAGGAAGTGCCACGAGACTTAAAGTTCAAGTGGATCAATGGTTCGTGACGCCGTATCAAGTTATATTTTCGACGAACAAATGGCCCAGCAAAAAGGCATTTTCTGAAAAAGAAGTCTTCATGGAAGTTATAGATCTCCTCAAGAGCTTTCCAACGCATCTTGAATTATGTCATTTGGAGATCCAGAGCTCAAGTTATGATTTTATCAAGTTTCGGATTAAGATTGGAAAAAATCTATCCGGATCGATCCGGATTTACTTCGGATCGATCCGAGGAAACATCATGATTACCCAGCATGTGGCCCTGCAGAGAATAATCCTGGGATAAGATTTTTATTCCCGGATCGATCCGGCCCTTTCTCGGATCGATCCGGCTTTGGGAAAATATGCCTATAAATAGAAGCGGCTTGCGTGCACATAAAGGGGGTACCAAATATATTTTCTTCACCTCTTTTTAGTAGTAGTAGTATGTATATATATAGGCCTTATGCCATAAATAAAGTAGTATCATTATAATGCTCAAGAAATTATCAGAAGATCAATGTTGTTGAAGTTGTTGTAGCATCCGGAAGAATACAAATTTTCGATTCAATCGTTGTAATCGGGTAAAATTCCTAAAGTATTTATGTTTGTTTTGTCTTTTTATCTTTTCGTATAATGTTAGTAGGCTAAATCTAATAACTAGCCAAAGTTATGTAATCGTTTTATTTCGATCTTTTCGGTAAAGGAATCTTTGTCTAAGTAAAATTGAATAAAATTGAGTTAATTGAATCTTTTCCTATTGATAAAGTTTGACTTGAAAGAATTCATAATCTAATTATGAATTGACACCTCGTAATTAAGTTATGAACTCGTTAATAGAAAAACCGGAGGGTAAAATTGGCCGAGTGAAAACGTGACAACGGAACCAGTTTCCTACCCGGGGGCGATTTGTCCTAAAAAGATGAATCTTATTAAAATTTGTACTCAAGATCGTAATAATGTTAAATTCATCGGTTTAATTGAAACTTAAACCGGAAAGTTGAATCGCCCGGCCTTGACAACCGGAGCCTTTAAATAAAATTGACCGTTTGACGAACGGAATGACTCCTTTTTATTCAAAGGTAGAATCGTACTCGGGACCCGTTCGAAAAACCGTAACGAGTTGTGGACTTTGGACCGATGACAATGGACATATGACAATTTCACACACTAATGTGAGGACGAATTGTTAACCTTAGGAGTACACCGTTTCATTTACTCAATTGAACCTAAAGATCGAGCACATTCCATTCACTGAAAAGATCGTATAAATCAATTATATAAACTTTGGCTAGTTCTCTAATAATATATTTGGCATCTATATATTTATATCTATATATATACTTTGCAACTTATGCACATCTATATATATTTATATATCTATATATATTATATTAGAATAAATTTTAATTTACGCATTTATTTTATGTTAAGTAAAATAGTAGTTATCGTGCTATAAAGCGCGACTTAGATCGAGTTAATAAAAGCTCTTTGGTGTTTAACCACACTTAGAAGAATTACAAAGTTCCCTGAGGATACGATACTCTGACTCACCATACTAGCACTACAGTTTGACCCGATACACTGTCGGTTAAGGACTGGTATTAGCACTAGAAAAGGCCACGTCAATTCCCCGTAAGATCGACCCGGTATTAACCTCTTTACTACGATCCTTGCACTTGAGGTATATCGGATTTATAAATTTTATTACTTGTTTATTTGCATTAGATAAATCCGTGAACAAGGGACATATGTATCACAAGGCTCCCAGGGCGGTGACTCACATCCACATCTCGAAAGGACCCAAAGCACACCAACCACCGAAGTTGGGCCGTCTTCAGCTACACAAGGCAGCCGTGAGCCTGAGACTGAGACACACAAACACGGACCAGACACCTCGAGGTTGTGATACAAACATGGACTAGACACCTCTTAGGAATGTTCATCTGGCGTCACCGTCCCAGGTTACTCCTTCCGGGCTTCAGGTATCAGGGTCCCAAGCTAGGCCGTCTTCAGGTCCACAAGGCACATCATCCATTCAGGGCCAACACCCTGAGATAGAGCAAAGCACCCATCTTGATCCCTTGAATGATTTTACGTTTGAGTGTGCTGGTCTAGGTCCAGAATTTGATATTGATGATGTGCATGCGGAGATGAGTTCGACGGACACTGGCACTCTTCTAAGGCCCTAAGTGATGCCAGGTTTGAATACAATGAGGGGGAGGGGGAGGGGGAGGGGGAGAGGGAGCTACAAAGAGCCTGCAAATCAAATAAAAATGGGCCTTCGATCGACCCTGAAGCCGACTGAGTACTTTAGGAAGGCTAATACCCAGTGGATTCAGCCTAAAAAACGGCCGAGGACGATAGGCACACACTCTCTCAGAGGACTATCGAGCAGGAGCTGAAAGAACTGAAAAATTGGATCGGATCAAAAGAAGGTGATACAACCAAGTTATTAGTAGGGGAGCTGAAAAGCGACGATGAAATCTTACCTTACCCTGCGGATCGAGAATTTTTCAGCTGTATTTTGTTTCAAGGTTATCAGATAAATTCGCAGGTAAACTCATTTAAACTTGTATTCGAATTTCTTTAACATGTATTACGGTTTTTTATTTATCATAATATAGTGACTGAGTAATAAATTCCATTTGCAGCACATTGACGCGTATGTGGGACTGTTGTGTGCTCGTATGGCAGCTTACCCTGATCAGTATGAAAAATATGCGAGATTGTGTTATGTCTCATTCGCAAGTACTCTTGTGCCTGAACTAGAGAAATGGGAGGGTGACATGGATGCGGTGGTTCCGGCTGTTTTGACATTGGAAACTGATGCATGGACCAAGAAAACGATCGCCTATTGATGTAAGTCAACTAGATGATACTTTTTACGATGTTTTATCCCCATTTCTCATGCATTTATTGATGTTTTCGTATCAATTCGAGTCATTATTTGCTTAGTTTCATCCATATATGTAGATAGTAATTATTATATAAAATATCATGTTTTGATAGTTTGTACCGGTTATAGCAACCGGAGCGTCGTGTCGGGTTTACGCTTGGTATTTTTGTATTGTATAGCAGGATTATAGGTTAACCAAGACCCCGAGTGATGCCACATGTTGAGCTAAACATGTCTTTTGATGGCTAGAAGAGTGTACGAGTTCAAACGGATCATTTGTCTTTTGCGTTTCTACCGTAGCATACATTCAAATGACATTTGACCCAACTTAGAGGCATTTTCTGGAGAGGATTTCTTCATGAGAGTTGTAGATGAAGAAACGAGCTTTCCAACGTAATTTTAATCACATCAATCGGAGCTCTACAACTCAAGTTATGGCGATTTTTCTGAGCTGCTGTGAAATTGGCAATATTGGAGTGAAACTCTCTGAATAGCTACAGTGACGTTTGGCGCGCGCCAGACCTTTTGTGGCGCACGCCAAGCGTCGGAAAAAACAGATTTCAGCATTAAAATCCCCTTTTTGATCGAATTTACCTAATTTTTCACCCCCAACTTCATCCTCTCCATTTTTCCTCTACTTGAAGGCTCACCTCCGCCCCTAGGGGCTCTCCTAGCCAAATTTACCACAAATTTAGCATTTCATCGTAAGTGTAATTCCTAGGATGCTTAACTTAGCCTTTGGATAGTTAATTTGGAGTAAGGTGAAAAACTTTTGGGTGCCAAGCTCCATTGAAACCGTTTGAAGGTGGATGAAGGTCTCCAACTGCAAATTCAACACTTGTGATTGGTAAAATTCTAGTTTTATCTTGTTTTGTTAATCTTATTACTATGAATGCTAATTTTGACATGTTAGTGATTGTAGTAATGAGTAGCTAAATTTGTAACTAGCCAATATGATGTTGTAGAATTAGTTAATCTCCTGTGTTGATTGGGAATGGTTGTTTAGTTTCAATTGTTGTGAATCTTTTCCTACTTGTGTTGTATGGTTTGCTTGTGTTGGAGTAATTAACTAATTCTTGCATTTACACACTTAATGGAGACCGAAAGGAGATATTAGGTGTGAGAAGAGGGTAGGAGAACCGGAAGGTAAAATTGACCTTTCGAGGCATTCGATTTCTTATCCGGGGATAGTTGAAATTGTCATTGCATTCAAGTGCTTATCATACCAATTCATTAGGTTTAGGATACCTAGGCCAAGGAGGAGGTATAGAGCAGTTTCATACACTCGTATGAGGGGGAACTACTTGATTAGGAATGCACCGTTTCACACTTTTGAACACCTTTGGTAGGTTGGAAGGAAATCATTCCCATGATACTACGAGAGATTAGCTTAATCTACACATTGTCTTGGTTAGGTTTCTTTTATCATTTTATCAACTTTTGTAGTTAATCATTAGTTTCTTAAACAAACTTGCGATTCGGATCAAGATAATAATAACTAATTGGTGTTTGACCTCACATCCCTGTGGATACGACCTTGACTCACCGTACTAGACTACAATTGACCCGGTACACTGCCGGTGAGATTGGAACCCTAGAAAGGTTGCATCACCTATGCTATCTGGATGATTGACTCGGAGCATTGGGTGCTTGTGCGCATGTCACTTAGTGAATGGACAATAACGGTGCACGACAGCCGAGACGGTGACTCGGCCCACATTGACCGGATCATACAGAAATAGGCTCGATACATGAGGTTAATGTTATCGGCATCACAAGATTGCAGGACAATACAATGGATGATCGATCCATCTCAAACACCATTCTATACAGTGCTGCACGACGAGACTGGATGTCCACACACGGAGTACCGGTACGTATCAAACCTTGTTCAGATTTGTTAATTTCAAACATTCAATTGTAAAATTTATGGCTTTACTATGCAGGGAACGTTGTCGGTTTTCAGTCTGAAGACTATGGAGCTTACAATCATCAATGACGCACGCGTATTTGAGCTGAGCGATGAAACTTTTCATAGGCTCAGGATCAAAATGGCCGTAGATTTATTTTGTTAACGTATAGCGGTGTAATTTGTATAGTAGATGTTCGGGAGTCGTGTACGTCCAACATTTGACATTTATTTTGGTTTTATCTCAACTTTTGGCGTTGTAATATTTATCTTCTAAATTTTCTTTGCTTTTTATATTGTAAAATTATAATATTTATATAATAAATTTGAATGCGTTCATAGATTTTTGGCCACCAACAAGAACACATAATAACTGAAAAAACATATATAGTCGAGATGACATAAAAATAACATCTATAGTAAAGGAACATAAAAATAACAACACAAAAAACAAAAACGAAAGTAGATCTATCTAAAAAATAAATACTAAAATAACATGAATAAAAGATGAACACTTTCATCACATTCAAGTTTCGTAGATGATAACGTCATCATGACCGTACGTCACATCATCTTCAACATATTCCGGCACCCCGGCATACCTGACGCATATACCTGTGATCAGATACTGGAAAAATATATATTCATCTCCTGCGTTGCCCTTTGCTATCTGTCGAATCCTAGACAAAATATACTCTCCGACGTCGAAGTAGGAAGTAATAGATGCGTACGCAAGAGCGTACAAATCAAATGCCGGTGCGGTGTAGTTCACCGTACCATACATATTGGTGGCAAGAAACGTAATCAGGAAAGGAAGGAATGGACCGTACCAGGACCAGGGTGAAGGGCGGGTAGGCCGAGGCCTCACACCTTCCCACAGATGCGTCTCCCCAAATAAAACAGCCATGTCACGCTGTAGTAGTTCAGGAACTTCCGGAAAAAGAAAGAAATCCAAACCCTGAGGATATTTTGGAATGGCATACTCGTCGTTGATCCATGTATTATTCAAACGGACGGGAACGCTTCGCACTGTGACGCACCGTTCATTGAGCTCTGCCGTAGCTACACAAGCGTAGAATTCATGCACAATAGACCGATTCACGTGATGAAAGCTTAATGGGCTTTGGGGGACACCATGCCACCCGTTATCTCGGAACAAGTTGCTGATCAAACTAGGTAGACTCTCTATATTCAATCGTCTCTCTGGAACAACAGCTCTTGCCATCCAGTTAGTTACGTACTCACGCCTCTCCTCTTCTGTTGTGAAACGGCTTATGAGAGACTGCTCGTCCAACGACAAATCAACTTCGTCATTGGGAATTAACACAGGAGCATGCGGGTTAGCCATTGAAAGGAACACTAAAAAGAGATTATTCGAGAAAAATAAACGAGAAATGAGAGGGATGAATGGTTTGGTAAATGATTGATCAATATATAGACTTTTTTTTTTGTCAAAACAAGCATTGATTGAGAAGGTCGGTGTGATTTATGACTCGTGTGAATTCTAACGATCCCGTGTAAATTTGAACGATTCCGTGCTAATTTAGCACGAACTAACCATTGATTACTCACGTGAAAAGACGTGTCACTGTATCAATGACAATACTACCTCTGCACCCTAATGACCCATACGACGTACGACATCGACAGGACATCAATGACTAGTCAAAAATAGCATTGATTGAGAAGGCCGGTTTGTATTATGACTCGTGTGAATTCCAATGATCCCATGTAAATTTTGAACAATTCCGTGCTAATTTAGCATGAACTAACCATTGATTAGTCACGTGAAAAGACGTGTCACTGTATCAATGACAATACAACCTCTGCACCCTAATGACCCATACGACGTACGACATCGACAGGACATCAATGACTAGTCAAAACTAGCATTGATTGAGAATGCCGGTTTGAATTATGACTCATGTGAATTCCAACGATCCCGTGTAAATTTTGAACGATTCCGTGCTAATTTAGCATGAACTAACCATTGATTACTCACATGAAAAGACGTGTCACTGTATCAATGACAATACTACCTCTGCACCCTAATGACCCATCCGACGTATGACATCGACAGGACATCAATGACTAGTCAAAACTAGCATTGATTGAGAAGGCCGGTTTGAATTATGACTCGTGTGAATTCCAACGATCCCGTGTAAATTTTGAACGATTCCGTGCTAATTTAGCATGAACTAACCATTGATTACTCACGTGAAAAGACGTGTCACTGTATCAATGACAATACCACCTCTGCACCCTAATGACCCATACGACGTACGACATCGACATGACATCAATGACTAGTCGAAACTAGCATTGATTGAAAAGGCTGGTGTGAATTATGACTCGTGTGAATTCCAACGATCCCGTGTAAATTTTGAACGATTATGTGCTAATTTAGCACGAACTAACCATTGAAAACCAAATAGAACTCACGAGCAACGAGCCCTATATATATGATGCAGCCATCCCTATACTCAAGGAAACAAGTCTTTCATATTGTTTCTCTATACAAACATATTTGTTTATTTCATTCCAACCAATGTCTGACCCGGATTCTCCCAATTAGTATGATAACCCACACTGCCCTATGTTTGTCACCGATGATGTTGAAAATGTGTCATACGATGAGCACACACTCTTAAATCGGTTCCAGGATCCAGCGGAAAGGCGAGAATTCAAGTTATGTTGGATGGCTAGAGCTGTGGTTAGAGAGAAGAGGCACAGTCTTGCCACCAGGTTTGCAAGAAAATTAGATCGAATTGGGTGGCAAGGTTTTGCAAACAACACCAATGCTACCATGACCATGAATCGGTCTCTTGTTCGTGAGTTCTATTTGGTTTTCAGTAGAATGACCCTTTTTGGGCAGGTTGGATTTATAACCCAACAGTAAGAGGCGTTACCGTCGGTTTCGATGTGGATTGGATCAACCGTTACTATAGCATCGAAGAAGTCCCAGTCGATGAATGCTTTTTCGAACACTGGCATCCTTGTTTATGCCACGATAAATTGGTTTGTAATCTGGCTGATGCATTTGGTGGGACTCGTCACTGGCCTCCTAACCAAAGATTTGCAGGTGGTTTATATGAAAATATTCCTGGTGTATTTCCTGCCGAGTGGGTCGTGTCCTGTTTGAGTTTCTTGCGAATTGTGTTCATGGTACCATACATCACGATCAACCAAGTTTTGATTTGTACGTTCTTGCTTACGCAGTTCTTACTAAGCGAGTTAACGTGGGAAGATACATTATTGGTAGGATGAAACAAATATCCATGATGTGGCATGGTGATAGATATATATTACCCATTTCTTATCACGGCTGCGTGTAGACGATTTGGGGTCCCGGAGTACGACACGGATGACAAAGCTTGCCAATCCGACCCTATCGTCTTCCATCATCATCCACCATCCTGGTAGATGTTACATATATGTCTATGTTTCCTTTCAATAAAAGTGTTTCCTTGGTTTATTTAAGCGTCATCTTAATGTTATCTGCTTGTATCATTCCTCTTTCTTTTTATGTTTGTAAGCCCAGTGTGTAAGCCAAAGTATCATCACTCTTTCTTTTTTATAAAATGATTGTTTGATCTTACTTCTTACTTCGACCATTGCATAAGCTTCTTATTCTCTCAATGCTACTAACATTTGCCTTATATCTTGATTTGGAGGTTCCTGATTTCTTTCTCTGCATATCACTGTGTGGGAACATATTTTTTTTGGTAATTAGTTCTGTTTTTCTAGTTTTCTAATTCACTCATATCCATATGTTATAGTTTGATTACGTTTATTATCACTCATTTGAACTAGAATACCCATTTTCTATTATAATATAAAGAAACAAAACATATAAGATAGTCACAATCGCGCTAGTATCAATGTCCCCAAAAAGATACAAAACATTTATAAAAAATTACACGACTTGAGATAATACTAAAAAAACATGAAAAAAAGACGAACAAAATGACCGTATCAATTAGGAACAACCACTGTATGAAACAGACATTTAGGCCTTCTGTGTCCGGTGTTCCCACACAACGAGCAACGCCTACCGGAACCTGGGACTGTCCTGTCATTAGGCAACCTGCTGGTCCTACCGCCAGGAGGTTCACCTTGAGAAGCAATCCTGAGGATCCTGGGTCGGCCCCGCCTCGCTCCCGTTGTTTGTGTTTCCCCTCCTTCGCTCAGTTTAGGCTAAGGCGGCAGAATGCGCCGGTTTCTAATTGAAGCGGGAACAATCCAATCATCCTCGACTGGAACAGGGTATACGCGTCCTTCATAAATACGCTGGAAACATTGAGCTTTGTAGTAGTCAGAACAATAATCGTAGGGACTCTCGCAACGCTCACTTATAGCAGCACAAGTATGTACACAAGGCATCTTGAGTCCCTGAAACTCTCCACAGTAACACTTCCATTCAGCCATATTTACCTTTACGCTAGTATCAATGTCCCCAACTTGGAACTGGTCCCGGTCGAGCTCCTTTAGTGTGAAGGTTCTTCTGGCATGCGAGACTTCAGTCAAGAATTTTCGGCTTCAGGGGCTAACACGGAGCGACACGCAAAGGCAAGTTCTCTCCACTCGCAATGCCATTTCTGCAACGTTCCCTTTATGTGGTCTAACAGATTCACGATACTCAAATTACGCGCATCCCTGATCACGTTGTTAAAACATTCAGCATAGTTGCTTGTCATAGTTGCTTGTCATTATTGCGTAACGTGTCCCCTGAAAATGCGATCGTGCCCAGTAAGGAAATCCAATAGCCTCCAAATAACTAGATACTCTATTGTTTGGATCTTTATCCTTCTCTTTTAATTGCTGAAACGTTATTACGAATCGCGTTTTTGAAAATGTATACGCGGCTTCCCAGAAACTGTATGGACAGTATCCTGTGCTTCCGAATTTTTTATTGAGGTTCATGACAAGGTGGTAGTAGCAAAAACCATGGTGAGCATTTGGAAATACATCTCTAACAGCTCCAATGATGCCAGACCCTCTGTCTGATACGAACACCAAGTCTTCACGTTCCCCGATTACCCCATCACTTGAAGCATGAAATACATTGACAGACCTAAACCTAACCTTGGAAACGGCGCCAGAAAGCTGACGGACCTTTCCTAGGCTATACAGATCCTAACCGGCAGTGTACCGGGTCAAATTGTAGTGTTAGTCTGGTGAGTCAGAGTGTCGAATCCTCAGGGAACTTGGTAATTTCTTTTACGTGTGGTTAAACACCAAAGAGCTGTTATTAACTCGATCTAAATCGCAATTTTATAACACGGATCACTACTATTCTAGTCAACAAAAAATAAATACGTAATTTAAAAGTTATTCTAATATAATATATATAGATATATAAATATATATAGATGTACATAAATTGCAAAGTATATATATAGATATAAATATATAGATACCAATATATTAAACGAGATAATTTTAGAGAACGGCCAAAACTTATATAATTGGTTTATACGATCTTTTCGATTAATTGAAATGTGTTCGATCTCTCCTTTTATTTTAGGTCCAATTGAGTAAGTGAAACGGTGCACTCCCGAGGTAAACAATTCCTCCTCACACGAGCGTATGAAATTGTCATATGTCCATTGCATCGGTCCAAGGTCCACAACTCGTTACGGTAAACGAATTAATCCGAACGGGTCCCGAGTACAAATCTACCTTTAGATAAAAAGGAGTCATTCCGTTCGTCAAACGGTCAATTTTATTTTAAAGGCTCCGGTTGTCAAAGCCGGACGATTTAACTTTCCGGTTTAAGTTTCAATTAAAGCGATGATTTAACATTATTACGATCTCGAGTACAAATTATAATAAAATTCATTTCTCCCAAAACAAATTTACCCCCGGGTAGGAAATCGGATTCCGTTATCACGTTGTTCACACGGCCAATTTTACCCTCCGGTTTTTCTATCTTTTATTTCATATCCTGACTACGAGGCGTCAATTCATAATTAGATTATGAATTCCTCAGATCGGTTAAATATGTCAATACGAATACGATCAAAATAGAAAAAGATTCAATTAACTCAATTTTAGTCATTTTAACTTAACAACATTTCTTTAACGAAAAGATCGAAATAAAACCGATTACATAGTTTTGGCCGTATTATATTTAGCCTAAAAACATTATAACAACGAAAAATATAAAAACAAACATAAATACTTAAGAAAAGTTACCCGAATACGGCAGTTGATTCAGAAATCGTATTTCCCGGACATTACAACTTCTTTAGCAAAACCGACTTCCGAGATTTTCCCGAGCATTATAACGATACTAAAACTACATTATTACGGCGTAAGGCCTTATTTACAACTACAACTAAAAATTAAAAAGAAAAGAGAAGGAAAGAAAGAGAGGAGATATATATATATATATGAGATGTATATATATATTGGTACCCTCCGTCTCGCGCTCTCGATCAAATCCTTTATATAGACAAAGGTCTCAAGGCCGGACCGGTCCGGGATCAAGCCGGATCGGTCCGGACTAATGATTACATCCACTAACTTGATCTCTTCGCATGTGCGTAGATTATATATATTTTTATATATAATTATTAAACTTCTAAAATTCATATCTCGAGTTCGGACCTCCAAAAATTGCAAACGAAATGCCAAAATTAAGGTCTCGAGAAACTCTACAACTTTCATGAAGGACTCTTCTTCGATAACGCCTTCTTGATAACCTCGTGTTCTCCCGAAGCTTTTACGGGATTTTTCTTAATCCAAATTGATTAGCCACTTGATCACTTTGTTTAAGTTGTAGACCTCCAATCTTCATAATTTAAATTGCATTGGAAAGCTCTCGGAAAAATCTACAACTTGCGTGAAGAATACTTTCTCTCGAAAATGTTGTTTTGATGAGCCATTCGTTTGTCGAAGACATTTCTCTATTACCACTTATCCAGATTGGTTGGCCACTTAACCACTTAAACTTTTCAATTGACCATTTAAGCTCGTGGCACTCTCTAAATCATTCCGGAGATATGATTAAACTTCAATATGTCGATTCTCGGGGTCTCCGGTTATAAATCTGTAATAAAACATCACAAATACCCACGTAAATCGACACGACACTCCGATTTACTAAAATCGGTACAAAATTACAACTTTTTATTATTATTATTACTAAATACTCTAAATTATAAAGACTAACATTTTATACCATAATTTCATATATTTTATATAGAATTCGTTAATAAAA
Source organism: Gentiana straminea (assembly GCA_036785695.1). Classification (NCBI taxonomy): domain Eukaryota; kingdom Viridiplantae; phylum Streptophyta; class Magnoliopsida; order Gentianales; family Gentianaceae; genus Gentiana; species Gentiana straminea. The sequence continues at coordinate 4,100,584 of JAVUPR010000085.1, forward strand.
CATAATAATATAACGTATATTTAATCATATAAAAATAATACATCAAATTACTCCCCACTTAGCTTTTGATCGTCCTCGAGCAAAAATAAGCGGTAATAAAAGATAGTATAATTTTTCGATTATATTTTATATTGTCAATATTATAAATATATTATCTATCTTAATTTAAAATCTTAAGAAGACAGGAAGAGTATATAACTGAAATAACTTAAACATTAAATTTAGATAAAATTATATATGTAATACTTAAGAAGTATAAATAAAATATCAGAATTATTTTTAATCGCAACTATTATGAAATTCTGGAATTGGAAACTTCGGTAAAGTAGTCGACAAAAATGGCTTATAAAGTTCAAGATGTTGGTTAATCGGAAAAAAAGAAATCAAAAAAGAGAAAGAGGCAAGTCGTACGTACCTACATCATTATATTCTTGATCAAAAATAATCATCGATTAATAGCATCTCTTTTCATTTTTTCTCTCTCTTTTTTTTTTTTTTTTTTTTTAAAAGATTAAGAACTAAAAGCGTGAGTGTGTGTAGAAAATCAAACTTACAGGCATTGCTTCATCAAGATTGATCGGAGTACTACTCTTTCGATCGAAAATTACAAGTCCGGTTTCCTTAAACTTGTAATAATTCCTGAGATCTTATGATTCAACTTTTCCTCTTTCATTTTATATTGTGCCCTCATTCCCAGCAATAGGACATTTCGAGATAATACCCTAGCTGGACTACTATCATCAGGCAATCGGGAGCTTAATTACCTCATAGTGATATAGGACATTTCGTGATAATACCCTACTCACTCCAATCATTGGTAGCTACAACCGATTTGTTCTTTTTATTTTTAAGTTGTTAATCACAGATAAGGAAGATACCTGATATTTGATTAATTCTGTGTAAATATGGTGCTTCGTTCTTAATTCTTTTATAGAATATTAATATATCCGAACTTATTACCAAAATCGGCTATGTTGCAAGTGTCATGAGGTAAGATCGAATATACTACTACTTATCTAATCTTTCCAATCTCAGCATATACCAAAACTTAGCTTTTATGTCTCCATCTCTTTTTATAAGTACGTACAAACTTGCGGTATTTCAAGGAAATGTAGACCAAAATAGCTAAAGCTCGGTTATTTAATCACAATTTACAATTTCGAGTGAGGTCTTGATCACTCTAATCAAGGCTGAGGTAGGTTATTTGGCTCTAGTTATATTTTTGTGGTGCCAAAAATCGACAAACTTAGTCCAATTCCAAACTCATAATTCATATTGAAAATGATTCTAAAAATTTTACTTATAAATATCAACATACTTATATAATTTTATAAAAACAATATCTAATATTAATTACTCAATTATATAAACTTAAAATCTTATTAAAATCTAAATTAGACATATAATATAATTATTGTTTTGACTATTTTTCGAAAATTTTAATGAATTTTCTAACCTAACTCTACTCCCCACTTACGAAGTGGCATCGTCCCGATGTTCAATAAGTAGTAAAGAAGTAGGTTTGAAAATAAAATTAAAATTATCTATTAACGTTATTTTTCTGATTTTATTTTAGTGTATACTAATTAAAACAAACTTAAAAAACTAAGACATATATATTAAACAAGATACATTTTTACAAACTTAAAAGAAAAACTTAACTTAACTAAAGAAACTTCAAACTTAACTTAATTTAACTTATTCAAATTTAAATAAAACCAACAAACAACTCTCTAAATGGTAGACGAACAACCCGGTGTATCAACCGGTAGCAAACCAAACCGACTATCTCTAGACGGAAAAATCTCATCCGTCTCCAGCTCTTCTACTCCATTCATAAGAATACACAAACGTGATATCATCCATGAATTAGGCATAGGTTTCCCCCTACTACCTCTCGTGATCGCAAACTCCAACACTGTCCTTTGAATCAATATACCCCAATCAACAAATACACCGAATGCCAAAGCAAAAAGTAGAAGCATTTCATTCTCAGCCAAACTTCCAAAATCCCAGGTGGGATAAACTCGAGAATTTATAAAATGCTTCCACGCCTTTAGATGTGGAAGTAAAGCTCGTGTTGACATGTCGTGATTTGTATCAAAAAGCGGGAACGAGACATTGGAAAGACTCGTGTACTTTATTCAAATGATTGTATGCATTGTCTAGTCCCCATTTTATTTCAAAGTGCCGCATCGTAATCGGTGGTATTTCAAAGAGTTGATTTATAATAGATGAAGAGAAGGGAACGACCACTCCTCTTACTAGAAAGATTTGTGTAGACTCTATCATAGATGTCGTCATAAGTGCGAATAAAATTCTCGCACTATTGAGACATTTATCCTACCTCTCGGTGTATTGACAAATTTCTTCCAGCCACAACTACGGATCATAGTTTTTCCCCATTGATCAAGCTTATCTAAATTTAAACCTTTCTCCAATAGGATTGGAGAATTTGCAAAACGATTGTGTAAAATGATATTATCGTTAGAAGCTTGAGATTCCTGATGATCCGGTGTATCAGGCTCGTAAGAATTAACCGATGGTGAAGAGTGGTTCGACATTTTTAAAGTTTACTATAAAATAAAAGAAGGAAAATTGAAGATGGTAAAGATATGAGCATTTGTTGCTCCTCCTTCTATTTCCTTAAATAGATAGTAAAAAACTTACGTGTGTGCATTAGACGGACTCAAGAATGACTCAGCCTTCTGTTCTTCACGGCCCGGTCCGGGAAAATGCCGGCTCGGTCCGGCCTCATCCTACTTTTGCGAGGGGACGAGAGGTAAAAGACCACTTGTGTTTTGTTATTTTACTTCACGTGTGAAACAAGGCTTCCACTTGCCTTGAAGATAATTTGATAATGGTTGAATTAATTTATCCACTTTGATACGGACGGATAAAATGACACATTAGTTATATTTTGAAAACGACTCAATAATGATACAAAATTATTTTTGTGATTTTTATAGTTTATAAAAACTAAAACGATTTAAAACGCAAACCAAATTTTTATAAAACGACTATAAAATTAAACTAAACGAAAACGAAAACAAACGATTTATCTAAAATAAACGAAAAATGATAACAAACCAATATCCTAATGAAAAATGTCGAATAAAAAGTGCAGTAAAAATTCGTAATCAAATAAAGTCATTAAATTCATTCTTCATCATAGTCTTCCTCAGGATCGACTGGAAAACTAGAACTTGGAAACGACCGAGAAGTCCTCGCCGAAATGTAGTCGTGGTCCCGACCGAACTATCAAGACCCATCGAACTCATACCGGTCGTGACATTGGCAAACTCGGTGAATCCTCCCCAACTCGACATTCTTTGGTCTCCGAGCACCCGTAGAAAATACACCGTTCCACTAGATTGACTTCCAAAAGGATATGACGATGGATGGAAGCTCGAAGGTGGTGGGATAGGTGTTACCCACTCGGTAAGGTGTAAGGATCGACCGACAAGATGGATAGGCGGGATCATCAAAAGTAGGATTACGAAACATTTGCTCGTTCCTTCTTATACCTCTACGAAGATCATCACACCACCGCCTAATACTCAAAGATCGTCTAGTATGCTCGGCATATAAAGCCAGGTTGGCTTGACCACGTGCAACATCCGTCACTAAAGATTGAAACATATCATATGTGATAGTGTTGGAGAAAGGAGTTTGTTGAGAGGCCGACTAGAAAAAGATGGAAAAGAAGAAGATGTAAAAGCGGTGGAGTGGTGAGTTTGACTTCTTCTAAGTAAAGAGCTAATACTACCATCCGGAAGACTAGTCAAACTAGGTCCAATCAGATTTCCATCAGCCAGAGATAACTTGTCATTAGGCAGGAATGGTACTCCCAACCTACGACATAAATCAGAGATAAAACAAGGGAAGTATAGATGACTCCCTGGTCTGGCGATGACAATACTCTCAAAAATTCTTTTAAACATGACCTTTCCAACATCCACTCTAACATCATTTACCATTGCCCAAGCGATACAAACATCTTCCTTTCCAAAAGCAAGTATGTTTACTAGAAGGATAGAGATTATGGCTAATAAATCTTTTAATTGCCCTCAAACCTCTAAAACGAGTTCCCGTAATTAAACCGATTTTCAACCCACACCGCGGTCGGGTCAAAAACGATCCGGGCTCTCGGGCGATCCGCTCAAAACTAGCAGGATCATCTAAATTATAAACTACCCCGTAATCCTCCTCATCGGAAAAACCTCAACTCCTAAGATTGCATTAATGACGGCGGGGTTAAAAGGAATATTTACGGCTCGTAAGGGTACGGTTTCCAACCGAGTAAGTCGTTCTTCCGACAAAGTAGATAAAACCGAATAAAACTCGCCTACTATAGTCGTGTTAATCTCCCCTTCCCTTTCGTCGCTAAATCTAACCACCGACGCTTTCTAAAGATATTCTTAACTTCATCACCTAAGTCATCCAAGTCTAATCCTTTTTCAACCAGAACATCACACTTACTATAGATTTTCGCATACGCTTTCTTAGCCTCAGGTGATGCGGTTTTTTCAAAGCTTACGGCTTCTTCCTCAGGTGATAAAATTACCGTGCCTACGACAGGAGTTGAAATTGGAATTTTTGATTTTCTCTTTTTAGAGATTCTAGTACTCGACTCAGCCATTCTACGATATTGGTAATGCCAATCAACAACAAAAGCAACAACAAAAACAACAAAAAAATAAAAATGTCACAACACACTCAAAAATCAAAACAGTTGAAATTAAAAAAATTATGAAAAATACCAAATTGACAACTAAATAAACTAGATTATACCTTAATATGTAGAAAACGTTGAAAAGTAGGCCGGAAAAGTTCAAAAGTCGCCGGAATGAAATGGAGCTTGTTTTTGACCCTTTTTGAATTTTCTAATTTGTGTTGAAGAGAGGAGATGATAATGAGAAGAAATTAAGTAATGGTGTAGTGTGAGATGAAGTTTTGTTGAAGAAAAGTGAAAAATTTCGTAATGGTGGGGTTTGGTGTGTGGTGCGGTTTGTAAAGAAAAAATTAGGGAAGAAGAAGAAGAAAAGAAGGGTCCCCGTCTTTTCTATGTTTTTAGACCCCGGACCGGTCCGGATTAAGGCCGGATCGGTCCGTGCCCAAAAAAATTTTTTTTTTTTATGATTTTTGAATAAAACTTATACAAATTCTAATAAAACTTAATTAAAATCTTAAAAATAAGTTTATAAAATTTACTTAAAATAAAATTTGAAGGAACTTTTATAATTTTATAACAATTTCTAAAAATTTAATAAAATCTTTATAACACTTTAATAAAAAGCTTATAAAAATTTAATAAATTTATATCAACTCTTATAAAACGTTTAAATTAAAACTAAAAAAAAACAACTTTTATAAAACTTTTATAAAACTCCTCAAATTTTCATAAACATCCATTTATAAAATTCTCAGAAGTTATGCGAAAATTTTATAAAATAAAATAAAATAAAAGACTCGAAACTTAAGGGGTTCCTGATTCTTTGATTTCTAAATCTTCCAAAGTTCTGATATAACGCTCAATCAACCTAACTCCTAAAAACGAGGCATTTGAATTATCTCTCGGAATTCCATCGGGATTTTCGGATAACCACCTAATCGTTCCCTTCCTAACAATATTCAAACACTCATCCTGGGATTTGGTTGTGTTTTTCCCACGAGCGTCCAACATGTTCACTTTTTCCACAGATTCTCGCATCTCATTAGAAACTTTGCCCTTCTTTTTATCGCACTTCTTGATGTTCCATTACATACTTCTCTCAATCGATCTCTCTCAACAATTTCTTGTTTTGTTCAAAAACTAAAGCTTCTATAGAAAACGCGACATCTTTATCAAGGCCTAATTTCAAAAGTAAAATAAAAACTCCTATTCTATCTAAAAAAGACATCCGAGTTCTTTTACGTCTATCCGGTAAAAGACGAAAAGAGTTTAAACATAATTAAAATTACGGAAAAGTAGAGTAAAGATAGATAGCACCGGTATTCGGCCGATTCCGGTTCTCGCTTTTCGAGCTTTTCATTTTTCCTCTCGCTTTTTCAATTTGTCGGGGGATCAATCGGTAGCATTATTTCTTCTTTCGGTGTGATTCCTTCTCCCTCCACAAATAACTTTACTCTGTGGCCATTGGCTATAAAAGTTGTATTTCCATCGGTTAGTCCAACATGACTCTCCAGCTTTGTAAACCCGTGTTACTTTAAATGGACTGTCCATCTTGATTTAAGCTTACCCGGAAACAACTTTAAACGTGAATTGTACAAAAGCACTCGATCACCTACATGGAACTCACGCTTAAAGATTCTCTTATCATGGAAAGACTTCGTGCGTTCCTTGTAGATTCGAGCGTTTTCATAAGAATCGAGACGAAATTCTTCTAGTTCTCGTCAATTGAAGCAATCTATGATCACCGACGACCTTAGGATCGAAATTTAGAAATCTAATAGCCCGAAGGCTCGGTGTTCTAACTCAACCTGGGAGATGACATGACTTACCAAAGACTAGCTTATAGGGAGAACAACCAATTGGTGTTTTAAAAGCTGTTCTGTACGCCCATAATGCATCATCTAATTTAATTGCCCAGTTTTTACGATTTGAATCAACTGTTTTTTCCACGATTCTTTTGATCTCTCTATTTGACACCTCTGCGACCTTTGGTTTGCGGATGATAGGGCGTTCCTAGTTTATGCGTTACACCATATTTCTCAACTAACTTAGTAAATGGTCGATTACAAAAGTGTGAACCTCTATCGCTAATGATCGCCCTCGGAATGCCATATCTAGTGAATATGTTCTTAAGGAATCGTATGACAACCTTGGTATCATTAGTGGGAAGAGCTTCAGCTTCTACCCATTTTGAAACATAATCTACCATTACAAGAATAAATCTTTTTCCAAACGATATAGGAAAAGGTCCCATGAAATCTATACCCCAAACATCAAATAACTCACATTCTAAAATAGGTTGCATAGGCATTTCATGTTTTTTAGATACATTTCCCCATTTTTGACAAGATTCACAAGATTTAACATATTTATAAGCATCTTTATATAGTGTAGGCCAATAAAAACCACATTGTAAAACTTTAAAAGCGAGTTTTCCATCCTCCATGATGACCTCCTGCCTCACGATCATGACAAAACGATAAAATACTTAAAATTTCATTATCAGGCACACATTTTCTGATTATCCCATCCGAACATTTACGGAAAAGGTCTGGTTCCTCCCAGTAATAAAATTTTAAGTCGTAAAAGAATTTCTTTTTCTGTTGCCAAGTCCAATGAGACGGAATATAATCACAGGTTAAGTAATTAATGATATCTCCAAACCAAGGTGAGATTTCCTTAGAAGGAATTCTATTTTTTAATAACTGCATGGTTGAAGGAGTATCTATTCTAAATAGTTGTTCATCGGAAATGAATCTTTAATTTCATTCCCTATCTCTTCCTCGTCTCCATTCTACTTAGATGATCTCCGCTACCACATTCTCACTTCCTTTTTTATCTTTAATTTCAATATCAAATTCTTGAAGTAGGAGAATCCATCTAAGGAGACGTGGTTTCGCATCCTTCTTACTCGTAAATACTTCGTAGCCGAATGGTCCGTGTAGATTATTACCTTAGAACCAACAATATAAGATCCGAACTTATCTAAGGCAAAAATTACACCAACAGTTCTTTTTCGTAGTTGCATAATTAAGCCGATTTGCGTTTAATGTGTGGGATGCATAGTAAATAGCTTTGAGAATTTTGTTATACCTTTGACCTAAAACGGCTCCTACGCCTAAATCGCTTGCATCACACATAATCTCAAAAGGCAAATCCCGATCTGGTGCTACCAATGCGGTGCAAAGTAATCAACTTCGCTTTTAAGGTCTTAAATGCTTCCATACATTTACTATCAAAGTTAAAAGGTACTTCTTTTTCAAGTAAATGACTTAGAGGCTTTGCTATCTTTGAAAAATCCGCAATAAATCTCCTATAAAATCCTGCATGTCCAAGAAATCCTCTTAGAGTCCTTAGATTAGCGGTGGCGGTAATTTTTCAATCACCTCGACTTTAGCTTTATCAACTTCAATTCCTATTTCGAGATTCTATGACCTAAAACAATTCCTTCGATACCATTAAATGACATTTTTCCCGAGTTTAGAACTAAATTGGTATCCTCACAACGTTGTAAAACTCTTTCTAAGTGCGATAAACATTTACCAAAAGAATCTCCATAAACACTAAAGTCGTCCATAAAAATTTCTAAGAATTTCTCAATCATATCGAAAATATAGACATCATACATCTTTGAAACGTAGCGGGAGCATTACATAAACCAAACGGCATTCTTTTATACGCAAAAGTTCCATAAGGACAAGTGAAAGTAGTCTTTTCCCTATCTCCGCCGCAATGAAAATCTGTAAATAACACGAATAACCATCTAAGAAACAAGATAATACTTATGACCACTTAAACGTTCCAACATTTGAACTATGAATGGAAGCGGATGATGATCTTTCTTAGTATGATCATTTAGTTTTCTAAAGTCAATGCACATTCGATAACCTGTAATTTCCCTTGTTGGAATCCATTCATTCTTATCATTCTCTTTCACTGTGAAACCTCCTTTCTTTGGTACAACTTGAGTTGGACTCACCCATTCACTATCTGATATAGGAAAGATTATTCCCATTTCTAATAGCTTAATCACCTCTTTCTTAACGATTAACTGTAAATTCGGGTTGAGCCGGCGTTGCGGTTGAATACAAGGTTTAGCATCTTCTTTCAAAATTATCTTATGAACACAAATCTCGGGGCTAATACCTCGAATATCGGCAATCGTCCATCCAAAAGCTTTCTTATGCTTTCTTAACATTCTTATTAATTGATCTTCTTGTCGCTCGTTAAAGTTGATGAAATAATAATCGGTAATAGATTATCGGTTTCAAGAAAAGCATATTTCGATTTAAAGGTAACGGCTTCAATTCCGGATTCTTCGGCGGATCTTCTATTGACGATTTAAGAACTCGGTCCTTCTAGTTCTAACTCCAAATACTTATGCCATGGTGGCTTAAAAGTAAAGCTTCCTTTATCTAGAGAAAGGATTATCTCTTTCATTTCAATGTCTTCCTCATCTTCTTTATAGATAGACGGGGTTAAGCATTCTTCTAATCTGTCTTCAAAAGTTGGTAAGCGATTATCATAGACAGAATGAATATCTTCTATAAAAGAACATGATTCGGTGATGTATATGGAGGGTTCATAGCTTTGAAAATATTGAAAGCAACTTCATCTTCATTGACTCTCAAAATTAACTCTCCTTTATGAACATCGATTAAAGTTCTTCCCGTAGCTAGAAATGGACGACCTAGAATAAGAGGCGCGAATATCCTTCTTCCATTTCCATAACTACAAAATCTCTTGGAAAATAGAATTTGTCTACTTTAACCGAGTACATCCTTAATCATTCCTTTAGGGTACTTAATCGATCTATCGCCATTTGCGAGTCATTTCGATCTTAGTAAGCTTTCCTATGCCTAGCTTTTTATAATCCTCATAAGACATGAGATTTATACTAGCTCCAAGATCACATAAGACTTTCTTAAACGAAATCCTCCAATTTCACATGGAATCGTAAAACTTCCGGGATCTTTCGGTTTAGGTGGTAACTTATCTTTGCGAATTGCGAGAACATTCTTCATTTAGGCATATATTCTCATATTCCTCTAATTTTTTCTTATTTGATAGTATATCTTTCGAAACTTTCCATAGGCGGTATATTAATCGAGCTTCAATAACGGGGATATTAACATGAAGATGACGAAAAGTATCAAGGAAACGAGCATACTTCTTATCGAGTTTTTGCCTTTTTGATTTGATCTTTAGGAGGGTAAGGTAAAGATTCTAGATCTATAACCTTTGGCTCCTTAGTCAATTTCTCTTTTCCTTTTTCCTTAAACCTTTGAGTATTACTTAGTCGCCATGTTTCGGGTTCTTGAATTTTTTCCTTTAAATTGTTCCCCGAATCAATCTCTACTTGATTTTTTCGGTTCTTCCTGTTTCTCATCTATTCGACATGTTCCTTGAATAAATTCCTTAAATCTTTATCCATAGGGTCTTTCAAAATCCTAGGGATTTTTACCCAATTTTCACCTTCATTTTCGGGTTCCAAACTTCTATTCCTTTTCAAGAAAGTATTTATAATTTCTTCTTCATCATCGATGAATTCAATTTCATCTTTAGTTTCATCAATCTTTCCATCTAAATCATTTTCTACTTCATTATTCCCGAAGTTTTCTACTCCATTGCTTCCACCGAGCTTCCTACTTCTCGTAACTACAACATTTACCTCTCTTGGGTTTCGTCGGTGTTGCTTGGTAATCCTCCGGGGGTCTACTTGTTGTTACGTTCACCTTCCCTACTCAAATGATCTTCCATATTCCTCAATGAGGCTTCTATTGTTCTCATTACGGTATCATGTCCACTCATAGATGTTTTTATTGTACTCATATCTTTAGTGATTTGTACCAATAGAAGTCATCATTGTTTCCATATTCTTAGCTTGAGTAGATACTACGCCCATCATATTTTCCATAAGTTTTTCCCATTTTTCAACTCCTTCGCAGTTGAGTTGAACTCGAGTTCTTGGTATACTTTGAGTGGTATGTTGAGGATAGGATCTTGGTAATGATTGTAAATTTCGATTAGATGTATTTTCTTGATAAACTTGGTTATTATTCCTATATGGGATTTGGATATGGCGGTTGTCCGGCTTACTAGGGTTTTCGGACCATCGATAAGTAGGATGATCTCTTCTAATAGCATTAAACGAGTTTGAGTATGCATTGTTCAAATTCCTATCTTCGCCGAAGAAAACTCACTCTCTCTCTTGAATATCCCTGTTGGTTCTTCACTCCCTAATGACACATTATCATGACTTGAGTATTCATTTGGTGTACTATTTTTTACGAATTTTGGTTCTTATTACGTTGTAAACCATCAAATTTCCTACTCAAATTCTCCAAGTGTGCTAGAACTTCCGTATTAGACGTACATTCTCTGCAAAAGCTACTTTTCCGGTGCTAGAACCGGTTTCCCACATTCTGTTATTTTTGGAAATCTTTTCTATAGCATCGTAAACTGTTTGAGTTTCACTCATCATTAACGAACCACCACATGCATGATCTACATCTGCACGTGAGTCTTTTCTCAATTTACGACAGAAGAGTTGAATTTGCATATCTAAGGAATAACCATGATCGGGACACGCTCTTAACAATTTTTTAAACCTTTCCCACGCATTCCCAAGAGTTTCCTCGGATCCTTGTCTAAAGTTAGCAACCTCGACTTTTAATTCCAAATTTCGTCCGGGGAGTGAAATATTGTTTCGAAATTCGGTTTGAATCTCCTCCCAACTAGTAAGTGAATGATGTGGAAGAGACATAAACCAATCTCGGGCTCGTCCTTTTAAAGAAAAAGGAAACATAGTCATTCTCGTTAATTCCTTATGAGCACCTTGACTTTTTTGTATTGCACGAGTTCTTCAAAAAGATAGAGATGATGATGTGGATCTTCATCATCCTCTCCTAGGAATTGGGCTCTTGCGTCAATTAAACCAAAAAGATGAGACTTAATTTCGAAATTATTCGCTCCTTCATTAGGTAAAAGGATGGGATTATTAGTCTGGTTTCTTCTTACGGTTTGATCACAGATAGGTCTCGGGTTTGGTGGATTATTACGATTATTCTGGTTCCGATTTTGATTATTTCTATTATTATTATTATTATTATTATTATTATTAGGGTTAACAGGGTTTTGTCCATGCCACAGAGCATGTTCCGGCCCTTGTTCGGGTGTTTCATCACGATTTCGACCATTCTCGTATTTCGTTTGAAGATGATTCTTGGTCGGGATTTCCACGACTAGTATGACCGCGTTTACTCTCTACTCTTAACTTGCCTTTCGTAAGTGTTTATGTCGGGCTTATAAGGAGTGAGAGGGGCCTTACCACTTACGGTCATCAACTAACGAAAATAGAAAATAACACGAAATTGATAGTAGTAAAAATTGGTAATTTTCCTAAAAGGTAACAACCAACGAAAAATAAAATAGAAATGAGATAAGAAAAGTGTTGACTTATTCTCGAGAATTTTAAGCTAATACAAGTAGTAACCATAGACACATAAAAAGAAATTAGCGACGTTCCCCGGCAACGGCGCCAAAATGCTGACAGACCTAAACCTAACCTTGGAAACGGCGCCAGAAAGCTGACGGACCTTTCCTAGGCTATACGAGATCCTAACCGGCGTGTACCGGGTCAAATTGTAGTGTTAGTACGGTGAGTCGAGTGTCGAATCCTCGGGAACTTGGTAATTTCTTTTACGTGTGGTTAAACACCAAAGAGTCATTATTAACTCGATCTAAATCGCAATTTTATAACACGATCACTACTATTCTAGTCAACAAAAAATAAATACGTAATTTAAAAGTTATTCTAATATAATATATATAGATATATAAATATATATAGATGTACATAAATTGCAAAGTATATATATAGATATAAATATATAGATACCAATATATTAAACGAGATAATTTTAGAGAAGCGGCCAAAACTTATATAATTGGTTTATACGATCTTTTCGATTAATTGAAATGTGTTCGATCTCTCCTTTTATTTTAGGTCCAATTGAGTAAGTGAAACGGTGCACTCCGAGGTAAACAATTCCTCCTCACACGAGCGTATGAAATTGTCATATGTCCATTGCATCGGTCCAAGGTCCACAATCGTTACGGTAAACGAATTAATGCGAACGGGTCCCGAGTACAAATCTACCTTTAGATAAAAAGGAGTCATTCCGTTCGTCAAACGGTCAATTTTATTTTAAAGGCTCCGGTTGTCAAAGCCGGACGATTTAACTTTCCGGTTTAAGTTTCAATTAAACCGATGATTTAACATTATTACGATCTCGAGTACAAATTATAATAAAATTCATTTCTCCCAAAACAAATTTACCCCCGGGTAGGAAATCGGATTCCGTTATCACGTTGTTCACACGGCCAATTTTACCCTCCGGTTTTTCTATCTTTTATTTCATATCCTGACTACGAGGCGTCAATTCATAATTAGATTATGAATTCCTCGATCGGTTAAATATGTCAATACGAATACGATCAAAATAGAAAAAGATTCAATTAACTCAATTTTAGTCATTTTAACTTAACAACATTTCTTTAACGAAAAGATCGAAATAAAACCGATTACATAGTTTTGGCCAGTATTATATTTAGCCTAAAAACATTATAACAACGAAAAATATAAAAACAAACATAAATACTTAAGAAAAGTTACCCGAATACGGCGAGTTGATTCGAGAAATCGTATTTCCCGGACATTACAACTTCTTTAGCAAAACCGACTTCCGAGATTTTCCCGAGCATTATAACGATACTAAAACTACATTATTACGGCGTAAGGCCTTATTTACAACTACAACTAAAAATTAAAAAGAAAAGAGAAGGAAAGAAAGAGAGGAGATATATATATATATATATATGAGATGTATATATATATTGGTACCCTCCGTCGCTCTACGATCAAATCCTTTATATAGACAAAGGTCTCAAGGCCGGACCGGTCCGGGATCAAGCCGGATCGGTCCGGACTAATGATTACATCCACTAACTTGATCTCTTCAGCATGTGCGTAGATTATATATATTTTTATATATAATTATTAAACTTCTAAAATTCATATCTCGAGTTCTGGACCTCCAAAAATTGCAAACGAAATGCCAAAATTAAGGTCTCGAGAAACTCTACAACTTTCATGAAGGACTCTTCTTCAGATAACGCCTTCTTGATAACCTCGTGTTCTCCCGAAGCTTTTACGGGATTTTTCTTAATCCAAATTGATTAGCCACTTGATCACTTTGTTTAAGTTGTAGACCTCCAATCTTCATAATTTAAATTGCATTGGAAAGCTCTCGGAAAAATCTACAACTTGCGTGAAGAATACTTTCTCGAAAATGTTGTTTTGATGAGCCATTCGTTTGTCGAAGACATTTCTCTATTACCACTTATCCGGATTGGTTGGCCACTTAACCACTTAAACTTTTCAATTGACCATTTAAGCTCGTGGCACTCTCTAAATCATTCCGGAGATATGATTAAACTTCAATATGTCGATTCTCGGGGTCTCCGGTTATAAATCGCAATAAAAATACATCCACGCATCCCTGCTCTCTCCGTCGGTCACGACAAACACTACCGGAAAGAGATGGTCATCCGCGTCTACACCGATAGCTACTAACAATGTCCCCTCGCATTTTAGTTTCAGATGAGTACCGTCCACGACTAAGACATGTCGACAGTACTTAAACCCGTCAATACTAGATTTCAAAGCCATGAAACAGTACTTGAACCTGCCAGTAACATGGTCAGTCTCTATATCTGTGACAGTTCAAGGATTTCACTCTTCAACATGTAAAAGTAGGCGGGTAATTTAGAATACGATAGTGTTACGCTTCCGCCGATTAATTCCAACGCTTTCTGTTTACAATGATATGCACACTGATAATCAAGGTCTATGTTGAATACTCTTTTGACCTCCACTATTAAATGTTTTGTCGTGAAATGACTACCGAGTTTTATGAGCTTCTCTCTAACGAGATGACCTATAGTTCCGGGTCTGGCTTGCCTATGATCGTTGCTTAATCGCTCCAATCCACAAGTGTGAGTTTCAGTGTACTCGGTTATCTCAAAGTTATTGCAATCAAACACCTTTCTACCCACAACTTGCCATTCGCATCTCTCCGAAGTAGAACATCGTAGTTTTAACTTCCCCTTGTCGGACCGGAAAGGTTTCCACATGTAATTATTTTTCAATGCGTGGTAACTCATTTTCATCTGCATATCATCCTTGTCTCTGAACTTTTTGCCAATATACAATAATCCAGAATCTTCAGTCTGAAACGCCCCAGCCCATGGAGGCATGGACACGGATGAAGTTCGGAAGCCGGAATGTCTGAACCGAAATGAACACCTCTGTTGCAATTAATACTTTCCGTACTAAATCGGTGACCAATATCAGGGTTCTGTTCTAATCAGTGGCGGATGAAGGATTTCGGTTCAGGGAGGGCACAACTCTCATCGAATCGAATGCCACAAAAAGTTTACAATGCATAATTGAAGAAGCAAAATGAAAAAATAAAAAAAAGCATAATTGAAGAAATAAAAAAAGTTAATGCAGCATTGGGGATTCGATCCTGTAACCTTTAGCAATAAAACTCTTAGCCTAACCACTGCGCTACACAGATCTATTCAATATTATTACTGACTGCAATATATATATATATATATATATATATATATATATACTTAAACGAAGCTAATATCAAAATATATAAGGGTATACTAGTAATTTATCAAAAACCGAGGGGGGCATGCGCCCCCTCTAGGGCCTTAATAGCTCCGCCCCTGGTTCTAATGGTGCTCTCATAAAACTCATAAACGATCCACCGATATTGGGACCTGGTTGCATCGGTGTTGGCATATCAAGGTTCTGTTCGAAAGGCGCTCTTAAAAAACTCGTAAAAGATCCACCGATATTGGGACCCGCTTGCATCGATGTTGGCATATGAAGGTTCTGTTCGAAAGGCGCTCTCAGAAAACTCATAAACGATCCACCGATATTGGGACCCGCTTGCATCGGTGTTGGCATAATAAGAGGCGGACGGTCAAACTGCTGGCTTGTTCCATTTATGTTGACATTATGACTTGTCCCGTCAAATTGTTGTTGGATGTACGGTGTGTGCGTTGTTAGGCTAAAATTAGGCCGAGGTGTGTGAATTGACTGACGAATCATATTCGCAATTATTCCCCAATCGTAGTCAGGTTCACTTGTGATGTCAATGACTTGTTGAGCTGAAGTTATATTCAGTTGGATGGCAGTTTCATGAGGGGATAAGGCTGATGTGGTAGGTACAACATGCTCTCGGGAATTTCGATTACAGTCCAACTCGGATGTAAAATCCTCAATGCCTCTATCATTTTCTGCATGAAGTTGCTCATTTAAGTCAAATTCGTTCTCATCTTCCGTATCGTCATCGTGCATAACCGGTTCAGCATTAACGCATAGTTTCACAGGTTCTTTTCTCAAAATATCATCAATGTAGCCTAGCCATGTATCATCGTCCAAAACATCCATCGGTTGGCCATAATATACGTACATTAGTTTCATGATCAATGTATTGTTTGAGACATCAATTCCTACTTTCTAACACACTTTGACCTTCAATTCATCCAATGTCGTATCGGTTTTCACACGAACCAAATACAATATTCCTTTCTTATAAGACCATTTGTCGCTATCTTCATGGTATTTCCACTCTCCGCCAAATAAAAACTTAACGGACACCGTGTTGTTATCTGCAAAACAATCATTTATCCACACGGTTAGGTTTTTTTTCCAAATCTTGTTGGATTGACTAAATATTATTGTAAAATTATTCGGATTGAAAATATATATATATATATATATATATATATATATATATATATATATATATATATATATATTGTGTGTGTGTGTACGTATTCGAGAAAAACTAACCATTTGTATATGAGACAAATGGATAGTTTTTCTCGAATACAGACACACACACACACACAAACATGGTTAGATTATTTTTAAAAATATTGATGTGTTTTTTGATGTCTGGCTATATGCACTTATATACAAGTAAATATATGTGTATATAAACGAGAAACCAATATACACACATAAATACTATCAGCATATATACATACACACACACGCACACAGGTTAGGTTAGGTTAGGTTAGGTAAAATTTTCAAGTTTCGTTGTGTTGTGTTGTAACAATAGACGGGGGTAATAGAAGAGAAGATTGTTTTCACCAGCGTCTTAGAATATTTGATGATGACGAGGGAGATCAGATGCTGGACAGAGCCAACAAAACAATGCTTATACTTTCGATTTAACCGATGCCTCACTTCTGGCGGAGGCTTTACCAAGCTACTGAGAACAGAAAAGATGCTCTATTGAGCAGACCTAATGAAATATTCTACGAGCTACATACAAGGAGCCCCAATACAAAGCCTGGGGATTAGGCATGACACAGCGGATCAGAAGGATTCGAAAACACCCTATGGATGCATTCATTTCTAAGAACCTCATCAGGTCGAGGCGTACCATAGAATAGGTCGAGATTCGTCATACGGTTCATTTTCTTAAAAAAATCATTATGTTGTTACCGATAATTTCATAGGACGTGCTGAAACGATTACAAAAAACGTAATAAAATACAAATAATTTTATCAATTTCACAAGCCACTTTATAACCAAACTAATAAAACACAAGTTTCGTATTTTACTACGAGCAACCACATTGAACTCAAACTAAATAAAAATATATGAACTACATTTTCCTCCAACGAATGTCAATTTCATTATCGAACGATCTCATTATAATTAATCATTTCAATAGCTTAAAAATCAAAATTTTATCCTTTCACTACCCTAAACTAGAAGCTTTACCTTCTCACCATACAAAAAAATCAAAAATTTATATCTTTAAAAGGATAATTACCTCAAACATAATCATCAATTAAAACAAATACGATATTTAAAATAATTCAAAAAAAATGTTAAATGAAATGCTTACCCATTTGTTTAAAGGCGAAAAACCGGCGTAGATTGATGATATCCCGTTGGTTGATTTTCCTTTACAATACCACCCAATAATATGATGATTTCTTCTGAATTTTTTGTGGATAAATTGATTTCCCGTTGGTTGATTTTGGGTGAAAAAGATGATGATTTTAGGTAAAGAAGATGATGGTATTGGCTGATTTGTAGCAAAAAAACGACAGTTGGAGCATTTATTCATAGGTTTCCACGAGCCCGTGTAAATTTCCACGTTGCGTTCCAAGTTTCCACGTGGCTCTCATTTAATTTCCCCCAGGTCACGTGGAATTACAATTTTTGGCATTGTTGATTTTCCACGTGAACCATTCAAATTCCACGCTATCTGGTGGAAATTTTCCACGATCCCGTGGAACAGTCACGGGCTACTAAAAAAAAATGTCATGTCTGAATAGACCTGACTTGAATTATGGGTCACTACATGACCTGAATGTATATTTTCTCAATAATAGCCTCCAGATTTTATAGGAAAGGTTGGTGAATCCTCATCATTTTGGTAAGATTATATATTATATATCATAATTTTAAATAGGAAAAGGTTGGTGAATGTTCATCATATGGGTAAGATTTTATATTAAATATTACACGTTACAATTACGGTCTTGCCCTTAATGATTGGGAATAGACAAAGGAGAACAAGTAACGTGGAGGGCAGTTGAGAATTTTCCCAACAAAACAAGTGTATGAAAAGTTGACATTGCCAAATGTGACTTTTCAATATAGGCAAAAATATCTTCTCCTCCCAACTATTGATAATAGTATTGAAAAGTGTTGGTCAACGGCATGACTCGGTAGTAAAAGGGCAGACGTGTAACAATTTTTTATCTAAGTTGAGGTAGGAGATCCAAATTAAATGGTTGATTTCTCTCAATGGTAAGAGATGTATAAACGACCATATGTAAACTAAACTAGTAAAGTGTAGCATTCTATTTATATTCTCCACAAAACTCCACGAGCGGAACAATGGAGGCCATTTGAGTTGAGACTAACATTTATTAGAGTTCAGACAAAGTATCACTAGTCACGCATAATTATGCTTTACTATGTATGTGTGTTACACTTGCATTAACTTTATATATGTCTTCAGTGGCATCACATCAATTCTAGTAATACCACATAATCAATTCTAGACTTGATAATCGACTTCTGCTAGTTAGTTGTTATAATCGATCGTTTGAAAATTGATTCTTGACCTGAAAATCGACTTTGCGTCAGTTAATTTTCGATATGATACAACACTAAGAACGTTGTTGTGCCACTAAAGGTGTTCTGACCTTATCCATAGACATTTACTTAGAGAAATTTTATCGTACTACAATTCAATTGAAATTGTAAAAAATTGATGCATCATGTCCATCGATTGTACCATCTTTCACACATACACACACCTTTCATGTACGAAATAAATTAGAAATAGACGAACATAATGAATCTACGTGGTAGAATATTACCACAACCGTTAGTAACATAAAATCTTCTTTAAGATATTCTTAGTGACAGTGTAATGAAATTCGACATCTGAAAAGACGAACCTCGATCCCAATATTGTGTAACGGTAAATATTATGTGATGCCTTTAAACGAGTTATTCTAATGTAGAGACTCTCCCTTAAAACGGATCCTTGGACTTTCACAAGTACAAAAAGACAGAATTATTTTGTTTTTTAATACATGTGTCAATTATCCGATGGTTCTAAGTTCTAACAAAAAGTCTGCACCCGCTAAACAAGGAAAGTTATTGTGTGGTGAGGGAATAAATGGTGAAGTAACGGGTGAAACGATCAGAACCATACAATTTAAATACTGAATAAAACTGTGTGATGTGGGGGCTGCCATACGGTGTCTTCACAGCGTGTAGAGACACCACACAATAACTTCCCGCTAAACAATCCATTTTTAGTGCTATGTCATCACTTTTAATGAAGTTGGTGGTGACTTTGTCTTTTTTGATGCAATTGGTGAATTAATGCAAGTGTACCTATTGGCTTAGGAGTCAGCACCTATGAAAAGTTCATTGTTTTCATTTGATTTTTGAGAAGTAAAAAGTTTAATGCTTAAAAGTGGTTAACAACTTTCTAGAACAAGAAAGTTAAAATCCATCATGTGTTGACATTGACAACATGAATAAATCACACTAGATTCAAGGAAAAGGGAAGAAATTCAAAAGAAAAAAAGGGATATTTATTAGTTTCAAATTTGGCTAAAAATAATATACACTTACCAAATTATGATAAATATTTTACATTTGAATGAATGAGAAATGTCAAAGAAAAAGAAAAGCAAGAAAAGTCGAAACAAATCCCATGCCTTGTTTAGTTTCGGGTGGGTTGGATCCATTTGTATCTAACCCAATATTTTATTCCCTCCATTTTCTTGTTTATCATTATTTTATTAATTTTATTATTTTATTATAAATTTTCTCATCATTCATTCAACATTAACAAATAAAAAATATTAATCAATTCACTTTAATCACCCACTACACTATTTAACCATTACTTTTTCAATATAATATTTCATTAAAATATCTCTCACCAATCATTTCTTCAATTATACATATTTCAACTTAACATTTCAACTTTATAATCATTATTTCACTATATTTTATTTTACTTTCTCTTTCTTAAATCCATTCAACCCCAATCCAACCCGAAACCAAACAGGAATAATAAGTCAAAAGTCATTGGAAGGTATTTAACTATCGCGATAGTAACATTTTGATAACCTAATTTTTATTAGCACATTGATCCTTAATGGTGTCAAAAACCCATACTTTGATCACAGCACTGTGTGGTTTTGATCGTTTCATCTGTCACTTCACTTCAAATTCCCTCACCACACAATAACTTTCCCTACTATATAACTTTTGTTAAGCAGGTTTAATGCAACAAATGACGTAAACAACAAACTTCCAAATCATCGACGGTTTGTCGACAAAGTTGATCTCATATTATGGTCAAAGTCGAGGACACTGTTATTGACACTAGGGTTAAAAAGATTCACTGTGACATCATATTTCGGGTTAAGCTCGACTTTACAGAGATACAAAAGGAACATTTGAAATCTGTAAATTTAAATATTGAGTTTACATGCGACTTTCCTGAGGTCGAATGTAGTATGTCATCCCGAAAGTGAATTCGTTGTGATATCGTTAACAACTCCCAAAGTTGATACGAGACAAGGATTTTTTTTTTTTTTTAGTTCACGAGACAAGGATTTTGAATGGGAGGTGTTAATGGCACCCCACTAATTCTACTGTCGGCACCCCATCAATTCACAATATGTTAATTTATAGCGGCACCACAATGGTTATTTTAGCCTCACTTACATCTGTTTTGGCACTACATATGTAACATTACATATCACTACATCTAAATTTATTTTACTTTTTCCAGTCTTTTGAAAAATCACAAACCCAGCTTCCCCTTCCCCCTTCCCGAACAACTCATTTCCGCCAGAGATGATGCCGGTTTTCTGGCACGCCGAAGGCGGAATCCTCTGCCTAGCTCTGATGAAGATGTTCTTTGGGCTCTTCTGATATGTTTTGAATAACTTCCCTCGCCACTTTTCTCCTTCGCCGTCACTGTTGGAGAATCTTTCATTACACAGCCACCGGAAGCCATAGGTAGACTTCATGGTTAGATGCTTTTGACGGTGATGTGTTTTTTGGTTGGATTTCCTTGAAAATGGGTAAGTAAAAGAGAAGGATAAGCCCATGGATAAATTTTATTGAAGTCGAGGTAGGCAGATCTGAGAATCTCTAGTGTGTGTGTGTGTTTTTTTTTTTGAAAGTTGCAGAATACATATATGGATCAACTTTCTGTATGTGATATGGTATTTATTTTATGCTTACAACAATTTAATCCTGCAAATTAATTTGCTTACTAACAAGAAGATCTTGGGGCGGAGTTGGTGAAGTGGAGGGATGAAGGATGAAGGATGAAGGATGAAGGATGAAGGATGAAGGATGAAATAAGGATGAAGATGAACGAATTGGGATCCTCTGCCTTCCGCTGTGCCCGTGCTGTGAGCTCGAAACGACGTCGTTTCGGGCAAAAACGGCGTGGCGTTGATGGTTTTTTTTTTTTTTAATATTTATATTTTAAGCTCAGAACGAAACAGCATCATTTTTACTCAAAACGTCGCAGCAGCCCGAGAAGAGGAAGATAATTTCTTTTGAGTGGATATGGTAAAAGAAAATGTGGTGTCTGTGGTAAAGTTGGTAAAAGGGTAATTAAAATTGGGGTATCAATAAAGAGTCTAAAAATGTCATTAAAAAATGTGGTGCCACAGTAAATTTTAATGGGATTGGGTGGTGCTATTTAATTCGTGGTGCCTGAGTAAAGTAGGTGTGGTGCCAATAACGTTCTCCATTTTGAATATATGTTTTTACGCACTTTGTTGCTTTGAACTCCTTGAAACAAGAGGTGCGTGTTAATACGATAAAAATGAGCCTTTAATACCGGAATGGCCAATACATTCTAATCAAGGATCTATTTGATAACAAAAAAAATATCATAATTCCAAAATGTTACGATCGCGATAGTTAAAGGGCTCATAATGCCAATTCCCCAAAATATTATCTACACACCCCATCATATACTACTTTCGTCCCAAAATGTAAGTCCTTTTAGCTTTTTAGTTTTGTCCCAAAATATAAGTCCATTTAGAAAACCAATAAAGCATTTATTACATTTTTCTCCTTCTACCCTTCATTTATTATATACTCAACTACTTTTTATTACTTTACATTAATACCAATGAAATGTCATTTTAGTCTTTTTAATCAATATTAATGACAAATAACAAATTTAACTAACTTTCTTAATATGTGTGAAAAAGCCCAAATAGACTTACATTTTGGGACGGAGGTAGTATATATCTATTCAATTTATACCATAATATAGCATAACATGACAAATTCTAGGTAACAACAAACTTACAAATTGCCCCTATAATTCAATGAAACCCTCTTGCCCCTCTAGATTGATAAAGCTCCAATCTTCCTTTAGCCTCACCCAACAATGTGGGCTCCATCTTCTCTTCTTGGTTCAAACTTGCTTGTTTTGATGCCCATTCAAGAACTGCAAGAACCTCGGCTTTCGCGAGTTCTTCGCTATCCGGCACGTGCAACGCGATATAGCACAAAAGAATCAATGCAGATTGTTGAACCATTAATTCACCAAAATACACAAGTTGAACAAGATGTTTAGCCCCACCTGCGAAAACTATAGCATTTGAATGATCAAGATGTAAGTAGTTATCCGTACGAGCAAACTTCGTTAGGGCTTTACAAGACTCCATTGAAACCGCAGCTTCTTGTTCATCAAGAAGCTTGACTAATGGACTGATCATTCTTGTTTCGGTTGCACGAAAAGTACGAGCTAGATTCCCGATTGATCGAATACACGGGACAAGCAAATCCGAATAGGGCTTTTCGATGATTTTGAGTAGTTGGTCTATAACGGCCTTACAAGCCGGGGAATTCGGTTTGAATGCTGATCTCCTTAAATCCGCGTCTATCTCAGCAACTGCGGTGATCTCCATTAACGCCATAGCCGAATTATACTGAACTTCTTCAGGCCCTTTTTCTAAAAGTACTGCAAAACATAACAAAGCCCTCGATTCGGTTATGCTATGACAAATCGCGGAGTTTCCTTTGGCTAATTTCCATAATGCCCTTGCAGCCATTGCCTTCATATAAGTCTTGGTAGCCGGATCCTCCATTTCTCTAACCTTATTATTCAACCCGGATAACGAATTCCCGTTTATATTCCCATTACTCTTAGAAAGACTAAGGCTTTGATCGGTTTTATTGATCGGTTTTTGATTCTGATTCTGATTCTGATTCGGGTTTGGGTTCGGGTCGGGTTGGTCTTTCATAGCCATTTTACTAGCAACCACATTATGCATTTGATAAGGCTGTCTATTATTCGAAAACGGATGCGAAATTCGGGTTCTATCTTCATCATCAATCGACTTAACAGAGGTATTTCCATTTGAATTTGCAGAATTAGCTAAAACAACTTGATCAATTGAAGTAACTTTACTAACAATGGCATACTTACTATGTTCTTGAACCGTTTCGAAAGCAAGATGACCGACGAGCATCCGAATAATGTTGTGTTGTGCAAAAAGATCTTGGCATTTCGGGTAATTCGTAGCAAGAACAGAGACTGCCCAAGCAACTACAGCTTGAACCTTCATTGGACCTTCTTTAAGCATTTTAGCAAACACTAAACAGGCACCAGCTTGAACCATGATTTCCACGCTTTCTGCGTCTCGACCTAAGAGCCCAATTGCTTTTGCAGCATTCTCTTGACCTTCTAGTTTACCTTCTTTAACTAGTTTCAATAAAGGGACGATTCCGCCTTCTTCGATTATCAGTTTCCCGTACCGATCGTTGTCTTCAGCTAATGAAACTAAAGACGCAGCTGCATCAGACCGATCGTCTAAGGATCCGGTGTAAAGAATAGCAATTTGCTCCCAAATTAGACCCAAAATTGGCTCATTTGCTGCAATTGGAGGTAAACCTAAGTACTCATCACCTCTATCGTCCGCCGGAGTAGATACCCGGAGGAGCCACGACACGTCTCCAATTGAATTCTCCAGCAGTGACGTCATTTTCCGGAAGGCAGCGGCGGGGATGATAGTGAAAACCCTTTTCATTAAACCATTTCCACGGCATTTTAAGACGAGGGATAGAGCTTTTTCAAGAACTTGTTCAGCGTCGTCGATTATCCGGCGCGTGGGCCGTTCGTACAAGTCGTGGCTGGCGCGTGCGGCCTGCCGGAGGAGTAAACCGAGCTTCTGAACCTTGAGTTTGATCTCTGAACATTCTTGCTTGAAGGAATTCACATCATCCGCAGCTGAAGAGATTTGATCGGTTAATTGTATGGGTTTTGCTAAGATCAGTTTGACTAAATCTGCCATTTAACAAGAATTCTTGTCGGAATTCGGAAATCAGTTGAATTTTTTGAGCTGATTTCCGAATTTTGAAATTGGGTTTAAGAAATTTAGAGATAATCAGACATGAAAGATTTGAACTTTGAAAGATTGAAAATGAAATTGGTGTTTGTTTGCAGACGAAAATGGGGGGTTTTAAGGAGAGAGAAGACCGGGAAGAAGAACATGAATTTTGGTCCGAATGCCAGATTAATGTAGGATAATAACAAAAATGGGGTCCCACCAAAACAACAAAAATATCATAACAAACTTTTTTTAATATTAGTGTCACAACCATCTTAGACATAACGAATAACCGATCATAATTAATGATAAAGAAAAAATATGTGGACTTTATGGTTGGTGGGTAAACGGTTATAATCGAATTAAACATTTATCTTATCGTGTCAAGCAACAACTCTGAATAGTGATACTTGAATTCGGTTTGGGTTTGCTTAAACAAGAAAACAAGTGTTTGATGTCGGCTCGATTATGTTTCAACTATGCTCGACCATGCTTGATGAAGGTTCAACAATTTTAAACTTGAGCTTGAGCTAGAGCAACTTGAAAAATGAATTGTTGAGTTTTGAAGTACTTCTCCAGTTTAGCTCATACAAAAGAATGTATATTATTAATATACTGTAGAAATGTTTGATAAAACTCTTGAACATTTTAAATCAAGTTATAAAGTACTCAAACTTGGCTTGATAACCTTGAAAAAATGTTTGAGCTCGGCTTTAGTTTGTTTAAATCAATTACAAACGAGCATTTTGTGGGTGAACGTCGAGTTGCTTAATTAGCGGCTCGGCTCGTTTATACCCCTACCATACGGTATGCGATGCATTTTGTTGCTTGTTGCTGCATTTGATATGCAATTTTGTTTTAGCAATAGTATTTTCTATATGTATCCTATGAAGTCAGCGTTTAAAAGTTTTTTGCGCTCATGACTACCGGTCGCGTGTGAGAAACGCGTTTTTAACTAACCCGTGAAGTCGGCGTTTAAAAGTTTTTCGCGCTCATGACTACTGGTCGCGTGTGAGAAACGCATTTTTTACGTGCGGGTCTCGACAAAACCGGAATCATCATATTACATTACATTGTCCTTCCTTGAAATGGAACATTCATAAATTATCTATAATTAAATCGAATAGGACAATTATATATAATAGATATCTGAATTGAAAAACAAAATCCTATTTAGCAACGGAGGCGTGAAAAGGTTTTCTCGGGTTGGACGCAGATTGACCCTCGAGTGCAAAGGCAGAAAGGAGCTTGACTGCAAGACTCGCTCGTCGAGCAAGGACGAAATCCGGCCTTAGAGATCCGACGATGCCGAATGGAACGGTCGTCGCTCAACGGATTAAAGTTATTTCAGGGATAATAAACTGATCTTCCCCAAGAGTTCATCATACCGACGGGAAGGTTTGGCACCCCGTTGTTGCTTATTCGACTAACGGTCAGAATTACCGATTAATCTCTAAACGATCTTGTTATTTTCTTACAAACTATTCTCATTAACCTCGTTTTAAATGTCCATATTTCTTCTTCTCGCTATCTGGAAATAAATGTCCATTTTTGGTGTATTTATTCACATGTTTCCTTGGATGTCCTTGAGTTTTTGTATTATTTACGGTTAAATTGTAACAATTAGTGTTACAACAATCATTTTAAGATATAAGTGTAAAATACTAAACCATCTAGACTAAAAGTAGTAAATACATTAACCGAGTAAAAAGGCAAAATATACAGAATATTTTTGGGTGTTATATCTGCATGCCGCTAAGCATTAACTCGAGCCGAGCCGAGCCGAGCCGTTAAGCAACTTGTATAGTAAAATGATTTTGTATGTTTTGAGTATCAAAACCACTTTAGATTTTGAATAGCGTATAATACTAATATCAGAGTAAATTACTCTGAAATTGTCAAAAAATATTTGTTCTACTTGATCGATATATCAACAACAACAAAAAAAAAAAAACGTATACAATCAGTTGTTTGCAAACTAGAGCATTGAGGTATATAAAACTCTGAGAACGAGATAGTGGGTTTTTTTAGGTTGAGACTCGACCTTTCTTCTTTAACATAACTAGAAATAGACTAGACATTAATTACATAAATTGGAAGTGGTTGTCATGCCGCCCAAGGGGCATAGCTCAGTGATAAAAAACCAGAGGTGTTATGATGACAATATTGCATTTGAGCCGGGTTGCGGGAGTTTGATTTTCTAGATCGACTTCTCCAAGAAAAATAGGTGTACAAGGGTTTATTTGATAAGCTAGACCACTGAGACATAATATTTACTTTACACCCATCACGAAACTAGACAATGAGACCCTTTGGATAACATTTGCTTTACATCCATCACGAAACTTTAATAGTAGGACAGTGGGGCATAAACTAGACATTCAATTATATAACCAACATGGACATAACTCAGAGTGTTGTAGCGACAATCATGTTTTTGAGTTAGAGTATGAAGGTTCAATCACCTGAATTAACTTCTCTTAGCAAAAATGACTACATGCAATCTCTTACAAACTAAACCATCGATTCATAATCTTCGATCTACATCATTTACGAAACTCTAAAAAAAAAAAAAAAAAAAAAAAAAATGGGACCCTTTAGGCTGGGCCAGTACTTTTATTTCTTTAACAGAAGTAGATATAAAACTAGACATCAATTATATCTCTCAAAAAGAAAAAACTGAAAGTGGTGGTTATGCCTAACCATTATCTACTGGTTTTATCCCAAAAGACAAAGAATTCAGAGCTGGAATATTTTTTCTATACTTAAAATAATCATCAAATAAAATAAAAAAAAACTATAGTGCTGGTCATGTTCAGTTTTTCTCACTAATTTATCTTACATTTACCAAAAATTGCCAAACAACATTTGAATAAGACACAAAACAAGGTTTTCTATGGTGCACATATTATTATCTATCGTTTGCATTGATGTTAAATATAATGATATGATATCTCACATTAGACGTGGAAGAATCGCATAACTTCATTATAACGTGGGATATAAAGATCTTGTCAATTTGAGTTTAGTAAACCAAACGATGACGACATTCTAAGCAATTGACCGGATCATTTATGGCTTGCTTAGCGCTACCAGACCGAGGTTTGGAGGCGTTACGGTGAGCATCCGATTCTAGCTTCACAATGCTCGAGATCGACTCGAGTTTGTTAGATTCAATTTATATTACAATTTATAGTCTTTAAATGCAAAAATAAAGTTAAACAAATCAAAATCAATTTTCACACCTTTTAAAAAAAAAAAAAAATCAAATGTCACGCGTTTGATTCTTCTCTTAAACAACACATCAAAAACCATCTGGTCAAATCTATATTTATTAGTAAAATTCGGACTACACATATACCACTCTGACCAAACTCTGAATTAGTTGTGTGGGTTGATGTTATTTATTTATGTCTTTAAAAAAAAAAAAAAACACACACACGTGTGACAAGGTGGGAAAGAAAGTCACGAGGAAATACTTTTCTCAATCAAGCCAGCTTGAATATTTAAAGACAAAAACTTTCTCTTTATTGGACCATTTATTTATTACTAGTATCCTAGTTTTTTGACTTTAGATTTTTGGAAATACCAAAAAAGATAAAACTGGCTGCAAATCAAACGTTGTTGATTTGTTCATGGGATGGGTTGAATACAAAAAAATTATTGTGCCACTAGCTTTGACTAAGCATCTTTTTGTCATGTAATATAATATTATTATTACGCGGATAGCACGGTTGTCAGAGCAATTGTGTATTAATATATTTTTTTTGGAACGCATGTGTATATATTAATATTTGAAGGAATTGGTTTTGATATCAAAACAACTGCAATAACAATATACTAAAAAGGGAGCGAAATTGCTCTGACAATTGCTTTAGCTCTTTTATGTTTGTAAGACTTGTTTTTATGGTATAATCTTTATATGAAAGTAGTGTAAATACATGATATCGAAAAAGTGAGAAATATCATTAAGAAAGATATAAGGTTCACATGAATTATGTATGGTATTTCGAGTTAATCACTTTAGGCTATGATATGTGATCGATTTAGATAGTTATTGTATTTATTATGACTAATTCTGGTGTGTTACATGTGGTACCAGGACCGATTGTGTAGTAGGTGGAACAAAAGGCTACGTTGTGAGACACGATGGGGACCACTTATAGGACCATCTTGCACACTTCTAGTGAGGACCATAGTTCTCTAAGAGGTATCTGAAGCCTAAAGGTTAATTAACATCTCATATCGGAGAGTACGAGAAACATTATTAAGATATAATAACTACTAGAATGAAATATTTCACACTGGAAACGTTAGTGAATTCATTAGCTTAGGTAACACTGCTAGACCCATGTTTCTCGTCATTATTGGTTGCAACTTATATTCCAATTTCTACTATTTTTCACCATACACTCGTGTTATGTGAGTGAAACATATTAAAAATGAGTGAAGTATGCCCTCGATATCATGAAGCTGGTTTACATTGAAGCAAGCCAGCTGATTTCCCGATTGAGCAGAATCACAAGTTGGCACTTGCTACGGGCGAGTTGTTGAGTGATCCGGGGCCCTATCGTTAGTTGATTGGACGACTTAGATATCTCGGCGTTACCCAGCTTGATTTGGCTTATTCTTTGCATGTGTTATCTCAATTCATGCAAGCACCCCGTGTTGACCATTGGGGTGCGGCCCTGCATCTCGTCACATATTTGAATAAGCATCCCGGTCAAGGAATTTTGCTACGTTCGGATAGCTCGCTTCTTCTTGATTGTTGGTGCGATTCTGATTGGGCGGCTTGCCCACTTACTCGACGTTCATTGAGCGGTTGGTTTGTCTTTCTTGGTCTTTCCCCGATCTCTTGGAAGTCCAAGAAACAAACCACGGTATCCCGTTCTTCGGCCAAAGCGGAATATCGATCTATGGCTTCTATTACATGTGAGTTAAAATGGTTGAAACAGTTGCTTGCTGACCATGGTATTCATCATCCCCCAACGATACGACTCTTTTGTGATATCCAATCGGCCTTATATATCGCACAGAACCTGGCCTTTCACGAACGCACGTAGCATATCGATGCAGATTGTCACTTCGTTTGATCTGTTTTTTTTCAAACTAATCTGAAACGGTTTAAAGACTAAAGCCATTTGTTCGGTCCGGTTTGGTTTGACTTTGTTATGGGGTTTTCATGAACAAATAAAAACATAAAACAAAAGAGCCATATTCAAAGGCAATGGATCATTAATTAATGACAAAAAGAGGCATTGTTTTGTCAATAGCTGAGAGTTACAACACTTGGTATTTTTGTGGTGAATAAAACTATTATGCACCTGTCAATTGTTTTGGGATATGCCTAATAAATTGAAATTTATCAAATATGTTTCGATTTGATGACGTTAAGACAGTATGCTTTCGTAGCATTACACTACTGTCTCAATGTTATCAAAACGAAGTATATTTTACAGATTCTCAACTTTTCAGACATGATTTTACAAGTTTACCATAGTTTTCTCCTATGCCCTCCTAATAGAGGCATATAAAACAGTAAAAGGACACGTATGACCTTGTAAAGAGAACTCACAGTCAGAGCAGGGAGGGCATCTTTGGGATTTTGTATATTAATGATCAGTGTTTTTTATCCTTAGATTTTGAAGCAGCCCACTTGAAGTAACCACAGTTTGCTTCAGGGTTGGATGATGGTCCCTAAAAAGACAACATCAAAACATAGAATAAAAAATTATGACTGCATGTTTTAAGGAAAAGACACCGAAGGTCCCTAAACTATTACAATGATAACATTTTCACCCCTACAAATATGCCCCTAATCAATATCTTTTATAACACATTAGCCCCTAATCAATAAAAATGGTGTTTATGTATCTTCATTGTATTAAAAAAAATCATCTTTTCATCACACTACTACAGAGCTTATGATTCCCAGGGTTCAATGTGATGAATACAGTGAAAGGCAGTCTTCAAAATGATCGTTTTATGGTAAAAGTTGACTCTCGTATTACGGCCAAAGCATGGATTTTAAAGTCCGTTTTTTTATGTCATTTGTTGTCATGAAAAGTGATCAAAAATAAGTTTCTGATACCGACATGGCCTTACCTCAGCACGAGCACATACGTAGAATCTACGTCCCATGTTAGGCCCTGATTTCTTGACAATTCGAACAACACAAGCTTCTTTATGGCCTTTGCACATAGGTATGCTATTCTGCATCATTTGCTGAATCCTCTGCCACTCCATTAACGCGGAACCCTTTTTCTCGGTTTCCAATGTTTGAGGAATGTCATCCTCGTTTTGAAGCTGACTGGAGGGAGACACATCAGAATTCCTCTGCTGTTCTACATCGAGTGTTTCACGATGCACGAGAGTTTCGGTGAAATCAGAAGTGATAACACTATCTGGAGTGAGAGTTAAGTTATCGCAGTTTCTGTTAAATGATTCACGTGCAGTGGAAGTTCGAGTGAAAAAGGATGTCAGAGAAAGCTGAGCTCCATGATTTTGCCGCAGTTTTTTTCTGGGTTCGACAGAAGAAACTGGTGTTTCAACATTGTTTTTGTTGGAACTGTCACCTGTTTATGAAACAAAGTGGAAAATATGGGGAAAATGGAAGCCGAGAGAAGTCGGCCTATAGAAAGGCACGTGCTACTGACAGCACAGTGAATTTACTGTGGCACAACACTGGAAACAATCGACTTTTTAAAAGACGATTTTGGAGCTGAGAATCGACATTCATCCGGATGATTAAGGACGACGATTCTCAGCTCTAGAATCAACCGTGAAAAAGTTGATTGTTACTGTGGTGCCATAACAATAGATTTGGTGTGGTGTCATTTAAAACACCCTAAACACCCCAATACTGAGCAAAAATGCTGACCTGAAAAAGAACTGGATCCTCCATAATCTTCACCCTGCTCGGTTAGTTGTTTCTTCGGTAACATTGACACTGTAAAAAAGTTCAAAAAAAATAAAAATCTGATAAAACAGAAATTATCTAGAGGGTGAGGCTCTACCTCAGATACAGAAAAATTAATACAAGATTCACATTGAGATAGAATTATCCCCTATTTTTACCCTCTCCCTCTACCAATGCTTTTTCCCTTTTCCGTCTAGCTCTATTCTTTTTACCTTGCAACTCGAAATTGAGCATATAAACACGTTCAGCAAACACTTACCAAGTGTTTGTTGACGTCCATGGACCTGGGGATTGTATCTTGTAGATAAGGAAGGAGTGTTATGCTGCTGAATACCGGGAATTCCCACGAGACTCATGCACACCGGAACATGATCTGAACCTTCCAACTTCATGCTTCTCCCTTCTTTCCACCTGTGTAGGTACAGCATATTAGCACATAAATTCAAACTACTAAAAACATAGCACTAAGTCCCGTACTAAAAGTCGTTTTTAGGTCTTTCTTTTTTTCATATACCCACTAATTAAAAATCTCTGTCATTCATTATTATGTGAAAATGCCTTAAGAGACGTATATTTTGGAACGGAGGTGGTACTTCAAAAACAAAAGGTATCCCACAGTAAGCTAGTGAATTAGAAATACCGAATCATAAACGAACCGAAAATTTATATATAAACATGACCTACATAATGTGCACAATAAGAAGCATGCAAATGAACAACTACAATCTCCTTGCAATGAAAGTAAAACTATGTACCTTAGTGTATTCCCAGGTTTCCACCGCTTGAACTGCGTCAATATGTCACACTCCTTAACATGGCAAGTTAAAAAGTCATGTCCTTCAATACTAGGATCTTCATGTAAACACGATCCGGATATAAGGATATGATCGATCCGAGACCCGAAATTGAACTCCTCTGCACCTGTGTTTGTAGACCAGCATGTATATGCATCTTTTCTGAAGATAATTTCAAAATCAAAACCTAACGAATGGTCGAAAGGAAATTATAGTGAACGTAAAGAACTGCAAGAGTGAATGAATATCCAGACCGGCAGACCGCACAATTGCAAGCTAGGTTGCAAGGGTACGGACATGTGGATAAGGGATACGTGGGTGCAAGATTTTTGAAAAATATATGATACGGGTACGGATGAGATATGAGTAAACTGTTTAGGGATCAAATTATACATAAAGGATTAAATTATAAACATTATAAATCATAAATTAAATGATTTTAGTGGTTTTTCTTTATGTTTGCAGTTTCTTTATTTTGGGTAGCTTTTCAATAATTTCTTGGTGGATTGTCTTGTATTTTCAACAAGGTTCGTCATTTTACATATCCGTGTTATGGATCTGTATATTCTCGGATCACGTATCCAACTCTAAAAAATTGCAATCCGTGTCGGATGCGGGACACGCAATCAAACAGAAGTATCCGTGCATTATAGTCTTCAAGAGATCACATAGAAATCATTTGGATAAATGCTGAATATGAAATTTGTACCAGATTTCCTGGACAAACAAATGCAATCAGCAACATACCTGTCAGGATGTTTTGTTCTAAAAACATCTAAAAACTGTCCACCATTGTTGAGCAATAAAGATCTGAACCATTTCCGGAACCTGTAATAATCATCAAGGTAATCGAGTAAAGGTAAAATGATATGTTTTGTTTCAGAAACAACCTTTCAGCTAATAAGAGTGCAAAATCTGCAACAATTTTCCTCACTCGTTTTTCTCGAAATCAGGTTCTGCATCGCAGCGATCTATAGCAGAAGGAGCAATGTTAAGGTCACCAACAACAAATATTCTCCTTCCTTTGCGCATCAGGATCTCCCATCTTCGCTAAAACAAGATAATTTTAAATTAAAAATCACGGTACCTCAAGAAAGCCACTATCTTGATTTTGTATGTGTGCATGAAAAACTCTAAACTACCTGTAATATCTGGTAAAATGTCAGCTTGAATTGGACCCTTTCTGTGTCATCAGAACAAGCTCGAGGTCCATATACGTTGAAAAGAACTACAAAATCTCAATACCATTACTCAGCCTTGCATCAAAACATTGAAAGACAGCTAAAATCTTAAATTTAACTCAAAGACTACAACTAACAACAAAAGATTAGGCAAATATACAAGAGAATTACCAAAATGGCCATGATCAGTTATTACACATCGACCTTCACTGTCCACTCTTAGCATTTCATCTCTCGAAACGCCCTCGAATTCTTCCAAAAATGAGGGGCAATCATCTTTTTGATATCCAAATCCTCGAGAATTCTCAAGAAGGCCAGTGAAACCATCCTCTGCTGCTACCGGCAAAGCAACTTCATCAGAAGAAAATGCAGACCTAACACGACAAAGTGTCGCAACACCTGTACAATCATACATCAATTAAAGAAAAGAAAAACTTAATATACAGGTATAGTTCCACAAATTATCTAAACAAGATGCTGACTTCCTCCTACAATACACAGAATTTCCAATTGACCAAAAGCATGAGGTTAATGAACAGTGAAACGTCTTACAAAAGGAGACCATACACCGGAAAAGAGCCTTATAATGCCGCCACGAAATCGTCATGACTCGTAACACAATGTCACTGAGTGTCAAAACAATGATAGCAAAGCATAACAAGATGAAATCACCAACGAAATGTCACTGAGTGTCAAAACAAGGATAGCAAAGCATATAGCAGAGTATCGCGTTGTGTAGCAAAACATATCATGGTATCATTTGGGTGTTGCAAAGCATAACCTCCGCAAAGCGTGAAGCTTTTAGATGCTTGTTGAGGCATTTAGTTACGGCATTTCGTTGTCCAAATAGCATTTTTGCACTGGAAAATGCCAAAGATTCCGGGTAAATGTGAACTTTCAGGTACTAAACAAACTATTTTCAGCATTTTCTTCCTCTACATCTATGAAAAATGCATCAAACTTCCCCTTTTCACGTATGAATGATTAAAAAGAAGAATTTTACCAGAATAGCCGGCGCGGCCTTTATCAGAGCATCGATTACAAGAAAAGAAGGATTCATAACCATCAGCCCTAACCAAATCAGCTCTCAAATCGAGCTTTGAAAGCTTAGTCTCCTGAAAGCAAACAATATCAGCATCGATAGCATCCAGAAGCTTACGAAGAGAGCCGAATTGCGAGATTCGAGGCCTTAATCCATTGATATTGTAGGTTACAATCTTCAATTCTTCACTCATGTGTGTGATTTACGAGCATTTGCGAGTGGGAAATTCAGCAAAATATGGATTTTTCCGATGATATTAGAGGTAGCACGATAAGCTGTTGCCGGGCGGGAACTGTGACTGCTAAACGATCCGAGCCGCTCACGAACAATTCGACTTTTAACTCGTGAAATGTTTGTTTATATATAAGTTTAACCAAACTTGAGTTAAACTCGAACAATTCATTCACGTTAATGATCCACGCTAAAACACTTTAAAATTTGGCTCGAAGTGTTCACGGCTTTTATCGAGCATTATATATATACGAACGATTTGATCTTGACATACAAATTGAACATATACGAACAATGTATTTCCTAATATCAATCAGAGTAAGAAGAGTTATGGTGGGGGAGTTGTTTTAGAGGTATACCAAGTGTAAGGATGTGATCAATCAATATCACACCTACACACATTACCTGTGTGTGAGAGAGAATGTGAGAATTAATCACACCCTTCCATTTGGTATACCTCTCAAATCAATCAGAGTTCACACAAACGCATTTGCAGTGATTAAATACAGTCCCTTAAACTCAGAAAACATAAATACTCGAACAATTCTTAACCAAAAATTGGAAAATCAGGTTGTGTCAGCTCTGACACTTGCAAATCAGGTTATGCCTTTTCTGACATGGAAAATCAGGTAAACGTAAGGATCTCTACGTTCAAACGTAGAGATCCTTACGTCCAAACGTAAGGAAATTCAAACCAAATCTCATACAAAAAGGACTCAACACAGATTCCTTACGTTTGAACGTAGAGATCCTTATGTTTAAACGTAGAGAAATTCTTGTCCACATGAATAAATTTTTATTTTTTTTCTGAAACAAACAATCTTCTATAGGATTCATATACGGAAATTTAATGTGATAGCACAGTGTCTATATATAATAAGTAAATAAATGCGCATTATAATGATTGATGGGTGAACATGCGTTATATTTTTATATCTTTTAATGTTTTTTTATAGTTCCGGGCACATACAATTTTTTTTAAAATAAATTTATCTTTTATGTAAAAAAAATTAAATTCGTCCGTTTACTTTTTTTTTTCTTTATACACAATTTTTTTTGTCAGATTACTTAATTGAGATTTTTTCTTTTGTCATTGTTCATTCTTCATGATTATTTCCAAAACTTATCGACTTATATTTTCAAAAAAAAAAAAAAAATGTGGACAAGAATTTCTCTACGTTTAAACGTAAGGAATCCTTACGTTCATACGTTTAAACGTAAGGATTCCTTACGTTCAAACTTAAGGAATCTGTGTTGAATGCATTTTTTATGAGATTTGATTTGAATTTCTTTACGTTTGGACATAAGGATCTCTACGTTTGAACGTAGAGATCCTTACGTTTACATGATTTTCAATATCAGAAAATGCATGACCTGATTTGCAAGTGTCAGGCCTGACACAACCTGATTTTTCAATTTCTGATTCTTAACCCGAGGGCCTCAACGCACGTCACCAATCAAGACGTGTAATGCAATCGGCAAAAGATATACAAAAACATATAAACTTTTATACAAATGTCACTCACCCGACAGTCCAGTATCAATATACATTACACGTATATCTATATCTAACCGTATATTGCGTAAATTCGAATGGCATATTTTTTTTTTTTTTTTTTTTTTGCCTTTTTCTTTTTGACTATACAGACAAATAACCAAAGAATGTACAAAAGAATGATCAAACTGCTTTTTTGAAAGGCTAAAATGAAAATTTTACATCACATGAAGACACCCCCACCCCCAACCCACCCCTCGAGCGTTCGGAGGCATTTTGGCTTTGAAGACGAAGCGCCAAAAGATCTGTTTTTTTTTTTTTTTTTTTTTTTTTTGAAGGATTTACAGTTTCTTGGAAGGTTTTTTTTT
Organism: Gentiana straminea; assembly: GCA_036785695.1. Taxonomy (NCBI): domain Eukaryota; kingdom Viridiplantae; phylum Streptophyta; class Magnoliopsida; order Gentianales; family Gentianaceae; genus Gentiana; species Gentiana straminea. The sequence continues at coordinate 4,137,309 of JAVUPR010000085.1, forward strand.
TTCCTTCGCGGTTGGGGCTTTTATAATCATAAATTCAAGCTTGCGGTTCTTAAGAGCTTGCGGAATTCGGATAAGCTTATCTTCCCGTCTTTGTCTATATCCGCTTCTTCGAGAAGCGGTTCTATGGAGCCCCGTAAGCCCGTTTGCTGCAAGTGATTAAGTAGAACATGTTAGGCAGGCTATTAAGACCAGATATTTGCAATTAAGTTAATCTGAATTAAGATGGTGCTTATCAGTAGAATTTACCATTTTAAGTTCTTCTGGCGAGATGTATCCGTCTTTATCCACATCGAATTTGTCAAACGCAGCTTGTGATCTTTCATGCCATTTTTCTGAATCGTGTTCTTCGAGCTGATGAACATGTACGGTTGCTGCAACGAATTCCGAGAAATCCACGAGCCCATCCGTGTTACTATCGATCTGTGAAAAAACAGAAACAAACACAGAAATCATGAAAACAGATTTATCATAATTAAAAAACGAATACGAAAAACCACGCATTCACAAACTCTGGAGATACAAATTCTACGAAATTATCATCTTCTGCAGCAGTAGATGATCAACTAGTGGGTTTGTATACGATGGTTTGCGTAAAAAACGGTGTATAGATATAGAGAGTTGTGTATGTATAGTTTTTTGAAAAGAACAACCCTAGAAGTAGAGTTTTAATTTTACCGCTTGACAAATTTCGAAGACACGAGAATCCCTCATTTTCCATGGAAGATCTTTGGCAAGGGCCTGCATTTAAAAAGACACGTCAGCAAGATTCGCCAAAATTTTGCCCCGTCAGCCTCCTCCGGCGCCTTAAGAGAACTAAAACTGAAAAAACCCGAATACAAAGGCATAGTACCCGAGAAAACAAACCTGTCTCATTTCATCAAGACTAATGGCGCCGTTTTTATCCACATCGATCGCGTCAAACTGATCGCGTAAATCAGCCAACTCCTCTTCATCAAGTGTGCTAGCTAGTGCCTGTAAAACGATACAACAACCGATTAACAAACAAAAACAAATTTACCCCTCGAGATTGCAATAATCGATGAACGAGAAACATATAAATTACCCGTAACGCAATCTGTTTTAGACCGCTGTATTTCACGAATTGTCTGATGTTGGAAAGGACAGAAATATCAAACGGAATCTCCGATGCCTCGCCTCCTTCCCGAACCCATGGATGTGCTGTATATATCAGATTGCATTAGCAAACACAGAAAGATTGAATTAAATTACATTTCGGTTTTCATTAAGTGATCATTTGTTAAAAATCGAAGTCTGAATATAATAAGTAACTGAATTTGTTAAATGCGGGAAATCAAATTAAAATGTAGTAATCTGAATTTTGAAAGATACGTACATAGGGCTTGCGCAGCAGTAAGTCGAGCACGAGGATCTTTGACCAACAATTTCTTCACGAAATCTTTAGCCGCGTTGCTTATTGTTGGCCATGGTTTACGCCTAAAATCAGGTTTGTTTCTTAGAACCTGAAAATAAATGCAATTAGTACTCAATTCTCATCCCAAAATTCAAGGCGTAAAAAACGGGCTTCAGAATCTGTTAAATTAACTCAGAATGTTTTGGAGGAATGGAATACTTTTCATTAATCAAAGCTAAGCTATAAATAGCCAAATTACAATGCAAGATAATGCTACCAAAAGTGTAGCCTACAAAATAGGAAAGTGGAGATCATGGAATAAACCAACTCTTACATGATCCCATGTACTAACTACTTGACTAGACTTAGTCAAATTCGAAAATAAACATAAGTAAGACTTTATTTAATTAAAATAAATCCAACAAACTCTCCGTTAAACTGAATCTTAGCAAAGTTCAGTTTATGAGTCTTAGTTCCTTCAATCTTCATCTTCAGCCACTTTCATTGATGGGGCACACCCCCAATCTCTTCCTTAATTTTATGAACGACTCCCTCTTCAATGGTTTTGTCATAATATCAGCTAGTTGATCTTCACTTCTACAATGTACCAACTCAATAACTCCATCTTCACACAACTCTCTCAAGAAATGGAACCTTACATCAATGTGTTTGCTTCTTCCATGTAGTACAGGATTCCTGGACAGCTTTATAGTTGAAACATTATCACAATAGATGGTTATAGGACCTTGATGCATCTGTCCTAAACCATTCAGCAGCCTCATTAGCCAAATTGCTTGACATGAGCAACGTGCGTGCCAGCCTACAAATTCAGCCTCAGTTGTTGATAAGGTCACAATTTGCTGCTTTTTAGATCCCCAAGAGACTATGCCTTCATTAATCATGAACACCGCCCCGATGTACTCTTTCTATCATCCATATCACCCGCATAGTCATCGTCGGAAAAACCAATCAGTCTGAGCTTTGGACTGATTGAGTACTTGATTCCATAATCTGTAGTTCCCTTCAAGTATCTGAGTATCCTCTTGACAAAATTCAAGTGTGCTTCTGTTGGATCACTCATGTATCTACTAGCTACACTCACAGCATACATGATGTCTGGCCTTGTAGCTGTGAGGTACAATAAACATCCAACCATCCGTTTATACGATTTGCATCCACCTTCTTTCCTTCTCCAAACTTTTGTGAGTTTAGTTCCAACTTCGGTAGGCGTTATGACAGATTGCAATCCTTCATTTGGAACTTGTTCGAATCTCACAAGTATATTTCCTTTGAGTTATAAAAATACCTTCATCCGATTGCTTGACCTCAATCCCCAAGAAGTAGTGCATCAACCCTAAGTCGTCATCCGAAATGTACTCATCATAGCCTTTTTAAAATCGATATCATAGTTGCATTATTACCGGTGTAGATCAAGTCATCAACATATAAACAAACAATCAACATATCACCATTGCTTCCAGTTTTGACATAGAGAGTAGGTTCATGCGTATGGGCATCTCTCAAAGCGATTTTTAACAAAATAAGAATCAATGCGAGTGTGTACCAAGCACGTGGTGCTTGTTTTAATCCATACAAAGCCTTTTTAAGCTTGCATACCCGATGTTCATGCCCGATTTGATGTAGCCTGGTGGTTGATCAATGTACACTTCCTCTTCTATCTTTCCATTCAAGAAGGCGATTTTACATCAAGCCGATGTACCTTCCATGCTCGTTTTGCAGCCTAGTGACAAGCACCAATCGATGGTATCCAGCCTGGCCACTGGTGCAAAAACCTCGTTGTAGTCAATTCCATACTCTTGTTTGTAGCCTTTAGCTACCAACCTTGCTTTCAGCTTGTCTATCTTCCCATTTTCTTTCAGCTTGGTTTTATACAACCACTTTACCCCAATTGTCTTGTGTCCAGCAGGTAAGTCAGTGAGTTCCCATGTGTCATTCCTCATAATAGATGTTATTTCCTCATCCATTGCTTGCTTCCACTTTGAATCCTTTATTGCCTCTTCAAAAGTGGTGGGATCTCCTTCTGTCATCAGTGCATAGTAAGTTGCTTCTTCTGACAGACCAGTGACCTCATAATCAGTCATCCATGCTGGTCTTTTCTCGGTTCTTTGAGATCCGTCCGCCGAACCTAGGTCCGCCGATCCTTGACCCCGCCGACTCTCACCTTGCCGACTTTCACCTTGCCGATTTTCACCTTGCCGATTTCGACCTTGCCGATTCTCACCTCGTCGATTTTCACCTTGCCGACCCTCGCAGGTTCTTCATCTATCAGATTTTGATTTTGTTGGAACTGAGCATTGTCTGTTTCCCATTCCCAGATGTTTAGTTCATCAAATACCACATCTCTGCTTGTAACAATCCTCTTTGTGACTGGATTGTACAGTTTATAGGCCTTGGACTGATTACTTACACCAAGAAAGATACACTTCTCCCCTTTGTCATTGAGCTTTTTCCTGTTCACAACAGGAATGTGTGCATAGGCAATACATCCAAATATCTTAAAATGACTTACAGTAGGTTTGGTTCCAGACCATGCTTCCTCAGGTGTCATGCCTTTCACAGAAAATGTAGGGCTTCTGTTTAGGATGTGTACACTCCAATTAACAGCTTCAGGCCAAAAGGTTTTTGGCACATTTCCATGCATCAGCATACTTCTAACCATGTTGAGAATGGTTCTGTTTTTCCTTTCTGAAACTCCATTCTGTTGGGGAGTATATGCAGCTGTTAGTTCCCTTTTAATGCCATGATCAACACAGTACTGATCAAACTCATTTGAGCAGTACTCTCCACCTCTGTCAGACCTTAACCTCTTTATGGTCTTCCCTGTTTCATTTTCCACCTGTTGCTTGAAAGCTTTAAATGCACCGAAAGCTTCGACTTTTCTTTCAAAAAGCGATCCATGTCTTTCTAGATAAATCATCGTAAAAGTCATAAAGTACCGGTTCCACCATTTGATGTTGGAGTGATTGGACCACACAAGTCCGAATGAATCGACCTAGCACTTCTTTTGCTCTACTTGCATTTCCTTTAGAAATGGCAACCTATGTTGTTTGCCTAAGTGTACATTCCTCACATACTTGTGCGGGAGTGTCTATTTGGGGCAAACCTTCCACCATGCCTTTCTCGTTGTAGGTCTTTAATCCACCAAAATTCAAGTGTCCATACCCGAAATGCCACAACCAAGATGAATCGTACACTTTGCCATCAAACATGATCAGTACGGGGAGTTATTTGCAAGTGGAAATGACTGCGGCATTCATTTTGATCATCGCAATTGATCCTTTGGTAGGATCATAAATTTCACACACTCCCTTCTTGATGGTGACTTCATAGCCCTTTTCCCGTAATTGTCCAACACTCAACAAACAGTTACACTTCAAATCGTGCACATACAAAACATTAGAAATGGTTTCGTAAATCCATTCTTGGCTCTTATCTTGATGTCTCCCTTGCACTGCAGCCTATCACTCCGCATTTGTCTCCAAAACTTACTTTAGAGTGATGTGTGTCATCTAAACTTGAGAAAGAGGACTTATCTCCACACGTGGTTGCTACATCCAAACATCTACATACCATATGTCTCTGGAGGCTTCATAGGTTGAGTGAACGACCATCGTAGGGTTCTTGTGTCTTCTTTCTCAAAGAAAGTTTGATACCTCTCCCTTGGTTTGTTGCCCTTTGTTTTTGTCACTTGGCGACTTTGTATAGCATTCGATTTGTAATGCCCAAATTTATGGCATCCGTAGCATTCCACCGGGATTTGTCATATCCCTTGTTTCGTGATCGGTATCATCTCCCGATCTTGCATTTTTGGATCCATCTCTCGCCCGAGTTTGAATCCCCGCCACCCTCTGCCGCCTCGCCTCTTCCTCTACCCCTTCCTCTACCCTCGAAATTAGTAGGGGTTGTGGTTTTCAAGGCCCGCTCCTCATGATTATTGCTCCTTGTCATCTTCTCGTTCATGAACCAAAGCAATGATGCTTGTAGTTCATCTAAGTGACGGTGTGTCTATGTCTTTAGATTCCTCATAGAACACACAACATAATCATATTTAGGATCGAGAGATCTCGGGATCTTCTCCACCACAAGTAACATCATCCATCTTCTCACCAAGGAACCTCATTTTGTTACAAATCTCCATGGTTCTTGCACAATAGTTGTGTGACCTCTCCATCCTTCATCTGCAAGGTTTCAAAGTCTCTCCTCAATGCTTGGAGTTGAGACCTTTTCACCCTTGCATTCCCTTGGAATTTCCGTTTCATGGAATCCCAAATGTCTTTGGAGGTTTCTTTGCAAAGAATGGTCTCCAAAACTGCTCTACCTATAGCTTGGAATAGATAGTTCTTAGCCTTCAAGTCCTTAAGTTTCTTGCCTTCCAGTTCAGTTTTCTGTGCCTCAGTAATTGCTCCTGTCAGTACATGGACACCTTGTTCGATGATGGTCCAGAACTCCTTGGATCTTAGGAAATTCTCCATCAACATGCTCCAATGATCATAGTGACCATCAAACTTTGGAATGGCGCACTGACGAAATTTGTTTCGCCATGGAATCTCTTTCAATTTGCAAACTGATTGAGATTATGGCTCCGATACCACTGTTAAATTAACTCAGAATGTTTTGGAGGAATGGAATACTTTTCATTAATCAAAGCTAAGCTATAAATAGCCAAATTACAATGCAAGATAATGCTACCAAAAGTGTAGCCTACAAAATAGGAAAGTGGAGATCATGGAATAAACCAACTCTTACATGATCCCATGTACTAACTACTTGACTAGACTTAGTCAAATTCGAAAATAAACATAAGTAAGACTTTATTTAATTAAAATAAATCCAACAGAATCATCAGCAATTTTTGCTGTCAAGGTTGATTTTGAAGTCTATTTTTAATGCCGTTTTTTCTGTTGAACTTATAGAAATAAGAGCTACGCATTGGTGTGACCAAAAAAAAAAAAAAAAAAAAACACACACACTCACCTCTTTGAATATACCATCTTCGGTTTTGTCCCAAAATGGTCGTCGTCCACATAGAAGAATATACGTTATTACACCGATGCTCCAAGCATCTGATTCAGGCCCGGATCTGCGTTTCAGTACCTCGGGAGCAACATAATATGCACTCCCAACGATGTCCCGAAACTTCTTCCCTACAATTGTTCACATATAAAAGTACATGCATTAGTTCATTTTAACAAATACTCTATTTTACAGACTCAAACACCGCCTTTATGAGTTTTTTTTTATAGAATCTCTATCAAGAGTGAAATGCATCGAAATCTTAACAACACGCAATTTGAATAGAATATCTGTATTTTGTGACGTACATATAGTGCAGAATTCAGAAATTCCGTATTTTACAGAAACAAGCTTGAGAAAAATGACATAAGTAAATATATATATATATATTACCAGGTCTTATGAAGTCTGAAAGACCGAAATCTGTAGCTTTTAGCGGCGAATCCTCCTTTGGTGATTTGAAAAGAAAATTCTACACAAAAAAAGAGCTTAACGGATCAATATCCGATAAATTACAGATAAATAAATCCGTTTCAATGAAGATACATACCTCGGGTTTCAGATCACGGTGTACAAAACCGTGTAAATGACATTCCGCAACAACTTTCAGCATTTGTCTTACTATAACCGCTGCATCTTTCTCCGAATATCGGCTATCTTTTCTGACAAGATGAATTATCGGTTAAGTTTTAGAATCGTATTTTCACGATTACATCCAATCAAAGGATGACATGTGGCCTGATTTTATCCGTTTGATGCCACATGTCGTCTTTTGATTGGATGCAAGAGAAAATCCCCTCGTTAAGAACACTACGCGGGACTATGCATTTCTTTTAAGATGCTTACTTGGCTAAAATTCGGTCGAGTAATTCTCCACCTTCACACAACCTTAAAAAAAAATCAAAATTATACCGTCATTTACTATAAGCATATTTAAAGATGCAATAAATGGAGAAAAACGAATAGTTGGCTCGTGAAAACTTACTCCATGACGATATACACATACAAATCATCCTCGAATGCGTTGTAGAACTGTACGACGTTCTCATGACCGGTGAGAGCTTTTAATATCTTCACTTCTCGTTTAACATCTTCAACGGCAATGGGTTGAACCATCTAATAAGGAAACGATGGAAAAAGAAAAAAAAAAAAACAATTTGTCGACTTATTTCCCAAGTATATATCTAAACATCAAATAACAAACGATACAAAAATACGACTTTTTACACTTAGTCTTAAGGCCCTAAGAAATCGGGGAATTTCTACTGCGAAGAGTAGTTGATGAGAAGTTTCACTTGCATCCAATCAAACCATGACACATGGCATCAAGCACATTACAACCAAAGCTTATAAAAAAAGTAGGTTACCACAAAAACACACTATGATCATGCCACATGCCGTTTTTTCTTGGATGCAAGTGGAACCCCTATTAAGGGCCCCTCTGCAGTAGAATTTTCCGGAAAAATAGACGCTAAAAACACTAGGGAAAAGACATTGTGAACTAAAATATGTCTAAGTAGGACTCTTAGTCACAAACATTGAGCATCACTAAAGAATTCATTAAATCGAAATGAAAGCAAGTCGAACCTCTAACCAACATTACAAGAGATTTTACGCTTAGTTTAGAACTCAATACCGCGTGTATCATCATTATATTCAATTTCTGCAAAAACTTTAGGACTGTAAATTTACATATAGTACAAATTAAGTCGTGGCAATGGTCTCTTATAGAAAAAATCGAACAAAATGTAGGCCTAAGTAGCTAAGCTTTTCCTTATATGCAAGATACTACATTGATTTCCTTTTCAAGATTACAATTTCTGGGCAAGAATTTTTTTGCAATATTTAAGAAATAGGTTTCATTAGTCCCATGAGGATAACTTCAACATACTTGGTATAACTGATCCACACCAACTTTTCAAGAAAACTACCGATTCTAGTCATCGGTGTGGAATTAAAATGAAAATATTTCTTTTTCAAGCTTGCTCATTCTAAAAGGGAAACTTGAAAAAATATGCCTAAAAAGTTCAAGAATCTGTTAAATAAGCTATGTTTTCCATCTTTGTTTTGATAACAAACATTAGCACTGTATGTTTTCGTACCATTTTATCACAGAATCACTAATAGAAAGCTAAGAGTTAGCTACGAAAAAAATCTAGGAGCTCGCTACGAAATAGCTAAAATCTAAGAGATTGCTACAAAAACACTACGATAAAGCTAGGAGCTCGATATCAAATCACTAGGAAAAAGCTTTTGAGCTATCAAAAGAGAACATAGTTTACAGATTTTCATTATTTTTTCATGTTAACCTTCAAAAGCTCAATGGACCAAGATTCAAATTACCAGTTCATAGCAAACTCCAAGAAAGTTTCCAACTTGCTAAATTACCAGATTCAAATTACCAGTACACCAAGTTTCTTTATAGAAAAAAAAAAAAAAAAAAAAAAAAAAAAAACCCAATTGCCCACAAATCTTTCTGCAATCCATATCATAATCCTCACATATGTAATTCAAAAAAAATAAGGTGGATTGAAGAAAGCAGTACCTTATTCTTATCAATTCTCTTAACAGCAACACGATCACCATTACAATTATCTGTTGCAACAAATGTATACCCGAATTGGCCATGACCCAACAATTTCCCAATCGTATACCTTTGATCAAAATCCTTATCATACCCAAAATCAGTTCTTTTCCCACAGGGAATCACACCCCCTTTATTTGTAGAACCATTATTCTTAATTTGGTTATCCTTACACCTCTCTTTTGGTTTAAAATTTAAACCCTCTTTACCATTAGCTGAAGACTTCTGCTTTCCGGTGGTGGTGGCTTTGCTGCTCCGGTGGTTGATGACGGTGGCGATGGGATCACCACCACTGCTTTTTGTTGTTGAAAAACAAACACCCATGTTGTAAAGCAACCTTCTTTATGGTTTCTTTTTATTGTGATTCTTGAGAAAAAGGGGTTGAAAAATGTCAAGATATGTCAAATGGGGATAGGTTGATTGATGATTAAGAAATAGATATTTTGAGAAAATGATGATTAAGAAATTAGGATATAAATAGGTTGATTGATGATTAAAGAATTATATGTTTCAATGATGGAGGATGTGTAAAGAAATGTCAAATGATCATTTTGTTATTGAAGAGAAGAAAAGGAAAGTTAGGAGCAAGGTGCAAGAAGATGGGAAGAAGGTGGGAGTGGGGTGGGGGTATTGGGGATAGGGGTGGGGGTGGGGTGGAGATGGTCAAAGGAGGCTATTTGGAAGAAGGTGAAAGGAGGGAGGAGAGAGAATGAGTTTTTCTATGAGTATAGTTGTAATTCATTTCAGATACTATTTGTGACAGATGTTCATGCTGACTAAAATAGGAGAAATGATACACATTTGAATGGAGCTTTTTTTAAAGTCGATTCTTGAGTTAAGAATCGACATTTGTTTCTTTGAATCAATCTTCGGAAAGTTCGATTCTATGCGGTGTATATATAACGTGGTGTAACGGTAGAATCATTAGGCTAAAAATGAAGACGACTTAATAAAAGTTTGACTCACGACCCAAAGAGCTCTTAGGTCTTGTTTGGTTTCGGATTGGTTGGATCAAACCCAATATTTTCACTTCATTATCTTATTTTATTAATTTTATTATTTTATTATAAATTTTTTTCATCAATCATTCAATATCAATAAATAAATAAATATTAATATATTCAAAAATGCTAGTGTGATAACAAAATGATTTGACGTAATTTTACACCATTGATTAGAGTGTTATTCATAACAATCAAAATGTCTTACATCATGATCAATAATATAAAATGTGTTATACAGTATTAGTTGCCTTGAATTCTGATCATTTTGTGTTGACATTATTGGGGCTTGCCGCTGAGGGTTTAGAACCATTGTATGTGGTAATTTTATTTTGACAATTGTTTTTGTATAAATTTCATTTTTGATTTATTAATTATGTATCACTCTCACTTATATTATTGAGAAATCTAAAAGGTTAAATTAGTAAAATACAAATTTAACATTATTGTTTGTTTCTCTCACAATGGCCTATTATAAAGACCATTTAGGAGTTTGGGATAAAAGCCAAAATTTCAGGTTTGTTAGGGCACTTGCACCAGCTATCCTATTTTACATTACCAAAATAATATAAAATAATACATATTTCTATTATACAACATCTCAATTCAAAATACTCAACACCAAGATTTCTATCCATATATCTATAACATTAAAATATTTATTTTAGATATGTAACACCTAATTGAATATCTACTACAAGTGTGTTTTAGGTGTTTATATCTAAAATAAAATAGAAAACAAAAAAAAAAACCGGTCAAAATAATAGATGAAATTTATCACTAAAATAGAAATAAAAAGGTGAATAGTGTTGTTCTATATATAACAACACTATTCACCTTTCTATTTCTATTTTAGGTATAAATTTCATCTGTAGATAGGCCGTATTTTACCCGCTTTTCACCTTTCCATTTCTATTTTAGATATAGAACACCTGCTACAAGTGCCCTTAGAAGTGTTACTCCAAAAGAGTAATTCACGTTTTATTTGTGTCCTTTTTATATTTATGGATAAAGCCATTGCCATTTTTTTAATCAGCAACTTAGTTTATATCCTTTTTGTCTGAAATCTCTTTACCAAATATTTTATTGAAATTAAACCAGTTGTTGGTTTATTACTCATTTTTTATATTTTATTTCTAGGTATCCGGTTTATTCTTTTCATGAAATTTTATAACCAAAAATCATGGATTAACATATTTCGTTAATCCCGATTCGTACCAAGTGAACGAATACGATCATTAACATTTTTTCATTCATCAATTTTTTATTATAACAGGATCCGTGCACCCTGTTTCGTATATAGTGCATGTTTCGTGATACGGCATTTATATAATTATTGTAATATAAAATCTTATATAATTGTAATTACTTGAAGGTAATTATGTTATAACTTGATCTACAAGCCAAAGACAGCAAATTAAGGATGAAAGGTGAATTGTACGTTTCTTGCAAGAAAGAGTCACGCGTTGTTGTTACAGTTTGCTTTTTCATTTGTCATCAATTTTTTATTCTATTTTTTCATTTGTCATCAATTTTGTTTTGGGGATCGTGGGAAAAATCTATTTTTAATTATAAAATTAATGAATAGAATATGTTTATTTTTTTAGTTGACATAAAAAATTTCAGACGGATAAAAATATCTTTTATATAAATTCGCTGGGTTTGGTACGCGCTGCCTACCTGCTTGGCTTCATCTTTTTTTTTTTTTTCAAACAACCGTAACATTTGATTTATAACTCCGATCATCGAAATTTTTTCACCAAAATTCATTCTTTTTTATTGCTCTTAAATTTGAGCCCTCATACGAAACCCTTCCGACGTAAATTTTGAAAGCCGAAAAAATATTTGGATTAACCGGAACGTTTTTCTTATAAACGACCGTAACTTTTGAATTAGAACACCGATCATCAAAATTGTTTCATCAAAGTTCATATTTTTTTTATCTTCATTTTAAGACCGCATTTGATAACCTTTCGACGTAGTATTTGAAAGCCGAATTTTATCGCAGCGTTTACAGTAACACAGTAACACCAACCTTGTTTATCATCAAATAAAAGCTCAAAAGCATCATAGATGCATCATTAAATCAACCCTTGTTGCCAACAAATGTGATTTTTAATAAGGATAGGTATATACATATGGAATACACACTAAGGTATACAAAAACCACCAGAATTGTCTATCACAAAAAAAATGCCCTAACATCCTGGGCCAAAAAGCCAAAAAACATTCAAAATCAACTTCTGATACTGAATTCAATTGCAGGATTTTGACAGCCCACCTTAGAATGATATTGAATTCAAGCTTACTCTTCAAATTTTGGCATATTCAACATAGGGTAACTTGAGACACCAGATCCCGTTAGTGGAATATTCTTTGACTAATCCTCTGACTAATCCAATCTCACATGTATATATGTGTGTATATACATATATATGTGTGTATATATATATATTATATGTAACACCTTAAATTTTAGAATTAGCCGTGTCGCCGTGTCCGTGTCGTGTCGTGCGGCGTGTCCGTGTCCGTGTCCGTGCAACATAGTAAATGTGAATAAGGGTTAGAACATGATGAAGTAGCATTTCAGAGTTAAACATTGAACACAGTAACATGGTAACACGGTAACACAGTAACAAAGTAACACCTTATCATCACAGTAACACACCCAATTCTGTTTTCCTCTTCAACTTCTCAAAACACTACTAATAACCACAGAAAACAAATATACATTGCATTTCTTTCCATTAATTACTGAAATATCATCATTAGTATGCTTCCCAATGTAAGAGAGGGGGTTTGAAGCACACTAATGACTGAAATATCATCACAACCGATTCTTTTTTGGAAAAAAAAAACATTGCAACATTGCAACTTTCTGTATATTTGAACAAAGTAGAAGAAGGCAACAACATAAAGTCAATAATAGTATGTGAAGATTTCAAAGAAGTCACTAAATAATAAGAATAAACCCACAACATATCTTAATAAGCTCAACATATTACAATGATATCAAATTTTCTACTTCATACACTCAGTGTTCAACCCATTTTTCAGCCCTGAAACACTTGGTTTTATGCTCCAAAATCTGATTTTCAGCCTTATTCTTGGCATATATATGGCTGAAAATCTCACAACACATAGTGATATTAACAGTAACACAGTAACACCTTTAAAACTAGTGTATTAGAAAGCTTAATGATATGAACCAAGTGAAAAACACACTTACGGCTCTTTGACTAGTGACTAAGAAACTACAATACAAGTCCACTTTTGTTTTCATGTGAAGAACACTACACTAGCGTGCGGAGCCAAAAGATTCATAGTAGTAATTTCAAACTCATTTGATCAATATGTCGAACACAAAAGAAACAATAGAATGAAGCACAAATTCCAATAAACGAACACAAAACATCAAGCATAAATTAATAAGCATATGCCACATGACCAGCCAAGATCAAACTCAAAATCAATCAACATTCAGCCTAAAACTTTACAATTGTATCAAACATTTCAGCCTCTTGCTTGATTAGTTCGTCAGGAAATAAAGGACTCAAAATCCTCTGGTTTCAATGGTTCAAAGGTTTTCGGGTGCAGGGGAGGAAGTGGTTTAACCGGAAGATCAGCAATTTACCTGGATAAATTGTACATTACAAGGTCAAAGCAACGAAACATATGAAATAAGCCGTAAATGGAATTATGGAATTACTTGAGATCATAAAGCATGAACATATCCTTTAAAACCATGGTAACAACAACAAGATCCCAATATTCTGTAATGTCTTGCTACATGCCTTCATCACACTCATACAAGAAAAGACCATGTAAAACAATGATTTTCGAAACCTACTAAACATGGTTATTTAGGTGCAAAACCAAACTGCCTTTGGTGTAAATCACGCGATGAATATAGAGCTGATAGAAAATCATGCGATGAATAGAGAAAAACCTCGGATCAATCTCATATTCGGAAACTTCATGATTAGAAAATGAGATAAGAAGCTGAAAACAAGAAGCTCATACCTGCTCCCAAGTAGAAGCAAAGTTGTAACCCTTAGAAACAGCTCAAGACTTTGGAACACCGACGCCGGCTTCGAATGCTTCGTCGGAATGATTCGATTGCTTCATCGGAACGATCCAATTGTTTCATAACAATCTCCATGTCTTTGAGTGCACTATCGACTCGAACACCTGAATTAATGGCAACCCAAAAAAGTGAAACAGCTTTTGATGGATCTTTGTCTACCATCTGGTTAACAATCGCCATGTCTTTGAGTGCCACATGACCGACCAAGATCAAACTCAGAACCTGCACTGACATTAGATATAGTGGAAGCGTCCATGGAGTAATTCTTGGTAGTAGGCCCGTCATCACCACTGTAATTCACAGGGAGTAAAACCAACAATCCAACAACAGAGGAAAACAGAAAGAAGTTGATCCTGGAAAGAAAAAAGAAAGACAACAGGTGCGGTGCTGTGCTGCAGAGATCAATAATAATCAATTCATCCGGGGCGGGGAGAAAAGAAATTGAAATAAAGTTGCGAGATACTGACCCGAATTTGAAGAGCCTGATGAAGACAAGAACATCGAGACCACACTGCTGGAGAATCTCGTCCTCGGTAACATTAATAGCGCGATGTAACCATTCCAAGGCAGGAAGAAGCCGCCGGTGGGTGAAATGAATAGGATGCTGGAGATAGAGCCGGTGTGCATAGTAAATCGGAGCAAAAGAGGGTGCCGAGACATTTGTATTAGTAGGGAGAAGAGTTATAGTGAGGGAGTTATTTTAGAGGTATACCAAGTGTAAGGATGTGATCAATCCATGTTACACCTACACATATTTACTGTGTGTGAGAGAGTGTGTGAGAATTAATCACAGTCATCCACTTGGTTGATGATACGGAACCTGACACGGTCCCATTATCCCCGGTCAACTCGTCGGAAGACATAGATCAAACTCTTTCCCTGTACATGACCGCGCTACGTCGCCAACTACTTGGCAATCCCGCCAGCATCTTCAGCATAAGGGGGACGCCCCGCAGCACGGCGGGCCCATTTATATGAGAAACTCCACCGGTTGATGGAAAGTTCATAAGCTTAGATAGAATGCGGGGTCAATCGCCATCCGTCGAGCATCGACACCGCCAGCACGAAAGTAGTCTTTAGCTTTATCCTTTCCCTATAAATACCCCCACTATGACATTAATGAAGATATAGAACAACTTTTGCGCATTTATTTCCATGAAGATCGTTGCATCTCTCTCTCTCTCGTTTATTGCTTTCATATCACCACCGTGAGTCCGCCACCAACCTCGATAAACTCCACCGTCCGACGGCGATAACCTCATTGATCAGAACACCACGAAGAGGCCGGATATCCCACATCCAGGCTTGCCATCCTAACTACCTGACGGAAACGGACCCGTCATTGGTATACCTCACAAATCAGTCCCCCACCATAACTTTTCTCGTTAGTAGGGGTAGTTTAGTCCGAACGAAATTATTTGTCATTAAATCAACAAAAAAAAATACAAACTTGATTAAAATTTATATACAAGGGGGAAAGTGGACAAAAACCTAATTTTCTGTTTTGTTTATATATATTTCAACTCTAAATATATAATATTTCACTTCCATCTCACAATCACAAACCACCCATGCTTCATTTCCTTCTTCCCCTGCTTTCACCTATATAATCCATTCAATACGTTTAATTAATCCATCTCACAATCACAAACCCATCACAAGAAGGCCCCGAATCGAACCCCGACAGTCTTGTTTCCGTCTCCACAAAGATCGAGTCTACTACGTCTCAGAGTCTCTAGTCAAACGAGCTACTAATATTAACCGCAAGAATCTTGTTGCACTCGGTACCCAAATTGGGAGATTCACACAAGGTGGGAAATTTAAGTTGTCGATACAGAGTTTGAATTTGTTGGCAGCGAATGCGAAGCATAAGGTTTGGTTGAAGCCCACATCAGAAATGAGTTTTCTTTATGAATTTTCTTTAGGTTCTTTTTTTTCTTTTTTAGCAGCTTCTTTCTTAATCTCATTTGCTTTCTTTGTGTCTTTTTTTACCTGATTGGATGAATCTGTGCATTTTGATTTTGATTTCGATTCTGAATCCAAGACATTCTTGAAGATGGTTGTAGCAATTGTATGTTTGTTCTAAATCTGCTGTATTATTCGGAGTAATCGTGACGTTATTACCGTATTTCCTGGTGAATAGGTGCACCTCAAATTTTAATAGGTTTGATGATCAACTTTAGTTTACTAGTGGCAACCATGTTTTGGGAGGATGACTATGTTCTTTTGGATTGAGGAGTTGGTGCTTGATATTATGTCATATATGCTTTCGTTCGTTCAAAGTCGATCGTTCCATGTATTATTTATTGTTCTTTGCTACTACCAATACTAATATTGCTGTTATTTGAATCCTTTTTAGTGTCCTTGGTTTCTATTACTGTAAGGAACAAAGACTTGTTTAAATGTGGATGCCTATAGTGTTGCAACACGTAGCCTCATTTTGTGCATTAGATTTCCAGCCAGTTTGGTAAAGATGTTCCCATTGATGATGAAATGGCAGAATTTCGTAATCTATCTAGATTACTTAAAACTCATATGGATGTTCTTACATACATGAAAAAAGAGAGACAAGAATGAATTTTCGCCGGAGACTATGTTATACACAGGTAAAAGATAGCATACACAAACCATATTTAAGTTTATCTAATATGAAGTGACATTGATGTCACTGCAGATGTCACTGCATACATTAGACAACTAATGAAGTGACATTGATGTCACTATAGATGTCAATACATACATTAGACAATTAATGAAATGACATTGATGTCACTACATAAATCGATACAATAAGACGTCACTGAATAAATCGATACAATAATACGTCACTGCATACACTGATACAATAAGGTGTCTCTGCATCGTGGTGTCTCTGCATCGTGGTGTCACTTCATTAAGGCGTCTCTGCATCGCGGGTGGTCACTACGTCGCTGTATCACTTCATCGAGGTGTCTCTGCAATGCGGCGTCTCTGCATCACAGTGTCTCTGCATTGGGGGTGGTCACTGCATCGCGGTGTCACTTCATTGCGGTGTCTCTGCATCACGGTGTCGCTTCATCGCGATGTCTCTAGATCACGGTGTCACTTCATCGCGGTGTCTGCATCGCGATGGTCATCGCATCGGGCGTCGCGGTGGTTAATGCATCAGGATGGTCATTGCATCAAGGTGGTCAATGCATCGGGGTGGTCATTGCGTCGCGGTGGTCATTGAATCGCGGTGGTCAATGTATCGGGGGTGGTCATTGTATCGCGATGGTCAATACATCGGTTAAAAAAAAAACCTGAACAGTGCCTGGAAAAAAAAGAAAAAAAAACCTGAACAGCGCCTGAAAAAAAAAACAAACAAACAGCAACATCGTTTGTTTCATCTCATAATAATAAAAAAAATATTAAAAAAAGAATACAACAACAACACCACATCTGATCCAGGTACGCCTCTTCTCCCCTTTTTTTTTTAATTTTTTTTAATTTTTTTCTTCATTAAGGGTATTTGAGTCTATCTATCTAATTTGTGTCCTTATAAGTCCAACAGATTCCTTTTTGTCCTTATAAGTCCAATAAGTCCGTTTTGTGTACTTTTGGGTCTTTGGCCCTATATAATATGCAAAATTGGGAAGAAAATCTTACTAAGTGTATCCGTATTCTATATTTTCGTAAAATCATGTATTTGCGTATCTCGTATCTATGTAGTATTATGGTATCTGTATACGTGCATCCTAGTTATTGACACGTGACTCATTACATGTACAGTGTTTTACTAATGCGAGTATGACCATTTATTCTTAAGACTCATTAGAGGGTTCGGAATACATGACTAGACTATGGTTAAAATATAGCTCAGGTTTCATGATATATAGTATAAATAAATGATCTGAGACGTTCAGCAGATCACAACTTTTAGAACCGAGTAGCTCGCAAGCTAATCAAATGGTATTTAATACTACATTTGTATCATATTATAAGTTATTTTTGGTGTTTTCATACAAATTAAGAAAGTGGTTGAATGTCATAAATTCTACGGTTTGATATCTAAAATGTCCATTGACTATCATTAATGCGATAGTTGTTGAATAATAAAAAGTTGTTAGATTGATAATGAATTATGGGTAAGATGGAGAAAAAAGTATTAAATGTTGCATTGATGTAACGCCCCCAGACCCCGAGCCTAAATAAATCATAAATGGTCCGGTCAACTGCTCGCCGTCCTCGCTTGATCTAAAAGGGCTAACCCGAGTTGACAAGACCTTTATGTCTCACACTTATACGGGGGTGAGAATATTCCTACTACTTTATTGATGTGAGACTTTACATTCTCCCCCCTTATAAGGGATAAAGGTTCTCGCCAGGACGGCCAAGACTTCTCCCAATGGACTTCTCTCAGTTTCGTCCTTACCATAAGATTCTAAAGGTGGCCCACACCGCCTCTCACGGTGTGGCACTTAGGTCCGTATGGTAGTCGGCTCTGAATACCATTCTGTAACGCCCTCAGACCCCGGGTTTGGTTGCGCTAAATAAGTCATAAATTGTCCGGTCAACTGCTTAGACGCCGTTTTTGCTTGATTTACAAGGACTAACCTGAGTTGACAAGACATTTATGTCTCACACTTATATGGGGGTGAGCATTCTACTACTTTACCGATATGAGACTTTACAATATGAATATAGAATTACTTTTGTGGATAAATTTAAAGAGGTATAATGACTTATAATATGGGACGAAGGTAGTAGTAAATAGTTACATACAATTAGTCGAGTCGAGTTGTGAAACGAACTGATCAAGTCAAGCTTGTCACGTCTAATAGAATCTAAATACAGTTTAAGAAGATAATCGAGCTCACAAGTCGAGTCATGATTTTTTCTTCCGAAGTACATGTCATGTGCATATAGGGTTACGTGGCAACCATTTTATATGGATGTTGAGTATCCAAAACTTGGGACCTCGATCCTCTGCCGTAGGTCGAGCATAGCAGACGCTGTTGTGACTCGAAACGACACCGTTTCGATCTGAGCTTAAAAATAAAAATAAAAAAAACATCGACACGCCGTCGTTTTTGCCCGAAACGACGTCGTTTCGGGTTTACAGCACAGACATAGCAGAGAGGATACGGCAGAGGATCCCAACCCCAAAACTTGTTGGTACCTCTCAAATAAAATTAAAAAAATAAATTATTTTGGTGTATATTTTGTTCGTATGTTAACTTATCTTTTCAGTCGACCTAACTTGGGTTTGGCCGACATGCCTTTCACTCTTATATATATATTTTAAGTAAATAATTTTATAGAATTTGACAATTTGTATTCTTCACCGGTACCCAAAAGAAAGAAAAAAAAGTGTTTACGATATATATCTAGATTGTTTGCATATATAATTTGTTGCATCTAGGGCCGGCCCTCGTTTTCATTGGGTTTAATACCAGATCCCCGAATTGGTTCTTTTAGTTGAAATTGTTTTTTTTTAAAACATATTTATTGTTAGATATTTTTTCATTAATAAATATTTTGGTTATCGTTTGCATACGAGTTGCCGTACAAATTAATGTTATCGCAACCTAAATCAATGCATGCATCAGTTCATGAAGGGATATGCATTTTCAGATACATGCATTTTCGAACTGATATGTACTTACCCTTTCGTGGAACGGTTGCATGCTTTTATACGGTGAACAGTGACAACCCTACCATTTCGTGTAAGGAGTACCTCCATTCGTTTATAGGGTACTTGCAACCTATAAAAGACATAAGTATGCAGACGAAAATTCATAAGTTTGACAACATCATCAGAAAAACTTTGAGTATCCTCGGGTTTGATTCAAACAAGTCACTGTAGATATATATAATAAGTTTGTTTTATTTATTTTGTGTGCTTTTTTTTATATATAATATAGATAAAACAAAAAAAAATTGTTTGTATATATATTTTTTTGGGTCAAGTAAATATTTTTATCGGGACCTTTATCAATTGGAGTAAAAAAAATTGGGCCTTTAGGAAAGAAATAATTTAACATATTATATTAGGTTGGATCGGATTGAATCTACACGAAATATTTTTTGTCTTTTTACGAAAAATATTTTTTGTATATTTTTTTACTATATCTAAAATAGAAATAAAGAAAACCTGGTCGCGGATAAATTTATACCTAAAAATATTTAGGTATGGTGAATAGTGTTGTTTATATATAGAACAACACTATTCACCATACCTAAATATTTTTAGGTATATCCATCTCTTGTAGATATATTTGTCTAAACCCTAAGCGCACTTGTAGTAGATGTTCTTTTAGGTGTTTTATATCTAAAATAAATATTTTAATGTTATAGATAAATGGATAGAAATCCGGCCCTGGTTGCATCACACATACTAGTTTATTAATAATCACATATTTCATTTTCATTGTTTGTTTAAATATTCAATATTTATATAAAATATATGATGCAAGTTTTCGGAAAAAATAAACATTTTATTTGACGAGCGGTTGAAGATTGCTTCCCCCTATACGGGTAAAACCGGGCGGGGAGGATTGTGATGGACACAGACCGCATTTGTCCGCTTTGCTTCATGAATCCCTTAAATTAGGCAACCTACTTTTGTACACTTAATAATGCTGTAAGACCCTGGGTCAGGAGGTATGCTCGATCATATCATTGTCGAGAGTACAAAAGTATATTATGTCACTTGTTATGATAAGTGGTTGTGTCTGTAACAATTTATCTCTCCTAAACAATGAAAATTATTTTTCTTGAAAAAAAAAGTAAAAAATAACAATGAAAATTACTCAAATACCAATATCCATAATCTACAACGAAATCACGATTTATTTCACCATTTTTTTTTCCCTCTTCGATGTTTTAATATCGAATTTGAAACACTTACGTTGCATTTTCGAAATCTCATAATTTCATTATTTTGCTTTATCACCTTAAGAAATCTTAGTACCGGGTCGACAATTGTTGAGTTGAGCTTGAGCCTAAGTTATTTTGAGTAGTAAACAAACCGAGTTTGCTCTTGCCTTTTATTACTTGATCGAGTTTGAGTTGAGTTTTGAGTCTAAGTTTTTTAGTCAATTCGAGCTCGAACCTTATCGAGCATCAAGTTGACTCAGTTCGATTACATCCCAGCGCGTAATACTTAGAGGATGCTTTGGACTATACCCCAAGGCTCTCTGGCTTTGACATACGGTTACTTTTCATACATCGACTTACCATTTGTATGTTGGCCTTACATACCCTAGTTATGAAGTAAATCTCCGCCATTTACACCATGACTGAAATCATGTGGCATATTCCGTTTCATGTTCTAAACTATTGCTTTTTTAGAGGTGAAGTTTGGCCAAAATCTCTTTTAAATGTCGCATCAGAGGCCGGAGGGGTAAGAATATAATCTACATTGATTGCATAATTTGATACATAACATATACTAGTTTATTAAAAATCACACATAGTATGTTAAAATGCTTTAAAATTTAATGCGCAAAATGAAAATGTAAGCTTTAAACCATTCCAAACCGCAAATCAAACTGTTGATTAATCCGTGATCTAAATCGGTTTGAACATCTGCAAACCGATAGTTAAGTGAAACCAGGCACATTTCCAAATATGATTGTGGTGATTTTTTCGTTTATTGAATACTTTATAAAATATTATTAAATATCTAATGCGATGCGAATTATAACATAAATAGAAATATATAAACGAGAACAGCGGACATGCACAACATGACGTGTCAATGAATTCCGTGTATTACGGAAACTAATATGCGTAGGCCCACAACGACGCGCGTCATCAGATTGTGTTCATTGTTATGACCGTAACCTTATCTGGTATCAAAAGTTTAAGCAAGAATCTCCTCAAGAGGCTTCCCTTCAATTTTAGCCTTTTCAACATTTTTCAACTCCTCTTTTGCTTGCTTCTTCAACCTTGCAAGTTCAAGATCTTTGCTCATCTTCCTCCGGTACATCTCAGCGAACGTAATCGGCTCGTCGAGAACCGGCTTCTCGCCATCTCTTATCGCCAACGGGTATACTGTTGCCTCCGGCGCCGGATTCTGAAATGTCGCAATGGATAGCCTACTGTAGTTTGAGTTCACTACAGCTTGGTGGTCAGCATTCTTGAACCTCCCATTGCTTAAGTACTATAAAAAAAAATGATAATTCCACTTTGATTTAATATTAGAGTTATCTGATGTGATACATCCACAATCTATCTTCATAACATGTATCATGACCGTAGATACGACAACGGGACATGTACCCAACAACCGCTAATGTGTCAGTGGGACCCGTTTCCCACTTACTCGAAGATAAAAAACTAATCAAAGAGTAAATGGAACACAAGTCTGACCGTCACGTCAGCTCTTGTAGTATATGTTACGTGGATATGTCGTGGACTTATCATTCCCGGATATAAAAAATGAAGTGTAAATAGAAACGATCATACATGTCCATGGTCACCGAGGTTAACAACAAAAGCACCATCAACAGGCTGAACAGTGATCCAGCTTTTTCCGCCGTCTCTGGTGGCCTGAAGCCCCCCGACCTGGTCTTGTAACAAAAGCGTTATGGTGCCAGGATCGGTGTGCCGTTTCAATCCCAGTGTCAGGTCTGGTTGTGGACATTTCGGATAGTAATTCACAACTATTTTCTGATCCATATCCACACATGCCTTTGTCAGTGCCTCTTTCTCTAATCCCATTGATTCTGACAGAACTTCAAGCAGTTTGCATGCAAGATTCATTAGTTGTTCACTGTATTTTTCTACAACGGATTTCCATCCTTCGGGTTTATCTGGCCATCTTGAGTAGTCTCTTGAATTTATTGGATAGGAAAAGTATGTCACAATTTCTCTCCAATCTTGCACCGCCTCTCCCTGCGTAAAACGGTGTCGTTTTGTAGATATTTATAAAACTGAATAATATTACATCCACTATGACTGAGGCACAATTTCCGCATGGTGTATTTTAGCGATCACACAATAGACCCTTTCATATTTGCATTTTAAAAATATTAAAATCTATAAAATAAAGATTTACCTTTTTTTTTTTTTTTTTTTTTTTTGGAATCCACTAAAGATTTACTATTACTGTAAAATTCCACTTCAGGTGCAATTTTGAAAACTACTTTTCTTCGTTATAAATAGATGCGGTCCTCAACAATTATATAAAGTTAAAAGTAGATATGATTTATTCCCAAATTTGTACGACGTGGATGCAAAAAAAAAAAAAAAAGATTTTATTTTATTTCAGTTTTCTGTTAAAATACTGAACCGGAACGTATTTTATGTTTGATTAAATTCGGTACCTTACGAAAATGGATCGGTTTCTGTTTTAGATTTTGAATAACCGAAATTATCAGTTGTTACGGCCATTAATTGGATCAAACTGAAGCGTGTACATCCGTATCGATGTATTAAGTCATGCATCATATTGTTTCATTACTGTTATGTCACAAATTTTTTTTTGAAGGTTTATGTCACAATATTATGTTATGTATGATGCAAGTTGATAGAAATCAAATGATACAACACAGTACAGAAACAATAAGCACGATATAATCCCTGCATATATCTATATTTGAACCAGAAACATCCAAAAGGGAGCTATGATGCACGGATACTTTTATTTGATGACGTGTCTCGTATACGGTATGTATCGGACACCGATAGACTTCGGATACTTAGAATACACATCTAAGAACGATTTTACAATTTTCAAAAGTTGGACACATCATTTTTATACGCATATTAATAACACATATTGAATGGAAAGTAGTCTAACAGATACAATACTATTGTACAAAACATGGAGGGAACTGACCCTATTTTTATGTAAAATTTACACAAATGCCACTCATACATGTATCTTATATTTTTCAAAGCCACGCACTCACGTATCTTATATATATGTGTATCTTTATTCGGGCAACCTAGGTACCAACCAATGTTGCACGGATATATACGAATACGTGGCGAGATACGCGAGTGCATGATTTTTGATAAATGACAAATTTTAATATTGTTAATAACCACAAAACTAAAATTTGATATTAATGGTTATGGGTACGAAAGACAAATATGTAAATATTACAAATGTAACGATCGATTCTACCTCATCATTAATTTTAGACGACTTTTCGTTCATTATCGGACAACATTTACTCAATTTTCAATATTGTTTCTCATTTGACATATTAAAGCTATTAATATGCATTAATGATCTCATATTATGTTAGTCTTGGATCACAAACAAGATCACAATGTTAGCATTTTAATCCAATGTGAAAATTTTAAAATAGCACTTATTTTCTAAATACTTAATTTTTCTAGATTTATATTAATCTGGGATCACCAAGTCAGATATATATGGTTTCGGGCCAAGATAATATTTGCGTATCCAACTTTTAAAAATTACAAATTCACTCTTATGCGTGTGTCGTAAGTGTCCCGGTACATGTATCGATGTCGGATCCGTTACCATGCATCAGTATCCGTGTGCATCATAGGTACCAAATGATATGTATCGTATAACAAGAAAAGAAATATAATTTACCTGCAAATGGCTGGAAACAATGAATCCACCTTTCTTACCACCGGACATATCAAACCGGAGCTTTTCCTCCGGCGGCAAATCGAAGAACTCTCGAGCAAATCTCGTCATTTCGTTAACAACATCAAAATCAACCCCATGATCAACAACCTGAAAAACCCCCCAATCTTCACATGCTTCCACAATTTTCTCACAGATTCCCTTTCTTTCATCCCCATCTTCCAAACCCTTTAAAGAAATCACAGGGATCTCATTGCTGAATTGATTATACGCGATTTTGGGACGTTCGTCTTCGTCCCGAATGAAGGTTTGTTGCAGTGTTTTCTCCTCAGAAAGTGCTGTTAATGTTGAAGGTGGCGGTGGAGCCATTGATTTTTTTTTCTTCTGTTTTTGTCTGTGAGAAAGAGATTCTGTTACAGGATATAAGTGATGAGTTTTGTAATTCTGTTATGAAATTTGTGGTTTGTTATATAAAGCTGACGGTATGCCTACTGGCTAGGACCGGTAGGTACGTACACAGCGGGTGGTTGATACCATGTTTAAAAGATTGTGTAGATGTTTCGTTTTACTCCCTCCATCCCAAAATATAAATGGTATCAGGGTTTCCGTCCCATAATTTCGTCACATAATATAAGGCAAACTAGAGTTTTCAGATAGATTAAGAAAAATGATTTAATGTAATTAGTGCACGGCTAAAATGATATCAGGGTTTCCGTCCCATAATTTTGTCCCATAATATAAGGCAAACTAGAGTTTTCCGATATATTAAGAAAAATGATTTAATGAAATTAGTGCACGGCTAAAATGATTAATACACCCTTTAACTATAACAAATGAAATACTTGTAAAGCAATTAAATATATTAAATGAAAGATATTATTATTCATATTTATTAAAATGATTTAATGAAATTAGTGCACGCGCCCGAACACAATAGGTGTGATTGTCTTATCCGGACTTTTGGTTAAGAGAACCTAATGGGGCATTTATAAATATGATTAATACATCAAATCAATGGATGATCATATTTATGGATATATCTTTAACTATAACAAATGAAATACTTATTTGTTAAAAATCGCGCGATTAAAAGTGGAGTTGTATGAATTAATTGATGGATGGGGGTTAATGGTTAACGGTAACTTCCGCGTTCTCGTTATGAATTAGGGGTATGTGGAGGGAAAATGGTAATAAATACTATCGGAGACGATCACGGGATTATGGTGGCATAAAAGAATATAATTTGTACATAGAATTTCCCCGACGCGCTCCTAATATAGCATAGCTATTCTCGGACGTCGAATCCTAATAATATTAATTTAGTTCTCGTTGGACTTTATTAAAACGATATGTGAATTAATTGTTTAGTGGACTATTAAATTAGTTGGGCTAAATAATTAAATATGTGGAAAAGACATTTTTCATAATCTTGGCCCAAAATTGTACGCACAATTGGGGCGGACGCAGAATCTCGGGTAAGGGGAGCAATTTTTTTTTAAAGGGAAATAAAAAAAGTCAAGGAGGAGCAAACTATATGCATAGTACATATGTTATTGTATTTTTTGGATCAAGGGAGAGCAGTTGTCCCCCTTGGTTGTATGTAGTTCCGCCATTGCACACAAAGTGTACGATTGCACGTACACACAAATGATCTAATCCGTACAATAATTATAATTAACAAAGAAAATAGGAACGAAAAGTTATCATTTGTAATGAAATGATATATATTATGAGACGGAAAAGTATTTGTACATAGAATTTGTCCGCATAAAGTGTACAATAAATGATCTACACGGTACAATAATTATAATAGATAATGCAATATCACACTAAATTAAGCACACTACTTACGTGGCAAAATCATGTGGATTTTATTTATACGTAGGCCCAATTAAGTAGTGTGTTTAATTTAGTGTAATTTACTAGTGTGATTTTACATTATTCAATTATAATTAACAAAGAAAATAGAACGAAAAGTTATCAACCCTTGAATTAAGTTTATGTGACTTTTTGTGTGGATAAAGTGTCTAAATCACTCGCCTAGTAAAAAATCTATAATGATTTATATTTTTGGACGGAGGGAGTATAATTTTATCACCATTGATTACGAGACCACATTTATATGCTAAATTTTGTGTAATTGTAGTGTTCGAAACAATTTTATTATGCCAAATAAATCCACCTTAATTTTTCTTTTTAAGGGGGAGTGTTGGAGAAATTGAGGGAAAAAGATAAAATGATTTTTTAATCATTTTTTACCACTTAATTAGCCGGTTTCGATTACACACTTGTATAATTTATCAAGAGTTTATGATGACTTTGAAATTTACGTGTGACGTAGCTGAAGAAAGGTCTTTGAATCATTCAATTCGGATATCGGGTGAATGAGAAATTAAGACTTGAAGTTGGTTAGTTGAAAAAGTTGAAGTGTTGAAACTTAGAAGTTGAAGAGTTCAACTTCCTTAATCCAACATTGGGAATTGTGCTAAGCTTTTCTTAATATTTAAGTGGGAGGAGTTTAATCAATGGTATAAGTTCCAAGGAAAGTGAAATAGTTCAGAATGATTTTAGTTAGACGATGCTCTGCTAAAATTGACACACGTACGCGCGCCGTCGCCCGCCTGTGCCCGTGCCTGTGCCGAGCCCGTTGACCATGGGCTTGGGTTGCCCGCTCGTGCCTGTGCCCGTGCCCGTGCCCGAGCCCGAGACCGTTGACCATGGGCTTGGGCTTGGGGAATTGGGCCTTCGTGGGCCTGAGGCAATACTTAATTTTTTGGGCAAAGTTACATTGAACTTGTCAGATAATTATTCAACATTCTGATGAGCTGATTCGATCTGAGTTTCCTTCGTAGTCAGAAGTCTGATTTGATTCGGTTCGGCTCAAAGGCTGAGTCCTTTCATCTGCATCTGATGCATTATTACTAAGATAGTGGAGCACTTCAACTGATGTCTTCAATTGCTTTATTGCTGGAGTTACAAGTGTTAGTGGAGATCCTTCACTTGATGCTGTAAGAGTTCGACGTTTGTTCAGAGTTGAAGCACCTCCCTCTTGAACATGTAAACTGAGTAATCCTGGGAGACAATTGCATAATCCGTGGGTACATGCCGGAGCAAATTTGTCTTAAGGACATAGTTCATCTTGCCTCAGTCGTTTATACATATCCTTTCTGTTTGTATTTTTATTTTTTTCGTTATTGCATTTGTAATTTTCTTTCAGATTATAAATAAATTGTTCTTCTTCTTTCTGGTTGTTTATTTTATTTCGCATACGATTCTACGATATAACAGGGAGGGGGGTGGGTGTTTAGGGCCCAAAAATACCAAGAGGCAAATGCCAATGCTTGGGTTGCCTTAGCCCGGGGCCGTCCCTGGATCTATGTTATCCAGTGAGTTCAACACTTAAATCAATTTTGATAAAGGATGTGGCAATACATATTATGATACATTGTGTAGTAAACATATCATTTTACTAAAATTATGGGAAACGAGTTGTGCAATTACGTATTATGTCACATCATATATCACTACACGTGATCTCACCATTGATTAATGTATAAGTCTCATTGATTGATATGGAGTACTCCACCATAATCAATTACAATAAAAATGTGTTATGGAAGTTGTAGCGCACATATAAAGATTTGATTAAGGATCTCTAATGCCTTTTTATGATGAACACAAAGTCTAGAATCTTTTAATTTGTGGCACGAGAGATTTGATAAAGGATCTCTAATGTTTTTTTTTTTTTATATATGACGTACACAAACTCTATAAAGAAAATCAAAACAGTATGCAAAAATAATAAAAGACTTTTCTTTGAAGGTCAACTCTTATATCATGTGA
This sequence comes from Gentiana straminea, assembly GCA_036785695.1. Taxonomy (NCBI): domain Eukaryota; kingdom Viridiplantae; phylum Streptophyta; class Magnoliopsida; order Gentianales; family Gentianaceae; genus Gentiana; species Gentiana straminea. Next base: position 4,165,767 of record JAVUPR010000085.1, read on the forward strand.
TCTTATCTTTCAATAAGTCTAGAATCTTTCTGTGAAGCAAGGAGGCCCTATATGGACTTCGTAAATAAAATTCTACGAAATTCATAGTTACCCGTACATATTATCTACGGATAAAAAACTCACCCATCATGAAAATTCAAAATTGTATTAACTACAAAACGAGGCTTCAACTCGTAGATAATTTCTACGATCATCATTTTGATACCTCACTTTCAAATACAGAGGCAGACGTACATCGTTCATAACGGGGTCTATGGAATCCGTTAAAAATAAAAATAAACTTTATATTTTATATATAGAAAATATTTCGGACTCATGAAAAAATATATTTATTTAGGAAAAAAATTACGGACCATCCTGAACAAAATTTCTGAATCCGTCATTGCTTTGAGAGTGTCTCCGTGGAGATCATCAAGGCAACCGTTACATGATCTATCATTATTCCGGAATATTCCAATGTCTGGAGTTGCATCTTCTCTTGTTTTCTATTTTAAGATGCCTCTTGGTGTTTTTTTTTTTTTTTGGAAGTTGGTTTTCTTTTTGATTGAAAATTCCACAGTCTGGAGTTGCATCTTCTCTTGTTTTCTATGTAAAAGATGTTGTTTTAAAGAGGGGAAAGTGGTGAATGATCCTATGGAAGTTAAGCCAATTGTGACGATTAAAGATGAACTAGTTGAATTGTTTGGTGAGTGGAAATCAGAGATGGAAGATTATATGAAGTGGACTTATACTTTAACAAGGAAGAAAAAACTAGGATGGATGAAGTGGTGAGAGTTCAGGCAACGCCTTTGTTTTTGCCTTAAACCCCTTGTCCTTTATTTAATTATTGATGGTGTAAATGATAAACATTTGGTAATAATATCCTAGATTGTTAAACTACCATCTCTCCCAAAAGCTTAAGTTGATTGGGAGATAGATAATTAACATTTTATATCTCAATACGCCCCTTCAAGTGTGGGCCTATAAGAGGAGAGAGAGGCCCAACACTTGATTAGAGAGGCCCAACATTTGGTTTTTTTTTCTTTTTCTATTTTTTTTTTTCAATTGTGCTGGAAGCGGGGTTTGAACTCAGGATCTTCCTCTCTGATACCATGTTAGACTACAATTTCTCCCAAAATCTTAAGCTGATGGGGAGGTAGATAATTAACATTTACAGATATACTTTGGTTTTGGTTGTGTATCTTTTTTTTTTGGTTGACACAAAATTGACTGTTATTGATGGTTTTAAATGCCTTAAATGTGTTGTTCACTTTGTTCATATCATTAAGTTTTCTAATACACTAGTTTTGGGGGTGTTATTGATACTGTGATACTGATACTGATACTATGATACTGTTACTTGGAGGAATGATTCTTACAATTAAAAATGCACTTGCACAACAGATTTGACGCAGATTTGAGAAATGGGGGAAATAAAAAGGGCTCGAATAAAAGACGAGATTGAACATCTTGAAATAAAACTCGTGGAACTGAAAGAAGTGTCTAAAAAGTATGGTGCTGAGGTCAACGCATTGAAACCGAAGGCGGAGATCTACGAGCTCATGTTCCAAGAAGAGGCTAATGCTCCTTGGTAATGATCTGAGATAGGGTACAAATGTTAAATCATTTGGTGTAGATGTTGACTTTATTGAGAAAATGTCAAACCAGTTGGTGTAGAGTTGGAGAAGAAGATGATGGTAGCAATCGACATTGTCGAGATTTTTAGGTGCTTAGATAATCCTTTCCTTGATGTAACTTAATTAATATATGTTGATGTTAAAGTTGTTTATCATATATGTTGTAAGTTTTTTCCATTGTGATTGAATGTGTTAATTCAAAAAAATCAAGTTTTTTGGCCGTTAATGTGATTACATTATTGTCCAAATGATTTTTAGTTTACGCTTTGTTTCCGTTTTAATCCGTAAATGAATACATGCTGTCGGTGTTGTTGTAAAGCTTGTCGAGTCCATGATTTTTGGCTAATCGTATACTATTAATGGTAATGGTAATGGTAATGGTGTCATTGTGTTTGTTAATAAAATGTGTTACTTTGATATTGTTATTGTGATACTATTACTGTGATACTGATACTGTGATACTGATACTATTACTGTTATTGTGTTAGTGTAGATGCTACGATTATTCGGATTTCAAAAACGACGTCGAAAGGGTATCATATGAGATCTCAAAACGAAGAGAAAAAAATGTGAACTTTGGTGAAAGAATTTTGATGATTGGTGTTCTAAATCAAAAGTTACGGTCGTTTATAAGAAAAACTCTCTGATTAATGCAAATATTTTTTCGTCTTTCTAAATTTACGTCGGAAGGGTATCGCAAGGTATCTCAAAATGAAGGGAGAAAAAAAAATGAATTTTGATGAATTTTTTTTGATGATCGGAGTTCTATATTAAAAGTTATGGTTGTTTGGAAAAAAGAAAAAAAATTGACTTGCTGGGAGCCTGGGTGCGCGCGTGTCTATTTGTATGATAATGGTATTTTTGTCCGACTGATTTTTTTTTTGTCTTTTTTGCAACTAAAAATAGGAGCGTGTCATGTTTATTCATTTTGTATTGAAAAGTGAACTTTTTGCTCATTCCCTTTAAAATTACAAGGTTTTTTATAAAAAAAAATAAATAAAAATCTACGTAGAATAAAATCACATACCAAACTATATTGACTCGAAAACAATAAATAAATGGTAGTAGAATAGAATAAAAAATTAGACAATATTTGACTCAAAGTATATAAATAAATGCACTGATTGAATTAACAAAACAGTCCTACCTGGTTTGTAAGAAGGCACAAGAAACAATACGACACTGCTTCTTCGATTGTTCCGTAGCTAAATCAGTTTGGTCTCTATATCCAGATGGTCAATTTTGGAGGAATTTACTTTTCCCCTCAATTCTTGATCTCTTTGAGCTGTTAATGGAAAAAGAGCATGAGTAGTCTGCAGCTAGGTTTATTAATATCCTTTGGTTGATTTGGAAGAGTATATGTAGATTGATCTATGAGCAACAAGAGCCAAATCCTAAAAAGATTTTAATGCAGACAGAAATAGAAGCATTCAGCTTCCTTTCAAGCTCACTCAACGAAATCACAACAACCGAATTCATCAAAAGCCAAAAACTTTGAGAGCTGATGAGAGTCAATTCTTACGCATTTCACACTTAATTCACTCAATTTTATAGCATTTCGGGGCATGATTTTTACCGATTAGATGCTATCTCACGCTACTTTCACCACTCACGTTTCCACATCGCACTTAATAGAAAATCTCATTTTTATCGTTGATATGTGGACTTTTTTGTAGCACACACGGGGTACACGATACCCTAGGAAAAATACATTTGTATATCGTGTTGTGTATTTTCAGATGATAGATGATAAAGAGTTGTGTTGGAATCAATTTTGGTGATTATGGCACTTTAAGAGTGGTTCTACCCAAAGCAGAAGTACTTCCAGTCAGTTTTTGAGGATCAGCCAAGGCAGAACCACACCTGCCCCTTGTAAGCATGGTTCTGAGCTCTCAGTAAAATTCAGGACGGTTAGGACCACGCCTGCATGGTGCAAGCCCACTCCCGACCCCCCAGAAAATCATGCAGAATGACTTTTCTACTCAGGTGCACGCCTACCTGTTGCAAGCCTACTCCTGCACCACGAAAATTCTGCACTATAAAAGGGAAATTTCAGCCAAGGGAGAGAGAACCTCACATTTTCTAGAATAGAATTAGATTAGGAAAACCCCCAAAAACTCTTCTCTTCACTTTCCTTATCTCTTAGCTTAAAATGTAGAATATTAGGTCTTTAAACTCAAAATCAATGTGTAATTAAGCTTGGACTTTATTCTAAAATGGTGAATTCATCATCTCTTTGGTGAATCTCCATGGGCTTGGAGTAAATTTCAAGTTTTCATACTTAATTGAGGTATAACTCCGAATTTAGCTTTAATTTTATATTTCATGGCTTTATAAATCATGAGTAGCTAAACACCTTTGTGGCGTGGGTGATGTGAAATCGGGCTAGATTTCTTGTAATTGCTTGGGATTCAAGTTGGGTTGTCTTGTATGTTCTTAAATTGTTCAAGTCTTGGTGATTGATCTTATAGTGCGGTTAATTCATGACTAATTGCATCTTCTTAGTGTTAATTTGAGGCGTAATTGCAAGAATTGACATGGACACTAGTCACCATGAGCACTTAGTAAAATCATCTAGAGATATAATTGATTTCTAGAGTGTGTGTTACCTAATCTTAGATTGGGCATTTCATAGCACTTTAATGCGTAGCCGTGCATTCAAATCTAGTCTTAGCCGATAGATAGATGTTTGGTTAAAGTTCGTTGATGCGAGAGATCGATCAACGTTAACATAGTGAATTGCACCTTGAATGTGTTGAGAACTCATAGTTGAAGCTTGATTCCAAGTAGTTATGAGAGTTCGTATCAAGTTCATTGGAATATCACCCGAGCCACTTTATTTCATATCATTTCCCTTTATTCGAGTCATATTAGTTTTAGTTAATCGCACTTTTAGTTCTCTTTTTTCATTAGTTGCTTTGCAGTTGGTTCACACTTGCTTCTTGATTAATGGATTTACCTAGACTAGATGTTTGGATCGTTTTGGTACTCAATTGATATTTCTCCCTGTGGATACGACCTTGCTCACCAATCTAGACTACAGTCAACCCGGTACTCTGCCGGTTAGATTCGAAACCTAGTTAGGCCGATCAAGCTTTAATTAAGAGCCACTATCGCAAACTTTGGTTAAATTTAATGTGGATGCAGCGGTAAAAGAGTCCGAAGTAGCAACTAGCAACTGAAGGTTTGGTGAGGAATAGCTCGGAAGACATCCTCCGTAGCTTCTCCACAAAGTTAGTTCGGTGCTATGATGTTGCAACTGCTGAAGCCTTAGCTATTCACCATGTTATGGTCTTTGCCATTACATGAGGATACTTGAATCCACCATGAGAATTGGATCCAGCTGCCATGACCACTGAATTGCAATGTGCATTTGAAGATTGTAAGCCCAGGATCAATGACAGCAGGTGATCATACTGAGTTTGAGAGATTGGTCCAGAATATGAAGCCAATTGTTGTGCTGGAGGTGCAATTTCTGATGAATCTTGACAACCATATGTGATTACATTGTTAGCAACATGATATGTGCCTCTGCCATAAGACTTGAAATTGGGGGGAAATCCAAATTTCTTGTAACACTTGTCAACCGTGTGTCCCTCTTTCCCACAGAACGTGCACACAGGCTTCTTTGAACCTCCTTGAATATTCCTACCATTTCCTCTTCCTTGACCTCCGCCTTAAGGAAGATATCTAGCCTGCTGACTAGATACAACATTACAATCCATACCAGCAACAGGAAATTGTGAAGCTGGCTAAGATTACAGAATCTGTACTGGCAGTGGTGTAATCTAGTTGTTGTTCATGATTCAAGGCCATTACAAAAGCAATTTTAATATCATGCAATGGTAAAGTCATTAGAACTTGTGATTTGACTGTACTGAAGTTTCCATTTAGCCCTTTCAAGAACCTTGTAGTATAGGATTCATCATAATATTGACTTATAATCTACAAAGAAGGACATGTACAAGGAGGGATAGGCCTCAATACAAGGTATTGATCCCATAGAGACTTAATCTTTGTGTAATAATCTGTAACTGACAGATTGCCTTGCTTGGTTTTCTCTATTTCTTCTTCAAGATTGGAGAGCCTGTAAGAATTCTTCCTTCAAAATCTATCTTGCAAGTCAACCCAGATTTCACGAGTTGTATCAAAATAAATGACGTTCTCAGCAACTGTAGGCACCATTCAGTTAATCAACCAAGAATGAACAAGATCATTCAATTGCATCCAATTTGAATACCCTGCATCTCCAGCATCAGGCATGGTGGATGTACCATCTACAAAACATAATTTTTCACGAGAAGATAACACTTTCGTGATCACTCTTTTCCAATGATTATAGTTGTCCACACCCTTCAACAAAAGGTTGAACAAGAACAAGACTGGGATTATCGTTTCCAATATTGGCAGCCATTGAAGGAAAACAAGGAATTGACGAGAACCTTCAAATCAAGAAGAATAATGAAAGACTGACAGCGGAAAGCTAATTGAGCTCTGATACCATGTTGAATTTGTACAAACAAGCTATAAACGAATTGATAAACTAAAGTTGAACGCAACAAGAACAGAACGAGTGAAGAAGATGAAGTACAGAAATTTAAAAATTGGAAAGACGGGAAAACTTTATATCATCATTTCTGGAATATTGTTTACAATACAATGAAATTGAACTTGCAGAAGAGTTAATTACAACTACTAATGGAGTATATATAGGCTGAATCAGTTGTAACTGATTGTAACAAACTCGAACCGTCTCTTCTCCTAAGTGTTCGAAGAAATGCCTCAATGGCCAAAAACTACTCACAACCGTGTGCACTTCGACAAATTTCATTGTTAATATATAGACCCTTTCACTCAAAAAAAGTATATACATAATAATTCTCTACGAGTTCAATGCTTGCTTCGTAGATATTAGGTGCGAGTATGATAGATGTTTGAAACCCCTCATTTATTGAACCTATCTCTTTCATGATGTATGACTCAATGATAGTGATGTATACTCATAATAATAAATAATGAAAAGGTATGATGTTTACTCGTTGTATCTGAGTGGTTGTGACAATAACATTACCTTATCAATTACTGTTGTGTTGTATCATTTATCATGGAACAACCGTTGTGGTTGTTTCATTTATGAAATACTTGTTAAATCCAGTTTAAATCTATAGAATGTACTTAGGCTAATTATGTTTGTTTGAACTAAAATGGTTAAATCATGTTATTTGATTATTATTTTTCTACCATATATCTCGTTACATTCATTGCTACTTTTAAAACGTGACATACTCTTTCTCTAGCGTTAAGGAATAGACGTCCCTGACAATACCCTATTACAAGATTCTAAGAGTGTTCACAGATCGTCTCTCACGGCGTGACAATTCTGTTTGCTAGTTTACTTTGATACCAATTTTAACACCCTAAAAACTTTGGTCATGTGGAATACTACATCTTCCTAATGCCCTATCTCCCCACCGAAAGCTTTTAGAGGTGGGTTCCTACCATCTCACAGTGTGTGATTGTAATATCCCGACCTTTCATAAAGGGCAGACGTGTCTTTATGAAAAGTGGAATATTATATTTATTAATTATGGATTTAAGTTTGAAAGAAATATAAAGGAAAGGAAATAAAAGTCATGAGAGGTTATTTACAAGGAAATAAACTCCCATTAGTTTGAAGAGTTGTCAGAAGTTAAGAAAAAAAAACTCCATGTTCGAACTTGAGAGAAGAAAAAGAAGTAGAAAAGCAAAAGGAGAATTTTTCAAAATTCTCACAAGTCTGTGATCGGTTTTCAGAAAGGATGGAAGATTTGGAATAAGCGGAAAAGGGGCTTCGTTTTGGTACAATTAAGTTGGAGTTTTGAGAAAGGTAATAAAAGTCCTACTTTTGGTTTCATAAGGATTTGATCAAGTTATGTTGGTTTGAAAGGTTTATTTCGTAGTTCTAATATTGATCATCAATTAATTCAAGTTTAATTGTGATCAAATAGGTTTTAGTTGAAGTCTTCTGAAGTGCTACAGGTTTTGGTCTTGGAGTTTTGCTTTGAACAGGTAAGGGGCTCTTCCTAATGTGTAATTAGGTTTATGATGTTTAAGGTTGAGTGATTGAGGTGTTTTAATGCTAGAAATCATTCCTACTTGTTGTTAGAGAAGTATGTGACGTTTAGTTATGTAAAAGTGATGTTTTTTTGATGTTTTGTTGTGCCTAATGGTGTTAAACTTGTTTGGGATCGAGTGGAGATCATTAAAGTGCCAAAAATTGAGTTTTAGGAGTTACCGTGCTCGGTGCAAGCGCACCAGAGAGTGGTGAGGGCGCACCGAGGAGACAGAGAGTCGGTTTTTTTTCTAATTCTGATGCCTGGTTCAAGCGCACTAGAGGCCAGTGCAAGAACAATGGCTCAGTAGAAAGTTCCGGGGAGCTTCTGGTTGCTCGGTGCGAGCGCACTGAGTATGACGCGTGCGCATTGGCCCTGTTTTTGACGTTTAGCTTGTTTTAAGCCCCGAATCTAGCCTTGAATGTAATTCCTTGATCTAATAACATTAAATTAACATGAACAAGACATGATTAAGCTTCTGAGGCGTTTAGTTCCGGCACCGAATGTACTCTTCCTAAGAGTTGAAGTTCGGGACCGTCGGAAGAGTATGATTGGCTTGTGCTTTGACGAATTAGACTTCATCAATGTCTGTGTATGTGCTAGGCCTTATCCGTGTCTAGTGGTCTAAGTAAGAGAGTAGGAGCGGTGAGGGAGCTTACTTGAAAATACTTAGGGGCTAGTTAACAATTAATAATAAACGTACTTGTGTAATTAAAAGAATAAACATCATGCCATTCTTGGTAAGGCACAAGTCTATATCGTGATGTGTAGGCGTTCTGAAAGTGAATTACTTCGTAAGTCTCTGAGGCCTAAGTACAGAGGAACTTAACCCCGTAAGTCTGAGACCCTACGTATGGAGGGACTTCGCCAAACGTGTGTACTATCGGAGTCTACCAGAATAGGCTTTCGTGGTTATTGGTGTGATCCACCAATACGTTGCACCCAGTTACTTTGTGGTGGGTAGCGCCATGCGTAGTGCCCTTGAATGTTGGTGTAACAGAGATAAGCTAAGCTAGAAACCAATAGTCAGAACATGTTGATGAGCATGAAGTGAACCCTAGAATTGAGTCGGTCACTGATGAGAGACAAATTAATGATCGTTATTACGACATTTTACCCCAATATTGATACCACTTTGAGCATTATTGTACCAATTTAATTCAATAATTACTTAATTTTATCCAAATGTATAAGTAGTAATTATTATATAAATTATTGTATTTTACTAGGTTTTATACTGGTTTAGTGAGATGTGATAAAAATTACTATATTTTATAAACGTTTTATTTTTCACTATTATGTTAAAACTAAAAATATCATAACTAAAGACTGTAATATTAACCTAAAAAGAGTCAGTAAAATTCAACGCAGTTTACGAACTTTTATTGTCAGATTTACTCGCGGTTCGTTTCTTTGTATTCAGGTAAGAAAAATAAGATTTACTGCGGAGACAGAACTAAAGACTGGATAACGAGACGAGAGTTTTGCCTGACTGAAGAAGGAATACTTGGAGCCCAAGGCCATCAAAATATCCCACTTAACGACAGGTTTTGAGGTCTAAAAAGATGTATTTTAAGGATAGAAGAAGTTGCCATAAGCTAACAAGTTCAAACGGGTCAATTGTCCTGAATGCTTCTACCGTAAAATATCTACGACAGACATTTGACCCAACTTAAAGGCATTTTATGGGGAAGAGTTCTTCATAAAAGTTGTAGATATTCAAATGAGCTTTCCAACGCATTTTGAATCATGTCAATCGGAGGTCTACAACTCAAGTTATGGCTATTTTATCGATAAGCGCCGCAATAGAAACGCCGGGAAAAATGCAGATTTTTTCTCAACTTGATTTTAACCAACTTGATGGTGCATGTGAGGATTTATCATTACACCCACCATCTTCTTACCACTTGCTAGCATCTTCATCATCTTCCATCTCCATATTCATGTATATATATATATATATACATATCAACCTCCCCTATATATATCCCTCAACTCCATTCACAAACCTTGCCCCTCTCTTCTCATCTCCTCCCCATTTCTTCCATTTCCCCTCTTCTTCCATCTCCTTTCTTCTCTTTTTCTTGTTTTCATTTTGGGCCATATATATATATATATATATATATATATATATATATATATATATATATATATATATATATATATATATATGTCGATGTATGTATATATATATGCATATGTGTATAAATAAATAGAGTAGTATCCTTGTAATGCTTGGATTTATTATCGAGGATTGTTGTCTCGGAAGCCGTTGTTACTTTCACGAGGATTAGGCTCCGATTCAGCAGTTGTAATCGGTAATTTTCTAATGTTATTATGTTTATTATTTCTATCTATTTATATACATATATATATTAGTAGTAGTAATATCTAGCCAAGATATGAATCCGAATTAGTTAATCTTTTTGGTAAAATGGATGATCGACTCTGGTAATAATGGTTAAAACCAATTATAATGAATCTTTTTCTATCTGCAACGTATTGATAATATTCGGATTGACGTAATTAACCAAGATGAATCGCAACATATAACCTAATGATGAACTGACCAGAGAAGTTAGGATATGAGATAAAGGATAGAAAAACCGGAGGGTAAAAATGGCCGAGTGAAAACGTGACAACGGAATCCTATTTCCTATCCGGGGGCATATTTGTCTTGGGAAAGATGAATCTTATTAAATTTGTGCTCAAGATCGTAATAATGTTAAAATCAACGGTTTAATTGAAACTAACACCGGAAAGTTAAATCGATCCGCCTGACAACCGGAGCCTTTTGAATAACATCGGCCGTCTGACAAACGGAATAACCTCTTTTATCCGGGGTAGATTTGTACTCGGTACCTGTTCAGACTAATTGAGATTAGCATGGGGCAGTTGTGGAGATTAAACTGATGACAATTTGACATATGAAAATTTCATACGCTCGTGTGAGGAGGAGTTGTCTAGCTTAGGAGTACACCGGTTCATATATAATTGACCTCCTTGCATCAAGGAAAAGATCTGTCTCATTATTTCTACTAAAAAGAGATATTGATTCAGTAACGTATTCTTGGCTAGATCTCAAAAATATCTATATATATCTGTACTTATATTTATATATTTATTTACTGTTTTACTAACATCTAACTAATCTAACTATCTAACCCGATAAAACGGATAAAACTGCGACTTAGATCGAGTTAATAATAGCTTCTTGGTGAACCACACTTTGAATTAGATTTTCATTTCCCTGAGGATACGACCTGACTCACTAGACTAGCACTACAATTTGACCCGGTACACTGCCGGTAGGGATCGTAACACCTAGAAAAGGTCCGTCAGCTTTCTGGCGCCGTTGCCGGGGAAACGACGCTAATTCATTGTGTTCGAATGGTTTCTACTTGTATTAGCTCAAAATTCTCGAGGATAAGTCAACACTCTTCTTATCACATTTCTTTTTTATTTTCCGTTGGTACCTACCTTCTTTTAGTTACCAATTTTCTTCTTCTACCAATTTCGAGTTATTTTCTATTTTCGATAGTAGAAAGTAAACGCGGTTCGTTTATTTTTGTTGGTACCTACCTATTGGTAAGATACCAATTTAAAAAAAAAAAAATAAATACACTCGGTAAATACCGAGTGGAGTCGGTAATTACCGAGAGAAAAAAAAATGTGGTTTTTTTATCGATTTCGTATTGTTTTCTATTCGATATTTTCTATTCCACAAGAATTGTCAAATCGAGTTACGAAAATGGCCGAAACCGTTGGTGAAACACCTGAACAAGGGATTGCTCATGCTCAAGAGCATGGCCAAAACCTTAATCAGAATTTACCTCAACCTAATAACCAGAATCAGAATAATAGAAATAATCAGAATCGGAATAAGCATAATCGTAATGAGCATTTTCTATTTTAGATAGTTGATGACCAGAAGTGGTAAGGCCCCACTCACTCCTTATAAGCGTGACATAAACACTTACGAAAGGCAGTTAAGAGTAGAAAGAAAACGAGGTCATACTAGTCAGGGAAATCCTGACCAAGGATCATCTTCAAATCGAAATAAGAAAATGGCCACTGAGAGTAAGGATGAGGAATGGGTCAAGGTGCCTAAAATATTGAAAAATCCAAGAATGGGTAGGACCTTGTCCAATGAGCAGGTTAAAAAGGAATCAAGTTTGAAAGGGCCAATTCAAACCGAACCTTATCCGGCTCAACCCAAATTCACCTCGGTTCAATCTGATAGGGCAGCACCATATCCAGTGCAGATTCTGAAGAAAAAGGTGCTGAATGATGACACACAATGTCCTCAAAAGGCACAATCATTCAAGGAAGCTTTACTATCTTCGTCTAATTATAAGGGTAAGGGAGGTATACATTCTAACCCTACTTTAATTGATCTTGAATTACTCCCCCATTCCCCGAAAAAGGAAATCAAAGAGATAAAGTTGGATAAGAAGTATGCACATTTTCTTGACACTTTTCGGCACTTAACAATTAATAGCCCTTTCATCAATGTTTATAAGGGAGAGCTTAGTTTGGGAATTAATGATGAGCGCGTTGTCTTTAACATTTACAATTCATTGAAATATCCATGCATTACACTAGAATCATGCTCTTGTGTGGACCCTTTGTGTCCTTTTGCTGTGGATCGTACTAACACGCAGGTAATTGAAGAAGATGACTTCAGCAATAATGTAAAAGCTCACAAACCGAAAGCTCGAAAATCAAAGGAAAAGGTCAAGAATCGTTTGGATTGGTGGAAATTGTCTAACCTCTCGTTGGAGACCGGTATTAAATACGGATGCGGTGCATGAGGATGACTCACCACCAAGTACATTAGAAAACCGGAGCGAAAGTCTAGCTATAGACTATAAATATAGTAAAAACATGGTACTATCCTTCCTATTTACTCCTTAAGCATTTTTTTTTAGTTAGTTCACGAAATTAATTATTACATGCTTTTGTGAGTAAATGTTAGAAGTATCCTATTTTATTTTAGTATATTAGTTAATCATCATCATTTTGGTTGTTTAAGTTTGTCGAGCAAACGACGTTAACTAAAAGCGCTACCGGGAGGCAGCCCGTAAAAATGTTAAATATAATAATTACTCATACTTTGGATGATACTTTACGAATACTTCGGATTGATTTTCATTTTGTTTCACCAAGTCTCAGGATGAATGTTTGAATGTCATTAAAAAAGGGAATGATTAGGTGGTTATCCGAAAATCCCGATGGAGAAAAAAGAGAAAAATTCAAATGCGTCATTTCTTGGACTTAGGTTGTTCGAACGATTTGAAATAACCCTTGAGGATCTGGGTATAAAAGACTCGAGTTAATACTTTGCCATACGTTACATATCATGATCTAGTCTCGTTTTAAATTTCAAATAACGTGTGACATGTATTAGTTCAAATACTATGGAATTGAGGAGGTCATAACTTTAACCCACCCACCCACCCTTTAATATCATCCGAGTATTTGTTTTGACTTGTTTTAGTGCACCATTGCTTTCCCAACAACTTATTTACACTCACTTTACATTGAGGACAATGTAAGTTCGTAAGTGGGGAGTGGAGTCGTTGGTCTAACAATGGAATTAATGTTTATTTTGTATCAATAAATCCCTTAGTTTTCGATTTTTTTTCGAGCATTATTTAGTTGATTAAAATAAATTGTATAAGGTGTATATTTCATGGATTTGAAGATGTAATGATCAATTTGGATGTGTATAACCAACGTGAACCGTAAGTGCATTGTAATTCCAAATATATTTGTGTAACATGAATTCCTTCACGTAAAGCCTTTGATATTGAAGCGGAAAATTTTAAAGCTGTATCCATTCGGTATCTAGTGGTTATTCTATAGATAATTGCGGTAACTTAGTACCTAACTTTTGAATGTGTACTGTGAATATCTGAAGGTTTGAATGTGATAGGAAGGATATAAGTTAAAGAAGAATACCAAATTAAGATGAACTATCTATATGTTGGTAGTAGCTACCAATGATTTGAGTGCAGTAGGGCGTTATCACGAAACGTCCTATATCACTATGAGGTTTAAAAGCTCCCGACTGCCTGATGATAGTAGTCCAGCTAGGGTGTTATCACGAAACGTCCTATTGCTGGGAATGAAGGCATATGCTACAAATGTGAAATTAAAAAAGAAAAAAATGACAATGGTTGAAAACTTAGTTATCTTCTGACTATCCCCAGTATAAACTGAATGATATGCATTAGGGATTATCCTAATAAGTACACGGGAGAACTTTGTGTGGAATTGTAACTGCTTATACCTAGGAAGGTCATTAGGACTGCCTGAATGGATATTTGTGCGTTTGCTTGAATTATTCAAGAGAGGATAGTGGAAATTGAAAAGGCTTGTCACACACACACTCTGTTATACATTTATATTGAGGTTAACGCCTGGTTGTAATTCTAATGGTTGCAGCATCTGGTTGTCCCTTATATCTTATATCTTCATGAATTTATCTCTCATTCATTTTGTTTTATCGCTTGTTTTGCTCGAGGACGACCAAAAGCTAAGTGGGGAGTTGTGATGAGAGACAAATTAATGATCGTTATTACGACATTTTACCCCAATATTGATACCACTTTGAGCATTATTGTACCAATTTAAGTCAATAATTACTTAATTTTATCCAAATGTATAAGTAGTAATTATTATATAAATTATTGTATTTTACTAGGTTTTATATCTTGGTTTAGTGATATGTGATAAAAATATGATAAAAATTACTATATTTTATAAACGTTTTATTTTTCACTATTATGTTAAAACTAAAAATATCATAACTAAAGACGTAATATTAACCTAAAAAGAGTCGGTAAAATTCAACGCAGTTTACGAACTTTTATTGTCGATTTACTCGCGGTTCGTTTCTTTGTATTCGGGTAAGAAAGATAAGATTTACTACGGAGACAGAACTAAAGCGGATAACGAGACGAGAGTTTTGCTCGACCGAAGAAGGAATACTTGGAGCCCAAGGCCATCAGAATATCCCACGTAACGACAGGTTTTGAGGTCTAAAAAGATGTATTTTAAGGATGGAAGAAGTTGCCATAAGCTAACAAGTTCAAACGGATCAATTGTCCTGAATGCTTCTACCGTAAAATATCTACGACAGACATTTGACCCAACTTAAAGGCATTTTATGGGGAAGGGTTCTTCATAAAAGTTGTAGATATTCAAATGAGCTTTCCAACGCATTTTGAATCATGTCAATCGGAGGTCTACAACTCAAGTTATGGCTATTTTATCGATAAGCGCCGCAATAGAAACGCCGGGAAAAATGCAGATTTTTTTCAACTTGATTTTCAACTTGATGGTGCATGTGAGGATTTATCATTACACCCACCATCTTCTTACCACTTGCTAGCATCTTCATCATCTTCCATCTCCATATATATATATATATATATATATATATATATATATATATATATACATATCAACCTCCCATATATATATCCCTCAACTCCATTCACAAACCTTGCCCCTCTCTTCTCATCTCCTCCCCATTTCTTCCATTTCCCCTCTTCTTCCATCTCCTTTCTTCTCTTTTTCTTGTTTTCATTTTGGGACCATATATATATATATATATATATATATATATATATATATATATATGTCGATGTATGTATATATATATATATGCATATGTGTATAAATAAATAGAGTAGTATCGTTGTAATGCTTGGATTTATTATCGAGGATTGTTGTCTCGGAAGCCGTTGTTACTTTCACGAGGATTAGGCTCCGATTCAGCAGTTGTAATCGGTAATTTTCTAATGTTATTATGTTTATTATTTCTATATATTTATATACATATATATATTAGTAGTAGTAATATCTAGCCAAGATATGAATCTAAATTAGTTAATCTTTTTGGTAAAATGGATGATCGACTCTGGTAATAATGATTAAAACCAATTATAATGAATCTTTTTCTATCTTGCAACGTATTGATAATATTCGGATTGACGTAATTAACCAAGATGAATCGCAACATATAACCTAATGATGAACTGACCAGAGAAGTTAGGATATGAGATAAAGGATAGAAAAACCGGAGGGTAAAAATGGCCGAGTGAAAACGTGACAACGGAATCCTATTTCCTACCCGGGGGCAGATTTGTCTTGGGAAAGATGAATCTTATTAAATTTGTGCTCAAGATCGTAATAATGTTAAAATCAACGGTTTAATTGAAACTAACACCGGAAAGTTAAATCGATCCGCCTGACAACCGGAGCCTTTTGAATAACATCGGCCGTCTGACAAACGGAATAACCTCTTTTATCCGGGGTAGATTTGTACTCGGGTACCTGTTCAGACTAACTGAGATTAGCATGGGGCGGTTGTGGAGATTAAAGCGATGACAATTTGACATATGACAATTTCATACGCTCGTGTGAGGAGGAGTTGTCTAGCTTAGGAGTACACCGGTTCATATATAATTGACCTCCTTGCATCAAGGAAAAGATCGTCTCATTATTTCTACTAAAAAAGATATTGATTCGGTAACGTATTCTTGGCTAGATCTCAAAAAATATATATATATCTACTTATATTTATATATTTATTCTACTCGCTTTACTAACATCTAACTAATCTAACGATCTAACCCGATAAAATGGTAAAAGCTGCGACTTAGATCGAGTTAATAATAGCTTCTTGGTGTTTAACCACACTTTGAATTAGATTTTCATTTCCACGAGGATACGACCGACTCACCGGACTAGCACTACAATTTGACCTGGTACACTGCCGGTAAGGATCGTAACACCTAGAAAAGGTCCGTCAGTCACATAAAGATAATTATTAATAAATATTAAACCTTACTTATAAGCTCTAATTATACATTAGCTTCTTCCTCTTGCTAAGTACTTTGTATTTACCTCATTTGCATGTTTGTTTGTATGCATTGTGTGGTGAGAAGACGGACAGGTTGATCTTGAGCTCGTTGAGGAGTTGGATGATGTTTGATGACGTTGATGCTATGATGATGCTTTCATTTTTACTTTTCTGTTAAATGTTGTACTAGATTATGTTGTACTTTTATTTCAAGTTTGTAAGACGATTTGTTGTACCTTTCCTTAAGACATCGTACCTTGTAACTTTTTCGTTTTTGCGAGAAAACCTTTCTATCTTTGTCGAGTTGTAATCTAATCTTAGAAGCATTTATGGCTTTTACCCGAGTCTTTTCAGCTTCCGTTGCTTTACTTTTGATACGACGACGTAGAGGCTGGCGTATAACATTAAATTTATTTAATGCTATACGCACCGAACGTTCTCTTCCGGATAATGACTCGGTATTCAGGAGCGGAGCGTTACAGTTGGTATTAGAGCGAAGCGTCCTTTAGGCTTCATTCCTTAAGATAAGATCTTTTAGACTACATAACATTCTGATCCTTCCTGATCCTTCAGAATGTTAGGTAACCTCAGAGATACTCGAGTTGGCAAGTTTGGAATGGGAAGTTTTAGAGCTCAGTAAGAAGCGAGTGGTTTGGTTCAAGACAGCTGAAAGTCAGTTGGAACTTGTTTGGTTTCAGAATCAGGTACCCCACCTCAATTTTAGTAAGAGCGGCCTCAAGGATCCCTTGGTTGTAAAAACACCTTTTGGATAGAGTAAGCAAGGTTTCTATGGACCATAATATGATTCTTGGTATAGGTCAGCTATCCAAGAATTTTGTCTACATGGATTAAAAACATAAGGAAGTATCTTCCGGTGATGGATGCACAGAGTAGAAGAGTGGCTAGTGCCGTTTAAGTGGTTCAAGAGGGGTTGATCAGTTTTGGGTTATGTGTACAAGAGTTTGAATAGTTTGGGAATCAGCGGTGGTTAACTCTAGGGCTAACAAGGTCAGATTTGTTAGTTGTTATCAGTGTGACAAGGGAAGCTCCGGTTTTGGTTGGTGTTGAAGAGAAAGTTGCTAACGAAGGTCTACAGTTTGAGCATACACGAGTTTTGAGGATGAAACTCTCTTAAGGGGGAGAAATGTAATATCCCGATCTTTCGTAAAGGGCAGACGTGTCTTTTATGAAAAGTGGAATATTATATTTATTAATTATGGATTTAAGTTTGAAAAAAATATATATGAAAAGAAATAAAAGTCATGGGAGGTTATTTACAAGGAAATAAACTCCCATTAGTTGTGAGGAGTTGTCAGAAGTTAAAAAAAGAAAAGAAACTCCATGTTCGAACTTGAGAAAAAAAGAAAAGAAACTCCATGTTCGAACTTGAGAGAAGAAAAAGAAGTAGAAATCAAAAGGAAAAATGGTTTCGTTTTGGTACAAGTAAGTTGGAGTTTTGAGAAAGGTAATAAAAGCCTTATTTTTGGTTTCATAAGGATTTGATCAAGTTATGTTGGTTTGAAAGGTTTATTTCGTAGTTCTAATATTTTAGAAGCTTTTGATAGTCAATTAATTCAAGTTTAATTGTGATCAAATAGGTTTTAGTTGAAGTCTTCTGAAGTGCTGCAGGTTTTGGTCTTGGAGTTTTGCTTTGAACAGGTAAAGGGTTTTTTCTAATGTGTAATTTGGTTTATGATGTTTAAGGTTGAGTGATTGTGGTGTTTTAATGCTAGAAATCATGCCTACTTGTTGTTAGAGAAGTATGTGACGTTTAGTTATGTAAAAGTGATGCTTTTTTTTTGCTGTTTTGTTGTTCCTAATGGTGTTAAACTTGTTTGGATCGAGTGTAGATCGTTAAAGTGCAGAAAACTGAGTTTTTGGTAGTTATCACGATCGGTGCAAGCGCACCAGAGTCTGGTGAGGGCACACCGAGGAGGCAGAGAGTCTGTTTTTGAATTCTTATGCCTGGTTCAAGCGCACCAGAGGCCAGTGCAAGCACAGTGGCTCAGTAGAAAGTTACGGGGAACTTCTGGTTGCTCGGTGCGAGCGCACTGAGTATGGTGCGTGCGTACTGGCACTGTTTTTGACGTTTAGCTTGTTTTAAGCCCTGAATCTAGTCTTGAATGTTATTCCTTGATCTAATAACATTAAATGAACATAAACGAGACATGATTAAGCTTCTGATGCGTTTAGTTCCGGCACCGAATGTCTTCCTAAGAGTTGAAGTTCGGGACCGTCGGAAGAGTATGATTGGCTTGTGCTTTGATGAATTAGACTTCATCAATATCTGTGTATGTGCTAGGCCTTGTCCATGTCTAGTGGTCTAAGTAAGATAGTAGGAGAGGTGAGGGAGCTTACTTGAAAATACTTAGGTGGCTAGTTAACAATTAATAATAAACGTACTTGTGTAGTTAAAAGAATAAACATCATGCCATTCTTGGTAAGGCACAAGTCTATATCGCGATGTGCGGGCATTCTGAAAGTGAATAACTTCCTAAGTCTCTGAGGCCCTAAGTACGGAGGAACTTAACCCCGTAAGTCTAAGACCCTAAGTATGGAAGGACTTCGCCGATTGTGTGCATTATCGGAGTCTATCAGAATAGGCTTCTGTGGTTATTGGTGTTGAAATAGTGTCCTAAACCCAATCGGGTTGGACCGGGTCCGACCGGTTCGGATCATTTCTTCAGTTGTCATATATTTGTTCTTATAAAAAACCAACTGTGAATTGTTATATGATAACGTCCTTAGTATTAAACTGTGATAGAGAAACCATGATAAGGCGATTATGGTTGATGAGATCTCTAATCACTTTAATAAGTTTGATACTTAAATGTCTCTAGGCTGATGTACTATTAAACAAGGCATTGATAGTACAAACAGGCTAGCACGTATTAGATGTCTTCTGTCCTTAAGGGGCAGGTATAGATCTCGTCTATCGAAGTGTAGAGACACTTGGACTGTACGTGGACGTGTATTAGAGAATGTGTACTTTAGACTGACCCACTTACACTGTTAAGTGTCACACTATGTGTTGGTCCCAGAGAAGGGTAAAACTATAGTCAGAGGGGGGGGGGGTGAATGACTATAGTGGAGTTTCAAAAACTTTTCTTGTATTTAAAAGCTTTTGGGCAGCGGATAAGTCCCTTCTTACTATGTTATTTCAAAGTAGTTTAAGCAATCATAAATATATGATATAATATAAGCAATTAAATGAATGCAGTAAGGTAAATTGCAGAAAGTAAATTGACACAAGGCTTAGAGTGGTTAAGGGTGGTGTAATCCCTTAATCCACTCTTCTCATGTGATGATCGGAGGAATTCACTATTGTTTTCACAGATACAATAGTACGACTTCACAAGCTTCACAATCTACAAGACTATCACTCCTTGACTGCAACAACTTCAGTGACTCAGTCTCTTTCAATGCTCCTTGGGATCAAATCCTTCAGCAGCTATCACAAACACAACTCCTTCTCAGATGACTTTGATTCAGTTGCTTGATTGATGTGAATTGGATTCACAAACTCGTTGATCAATCTCAATGCTTGATGTTTGAATTGTAGCTCTCAGTTTTGAGTTGATCACTAGATGTTTTCCTTTAAGCGCAGATAGAAGGCTTTTTATTGACAGAGATTTTACTCAGATTTTTCATTCTTTTTTTTTTGTGTTTCTGTCAATGCCCTCTATTTATAGCCTTGATTATCCTTGATTTGAATTTCCGTCCATTGGCTATATTAATGTGGGGAATAATCCTTGATTTTATTCTTGATTCCCCCTTAATTATATTCTCCTTGATTTTAGTGATCGGATTATTCTTCAAACGTTTACCAGAAAATCCGTCCTTGATTGATCCTTTATTAATTGTGCATTTAATGCTTGATCTTCTGTATCTTCTCCATATTTCAATAATCTGATCGAGTAGGGTTTACTCAGCCGTTCTTTGAACGGTAAAGTGACCCATCTGACTTTGCCGCTTAAATCTTCCTTCACTGCTTTGTCTTCACTCAGCCGAAAGTCAGTTTACTTTACCGATTCACTGTTTCCTTTATTATTTCGGTTCAAGGAGAATCCTTGTACTTCACTGATCCTTGATTTGGGTGAGATCAGTGGACACCATATTTAAACATTGAGCTTCATCACTTAAAACATAACTTAGACTTATCCAAGGTCATCACAGACTTCCTTGGTTATAAGTCAGACCATGATGTCTTCATTGCTTCTCTGCTGGTGCTTGGGCGGCTTCACTCTGCCGAAAGTCTGTTCTTGCTTTGCCGTCCTACCAACTAGTACAATACTTGTCTGACTCAGCTTATACAACATGTCAGACTATAAGTAAAGACTATACAGAGTGTTCTAACTTATTTCAGGCTTGCTATAACAGCTAGTATGACCATCATCAAAACATAATAAAATGTTTCTAACAATTTCCCCCTTTTTGATGATGCCAAAACCCTCATAAGCCTGAACATAAGTATAACAAATTTTTCATTATAATTGACAGAGTAAACAACTCAAAAAATTTATTCATCCATTTGAGGGCAGCAAGTTCAAAATCATTCAAGTGTTACAGCTACATTTTGCTTAATTCAGTCTTGTACCTTTTGAACTTTGTGGTTTGGACTTCTTCCACATCTTTCCAATCGATCTTAGGAAACTTTCACTTCCAGTATGCCATAACAGTGTATTCTGAGACTCCTTGAAAAACTCTTTTAGCAAAAAGTCTGTTAAAGTCAGGCATGGTTTCATTTGCCCTGGGCTCCTCAAAGTACTTCTCAAGTCTGTCCCTGGCTTCTGTAATGTGTGAGTCAGCAAAATTGAGATTTTTGTACAGACCCCATTGGTCTTGTTTATTCATTCTCCCCATAGGGCTGAAGAACTTTGCCATATAATTGAAGTCTTCTTGTTGGTCAGTTGGCAAGTCTTCTGGTCCTTTTGCAGAAAGTGGTATGGCTGAACTTGGTCTGCTGGTTCCACCACTTTGCTGGAGGGAGGCATGTTGTCTCTTAATGTCATTGTATATTTTGGCCATGTCAACTCTCCTCTGTTCATCCTGGTAGCTTAGCCAATCTGCCCAAGCTTCATCTTGTGTTTGATTTGGATATAGTCCTTCATGTACTCTGAAAATTCTCTCACATGATCTAGAATTTCAGCCTCATACTCTTGACTGTTTCTGTGAGTTAGGAAGCTTCTTTTCTCTCTGCTAGTGCTAGTTCTGTGATCTTTTACTGACCTCCTTTGTTGATTTGATCCAGGTCTTTTTTGAATAGGATGGGGAAATCCTATACAGGGTTCATTTGAGGCCTTTTCTCTTTCTTCTATAGCCCTCCTTTGCTGCTCTTCGCTTCATTTCTGATTCTTATTTCTCTGTCCCTTGCTCTCAGTTATTCCTCTGTAAAATTTGGGGGTCTTATCGTTGATCCTTCAGGCTTGTTTGTTTCCCCCTTTTTGGCAGCATCATCCCTTTCCTTGGAGTAAGATGTTGTTTGTAGCCTCGATGTTCCAATCGGAGAGTCCAATTTTGACTCAATGGATGTGAATCTGTTGTCATGATTAGTCAGTTTCTCAGTGTCACTGCGAAATCTGGTGCCGAATGCCAATGCCATTGAATCAATTTCTTGGGAAATGTGTTGTCTGAGACCTGCAAGGTTGTTAGTAATATTGATGTTGAGCTGTCTCATCAGATTTCCTTGTTGGACAACAATATTCTGCGCATCAATGTACTATGCAATGGCCTGGAACTTTTGCTCAATAGAGTAACTTTTATCATTAAATGCTGAAGTCGTGGATCTGAGGCACATGGCTTGCTGCTCCAATTCTTCAGCCAACAGATCTGCTGTTTTTTTAAAAGTTTCGTTGGAGATGCCAGTGGCCAGCTGAGATAGTCTGTGTCGGATGTCAGCTGGTTCTGGTTCTGTTTGTTGTCCTCTATCTAGATGTTGAGTAACATCTGCATCGATTTCCAAATCTTCAAGTATTTGGGTGGATGTGTGTGCTGGTGTGGTTTGGGCTGCTATTACCCCTTGCTCTGTGTTGGGGATTTCCTTAACTGGAGTGGCAGCAGCTGAGCCAGTGTCCACTACATTTGTGGGGTCAGCTGGAGTTTCAGCAGATAACGGTTAAGGTGTTGTCTTAGCTAGTGTGGTTGACTTGTTTGATGCATGTGGCTGTAGAAAAGAGCTTAAGAGAGTATTGTCATCAATTGCATCAGCTATTTGTTCAGTCTCTTTGCCTTGGCCATTAGTGGTATCCTTTAAATTATGTCCATCACCATTGTTATCAGCAAATCATTGTGATCATCACCATCATCATCATCATCGGTATTGCTTCCATCAGTTGTTTTATCACTGTCTTTTTCATAGTGCAGATGTATCTTGGCTTTAGCAGCATCAACCATATCCCACCAACCAGGGTTGTGATCCCAAGAAACTTGAAAAACTAGGCCTCCTCAGCAAGCATGTGTTCTGAGTCTTGAAGCTGATCTTGGAATTACCTTCCTTCCATTCAAGATATGCTGCAATGCGATCATCAATATCATTTGCAGACATTTGTGCCGGTTTTTTTGGGGTTTCTTCATCACCATCTCCTGTTACTTTTGCAGCCTCCTCATTTTGAGGTTGTTCATCTTCACTGCCACTTTCCTCCTCTGGTTGTTCTACCTCACTTTCAGATTCCTCTTCTTCTTCTTCATCAATTAACTTTCCAAAGTCCATCTTGTCCAAATTTCGTTGACCTTTTGTTTCTTTCTTTGGCTGGTAGTGTGTTTTGTGGGTTTCTTTCTCTTACCTTCTCCTGCTTTCTTCTGATGTTTAACATTGGTAAACATGACTTTGGATTCATGCAGTCTGTGGAGTTGTACAACAGGGACTTGGAGACATTGCATCAAGTAGTGTAACTAGATCCCATATGACTTTTTCACCCAAAATTGGCCTTTCTTCTTCCCTTCTTCTATCCCCTTTTTGGCCGCATTAGCTTCACCTTGGATTTGCTCTTTGATTCTCAAGAAGAAGTAGGTTGCCTAATTGAATTCCAAATTATTGCAGATGATTCCCATCAGTCGCATTCTGGCTTCTGTCATAGCATTATTTGCCCCGAGCTTTCCTTCAATGCTCTTTCCAATTAGGGCACTGAACTCACTGAATGGTTTCTTTAGTGCAGATCTGAGGCAATTGACCTTCTTAGATCCTGGATTTGTAGTTTTGGTGATTGTTGTCCATAAATCATCCAAGTTTTGTGGTACCAAGGTCACTTTTTCTTGACCCTTATTTGAAATTTTAAGGTGAGTACGAATTACCTTTGCTGTGACGACCACTTTTGTGCCGTTGACAGATGCAACAATCTTGTCTTCCTCCCATTCATCACTTTCTTCTGCAAGGAGCCCAGAAACATATTTTGTAGTTTTCCAGAAGGAGATTAGACTTTCATAGCAGATTTCGGTTATTGGAGGATTTAGAAACGTTGATAATCTTAGGTTTTTGCATCCAGCTGCCAAGCGTTTCGCTTCCTCATCATTTCCGCATAGTTTTAAGTTGTGTTCTTCCTGAAAGAACGATCCAGTAGCAATCGAATTTTCATACCCAGCTTGAGTGTTTGAGGAGGATGATGCCATTGTTTGAGTAGAGATTTGAGGTTTTGAAAAAGCTTTGAATTTGCAATGAGAAATAGGGTTTATAACTTGCAATGAAGTGTAAAGATTTCTGAAAAACCTATAAGTGTCGTTTATATAGGATGATTTGGGTAGTGTGAATGTGGTTGAATATGGAAGGATTTTATGACGTAATGGCGTGATTTTATGTATATAAATCCTAATATTTGAGTGTAGTGGGGGAGTGGATTGAGGTAAGTAATGATAGATTCCGGGAATCGAGGCGTTTGTAATTCGAAGAGTATTATGGTTACCTTCATGATTGTAAATGATCTCCACGTGTGTAATCCTTCATAGTATAATCCTCCATAACTTCCTTATTCTCCACGTGTGTAGAAGTTGATTTGGTTCACACTTTAATTTGCCCATAACACTAATCTTCATTTCGGTGGAGTGCTTTTGCTGGTCACTTAGCCGGTGTAGTGGATTTTTCACTGAGCTGCTTTATTCACTGTTCCTAACAATCAGTTAAGTTAACTTCGCTGAGTACCAGTGCCTTACCTTTTATATCTCCTGTAATGGCAAAGGGTTGATCAGTTGGTGAAGTCACTTAGCTGATTACTTCAGTTAGCCGCTCTTCGGTACTTAGTCAATTTCAATCATTCCCAGCTCAGTTCTCAGCATGCTAAATCTTTCATGATTGAATGGTTTAGTGAAGATGTCATCTAATTGATCTTCAGTGGGTATGTATCTTAAGATAACATCTCCTTTCTCAACATGATCTCTGATGAAATGATGTCTCACATTAATGTGCTTTGTTCTTGAGTGCAACACTGGGTTTTCAGTGATAGATATGGCACTTGTGTTGTCACACATGATTGGAATAGTCTTCTCCTCTACTCCATAATCCCTTAGCTGTTGTCTAGTCCATAGTACTTGTGCACAACAAGCGCTCTTTCGCTATATATTCTTGCATTTGTTGATGTTGATATGGAGTTTTGCTTTTTACTGAACTAAGAGACTAGTCTGGTGCCTAGCATCTGGCATGTTCCAGAAGTGGTTTTTCTATCTATCTTGCATCCAGCATAGTCTAAATATGATGTCAACTTGAATCCTCCATCTTTTGGATACCAAATTCCAACATTGATGGTGTTCTTCAGGTATTTGATTATTCTTTTGGTTGCTAGAAGATGAGATTCTTTTGGTTGAGCTTGACCTCTTGTTTGATGATGAGTTCCCTTTGAATGGCTTCTTTTTGCTAAACCTGTCAAAACGTTTAACTAATAAAGCTACATGTTCTTTAAGTTCTAGTGTCCCTTTGCTGATACAATCACCAAAGTTACTTTGCTGATGTGCTATCAGTGCACTGGCTCTTTGTGTCTCTGCCGGAGCACCATCTACACCGTTCAATTCAAATTCATGAGCTTTTAGTTGGGACATCAGAGTTAGAGTGTCAGTGTTTGCAAGGTTTGTGGTTCCTCTAATTACTGATGTTATGATCTTCCACCTTTCAGGTATGCCTCTTAAGATCTTTAAACACACTTCTTTCTGAGGATATGTGTGCCCAAGCTGTTGCAATTCACTGATGATGCTTGAGAATCTGTTGTCCATTTGATCAATGGATTCACCAGCCTTCATTTTGAAGTTCTCAAATTTCTGTTTTGCAACAGATCGTTTGTTTTCTTTAACTACTTCAGATCCTTCATTTATCAGTGCCAGCTTGTCCCACATCTCCTTTGCTGTTTTGCGGTCTTTGATTCTCATGAACATGTTGCTATCTAGGGTCTTCAAGATCATATCTTTTGCAACAGAGTCTAGATTTGCTCTTCTCATGTCATCCTTGGTCCAATCTTTCTTGGGTTTATCCACTTCTTTTCCTTGATCTGCTCATGTGGTTATCACAGTCATGATCATGATTGGGCCATCATTAATTACATCCAGCATCTCCTCATGAGTTGCTGCACGATGAGATAACTTTCTTATTTTATATTCATCAAAATTATTAACATTGAAAACAGGTACTTTGACATAAAGTTTGAGGAATCCATAAGTACAGATTTGAGATATTTATGTATATAAGTAGAAAGCACAGATTTGAAAACTACTTTGAAAATATGTGATCTCCTTGTTACCAGAAATTAGATCTGAACAGGTTCTGATACTAGGAACACTGCTCCGATACCAATTGTTGGTCCCAGAGAAGGGTAAAACTATAGTCAGGGGGGGTGAATGACTATAGTGGAGTTTCAAAAACTTTTCTTGTATTTAAAAGCTTTTGGGCAGCGGATAAGTCCCTTCTTACTATGTTATTTCAAAGTAGTTTAAGCAATCACAAATATATGATATAATATAAGCAATTAAATGAATGCAGTAAGGTAAATTGCAGAAAGTAAATTGACACAAGGGTTATAGTGGTTCAGGGTGGTGTAATCCACTAATCCACTCTTCTCCTGTGATGATCGAAGGAATTCACTATTGTTTTCACAGATACAATAGTACGATTGTCCTTGACTTCACAAGCTTCACAATCTACAAGACTATCACTCCTTGACTGCAACAGCTTCAGTGACTCAGTCTCTTTCACTGCTCCTTGGGATCAAATCCTTCAGCAGCTATCACAAACACAACTCATTCTCAGATGACTTTGATTCAGTTGCTTGATTGATGTGAATTGGATTCACAAACTCGTTGATCAATCTCAATGCTTGATGTTTGAATTGTAGCTCTCAGTTTTGAGTTGATCACTAGATGTTTTCCTTTAAGCGCAGATAGAAGGCTTTTTACTTTGACAGAGTTTTTGCTCAGATTTTTTTTCGTTCTTTTTTTTTTTGTATTTCTGTCAATGCCCTCTATTTATAGCCTTGATTATCCTTGATTTGAATTTCCGTCCGTTGGCTATATTAATGAGGGGAATAATCCTTGATTTTATTCTTGATTCCCCCTTACTTATATTCTCCTTGATTTTAGTGATCGGATTTTTTTCAAACGTTTACCAGAAAATCCGTCCTTGATTGATCATCTATTAATTGTGCATTTAATGCTTGATCTTCTGTATCTTCTCCATATTTCAATAATCTGATCGAGTAAGTTTTACTCAGCCGTTCTTTGAATGGTAAAGTGACCCATCTGACTTTGCCGCTTAAATCTTCCTTCACTGCTTTGTCTTCACTCAGCCGAAAGTCAGTTTACTTTACCGATTCACTGTTTCCTTTATTCTTTCAGTTCAAGGAGAATCCTTGTACTTCTCTGATCCTTGATTTGGGTGAGATCAGTGTACACCATATTTAAACATTGAGCTTCATCACTTAAAACATAACTTAGACTTATCCAAGGTCATCACGGACTTCCTTGGTTATGAGTCGACCATGATGTCTTCATTGCTTCTCTCTTGGTGCTTGGCGGCTTCACTTTGCCGAAAGTACGTTCTTGCTTTGCCGTCCTACCAACTAGTACAATACTTGTCGACTCAAACTTATACAACATGTCAGACTCTAAGTAAAGACTTTACAGAGTGTTCTAACTTATTTCAGGCTTGTTATAACAGCTAGTATGGCCATCATCAAAACATAATAAAATGTTCCCAACACTATGTGGCAGTTGTGTAATTATCCTTAGGACCGGAGTCTACATGGCATCACGGTGTGGATTGTCATGTTTGACACTATTGAGGTTTCCCCTAGCCACGGGGCGGTCATGTGGTAGTGATTGGGTGTTATATTGAAGCATGCGGAGTATACATGTTTGGTCATCCGGAAATCGCGTACCCTATTAATAGGAGTGAATATCTGAAAGGGCCTTATTATAAGGAATGTCTTACTCTCGTGGATCTTTGCAAAGTGGAAGTAAATGATTTACTTCGAGAGAGCATGATATCCAGATTATAAGATCCGGTCGTTGATGCTTGACACTCGACGTACTGACCGTATGGATATTATATAGAATTCTATTTACACGGTAACTGTTTCACATGAAAGGTAGTAGTCATTGCATTTGACTCTTCCGATAATTGGGGGTCACGGTGTGTTGCTAGACGCTATCCCGTGATCGTTAAGCATGAAGGGTATTTTCGTAATTTTCACTTTGTGTTTGCGGCCAACATATTCGGAAGCCTATCGGGTCACACACATATGAACATCTAGCCGGATTAAAATGCGGTTATAGCGATAACCATATAAGGAAAGAATTTATCTCATACTATAAATGTTATAGTGGTAAATTAATATGGTGGTATTTATTTATTATGAATAAATATAATACATGATATTAATTGTGTTGATTAATTAAATATACACATAATGTATGTGTAGGTCAAATATATATATATATATACATGTATTTTACAAATTAATTAATCATAGTATTATATTAATTAAAGAATATTCCGGATGCCAATTTATTGGTTGAGGGTGGCGTCATTTTAAAGTGTATTGGATACATTTGGATTGTGCAATTTAATTAATAAGATTACCATAATATTAATATTGGATATTAATTGATTTTTGGAAAATAGATTTATGGTAACAAGATAAAGATAGCCAATATTAGATATTGACAATATCTTGAAAATATTTAATGTAAGATATTAAATTAAATGAGATCAATCAAAGGTATTTTCCTTATTTTATTAGGAAAATGTTTTATTTCTCCTCAATCTACTAGGAAGCTTCTCCCAATCAGATTGGGACTAGAAGATGGCGCCATATACCCTATATAAGCAAGGGGTTGGCTAGCTCTTTTGAACATCACAATTAGAAGAGTTCTAATTTACTAGAAATATGAGAGCTTTTTAGAGAGATTTTGAGAGGGAGAAAATTTCTGTCTAGCAACCGAGTTTTTCTGGTAGCAATCCATGATGGGATTCCGGCGAGCTGTTCGTGTGGATCACCGGTAGAGGCCGAACGCTTAGGCGGCTTCATGCAGAAACTACAACCGTAGACCAAGCGTCGATCCAATTGGATCAACCAAGGTAGTATTTTGTCTACTTCTTTTATGCTTGTTGCTTAAACGAAGTCGATCTTGGGAAAAAAGAAATCAAAATTTTGAATTATGCTGCGTCCCGCGTTGATTTCCTAACAATTGGTGTGATCCATCAATATGTTGCACCCAATTACTTCGTGGTGAGTAGCGCACTGTGTAGTGCCCTTGAATGTTGGTGTAACAGAGATAAGTTGAGCTAGAAACCAATAGTCAGAAAATGTTGATGAGCATGAAGTGAATCCTAGAATTGAGTCGGTCACATAAAGATAATTAATAATAAATATTAAACCTTACTTATAAGCTCTAATTATACATTAGCTTCTTCCTCTTGCTACTTTGTACTTACCTCATTTGCATGTTTGTTTGTATGCATTGTGGAGTGAGAAGACAAACAAGTTGATCTTGAGCTTGTTGAGGAGTTGGATGCTTGTTGATGACGTTGATGCCATGATGATGCTTTCTTTTTTTACTTTTCTATTAAATGTTGTACTAGATTATGTTGTACTTTTATTTCAAGTTTGTAAGACGAGTTGTTGTACCTTTCTTTAAGACATTGTACCTTGTAAGTTTTTCGTTGTTGTAAGAAAACCTTTCTATCTTTGTTGAGTTGTAATCTAATCTTAGAAGCATTTATGGCTTTCACCCGAGTCTTTTCAGCTTCCGTTGCTTTAATTTTGATACGACGACATAGAGGCTGGCTTATAACATTAAATTTATTTAATGCAATACGCGCCGAACGTTCTCTTCGGGATAAGAGCTCGGTATTCGGGAGCGGGACGTTAAAGTGATATTTCTAAGTGTTGAGCGACTTTAATACCACCTGAAACTCTCCATGAGTTGGATCGTGTGGGATACCACTTCCTCCTCGTCTTAAGAAACTTGAATCCTCGTTGGGACCAACAAGTGATAGAAGTGACTCGATCCCCCCATATATCTAGGCGTGTGACTTAATCTTTAGACAGCAACATCTCAAACGGTGTGATATTTGGTTGTCTGATCGTTGGCTTCAATACTGCTTTTGAATAAATTTATTACTTGAGTTATAATAAATTCGATTACTACTAACGCTCATCGAGCTCGTGCATCTTAAAATGAGTATCCTGTCCAATAAGTCTATAATTTTTTTTATTTTTTTTTGGTTAAAAGGGATCTTTATTTATGGACATCAATTTGTACAAAAGGTTCAACCAAGCGTATACAAGCTACACATATGAAACTAAAACTGTACTACAGAAAAAAGCCATGTTTGCCAGGCCAATCTAAGCTCGCGAGCTTTCCGAACCGCTTGAGATAAAAGCACCTCTACTGGGGGTCTCTGTTTGTCAATATGATGAAGAACTTCACATCGCCAATGCCAGATACTCAAGATGATCTCTCTGAACAGGAACCTCCAGAACTCTAGATTGTCCTTCTTATACATATTTGTGCTGAGACATCTGTCAAGCCAATGGGGTGTTTCTTGAACTGAAGCGAACTCGTGCCAATATTGTGAGTGAATTACATTTTTCCACATTTTCTTGACCCAGCCGCAGTCACGCAAAGTATGTAGGATCGTTTTTTCATGACTTTGGCAAGTAGCACAAATATTTGAAGCAATGATGTGACGTCGGTATAAACTAGCTGCTGTCGGGAGGGAGTTTTGGCGAATTTGCCAGAGAAGAAGATTACCTCAGAGGGGACCTTTGATGTTCCAAATCTGCTTCCAACCTATATCCTCCGGCGTTGAAGGGAGGGAGGCTCTCATTAACTCAAAATAGGCTGAGGCGACAGAAAATTTACCTGAAGTGGATGGCTTCCAGGTAGGTCGTCCCTCAATGTCCGTAGCGAATGCATCCATTAGCTCATTAGCTGCATATCATATGTGCCTCCAAATAAAAGAACACCCTGGTTTAGGAGGATCAAAAGGCGAACCATATTTTTTTTGTAGAATTTGGACCCAAAGCTTGCTTTGGTCCGTCAAAAATTGCCAAACAAGTTTAGCCAGAAGCGCAATATTCATATCTCGTGCCTTTCGTATCCCTAGCCCACCAAGACTTTTCGGCCGACATAATGTATCCCATGCCACGTGATGGATACTCCGCTTATCTTCGTAGTCACCCCAGAAAAAAGAGCGGGTCAATTTATCGAGCTCACTAGAAGTGGAGGATGGAAGCTTAACCGTCTGCATAGGGTAGTAGGGGGGTCGTGGTAAGCACTGTTTGAGCAAGAATGGAACGACCCGCTTTGGATAACGTTGAAGCTTTCCAAGTTTGAAGCTTGGACCGAACTTTGTCAACCACAAAACAAAAATCCTCTTTTTTTAACTCTACCGTGGTGAAGAGGGACCCCCAGGTATTTCTCAAGGTTCCACGTTTGAGACATGCCTAAGATCTCGGCAATGCAGGTTGCGGTCTGAAGGGAGACATTAGAAGAAACCGCAAATTTCGATTTGGCGATACTAATTTTCTGAGCCGAAAATTTACAAAAGACTGATAAAACTCGCTCCATTTCCCTTGCTTGGTCAACCGAGGCCTCGGAAAACAGAATAAGATCATCAGCAAAAAATAAATTTCAAAGCTTTTGGCCCCCTTTCGAAATCGCAATTGGCTTCCATTTACGTGCTGCGATAGATTGCTTGATCAATTGGCTAAGAATCTACATGACAAGAACAAAGAGATACGGTGCTAACGGATCTCCTTGTTTAAGGCCGCGTCTTGGCTGAAAACCAGTGAGGGGTTTGCCATTCCAAAGTATTTCGAGCGTTGTACTAGGGAGTGAGTAGAGAATTAAATATATCAAGCCATCATTGAACCCCACCAATAATAGGAGTTGCTTAAGAAAATCCCAATTGACCCTATCATACGCCTTTTCCAAGTCTACTTTAATTATCATAATACCTTTGCGGCCTGTCTTTTTGCGCATTGTATGAAGCACCTCTTGAGTGATGATGATGTTGTCTGAAGTTTGTCGACCCGGCGTGAAGGCGCTTTGGCAATTATCGATGAGACTCCCAATAATAAGGCGCAAGCGGTTAGCAATGATTTTGGTAATGATCTTCGAAGTTACATTTGCAAGGGCGATAGGACGCAATTGGGACACATATTCAGGCGGTTGGACTTTTGGAATCAAAGAAATGAAAGTAAGATTAGATGATGCCGGGAAGCGTCTATCATTAAAAGCCTATAATTTTCTATTTAAATAAATAAAGTAAATCTATTATTTTTCAGCCTTAAATGAAAAAGTAAAGCTTATTATTAGGTTTTTTCCCGCTCTATTTCCATTGTGGGTTACAACTTCCAAATCAAACTTTTATAATACTCCCTCCATACCTGTTTATCTGAAGCAGTTGCCAAAATTCATATATAAATTTATTGAATGAATCTAGACACTTTTTAATTCAAGATTAGTTGTTATTTAAATGTACCCAGACACTTAGACTTTTGGCAACTGCTTCAGATAAATAGGTACGGAGGGAGTAATGTATAATATATTGTTTTATAAAATGCTTTAAAAAATATGTGGCAAAATAATTTGTAGGTCCTTAAACAATTGTGATCGTTACATTTTGGTCCCGGTTTTTATTTATGAACAAACGGCACTAAACAAATTTACGATACAAAATATGCCCCCATCACCATGCATTGGCCATATCGGTGTTAAAAATTACTCCATTCGTTCATATTTAACTGTTGTAGTTGCCAGAACTAAAAATACGTTTTTATCTGTGTAGTTACATTTCAAAACACTATTTATTGTATTTTTCTACATCTACCTTTATTTATTAAGGGGTGAGAGATTGAGAACAACATTACATTAATTATATTCAAGAGGTGTTATTGTCATTTTGATGTTAAGTCAAATCATTAACTACTCTTCTTAATATATGTGTTTTTGGCAACTGTGACACATAAATAAGAACGGGAGATGATAATTCAACAACAATCTCCCATAAACTTAAGCTGATGTATGAAGGTAGATAAATAATATATTAAACCCTTCAACACGTACGTACGTCTTCTCAAATGTGATCCTATAACAAGTCTCCTCAAATATGAATCTATAACAAACCTGGATCAAAGTGGCATACAAGCATGTAAAGAGCGGCTCAACAACTGCACCAATTATTTATCGGTAGTGCTACATGTAAGGTATAGTGCCCGAAAGACAATTATATAATTGTTTTAGGACGGAATTAGTAATTCATCTTATTATATGCATGTATGCTTATAATTAAGACACTACGAAAACCCTAAGTACCTCGTTTATGTAATCACATAACTCGGTGTATGGCTATACACAAGAGGATTGAGTTAGTGAGATGTACTTAAAATTAACTTAGTCCGTAGCGTTTATTAATGCGAGTATGGGTCTCATGATTAATTTGCTATCAATGCGCCCGAACACTTTACGGTGTGGCGTCTTATCCGGTTTGTCGGTAATAGGGTACCTAGTGGGGCATTTATATATGATGATAATCATATAGGATTTGGACCGATTTGATTTGAGTTCTCGATATAATTCCGTGATCGAGAAGTCTTATCGAATCACAAGATGATCATATATGGATTAATCGAATCCGAGGTGATCACGGACAATTTGCTTAGACTAGGGTAGAGTTTGATGTGTTAGTAAGGATCACTTCGCGGTATGTGGTCCAACACTTCTCGTTGGCTCTATTCCGGAATGAGTGAGTGGTCCGTGTTATCACGAATATGGAATCCATTCCTTCCCTCGGGAAGTAGATAGACAGTTCCTTATTTGTTGACCCTAAAGCGATCGATGGGCCCGGTTCATAATATATTGGTTATGAACTAATTGATCACTAGGGGGTTAATGTTAAATAAGGATAATATGTTTCGAGAAGGGTTTACGGAAATATCCCGAATCGAAGTGAACGATCTATGGAGGATTTATCCGTATGTAATGATTATATCGTGGACGATTTCGACTCGTAAATTGAGTGTAAGTTATCTATATTCGATAGAGTTCAATTTCGGGTTTATGGTGGTGTAATCCCGGAATTAATAGGTTGGATGTAATTATTCGTCGACGAATAATTTTATTCGATTTATTGTAGCTACCGAATATGGGTCGAAATGGTCCCCGACGTGGCTCCTAATATAGCATATAGGTTTTCTCGTCGTTGCACCTCAATTATAATTAAATAGTGGATTGGGCTATTTAATTGATATGTGGATTAATTGTTTAGTTGGACTAAATAATTAAATACACGGAAAAGACATTTTTCGTGGGGAACCGCCCGAATTGGTGCGTTGACCTAATTTTTGGTCAAATATAGAAAAAAGGTGCGTGACCTTATTTTGAGAGAAAGGTGCGCATGCATATTGTGATTTATTATTTAATTGTTAAGAAATTAGTTTTTTCTTGGATAATTATTTAATATGTGATTTATATTTTATTTGTTAAATGATAATTCATGGAATATTAGATAATAATATAATTTATCCTAATTTGTTTGGGATAATTATTTTATTTATCTTTTATTTGAAAAAGGATTAATGTAATAATTATCTCTTAATTATTTAATCCTTGGGGCTTAAGTTTTACTCTCCTATATAAAGAGAGTTCTCTCAAGCCTTTTGACAATCACTAATCACGCCATATACACAAGAAAGTGGCTTAGAATTTTCGGCCATCTTTCTTTGGGTTTCGAGTTGGAATAATCTTCGGGATTATTCCGGTAGCATATGAAGGAGGTCCGGCGGCAGGAAACACCATCCACTTGGTGTTGCTGGGAGATACACGTTGGAAGACGGTGGCTGCTCAATCTCGTGTTCAAGGAGCCTTTTGTTCTTGGAGTTAAGCACCATAAAAAGGTAGGCTCCTAAACCCCCTTGTAGATTTAGATCTTTAATTTATGTTCTTTGTTTTCGTTTAGATCTAGATCGATGCATTCATTGCGTAATCGGGTCAATCTATGATTGATCCGAGGATATTACTTCTAACAAGTGGTATCGAGCCTTTGATCTAACGATCAAAGTATATGAATTTTAGATCTTGGAGTGGAAAAGCATGTTTTAGATGTTTTATTTCGTTTTTTTTTTTTGGTAAAATTCGAATTTAATCATGATTGTATGCTTGTGATTGTTGTGGTTGAAGAGATGGATTGGGGTTGGTATTGTTTACTCGTTAGATCTATTGTAAACTCATATAAATTCGTTTATATGAGTATAGGAAATTTTGTAATTTTAATTTCCTAGAAGTAGATCTGTTTTGTTGCTGTTCCGTTTTTTATTTTTTCCCGGAGTTTGAGCCGTTGAAACGACAATCCCTCCGGTCAGAATGAAGAATAAAAGTTGAAGAACATGCCCTCAAAATTTCGTGACGATCGGAGTCGAGATCGATGTTCGATCGCTGCTATAAAGTTGCTGCTGTAACAGAAAAGCACAGCAGGCATTAAAACCCTAGCTGTGAGTTCGTCGAATTTCTGGAAGAGATTGGACCGTTGAAACGAAGCTCCGACCGTTCAGATCGACTACCATGCGGTTATGAACAAGTCCTAAAAATTTAAGGTCGATCGGGATTTGTCTCGATGCCCGATCGTCCCCAGGAAGACACTGTTGCGCCGCAGTTATAAACAGATGCAGCAGTTAGATCGGCGGATTTCTGGAGAAAATTGGACCATTGAAACGAAGATCCAACCGTTCAGATTGAAGTAGGCGGAGTGAAGAACAGATCCATAAAGTTTCATGACGATCAAGGTTCGTTTGGATTTCCGATCATCGATAATTCGTAGCAGCAAAGCAGATTAACAAATAGTAAATCCTAGTTAGGGTTTGTGTTTTTTTTTAATAGGATAGATACGGGGGTACCAACGATCCATCTCGGTGTTTAGTTTTCGGTATAATTTTGTGTTTGATCAAGATTACGTGCTTAAAACCGGAAAATTGCCATGACTTGCATCTTCATGATTCCACTCCAATGCATACATGTAGCTAGTTTATTTCGAATAAATTAGGCATGTATAACTCGAATAATTAGTATGAATGCTTATTAATTTAATATGTGGTAGTTAAATAATAAGTAGCTAATTATAAAAACCGAGGACCCGGGTTTATGTCAATCGTTTACGATTTTAGTGATGGATTCTCGGTGAATCCCACTTGGATAAATCGTTGAGCTTTTCGGTGATGGCTTCTCAGTGAACCCACCTTAAACAAAAACGAGATTACGCTTTGGGTGACAACTTAGAAATCGGAGAATCTTAGTATATGGGTTCGGAAATGGTCTAACCATGGTTGGGCGAGTTCAACCGAGCTTCGGCTCAATCGACTCCCCTCCACGTGTGATGTACGTTACGAGCGGTTCGATAGGACTTAGCATAGCCGATAAGCCTTCGGGCTAAACGGGGCTTCTCCCGCCGGATTGGCACGAACCGTCACATATGTTCCAACGAATAAGACGGCTACATAACCGACCCTATTCGGAGTACTTTGATTTATTGTTTCTTATTGTCAAGGCCAAAACCGTAATTAGTAAACCCACCACTTTTTCAAAATATTGAGTGGGAGCGGGGAAGGCGACGACCAACCCCACGGCCTCTACTATAGATGCAAGCACGTGAGAGAATGGTGACACCTCGTGCCGCTTTGATTTCGGCCCCCTTCGGATGGTGTTCACCGCTATCAAAATTCAAGGCTTGGTCTCCGAAAGGATAGGATATCGGGTACTCGTCGGGTCACGACACCGCCCTCGTAGGCATACTCGGGGCGTACTCGAGATCTGATATAGTAGGTCACACTCTTTGTGGATATTTTCGAAATATCTAGGCTAGAAAAAGGAAGGTAATCAATGATTAAATGTCCGGGATGTCTGATTCCCGTGAGATGTTCGATTCTCGAAGCTTAATCATTGAGAGACATTGTCTCAGTTTAACCGTCATAGTACTGATATCGACCCTCTCGGACAGTACTATACGAGGTTAAATCCTTGGAATGGTAGGATAGACTTTATAGTTTATTATTCCTAAAATAAAAATCTAGTAGTGAAAATTTAATTTTGAATTTAACTTTCTGTCATATTTTTTTACAACTTTAATCTCTAGACTACTGAACTGTTAGAAATAGGACTTCATTAAAAAATGTGGAAGTAACAAGTACGTTGTAATTATCAACAGAATGCAGTTAATTTTTTCGAAAAAGTTTTCTTCTATTAAGCCTTTAAAAACTTAAGTGACATAGTATAAGTATGTCCCGGGTGTCACTTGTGTTGAACGAGAGACGACCATACTTAGATTACAAAAGATGACATAGGACTATCAGATAAAATTCATTTAGTGAATTTTAAAAGTGTAATTACACAACAAATTTCTAAATTGAAAAAATTGGAAAATCATATACATAAGGCGTTGCTAGTTAGACGGTATTTGGAACCGATAAACTAGTGGGAGCCTTACTCTTATGATTTGTTGTTTTTACGAATCATTAGAAATGTGTAATGGAATGCACAAGAGTTTCTCCATTCATTGGAAAAACAAGAATAAAGCGTTACTAGTTAGACAGTATTTGGAACTGATAAACTAGTGGGAGCTTAGTTCTGGAGATTTTATAATCTTTGAAACATCATGAACACAGCATTGCTAGTTAGACGGTATTTGAACCGATAAACTAGTGGGAGCTTGTTCTAGGTGATGTTCTAATCTTTGGAAAATCATAAATACAAAGTGTTTCTAGTTAGACGGTATTTGGAACCGATAAACTAGTGAGAGCTTTATTATGATCTCTCAAACCATTCGAACAAAGTGTTGCTAGTTAGACGGTATTTGGAACCGATAAACTAGTGGGAGCTTTGGTCTCATGATTTGTCGATTAGAAAAATCGATAGTCCAAGCAAGTAACACCGAACATCCCACGAGTTCAAGAATAGAGTCTACTCGAACGAACCGCTAGTTCAAGCTTGTTTTCTTTTAAGGAAAGTCGAGAATGGGAAAGAATGTTTATACGTGTCGATCATCCAAACTAAGTAGTTTTAAGGCTAAACCGAAAAATTAATGAATTGGAAATTAGAGGACAAGGAAAGTGATTTCGGATCACTGACCAATGCATCCTTAGCAATTTTCTCGAAAGCTAAGTTCTTTGAAAGAACTAGGTAGCTTTGCATTAAACGATAAATAAAAATAGACAACGGGCAGTTATTTCAGAGAGACTAGTGGGAGTGATATAAAGAAATGAATCTCGGATTCAATTCTTGAGTATCACGAGAAAATTCATTTTACGTTTTCGGATTCGTTGGAACGAACGTATTCATTTTCAATAGGATAATTTGTTTGTCTTATTGACGATAAATATAACATTCGTAGCACGAACCTAAGACTCGGACTTTTGTTTAATAAAGTCAGAACCACTAAGAAATGCTGAATAGGTATATGTAACACATCTCAAACAATATAAACGCAAATGGTTTCCGTATTCAGATAAACGTTTTTTTTTCTATTCTATTAATTAGTGTATGTTCCATAAAGACAAGATCTGAAGACTGGCTTAGGGTGATTCCTATCTCCCAGTCAAAGAAACCCCGTCTCAAAGGAACAATGCCTAAGTTTCCTTTCAATCGGGAAAGGGTAATAGATTTAAAGAAGTTACATAGCTTGTTCATATTGACCTTCGGGGTCATATGAATGGTACAAGCTAGTGGGAGTTTTTTCAAGTAGTGACATCAAGTCGACAACTACTCGAAACTTCAATAAGTTTATCCGAAATATTTGGAGGAAATCTCTCGATTTCACCGAGAGATAGAGTATTCCATACTCGAAATAGGTTGTTGCGTAGTCTTCGGGATCGATGCTCGGCTCGCCTCCCGGTGGAATGTTTTCACTAAGGGATACACCAAAAATTTGCCTTATATAGTTATTGATGTGCTACGATACGCTATTTCGAACTCATTTAAGATATTGGTTGCAAAATAACGGTTTACGTTGTTATGAAAAACCGAGAAGTCTACCAAAAAGATGCCTAAGCATTTGTGGATAAGGAGTGAATTCGGTTCACCCCACTTCCGTAAATAGAGGCATTTAGCACCGAGTGCTTGAAGGTAGGACGGCAATTTCGCATACACGTTCGGGTTGTGAAGTATCTTAATGCATTGAGTAAAGGTTGGTTATAAAACTCGTAAAATCGAGAACGACGGTTATCTTGTCAAACTCGGTCGATAGAGTCTATAAATAACAACCTTGGATCTTGAAGTATTTGTACTCAAGATGTTACTAAGCGATGTGTTCAGTCCACATCCAACACCGGCAGTTGGTGATAACACTAATAAGAACTACTAAACTAGATCAGTATATCAATCCACCCCGAACGCAGTGGGAGTATGGTTTGTCCATTACCCATTGCAGGACCTTACGGTCTATAGGGTAGATTGATGACCTATACTCCTTCGTGGACTGTATAGGATCCTGATCATAGAGGTTGGTTTAAAAGCCATAACCCTGTGAATGGAGTTTGATACTCCAATTCTGTTGAAACTCTTGTAGAACCACCTGAGTATCTCAGGCCCAGTGGGAGTAATTGGAACTACACGGACAAGAGTCGAATGAATAGGAAAGTTTAACTTTCAACGCAAAGCTGAGTAATTTAGGGGTGATTCCCTAGAAGGTAGAGAGTTAACCAGACCGTGATCTCTCTTACTACTCAGTCTTGCTTGATTTCGTCAGAAAGCGGGAAATAGGTGTGATTCCCTAAGACTTCCTTGCCGAACAACGGAATGCGAATTCATTCGAACGAAGGGTTTTAGCTTAGAACAAATAACGATTCGTTACAAAGCGAGAAATTAGGGGTGATTCCCTAAGACCTTTTTGCGAGACTAACGGTATCTTAATTTATTCAGAAAGAACCTTTGGCAGGATGCCTGCCATAGCTTATATCCTTTGGGGATTAAAGCAAACCTCTAGGTCATTTCAAAGTCATATATATTAATATGTGGACTTGACCAGAATGTTGATAAGTCTTTCGTAGACTGGGTATCAATATTAGTAAAGTAGTATGTAGACTAGTGTTTGTGAATGGTAACACTGAAACAGTTGGAAACAACATGGGTGTGTTATCTGAAGTCAGAGTCTAACATGCCATCAGGATTCATTCTAAAGGATTTGATTCGCTCAAATCCATGAGAATCGATCATTGGCAATCCCATCCATTCACCTGGTTAAGATATTCTTGCATTTATGCAGCATTCAATGATGTAGTCTACCCTACCTCTCAGGAATGATTATCTAAACCAGCGGATGAATACGAAATGGGATGTTTAGTGAATCCTCAAGTATCTTCGGGAGAATGAGGAATAATATGCTAGTATATTCGAGGTGCAAACTAGAATATAAGTGATAACAACGATTCGGCTTTAGGTCAAATTGAGGATGATCGTTAAGTCGATTTGGTCCTCGGTGTTGAATCAAAGGCATATTGAAATCGTACCACCGGATTAGATGGAAAGGCGACGTTTCGATCCCAAAGATTGACTCGAGCCGATATCCTACACGATCAGTGTACCAAGTCACATGGTATTCGGATTCTGAGTACACGCCGGGTCACTGACCTACCCTGCGGCGGCACTCTCCCGTCGTGCTTGGAAGGATGAATTACTAAGATGCGCTTGGAGGGTACATATTTGAGGGATACGTCTCACTTGTTTTGAGCAAGTGGGAGAATGTTGTAGATATAGATATAAAGGGTGTGCTCTAAAACAATTAATCCACATGCCTTTCGTGCAAGTGGGAGATTGTAAGGTATAGTGCCCGAAAGACAATTATATAATTGTTTTAGGACGGAATTAGTAATTCATCTTATTATATGCATGTATGCTTATAATTAAGACACTACTGAAAACCCTAAGTACCTCGTTTATGTAATCACATAACTCAGTGTATGGCTATACACAAGAGGATTGAGTTAGTGAGATGTACTTAAAATTAACTTAGTCCGTAGCGTTTATTAATCTGAGTATGGGTCTCATGATTAATTTGCTATCAATGCGCCCAGAACACTTTACGGTGTGGCGATCTTATCCGGATTGTCGGTAATAGGGTACCTAGTGGGGCATTTATATATGATGATAATCATATAGGATTTGGACCGATTTGATTTGAGTTCTCGATATAATTCCGTGATCGAGAAGTCTTATCGAATCACAAGATGATCATATATGGATTAATCGAATCGAGGTGATCACGGACAACCGCTTAGACTAGGGTAGAGTTTGATGTGTTAGTAAGGATCACTTCGCGAAGTATGTGGTCCAACACTTCTCGTTGGCTCTATTCCGGAATGAGTGAGTGGTCCGTGTTATCACGAATATGGAATCCATTCCTTCCCTCGGGAAGTAGATAGACAGTTCCCTTATTTGTTGACCCAAGGCGATCGATGGGCCCGAGTTCATAATATATTGGTTATGAACTAATTGATCACTAGGGGGTTAATGTTAAATAAGGATAATATGTTTCGAGAAGGGTTTACGGAAATATCCCGAATCGAAGTGAACGATCATGGAGGATTTATCCGTATGTAATGATTATATCAGTGGACGATTTCGACTCATAAATTGAGTGTAAGTTATCTATATTCGATAGAGTTCAATTTCGGGTTTATGGTGGTGTAATCCCGGAATTAATAGGTTGGATGTAATTATTCTGTCTGACGAATAATTTTATTCGATTTATTGTAGCTACTGAATATGGGTCCATGGTCCCCGACGTGGCTCCTAATATAGCATATAGGTTTTCTCGTCGTTGCACCTCAATTATAATTAAATAGTGGATTGGGCTATTTAATTGATATGTGGATTAATTGTTTAGTTGGACTAAATAATTAAATACACGGAAAAAGACATTTTTCGTGGAACCGCCGCCCGAATTGGTGCGTTGACCTAATTTTTGGTCAAATATAGAAAAAAGGTGCGTGACCTTATTTTGAGAGAAAGGTGCGCATGCATATTGTGATTTATTATTTAATTGTTAAGAAATTAGTTTTCTTGGATAATTATTTAATATGTGATTTATATTTTATTTGTTAAATGATAATTCATGGAATATTAGATAATAATATAATTTATCCTAATTTGTTTGGGATAATTATTTTATTTATCTTTTATTTGAAAAAGGATTAATGTAATAATTATCTCTTAATTATTTAATCCTTGGGGCTTAAGTTTTACTCTCCTATATATAAAGAGAGTTCTCTCAAGCCTTTTGACAATCACTAATCACGCCATATACACAAGAAAGTGGCTTAGAATTTTCGGCCATCTTTCTTTGGGTTTCGAGTTGGAATAATCTTCGGGATTATTCCGGTAGCATATGAAGGAGGTCCGGCGGCAGGAAACACCATCCACTTGGTGTTGCTGGGAGATACACGTTGGAAGACGGTGGCTGCTCAATCTCGTGTTCAAGGAGCCTTTTGTTCTTGGAGTTAAGCACCATAAAAAGGTAGGCTCCTAAACCCCCTTGTAGATTTAGATCTTTAATTTATGTTCTTTGTTTTCGTTTAGATCTAGATCTGATGCATTCCGCTGCGTAATCGGGTCAATCTATGATTGATCCGAGGATATTACTTCTAACAAGTGGTATCAGAGCCTTTGATCTAACGATCAAAGTATATGAATTTTAGATCTTGGAGTGGAAAAGC
This sequence comes from Gentiana straminea, assembly GCA_036785695.1. Lineage (NCBI taxonomy): Eukaryota > Viridiplantae > Streptophyta > Magnoliopsida > Gentianales > Gentianaceae > Gentiana > Gentiana straminea. The sequence continues at coordinate 4,208,524 of JAVUPR010000085.1, forward strand.
ATGTTTTAGATGTTTTATTTCGTTTTTTTTTTTGGTAAAATTCGAATTTAATCATGATTGTATGCTTGTGATTGTTGTGGTTGAAGAGATGGATTGGGGTTGGTATTGTTTACTCGTTAGATCTATTGTAAACTCATATAAATTCGTTTATATGAGTATAGGAAATTTTGTAATTTTAATTTCCTAGAAGTAGATCTGTTTTGTTGCTGTTCCGTTTTTTATTTTTTCCCGGAGTTTGAGCCGTTGAAACGACAATCCCTCCGGTCAGAATGAAGAATAAAAGTTGAAGAACATGCCCTCAAAATTTCGTGACGATCGGAGTCGAGATCGATGTTCGATCGCTGCTATAAAGTTGCTGCTGTAACAGAAAAGCACAGCAGGCATTAAAACCCTAGCTGTGAGTTCGTCGAATTTCTGGAAGAGATTGGACCGTTGAAACGAAGCTCCGACCGTTCAGATCGACTACCATGCGGTTATGAACAAGTCCTAAAAATTTAAGGTCGATCGGGATTTGTCTCGATGCCCGATCGTCCCCAGGAAGACACTGTTGCGCCGCAGTTATAAACAGATGCAGCAGTTAGATCGGCGGATTTCTGGAGAAAATTGGACCATTGAAACGAAGATCCAACCGTTCAGATTGAAGTAGGCGGAGTGAAGAACAGATCCATAAAGTTTCATGACGATCAAGGTTCGTTTGGATTTCCGATCATCGATAATTCGTAGCAGCAGCAGATTAACAAATAGTAAATCCTAGTTAGGGTTTGTGTTTTTTTTTAATAGGATAGATACGGGGGTACCAACGATCCATCTCGGTGTTTAGTTTTCGGTATAATTTTGTGTTTGATCAAGATTACGTGCTTAAAACCGGAAAATTGCCATGACTTGCATCTTCATGATTCCACTCCAATGCATACATGTAGCTAGTTTATTTCGAATAAATTAGGCATGTATAACTCGAATAATTAGTATGAATGCTTATTAATTTAATATGTGGTAGTTAAATAATAAGTAGCTAATTATAAAAACCGAGGACCCGGGTTTATGTCAATCGTTTACGATTTTAGTGATGGATTCTCGGTGAATCCCACTTGGATAAATCGTTGAGCTTTTCGGTGATGGCTTCTCAGCGTGAACCCACCTTAAACAAAAACGAGATTACGCTTTGGGTGACAACTTAGAAATCGGAGAATCTTAGTATATGGGTTCGGAAATGGTCTAACCATGGTTGGGCGAGTTCAACCGAGCTTCGGCTCAATCGACTCCCCTCCACGTGTGATGTACGTTACAGCAGTTCGATAGGACTTAGCATAGCCGATAAGCCTTCGGGCTAAACGGGGCTTCTCCTGCCGGATTGGCCTGAACTGTCACATATGTTCCAACGAATAAGACGGCTACATAACCGACCCTATTCGGAGTACTTTGATTTATTGTTTCTTATTGTCAAGGCCAAAACCGTAATTAGTAAACCCACCACTTTTTCAAAATATTGAGTGGGAGCGGGGAAGGCGACGGACCAACCCCACGGCCTCTACTATAGATGCAAGCACGTGAGAGAATGGTGACACCTCGTGCCGCTTTGATTTCGGCCCCCTTCGGATGGTGTTCACCGCTATCAAAATTCAAGGCTTGGTCTCCGAAAGGATAGGATATCGGGTACTCGTCGGGTCACTGACCTGCCCCTCGTAGGCATACTCGGGGCGTACTCTGAGATCTGATATAGTAGGTCACACTCTTTGTGGATATTTTCGAAATATCTAGGCTAGAAAAAGGAAGGTAATCAATGATTAAATGTCCGGGATGTCTGATTCCCGTGAGATGTTCGATTCTCGAAGCTTAATCATTGAGAGACATTGTCTCAGTTTAACCGTCATAGTACTGATATCGACCCTCTCGGACAGTACTATACGAGGTTAAATCCTTGGAATGGTAGGATAGACTTTATAGTTTATTATTCCTAAAATAAAAATCTAGTAGTGAAAATTTAATTTTGAATTTAACTTTCGTCATATTTTTTTACAACTTTAATCTCTAGACTACCGAACCGTTAGAAATAGGACTTCATTAAAAAATGTGGAAGTAACAAGTACGTTGTAATTATCAACAGAATGCAGTTAATTTTTTCGAAAAAGTTTTCTTCTATTAAGCCTTTAAAAACTTAAGTGACATAGTATAAGTATGTCCCGGGTGTCACTTGTGTTGAACGAGAGACGACCATACTTAGATTACAAAAGATGACATAGGACTATCAGATAAAATTCATTTAGTGAATTTTAAAAGTGTAATTACACAACAAATTTCTAAATTGAAAAAATTGGAAAATCATATACATAAGGCGTTGCTAGTTAGACGGTATTTGGAACCGATAAACTAGTGGGAGCCTTACTCTTATGATTTGTTGTTTTTCTGAATCATTAGAAATGTGTAATGGAATGCACAAGAGTTTCTCCATTCATTGGAAAAACAAGAATAAAGCGTTACTAGTTAGACAGTATTTGGAACTGATAAACTAGTGGGAGCTTAGTTCTGGAGATTTTATAATCTTTGAAACATCATGAACACAAAAGCATTGCTAGTTAGACGGTATTTGGAGCTCGATAAACTAGTGGGAGCTTGTTCTAGGTGATGTTCTAATCTTTGGAAAATCATAAATACAAAGTGTTTCTAGTTAGACGGTATTTGGAACCGATAAACTAGTGAGAGCTTTATTATGATCTCTCAAACCATTCGAACAAAGTGTTGCTAGTTAGACGGTATTTGGAACCGATAAACTAGTGGGAGCTTTGGTCTCATGATTTGTCGATTAGAAAAATCGATAGTCCAAGCAAGTAACACTGAACATCCCACGGTTCAAGAATAGAGTCTACTCGAACGAACCGCTAGTTCAAGCTCGTTTTCTTTTAAGGAAAGTCGAGAATGGGAAAGAATGTTTATACGTGTCGATCATCCAAACTAAGTAGTTTTAAGGCTAAACCGAAAAATTAATGAATTGGAAATTAGAGGACAAGGAAAGTGATTTCGGATCACGACCAATGCATCCTTAGCAATTTTCTCGAAAGCTAAGTTCTTTGAAAGAACTAGGTAGCTTTGCATTAAACGATAAATAAAAATAGACAACGGGCAGTTATTTCAGAGAGACTAGTGGGAGTGATATAAAGAAATGAATCTCGGATTCAATTCTTGAGTATCACAGAAAATTCATTTTCTGTTTTCGGATTCGTTGGAACGAACGTATTCATTTTCAATAGGATAATTTGTTTGTCTTATTGACGATAAATATAACATTCGTAGCACGAACCTAAGACTCGGACTTTTGTTTAATAAAGTCGAACCACTAAGAAATCTTTGAATAGGTATATGTAACACATCTCAAACAATATAAACGCAAATGGTTTCCGTATTCGGATAAACGTTTTTTTTTCTATTCTATTAATTAGTGTATGTTCCATAAAGACAAGATCGAAGGCGGCTTAGGGTGATTCCTATCTCCCGAGTCAAAGAAACCCTGTCTCAAAGGAACAATGCCTAAGTTTCCTTTCAATCGGGAAAGGGTAATAGATTTAAAGAAGTTACATAGCTTGTTCATATTGACCTTCGGGGTCATATGAATGGTACAAGCTAGTGGGAGTTTTTTCAAGTAGTGACATCAAGTCTGACAACTACTCGAAACTTCAATAAGTTTATCCGAAATATTTGGAGGAAATCTCTGATTTCACCAGAGATAGAGTATTCCATACTCAGAAATAGGTTGTTGCGTAGTCTTCAGGACTGATGCTCGGCCTGCCTCCCAGTGGAATGTTTTCACTAAGGGATACACCAAAAATTTGCCTTATATAGTTATTGATGTGCTACGATACGCTGCTGAACTCATTTAAGATATTGGTTGCAAAATAACGGTTTACGTTGTTATGAAAAACCGAGAAGTCTACCAAAAAGATGCCTAAGCATTTGTGGATAAGGAGTGAATTCGGTTCACCCCACTTCCGTAAATAGAGGCATTTAGCACCGAGTGCTTGAAGGTAGGACTGGCAATTTCGCATACACGTTCAGGTTGTGAAGTATCTTAATGCATTGAGTAAAGGTTGGTTATAAAACTCGTAAAATCGAGCGACGGTTATCTTGTCAAACTCGGTCGATAGAGTCTATAAATAACAACCTTGGATCTTGAAGTATTTGTACTCAAGATGTTACTAAGCGATGTGTTCGGTCCACATCCAACACCGGCGGTTGGTGATAACACTAATAAGAACTACTAAACTAGATCGGTATATCAATCCACCCCGAACGCGGTGGGAGTATGGTTTGTCCATTACCCATTGCGGGACCTTACGGTCTATAGGGTAGATTGATGACCTATACTCCTTCGTGGTGTATAGGATCCGATCATAGAGGTTGGTTTAAAAGCCATAACCCCGTGAATGGAGTTTGATACTCCAATTCTGTTGAAACTCTTGTAGAACCACCTGAGTATCTCAGGCCCAGTGGGAGTAATTGGAACTACACGGACAAGAGTCGAATGAATAGGAAAGTTTAACTTTCAACGCAAAGCTGAGTAATTTAGGGGTGATTCCCTAGAAGGTAGAGAGTTAACCAGACCGTGATCTCTCTTACTACTCAGTCTTGCTTGATTTCGTCACTACAACTACCTCCACAACATCATCCACAACATCATCCACACCACACATTTAGTCAGGACCCACAAAAAAAAAATATTTCTCTCTCCAATCCGTGGACAGGATCATCCACAACATCATCCACTACATTTTTGTGTAGTGAACATATCATTTTCCATTATTTATTCAAGTTTCCCTAAATAAATAGCTCTTACAAGAGTACAATACATCAAACGACATAAAAAACAGATTTTGACATCTTCGTACTGAATCTGACCGCAAAACGTCATCATTAAACTCTTGAAAACAAAGTTACATAACAGTGGGATCAAAGGGCCATTCTGGCGTACGGAGACAGTCTTTATAACACCCGACCGTCGGATTTGCGTCACGATGAAATAAAAACAAAATGGTAATTTTTGTATATACTCATGGCGCATATCTGATGGTCGAGTCTAAGTAGAGACTCTCTACCGAATAATTTTCCGGGATCAAAACATGATATTCCTGCGTTAAAAAATAAACATGATATTCCATACCTTAGGGACCAATACCGAATATTTTTGATTGATTAAGGGTCCGTTCCAAAATGTAGGTCCGTTTAGATATTTTAACACAGATTAATAAAATGGTTAAATATCATTAATTTTAATGGTAAAAATCTAAAATACCCTTTGATTATCATTAATATAATAGTTGTAAAGCAGTTGAATGTATAATAAATTAGAGTTAAAATGAAGAAAAATATAATAAATGTTATATTTGATATTCTAAATAGATTTATATTATAAGACAATTTTTAAAAGCTAATCGAAATTACATTTTAGGACGAAATAGTATATATCATTGATGCAACTTTTAAGTCTAAAATCTTTTTGTGACACTAACAAAGATAGTAATGATGTAAAAAGTTTTAAATGCTATTACCTTTTTCAGAGTAACACAACTGTATCCCTTTTTTTGTTACAACATATTGTTACATTGTTTCAGGCAGGTTACATATGCATGCCAAAAATGTAAATTTTTATGCTGATTTTTCTGAATGAAAAAAAATTGAATAACGTTATTGTCATAAACATTCTGAAATTACGATTAATTAACACAACACAAATATCAATTTCGGATGTTATTATCTTCTCTTATGCCGGGGATTACCATGCCTGCAATGCTGCAAGAACGCCAGCCCCGCCGGCGGGTTTCTACACTCAAACGTTTAGCGCAATCCGGGGGCTCTATTGCTGGCCCGAGGGTCCTCCAGCCTCTTGAGAAAAAGCGAAAAGCTGAGGGCAGTGTGGATGGGGAGGTTGACACTAAAAAGAGTTGTGCTTTGCGTCTAATGTCATTGGTGGAGTCTGCCGAGGGGCAGGCCCAGCCGGCGCCATGAATATCTTATGTTGGAACTGCCGGGGTTTGGGCCAGCCCCGAGCAGTGAAAGCTCTTAAGGCTCTTGTACTTTCTTTTTCGCCGTCTTTAGTTTTTTTGTCAGAAACAAAACTCTCTAGAAATAAGTTTGAAATTGTTCGTTGTGCTTTGGGTTTTTCTAGTGCTCTTGTAGTTGGTAGTTCGGGAGCTAGTGGTGGTTTGGCATTGCTTTGGCAGTCGAATGTTAATCTTGTGATTTCTACGTATGGTCATGGGCACATTGATGCGCTGGTGACTAATTCAGATGGTCTGGTTTGGCGATTCACAGGTTTCTATGGCAATCCGATAGTGGAGGAGCGTGTCCACTCTTGGACCTTGCTTCGCCGGTTGCACTCTTCTCATCAGTTTCATTGGCTAGTGGCGGGGGATTTTAATGAGATTCTTTTGCAGGCGGAGCAGGATGGGCCACGCCTGAGGCCTATTTCGCAGATGGTTGCTTTTAGTCCGCTCTCACGGACTACGGTTTGGCTGATATTGGATATTTTGGGGCGCCTTTTACATGGTGCAATAGACGGGAGGTGCAACCTACTCGGGTCCGATTGGATAGAGGTATTAGCAACGTGGAATGGCAGGCCCTCTTCCCAGGGCATCGATTATATCATTTGTCCTGCTCCCGTTCGGATCATGCACCGATTCTGCTTTCTGGGACAAATCCTTTTCGTCGGGGCAAGATCAAGTGGTTTATATGTTCCCCACTATGACCCCTTCTGGATTAGGGATGACGAGTTTGAGGAAAAGTTGCGGGGGGTGGAAATCCTCTTTGTCTGAGGCTCCTGGTTCTTTATCTCGGCGTATTTTAGGACTGGTCCGTGACCTCAAGAGTTGGAGTAGACAGAAACATGGCAATATTACCAAGACTATTGCGGCTAAAGAGGAAAGACTTCGTCTGTTCCGTGAGGCTCCTGACTATAATATAGAAATTGAGAGGGATCGTTTGAGGGAGCTAGACCATTTATATACGCTGGATGAAGATTATTGGAGGCAACGAGGGCGCAGTGATTGGCTGCACGGTATGGACAGGAACACGAGCTATTTTCATCATAAAGCGACCAGCCGCCGAGCCAGAAATACTGTAGATCTACTTTTTGACAAGGACGGGGTGGCAAGGACTGAGCAGCGGGAACTGGAAGGGGTAGTATCTCGATATTTTACCAATATTTTTACCTCGGCACAGCCACCCATGCAGGAGTTTGATCCAGCGCCTCAATGAGCCTTTCACGGAGGCTGAGGTTCTTCGTGCGCTTAAGCAGCTTCCTGGACGAAAGGCTCCAGGCCCGGATGGTATGCATGTAATATTTTTACAAAAATATTGGCATGTGATTGGCTCTGAGGTTTTGCAGGTGATATTAGTTGTCCTTAATGAAGGAATGGATCTAGGCTCGTTATGTGAGACTTATATTGCGTTGGTTCTTAAAGAGGCATTCCCGACCCGGGTGGCTGATTTGAGGCCGATTGCGCTGTGTAATTCGACATACAAGTTGCTCTCGCGTGTCATTGTCAACAGATTAATGCACGTTATTAACGACGTCATCTCAAGCAACCAGAGCGCTTTTGTCTCAGGCAGGCTAATCACTGACAATGCCATTGTCGCTTTGAGGCGTTTCACTCCATGAAAGTCGGCGTGCATGGCTGTCATAACCATGCTGCTATCAAACTGGATATGGCCAAAGCATTTGATCGGGTGGAGTGGAACTATCCGTGGGGAGTTATGCACCAGATGCGGTTTCCAGGAGCATTCGTTGACTTGCTTGCGGCGGTGTGTTTCTTCCGTCACCTATAGGGCCCTTGTGAATGGAAGGCCGGGTCCTCAGATTGACCTTACTTGGGGGATTCGACAAGGAGATCCTCTCTCCCCGTTCCTTTTCATTATCTGCGCAGAAGGCTTGACGGCATTGTTGGACCAGGCAGTGAGAGGAGGGATGTTGAGGGGTATTACATTCGGTAGGCAGGCACAAGTTCAGGTTTCGCACTTGCTCTTTGCAGACGACAGTATGTTATTTTTCGAGTATCTGGATGGGGCTTTAGAAACACTGTTTAATCTGTTCACTCAATATGGGATGCTATCTGGTCAGGCTATTAATTTTCACAAGTCCAGCTTATATTTTAGTAAGGATATTCAGCAAGCGGACAGGGAATACATTTCAGACTTTCTTCAGATTCCGATTGGGAATGGCACGGGTAAATACCTGGGCATGCCATTTGTCAGTGGAAGGAGCAAGCGGTATGTCTTTGATTTTCTCCGGGAAAAGGTATGGAAAAAGCTATCTGGTTGGAAGGATAAGCTTCTTTCTCCTGCTGGGAAGGAAGTTATAATCAAGTCAAGTCTGCAAGCCATACATACTTTTATTATGTAGTGTTTCAAGGTTCCCTCCACGCTGGTAAAGAAGATTGAGAAATATATCCACGGTTTTTTTTGGGGGATTCAGAGACTAAACGGAAAGTGCATTGGCGTAATTGGGATACTTGCTGCCTGCCCAAGAATCTTGGGGGCCTGGGTTTTCGCAATCTAGAGTGTTTTAATTTGGCTTTGCTCGCTAAGCAATCGTGGCGTTTCCTCACTTGCCCCACCGCTCTAGCAAGTCGAGTTCTTAATGCAAAGTACCATCCGGGCACAACTATCATGGCAGCAGGTTTGGGAAGTAGACCTTCATTCATGTGGCGTAGTTTGCTGGATGGTCGGGATATGTTAATCCAGGGATTGCGATGGCGTGTAGGTGATGGAAGCTCCATTTATGTCTTTCATGATGCTTGGGTTTCTAGACCGCCGTCATTTTGGCTTGTTCATTCATCCCATTCTTTACCCACGGATAGTAAGGTGCAGGATTTGCTTTTGCCCGGAGCTAGACAGTGGAATATGCCGCTCCTTATGAGTGAATTTCAGACTTGGGAAGTGGATGCTATCTCGCACACTCTAATAGCAGGTGCTTCGCACCCTGATAAGTTGATTTGGCATTACGATCAGCGCGGCAAGTATACAGTGAAGTCAGGGTATTTCCTTGCATTAAGCTTGTTTGGAGGGTTTCCAGACGCGGTGCATGCATCTTCCTCTTCCGGTCTGGACAGGGTCTGGCGAGATGTTTGGAAAGTCACAGTGCCGCCACGTGTTCAACATTTCTTATGGCGATGTTTGCAGGATTGTTTGCCAATTGGGGAACAGTTTGCTAAGCGGAATCTGAGCTCGAGTCTTTGTTTGGCATGTGGTAGGAAGATGGAATCTCTACGACATGTGTTTTTTGATTTTGATTGTGATTATGCTAGGGAAATCTGGACAGCTTCACCGTTCGGCAGTCAGCGGATTCAGCACGGATCGAACTTTAAGGAGTTTTTTGGAGCACTGATAGCGCGTTACACCACAGATGAGGTATCTACTCTCTGCCTACTACTTTGGAATTTATGGAAAGCCCGGTGTTGTGCGGTGTTTGATGATGTGCCTATCTATGTCTCCCGTGTGGTCTCTATGTCCTTAGTCGGGGTAGTGGAGTTTCGTCAGGCCATGGGCTCGGTATAGGTGGATGTCGAGGGGACCGCCCACCCGATTATCTGGAGTGCGCCTCCTGAGGGTAGCAGGAAATGTAACACCGATGCTTCTGTCATGGACTCGGGTTCTGGAGTGGGTCTAATCTTTAGAGATGCGCTTGGCGCGATCATTGCGGCTTACTCGTTCCACTTTGACCCCGGTATCAGTCCAGAGACTTTGGAGATGTAGGCGATTATTTTGGCTATGGAAGAGGCTATTCGATTGGTACTTCCTACAATCATCTTTGAGTCTGATTGTCTACCCTGCATTCAGGCGCTACAGCGACCGTCGGATGATTTGTTGTCTTTAGCTGCTTAGCACGGGATTGTATTACACTTTTGTCTTCCTTTGTTTCGACGTCTTTTAATTTTGTTAAGCGTAGTGGAAATTTCCATGCGCATCTATTGGCTAGACATGGGCTAGGTCACTCTGCTCGTATTGCTTGGGGCACCTCCCCTCCTCATGATGTAATTTATGCCGCTATTGCAGATTTAGCGTAATAAAATACTTGTTTTCCTATAAAAAAATGTCATTATCTTTTATTAAGTGTTTTTTTTTAAATCTATTTGACAATTAATATTATAGTATCCCTACTCATTTCTCTATAATACAACTATTGTTTTCAAGACACTCAATAATATTCTAGACATTTTTGTTTTGAACTCTATCAAAGCATTTGCAGTAGTATTATAAATCAAGATATATCCGTAAAACATGGATCCAATACATCAAGATCCAGAAAATCTTTATTAATAATTTATAAAATACAGCATCTCTAAATTATGAAGTACAATTATCGCACAAAATACAGTTGTTATATTCAAATTATGTGCTACAGAAATGTTGCATTTTACACTGAATAAAGGTAAACTATAGCAAAATTGTTTTTAAATCTAGATAATATAAATTATATAGGTTAAATCATACTATTACAACTACTCTTCATTCATTTGCATTTATGTGAAAAACTATAAAAGTTCACATTTTTGCAACAAAAGTAAATTACTATATTTGTATATGATGTAAAAATGTATCTACTATAGTTTCTTTTTTAGAGTGAAATCATGAGGTTAATTAAGTAATTTCACACCAAAAAAAGGAAGATGGAAAATGCATGGCTACCAACCATTCCTATATAACAAATTCACGTTGTTTTTTGCTTTATATAGATAGACCAGCTACCAAAAAGAAGGGAATAATAAGCACGTAATTCTTCTTTTAATTATTTTATCGTATTTATTATAATCATTATTGCGTGTTTATTTTTCCATCAAACATAGAGGTCAAACAAAAAGTTCAAAATCAAGACTATTAGTTAAGCAAAAAGGTGTAAATTTTTATTGATTGGAAATGAAAACGACCTTACTTGAACATGTTTAACACGTAGATGATCATAAGATATTTTTAATACAGAAATTACACCATTTTAATACATTGATGGAAAAAAAAAACATCATGAAAATGCTCTAATACACATAAACACAAAATTGTTTATATTATATTTAGGTATCGGTGGATGCCTATCATGCAAATACAGATTTTCTTGCTTGCATTGATCCATAAACCCCATCAAAATAGAATAAATAAATGAATTATACACTGAAAAAATTATTGTGCACTTGTTATGAAAAAAAATTAGTGATATCTCAACAAATCTCCTGTTTTTAAAACTATAATACAAAAATCTTTTATGAAATCGATTTTAGAGTTGAGAATCGACTTTCAAACAATTGATTATAGAGAATTGATATTAGAATTGCGAAGAACCTAGCGAGGCACAATATTGGGACCGGTATGTGTTTGGTGTGTGGCTTAGCGGAAGAGTCTATGGCGTATGTTCTTCTGGAAGCTGGCGTCTAGGGTGTGGGCGCGCAATCACCCTTTGTCGTTGTGGTTAGACCGGGCAGGGCAGCAGACTTTCGGGGATTCTTCTCGTATCTGGTGGAGAGTCTATCATAGGAGGAGGTGGCGGAGGTTTCATGGTTGATGTGGCATATCTGAAAGGCGCGGTGTGGTGCGGTCGATCATCAGCTAGTTTATGTGTCGCGAATATGCAGTTCGGCTTTAAGGGTGGCTAGAGAATATCAGCACGCTATTGTACCTTCGCAGCAGGGGCATTCGGAGGGGAGCCTTCCAGGTCACCGGGAACCCCCTTCGGAGGGGGTGGTCAAGTGTAATGTGGATGCTTCAGTGACGGATGGGGGCGTCTGTGGTGGGTGTTATCTTCTACGACCATCGGGGGACTATTTGGCATCTTACTCCTTTCGATTTGACCCTGGCATTGAAGTTGTCCTGCTGGAGCCGAGGGCAATTTTGGTAGCATTGGTGGAGGGGAAGAGTTTAGGGATTCCTAGGCTAGCTAGTGGTGGAAAGTGATTGTCTCGCCTGTGTTTAGTGGTTGTCTCATTGTGAGGAGGACCTTTCGGGTTTTGGGTGTTTGAGCATGACTTTCTATCAGAGGCGGCACACTTCATTTTAGTTCGCTTTACTTTTGTTAGACGTATTGGGTAATGTCCCGGCGCATCTTCTAGCTAAACATGGTTTACATTATTTTCATGTTGTTTCTTGAGGTACCCAACCCCCGGATGATGTTTTGATCGCTACTTTAGCGGATATTGTTGAATAAATTTCTTTGATTTCTCAACAAAAAAAAAAAAAAAAAAAAAAAAAAACAACAACTGTTTATAACAATCAGACGAGTGAAGGTCGATTATCAGGTCAAAATTTACTTTATGTTGTTTGATACTCCCTTCGTTCGACCGTTCCTATTTAACTTTCACGGTTGCTAAAATCAATTTTTTTTTTATCTGTCGTAGTTACATTTTTAATACATATTTTAATACTATTTCCGTTTTTCAATATTACTTTTCAATTTTCTAGGTTCATTCAACTAATCAATATTTTATATTCAATACACCACTATATTTTTAAATATTTTTTAATATTTTATAATGAAAATCAATACAATAACTTATTTTCTTAATTTGTGTTTTTTTCAAATGCAGCAGATAATAAAGAATTGAGGGAGTAGTTTTTAGTATTGATGTCAAGCTAAAGACTGGTGACACGAGGTTTTTGAGGGGTGGCATATTTTTTTAAAAGCCCAATAAATAGCATTTCTAATAGGCACAACGTATGGGATCCATTACATACTCTTATTGGACTTTGCCCATTAAGGTTCTTATTGAGCTATTCAATATGTTTGTGACTTTTTTATTTTTATTTTTATTTTTTTTTTCCTTTAACCGGCTTCTATTGGCATGGCTAACCATGCATCCTTTTGGTGAATAAAGTTCGCAAGACTAAGCAGCTGCCGATCGTTCCGACGCGCCCTTGACATTTTTAGTGTCGGCTTCACAATCGCTTTAAGTATTCATAAAATAAAAAATAATATCTGCGAGCACCACGATTACTTTTATGTAAATAGCGACGTCGGTGGTACAGACATTCCTTCTCAATAATAACGCCACTAACATTGACGTTAATTTTCAATAATAACGTCAGTGTCACTGACGTTATAGTTATGAAGTCTCACGGGTGAATAACATTAGTCAACTAATGTTATTTTTTAAAAAAAATGAGACATTCATAGTGTGGTGATGGTAGTAAAAAAGGAATACATATTTGGTTCCGGAAGAGGAACGGCGGCAACATGAGAAGACGCGGGAAGAAAGCGAAATAGTAGGCATCAACCGTGTGATCAATCCGTTCATCGATCAAGATGCCGCAAGAGAGAAAAGTGATCGGCGCGAGGAGACGCAACTTTGGAAAATAAAATATCCTTGATCCGTAAGTTTTCGGTTTAGCCCTAGTTTTGGTATTCGTAGAATCCGATTCTTGGAAAATTCGTATCTTTTAATCCGTAGCTCGTTTCGCGCAGCCATGAGTAGTCGAAACGATCGTCTTGGAACGTAGATTGTTCTAAAAATAGTTTCGTGGCAGTTAACCCAGGTAATCTGCAGTTTATGGCACTTTTTCAGTTTCGTTTTTGAAAGGAAAAATAGGGTTTTAGGGTTTTTGTTGATCAAATAGGTTTTGGGGGTTGAGGATCAACAATTGTTGCGATTGCTTGGTGTTTTGTTGTTGGTTTTGCAGGCCTTTAAGGTAAGAGGCTCTTCTTATGATCTCAATTATGATTCGTAAAGTTTAGATCATGTTTTTAAGATGCGTAGGTGCTAGAAAGGTGTGTTTCTCGTTGATCAAAGGATCATAGATGTTATGGTATGTTTAGATATGTTTCTCGAGTTTTCGTGCTTAATTTTCTCGTTATTTGGGTTGGAAACGGTTCGAAATCGTAAGTTGATGATTTTAGGGTTCTAGCCGATACCTGTGTCGACGGGCGTCTCGCTCCGTGTGGACGGGCGTCCGCCTTGGTTGCATTTCGGACGGGCGTCCGGATTTTACGGACGGGCGTCCGAGGTGTTAATTTTGATTCGGGATGTAGCGGTTTTAAGTGGACGGGCGTCCAGGCTTCCAAACGGGCGTCTGAACTGTTTTTAATTCCTTTTTCTGTTTTTATCGTTTTAGTGTTATAAGCATGTTTTGATCATTTTAAACCTTCAAACATGAAATGTTAATATTGTATAAATGTGACAAAGCTCTGAATTAGCTTTTGATGCGTTTAGTTCCGGCACCACATGGATTCCCTAAAAAGAAGAAAGGTGGGACCGTCGAAAGCTTCGGATTTGCCTTGTGCTTCGATAAACTAGGGTTTATCGATGTACGTGTAATTGCTAGGACTGTCCGTGTCTAGGGGTCTAAGTACGAGAGTAGGAGATGTGAGGGAGCTTATGTGAAAACACTTAGGTGGCTAGTTAAACATCTAATCGAACGTATGTGTTAGTTTAAAATCTTAAACATCATGCAATGCTTGGTAAGGCATAGTACAATATCGCGATGTGTTCTCCGACCGGACAAAGTAGGCGTACCCACGCCGGTCAATCGATTGGCCGGATAAAGCGTCGGTGCACTGCGCCGGTCATCACACTATCGGGACTCAGATATTCCCGGGGCTACTAGAGCGTGTCTCTAAGTAGGTTGCACCCAGTTGTCCTAGTACATCCTATTACTAGGCGTAGTGCCCTTGTTATTCATGATGTAACAAAGATAAGCTAAGTTAGAAACGTTTAGTCAATTCATGTTGATGGACATGAAATGAACCCTAGATTGAGTCGGTCACACATAAATAACTAATCAATTAAAATATCTTTTCTTTATAAATTATAATTGTTGTCATAGCTTCTCACTTTTACTGAGTACTTTGTACTTACCTCCTTTGCATTTTATGTTTGTATGCATTGTGGGGTGAGAAGACGAGCGAGGTAGATCAAGTGTTGATGATGAGTTTTGAAGACTTGGAGTCTTGACGGAGCTTCTAATTCTTTCTTGTAGAGGTTGTACTAGACTAGTTGTATTCTTTTACTTAGATTTGTTGTACTTGTACTCTTAAGACCTCGTATTGTATAAGTATTTGGATTATTCGTCGTTGTAATTTGTCTATCCATCTTTAGTATGGTTAATTTCTATTCATAGTAGCTTTTATGTTTTTACCCGAGTCTTTTTAGCTTCCGTTTGCTTTTATTTTGATACGACGACGTAGAGGCTTGCGTATAATATTAGATTTATTTAATGCTATACGCGCCGAACGTTTCTCTTCCGGATAAGGGCTCGGTATCCGGGAGCGGGGCGTTACACCGGAAGTCAAAAAAATAATCAAGAAAACAGTGCCGAAAACAAAAATGCGATGCCAAAAGAAATAGAAACTGTTTTTTTTTTTTCACTACAACAAAAATGATTATATGAGTTGGGCCAATTCGCTTGTTTTTAATATGTAAATAGGGCTTCTTTGATCGGTATCTAGTGTTGTTGACGAGCCGAGCCGAACCGAGTATCAGTTGTTCAAGCTCTGTTCGTTTAGGTTCGTTCGTTTAATAAACAAATAGAAAAATATGTTCAAACTTGGTTCGTTAAGGTGACTAGTTTGTTTGCGAACGTTTGCTTAATAAACAAATATAAAATTAGGTTCAAACTCAGCTCATTTATAAAAAATTTGTTCAAAATCGTGTTCGAGTTCGGCATGCTGCATGGATTTTTGTCTCTCAATTCGAGTTGCCTTGTTAAGGTATAAAAATTAAATTCAAATGAATAAATTATAAAATACAAAGCAATATTCAAACATTATGACAACTCTATCAATATTCTAAAAAATTACTCTAGAGTATCTATTAAATTGATAGATGTCTTATCATCTTATGAGTTAAAGGCATGTTGTACATTGATTTATCTATATAAGCAGGTTCGTTGAACATAAACGAACGTTCAAATGTAAGTTCGTGTTTAGGAAACGAGTTTAAAATCTTGTTCAAGCTTGGTTCGTTAAGCTAAACAAACGAACGATCACATATACTAACGAGTCAAATACGAAGCTTGTTTGTAAGCGGCTCTATTCATTTAACAGCACTATCGGTATCCCTAAATTGATTCAGGCATGACATATGTTTGACACATCCAAAAAAAGATATTTGAAAAACCATGATTATTTTTTTTTCCGGAAATGAACCGTCACATCACATACGTTCGTATCACGTACTTTAGAAACTTTTTTATTTTACATGTAAAAAAAACTTTTAGCTTACATTTAAAACATGTGTAATGTATCGTGCCCAAAAACTCAGGTCTGACATCGTCACTTGAGTTAAAGTGAATCATGTAACTATTATGGTTTATCGTTCTCGTTTGATCTAAAATGATTAAACCAAATTACCAAAATCATTATTATTCAACCTTATATCATAGTTTTTTTTTCTTCAACTATTCCAACGTGGACATTACATTCCCCCTCACTTAAAGAAGATATGTCATCGCCAGGACCCGAAACCACATGATTCTATAGGTGGTACTCACTACTTTATCTCTCATTTTTTCCGACGTGGGACATTATAGAAGAGATGTCCTCACCAAGACCCCACATCAGATGATTCAAAAAGTGGTCATCGCCGTTTTTCATAGTGACACCTAGTTTTGTATGATAGTTGACCCTGTCAACATTCAAGATGTATCAATTGGGGACATTACAGAAGAGACATCCACGCTAGGACCCTACACCAGATGATTATAGAGGTGGTCTTAACTGCATCTCACGAGGACACTTACTTTTGTGTAGACTCTAGTAGTCGACCCTGACACCATTCTTGATGCGGTCCGCATCGTATCTCACGGTGTGACACTCATTTTCGTCTGATAATCGGTCTTGATACCATATATAACAATGCCCATAACTCGTTCTTTGAGTCATAATGGATCCATCCAGTAATTACTTAGACTTATCGTTCACGTTTGATATAAAACGAATAACACAATTTATCAAATCCATTATATATACTTTAATTAACCTCATATCTGGAGGTCGGCGGTTCGATCCCGTAAATAGGGTTGATTTAGATATCTCTTTCTGTCACTTTTCCATTACATTAGATTTACTAACAAAATGAAAAATGTTTCACTATATGATTGTGCATGAGGAATCACAAATCAAAATAGGGTGAGTGATTTAAAAGGACAAAAAAGATTGGGAAAAATAGAATTCGGGATAGTGGAAATATAAATTGGGTGATAAAGACAAATCCACTGTTCATAACCCCAAATCACTGTTTGTTGCAGTAGAACTGACCTTCAAATCCAATGTTTTACTATCACAATGAAATAAAGAACATGTCATTTTTATCCGAAAAAAAATTTCACTATCCTATTTACATATTTCTATATTCAAATTCTCATTTTTAACAATAAACTCATCAAAATATTCCCTGCATTGTACTGTCATTTATAAAAGTGGAGGCATTTACTCATGCATTTGACCTCGAGAAGAGAGATATACACTGGTACTACTCCTGTGATAATAATATAATTACTTTTTACTAATACCAATTTATTATATGATCATATCTTCCCGCTATTATTTTAACAATTCAAAACCTACCTTATATCACATTTTCATATAAAAATTTAAAAAGAAAATCAATATTACCAATTACTTTTTACTAATGATCATATCTTCCCCAAACACTTGAAATCTACAAAACACCCCTCGTTTTAATCTCCACAAAATATTTCATTTCAGGTCATCTGCTCCCCTCCCCTGCTCCCCGATTGCATTCCATCCAAGTCGCCGCAGTTCCCCGCCGCCCGCCGCCGCCATTCTTCTTGCATAGGCACCGCCGCAGCTAGCAGTTAGAAGCTTTACCTCTTTCTCCCCTCCCCTGTATTCAATTGGCTTGTTTGCTTGACTATCCATGATCCCCAAGAATCAAATCAAGATAGATTTTCATTACTGATAAGCAACACATTAATGAAGCAAAATGATAAATGTATGTGTCCTTTCTGGGTTCAACATCTTGGGTCTGGAGTGAAAATCTGTTCTTGATCTTGATAAAACAAAATTACCTACAAAATTGTCAAAATAGGCTCTTTTGAATCTTCTTTTTCAAGGGGTTTTGTTTTTCTGGGAATTAAGAGGCCCAACTCCCATTTTTTCTTTTTCTTTTGGTGCTATATATATAATTTCTTGTTTGACGAGTAGAGATTGAGCTAACCTTCTTGTAAAGCTCCAACACAAGTTTGATTGTAGAGATTAAGCTTTGTTGATGGAGAGATTTTGGATTTATGGAAGAGATTTTGGTAATGGGATGTGTAGGTAGGGGTGTGGGATATAAAGTAGATGAAATTTATGGACTAATTTGTAATTAAAAAAATTAGTGTGGAAATAGTTCAAAAGTGTGGTATGAAGGTATAAAACGTGGTGTAAATAAAGAATTAAAAATGTTTGAAAATCAATGTGGTGCAAAGGTAGGTTTTACTTTTAAGTGTGGTGTAAAGTATAAAGTGGTGCAGCGGTAAATTTGTTGTGGTGCGAATAAAGGCCTAGTAGTCCCTCCTACAATTAATGCAGTTCTTTTTAACTTCTTACCTAGTACTCCTTCCGTTCCAATTTATCTGAGGCAGTTGTCAAAATAATTTGTTTTATTTTATGTGATGCAGTTGTATTTCCAATGCAACATTAATGATATTTTTCCTTGTTTATCCTTATTTATAGCGATAAGATAGATAAAATAGAATGTCACATTAAATATGCCTAATGACTTTTTAGTCATTTCATTTCAAATTCAATGCATTAACTCATTTTTCTTAATATACGTGCTTTTGAAAACTGTCTCAAATAAATTGAAACGGAGGGAGTATTAAATAAGGGTAAAATTAGCAATAATGCTGCTTTGGAAAATATTATGTCTCAGTTATTTTGGAACAAAATTTTTTAACAACTGTTCCAATTATTTTAAAACGAATGGAGTAATAATTATTTTTATAACCCCATAAATCTGTGTCTCCCAACTGTGATCTATCCGTCTATAAATATATCCATACAAATAATTTAATGTATTAAATCTGACGAATTTCTCAATTTGATCGAGAATTTTTAGCATCACTAATAGCTGAGCTGGAGTAACTTCTACGAAGTTTCTTGCTGAGTGTTAATGTGAGTTTCAATATATCAATTTTCAAAAGATTTATTTATTTATTTATTTATTTATTTTTGTTATTGGTACCATAATTATGTCAATTAAGCTATCGGGACATCATATGTTAGATAAAATTTGAGTTTGCATTGGATGATTTTGATTTCGATCTCTTTGGAGTCGAATTATAAGCTTTATTTCGAGTCTAGATAAACCGAAATAACAGTGATACACCGAATATAAAGTCGTTGTGGTGACAATTTAATAACTTGTCCACAAAGCTTTGCGTAGAATGTAAATAAATTATTATGCTTTAGTGATCCATTTTATATATATATATTTTAAGAAAAACGATATAGAATATTGAAAATCTACACTCTAACTCAAAGGCAATGTTTGTCTAGATAAAAAGCTCTCAAACGAGTTTTATGATATAAAATTGCACGTATATGAATACGTGAATACATATATGCTTGTGCAAGATTTCTGAAAAAAATAGGTTTAAGATAAGGGGGCACTTTGTAAATATTACATATACATAAGGACACCGTGTTTCTCTTCAATCATGGTCAGAGGCGGCTCCAACCTTTGTCAAAGGGGTGCGGCCGACCTCCTAAATAAGAAAATTATGTATAAATACTACATAATTTCTTTTTATAAAAACATATATATATGTGGAATTGGCTCCTTTATTTTTATGCATTGACCCTCTGTTTGTATCTATTGCCCCATAATTACTTGTATTGCGATATAGAAAAAAAAATTGATAAATTTTTTACCCATGTCAAAAATATTGAAGCCGCCCCTGATTATAGTAGTATTTTATCAATTTGGACAACTTTTCATTCATTATTTAACGGTATATATTCAACTAGCCAAAAACCCGTGCGATACACGGGGATGTGAAATATTAAATAAAAATATAAGAATGATTAAATTAAAAAAAAAAGATTTGGTATTAAAATTTTCATAATCATTTTTAAACATTCATTGAAAAGAGTAACATGTCTCTCTTCTTTATTTACATATCGCTCATCCCCTTCATCTTCATATCTATACTGGAAGCACATAAATTCATCATAACCACATCCATTGTGATATATATGAAAAGAAAAGGGCACTTGACCATAGTATTTGATGAGAACATTAAAACAATAAGAATGCACCAACACATATTATGAATCATAATATTGACATAAATCATAGTATTTAATTTAAGATTAAAAAATGCAAAATTATCTTTCATATCATTGAATGCTTCATCAAGAGGCAAGTAAAAAAACAAATGTCAATCTCCTTTAGATCCATTGGAAAAAGGACACAATTGGTAACACCCACGTTTTCTTAAGAAATGTTCAAATTTGTAAAATGGATAGATTGTTGTACAATCTAAATGAGCATCCCACCTTCTCCCCGTTTTCTGCATCATGAGAATAAAACAACGGTAACTGCTTCAATAATGTGTTTCATTTGTTGCACATCGGAATCCCAAATCATGAGAATAAAAAAAAAAAAACAAAGAAAGAAGAAGAAGAAGAAGATAAAATCCTAATTTTTCTTCTTAATAGTTGTCCCTAGCCGGAAACCCGTGCACATGCTATAATATTGAAAAAAATTATCAAAAATATAAAAAAGAAATATTTAATATTACAAATTAGGCGACCATTCTTAATTTTACGTTAAGTTCAAAGATATAAAATTAATGTCCCGCATATCTTCGTATCTCTCATCATAACTTCCTCTTATTTACATCATCTAGAATATGTGATTATTTAGGACCGCATCAATGTTGTCAGAAGTCATAACCAACAATTTCTTGGTTAATGCATAAATAGATAGTAAGTTTACCTTATTTAAAAAAGGAGGAGAGAAAAGAAAGAAAGAAAAAAGGCCCAAGAAACGACATATACAAAGGAAACACCAAGATCTTAGGAGCCATACTTCATTGCTTGCATATTGTATGGTAGCAACCATGAATGAGAGCATTTGTCTTCTTCAACACCAATCCAACCCTCTGCTATTTTACACTTAGCAATATCCTGAAATATCTTTGATCACTTTCCTTCATCATTGCATCAAAAGATCTCATTCCTCGATAATTATTGACGAACTTATTGTTATGTCAATGAAAATAAAGAAAACTTAAAGAATTGATAAAACATAATATTGTAGGAAAGATAATATCTTCATTGATTGATCCTTCAGCATTACAAACGGATAGTATATATCAGGTGTGTCTAACAAACTAGCACACATCTCTATGCTTCACAAACAATCCAACGGCTATTACATTAAGCAGAATATTACACATGTCACTACTTTATAGCTCCAAGTGTTATACATACTAACTTATCACAGATAAGTACAACAACTTATTCAGTGGCTTATACTAACATTCTTATCATCCCCCCTCAAACGAAACTTGGTGTCCACTAAATTGAGTTTGGATCGTGCAGCAGCAAAAGCAGTAGAACCCAGGGGTTTTGTCAGTGTATCAGCTAGTTGAGAGGCTGAAGGCACATACCTAACAGCCAACTTTGGCAAGAACTTGATTTCTGACAAAATGCACATCCACTTCAATATGTTTGGTCCTAGCATGGAACATAGGATTATGAGCCAGAAAAGTGGCACTAGTATTATCACACCACAGCACTGGAATCTGGGGCAAGGAAATGCCCAATTCATTCAGGAGAAACCTAAGCCAAGTAATTTCGGCGGAAAGCTTGAGCTAATGATCCGTACTCTAAACTTACGTACTAGATCTAGCCACAACATGTTGTTTCTTGGAGGACCATCCAACCAGAGAAGCACCTAGATAGATGCAGTAACCACTGACTGATTTCCTATCATGAGGAGAAGTTGCCTAGTCTGCATCTGAGTATCCTTGTACAGCCAGATCATGTGAAGGCTTGAAGTGCAATCCCAGCTGGAGGGTGCCTTTAACATATCTCAGGAGCCTTTTTACTCCTTGCCAGTGTATTTCTGTGGGGGATGACATAAACTGACTAAGTGTATTAACACTGTAGGCAATATCAGGTCTTGTCAATGTTGAATACTGAAGGGCCCCAATTGCACTTCTGTACATAGTGGGATTGGACATCAATGGTCCAGCAACAGGAGTAAGATGCTTATGAGACACCATAGGAGTGGAGCAAGGTTTGATATTATCCATCCCAAGTTTGTGAAGAAGTTGTGTTGCATAATGAGCTTGTGTGCGATATAAACCTGTCTTGTCTCTGTAAGCTTCCACCCCCAGAAAATGGCTAACTGAACCAAGAGACTTCAGTGCAAATTTCTGATCCAACCTGGTAATAAAGGTAGTAATAACAGAGGGAGAGTTGCCTGTGACTAAAATATCATCAACATAAACAAGGATATACAAAGTAACTTTATCATCCTTGAAAACAAATAGGGAAGTATCTGATGCTGATTGTTTAAAACATAGAGACAGGAGGTAAGTTTGGAGAGCTTCAAACCAAGCCCTTGGAGCCTGTTTTAATCCATATAGGGCCTTTCTAAGGTGACACACATGGTGTGGTTTAGAAGAGTCCACAAAACCAAGAGGTTGTGGCATGTATATATCTTCCTGCAGGCTTCCATTCAAAAAAGCATTATTAACATCAATATGTTGTACATCCCTATTAGAATAAACAGCAATTGCCAAAATAACCCGAATGGTGGAAGGTTTAATCACAGGACTGAAGGTATCATGAAAATCCACCCCATAATTCTGACTGAAACCTTGAGCAACTAACCTAGCCTTGTGTTTATTCACTGTCCCATCAGGATTTAGCTTAAGCTTAAATATCCACCTGTTCCCAATAAGCTTTTGACTGGAGTGTGGAGGAACAAGATCCCAAGTCTTGTTGTGCATCAAGGCTTTATACTCAGACTCCATAGCAGCCAACCACTGAGGTTGGTTCAATGCCTCAGTCACAGAGGTAGGTTCTGGTAGTGCTGAGGAAGATTTAGTGGCAAGATAAGAGTAAGTCTTAGGCTTAAAGATCCCACTCTTGGATCTAGTTTGCGTAGGATAGTGTGAAACATGTAAAGGAGGACTAGCAGAAAGAGGGGACAAAGGAGGAGAAAACTGATTGAGAGATTCAGATGGTTCAGGAGAGGCCTGGATAGGCTCAGAAGTAGGACTTAGGTCGGTGGGAGATGCTAGAGAGGCCGAGAGTCATGGGCGATAGGACTGTGAGGAGAGTCTAAAATAGTGTAACTGGTGTTGGTGATCTGGATGGAGTGGTAGAATGATGAGATGGAGCAGGGCTGTCAAGATCAGGTAAGGCAAAGATACTAAGAGAAAAATTAGACACAGGATGTTGAAAAGATAGGAGGATGAGCAAAGCAGATTGGTGAAACCCTATCTTGTAGGGAAATTCTTCTTCGTTAAAACTAACATGCCTAGAGATATAAACCCTTCCACTAGGATCTAAACACTTAAAGCCTTTATGATGCTCACTGAACCCAAGAAACACACACTTTCTAATGTGAAAATCAAATTTATGTCTGTTATAGGGTCTAAGGAAGGGGAAGCAAGAACAGCCAAAAACTTTGAGGTTCAAATAGGGTGGTTTAGTACCATAGAGTTTTTCAAAAGGTGATATATTGTTTAACACAGGTGTAGGCATATAGTTAATGAGCAAAACAGCATGTTGAAAACTTTCCCACCATAGATTGAGTGGCATATGAGCTTGTGCAAGAAGAGTGAGCCCTAACTCAGTAATGTGCCTATGCTTCCTTTCTGCTTTCCCATTTTGTTCATGAATATGAGGACAAGGATGCCTGAAATGAATCCCACTGTCTCTTAGGACATTAGTGAAAGACCTATACTCACCCCCCCCCGGTACCGATTGCACAGTTTTAATAGTTGAAGAAATTTGATTTTCTACAAGTTTTTTAAAGTGCAGAAAGGCATCTAAGGCATCTGATTTGTTTTTGAGGGGATAAATCCAAGTGAACCTTGTGTAATCATCTAGGAAGTGTATGTAATAAGTAAAACCAGATACAGACTTAACAGGGGATGGCCCCCACAAATCAGTGTGCACCAAATCTAAAACATGAGAAGTATGAGTGTCAGAAAGGGAAAATGGGAGAGCATGATTTTTGCCATGCGGCAGTGCATCACAAAAGATCATTTCATTAATCAAAGGAGCATTACAATCTTTCAACACATAGTTCGTAACCTTAACTGAAGGGTGTCCAAGCCTTCTATGCCACAGGACATCATTTTTAGGTCTAATAACACTACTAACATAAGTACTAGGGTTTCTTGAACCAGACTGCTGTTAGGTGTAGTGCCCGAAAGACAATTTGTGTAATTGTTTTTAACATTGGATGACAGATTTTATCTCACCTTATTACTTGCTTTGTGCTTGTAAATAATACTCTGCTGCAAACCCTAAGTATATCAGTATGTAACCGCTTAACTCAGTGTATGGCTTGCACGTGAGGATTGAGTTAGTGGTGATATACTTAAATCGTTAGTCCGTGGTGAACTTAATCGAGTTTAGGGTCTCTTGATTAAAACACCAATAATGCGCCGAACACCTTAGGGTGTGATAGTCTTATCCGGACTGTCGGTAGAGGGTACCTACGTGGGGCATTTATATATGATGGCATTCATATAGGATTTGGACCGATTTAATCCGAATTTCTCGGTATAATTCCGTAATCGAGGAATCTTATTAAATCATTAGATGATCATATATGGATCAACCTTAATCCTGAGGTGATCACAGGATGCTGCTTGTCCCGAGGTAGTGTTTGATGTGTTAGTTATGGTTCACTTTAATATGTGTACCAAGCCACTTCTCATTGGCACTATCTCCGGATGAGTGAGTAGTTCTGATTTTCACAGACATGGAATCCATTCCTTCCCGCGGGAAGTAGAGAGACGATCCCCTTGTTTGTTAGCCCTAAGAAAGTGATCGATCCCAGGAGTTCACATTTGACTAATTAGCTACTAGTCGATATGTGTACTAATTGATCATCAGGGGGTTAATGGTAAATAAGGATAAGATATTCTGAGTCGGGTTAACGGAGACTTCCCACTCAGAATGGACAGTCTATGGAGGGTTAATCCGTATGTAGTGATTATATCAATGGACGTTTATTCACTCTATGGGTTGAGTATAAGTATACATCTATAATCGGTAGAGTTTAGTTTCGGGTTTATGGTGGCGTAATCCCGGAATTAATAATTAATGTACTTATTCTGTTCGATGAATAATTAATTATTGGAGCTACTGGTTATAGGTCCATGGTCCCCGATGTGGCTTCTGTAATTCGGACTAATAATCTTGTTGCTTGGGCCTCAATGATAATTAATTGGCTGGGCTAATTAATTGATATGCATGAATATTATTTAGTTGGGCTAAATAATATAATACACATAAAAGACATTTTATGTGGGCTAAAACCCTAGGGAGGTGGCGCCATTTGTGATCTCCTTTAGCACAAGAATTGATTTTCTTGTGTTATGGAAAATAAAAGATATTCTTGTTATGTGATTGGTTGTATGACATGTTCTTTGGTTTCCTATTGGTCAATGACATGTCACAATTATTCATTAAGGAAAATATCTTTTTATTTTATTTAATTAATTATTTGTTTAATTAATTAAAACTTGGAGACCAAGGATTTACTCTCCTATAAAAGGAGAGTTATTCCAAGTGTAGATGACATTGTATTATTTCGACCACCATCATTAAAAGGAGAGAAAAATTAGTTTTTTCTTGTCTTGGGTTTTTAGAAGAAAAACTTTGAGTTTTTCTTGGTGATGCATATCAAGGAGGCTCGTGTATCAAGAAGGGTGCCCACCAACCGCCGTTTGGAGAACACATCGGAAGATCAAGGCGACTCTTCCCGTTATTGGTAACATAATCTTAAACCCCCTTGTAGTACTTAAGTCCTTTAATTATGAATTGTGTCATATAAATCGTGATCCATCCGCTGCGCACAGATCTAATTCGTTTAGATCTAAGAACCTGCATCCTTCAACTGCTGCATGGAAGAAAACTGAATGGAAGAAGTTGAAGAAAGATTTCTGGATTGAAGAGAGCTCTGAGCTTGATGAAGGGGAAGTTGATATAGACCATTGACCACTCTACCTTTGAGCAGAATTTGACCTGTGATTTTGTCCTTGACAAGACAACCAAGATTGTTAAACTCAACAAGCACATTGTTATCAGAAGTTAACCTAGAAATACTGACAAGATCTTTAGTGATTTTAGGCACATGAAGAATGTTATTTAAGTGCAAAGTGGTGTTTGAAACAGGAAAGGAGGAAGAACCAAGGTTAGCTATTTGAAGTTGAGAACCATTACCTACTCCCAAGGTGTCTGAGCCATTGTACTCACTCCCAGTTGCAGTTTACTGAAGTCTGAGGTAATATGGTTGGTGGCACCACTATCTGCATACCAGTTTGGATCACTAATAGTATCAGGGCCAGCAAGGTAGGCTGCAGGTGACTGCTGATTGTGATTTTGACTTCCTTGATTGCCTGTAGGTGGATTAAAATTGGTATCAAACCTGTACCAACATTCAACAACTGTGTGACCATTCTTATTACACAGTTGACAAGTAGGTCTGGAATTGTTGTTACTGTATCCAGCTCTTCCTCTCCCTCTAGACCTACCACCTCTATTGTTTTGACCTCCTCTTCCTCTCTGATTTTGATTTTGATAGCTGTTATTGCTTCTGCCCCTGTTGTGATATGTATCAGACTTAACAGCAGCATTTGCAGAAGCTTGAGATAGGTCTAAATTGGCTATTGGGTTAAACCTAGCTAACAGTCGTTCATGTGTAAGCAATTGAGCTTGGACTTCTGGCCAAGATAAGGATCCAATTCTGGATGTAAGATTGACTATAATAGATTCATATTCTTTGCTTAAACCACCTAAGGTAGCAAGTACCAATTCAGATCTTGTCATGGGATAACCATCTGCAGAAAGTTTATCTGCATAATTCTTCATCTGAGCAAGATAATCAGCCATACTTTTTGACCCTTTTTCAGCCTTAGTAAGAGCATCTTTGTACTCCAGAATTTGTGCTTCACACTGATTGTTGAACAATTGTTCTAAGGTCACCCATATTTCATGGGAAGTGTTACAACCCACAACTTCCAGTAAGGCCTGCTCAGTCATTGAAGCTAACAGCCATCCAGTCAACAACGAATCCTTGGTTTGCCACTCTTCAAACGCAGGATTAACAGAAGATATCACAGATGAGGTAACACTTGGCATACCTAAGAACTTTGGAGGACACGGAAGTGTACCAAACAGAAATGGCTCTAACTTATGAC
This sequence comes from Gentiana straminea, assembly GCA_036785695.1. Lineage (NCBI taxonomy): Eukaryota > Viridiplantae > Streptophyta > Magnoliopsida > Gentianales > Gentianaceae > Gentiana > Gentiana straminea. Next base: position 4,235,893 of record JAVUPR010000085.1, read on the forward strand.
CTCTTACAACTGGAAGAACAGTGAATTTCCAGAGTAAATAATTAGATCTATCCAATTTAACAGAACACACCTGATTCAAGTTACCTCCCAGAGTTTGAATAGAAGAAAGAGCAGCTGAAGGAAGAATCGGTCGAGTCGTCATCAATGGAGAAATCTGAGAACTCATGTTACCCATCAACCCAGTTGAAAAAGTATTCTGCATGTAGATCATCGGAGGAAGCGAAGACCCAAATTGAAAGCTCATCGGAGTTGCAGAAGATCCAATCGGATTTACTAGGGGTGTACATAGTCCAGTCCGGTCGGTTTTTTACGATTTTCTGAACTGAACTGTAGTTGCGGTTTTGATATTTTCTGAACTGAACTGAATTGGTCATTTTTTTGAATTGGACTGAACCAATACAGTCCGGTTCGGTTCAGTTTCGGTTTTCAGACTGTATTTTATTTACCATAAAATTTTGATTTTTTTCTTCTAAAAATGAGACCAACACCATTATTGGCACCATAAGCCAGCGGGTGGTCGTTGTAACGACAATTTCAAAGGTTGCTTTCAGCTTTTCACGATCAAAGGATGAAGAATATTAGAAGAAGCAAGAATGGCCGGTGAGCTCAAACGGCGGTTATCGGCGGCTAGGGAGTATTTTAGGTTTAGGTTTAGGTAGAAACGGCAGAAGTATAAGGTTTAGAAATTTAGGGTCGTGTGTGGGGGGTTTTTATAGTAGGAGCTAGTGAACGATTAAATTTTATATATATATATATATATATATATATATATATATATATATATATATATATATATATAAATTAAAAATGAAGTATAACCGGTTCGGTTCGGGTCATACCGGTTTTTATGGATAAAACCGAAAACTGAATTGGATTTCCGGTTCGGTTTTTCTTCAATGAAAAAACCGATTGGAAAACCACGGTTCATCATTTTCCGGTCCGGTTTAATCCGGTTCAGTCGGTCAGTCCAGTTTTCCAATTTCGTTGTACACCCCTAGGATTTACAACATAAGGAAAGGATGCCGCGCTTTGACCACCGTCAGTTATGGCGGATATCGGTGGTGCTAAGCTCTGAAGACTTTCAGAAACAGTAGACACTGGAGAATTAGTCATTACTATGGAAGGACTGGCTGATGTGCCTTGACTGAGCCCAAAAGACGATGGTGGCTCCGCCGCCATCTGCGTAAGCACGGTGGCTCTGCTACCAACTTAAAGAATTGATAAAACAGAATATTGTAGGAAAGATAATATCTTCATTGATTGATCCTTCAGCATTACAAACGGATAGTATATATCAGGTGTGTGTCTAACAAACTAGCACACATCTCTATGCTTCACAAACAATCCAACGGCTATTACATTAAGCAGAATATTACACATGTCACTACTAGATAGCTCCAAGTGTTATACATACTAACTTATCACAGATAAGTACAACAACTTATTCAGTGGCTTATACTAACATTCTTATCAAGAAAGGATGCCAAAATAAACCAATGCGCCAAATTAAATGCCAATACACGGCACATAATCTCACCAAGAAAATACGTGCTTATACCAGAAAAATGTGAATGGTAAATGTTACCTTCTTCATAATAATTCCTTTGAAACTTTCCTAAATCATGTGATTTTTTAACAACAATATGACAAATATTGAAAAGCTTGAGCCATTTCTCAAAACATAATATATAAAAAGATCAAGAACGATAACTATAATGCTCAAGATATGTGACTGAAATAAGTCGAAATTGATAAATTTCTGTTTACATGCGATAAGAATATATGCAAGTAAGATTTGATTTGAATTTGAGCAACTCCCAATATATCCCGTAACTGATTATATCCAAATGATGTAGCTAACTGACGATATGATTTGTTAGAATTTGAATAGAGTTGGATTGAATTTGAATTTAAGATGTTTGGCATGAGATATTGATTAGGTTGGTTTATTGTACAGCTCATAATTAAGCAAAAATAAAAATAAAAATAAAAATTAATCATGTGTATAGCTCATAAGAGAATTTTGTTTTGCAGGTACCGGTGGTTTTCTCAGCTCATAGGTAGTTTTTTTTTTTTTTTTTTTTGAATAAAGATTTGCGGGTATAAGTTGGGTCCGAAACGGGTTTAGCGGGCAAATTCCGGGTAATCGGGTTAAATCTTCCTTTCAAATATATATAGATATAGATTTGAACATGGTTCATCATTTCACATCTTCGGGTTAGTAATAATGCATAAACGAATCTCTTATCCAACTTTTGAAAAATTATAAATTCATCCCTAGATTATGTATAGTATCCGGTGTGTTTTGCTACTAAAGAAATATCTAATATGAGACACGGGTCACCATACATAAGTATCCATGCATCATAGTTTATGATTGACAAAGCCTTGCCTTTGAGCTAAATTTTGTATCGACTTCTCTCAAAAAAAAAAATATATGTACATACAGTCTCGTATAAAATAGACCACCGAGACGTAACTTTCGATTTACGTGAACACATGACTTTTGTCTTTGTAAATAGGAAAATTGGTAAATCGGGTCATTGTAATGTCTGACATTTTTTTTCAGATCAAATATTTTCTGACATTTTTTTCAGGTTCCACGTCCAAATTTGGACGATTTTCGTCCAAATACAGTCAAACCGTCCAAATTTGGATTTTTTCGTCCCAATCCATTCACTGACCAAAATGGACGGAATCCGTCCAAAATTCGGACGCAACGTCCGAATTGTGACGAATTCCGTCCAAATTTGGACGTTTCGCTAATCCTAGAGATGGAGAAGTGTTATCACTGTATGGAAAGTTCATATGGGAAAGCTATGGAGATGAAAACAGAGCTAAATATTACTTAGACAGATCTATTCATGGATGATTGGTATAATAATGACTTCACATTTCTTTTTCTAGTCCAAATCTGATTTATAGAGTCTTCAGCTCTATTTTGATTGAATGAATTAAACTGTAAAACTACGGGGGGGAAAAAAAAAGAAAGTAGATTTTGTCATATGTCACTTAGCCATTGTTTATGTACTTTGATTTTCGTTTTACAGTTGAATTAATGAATGAACTACTAATTGGATTTGCAGTATGGTGGTGGGATCATAATATGCCCATTTCTTGTGGGAAACAGATGAAGAAGACGAAGTGGTCACCAGTGTATTTGGGCGAGACGTCCAAATTTGGGCGAAAACGTCTAACTTTGGACGGAATTCGTCACAATTCGGACGTTGCGTCCGAATTTTGGACGGATTCGGTCCATTTTGGTCAGTGAATGGATTGGGACGAAAATGAATCTAAATTTGGACGGTTTGACTGAATTTGAACGTGAAACATGAAAAAAAATATCAAAAAATGTTTGATTTGAAAAAAAAAATCAGACATTACAATGACCTGATTTACTAATTTACCTCGTAAATACTAGCTCTCGGGGCATGTGTGAATCCACAAAATAATAAAGGGGAAATGTATTAGAAAATGCAAGCCTATTGCCAGCTCATTATTCAACTACTTGCACTTGACTTATGTCTCTTTCTTTTACTACTACTGCCCTGCTATAAGTACATTGCCTCCGTTACAACTCTTTTTCTCACTTAAAACCTCATCTCATCACTGTCAGTAGTAATATTATTGAGTTTTTTTCTTTCCTTTTTTGATTTCTTGCAGGAAATTAGAAACAAAAATGGCGTTCCTTAAAACACTTGGCTTTGTCTTTCTTGGCTTTTTGCTTCTTCTCCAACTAGCTAATGCTTACCAAATGGTAAAGTTTACTTCTGTGTCTGATGCAATATGATTATTTTATGCTTAGAAGTTAGTTAGTTTGTTTGTTTGTTTTTTTATTTTATTTTTTATTCTTATCTGAGATGTCAACTTGAAAAAAGTTCTTGGCCAGACATTTTATTCTTGAATAAGAGTCAGAGATTCTGTAGGCACAATCCCGGACCGAAGGCCGAATTAATGGTCTTGGATGTTGAAGTAGTAGCTGGTTGCATATTGGGAGACAGATAATTAACATGTTATACACTTTAATACACCCCTCAACTAAGAAAAGGAAACCCCAAAAAAAAAAAATGTAGCAGAAGTTTTTGATCTTTTTTTCTTTCTAAATGCTGTTTTTGAACCTTATTTTGCAGCAAGAAGAAAGCACCATTGAAGTACCAAGCTCAAGCCCTTCACCCCAAGTACTAGGTATTGAGTCACTCTGAGGTTTTAAAAAAAAAAAAAGCTGTATTTATTTATTTATTTTTTAAGGGGGAAAAACTGTATTTATTTATAAACGGTTTTTTTAACATTGAGTTTTTATTTTTAGATTGTGGGGTGGCATGCAGTGGGAGATGTGCAGATTCATCAAGGCCAAATCTATGCAAGAGGGCATGTGGGAGTTGCTGTGCCACGTGTCAGTGTGTCCCACCTGGCACATCTGGAAATTATGAAGTTTGTCCTTGTTACTACAACATCATTACCCATGACAACATGCGCAAATGTCCTTGAATTAATATTTATCTCTATTTTATTTTATTATATATCAGCTTGGAAATGTAATGTATTGTATTGTACTTATGGTTTTAATGATAAATCTATCGGATGAAATATGTTTAAGAATATAAAATTGTCATTTTTGTTTCTCATACTTTCTAAATTGCAACAATGGAATTTTATGACATTTATTAAAAGCAACCCTATTCGAAAAGTTAAATGAATGGTAGTGTTCAACTTAATTACATTAGACCTTTACAAAGTTAAATCTATGTTAGAACTGAAAAAGTTAAATCTGTCTGGTTGCTTATTTTCGCGTGATAACACAATAAATACATTGTAATGCCACTAAAAATATACTTACTAAATGGGCATTTATTCCCGCAGCACAGCTGATCTATTCGTTGTCTCACACCTATTGGTGCACCACACCATTTCACAGAATCGATCATGTGAAAGTCGAGCGTTGTAAGCAATATTCGACCTCCTGCACTGTCGAATCAGAACGACACTAGGAATGTCGAATGTTGTCTATTACACCCGACTTTTACATGATCGATTCTATTGTGGTACACAGATAGTGTGTTACAAGATCGTGGTGCGAATAAAAGTCATCTTAATAAATAACTCATGCCCAGGACCCATAATCATTATCACCAAGATACAGTTGTATGTATATATAATGGGGTTATTGGTGCACCACACCATTTCACAGAATCGTTCATGTGAAAGTCGAACGTTGTAAGCAATATTCGACCTCCCTGTACTGTCGAATCAGAACGACTCTAGGAATGTCGAATGTTGTCTATTACACCCGACTTTTACACTTACATGGTCGATTATTATGTACGCGAGATACGTGTGTTACATAAGATCGCGTGCAAATAAAAGTCATCTTAATAAATTAACTCATGCCCAGGACCCATAATCATTATCACCAAGATACAGTTGTATGTATATATAATGGGGTTGCTTTCAATATGAGGTGAAGTTGTACTTGTCACATGACATGGAATCACATTTTAAAATTTGAGTCCATGAGTTGTCACATTATCTTGAACAACTCTTTTGGTTGAAAACCAGTAGAAATATCATAGTTTATTTAGCAATGTATACATACATATCTTAGATATTTTAATACAATTGTTGTAATAAAGTTATATAACATAAAATGAAATGCATCATATCCTTTCATTTCCTCTCTTTCATCTTGCACACTTTTAATTGAAAGATGTTTAAAATGAAATGATGATATAATACATATTACCTGATATAACGTTCGTACAACGGTTGTATTTTATAAAATTTATGTATGTTACACGGAAAATAAATAAATAAGAAGGGGCCTTTAACGACATACACTTTTACTTTCTTTCTGAGGCACCACAACAATGTAAAAAATAAGCCGTTTACTCAAATCACTACACATTCAATTGATGAATTTACCTATGACACCAAATCACATCTCCTTTCTATTATCCCCTGAAATCGATTTTCGAAAACTGATCCTAAAATCGACGAGACCGTCCGAAGTCGTATCTAGTCGATTCCCATCAACTTTGAGACGACGGATTTTGAAATCGACATTTAAAAAGTCTATCTTTCCATGAGGTGAAAACAATCGACAAATGTTGTGGCATAGATATATGCACAAATCATTGTAGTGCCCTAAGTAAATCAAATGAGACAGGTGTGGTGAACCTTTAATTTGGGTGTCCACTTAGATATTTACAAGATGCCACTAAAACCCCATAAATAAAAAAATGAAGATTAAGTTGGCAAAAGTATATTATCAAAAAAAAAAATGGCAAAAGTAGATATAAAAAAAAAATCCATATATTATATGCTCTTGAAGCCTTTTAATATTTACCTTCGGGAAGATTTAAACATCAATATTTTTTAACAAATCCTAAACCCATTGGTAAAACCAAAAAAAAAAAAAAAAAAAAAAGGCTAAGCAAATCATTTGGGGTATTTACATAAAAAATATATACAATTTCGTTTGCAAAATAATAATTAATTAACTAGATTAGAACCATGGATGCCACGTAGGATCCATCATACATAAATTTCTTGGAGTTAAAGCTGCTTCAACTAGCTCTGCTACACCTCTCTGCACTGATTGTGGTGGATCTCCAGCATTTTCCTCCTATTTGATTAGAAAAAAATATATCAATTTAAGAAATAATTATTGGTGCCCAAACAAGTAATTAGTTGCACGGATACGGATACGTGAATACAACACAAAAACGTGGGTCCACGAATTTCAAAGAAAATAGGATACATGTACGAAGAGAATACACATAACTAAGGGCGATGTTATTGGCCCTACAGTGAATCTACTGTGGCAAAGGGTAGGTTCGACTTTCCAGAAGTCGAAAATGAGCATTCGACTTTTGAGGCTTGCATTCGACTTTGCAGAAGTCGAATGTCAGCCTCAAAAGTCGAATGTCAGCCTCAAAAGTCGAATGTTTCGCAGTGTGAGTGTGATGCCAGAGTAAAACTTGAGTGGTTCCACTAAAGACTTCCTTACCAAACACTAAACACAAGCAACATGAAGGGAGGGGAAGGGAGGGGCAGGGAGGGGGGGTAGGGCAGCAAAGGCATACATACCTCTTCAGAAATGCGCTGTGGAGCGATACTGTTAACGCGGAGAACGACGTTGTCAACATTTGCAATGACTTTCTGTTTCAAATCCATGGTGCTTAAACCACCTCCAACTACTGGACCTAAAGGCCCAAGGGGTCTTCTCCATGACCATGACAGCAATTCATCCCTGAAGAACATTGCTAAATGATGCCATAGATGCTGATTTTGCTGCAAAAAAAATATGAAATTACAAATCAGCCCTCAGAAAGAGAAAAAAATGAACATTAGTTGATTGATGACCAATATGCAAAGGCAATTGTTACAACAAACTAGGTTGCACGGATATGGATAAGCGAATATGGGATTTTCAAAAATATAGGATATGGATACGGATGTTGGATGGGATATGCATATAAATAAGTATAGGGACCAAACTGTACACAATAAAGATACTTACTTTGGGTGAGATGAGTGCTTGTGCAGCTGCAGACATAGCAGAAACGACGAGGCCTTCGACGCCAAAGTAGGAGAAAAACGCTTGCAAGTTTCGAGTCATTCGAAAAGGGACAGGTTCATTAAACTCAACCATACAATTAGCATCATAAGCAGGATGAAAATCTGTCTGAAATATTTTCCCGGTGTTCTTCGCAAACAATATTTTGTTAGGCGATCTTCCACCGATTTGCAGCATATACGACATGAAACTCGATAACGCCAATTGGTTAGCAAATTGCTTTTTAAATGCCCATAAATGATTCGCATTCAACACTGTCTTGTACATGTACTGTGAGAATATATTCTCTGTGACATGGTTTTTCGTGATATCGTTATACGCTTGAAGACGAAGATCAACCACTGCTTCGGGAGTTATCTGGCCGGTTATCGCTTGATTTAACTGTTCTTTGAAATACGTGATCGGGTAATCTGCATCCCGATCATTCCTTGCACAATGGTTTTCGTAAACCTCGAGGAATGTGTTGTACATCAGATCATCTTCTACCATTCGGACCTAGATCAAAAAACCAAGGAGAATGATGACAATCATCTTATTTCAATCCTCCATGAAATGCAAGAAATATGATTTGATAGCTGGAAGTTCTCCAAAAGTATGAAATGAATATTTTCCATTTTTTATGTTGCAGAGATTCTGATGCACCATAAGTAGAAATTATGTTACACTTGCTGTCCCCTAATTTTCTTTATTTTCTCAAAATTAGCCCCTATCTTTCATACTGACATTTTTGGTCCCCAAACTACACATCTTTGTTACAATTTTAGGACATTAACGGAAGCATTGCGTCTAACATTTAACCCTAATGCATGTGCCATGTGTCACATTACTATCTGTTGAGAAATAATTAAAATGATGCTTTTGTTTCCTTATATTTTCTTATTGTTTCAGAGAAATAGCCCTTATTTTTTTTCGTAGTGACATTTTTTGTCCCATGACTAGGTATTATTTTGTTACACTTTTTAGACACTTAACGGATCCGACATTGGATCAAATGATAGGTGTCCTTAAAGTGTAACAAAAAAGTACAGTTCGGGGACCAAAAATGTCATTATGAGAGATAGGTTAGTTTTGAGAAAATGAAGAAAAATAGGGGACCAAAAGTGTAATTTTCCCCCAACTTAAATATGGATTAGATGCAAGTTTAAACTTAACCTAACCCTAGAAACAAGAGATTTTACATGCTAAGGATACAAAGAGAAACACGTCACCTGTGACCAGACGGGTATAATGATGGGAGTATGAATGCATATATGGCGCCGTCTTGATTCCTTGTGCTTGTCAAACATTTGATTCATTACACGGAAAAACTGCAAGATTCTTTCATCGCTACGAGCATTCGGGGTCAACGAAGTTTGAACAATAAAATGACGTTGAGATCCATCAGACCCGATGAAAGTCAAGCGTCTGAAACTGCTCCCATGCCTTCGCACTATCGGGATGTCTGCTGCGACCCTGTCTAACTTAACTGTATGATCTGGTGCTACTTCCTTCAAAAAATTAAAAAATAAAGCGCGATCTTAAATCCTGTCAGCTGAATAAAAACCGAAATTATGTAGCATAACACAAAAAGTATAACTCCCATTCATTAATAGGGGATAGAATTTGAGCAGAAAAAGAAAGCAATATTCCTGCAAATGCATACGTAATAAAGTCCTAGACTAAATTTTAAAACGCGTGTGGGTGAGGAGTTGTCGAAAAAATTGGATACGAGTGTGGAGGGCATATGCATAAATAATGAAAATATAGGGACCGAATCGTAAATAATAAAACCATGAGGACCAAATATTACAAATTAAAACATAAAATAAAACAATTATTAGTGGTTTTCTTCGTTTTTTGATAGTTTTTCATCAATTTGGACGGCTTTTCAATGAATATCTAGCTGTTTTTACTCAATTTTAAGCACTATTCTTCTTTTTACATATCCGAGGTACGGATGTGCATATCCAAATCCTCTATCAAGCTTTTGAAAATTATATGCGTAAAAATTAAAGATATAGGAACCAAATTCTACAGAATAAGCTATATGGACCAAATAATTTATATGAAAACACAAAATAAAATAGTTTTAGTGGTTTCATTTTTGGTAGTTTTTCACCATATTGAACAACCTTTTGTTCATTATCTGGCGGTTTATACTAAATTTCAAACACCATTCTCCATTTAACATATCCGAGGTACGGATATGCATATCCCAATCATGTATCCAACTTTTAATAATTACAAGTTTGCCCCAGGTGTGTATCCTAAATATCTGGTGCATATTTGTGTCGGCTACAGGGCACGCTACTATACAAAAGTCACCATACAACATAGGAAAACAGTGATAATGGTTAGTGTACCAGTAGACAAGTGTGGTTCGCATTCTTTTAGGGGGGGTTGAAGTTAAACAAAAACAGCAAGAATGCACAAAATCGACGATACAAAACCATAAAACTATGAATTTTAACCACAAACCTGATCCGTAAAATACTGCCCAGGTACTTCAACATCTACAACATGAAAGTCCCGCAAAACCCTGCTCTCCTCCTCCAGTTTCAACACAGCCGGGAATCTGTCCTCAACGTTTCCTTGTAGAACGTTTTTCCAATGTTTCAAGCGCTCGGTTAATTCCGAAAGAGTTGCAGGAAACATGGCTGTGTTTTCTGGATCGAGATCTCGTTCAAAGTCCTGCTTGTACTCTCTCACAAATTCGACATGCTTGTTCACAGCATCGGCGGAAAAGCAGGCTCTACAAACACCCGAAAGCTCCTTTTTTAAGGACTGCGGAACTTCTGCAGTCGTAGCGGTAGGATACTTGTAACACCGATGAAGCAAAGCATTTACTACTGCTAGCAGTCTCTCATCTGGTAAGGTGACGAACCTTGACCCAATTTCTGTGAGCAAAATCTGCAGAAAAGTAATTTACAAAGAAGCTAAGAAGTCAAATACGTCGACTTTTATCCGAAATATACACATTGCTCCACAAATATAGCAAAGAACAACGTTCAATCTATGTTGCACGGGTACGGATACGTGGGTATGGATACACAGATACGGGATACGCGGGTGAGGGATTTTCGAAAAATATACGGGAACAGAGAAAATACAAGGATCGAACTGTACATAATAAAACTATAACGACCAAAAAATAAATATATAACCACAACAGAAAAAAATTAGGGTTCTCTTCATTTTGGATAGCTTTTCATTCATTATCTAAAGATATTTACTCATTTTTCAATATGTTTCTTAATTCACATATACGAGTCATTGATATGCAAATACGAATCCCGTATCCAACTCTTTTGCTTCCCTTCCCCAAACCAACTGCCACACCTGCTAAACACACACGCGGGGATACGTAAAAAGAAAAGCAAAAGACGTTTTCCTTTTTATTAAGAACCACCCACCCACCCACTCGAAATCACCACAGGTGTGTTTGTGTGTGCGTTGAATATTACCTCAAGTTCGCTGGCCAGATTAGCATGTTTACTTCTGAGCATTTCCATTATGTCTTTGGCAGCTTCAAACGCACTCATAGCCGAAGCAGCCAAACTTGCAGCACCATTACGTCTAAGAGCATTCTGTCCGTCGTTAGATTGGTCGTTGCTTTCGACTTCCTGAACCTGAGAGTTGCCGACATCACTGGGTCCCACTCCACCCGGTTGCGACCCCTGGTGGAACTGATTATCCGAACCCATCTGACCACCCTGTCCTTGCGCTCTCGTATTTCCATCGTTTAACCCGGAATTAGTACTGCTTCCGGACATAGTTTGCTGCATTCTTTGCTGAGCCATTGCCATTCTACTCATTTCAGATTTATTCGCAACGTCTCGGCGTTCTAGCAGATATGTACGTAACCAATAATATAATGCCTACAGTTTCCAAGCAAACAATACAGGTAACAGGAAGAATTAAAAAACTCCAAAGAGCTTTAAGCTATCTAAAAACAATAATTATTACTCCCTCCGTCCAGAAATAAAAGTTTTTTAGGTTTTCGGTTTTGACCCGTAATATAAAACCTTTTAGAATACTAACAGAGCATTTATTACTACCTTCGTCCCATAATATAAAGCATTTTACCTTTTTAACCCCTATTTACTATAAGACATTCCCACAAACCAATGGCAATATTTAATGCAACTTTTCCTTTCTGACCCCTATTTACTATAAGACATTCCCACAAACCAATGGCATTATTTAATGCAACTTTTCCTTTTTAACCCCTATTTACTCATCTCACCCTGTTAAAGGTAGTGTAAGCATAAATGGGCATTTATGTCCTAAAATGCTAAAAAGTGAATTATTTATGAGCTTTCTTAATCTATGTGCACAAGGCTAAAATGCCTTATATATTATGGGACGGAGGTAGTACAACTTTCTTCCTCTACCTCTAATTTGTTATCAATTCAACAATAAGTTTACTACTATTGAATTAATGATAGTCAAAGGGCATTTTAGACTTTTGTCATTGAGATTTATGACATTCTTCCACTTTCTTAAACCGTTTGAAAACTCTAAAAAGGTCTTATAATTTACTTTTTAAACACATACTCACCTGAGGATAACCAGTAGCGATTTTAAGTAACACGAGTTTGCAGTGAGGCGCTTCGGTCTTCTGCAAAGAAAGTAACAACTGGGGGATCCATGAAAGCCAAACCCAGTTCGGTACTTGGTCCAAATGTTTATCGAAGGCCCTTCCAACCGGTTCATTGGGAGTGTCAAAGCTGAGAAGATAGAGGACACGAGCAAGATGGCTTCGGGAATTCGGAATTCCAAACTTGATAGCCTGAAGAAAGCAGCTTACCGCATACTCTAACCACATCTCTTCTTGAGTTTCTTTGTAAGCCTGGAATGAAGGAAGCATGATTACACAATGAATTAATAGTCATATATCGCAGATTAGGGGTGTGCAAGGAATCGGTTTATCCGAAAACCGAACCCCGTTTGGTTCAGTTCAGTTCGGTTCAGTTGATACATGTTTTTGGTTCGGTTTCAGTCAGTAATATAGAGAATGCCAAAATTTTCGGTTCGGCTACGGTTCACTCAATTATCCGTAACCGAAACATTAACCAAACCAAAACCGTACCAAATTTTAAAATAAAAAATCGATCCGCTTATCCGAACCATTTATAACCAAATGAAAAAAACCGAACTGTTTATAACTGATTCGTAATTGTTTAACTTCTTTTGGTTTTCGCTTCGGATCAATTCGGTTACCTAAAACAAACCGACATATAAGTTTTGGTCCAAATAACAGATTTTTTCAGTTACGGCCATTAACCATACCGAAACGGTTCACCAACAGATACGCATTGAAATAAAAGATTACCATGTCACAATAATTTCCCCAGCTAACCCACCCTTTCGGTAGGTTTTTGAAGAGAGTGATTGCGTTTGAGTACGCAAGGTTGGCACCTTCGGAATCGTTAAGTTTCAACAAGAAATCTCCCTTGATACGGAGTATTTCGGCTCTGTGTTTGACCGGAAAATACTCGAGATTTGTGCTATTGATCAAATTAAGACCACTGGTCAGCTCTCCTTTCATTTCAAGATAAGCCTTTGCTTGTTCCCTTATTTTAACAAATGCCTCCTGCATGACAAAGCACGGGTATGGATTATTAAAAACATAAGGACCATAATGTACATAATAAAGCAGTAAGGATCAAATAATAAATATTAGAACACATAAAATAAACAACTTTTATCAAGCAGTTTTACCACTGTGTTCAACATGGTTCTACATTTCATATATCTGAGCTAAGGATATGGTTGCACAGGGTACCAACGGTATATATGTAAAATTAATAACATAAGAACCAAACTGTACATAATATAACTATAAGGATCAAATAATAAATATCAAAACACTTAAAATAAAACAATATTTAGTGGTTTCCTTCATTTCTGGTAGTTTTTCATCATTTTGGACAACTGGTCATTCATTAGCTAGCTGTTTTATCTCTCAGTGTTCAACATGGTTCTTCATTTCATATATTTGAGTTATGGATATGTATATATGACTCCTGTAACCAACATTTAAAAATTACAAATTTCCCCCAGGCGTGTGCCTAAAGTATCCGATGCGTATCAGGGTCGGATACGTATCCGATACGCTACACGCTACCAGACAAATGTAACTATACATTTGAAGGTGAAAACTAGCATACCTGCACTTCCATGGTCGAATGTCCGTACATCTTCTCGAGTATGGACACACAAACATCCTGCAGGCCCTGCTTACGTGCGATGTGGGCCAGCTTATTCACGTTCCACGCCTTGTCTCGGTAACCAAGGTGATGCAGTGCTGAATTTGTTTGACCGAAGTCTTTGAATACATCGATAACTCCGTTATATATTTCATTCCTCCACTGAAGTACATCGTACCAAACAGACATATTGTCCCATTCATTCGGAACCCGCAATCTCCACGTCTCGAGAATGTCCTTCAGGTCAGCATATATGCCGCCATTTGTACCACCACCAGGTGTATTATTCCCAACACCGCCCTTGTTTCCACCATTGGCGATATCTACGATAATCCTCGAAGATTCTTGAATTTCAACTAATTGCTGAAATTGCTGAAGTAAAGGAATTCTAGCGTGAACGGACATCTCGGGCAATTGCCACCATTGTTCTAAAGCAAGTTCGACACCTTTCGCAACAATGTTCTCAGCTTCTGAAATGGCATTAGCATTCTTCTCACGAAGGGCAAAGTAGGCGTTAATTATAAATAGTTTCGGAGTTTCTTCCACTTGAGCTTTTTGGATTACGTTATCCTTCAAATACGCCCAATCAGGCTGTTTCCAGAGATTATCCAATAATATTTCGTAATTATCAACCATTTTTCCGAAATCGACCAACACGTCCCATTGACTGAGTTGACTCCCACAAGATAGCCATTGTTCTTCCCAGAGACACATTTCAGCTTTCGGTACTGTATTATTATACGTACCTTGCGTCGCTTTAACCATGGCCTGGTAAAAAAGATTCTGCGCTCGTTGCCAGTACCCATGCTGAACCAACGAAAGTCCTGACCTAGTTTCAGCTGTAACAGACCGTTTCTTCCATAACCCACACCTCATGTCTTCCTCGTTGAGTAAACGATAAAGCTCAGCAAGCGACTCAGAACACTTCGTATCATTCAACATCATCACGTGACTTTCAAGAAGCGCCAACGCAGTGTGCCATGCATTGTATGTCTTTCCAATATACTTGATTAGCTCGCTCGGCATTCGAGGCTGCGGGTGGCTTAATTGAAGTCCTTCTAAAAGAGCTTGTACAACATTAGGCCTTTTTGATTGCTGTTTTTTATGATAGTCTTTCGATAAAAGGCCTATCATCGGCTTAGCAAGCATTTTTTGTTCTTCCTTCTGAAAGGTTACCCAGACGATCGGAAACACCAACACCCAAAGATGACATGCAACGTTCGCATCCGTGTGAGCCAGTTCTCTCAGCGGAACGACGAGATCAGCAACCTAAAATCACAAATATCCACACAAAGTGAGGCACTAAGGTTCATAAATAGCAAGATTACAATAAAGGTAAAAGCAGAGGTAATATAAGTTGAAGACCAAACTATACAGTCTATACATAATAAGAAAACTATAAGGATACAGGTACGAAGGGCATATTGGTAAATATTGAAAATATGAGGACTGAACTATACATAAGAAATATAGGATACGGTTACGAAGGCCATTTTGGTAAATACTGAAAATGTGAGGAACAAACTATACATAAGAAAACTATAAGGATCAAAAATTAAATATTAAGATACATAAACTAAAATAATATTTTGAGGTTTCTCAATTTTTGATACTCAATTTTCAATATGGTTCTTCATTCACATATCCAAGTTATGGCTATGCATATTCGAATCTCGTATCCAATTTTAAGAACTTCCGACTTCGCCCTCAGGTGTGTATCCTAGATATCCTATGCGTGTCTGTGTCAGATATGTATAGGATACGGGTACTGGTACCAGACAAAAGTGTCTGTACATCATAGAAGCAGAGGCAATATAAGTTCTATATATAGTACCTTACACTACCAAGCAGTAAATTTTTTACATGCACCGTAAGACAAACCGTAAATAAATTTACATTACCTGAAGTCTGCTCATATCGGTGAGAAACCGTGAGTGCTTCACTACAAGGCTTTCAAGAGTTAAAGGAGGCTCTCCTCCACCCTCTGGTAGATCGGTAATCATCGGTTGGACTCCGGTGGAATCAGAAAAAGTACTTGAGATCAATAGCGGTGGGACTTTAGCAGAATTCGGGGCTAGGGTAATCGGTTTATCCTCGACCAATATAGCCAATAGAAGATCAAGCCCTTGTTTCAACCAAAAGACGTCACTTAACGCTGACCAGTCCTGTGTCTGGATGATGTATTGCAGTCTTGTGAACAATGTTTTCTCCAGAGATTCGTTATAAAGAGAGAAAAACTTTATTCGGATTTCGGGATCTCTTGCACTCAAACCAAACAGATAGTGCCTCTCCACTTTCTGGAACACTTCTTGACGCAAGGGAGTAGAATATCTGTATACCAAAGACATCAACTACAAAGGTTAACAAAAGAGCCAAGTCGAACCGAGTATTACTCTAAACGAATTGAGCAATTTAAAATTATTCTCGAGTTCGAGCATAGCAAAAACCGTCATTTTGAACATTATTATATGAATAACATATAATCTAAAACTCCCTCCGTTCCTAATTAAATTGAGGCAGTTGTTAAAAATATTTGGTCCTATTTAATTTATGCAGAACATTTTCCGAAGTAACATCTATTGTCCATTTTCCTACTTTACCCATATTTATTACTCCCTCCATCTAAAAATACAAGGCTTTTCAGAATTTTTACACATTTCAAGAAAGTGGTAGAGCGTCGTAAATTTTAATGGCAAAAGTCTGAAATACTCTTTGACGACCATTAATGCAATAATTATAAAGTAATGAAAAGTAGGTGAAAATTTAATAAAATAGGGGTGAAAGGAAGAAAAATGTAATAAATATTCTGTGGGTATTCCTAAAAGAACATATATTATGGGACAAAAGTCACAAAACTAAAAAAGCAAAAGACTTATATTTTAGGATGGAGGGAGTATGTGGTGAGAGGTTAAAAGTAAGACTGAATTAATTGTATTCAAGGTTGTTTAAGTCATTTCATTGTTAAAGTCATGTCATTAACTCCCTTCCTTAGTTCCTTAATATGCTGCATCAAATAATTAGGAAGAAAGGGAGTAAAATAAAAGGGAACAATATACTAACTTGTTTGAATCGGCGCAAAGCCCGTAAAGAAGTTCGAGATATTTCCTCTCCCATTCTTCTCTATCACTTGGTGAGAAATTCGACTTGTCTACTTGCGATAGCTTTTGCATGAACGACACCACATCCTTCGACGAAAGAAAACTGTTGGAGGAAGTCGGCATTCCCGATTTACCGAAACAATCTTCGATCCATCCTTTGATCACGTCTAAAATGCAGAGAAGAACGGAAGGGTCGGTGCATTTTTCAGAGAGCAACGGGGTCAAAATCTGAGTCACGGAACGCTTGCACTCTGGAACGAGCATGACACGATCACTAATGAGTCTTAGGACAGACTTCAGGTTAGCAATAACAACGCCGAGATCAGCAACTTGACGAGAAGAAGTGACAGCAGAATCAGTATCTGACTTTTGGACCTGGAAGAGAAAGAACCAGCAAGATGTTAGATAATTGTAGTAAAGGCAAAAGACATTGGAGGCCCCTAAACTATTATTTTGAACAAACTGGCCCTTGAACAAATTTTTTTAGTAACAAATTGGCCCCTGTTCAGTATGTATTGGCCAATTTGGCTTTAAAACCCCAAATCAATCACTTTTGATCACACCAATGCAATTTACTTAATTTTAGGAGTTCAAACAAACGGTGCACAAACAGACTTCAAAATCATGTCCCCGTGATGAATTTTGACCGTGAAATCGCTGATGATTTTGAAATCCGTATTTTATGCCGTTTTTTGCGTCGAACTCATGGAAACAAGGTCTATGTAGGGGTGTGATCAAAAAATTGTTTTCACATACTGTAACTGATTAGGGACCAATATCTTATCAAAAAAATTGACTAAGCGCCAGTTTGTTAAAAATAATAGTTTAGGACCCAAAATGATACAAGCACGAAAGTATAGGGGCCCGTAGTGTCTTTTGCCCGAAAAAATATGTAGGGAAGAAAAATCATGTACCTGTTTCGCATAAGAACCCATTGATGCTGTCATATCTTTCGTCAAACGCTGTAGAACCCTAACCAGATTTGAAGGGTCTATGAAGTGTTTTTGCACTTCTGTCAAAGTCTGAATGACGTCGAGAACAAAGTTTATCATGATAGTAGAACTATCGTCCCCCGAGGTTTGAGGTGCGGCGATTGCAGCAAGATGCTTCTGTACGAGCTCCTCGACTTTTTGGAACAACATCCGGATATCCTGCGGTGTGGTCGTCGCGTCGAGAGGGAAAGCGGCAGCCACCATCTTCAATAGAGAACACAAAGACTTCCCGGCGTCTAACATCTTGTATTTGAAACATGGTTCCAGAATCTGAAAGGAAAGATTTTTTTTTTTAAATTTGTGTGACCAATATAGTATTACAGATCTTTTTTCTTTGTCCCATAATATAAGAGACCTTATAGAATACCAATAAAGTATTTATTATATTTTTCCAACTCTTACCCCTAATTTATTATCAATTCAACAACTTGTCATTACTTTACAACTATAACATTAATGATAGTCAAAAGGAATTTTAGACTTTTCCCACTTTACTATGTGAAAAAACCAAAAGGCCTTATATTTTGGGACGGAGGGAGCAATATATATAGGAATGACATGATAGTGAATGCAGTAGCCAAATAACAAAGACAAAGATGATACCATGGCAATTTGTTGAATATTATTTCGAATAAACAAATGTGGTTGCTTCTCCAAAACTTTATTCATCACGTCGAGCCCCTGAGCAAGCGCCGTGGACGGGTCCTTTGACTGAGGAGGGATACAACT
The DNA here is from genome assembly GCA_036785695.1 of Gentiana straminea. Lineage (NCBI taxonomy): Eukaryota > Viridiplantae > Streptophyta > Magnoliopsida > Gentianales > Gentianaceae > Gentiana > Gentiana straminea. The sequence continues at coordinate 4,254,479 of JAVUPR010000085.1, forward strand.
CAGAAGCTTCTCCAAATAGTTGAACTTCACGTTTGCGGTGGGCCAGACATCGAGAGCTTGTGATAGGAGCTCTAAAGCTTGTTTATATATAAGACTGGCTTCTTTATCCTTCGGCTCAATCACTAGAGCAACCTAATCACAAAACCAAACTACTTACGAACCGTATCGTCATTATTTAGATGTAAGATTATTCAGAAGGGTCGCAATGATATACAATTACAAAGGTATATAAGAACAACAATAAAATTATGATATTTCTGTTCTAAATCAGATGGACTTTTTTAAGCGCTGCTCATGAGTAATTTTGAGAGCATAATTAAGTCATCGAACACATGTTGCAAAATGAGATGTAAACAATGTAGCAGACTAATAAGCATTCTGTAGAACTATGTAAATGACGGACAAAACAGATTACGATGCTCACCCGTATCAAAAAATTGATGATCATTTCTTCCATTGCAGCGTTCGGCTTAAATTCCTCATCAGGTTGACCAGAAGATCCGGGAGTCTCGATGTTGGGAATAGAAGACACACCACCAGGTGACATGACATTAAGGGATTGAAGACCAGGTTCAACCTTTATTCGCTTACTAGGATCTTCAGGAAAAGAGGATCCATCAATAGGATGTTGAAGATCAGAAGAAGACGAAACGTGGCTCGGTACATCACCACCCTGACCCATGGTAGCTCCAGAACTACTACCAGCAGCTCTCATTTCACTTTGCCGTTGTTTTTCCCAGTTGACGACCAACCCAGCAAGTTCAATCGCAAGACGTCTGTTCTCGGTGGAAGTATTATATGGCAAACCGAGACGGCTGAGAGAATTCACCATTTGAGGTACAAACTGTGCTCGGCAGCTATAGAAGAGATCTGAATGCCGGACAATGAGCTGGAATATATGGATGAGATTTGGAATTGAGTGACCCTCCTCAACCAGAATTTTCTTCGTATAGCGTATCCAAATTGGCATACGCGAGTCACCGATCGGGAGTCTTCGAGGAAGTGCTGGCATTAGAATATCGAGAGCCTGTCTGACTAGCAATCTATTTTCTGGCTGACAGGTTCTTAGAAGGGCAACAAATACCTACATTTAGAAACTGATTGTCAGCAAGTACTACATTGACCAACACAGTTGGAACAAACTCACAAAATACAGATGTAAATCGAACTAAAATTCTGCACAAAATGTCTAAGGTAGAAAGAGAGTACAGCAGCCAGGAAGAACTTGAGGCTTTTTCACTGCATCATATTAGCATCATTTAACAATAAGCTGCATAAAAAAGTACATGTTGAGATGTGTAGACTTAGAATACATTAATTATTCACACCTTCCAAACAGTTTAAAGCTTTCGCGAAAGATCCTAATTGACTTAAACAGTCTGAAAATTTAGTTGACTATTCTGAGCCAATCTGCACAATAGGAACTCAGCCTATGTCACACGTTGGCAGTGTCAGCAAATAAATTAATTAACCCAGTGTATGTGCCTTCTGGACAGATATGCCAACGCTGTCTGCTACTCGTCCACCGTCAACATATTTTTTATTCTACTTTCTTTTGTAAATTAGAAAATCACCCAAGGAGTACAACCCAAAAACAAAATTCACAAAACCCCCCTACAGAAAATACGAAAATCAAGACAAAGGTATTGTAAAAAAATCTGATTTAACTAGTGAATTCAACACACTATTGCAAAAGCTTAAAAGGGCCAAAAGAATTTCTAAAAAAAGACAAATCTACTACAAAGTAAAAACTGAGACATGATTGAAAGTTTATAGACATCAGATTATGAAGCAAACCTGTAATATGATCTTCTCTGGAGCTTGATACGCCTCCAAGAAATGGCAGACATTGACAAATGCCCACTGCTTGCTGCCGTTCTCTTCCCGTTTAAGATGGTTCCACCCGAATTTGATAAGCTCTTTCCGGTGATGTACAAGATCCGTCTGAAGATGCTTGAGAAGCAGTGTGGCTAATTGCAGGAGCTCAATCCGCAAGGACTCGTCAAAATCAAGTGACATCTATGAGAAAGAAAATGAATAAATTAAAAAAAAATGCTCAAGTAAAAACTAAAAGAAACGGAAAGGAGGCAGAGGGAGGGCAGGGAAGGGGCAGAAGGGAAAGTTGGAACCAAGTCATCTACATCTTCAGGAGGGTCAAGAAGTTTGTCAACGATTGTCTTGACAATACCAGCATCGACAACTTCCCATGTTTGGCCATTCTGAAAAGCATGAGCTAACATTGGAAGAATTAGCATTTGCATAACAACCACCAGATGATCATGAGACAGATTCTTCGATTGGAAAAGGTTCAGAAAGTGTATAAGTATAGCCTTCTTCAAGTTCGGTGGGTAACCCTCGGCAACCTAAAAGGCAAATGTAGTTATCAAGTTATAGCAGAAAAGACAATAAAAGAGAACCGAATCAGATTGCCAAGCCAAGAAAGAACAACGAAATGATGAAAGCGCATAGAGACAATATCTTGTGATTGAAGTATTGAACATACCTCGATGATATAGAACTCCTTCAAAAAAGTAAAGTCTATCCTGGTGCGGAAGAGGAAGATGGTAAGAATATCGAATAAGACATTGATTTCGTTTTTCTCCTGTCTCAAGTAATTCAAGAAGCATTTGACCAGCCATTTGCTTTCTTTCACCTGCATTTAGCATTCTCGACACAATCAAGTATATTTTGAGCAAATATGAGTCGGTATATTTACCTTTTTAATAAACCTAAGCTCCGTCACTGACATAGCAGGGCAGAAAAGACAGGTAATTTGTAAATCATAGGGATAATTATACTTTCCGCCCTCTATTTTTCTTAATTTTCTCAAAACTATCCTCTATCTTTCGTAATGACATTTTTGGTCCCCTACTTATACTTTTTTTTTGTTCCACTCCTAAAACAACTATTTTTAAGAAAACTATTTTATTGAAGGAAAAAAGATAGTTTTGTACAAATTGTCATATTCTGGCCCTGCCACTTCAAAACCTACGTCTAGTAAACCCAATGTGGGGAAACCTAGGAGCGTACACTCCTAGGACACTTAACATAACATAACGTCAGATGATTAACCTTACCGTATGTACCACGTGTCACATTACTATTGGTTGAAAAACAATTAACATACGATGCTTTTGGTCCCTTGTATTTTCTTATTGTCTCGGAAATAGCCCTTATCTTTTTCATAATGACATTTTGAGCCCCTTACTATATATTTTTCACCCCCTATTTCTCTTCATTTTCTCAAAACTAGCTCCTATCTTTCATAATGACATTTTTGGTCCCCCTAACCATACTTTTTTTACACTCCTAGGACACTTAACATAAACATAATGTGTGACGTTTAACCTTACCGTATGTGCCACGTGTCATATTACTATTGGTTGAGAAACAATTAACACACGACGCTATTGGTCACTTGTATTTTCTTATTGTCCAAGAAATAGGCCTTATCTTTTTCATAATGACATTTTGATCCCTAACTACTTAAGGGATCCGACGTTGGGTCAGATGTCAAGTATCCTAAAAGTGTAACAAAAAATATAGTTGGGGGATAAAAATGTCAACATGAATGATAGAGCTTAGTTTTGAAAAAATAAAGAAAATTAGGGGACCAAATATATTGTTTTCCTTAAAACATGTCTCAAACTCTATATAAACACTCAAAACTGTCGAACAACTTCACACACTAACATTGGCTGATGCTTAAACAAAGGAATGTAGCAACATTTTCTTGTTCATTGGGTTTAAGTCTTCACAATCCATTATACGTGTAAAGAGCGTGCAAATAAAGAATACTTGCAAATGTGCAAATCCCCAAAGTGAGGGGATCTCATTGAAGAAATTTCTGAAATACACAAGCAAAAAAAATCTGAAAAACACCATGGATTAAAACACAGGAAGAAACTAAATAAAATCTATATTTTTTAAATGAAACGAGCTCACAGTTATTTCTGCTCTATTTTATAGTATACTCACTTGTATCAAGTCCAATTCCTGCTCATTCTGCAGCCGTGAGATCCTTCCTGGTGACTTCCACAAAAGAACTAGCATGTCGAAAACGCCCCTATTACTGTTTAACCAGCTAGGCATCAGTTTAACCAAGGTTTTGATTAAAGAAAGACCCTGGAAATAAGCATTCGGTGTTCCAACTGCCTTATTAGCTGAAGCCGAAACTGAACTCTCCGGTTGAATGACAACGAGGCTTTCATCAGTCATTAAAGGATCAGGATGATCAAATGAAGATCCCTGCAATGTTGAACCATCGGGTTTCGATAAAAAATCAGGGAATGCACTGGCGATTATTTTATCGGGTGACTTTGCAACTTCTTCTCTCAAAGGCTGGCCAGCGTCTGACCTTATGATGTACATAAACCTGAAAATAAGAAAACAAAGTCAAAAAAGGAAAAAGATAGAGGGGGGGGGGGGGGGGGGGGGGGGGGGCAGTCAGTCAACCTATCATGCACGGATACTTCTGTCTGCTAACGTGTCCTGTATCCAGATACGTATCGGACACCGATACGCACTGGATACTTAAGATACACACCTAGGGACAGATTTGTAATATTCAAAACTTGGATAAGGGATTTGTATATGCATATTAATAACTCAGATATGTGAAATGAAGAAGCAGATTAAAAATTGAGTAAATACTGTCAGATAATTCATGAAAGGGAACCGGTCTTGATATATGTACTATTTACACAAATGCCCCCATATCCTATATTCTTGAAAAATCCCGCATCCGTGTATAACGTATATGTATCCATGCAACCTAGCAGTCAACTAAACTGCAATCTTACCGACGGAAAAACTTGGGCTGGCATAATCGTGCAAGGAAAAAATCAACAGCAGCAGCTGGATATCGGTTTAAAAACTTGGTAAGTGGTAAGCGATAGGGACTGTTAATCTCGCTGTAAAACTGCCCAGATGGAAGAACTGCCTCGAGCTCAATAGTCAAAGGAACGAGATCATCGAGAAACTTCAAGGCGGCAGGAGGAAGCAGATGGAACAACTCGATTATTGCTGCGTAAAAAATATACAGAACACAATAAAGATAAAAGGGAGAGAAGCAAGCATAGGGGAAAATAAAATAGAAGTGAGGTGTACACGGATAGAGTTTATCCAAGAAAACAGAGCCGAGGTCATTCAATTCAGTTCGGTTTGGATAATAATAGTTCCGGATTGCTTTCGGTTAGCAATATAGAAAAACCGAAATTTCCGGTTCGGACGGTTTATCCATAACCAAACCAAAAACAGATACAAATTAAACCAAAATTATTAACCGAACCAAACAGAAAACCGTAATCGAACTGTTTAATACCAACTTGTATAACTAGTTTTCATAACCAACTAATGTAACAATTTATGAAAAATTGCATATAACTATCCGAACCAGTTATAGCCGAATAAAAACCGAACCGCTTATAACCGAATAGAATTGTAACATTTATTTCGGTGTTCGGTTAACCGAACCGAGCCATATATTTTGGTTCGGTTCTATTCGGTTACCTTTATAACAAAAGGTTCGGTTTCAGTTTCGGATTTCAAACAACCAAAAATTCGGTTCGGTTTCGGCTACGACCATTAACCGTACCAAACTGTGTACACCCTCAAGACTATAAACTACTAAAATGATTTACCTGCCGCTACTTTTGGTTCCTCACCAGCCTTCCAAGTTTTCGGGCACGCTGCAAGTTTTTCAGGTTCTAACCATTTCTTGAGATGGTCTAACAATTTACCACCCAAAGTAATATTGAACCAAGTTGACAGAAGTTCAAGCAACCGGGCGAGTCCTTGTAAAAGAGGCATATTCAGATTTTTGGTATGTTCTAAGTTACGTAAGATAGGCCTCAAGCTGCCTCGCAGAAGATCTTTAGGCATTCTTTGATGTAGAATGACCTGAAATACGAGGTAGCAAACAACACATTACTACAGTATAGGTTGCATGGATACGCGAGTACAGGATAACATGGATACACGATAAGCGGTGCAGGATTTTTGAAAAATATAGGATACAGTACGATGGGCATTTTTGGTAAATATTGAAAATATGAGGACTGAAATGTATATGAGAAAACGGTGAGGATAAAAAAACAAAATTAAGATACATAAAATATAACAGTTTGTAGTGGTTTTCTTAATATTTGATTCTCAATTTTCAATATGGTTCTTCATTTTGCATATCTATCGCATATTCGAATCCCCAGATATATTTTTTCAAAATTCCGAATTCACCCTCAAGTGTGTATCCCAAGTATCCGATGCGTATCCATGTCGGATACAAGACACGCTACACACAGAAGTATCCATGCATCATATATATGCCATTGACCAAGCAGAGAAGGCACAAAAAAAGCTGAACTAACCTGTCGGAGACCTTCCTTAGCAACAGATACAATTTCAGGCTTACGGCTCGTCAGGGTTTTGAAGAACATGTAAATGACCTTGGAACGCAATTCAGCATGAGTTTGTGATCTAAACTCCGCCCATGCCATTGCAGTGCATAATAGTTCGATGCAAGCCGTCCTGAGTTTGGTTAATGATGAGGCCATCTTCGGATTCATAAATTTCATAACCCAAACCGATTCATCAGCCTCCGCTATTTGCAAAGCTTCTTGAATGAAGTTAACCAGCTCCTGGGTCAACTTTAGAAGCGGTGGCCTCAGAGCAAGGCAGAAATTTAACGTGGTAACTGTCCCAACCTTCAAGGATAAAAAACGAAACACTTATCAGAGTCATTACTTATTACGGAAAAAGACAATTTGCCCCCGTGTGATTTGCTTATGAAGCGTTTAACCCTCTAAGGATTTTTCTTATATGGATTTCCCTCTTAGGGTTTGTCGCAAACCCTACATAATAATTCTTATGTAAGAAGATAAATTTTCGGTAAACCCCCACCGGTTGTTTTCCATACAAAAGATTTTACCTGCTTGTGGTTACATAGAAATTATGTTTTAGGGTTTGCGGCAAACCCTAAGGAGTCAAACCATATAATAAGAAACCACGGAGGTTTGAACGTTTCATATGTCAAACCATAAGGGGGCAAAGTGTCTTTTCCCCTACTTTTTAATTAGGACAAAAAAAAAGACCACGAAACAATCAATTTATATGTTTACCTGTTGGTCAACGGTCTTTGCCCGAAGTGAGCGCATGATAAGAGGCTGAAGCAAAGGTTGATACAACGGTTCTAACAACTCAGAAACCTCACTCCCGGTCCTACTTGCCAGGAGCACCAAACACGACTGCACGATTTTTCTTACACTAATATTCACATTCGCGTTAAATAACTCGGATGCTAGGTATTCCACAACGCCTTGGAAGCTTTGCCTACGAGCTTCACTATTAGCCTCGTCAACGTTATTAACAACACGAAGAACTTGTGTTAACACATGGCTAGTCTCTTCCTGCTCTTTAGAGGCATATATAGGAAGCCTTTTAAGAACATAAACCAGACCACGGACAATACGGACTTGAAAATGGCATAAAGTTTCCACTGTAACTTTTCCGATCATGGCACCAAGACCAGTCACTCCTCCCACTTGTGCTTGCCAAGTGATTCCGTAACAACAATGTAAAAGCCGCGGCAAAAGTTGCTCGAACACTGGTACACGAACACTTGGAGGCGGTGAATAAACGGGACTCATTGATGGACTAGAAACAACCATAGGAGTACCGGGACCTCTTGACACCAGAACATCTGAATGCTTTAGACGAGCTAAAAACAGAAGCGTATCAGCGAAAACATTCAGAGCATCGAGAGCCGCTTTAGCCTGCGTTCGATTCTCGTCAGCCAGCACATCCACCAAAGCATCTAAAAAGATTAACGGATCCAACTCTTTCAAGTTACAAGGCGCATTATTTCTCGACCTAGAGCCGGATGCAAGAAGAGGGCCACCAATTGCCGCATTGACTGAAGCATGAGCTGACGAACTTTCTTCGTGAAATATAATAGCAAAATGACGGCAGACATTCATGACAAATTCATCCTTGGGGTCAAGAAGATCGGATTCAGCACCGGCAGCAATGATTGTCCGTAAAAGAATTTTGAACACGGATCTCTCAGCCAACAGCTGGGTTTTCGTCTTGACACCTAGATCAGCCTGCACAAATAGATTATAAACATATGATGTGAAAAAACAGGGTAAAAAAATTGATTACTCTAGGACACGGATAGTACAGATAAATCAATGAATATAGCATTTTTGGTCCTGTATCTTTCATCTTCTTAAAAGCTAGTCCCTATCTTTCGTATTGACATATTTGGTCCCTAACTATACTTTTTGTTGCACTTTTAGGACACTTAACGGAAGCATACGTTTAACGCTATTGCATGTGCCACGTCTCACATTACTATTGACTGGGAAATAATTAAAATATGACGCTCTTAGTCCCTTAAACTTTCTTATTGTCTCATAAATAACCCTCATCTTTTTCAGAATGACATTTTTGGTCCCCTAACTATATCTTTGAGTTACACTTAACGGATCCAAGTATCCAACGTCGGATCAAACGTTGAGTGTCCTAAAAGTGTAACAAAAAAGTAAAGTTAGGGGACCAAAAATGTCAATATAAAAGATAGAGGCTAGTTTTGAGAAAAGAAAGAAAAATATGGGACAAAAGTTTTATTTTCCCGATAAATCAATAAGATCTCAAGCTTTTTTCCATAACATATGAAGCACTTCAAGAAAATTACCTTGTTGTCAGATATCTCCGATCTTCTCAAAGATGTGTCACCAGAGGAAACTAATAAATTTGACAACTGCCTCGCAGCCGAACCCTCATCAATGACAATTCCAAGCAAATTCAGCTGGGACGCTAAGCATACACGGAGAAACTTTAGGGCCACCTTCCTGTAGAATGGATCAACACTACCATTCCTCTGCATGAGAGCAGCTACAGCGAGATTTATGCAACGATCTAAAGGTACTAAAAATGGGGTGGAAGGCTCAAATGTAAGAATCAGTCTAAGACCATGCTCTGGATTCTCTTTGCATTCCAGGGCAAGAGGCTCTTTGAGGAACCGCCTATTTCGACCACCCAATTTTCCAAGGAGCTGTAGTGATTTCCCGCCCCAAGGATACGGTGCGGGCCTTAAATGAGACCATAGGGCCAAAATCACCTCAGACATAACATTTGCCATACTTGGCTCTAAGAAATCAGGATTCAAGCTGTCGATCCAAAACTCGAGCGTTCTCAAACCGGTACTTACAAGGTCATCAGATCCTTTGAGACATAAGACGAGAGGCTTCATTAGGCGAGGCAGGTGAGGTAACAATGAACTTAACCGTGCAGGCAACGTTAAAGAAAGCTCTAACAGAAGTTCTCTCATTTCTTCGGCGGTTGGTCCGTCTAGCATTCCCAAGAGCATATTCAAGCAAGGTTGTAGTGTGGGAATCAAATCTCGCAGGATATGTTCAAACTTTCCTCCGGCGAGTGCTTGAAACATCGTCCGTAGAAGCTGCAAGTAACCGATCGGCTTCTCGATCTCCGCGTTTTTCATACAAGATTCCATGATAACCAGCACATGGGGCTGCAGAATACGTTCACATTCAGAAGGAGCCCTTGCAACGGCGGCAAACAAGAACCGAAAAAGATGAAGAACGAGTTTTGCTGCAGGAGAATCGGGCTGCTTGAGAACATCCAGTTTACTAGTCACGAGAAAATTCACCAACACTTCAGTAAGTGGCCGAAAAACTTTAGGCGTCTGCAGAAGAGTGGAGAAAATGCGAACGAGCTGAGCATTTGAAATCATGCAATCAAACAGCTCGGGCATGCATAAGGAGAACATATCCATCAGATCTCGAGGTTCCATGATGGCAAGAATCTGAGAAAAGAGGTTGATCATGTCTCTCTCCTCGTCTTTCTCTTTGAACAAAGCTAAGCAATGGACGCCGCTCTTTAGAACACCAGACGCTTTCCAAACCTAGTGAAACAACAAATCATCAATGCAAAGAATGCAAACTTAGGTTGCACAGAATACGGATACGCGGATACGGGTACGAAGGGCATTTTGGCAAATATTGAAAATACAAGGACTAAATTGTACATAGGAAAACAAAAGGGGCCAAATATTAAATATTAATATACGTAAAATAAAACAATTTTTAGTGTTTCGCTTAATTTTCTTTCTTGAGAGATGGTTCTCTTAATTTTTGGTACTCAATTTTCAATATGGTTCTTCATTTCACAAAACCAAGTTATGGATATGCATATCCGAATCATGTATACAATTGTTAAAATTACGAATTCGCCCTTGGGTGTGTATGCGAAGTATCCAGTGTGTATATGTGTCAGATATGTATCGGATACCAGACATGCTACAAACACAAATTCTAACGTTTTTTTATACCTCATCTTCTCTCATCCCCTTGAATGGTTGTGCTACAGACGAGCCTGAAGCTACCGACGCAAGCACTTGAGTAGATGTCCCATGCGAGGAAGGTGAAACCTAATAGAGAATAAATGTGATTATAACCTGCAAATTAATACATATTAGAAGACGAAAAAATAATCCACTACCTGAGAACGTGGTACATGTGCGTGAGTGATGCTCCATATGATGGTCTTCATTCCTGAGAGCACAGAGAAAAAGCTATAATAGCAATTTAACAAGATCAGGTATAAAGTAGGGGTGTGAATGAGCCAAGCCATTCATGAGCGGTTCGAGTTCGGTTATATTTTTTGCTCGAATATTCAGTTCGAGATCGAATAAGCTCGACTTGAATGATGTTCGAATACTAAATGAGCCAATCAAGCAATTTTATGCTCAACTTGTTAGCTCGCGAGCACGTTCAAATAAAGACTTGTGAAAAGTAGTAGCTTAGAATTAAATATATTGGGATTATTTTATATTTCCTGAAGCATTTTGAAATAAAATCAGATATTGTATTTAACTCAAAAGCAAGCTCGAATTCAGCTTGAGTTCGACGGTGCTCGTGATCAAGCTTGAGTTCGATAGCCATACGACTCATACCAAAGTTCATGTACGCTAAACTCGATAAGCTTAATGCTGGATTCGGCTTGAATCGTTTACACCCCTGGTATCAAGGAACTCATTGCAGCTACAAAAAAACATATAGTGTATATGTACAAGATACTTACCCATAACTAACGTCTTAATCAGATGCTTACAATCACTAACTTCTTTGCTGTGCTCCACAGGCACCTGCAAATTTAGTACTGCCTGCAATAGGTGTCGGCATCAAAAGAAGTGTTCTGATGTATAAGAACGTATAAAAGGAAGCAAAAAAAAGGGAGGGGGGGGGGGGGGTGGATATATAATTGGAAGTTACTAGCAGCATATTGTACGTCAACCATCCTTCTGTACACTTTTACAAATACAAGTTCGACACATGTTTCCAGGTCAGTTTTTTGTAAGCTACGCAGATAACAGTAACGATAGAATAAAATAGCAGATTCATCCACAAATGAATACAAAATTTAAGGACTCCTTTTGATTCACAGAATGAATCGTAAAGGAATTACCACAAAAATATAAGCATTCACCAATTTTTCAACAACATAGAACTGTAACGGATACGGCAACAAAAAAATAATAGTACGGAGAGTACATGTTACCAGTTCTACAAGCAATGAAATGAAAGAAATCGAGATTGCATTGCTACCTGCACTGGAAGTTCAAGTTTCGCTTTCATACTGGTTCTATTTTTCCCCTCTTCTCCCTCTTCCAGTAGCTTCCGGCATGGAAAAGAAGAAAGAAAAATGAAATATTTGCGATAAATTACTACTCCATGGTAAAACTCATTTATGTTTCAGTTAACATATTTGAGCTTTCCCATATCACTCTAACATGACTTGTTATAATTGCAGTTTCTTGGTTTTCCCATATCACTTAACATATTCGAGCTTTCCCACATTTGGGTTGGTTCCGTTGAAAATAAGAAAAAACCAATCCAAACCAATCAAGTTTAGATTTGATTTAAAACCGAACCAAAATTTTCAGTTTCTATTTGGTTTGGTTTTTTCAGATTGGATCGGGTTGGTTTTCGGATTGGTTCGGGTTGCTTGGTTTTCATGCTCACCCACCCCCACCCCCCACCCCCACCCCCACCCCCACAAAGTGCAGACTGCGTTACTAATGAGAATACATACATCATACGGAAGAAGCAAGGTCCTGTTAATATCTGATAGTTGAAATACCTGCGGAATAGTTCGTTTGAATGTGTTGAATTTACCGACAAAAGCATCCAAAATTCGACCCTGCATCGAAAATATTATGTTTTCCCGTTAGTAATTTTCATGGATAGACCCTCACATTTGCCACTGCTGAGCTTCTTCTAAGAAATAGAATCAGTGCATTCAACAAGCAACCCGAGATGATCTAATTTTCTGACCAGTAAAATTCGCGCTTCATCCATAGATGGCTGGTCAAGACCTTTATCAAATATCGGCTCCACCTAAGCGCAAAAACAAAAAAAAAAAACGGAAAAAAACATCCAAAATCAAATCACATTTTCCAGGATTATGTAGAAATTTGGCAACATTTTGATATCAGAAGGAAAATACCAGATTCAGCATCAGGCGAGCACATGTAGTATGAATACTGAGAGACAACGATGCGTCGTGCATGTTACTTGTGAATAGGTAAATGATCCGTGATAACTGTAGCATAATCATTCAAAGACATATTAATAGTTAATATAAGAGCTGCGAATATCAACCAACTATCCTAAGGAAATACTACCTGCACACCAAAATATAAGGCCTTTTAGAGTTTTCACAGAGTTTAAATATTTGGAAGAATGTCATAAATTTGAATGATAAAAGTCTAAAATGCCCCTTAACTATCATTAATGCAAGAGTTGTAAAGTAATGAAAAGTTGTTGAATTGTTTGAGAAACAAAGGGTGGATAAACTAGAGTTTACCTGGGATAAAGAGAGCTCTCCCCTGACATGATGAACTATCTCCGCCAGTAAACTATAAGCCAAAGGCCTCAATGTTTCAAAGCACGCTCTCCCAGTTCCGACAAGGACCCTGAAAATAGTCGAGGCGAATCACAAAACTAGAATCACCATGATAACTATGTAAAAATGAAATTAGAGTCGTTTTGAAAAGATGTCTACTTCTCTTCCAACAGCGTATCGATCAAAGGGAATAAACCCCGCTTGAAATCAGTTCCGAGGACATGCTTCAAGGCTACCAACAACTCCTGCTTACAAAAAATTGAAAATATGAGTAAAAAACAAGGGAGAGGTTCGAGTTAAACCAATGTAAAAAGAAGAGAGATTACTGACCTTCCGTATAGAAACGGAGTCTGAACATGTGACTAGAAGATTGACAATGCTTTTGCATATGCTTTCTTCATGTGGTCTGATATAGTCCGCAAAACTCTTCAGCAAATACGTCAAGAATGAAACAGTCTGCGAAAGCATAGAGATATCTACTCAGAGGCAGCAAAAAGTTTAATACAGGCCAAGTGAAAATTAGTCGCCTAGAAACACGAGGCAGAAGGCAGGATATTGTGCTACAGGAGCTCATGGCATTCTCTTTACAAGCAAATCTTAACATCTGCACTACTTTACTTTATCAAAATACTTCCCTTGAAAATAAAAAAGATTTATCTAAATACATTCATGGCCTACTTGAACCATTTGAACACCGCCCTCCCCCTCCCCCTCTTCTTTTACAAATCAATGAACGGATTTATAAATAATTCAGAACCAAAGCACCGATCGTTTGAATGTTTGTCCTTTTCACTGTATTTCAGTAAATCTGGCATTAGGCACCAAAGAAGAAAAGGAATAGGTGGTGCCAACAGCCATATTCAGTACAGACAAGAAAACTTCCATGGAGCAGCAGCAAGAAAATAATTTTTTTGAAACGCAATATATAATCTCCACCAAGCCATCCTAGTTGACACGGTAATTTACAAAATGAACACAGATTTGAGTCGGTAAGAAGCTAGGTAGCACAAAATATTCCAGACAACTACTTTGCTTGAATACCCGAGTAAGGAAAGAAACAAAAACCGGTAACAGAGAAAAGGCTAGATAAATGAGAGCAAAAGCAACAGAAATACTAGTATGCATACATTTAGGCAAAAGAAACGACAAGTGAAAACGTCAATAGAAAAATGATAGCTGTGAAAATGTAGCCAAATGATTACTTGAAACCTACCTTAACCTGCGCGCCCTTGAGCTCAATGAAGTGGTTTTTTAAATACGGAGGACACCTATCAGGGCCAGGAACTGATATTGCCGTCACCATCAATGGTAACAAATGAGGAATATTGGTCTGAACCAGTCTACTAAACAGCTGAAACAAAAACATCACCACCAATGGACTCTCGGTAACCACTTTAAAAGACCTCGTGCTCGGATTAAGTAAGCCTTGTGAACCACTTCCACTCGATGGACCCCCCACAGTATCCGAAACATCCATTGGCTTCACGTCATCGCCGCCTAACATAGAACTCATAGAAGACATTGACGAAGTAGGTTGAGGAGGAGGAGCCGCTATCGCCCCACTCTCGAAAAAGTAACTCGCTGTCACCCTGAAGTTCTGATAAATCTTGCAAACAAAATCCAAAAACGGCTGAACATCATTCTCTAACGAAGGCCTAAAATTTCTAAGCAAATCAAAGATTATCCTTATGCAAATTAACCCGTTTTCCTCGTTGTCGGTAGTTAGCACATGCATTGCCACCTTAAGAAGATCCTGAACAAAAGGCCTTAAAACCTCACTGTGAGGCAACCGGTTAAGTATCTCAACGACTATATTCCTCAACTTATGCTCCTCGTTATCAACAAACTGAGGCTTTGTAACATGATATAAAATCACGGAAAATGCTCGAAAATAGCATTTCAGGAAGTTTAAATACTCCCCTGTGTGCGTTATTTCTAAACTGTCCCGTACCTCCATCACCATCCGTAATCTCGCCTGAATTGCTGTTATCAGACAACCATAACAAACAAACAAACAAAAACAATATTAGAAATCAAAATAAAAACTTGCAGGATGGAAAGCTAAAAAATGCTGATTGCTGTTTTCAGAAGAAAAAAAAATGAAATCATTACAAAACTTGCAGGAAGATAAAATTTAAAAAAAAAAAAAGAAGGTAAAATTGCTGTTATCAGACATAAACATACCCCCACCCCCTACCCCCTCTCCCAAAAAATAAGACATTAGAAATCAAAACAAAAACTTGCAGGAAAAAAGAAAAGCTAAAAATGCTGAACAAACATAACAAAAAAAAAATTGAAATAAAAACAAAAACTTGCACGAAAATTTGAAAAGCAGAATCGCTGTCAACAAACAAACATAGCAACAAAATAAAATACAATAAATCAAAACAAAAACTTGCAGCAAGAAAAATGAAAAGCTAAAACTGAGAAGAGCAAAGAGCATACAGAGATCAGGCTCGACAAGATGGCGGGCGTGCTGCTCAAAATTCTGAATTGGACTCATTTTGAAAAATGAAGGCTTTTCAGTGACACTAAAATTGTAGCAATACAGATGTTGCTACGCTGTTCAGAAGTTTTATATAGGTTTAAACGGAAGCAAACGATCCGAGTTTTTTCTAGGGTTTTGAAATTTCAAGTTCGCCGGAGAACAGGAAAACACGGTGGAAGGAAGCGGAGGAGGAGCAGGGCCGCTATTTTCCCTCCCACGGTAACAGTTGCAGCTTTACTTTCTCTCAGGTGCTCTACTATTTATGCTAGAAAATGATTTGCCTACGCGTACTTCAGCCAGAAGGACAAAATAAGATACAAAATGAAAAAATGATAAGAAAAAAAGGTAATGGTTGAAAAGGACGAAAAAAACGCTCGTCATTACTACGTGTCACTACATGTTGTATGTAGTAACAGGCGTGTTTTTATCTCTCAATCACTATCTTTTTTTATTGTCTTTTTTTCCTATTTTAGATTAAAAACAATGCTCCACAACCTTTAACTTTTTTTTAATATCCATTCATAATGGTTCAAGTAGCATTGTTAGACTAAAGTATTGGGCATTAGAGGTAATATCGAAGCAGGTTATCAATGGATTAAGCGACACGCTATGAGAAACGGTGACGGCACATCTAGAAACCTGTGATATGTTTTGACATTGTCGTCGTTTTCTGAATAAGGGAAAATGCAATATTTCATGTTCAAGAAAACATTAAGGTTGTGTTTGTTTTGCCTTGTAGTTTTTTTGAGAGTTTTTTTACATCACATCATCAATCATTTCTTACGATTCTCCCTCCAATCAAATCTTCAACTACAAATAAAAAAATATTAAATCACCTCTCATCATTTCACTTTATCAACTTTATTACTACCTTTTTACCATTATTTTATTCATTATTCTATTTTATTTCACCAATCATTTCATAATCTACACAAATTTAAAAAAAAAACATCTTAACTTTCTAATCATTACTTCAATCACTTCATTTAAAAAAAAAAACCCAAAAAAAAACTTCAACCCAAAACAAACACAACCTAAAAGTTTTATTCAAAGGCATGAAATCCAAAAGGGGATGCGAGCCTCGTTCAAGGTTCTAGATAAGACAGTTTTCTATTTAAAACACGCGCGTTTTATATTCTATGCGCACATTGTAGAAACCGTTGGAAAAAAAAGAAACCATTTTAGTGGCTAATCTAGGATTCAAGTGTCACGGTGCGGCTAATAGGGTGATTCACTTTATTGTTTAACGATTGTTTTTCGGTCTTATAACAAACGATGGATATGATGCATGATGCATCCACTTGGGCAGTGTTTGGATTGAAAGATTTTAAGGGAAAAGAAATGATATGATTTTGACATATTCAAAATTTTAGTGTTTGGATTGTTTCAGTTTGAAAGAAAAAAAAATGAGAACAAGGGTAAATGAGGGATAAATGTTCTTTACAAATTAGGTGGTCTCGTTTCATTCCAAAACAGATAAGAAATTAAATATAAAAAAAAAAACCATTTTTCGTACAATTGAATTGATAATCTCTATATCTCATTTCATTTTGTCTAGTTCTATCCAAACACTCAATTAGAGTACTTGCCGTAGATATTCTAAATGTTTTAAAAAATTGTATTTTGGAAAGTTCAACATTCAGATTAAAGAAAGGAGAAAAAAAACACTACAACTATGCTCTATTTTTTACTGTAAAATAAAGCATTTGTAAAAGAAAACATTATATCATTGCATTCATTCATATTATGTAAAATATCCTTTATATCTATCACATGCATCCAGATTATGTAAGATATATAATCTGATGCATTTCATCTTGGATAAAGATTTTATAAACTTGAAAATGTAGTATTTGAGACTATAAAATATATTATCGACTAAGAGTATCTGGTGCAAGTATTCTTAATAAATTCTCGATTATTTTCTGTATATACAAACTATTAACTCATTTACAAGCAAGTGCAAGTCCATAAGGTAAATACAAAGCGGGCATTGTTACCGGCACTGCACTGAACATATAGCCATGGTGCTACGACACCACAAAGATAATCGACGTTTGTAACAGTCGATTTTACATCTCACACTCGACTTTCCTTCATAATCAACCGACGAAAAGTTAATTATAATGTGTAAGAGTCGACCTTTTACGAAATAGATTAATTTCATCGTGGTGTGACGGTAAAAACTCAATGATGCCGTCAAAGACGCCGTTAGGAAAACTTGGGGATAACACTGGCGTTAAAGACGCCACTCAGGCAAAAGATGGAGAAGATGGAGAGAATGTGAGCAATCCAGAAAGAAGACCAATTAAAAGGGCAGAATTATAAGTAGTTGGTTCTGCTTGCATTGAATTATTTCTTGCATCAATATAAGTGTCATTAAGAAACGGGCCTCCGACTAGCGCCCCAATTGCTACATTCGGGTTTGGAGCGGTGGAATTCAGCCATTTGAAACCGTCGGTGCAACCCGTATTTGAATCTAACGGTATTGAAGCACCCCTGTGGTGTACATATTGCGGATAGTCCGACCCGTACCCGATTAGATAGCTTATTTCCATTGGGTTTTCACCTAATATGTAATCAGCCTGCAAGTCCATTAATTGAATAAGATTTTAGTAGAGAGCTTAATGAATGGCTACAAGAGGGCAAAAATGTAAAATTAGTCTCGGGACTTGACCTAGTCAACGTATTAGTCATGTTTCTGCTTCGGTTACAAATTCAGTCCACTATCTTGGACTTTCTTTTTGGCAATTTTAGTCCTCCGTCGCCGGAGTATGCCGACGTAAGTGAAATCCGGCCAAAGTTTTGCCACGTCAGCATTCTCGGACGACTAAAATTGTCAAAAAAAAAAAAAATATCTAAACTAAAGAACGGAAACTAGGCCAAGTTATAGAACTATATATATTTGCAATTTTGCCTATCCAAGAATAATCAATGGTCTAAAACTGCGTTTTTCTTTGCAGTTATTCTAACACTATTACTACGACTATATATAACACTAATTGAGTACCTGGGAAATAGCGAAATTGCGTAGGTCAATCGGTCTGAACAATCCACCATTGCAATACAAGGTTGATGTCTGAGACCAAAACATATAATCACTGTAAACAACAGCAAGAAATGCTGAAGCCACTGAGTATTGCAAACTGTTCCATTTGCTCACCCATAGCAAACCACCTGTGTATAGAGGCTAGTTTTGAGAAAATAAAGATACACGAAGAACTAAAAGTGTAATTATCCATATATATATATATATATATATATATATATATATATATATATATATATATATATGGACTGTTACCTTGTGTTCGATCTTGCGTCGCGGTTTGGGAATCAGGAAGAAGAGAACAGAGAAAAGTTTCAGCATTTTCTCTGTACATTTGAAGGCCAAGATTTTCTTTAGTTGGTGTGTTTTTTGAGCCAAAAAAATTCACCCTTGATAGTAAAACCTGTAACAAATTAAAAATAATAAAAAATAAAAAAAATTCCACCATTAAGATTATCGAAATGCGCCGTGTTTAAATACGTAAATTAATCATCTCCCAACCGACTTTCAAAATGTCGATTCAATGTGGAGCAAGGCAGTGTGATGTACCGGTAGAATCGGTAAGGTGAAAATAAAAACCGACCAAAAAAAAAAAAAAAGGGAGAAAGAATATTACATGTACTCCAGCAAGCTTATTATCCCAACTAAACCATTCTTCACTACTTCCCCAATTAGCAAATTTATTTCCATTTTCAACACTAACATATTTCAAATACTTGTCATCTTTAGTTGCATGAAAAAGCCAAGAAGCAGCCCACAATAATTCATCTCCATATCCTGAAGAATTATAGTAATTCCCCACTTGCGGGATGCTTATACTGTACGATCCGCGATAATTATCCGCGAAACTAAACAGATTTTCAGCATGATTTAAGAGCGTTTTCGAGTACGATGGGTCCGTTGATCGGTATACTAATGACGCTGCTGCCATTGCTGCTGCTGTTTCTGCTGCAACATCTGTTCCTGGATATGACGTGTTTATTTGTGTTAACGGTCGGTTTCCCGTCATTTTTTCGGGTTTTTCCCAGCATTGATGATCAGTATCTGGATCACCTACCTGTAATTACAGACATATACACAACATTACCGTATATTTCACTGCCTGCACGAGTACGAATACGTGGATACATATACAAAATACACGGAAAATATAGGATACGATCGAGTACCTGAATATAGAGAACATTGTCTGAAGGATGAGCATTAATGAGATAATCAGTGATCCATTTAAGAGAATCTAAAGCATGTTGAAGCTCTTTAACTTTATCCATATGATTTCCATACTCTAAAATTGACCATGATAAAATTGTTGCAGTAAATGCCATTGGAAATCCAAATTTCATATTGTCCCCTGCATCATACATCCCTTTTGACAAGACCAAATTCACCTCATTTCCATCACCTAAACCTGAATCGCCTCGCCACGAGACCCGGTTATTCTCCAGTTTACCCGCTGCACCGACAGTACATTCAAAATCAATCTAAAAACGCGTTTAATTATAAGTGGGACCGTATGTTAAAGATACGATCTCACTTATAAGATTGTTTCACAAGTGGGATTAGAATCCTGAATCCCACTTGTAACATTGTTCCACGAGTGGGATAAGTAATCCCACATGTGGAACAATCTGCTAATTTGTACACGCATATAATAACTATAGTTTTTGCAGGAATACATACACTTCTGAACATCGAAGAACTGCATCGATATGCCGACCGCGTCAGCGTATTTCCGATCAACGGTGGTGGGAGGTCCGGCCACATGATGATGATTCTTGGAATGAAAACCATGTAAATATTTCCAGAAAGTAAATGCAGATGCTGCACCAACACAAACTGCAAATAAAAGCACAATTCCTAAAGAACCCCAGTCTTTGAATTTCGATTTTGATGATGATGATGGTGGCTTTTCTTGTAAACTTGATCTCATGATTTCAGAAAAACTTATTTTTTTACCTTAAAATTTTCGAAATATGGTTAAGATTTCAGAGAATGACTTTGAAATAGTAGCAGTTGTTAGCAATAATTTAGCAGATGCCATTTTGCAAAAACAGCTTTTATTTAATTACATATGGACACAAATTTTCGATCACTACAAAGATATACAAGTAGAAAATGATATACTTCCTCCGTCCCGTAATAAAACGATATTATAACATAGTTTAACCATTTTATTGCAAACGACACGGGCGGATTCACATGAGTAAGGTGGATAATGCTACATTGAGATTCTTCAGAAAATAAAATAAAATAGTATTAAAACAATGTAGTTTTCCGTTAAATAATGTAAAAAAATCACTAATATTCAGGTGGATTTTCAAATTTACTTCGGTTTCCCATTTATTATTAATGTTTATTGGGTTGCCGGTTTTTTTTTTTTTTTTTTGCAGCAAGACAAATTAAAGCAGTACCATAAAAAAACGATAAAATGGCCAAATGGGACGTCTGCATGTCAATTTCATTTTCGCATATGTATATTTTCTCCTTGGTATTTGTTTTTTATTTTGTGAAATAAAAAAATAATAATTGTCCGGCTGTGTAGTCTTGGCGTCTCTGTGTAAAAGCTCGTAGTTAGAATCTTCTGAGATGAATACGAAAAAAAAAGAGGATTGATAGAAGCTACTCCCTCAGTCCTACACCCTTTTTCACCATCATCTTCTTACCATATGTTTTTCACTTGGAAAAAAATTTAAAAAAAACTTAGAAAAATCATAATCACAAGATTATGTTTGGTACTTTGATGTAAAAATGGTTTAGAGTTAAAGGAAGTAGCTCTATTATTACCTAAAAAAAAAATATGTTAAGGTTTGATTCGACTCAAAAGGTCCCACAGTTTCACCGTAATTGGCAAAGGTTTTTTGACTTTGGACTTGCACATACAACCAACCATCCGAGGCCTCAGGCAAGTCTCTGGCTTGGCATGTGTTCAGTTGCTACCTAGTATGGTTGCTGCTCCCTCGAGACCTTGGGTGGATCCTAGGCTTTTGCTATACTCATTATCCGCCCTAACTAAATTGTATCATGAGCCCACAAGCAGGTCTTTGGCTTGAGTTAGACGATTATTCAACCACTTACGCAGTAGTTATGAAATACGATCACACCATGGCTCTGAAATCATTGAAATGGTTTCAGTCTACATCCCCACGATGACTTTGCTGGTGCCATTTCTACATTACGTCCGTTATCGTGTCATAGTTTATATAAACAAGTATTGATCATTATTAGGTACGCTATATTTTATATCTGGATGTAATCATGAAGAAAAACGATGATCTTTTACTGACCGAGGTATTGGAAGGGTTTTTCAAGTGAGATGTCCTTAGAAATGTAGATGTCTGAAACTCATAAACACCTTGAAGGTTCGAAGGACCCTCGCATGATTACACCCGTCTAGCGGTGCAGAACACACATCGATGATACATACACCTAGTATCATTCAACGCGTGCTTGACACGCACGCGATGAAATTGATGAGATTGCAGAATAGATGGTAGGCGACACGATGGTTATGGCCGTTATATGTGGTGGAAAGTGGTGTAGTCGTGGGGGAGGGGGGAGTAGTATGTGGTGTTGACGTCTATGATGGTTTGCTGGTGAGTGGGTTTGCGATACCGAGTGATGATGTGGTGATCGAGTGTCGACAGGATGCGTAGTGACGTTTAGTCGTGGGTGAGAAATATTTATGTGGTGTCTATGTATGAATTCGTGGTGTGGAGATATACGATACGAAATGATGATGATGTGAGTAGTGAACACCGCACCCTATCCCTAAATAAAACTAAGACTCACCCTAAATATGAAGGCTACCAAGCAACAACGTGAACGAAGAAGTGTTTAGACCATTTATCTCTCTTTTACCCAATAAATTAATTTCACACATGATTCATCACAACGGTGATATCTGAAACTACACGACGTACTCCAAACAAACAAATATAGTCTCTATGTATGAATATCTGGGATGGATAGTATGTGGTGTGGAGATATATGACGGACGATACGAAATGATGATGATGTGATTCTTTTTCTTTACTGTTTTTGGTGATTAGAAGAAACCTTGCTCTGCTGGTTGGATTAATGAGGCATATGATTTTTTGTTGAATGAGTTCAAATAGTCAAGTGAACCTTATTTCATGTATTCTTTTGACCAAGATACTCCATCCCAGCTTGTACAAGTACATTTTTAAAAATAAAAGTAATGCCTTTTTCCCTAAAAACAAAAACTAAGACATCTTACTTTTGATTTTATTTTGTGAAATGATTGGTATCTATGAAAAAAAAATTGATTTTATGAAATTTATTCGGAAAATATCAAATTTGGAAGAAGACGAAAAAATCCGGAAGAAAAAAAAATACAAAAAAAAAAAAAAAAAATGCTTACGTATATTTAGATCCGTTAAAAAAACAAAATAATAAGGAAAAGGAACCCTAACTTCAACACATTTCTTTAGATTTCAACCTTCTGAAACCTGTAATTCGATTCCAGAGTTATAAAAATCATACAGCTTCATGATTCGAACCCGCAGATAACGCAACAAGACTCACAAAATGCCAGACGCATTACAATCTGAATCTCCTAACAAGAACCAAACCGATGCAAATGAAGCTGCTCCGAAACCCCCGCGCATCAAAATCACCAGACCGTCTGAAGATGCTGAGAAGAAGGTAATTTGAGCTCTGAATCATTGTCTAAGTGCTTAATTTGATCCAATTTCGCTATTTCAATGCTTATTATTCTTATTCCAGCTAGTGTTTTGATTCTCTCTGTTTTTTTATATAAGCATTCTATATCTTGTCAAAAGGCGCAACATTTTTTCTATGGAATGACACCACACTGAAAACAACCCAGCGTAAAGTTGATTCTTGAGCTGAAAATCGACCTCCGGTTATATCAACCTGTCTAAAGTTGATTCTTGAGCTTACAGTTGACCTTCGGAATATCAGCTCAGGATTCGGCTGTACAAAAGTCGATTGTACTGGATGTGAAGTTGGTAATAGAGCTGACATCCGACAACAGGAAATTTGATGCTCAGCTCTAAATCGACTATCGAAAAGTTGATTATACTGTGGTGGTGTGGCAAACAATTAATTTGTGTGTAAAGTTGATTTTTTGAGCTGACAATCGACCAACGGAAAGTTGATTATAAGCTCTAGAATCGACTGTCCAAGAGTCAGTTTGAACTATGGTGCCCAAAACGGTTGATTTGTTGTGGAAAACAATCAACCGGCGTAAAGTTGATTTTAAAGCTGACAATCGACCACAGGAAAAACTGATACTCAGCTCTAGAATCGACTGTCCAAAAGTTGATTGTTCTGTGGTGCCCAAAATGGTTGATTTGGTGTGGAAAACAATTCATCTCTGTAAAGTTGATTTATGAGCTGGCAATCGACCACTGGGAAGTTGATTATCAGCTGTAGAATCAATTGTACAGAATTTGACTGTCTTGTGGTGCTTAAAGGAGTAGATTTGCTGTGATGCTAATAAAGACGCCCTATGCGAAATATGTGATTGCATTACTATATTTTTTCTATGCTAGTAAAGACCTGCATTACTATATATTTTCTATGCCAGTAAAGACGCCTTATGCGAAATATGTGATTGCATTACTTTATTTTTTCTATGCTGTTCATCTTTCGCAGAACTTAAACAAGAGACTGAAAGACGTGGAAATCTGTGTACCTATAGTCTACGGAACAATTTCGTTTTGGTTGGGCAAGAAAGCCAGCGAGTAAGTGTTCATTTATGAATGTTTTTGCATGATTCTGAGGATGTAGTTTTTCAACTATAGCTTATTGATTTGACTTCTGTTTGAATTGTTGTGACGTAAAATTCAGGGCTTTATCGCATAAGTGGACTGTTTATGTTCGCGGGGCGACAAATGAGGATATCAGTGTGGTAGTTAAACGGGTCGTGTTTCAATTGCATCCTAGCTTTCATAATCCTGTCCGAGTTATTGATTCCCCTCCGTTTGAGTTATCCGAATGTGGCTGGGGTGAATTCGAAATTGGTATCTCCATTTTCTTCCACAACGATCTCTGCGAGAAGCAGCTGGATTTGTGAGTAATCTTCAAGGTTTTTTTTTCCTTCTTATTTTCGATTTTCCCCCGAAATATCTTTGGACTTGCGTGTGCTCATGTTCTTGGAGAAATTATTCCGCGGAGTGTTCCGATTAGGAGATCCACTTGATCCTATCAAAGCATACGCCTACAACCAAGTTCATATACAAAGTAGGTCACCAAAAACACACAACAATTAGGTCATGTGTGGTCAGTGGCGGATCCAAAAACTGGACTGGGCGCACGAAAGAAAGTTGAATATATATATATATATATATATATATATATATATATATATATATATATATATATATGCACCCCTAGTGCTATAGCACTGGATCTGCTCCTGTGGGTCGTGCTTGATTGGATGCAAATGAATCTCTACATTCAGGACAATCCGCATTAGAATTTCCCATGTTCTTGTCTGTATACGTGTTTTTTCTTCTTCTCTTGGCTTATTATACATATGAAACTGAAATTATTTGCGACGTTGTAGGTTTCATCACTTGAAATTGTATGGCGAAGACGAATCTGGACCCCAGTCAACAAAGAAACCTGTCGTTGTAGAGACTTACAATGAAATCGTATTCCCTGACCCTCCTCCTGAGTGCTTTGCTCGTGTGCAGAGTCATCCTGCAGTAATCGTGCCACGTCTTCCTGGAACCATCGCTTTGCCTCCTGGTATATTCTCGTAAAACTTTCGGTTATAGTGCTCGTGTGTCTACAAGTTCTGAGTTTTTGGTTGGTTTATGTTAGCTCCGGTTGAAGATGTACACGAAAAGAAGAAAGGTGATACGAAAGATCATCCTCTTGGTCAATGGTTCAGTAATTTCTCCGAGGCAGACGAGCTTCTAAAGCTTGCCGCAGCACGTCAGCAGGTAAAATGATTTTCACTTATTATAGCATCAAAACTAAAGGGAAGAAAATACTAGTACTGCTACTGATTTTACTGCTGGTTGTTTACATATTGGCCGCGCCCACACGTGAGTGGCGTTTTTAAGTTTATAAGTGTGTAGATTATCGTTATAGCTTAAGTTTTTAGGTAAGACGATAATTTATCATTTCTTCAATGTCACTTCCAGGTGATGTATGGGTAGGCGCCGGTGAAAGTTTAGCTCTTTCTGTGCATTTTTCACTTTTTTGGATTAAAGTTAATTATGTAGAATTAACCATGAAAAAGTCCATTGTCATGGTGGTGCCACAACGGTAGAATTGGTGTGATGCCCCCTAAAGATGCCCACTTCGTTCTATGTTTAAATTTGTGATGAAAATAGTTTTCTCATGGTTTGAAGTATACTCAGATCTGAACCCCCCATTGTAACCTTTTTTTTTAATTATATATATATTTTTTACATTGTCTAACATGTGTTGTGCTCTCTTTCTTTAACTAGGGGGCATTGTTAATGGCACTAAATCAAATCTAATTTCGAGGCATCACACCGACATTCGACCTCTTAAAAATTCGAATGTAACCTCGACATTCGACTTTGCAGATGTCAAACGTCCATTTTCGACCTCTGTAAAGATGAACCTAGCTCGAAGAGTGGTGCCACGGTAGATTTGCATTGGTGCCAATAACAACACCCTTAACGTTTTTGTGAGTGTGTTTCTTATTTATTGATTATGCATTAATGGTAGTGTACATTGATATATATGGCAGGTGCAAAATCACATAATCAAGCTAAGAAGGCAATTAAGCATGATAGATGGGCCATCCCAAACCATTAAACCTGTTTCTGGTCAATAACTTTTATTATTGTGTAACTTGTATATATTTTTTCAAACGTGGTAGAATATGCACACCAAGGAGATGATAAGCCTAGTACTATGTTCCAAACATGGTTTGATAAGCCTTTTACATTACCCATTTTGTCCCCACCTTTAAAATCTTGGGTAGGGGTAGTGCTGTTAACGAGCCGAGCCGAGCCGAGTAGCTGATGTTCAAGCTCGAGCTCGTTTGTAATCGAGCCAGCTCGAGCTCGCTCGTTAACAGAAACGAGCCTAAAACATTGTTCGAGCTCGGCTCGATAAGCATGAAAAATGTTCGAGCTCGAGCTCGAGATCAAGCTCGCAAACAGGCTCGAGCTCGGCTCGTTCAATAGGGCTCAACCATTTTGAAAATCCCAATCGCACTTCTCAGCAGAGCAGAATTAAATTCACCACCCAACAAAAGGAATGGATTTAGTATTCGAACCCAACCTATATTGCTATTGACATGTGTAAAATTTAAAAAATTAGTCTTGTCGGTATAGTGTATGAATGGAAAGCTATCATATTTGTAGAACAAGACCAACTCCGCAGACGAGATTTAAGAAAGATCACATACAAATAATTACCCAAGGAAGAGTCAGATGAAAAGGACGCATAGAACCGTTCTACTTCTGATTGACTGATTGAAAAACACGGCTGATGGGCGGAGATAAGTGGAGGTTGAAGAAGGTGAAGGTGAAGGTCGAAGTGTAGAAGCAGGTGAAAGGACGGCAGCTTTAGGGTAGGGACGGCAGAATGAGGGGAGATCGGCGGTGTAAAGAACTGAGAGGGTACAGCGGCGGTGTATTAGGTTTAGGCGAGAGAACTGCTGAACTAATTGTGTCATATATATATTACCTAAGCTCGCGAACACTAACGAGCGTTCACGAGCAGGGCTCGTGTTCGCTCGTTAAGTAAACGAGTAGTAGAACCCGCTCGAGCTCGGCTCGATATCAATAACAAACGAGCTTGAACGAGCTTAAACGAGTCGAGTTCGAGCTTTGTTCACGAACGTTCGGTTCGTTTAACAGCTCTAGGTAGGGGTCATTTTGAAGATGCCCGTCGTGAAGATGATAAGCCTATTACTATGTTCCAAACGGGGATAATAAACCTATTACATTATAGGGCTACCTTTAAAACCCATAGGTAGGGTCATTCTGAAGACGCCCGTCTTGGAGATGATAAGCCTATTATTACGTTCCAAAGAGGGATGATAAAGCCTATAACGTTATAAATTTGTTTTCTGAGTAGCATCGCTAGACCAAAAATCCATGTCAATACATGTTCCCACTTTGAAAACTCGGAGAGAGAAGTGTCTACTACGTATATGATTGAGACGTCATGCGATTAGAAGTTTGAGTTAACTATTTCTATAATAAAAAACGACGACGTGATTATTTAGTTACTTAATCCGTATAAACATTACACCTGAAATATGAAGGACATGATGGATGCCGTTTAATATAAACTTCATACGACCGTTATATTCTGGGATAAAAAAATTTCATATGTGAATGGGAGGCCCATATATTCAATAATTCTTATGATATACATCCAATATGTTGTGTGGTCCTTGAAGCTTGAATTAATGCTCAAGACTTGTCTTCTAATAAAACAAAGTATAACCGAAACGCCTTTGAACATTGAAATTATGCCTTGTACCTTTCACCGCTTCTGGACCACAAATGAAAATAAGTGTGGTGTTTCAAATATGTCTTGATGTTCA
Source organism: Gentiana straminea (assembly GCA_036785695.1). NCBI lineage: Eukaryota > Viridiplantae > Streptophyta > Magnoliopsida > Gentianales > Gentianaceae > Gentiana > Gentiana straminea. Next base: position 4,282,475 of record JAVUPR010000085.1, read on the forward strand.
TTGTCTTGGGCTCATTGTCTTAGGCTTTGGATCAGGGACGATTTCAGGAATTTTATCATACAAGTCACACTTTGTGTAATTTAAACTTCGGTTTATGTATTTTGTTTTAGAGAACTCATCATGAGTCAATACATGAAAATATATTAAGTAAATACACAAAAATTTGGTAATCAATTTCATATACATATATGTATCATATATGAAATTACCTACTAATAGTTTTATCCGAAACTGAAGCAAACTGAGCTCATTCGGGTAAAGTCGGTTTGGTTAATGAAATTTTCGGTTTGGTTTCATTGTAATATGTATGAACCGAAATTATCCGGTTTAGTTATGGTTAAAACTTAAAATTATCCGTAACCGAACCGAAAAAGGAATGCATATAAAACCGATTCGTTACTCGAACTGTACCCAAACAAATGGAAAACCGTACCCGAACCTTTTATAACGAATGTTTATAACCAAACAATGAAACCAAATCTTCATAACCGTTTATAGATATCCATTTATAACTGAACCATTAACCGAACGGTCAATAAAAAACCAACTGTTTGTAACCAAACAGAAACAAGTATTTTATTTCGAATCATGTTTTTCGATTCGTTTAATTAATAAAACAGTTTTGTTTTAGTCAAACTTTTAGAATAACAGGAATTTTCAGCTCGGGTTTCGGTAACATCCATTGATCATACCGAATCGAACAGTATACACAAACGAGAGTATCTTCTCTCCATTGTCTTTTCTCATCCCACTTTGTTTTCAGTTGCTCATAATAATGCTTACATCTCAATGGCTTCAAAACATTCATCTTAATATTGGGAAATTTTGTTTTGGGGAACAAAAATTGATAGAGATATAATTGAATGTTTTTTCATTATCCTAAAATGTCGGATCCCGAAAATTTTCTCAATGAAAATATTAGAGTAAAAATGACGATCTAGCGGGAGTTTGTTAAATAGTATTAAACACAACCAAAACATGAATAAAACTAAACATATGTAATTAATTAAAGCCTTAATGAAGGAGGGGTCACATGTAACCTAAAGGTAACCAGGGAAAGAGGTTTGTTAGATATTTTTCAGCTAAAAAAAACAAGAAGATATTTTAAGCTACTACTAATATGAGTGTTACAAACATTCAGACTCAATAAATAACGTGATATATCATGTTTATGATGCGATACTAAGACCCCTTTTTAAATAGATGATATATTATAAAAAGTCTCAGTGTCACATCGATTATGATATTTGATATATATATATATATATATATTATGAAAGGAACCTAAATTTTGGTTAGATGATATCATGTTTTGTTAGACAATAAATACAATTAAAACAAGTTTAAAACTAAACATATGCAATTAAGTACATTGAGAGCTCCTAAACAAAGCCTTAATTAATTAAGAAGGGTTCACATGTAGGGGTGGCATTTGGACCGGGCTAGCCCGACCCGGCCCGGTTTTTGCAGGCCCTAACCCGGCCCTGAACCCGCCCAGCCCAGCCCGGAATTTTTTAGGGGCCGTGCCCGGTCCTAGCTTCCCCAACCCGCGACCCGCCCGGCCCGGCCCGCAACCCGGCCCGCAACCCAGCCCGCCCAGCCCGGCCCTGAACCCGCCCGGCCCGCCCGGCCCGGCCCTCCCCCCTCTTTTTTGAATTTTTTGAATTTTGAATTTTCCCCCCACACTTCCCCCCCCCCCCCCCCCTTTTTTGAATTTTGAATTCACCCCCCCCCCCCCCCCCCCCCCCCCCCCACACACACTTTCATTCTACACCTATAAATACCCCTCTATATCATTCATTCTCCTCACACCTCTCTCTCTCAAATCTCTATCATTCTCAATATTCTCAATATTCTCAAATTCTCAATATTATTTATCTTCATATTATCTTATATAATATTAATTACTACTTACTAGTTTACTAGTAATTGTAATTTACTACTACAATATTAAATTACTCTATCATATATTCATACTATCTTTCTTTCTCATTTATAAATTTATACTCTTTTATACTCTCTAGTCTTTACTATCTACAAATATGGATAATATTTTTGGACAAGCTTTCGGTGACGAAATTTTTGGTGATATTCCCGTATTCGACTCACAAGATGTACAAGTTTTTTCGAATTCGAGTTACGGTTCGACGCCACAATTTCAACAATTTGGTATGTATCTATCAATTATTTTTGTTTTAATTTGTTTTAATTTATTTTTGTTTATTTTAAATTCGTTTTAATCACCATATTTAATTTGTTAGGTGGCGGTGCCGGTAGTGGTAGTGGTAGTGGTGGTCCTAGTGGTAGTGCCGAAGTACCCTTGGAGGAAACACCAAGTTCTTCCACAGTTCCCGGCGATAAAAAAGAATCGAAATCATTAATTTGGAAATATTTTGAAATTCATGATCTACCACAAAGGGAAGGTGATGACCCTAATATTAAAAGAACTAAAACTATTTGTTTAGTGTGCAGGAAGAGAGGAGTCACGAAAGAATTGTCGTGGATTCGGGGTCAAGGCAACGGAACGCAAACTCGGCATCTCAAAAAAGAGCATGGTATACAATACATTGCTAATGAGAAGCGGATAATACAAGATGGCGGTCATGGCTCTCAAACCCAACTCGGGGGATCCCGGGGGAGGTATGCCTTTTACTTATGATAGACAAAATATGATTGACCGCATGACTCGTTATATATCAATTGAAGAAAAACCATTTAATCACGCTGAAAGTCGCGCTTTAGAAGAATTTAATAAAATGTCTTTAAATCCACAATATTCAGCCGTTTCACGAAAAGTAATTAAAACAACAATGAAAAAACAATATGAAAAAATGAGGAACGAATTAATAGAAATGTTTTCCAACTATAAGGGCCGTGTTTCCTTAACAAGTGATTGTTGGAAATCTCCCCAATATGAGGATTATATTTGTATTACTGCACATTGGTGCGATCCCTCATATAACTTACAAAAAAGAATTATTGCTTTTGATCTATTTGACGAGTCTCACAGTGCTATTAATATATTTAATAGAATTAAACAAACGTTAATAGATTTTAAATTATATAATAAAATTTTGTCAATTTCATTTGATAATGCATCCGCAAACACAGCGTCAATACCATACATGAAAGAACATTTACCATTGTTACTTGAAGGTTCACTTTTACATGTTCGTTGTTGTGCACACATTTTAAATTTGTGCGTCCAAGATGGTTTGTCAAACATATACGAAGTTTTAGAACCAATAAGAACTATTTTAAAATCGTTTAGATACAGTGGCAATGTTAGCCGAAGATTTAAAAATTATTGTTCTCAAAACGGTTTAAGGCCCCGTAAATTTTCATTAGATTGTAAAACTCGGTGGAATTCCACCTACAACATGCTTATAGAGGTTTTAAAATATAAAGATGCAATTAGTACATGTTTTAATGAAGAAATGATAAACAAGGGTAATCCTACTCGTATTACTCCGGAACTTTGGCAACTTGTCTTTGAAAAATGTTGCTTGTTTTTGAAAAATTTCATAAAGCAACAAAAGTTTTTTCATTGATTTATGAACCAAATGTACATTCAGTTATAGTAGAATGTTGTCAAATAATGTCTGCTGTAAGTGGTTGTACTTGGTTAACAAATGAATTAAATGCAGTCATTCAATCTATAAAGACTAAATGGCTAGCATATTTAAAAACTTTTCCTCACATATATGGTATTGCCGCTATGCTTGATCCCGGACTTAGAAGAGAAAATTTAACAGATTTATTAATTGCATATTATTCATTTTTAGAAATAACAGATTTTGACGTTGACAAATATGTAACGGAGTGTTATAATATTTTAGTTCAATTATATGATATATATTATGCTGAGAGAAACCCTGACGCTAGTACTAGTGGTCGTCCACCTAAAAGCAGTAGATTTGGTGCCTTAGGAAGTATATTAGGTAAAAGTAAAAGTAAATCAACTTCCATAACATCGAACGCAAGATCCGTAATTGATAATTATTTAAACAACGATGATATAATTGACGAAGATAACTTTAATATTTTACACTATTGGCGTAGTAAAGAGACCCACCGGCCTATTTTAACCGCAATAGCTAGGGATATACTTGTTATTCCCGCTTCTACTTGTTGCGTCCGAGTACGCATTTAGTTCGGGTAGAAGAATCGTCACCGACTACCGGACGAGTTTGACCGCCGAGTCGGTCAAGATATGTGTCCGCAACGGGGATTGGGAAAGAGCCAATAGACGGACACAAGACATGGAGTTCGAAGAAGATAAAAACGACGAAGAAGATCCGTGGTTAGAATACACAACATCCGGATCGGGATCTCCATCAACGAATGATTATTATGAAGACTAAGCCCAACCATCTACCAATCCATCCAATGACCAAGGTAAGTGACACGAACTACGTGGGCTTTGATTCTTTTGAGATACGTAGGCGGCCTAATTATTATAATTTACAAAATCATACTTCCTCCATTCCATTGAATTAAATTACCCCAAGGCCCAAAGTTCTAACTCCCAAACATACTTATTAGTTATTACATTCATACCTCCACCTCCACTCCAACATAGTTACATACTTACTAGTTAGTAGTTACTACCCAAAAGAGCCAAAACTCAAATATACTACCCCCGCAAGTCTCCAACATACTTACATACTAGTTAGTTACTACCAAAAAACTCAATCATCATACCTATTACCTCCACATATTTACTACCCAAATGCCAAAACCCAATTCTACCCCCGATATACTTAGCACTTACTACTTACTAGTTACTACCAAAAATCCAATGGAATTGAGGAAGTAATTTTTGATTATTATAATAATCGGGTCCAAGCCCATTTATTTATATTTTTTTTTGTTGTAATAATGTAATTTTTTTATGTAAACAATAGTTGTAAAGTTGTAATAATATAATTTATTGTAATAATGTAATTTTTTTATGTAAACAATAGTTGTAAACTTGTAATAATGTATTATGTAAATGTAATTTTTATTTACGATTAATAAAAATATGATCTTTTGATAATATTATATGTTTATGTTTATTATCATTTATTATATTATCTTATAATAAAAAAACGTAAATGTTTGATTATATGTATTAAATACATGTATTATATGTTTATATGTATTATTAAAACATGTATTATGTTTATTATCTTTTTATGTAAATGGTTATTATCATTTTTTTTTAAAGTTATTAACATATTTTAAATTTGCATAAAAAAAAAAAAAAAAAAAAACCCGGACCCGGCCCGACCCGCCCCAAACCCGCCCAAACCCGCCCAAGGGCCAGGGCCGGGGCCCCGATAGGACCGGCCCGCCCCGGCCCGAAACCCGCCCGGCCCGGCCCGCCCGGCCCGTGTATAGGGCCCGGGCACGATCCCCCGCCCCGGTCCGCCCCAGCCCGGCCCGCGGGTCAGCCCGACCCGGCCCGGAGCCACCCCTATTCACATGTAACCTAAAGTTAAGCAAGACAAGTAGTTTGGTATAGACCTATTTCAAACACTTTATTGAAAAGATCTTTGTCCAAAGATATTTTCTAGTTTTTACTTAGAAAAATGATCGTCATTTTCGGGTATTCATTTTATGTATTACTTTGCATTTTATCATTATTGATGAAAATATATGACGAATATCACCATAAATAATGAAGATAAAAGTCTAGAGGGATAAATGCAATGGATATACGAATGAATGTATCGTTACTGGTGGCAGATCTAGAAACTCGATTAACTGAAAGCACAAAAGAAACTAAACCCAACACATTTCAATAAATTTGAAAACAAAATGAGGACTACATTAGATTGCAAGTATTTTAAATGAACTCTAAAAGTCGTTAGATTATTTGCTTCTTTTAGATGGTGTAAAATACCTAAATGACCACCATCTTTCTTATTTATAATAAAGTGATTGTAAATCTAACTCAATATCAATACGTGACATTACAATTTTTACTAATTTTTTTGCAATAAAGTTTGGTGTACGTTGCCCATCCATATGTTTGAAAAAAAAGGTACACATATTTAAATGTGTTATCCAAAATGGGAAATTCTATAGTGGTCCGACGGCACAAGAGATATGTTTATACTAATTTCATTGTAAAACACGACCGTTTATTATGCATATTTAGTGTTGTCACTATATACACATAAAAACTTCTCGTTATACAACACTTTCTAAGCATCTCCGCAAAACGATCACCTCACGTCTGAATTTCTTGTCCGTTGTAATTTTTTCCGGGTTTTGTACAAGGTTTACTTTAAAACTATAAATTGTAATTACAGTTTTGCATTGATTGAGTTCATAACATTACTTACAAGTTTCTGGACAATGATTTATCCATTACACAATGAGTCACAACACGTATATATTACAACACACTTTATCGTTTTTGGTCAAGGTGTATGATCGTTTTTTGATATGCGTTTCATCATAATCAATAATGATAAAAATGTGTACTGAAAGATATATCATCAATGGATATATCATAACTCATTTTTTTGTTATTTCCCACATCCCACATCCCATGCCACATGTACATGTTCCAAATTCTTATATCTATAAATACATTTCCATCCCTCAATTTCTTCCCACATCTATCACTCCTCTTTTCTTGATTTTCTTTTTCCATATTCATAACAAAATATGGAAACAACCTTAAAGCAAATCCTCAAAAAATGTTCAAGTTTTGGAAAGAAAAACAAGTATAATGTCCCTAAAGAACACTTTGTGGTGTATGTGGGCAAAGATAGGTGCAGATATATTATGCATTTATCATATCTAGAGCATCCTGATTTCAAAAGCTTACTCCAAAGGACAGAAAAGGAATTTGGGTTCAATCATGATATGGGACTCACTATCCCATGTGATTTGAATATATAGTAACGTCATTAGTATTAAACTGTGATAGAGAAACTGTGATAATGATTATGGTTGATGAGATTTCTAATCACTTTAATAAGTTTGATACTTAAATGTCTCTAGTCGTATGTACTGTCAAACAGGACATTGATAGTATGATTATACTAGCACGTATTGGATGTCGTCTATCTTATTGAAGATAGGGATAGATCTTGTCTATCTAAGTGTAGAGACGCTTGGACTGTGCGTGGACGTGTATTAGAGAATGCGTACGTCAGACTGAGCCACTTACATTAAGTGTCGTAGTATGTGACAGTTGTGTAATTATCCTGAGACCGGAGTGTTCATGGTATCACGGTGTGGATTGTCATGCTTTGACACTATTGAGGTTTCCCATAGCCATGGGGCGATAAGCGGTAGTGCTCGGGTATGATATTCACGCATGCGTAGGATACACTGAACTATCCTCTTGGTGTTTGGGAGGTTTATATACAACAAGGAATAGCTCAACTCCCAAATAACTAATTCCTAACAAACTAACTGCTCTCCTTATGAAGGTGTTCGACCTATTGTCTATAAGAGCAATCCAACTTCATTCCTGCTTCTTTCTGTCTTGGTCTTGTACTTTCAACACCCCCTTAAGCTGGAATGGAGGATCCACACATTTTTACGGAGCTCGAGGCAGCGGCAGATCCAGAAAAAAAGTTTAGTGGGGTCACCCGTCAAAAAAATGTAGTAACCCTAAAAAAATTCCTAGTTGGGTGGGTAATTAGGTCAAAATTTCAGGTCGGAACCGGGTTGTGTAGGTAATTAGGTCAAAATTTGTTTTTTTCAATACCAAAACGACGTCGTTTTGCAATTTTTTTTTAAAAATCAGTGGGGTCACATGACCCCCCGGGTCACGTGGCTCCGCCCCGGCTTCGAGGCCCAGGCTTCGTCTGCCTTTAAAGGTACATCCTTATTGTTACATTTTCAACAACACTAATCATGTAACTCGTTCATATATGTCGATCTTCAATGATATGAGCGACGTAATTAGATGTAAATATAAGGTTAATTAAAGACATTGTCAATCACTACCTACATGGACACGGTGTGCGTAGTTGATATGAGTCCCACCGCGATCATTGATGTAAAAAGCGTATATTGACAGTTTTATCATGGAGCTAGAATTTCCGTAGTAAAATGAATTAATGACACATCAACTCATGAACAAGCACTAGTTTGTTTTACTCGGGGGGGGGGGGGGGGGGGGTGGGGGGTGGGGGAGTTTTTACCTAGAGACTCCCATATGGGGAGTAACATACATGACTTATTCCGGACTACACGGTTTCATTTTGTAATGAAAGCGCGTGTGTGGTTTAGAATGAGCCACGTGGGTCACTCCCCACGTGGGTCGATTTACCATCTACCATAGGAAGGAGTCTTCACAACAGAGGATCCGGACTCGGATGGTGGGCGGGGTCTAGTTTGTTTTGTATGAGTAAATGTGTTTATTAAATTGATGTTCAAAGAGTAATTTTAGAAACGAAAATATGTAATATTATTAGGAAAAATTAGGTAAAAGTCCACATTTACCCCCCTTATTTAATTTTTAATCCTAAACTATAATATATTTTAGGAAAAATTAGGTAAAAGTCCACATTTTATTTTACTTCATTTTTTTGCATTAAGGACAAATAAATATCACCGGACAAATATGCCCTTATTTGAGCATTCTGTATTCCTTCTCTAAAACAACATCGGCAATCATCATGAGTTGTATTCCTTCTCTAAACGCCCAAGCCCAACCTCCAGCTTCTAGCTCACCAGTCATTCACCACCGCACCACTTGGACTCCGGCAATCCGCAGCAGCTGGCCTGACGGCACAACAAGAGGAGCCAAAGCCCGAAGAGCACCGCCGCCGCATCCAGGCACCACCGCACCCTGCATTTTTTAGTAAATGATTATTAATTTTCTTCGGCTATTAGATGTTCTTTTGAATGTTTGAAATCTTGTTTTGTTTTGTTATATAGCTAGTGTATGGATTTTTGGTTTCATTTCATTTATCAATTCCTCAAATTTTCGATTCTTTTAGCTGCTTTTCATTTGGCTAAGCAAATTAATAAAAAATCGTACCTAGTATTTTGTGGTCCCGTCAGATTCCTTGGTGTGCAGACTGTGATTTACTTTTGAAGACCAATATTGAGTTCTTTGTTGTTTTTATTTTTTTGTGAATAAAGTTTTGGTAGAAAGCTTTTTGATTGATTGATTTCTGAAGGGCTACTTGCAATACATCAAGCAGGTGAATGCATGCTTTTATTGCAGTTTTCCATCTATTTTCTTTTGTGGTTCACCTCCCCTTGATTAAAAGCTTGCAACTTTGACTTTTATATGTTAATCAAGTACTTAAGGATTGCTTTTTGCCTTGATTTCTATGGTTCTATCGCAGACTTTTGTTGTGACCATTTGAAATGAAATGAGCGCATATCGATATCGATCGATGCATCGATATCGATATCGATATCGATATTGTATGCCTTATATGATACCGTTAGTGATATTGTATGCCTTATATGAGCCTTATATGAGCCAGATATGATATTCTGTCCCTTGAATTAAGCCTTAAATGAGCCAGATATATGTGCCTTGAAGTAGTCACTTGAATTAAGCCTTAAATGAGACTGATATGGGAGAATCAAGAAGATATTCTGTTTGAAATGAACAGATTATGTCTTCATTTTGTTTGACTCAAATGTGTGTGTAAACTTGGATTTTGATCTGTTTTTTGGTCTACAACTTTTTCGATTACAGAATACAAGAAAATGGTGATGAAGTTATACAAGCCTTCATAAGCCTACTGCAACTCCTACAAAGAAGAAGAAACAATGGCAGCTGCGCATATTATGGAATTCAAAGGCAGCGGCAAAATTGTCTAGTCTAGATACCTTGTTAAAGAAACCTGAGCCTCACGACGGAGGTAATTCACCGAACGAAAACGGTAATAGACATGCCTCTTCGGTTCGGGATGATGAAAGAAACATAGGAACGATTGTTTAAGGCTTATGTCTGCTGCAAGAGAAAGCCGATTGGCATGGTGGCCTAATGTGATTGAACCCAAGAACAAGAAGAGGCCTAAAAGAAATGATCCTAAAGAAAAAGTAGTATCGAAACATGCTCCGAAAATAAGTAAATATGAGTGCTTGAACTGTAAGAAGACATTCAGTTCATATCAAGGACTTGGGGGACATAGACCTTGGAACAAAAAATCGAAAGGAGAGTCATTTTGAGCCTGATACTGATACTACTGATACTGATACTTCTGATACTGATACTGCTGATACTGATACTTCTGATACTGATACTATTGATACTACTAATACTGTGTGCCTTAATGCAATAGATAGGCCTAGTTCATAGGCTTACTATGTGCCTTGGTGTGCTGAGGTTTTTGATCTACATTGTATCATCATGTAATAGATAGGCCTAGTTCATTGGCTTACTGAACTTGTAATTCATCACCTTGTGAATTCCGGGCATGATAATTTAGTTCTTTCAACTTGAATATCCTTCTTATAATTTGGCTGATAGTTCAGACTGTTTCAGACTTGTATTGTTCTTCTATGTATTACTTTTAGTCGATGTACCTATTGTACTAAATCTATAGTCTGTTGTATTGATCTTTTATGTATTACCTTTTAGTCTGATGTACTTTTTAGGCTTAATTCAAGTGATTAACTCTGAACCTGCATGTTATAAACACCACACCTTAATTAAGTTAATCTATGTTATTCCTTTTATCAATCAAAACCACATAAACTTGACATAGGCTTAATAGTTAATCACTTGAATTAAGCCTTAAATGAGCCTTATATGAGCCAGCTATGTGCCTTGAAGTAGTCACTTGAATTAAGCTTTAAATAAGCCTCGATCACGATATCGTTATCGATATCGATATCGATACCGATATCGATATCGATTGTGTTAGTGTAAATGCTGCGATTAAATTCGGCTTTCAAATACTACGTCGAAAAGGTATCAAACGCGGTCTCAAAATGAAGATAAAAAAAATATATGAACTTTGGTGAAACAATTTTGATGATCGGTGTTCTAAATCAAAAGTTACGGTCGTTTATAAGAAATAGCGCTCCGGTTAATACAAATATTTTTTCGACTTTCAAAATATACGTCGGAAGGGTATCGTATTTGGTCTCAAATTAAAGAGCAAAAAAAAAAAAAATGAATTTTGGTGAAAAAATTTCGATGATCGGAGTTGTAAATCAAAAGTTACGAATGTTTGGAAAAAAAAAAAAAAAAAAAAAAAAAGATATCAAACGATTCAAACCTGAAGGCTGAAGCGGATGAAAGTTAAACTGAAGCATTTGAAACGCGCGTCACTTGAATAAAAGAGTTTTTTTGTCCGCCTGAAATTGTTTGTCCTTTTTGCAACTAAAAAAATGTGTGTGTCCTATTTATTTATTTTGTACCAAAAAGAGGACTTTTGGCTCTTTATCTCTATATTTTAATTCCATGATAACATATCTCAAACTAAAATTAAATAATAATCATCGATTTATTGTTGAGAAATTGTTGTTTTCAATATGTTTATAATGTGATATTTGATTGTTTAAAAAAAAATGTTATTATATGATGAGACATTTTTTGCACCACAGCAAACCTACCGTTGTACCACTTTATACTTTGTACCACACCTAAAAGTAAAAACCTACCTTTGTACCACATTGATTTTCAAACATTTTTAATTCTTTATTTACACCACATTATCTACCTTCATACCACACTTTTAAACTATTTCCACACCAATTTTTTTAATTACACATTAGTCCCTCAATTTCATCTACTTTATATCCCACACCCCTACCTACACACCCCATTATTTCCCTCCAAAAAAAATATCTTCTTCCTCATAAAACCCTTAAACACCACACCATCTTCAAACAAAATCATCATCTTCATCATCATAAAATCTTCAAACCCCACACCATCTTAGAAAAAAAAATCACCATCCTCTTCATCATCATAAAACCTTCAAACCCCATACCATCTTCAAACAAAATCACCATCTTCATAACTCCATCATCTTCATCATTATAAACCTTCAAACCCCACACCATCCTCATAATCCTCATCAATTTTTTTAATCATAATCATCTCTACACCAAATCCATCCAAACCATACGAAAAAAAAACTTGCTTTGGAGGTTGTATACCAAGGTTCAATGAATGAAGGAGTGGAATCAAAAACCCAATTGAAGAAATTGGGGTTTCAAGCAAAATCAATGAAAATGTACTTTTGAAATCAATTTACTATTATCGAACTATTGTGTTGTTTTCGTGAAATCGACACTTTGTTGTGGTCGATTATAAATGCTAAAATGTAAATTAAATTATTGTATTGAATTATTATTTTGGGTTTGGTGATTCAATGTTACAAAATTTGATGCTTTTTCTTTCGCCGATCTAAGTCGGATGAAAACAACCTTAAAGTCGTTTTTAGGCCGAACAACTTTGTTGTGGTCGATTTTTAGTTACATTCGACCCCTTTTTCAAGGTGTAATTATTATGTAACCGTTGATTTTAACATTATTACGATCTTGAGCACAAATTTAATAAGATTTGTTTTTCTAGGACAAATCGCCCCCGGGTAGGAAATAGGATTCCGTTTGTCAGGCGGCCATTTTTACCCTCCGGTCTTTCTATCCGTACATTTAAGTGTAAATAGAAAGAGATTCATTATAATTAATTTTGATCATTTTTAACATAGTCAATCATCCATTTTACCAAAAAGATTAAAATAGTTCAATTACATATTTTGGCTAATATTACTAATACTAATATATATATATAAATAGATAGAAATAATAAACATAATAACATCAGAATATATTACCGATTACAACTGTTGAATCTGGGTTGTATCCCCCGGATAGAGCATAACAAAGCTTCGAAATCAACAATCTTTGGTAATTATTCCGACATTACAACGGTACTTATAACTACTTTATTTATATATATAAAAACATATATATACATACAACGTACATATGTATATATACGGGCCCCAAAATAAAAATAAAAGAAGAAGAGAAAAAGAGAGGAGAGATATATCTAACATATATATACATATATATAGACATATATATATATATATATATTAGATCTACAAAAAAAACAAAAAGAAGAAGCAGAAGAAGATGGACGAGAGAAGAGAAAGAAGATGGGAAAGAAAGGGGAAATGGGGAAGAAGGGGCAAAGAAGAAGAGAAGAAATGGAGAAGAGAAGGGGCAAGGAAAGAGGTGGAAAATGGGGGAGTATATATAGGTAGATTTATTAAGCACATGGGAGGAAATTTTTCCATCATTGCAAGTAACATGCACCAAATTGGGCAAAAAATCTGCATTTTTCCGGCGTAAGCCGCTAAAGGGCCGGTTTGCGCCGGTAAAAGCTCTTTTGCGACGTTTGACGATTTATAAAGATTCTTCACAGCTGTTCGGTAAAACGACCATAACTTGAGTTGTAGACCTCCAATTGACGTGATTCAAAATGCGTTGGAAAGCTCATTTGAAGATCTAAAACTTTCATGAAGAAGTCTTCCCCATAAAATGCCTCTAAGTTGGGTCAAATGTCTGTCGTAGATATTTTACGGTAGAAGCATTCAGGACAATTGATCCGTTTGAACTTGTTAGCTTGTGGCACATTCTTCCATCCATCAAAATACATCTTTTTAGGCCTCAAAACATGTCGTTACGTGGAATATTTTGATGGCCTTGGGCTCCAAGTAATCCTTCTTCAGTCAGGCAAAACTCTCGTCTCGTTATCCAGTCTTTAGTTCTGTCTCCGCAGTAAATCTTATCTTTCTTACCTGAATACAAAGAAACGAACCGCGAGTAAATCTGACAATAAAAGTTCGTAAACTGCGTTGAATTTTACTGACTCTTTTTAGGTTAATATTACAGTCTTTAGCTATGATATTTTTAGATCTAACATAATAGTGAAAAATAAAACGTTTATAAAATATAGTAATTTTTATCATGACATAAAGTCCGGTTATTAAATCGATAAAAAACTTATAAAAATACCATAAAAACACGATAATTTATATAATAATTACTACTTATACATTTTGATAAAACTTAGTATTTTTGACTTGATTTGATACAATAATGCTCAAAATGGTATCAATATTGGGGTAAAATGTCGTAATAATGATCATAAATTTATCTCTCATTAAGGGTCGATTCATAGACATTCAACCCTGAGGGGGTTGATTCTCAGACATTCAACCCTGGGGGGGGTCGATTCTCAGACATTCGACCTTGGAGAAGGAAGATATACTACAGGTGTTGAGGGATAAGAACGGCAACAATGCAACTTCCGCACAAACAATCTACAATCAAAAGGTGAAGTTGAAGAAATTAGAGAGAAACAATCGGACGGTTATTCACGAGATTTTTAATAGGGCTCGTGAAGATGATGTGTTTCTTCGTTACATAAAAGAATGTGGAACTATTAAAAAATGTATTTTGGGTTCCAAAGGACTCATTGTTGTTGGTGAAGAATTTCCCTCATGTAAGTTGAAAGAAAGAAGAATGCGAGAGATGCAGCAAAGGCAAAAAGCTTGTGTATTAACTTGAGTGTTAATAACTTGTGTTTTTTTTTTTGTTTATCCTCAAATCTAAAGTTATAAAGAGGGATCACAAACATTTTCCAAGGAAAGGGATGGTCTTTGCTTCAAAAATAATTTATTTTTCTTGATTTATGGCCTTATCATAGCACTTGATGCAACCAAATGTTGTATTTGATGCATTCAAGCTAGTTGAATGCAACTGTGAAGACTTTTGCTAGACAAATGCATCATTTAATTGCTCCAACACAGGCCTAATCTTTGATACGACTTTACGGGAAGTCGATTCCCAATGATACGACACTAACAAATTTGTTTCTCCAAGGTTTGACCAAGACAAGGTCGTTTCTCCAAGAAGCGACCATGACAAGGTTGTTTCTTTGACAATCGACTTTGTGTAAGGTCGAATCTCACTAGCATCAAACCAGTAACCTTATAATGGTTCAAACGACTTTGCTATGGACAATTCTATGATATCATTATTAATATTATACTATGTCTTCTTATGTCTGTTTTGATCAAAGAGGACTCCTAGTGATACTAATATAATATATGAAAAATTAGTTTATAGTCCACTTTTTCTCTCTTAATTAAGTGCTAATCCTGCTTCAATTTTTTTGTTGTATTAAGAACAAATAAATTCCACCGGACGAATATACCCTTATTACCCCAATTACTTCAGCTCAAATGTTCCTTCCATTCTTTTAACCTATAAATAGATGCTGCTGAGGCTGTGGCATCAAAAATTCTTGCTGGGTTGGGGTTCACTAAGGATATGCAGGGACGTCCAACACGGTCATTTAGTGGTGGTTGGAGGATGAGGATTTCATTGGCTCGGGCACTCTTTGTTCAACCAACACTTTTGCTATTGGATGAACCAACCAATCATCTTGATCTAAGGGATGTCCTATGGTTACAAGAATATCTATGCAGCAGATGGAAGAAAACTCTGGTTGTTGTTTCACATGACAGAGATTTCCTCAATACCGTGTGTAATGAAATCATTCATCTCCATGACATGAAACTTCAATATTATCGTGGCAGCTTCGATGATTTTGAAGGTGGGTACGAGCAACGACGTAAAGAGATGAATAAGAAATTCGAGGTTTATGACGAGCAGTTAAAAGCAGCTAAAAGGTCCGGTGATAGTCGTATTCGGCGGGAGAAGGTCGACAATCGAGGCAAAACTTGCCGCCAAAAAAGAAGCATCACGGAACAAATCTAAAGGCAAAGCAAACGAAGATGAACCGCCGCACGAGGCACCTCGAAATGGAGAGATTAATTACTGCGTGAAATTTCATTTTCCGAACGTACACGACTCACAATTCCTAAATTGCGGCTAAAACAAGTCGGCTTCGATTATCCAAACCGAGAGGATTTCAGACTGTGTAATGTTGATGTTGGTATCGATATAGGGACACGTGTTGCTATAGTGGGACCCAATAGCTAGAGCAGGCAAGTCTCCCTTGCTCAATCTTTTAGCTGGTGATTTAGTTCCAACAGAAGGTGATGCACGCAAGGATCAGAAACTACGTATTGGCAGATACTCACAGCATTTTGTTGATCTATTAACAATGGATGAAACTCCGGTTCAGTATCTCCTACGTCTGCATCCTGATCAACAAGGCCCTAGTAAACAATAAGTTGTTTGTGCAAAGCTTGGGAAAAATTCGGGCTCATCAGCCATAATCATCTCACTCCAGTTGAGAATCGGATGCAAGAGCCAAGAACAAGTGACCTAATGTGATTGAACCCAAGAACAAGAAGAGGCCTAAAAGAAATGATCCTAAAGAAAAAGTAGTATCGAAACATGCTCCGAAAAGAAGTAAATATGAGTGCTTGAGCTGTAAGAAGACATTCAGTTCATATCAAGGACTTGGGGGACATAGACCTTGGAACAAAAAATCGAAAGGAGAGTCATTTTGAGCCGATATCGATACTACCGATGCGATACGCTGCGATGCGATGCGATACCGCGATGCGATACTACCGATTGTGTGCCTTAATGCAATAGATAGGCCTAGTTCATAGGCTTACTATGTGCCTTGGTGTGCTGAGGTTTTTGATCTACATTGTATCATCATGTAATAGATGGGCCTAGTTCATTGGCTTACTGAACTTGTAATTCATCACCTTGTGAATTCCGGGCATGATAATTTAGTTCTTTGAACTTGAATATCCTTCTTATAATTTGGCAGATAGTTCAGACTGTTTCAGACTTGTATTGTTCTTCTATGTATTACCTTTTAGTCTGATGTACCAATTGTACTAAATCTATAGTCTGTTGTATTGATCTTCTATGTATTACCTTTTAGTCTGATGTACTTTTTAGGCTTAATTCAAGTGATTAACTATTGAACCTGCATGTTTTAAACACCACACCTTAATTAAGTTAATCTATGCTATTCCTTTTATCAATCAAAACCACATAAACTTGACATAGGCTTAACAGTTAATCACTTGAATTAAGCCTTAAATGAGCCTTGTATGAGCTAGCTATGTGTGCCTTGAAGTAGTCACTTGAATTAAGCTTTAAATGAGCCTGATACTGATACTGATACTGATACTGTGTTAGTGTAAATGCTGCGATTAAATTCGGCTTTCAAATACTATGTCGAAAAGGTACCAAACGCGGTCTCAAAATGAAGATAAAAAAAATATGAACTTTGGTGAAACAATTTTGATGATCGGTGTTCTAAATCAAAAATTACGGTCGTTTATAAGAAAAAGCGCTCTGGTTAATACAAATATTTTTTCGTCTTTCAAAATATACGTCGGAAGAGTATCGTATTTGGGCTCAAATTGAAGAGCAAAAAAAACATGAATTTTGGTGAAAAAATTTCGATGATCGGAGTTGTAAATCAAAAGTTACGAGTGTTTGAAAAAAGAAAAAGAAAAACATATAAACAGCTACAGTAAAATATTATATATGCAAACAATACCATTGAAGTTACGCGCGCGTCTCTTAAAGGGTAATTTTGTCCGTCTGAGATTGTTTGTTCTTTTTGCAACTAAAAAAATATGTGTGGCCTATTTATTCATTTTGTGCCAAAAAATGACTTTTGCCTCTTTATCTCTATAATATATTCCGTTAAAAATAAATATTTACCCTTTCTTGACAACAGATAAATATACACTTTAAAAAAAATTAAAAGACAAATACTAGAACTTGCTCATTAGTCGTTTTCTTTGACTCTTTCCTCAACTTCTCAACAAACCAAAAAAAAAAAATTAAATAAAACCAACCTCTCGTCCTCTGGTCTTCCTTGCTAGGGGTGTACAAAGAAATTGAAAAACTAGAAATTGAAAAACTGGATTAACTGACTGGATTGGACCAAACTGGATTGAAAATCATAAACCGCAGTTTTTCAATTGGTTTTCTTATTGGACAAAAACCGAACCGTGAATTCAATCCAATTTTCGGTTTTATCCGGAAAAACCGGTAATAACCGAACCGAACCGGTTACAATCTTATATTTATTAAAAATGATATACATACATTATATATATTTAAATATTTTTTAATCTCTATATATAAGCACCACACGCCACTAACCTTAAGCTCCGGCCTCTAAACATATCTACATCTCTCCATGTTCCCTCGATTCTCTCTAGATCCTTCCACCCTTCCATCACATTCAACTTAACGGACCTGAATTTTCAGCTTCCCTAGTTCCTTTAGCCTTCACTCCTCCTTCATGAAAGAAAAAAACCGCCACCAAACCATGGAACCACCAACAACCTCCGTCGTCAATCAGCGTTAATGTCTTTTCCATCTTCGTTAAAATCAATTCGTGCAACGGTGTGAGATCTTTGAAATCGAAGGAAGAAAGCTAAAAAATTATCAACTTATCATTTTGATTTGGGCGAGTTATAGCGAGTTATTATTTGGTGTGTTTGGTGTATATGCATTAATTACTTTGAATATGCATCAATGTTGCTGATTTAAAGTCCTCATTTACATTGAATGAAACAAAAACAAATATTTGCTTAGATAAAACTAAAACATAGTGTAAAAACCGAAACCGGACTGGATTATTGGGTCGGTTTCATAAGTGAGTTCAGTCCAATTTGGTTCTAAAAATTTCAAAACCGTCCAAACAGTTTGGTTCGAAAATTTGTGAAAAACTGACCGAACTGGACTATGTACACCCCTATTCCTTGCTGCTTGATTGAGAATGTGAGATGGTGGCGTCAAACTCTAAATTCGAAGAATTGAAGAGGAAGACTCCAACTTAGTGATTCTGAAAGTTCTCATCAAGAAACTCTAAATTCGAAGGTTGGTTGTTGTTTTATTATGGGTATTTGTGGTTTTGGTTTTGTTTCTTTGTCAGAAATTGGGGAAATTTATTCATGAAATTTAGCTGTGTTGTGGCTTGTGGAGTTGCTTTTGCTCTGTAATTTTTCTTTATAAAAGAGGGGAAGAGGATTCACGGGTGTACGGGTGTACTATAACTATTTGTCTATTTCATATGAAAAAGAAGTTTTGATTCTCTGCTGCAAATAGGTAATGATTCTCTGCTGTTTTGGAGTGTAGTTTATTTTCAAGATTGGATGAAAATGGTGCAAGATTTCTATCCAGTCGAAATACTGTAGTTATCGGATCGACTCGGCCGAGCCAGGCTAATACGTACCCGATTTATGTCTAAAACGAGATGAATCCGTAACTTTGTACCGATAAGTTCCGAGTCGGAGGCGACTCGGCCGAGACTTTGAACCATATTTTTAACAGTTTCCGATTTTTACGGACAACACTAGACTAGGCAAATTTTACTACTATGAACACACTAATTTGTCAAATTTAGATGAGAATAATAATAAGGAGATGTATTTGGATGCCGCACAATTAAAGTTCATGCAAAATTGAAAGTTCATGCAAAATTGAAAGTTCAAAGTCTTTGCGCATTTATTTTCAGTCTCTTATTTTAAAGTCTTTGCGCATTTATTTTCAGTGACTCAGTCTCTTATTTTTTTTTATTTTTTTCCCAATTGGTATAAGTGGAGGATCATTAGAAGCTGAGTTCCTCAGTCCTCACCTTTCTTTCTCCTTCTCCTTTTCTACAGTTTTATTGCAAATTCAATGGCAAGCAGAAATATGATGATCAGTCTATTAAGCTGTTATACTGTCTTTTTATTCATTGCTGCCACAGAAATTCCTACTCTTTCTGCTTTTGCTACTACTACAAATGAGACCGACCTTCATGCCTTGCTAAGTATCAAGAATCATATAAAAAGTGACCCTTCTCAGTTTCTGGATTCTTGGAATGATTCTCTTCATTTCTGCTATTGGCAAGGAATTACTTGCGGTAAAAGACACAAACGAGTGACTGTACTCAACGTTTCATCACTCGACCTGGTTGGCACTCTTTCTCCCTCTGTTGGAAATCTTACTTTTCTTAAAAAGATCATACTTGAAAAGAATTTCCTTTATGGTATAATTCCAACAGAAATTGGCAGATTGTTACGCCTACGGGTTCTAGTTTTGGCCAATAACACATTTGAAGGACAAATTCCTGCTAATATTACGTTATGCAAAAATCTTCGAATCATCAATTTAAGAGCAAATAAACTTAGTGGAAGAATCCCAAATCAACTGAGTGCATTGTCCAACCTGTATTATTTTGAATTAGGCGACAACAATTTTATCGGAAATATTCCGCCATCTTTAGGTAATATTTCTACTCTTCAAACACTAGATTTAACAGAAAACAATCTAAGTGGGAACATCCCAAGAGAGCTTGGTAAGCTTTTCAATCTTCAGTTCTTGGGATTGGCCGTAAACAAGTTACTGGGCTTTGTGCCTATTCAAATCTTCAACATCTCATCAATTCAAGTTCTTTCAATCGCATCAAATCGTCTAATAGGTCAATTTCCGGACTCTTTGGGGTTGACACTCCCGAAGATGACAATATTCTTAGTTGATTTTAACAATTTCTCGGGGTCGATTCCATCTACGTTATCTAATGCTTCAGATCTTGAAATAATAGGTATGGGACACAACAAGTTTACCGGGCCTATCCCACGAAATCTAGGAAGGCTACAACAACTCCAGGTGTTAAAATTTTTTTATAACACTTTAGGTACTGATAGACATAATGACATTAGCATCATTACCACCTTGACTAACTGCACCAACCTAGTAGAACTGACCTTGTCAGGAATGGAAATCGAAGGCGTACTACCTTCGGGAATTTCTAATCTGTCTAAAAATCTTAGAACATTTATGCTAGATGATAATCACATATCAGGCAACCTTCCAGAGGAAATTGGAGAGCTTATTGGTCTAAATTTGTTTGCTGTTAACGGTAATAATCTTTCAGGCAGCATTCCTCTCTCTATTGGCAAGCTTATAAACATGAAACAACTTTATCTTTATGAGAATAAATTTACAGGTGAGATTCCTCCATCCATTGGTGACATTTCAGGGCTGCTGATTCTAGGTCTAAGCCAAAATATGCTCACTGGTAGCATACCGCTTTCCTTGAGCAATCTCACTAAACTGCAAGGATTAGATCTTTCTCAAAATTATCTAAATGGATCACTCCCTAGAGAAGTTTTTAGTATGACCTCTCTATCACTTGGGCTAAATTTAGACCAAAACAACTTTACTGGATCACTACCCTCAGAAGTGGGCAATCTGAAAATTTTGATTTCGCTAAGTGTTTCTGAGAATGAAATATCCGGCGAAATTCCAAAATCAATTGGTGGTTGTGAGATGCTAGGAGACCTTGAATTGGATGGCAACTTCCTAGAAGGAACGATTCCTTCATCATTAGGACAATTGAAAAACATTGACGCCATGGATCTGTCGCGGAATAAATTGTCAGGGGAAATTCCAGCTTCTTTAGAAAAACTGAAATTCATCAGCCTTCTCAATCTTTCATTCAATATATTAGAAGGTGAAGTTCCCAAAAACGGAGTATTTGCAAATGCAACTGCATTGTCAATAGTGGGAAACGAACGACTCTGCGGAGGAATAAAATCATTGAACCTACCTGAGTGTCCTCCAAAAGATTCAAAAAAACATGGAAAGCTATCAACTCATATAATCATAATCCTAGTGATTTGTATCCTCATAGCCTTGGTTTCATTATTCGGATGCACATATGCAATTCATCAAACAAGAAAATCCAAAAGAGTGCCCTCTTCAACCTCTGCGTACGATAAACAACTCCTTCAGATTTCATATGCTGAAATATTGGCTTCCACCAATGGCTTTTCTTCCGAAAACTTAATAGGTGAAGGAAAATACGGATATGTCTACCGCGGAGTCCTCAAACCAAGTGAGAAAGTAGTTGCTTTGTCAAAGTCGAAGCTCCAACCGAAAGGAGCCCACAAGAGTTTCTTGGCGAATGTGAAGCATTAAGAAACATTCGCCACATAAACCTTGCCAAGATCATTACTTCTTGTTCTAGCATAGACTTCAAAGGCAATGATTTCAAGGCTTTGATTTTGGAATATGTTCCTAACGGAAGTTTAGAGGAATGGTTGCATCAAAATCCATCTGTTGTCGTTAATAAGAAGTTAGACTTGTTAGAAAGGCTAAATATCGCAATAGACATTGCAACGGCATTGGATTATCTGCACAATCACTCTGGAAACCCAATCGTTCACTGTGATATTAAGCCAAGCAACGTTCTCTTAGACAATGATTTACGTGCCCTAGTGAGTGATTTTGGCCTTGCAAAATTTCTTCCGGTGGCTAATGACATATCGCATGATATAGAAAGCACCTGCATTGGAATAAGAGGAACAATTGGCTATGTTGCTCCAGGTACTTTAAACAACAAAATGTTTTCATAAATTATAACATTTTAAGATTACATAATTGTATTGCAGCATGTCCTTTTGTCATTAACATTTTATTTGTATAGAATACGGCATGGGAGGAGATGTATCAGCAAAAGGGGACGTATATAGCTATGGAATTCTTTTATTAGAGATGTTCACGGGGAAAAGACCTACGACACCATGTTCACGGAAGATTTTACTCTCCGTAACTATGTTAAGGCCGCTCTTGACCATCGTGTGGCTGAAATCATCGATCCACATCTTTTGACAGTAAAGGATAATGAAGAAAACAAAAGCAGAAACACTTCAACAAGGATCGAGTCTTGTTGCTTATCGATATTTCGGGTAGGAGTTTCATGTTCTTATGAAATGCAAAACGAGAGGATGAATATCAAAGATGCACTTATTGAACTACAACATGTTAGGAATAAAATGTAGGAGTAATCATAATTGTTTCTCACTTAGTTTCTACACAAGTTGTTTTCAGAGAAGATTCAAAGTTCAAAGTCTCTGCCACATTAGTCAAAGTCTTTTGTGGAAGATTAATTAATTATTAGAAAACACCTAAGCTGTTCTCTGATATTTATTTATTTTCTATTGCTTATTTTATGAGTTTCATCTTTTTACGGTTAGTTTACTCTTTTTATTTTTTTATTTTTAAACCCATCTGAACCTGGCAAAAATGAGAAACATAGGGGTACGAAGTTGTTGCACTAATTAAGGCTGCATTCTCATCTTTTAACAGCAAGTTTCCCTTGCGATTTTTACGGACAACACTTGACTAGATAAATTCTACACTAATTAATTTGTCAATTTTAGATGAGAATAATAATAATAAGGAGATGTATTTGGATGCCGCACAATTAATTTTCATGCAAAATTGAAAGTTCAAAGTCTTTGCGCATTTATTCAAAGTCTCTTAGTATTTTTTTTTTGTTTTTTTTTTCCCAATTGCTATAAGTGGAGGATCATAAGAAGCTGAGTTCCTCACCTCTATTTCACTTTCAGCTGCCTATTCTTTCTCCCTTCTTCTTTTATTATACAGTTTTATTATTCTGTTGTTGCAAACTGATCAATGGCTAACAGAAATAGTTTGGTCATCATTCTATTTACTGCCTTTTTCTTCATTGCCAGTAAAGAAATTCCTACCCTTTCTGATGCTACTACAACAAATGAGACAGACTTTGAAGCCTTGCTAGATTTCAAGAATCATATTCAAAGTGACCCTTCTCAATTTCTGGATTCTTGGAATGATTCTATTCATTTCTGTGATTGGCAAGGAATCACTTGCGCGAAAAAACACAAACGAGTGACTGTACTCAACGTCTCATCGCTCGATTTGGTCGGCACTCTTTCTCCCTCTATTGGAAACCTTACTTTCCTTAGAAACATCTATCTCAATAAAAATTCCTTCCATGGCGTGATTCCACCAGAAATCGGCAGTTTGTTTCGCCTACGGTCTCTTGTTTTGGCCAATAACTCATTTGAAGGACAACTTCCTGCTAACATTACATTGTGCAAAAATCTTCGATTCATCCAATTATTTGGAAACAAACTTAGTGGAAGAATCCCTGATCAACTGAGTGCTTTGTCCAACCTGTATGCACTTGGATTGGGTGAAAACAATTTCATTGGAAGTATCCCACCATCTTTAGGTAATATCTCTACTCTTCAAATACTAGATTTATCAGTTAACAATCTAACTGGGAACATCCCATATGAGCTTGGCAAGCTCGTCAATCTTCAGCTCCTGTCATTGGGCGCAAACAATTTATCAGGCTCTATTCCTCCTGCAATCTACAATATCTCATCAATTCGAGTTTTTGTGATCTCATTCAATAATCTAACTGGTCAGTTTCCGGATTCTTTGGGGTTGACACTCCCAAAGATGACAACATTACAAGCTAATTCAAACAATCTCTCGGGGTCGATTCCATCTACACTAGCCAATGCTTCAGATCTTACAATAATAGAAATATCACGTAATATGCTTACCGGGCCAATCCCACGAAATCTAGGAAGGTTACAACATCTCCAGGTGTTGCGATTTCACAAGAACCCTCTAGGTATTAATAATGATAATGACATTAGCTTCATTACCACCTTGGCTAACTGCACCAGCTTAGTAGAATTGGACTTGTCAGAAATTGAAATCGGAGGCATACTACCTGTGGAAATTTCTAATCTATCTAGAAAGCTTACAAAGTTTAGGATAGATAATAATCACATATCAGGAAATCTTCCTGTAGGAGTTGGAGATCTTGTTTCTTTGAGCGTTTTAGATTTCAGCAGTAATACTCTTTCGGGTAGCATTCCTCTCTCCATCGGAAAGCTTAGAAATTTGAAGTTACTTTTTCTTGCAGCTAACAGCTTTACGGGGGAAATTCCTCCAACTATTGGTGACATTTATGGGTTGTTGATGATAGAGATAGCCCAAAATATGCTCACCGGTAGCATACCACTTTCCGTGAGAAATCTCACTGCATTGGAAGGATTAGATCTTTCACAAAATCATCTTAATGGATCACTCCCTAAAGAAGTTTTTAGTATGACCTCTCTAACACTTGGGCTAAAATTAGACCAAAACAACTTTAGTGGATCACTACCCTCAGATGTGGGCAATCTGAAAAATCTAATTGAGTTGACCATATCCGGAAATGAATTATCTGGTGAAATTCCACAATCAATTGGTGGTTGTGAGATGCTGGAAGACCTTGCGATGGATGGTAACCTCCTCGAGGGAACGATTCCATCATCATTAGGACAATTGAAAAACATCGACTTCATAGATTTGTCGCGAAATAAATTGTCAGGGGAAATTCCAGCTTCTTTAGAAACGTTGAACTTCATTAGCTTTCTCAATCTTTCATTCAATATGTTAGAAGGTGAAGTTCCAAGAAATGGAGTCTTTGTAAATGCTAATGCATTGTCAATAGTGGGAAACGAAAGGCTCTGCGGAGGAATAAAATCATTGAACTTACCTAAGTGTCCTCCAAAAGATTCAAAAAAACATGGGAAGCTATCAACTCATATAATCATAATCCTAGTGATCATCTGTATACTCATAGCCTTGGTTTCATTATTTGGATGCACATATGCAATTTATCAAACAAGAAAATCTAAAAGAGCACCCTCTGCGTATGATAAACAAATTCTTCAGATTTCATATGCTGAAATATTGACTTCCACAAATGGCTTTTCTTCCGAAAACTTAATAGGTGAAGGAAAATACGGATCTGTCTACCGCGGAGTCCTCAAACCAAGTGAGAAAATAGTTGTTGTCAAAGTGCTTAAACTTCAACTTAAAGATGCCCACAAGAGCTTCTTGGTAGAATGTGAAGCATTAAGAAACATTCGCCACATAAATCTTGCCAAGATCATTACTTCTTGTTCTAGCATAGACTTCAAAGGCAATGATTTCAAGGCTTTGATTTTGGAATATGTCCCGAATGGAAGTTTAGAAGAATGGTTGCATCAAAATGCATCTATCCATGTTGCTGAGAAGAAGTTAGACTTGTTAGAAAGGCTAAACATTGCAATAGACATTGCAACGGCATTGGATTATCTTCACAATCACTCCGGAAATCCAATCGTTCATTGTGATATTAAGCCCAGCAACGTTCTCTTAGGTGATGATTTACGTGGTCTGGTGAGTGATTTTGGCCTTGCGAAATTTCTTCCAACGGCTAAAGATAAGTCTCATGGTATTGAAAGCACCTCAATCGGAATCAGGGGAACAATTGGCTATGTTGCTCCAGGTACGCAAAAGTCTTTTGAAATAATTGTTTTCATAAATTAAAAATGTAGAATCAACTGAATGCTTTCATAGATTCCCATCATATTATAATAGGAGAAAATAAGGTTGTTCTATCCGGTTTTTCCCCACGATCGTATTTTTGTAAGCTCTGTACATGTTGATGAAAAAGTATAATCATTGTACAACAATTTTGGAATAAATATGATTATGATGAAAATGTTTAATATATCTCCTTAATTAATATATTCCTTCCGTTATTATTGGTATATGCTCTTCTTGTTATCTGCTTATTTTATGAGTTTCATCTTTTTACAGTTAGCTAGTTTAATAAGTCGTTGGAGGCGGCTTCATTTTGGGTCCAGTTTTTTTTGCTTGATATATCCCTGAATGAAGAAAATACTTAATTAAGTGTTGCGATGTTAAAGTGGAAAATAAAGCCTTATGTGATTTCAAAGGACCTACTGTGATTTCAACAGTGGGTGAAAAATCGAAGGTACTGTTATTTATCTCATGCTGCAATGTTTTCCATATTATTATTTTTTGATGTTCTTCGAGTATTGACGGTAATACCGCTAAATTTCTAATGTTTCCGTCAATTTATCATCTATATATGTTCACAGTAGAGAATCCGGACTCAAACAATGGGGTCTAGTTTGAGCACTTAAATGATTGAGGCACCTAGGATTTAACCCTTTCTATACCCATTTTTGTTGGCCTACCCGTACTATATACCCCCTAGTGAGCCCCGTCTAGCCTGACCCCTTCTTTTTATTAGCTCTAGAAATTTTAACCATCAGCTTTTTCTTACGAGATCCCCTACTTTTTCTGCCCCACTTGTGTCATTAAGGATAAAAGTGAAGTGCTTTGATGATTTTACGAGATCCCCTAACTTGTGTCATTAAGGATAAAAGTGAACTGCTTTGATGATTTCATTGAAGAGTTTTTTGGTGGAGTATAATGTTTGTTGGTCCTTGTTTGAAAAAACAGTTTGAGAAGGAAAAAACTTGAGAAAACAAAAAAGAACCAACGAAGCTAAAGATCAAATATTTGCTTTTTCTTCCGAGTTCGAGTAGTCTTCTTAACCGGAGTAAACTTTTCTTCAAACTCCTCGTCCGAAATGTAATCAATCCACTGAGGTTTCGGGTCTAAACTCATATATCTGAGCTCCGCTTGGATAGAGGCTTGACTATGTATATCTGATGACTTTGGAGCTTGTTTTGTCGAAGTCGAAGGCATATATAAGATCTCGAACGGATTGCTTATTGGACAACCGTCGGCTATCGCTTGCTTTACCGAACTAATGGGGGCAGCTAGAAGAACTCCCTCCTTAACAGTTGCAGAACCTTCTGTGTTTGTTGGTACAGCTTCAGGCCCTAGGTTTGCTGCAACATCAAGTTTTTGAGAGCCATCATCCATTCGTGTAGTTAATGACTTGCTGCCCGAGTTCTCAAAATTATTCTGATCACAGGATGCAAGACCCGTATGTGCCTGATCTGATTTGGTTCCTTCAACCTTTTTTACTTCATGGGCAGCCTTTGTGCCCTCCTTTTGATATAGCTCATCGGTCTTTAAAATTGAAGCTTCTAAATTGAGCCCTGCTTGGGTCAAGTTTGATGGCAGCATTGTATTATCATCCTTCAAAGCAGCTGATGTTTTATTATCCGTATTTGTCATATCCTCATCAGACCACTTGCTACTAACCCCTTCCTCCAGGATGGAAGATTCAGCCATCACTCGTTTGCCTTTATCCACAGTTTTGATACTTGTATTGATATCTAAACTCAAGTCAGCCCCTTTATCAATATCAGAAATGTTGTATGTTTTCCATATTGGGCAGTATGCACATTGTTTCCCTTAGCTTTTTGCTTAGGTTTGAACTCTTTGTGTATGTGTGTCTCATATTTGTGTGTAAAAGTGTGCAGAAGCTCTGGGTATTTAACTGTACAAGAATGTTCTTCATGACCTATGTGCCAACAAAATCTACAGTATGATGGTAAAGTCGTTTCAAGCTCGATTGCTTGCCAGAAGCCAGCCCCTGTTTCACTCTGAATCCAAACCCGAGATGGCAACGAGTCCAACAAATCAATCTCTACCTGCACTCTTGCAACTGAGGGTCTATTAAGATGTTCAGTGGCATTATATGATTGAGTGACCATTACGTATGTTTTTTAAATCTCTATCTCTACTATAATAAAAATGTGAGTTTGTCTCCCCCAAAATGTGTTTCTCCCAAAAAAAGTGTTTCTCTCGCATTAATAATTTAATAATTAATTATTAAAAAAAAAAGTATGTTAACCCAAAAATCCCAAAAATGCACGGTAGATTTTTTTTTTCCCCCATTCAATCAAATCGGAAAAAGGATTAATGTAACAGCATAAAGAAATCTTAGAAAATCTTCTTTTTTTTTTTTTTTTTTTTTTTTTTTTTTGCATACAAATCTTATTTTTCAAACACAATCTATTGATTAGAAAAGATAATCACGTAACCATAGAAACATTTACAAAGAAAAAATAATCACGTTAACCATAGATAGAAACCTTTTTAAAAAAAACAATACAATAAAAAAAATGTAATAGCATAACAATCATAGAAATAATTTATTAGATATAAAATTACGGTAACCCAAAAGTTTTTCTCCCTAATTAATCATTTAAATAAATTTACCACCAAAAGGAATTACACTAAATTCATCCGCAAAAAAAAAAAAAAAAATCAATCAAAAAAAAAAAAAAAAAAAAACCCACTCAATTAAAGGATTAATGCAATAGCATTAATCATCAGATGAAATTAGAATACATAATAAAACCAATAAATAAACATGCTAAAAATCCTAGAATACTATTAATAATCAAATCAATTGTTTTCAAAAAAAAAAAAAAAAACAAAATGTGTTTCTCCCAAAAAAAGTGTTTCTCTGTAATTAATAATTTAAATAAATTTAATAATTAATTATTAAAAATAAAAATTACGTTAACCCAAAAATCCCAAAAATGCACGTTAGATTTTTTTTTTTTCATTCAATCAAATAAAAAAAAAGGATTAATGTAATAGCATAAAAAAATCTTAGAAAATCTTTTTAAAAAAAATTTGCGTACAAATCTTATTTTTCAAACACAACCTATTGATTAGAAAAGATAATCACGTTAACCAGAGAAACATTTTTCAAAGAAAAAATAATCACGTTAACCATAGATAGAAACCTTTTTAAAAAAACAATTCAATAAAAAAATGTAATAGCATAAAAAATCATAGAAAATAATTTATCAGACATAAAATTACGGTAACCCAAAGTTTTTCTCCCTAATTAATCATTTGAATAAATTTACCCCAAAAAGGAATTACACTAAATCCATCCGCACCAAAAAAGAAATCAATCAATTCTTAAAAAAAAAAACAAAAAACAAAAAAACCCACTCAAATAATGGTTTAATGCAATAGCATTAATCATCAGATTAAATTAGAATCCATACTAAGTCCAATATATAAATAAACATGCTAAAAATCCTAGAATCCTATTAATAATCAAATCAATTGTTTTCAAAAAAAAAAAATCAAATCAAATTTACAATAAGTATTCAACAAATAAATCACGTTAAAATTCTACTTGAAAAATCAATCAATAATGATTGTCGATCAAACCAAAAGGCAAATAAAAAAACTCTGTATGGAAGTGCAAACAAAAATATTGAATGTATTGGAAACAAAAAGCGTTGATTGGCTGTATAAATGGATTTGGCGAGAAGTCAT
This sequence comes from Gentiana straminea, assembly GCA_036785695.1. Classification (NCBI taxonomy): domain Eukaryota; kingdom Viridiplantae; phylum Streptophyta; class Magnoliopsida; order Gentianales; family Gentianaceae; genus Gentiana; species Gentiana straminea. The sequence goes on from JAVUPR010000085.1 coordinate 4,312,274, forward strand.
TTTGAAAGGAAGAGATGAAAAGAATCCCAATTAAAGGAAAAGTTAAAAAAAAAAAGTAATAATAAAAGGATCGAGATTCAGACAAAAAAAAAAAAAAAGAAACCCTCTGACTCATATGTACAAATCCATCAGAAGGAGAAAGGTATTATCTTAGATCGCTACTTAATCATGTTAGAGGACCAACATTATTTGAAGATTTACTACAGGTAAACAACAATAAATACAACTGTTTAAAAGAAGCTGCACAGTAAAAAGGTTTATTAGAATTCGACCAGAGCATCTCGAAATGCACAAATGAAGCTATTGCCTTTCAAACGCCTTATACATTAAGAAGATTACTTACACTCTATTAGTTTACTGTCAACCAACACACATTCGACAACTATGAGATATATATTTGGAACCAATGTCAGAAGATTTCATGTGAAATCGTACATAGTCAGACAAATCAATTATGATCAAAGCTTTGGAATCTATAAATTATTTTCTAGAAAGCATAGGTAAATACTTGACGTCTTACGACTTTCTAAGTATACAAGAAGAATGCAACAATATTGTATAAAATATACAAAGAGAGGTTCGTGATGAATTGTCTATAGAGATTCCCTAAGGAAATTACATTTTAGAAGAAACATTAAATTCTGAACAACTAAGTATATTCCAAGAAATTCTTTATAAGCCTAATAGTGGCCATAATATTGATGGGCCTGGTGGCACTGAAATACATATTTATATAGGGCTCTGCTAGAAAACCTATAGCAACAACCATATCAGGAGTTGCAGCTAAAATTATGCCTAGAGGCTGAACAATCAATCAATATTGATTGTCGATCAAACCAAAAGGCAAATAAAAAAACTCTGTATGGAAGTGCAAACAAAATTATTGAATGTATTGGAAACAAAAAGCTGTGATTGGCCGTATAAATGGTACAAATCCATCAGAAGGAGAAAGGTATTATCTTAGGTTGCTACATAATCATGTTATAGGACCAACATTATTTGAAGATTTACTACGGGTAAACAACAATAATTACAACTGTTTAAAAGAAGCTGCACAGTATAAAAGTTTATTAGAATCCGACCAGAGCATCCCGAAATACATAAATGAAGCTATTGCCTTTCAAAGGCCTAATACATTAAGAAGATTACTTACACTCTATTAGTTTACTGTCAACCAGCACACATTCGACAACTATGAGATATATATTTGGAACCAATGTCAGAAGATTTCATGTGAAATCGTACATAGTCAGACAAAACAATTATGGTCAAAACTTTGGAATCTATAAATTATTTTCTAGAAATAGGTAAATACTTGACATCTTACGACTTTCCAAGTATACAAGAAGAATGCAACAACATTGTATAAAATTACAAAGAGAGGTTCGTGATGAATTGTCTATAGAGATTTCCCAAGAAAATTACATTTTAGAAGAAATATTTAATTCTGAACAACTAAGTATATTCCAAGAAATTCTCTATAAGCCTGATAGTGGCCACAATAGTGATGGGTCTGGTGGCACTGAAATACAAATTTATATAGGGCTCTGCTTGAATACCTATAGCAACAACCACATCAGGAGTTGGAGCTGAAATTATGCCTAGAGTCCGAACTGCTCATTCACGTTTCAAAATTCCAATTAATGCGTATGAAACAAGTATGTGCAATATTCCAATGCTGGCGGAAATGCAGAATTACCACAAAAACAAACAAGCTTAATCATATGGGGTGAAGCACCCATGGCAAAGAAATGGGCAATGGAGACACTTGACAGAAGCTTAAAGAACGTCATGATAAATTCTAACGTGTATTTAGAGGTGATTTTAGACAAGTTCTTCCCGTTGTACCAAAATACACGATACTACAAAAAATAGAGGGAGGTTTGGTGAAGTCATACTTGTGGCCAATTATGGAAAAATTATACCTTTCCAAAAAAAATGAGAGAAAGACGAGATCTACACTTCAACAAATTTAATTAAGGGTGGGCTGTGGAAAAGAACAAACAAACACTAAAGGAGATCGACATAAAGTTACCAAAATAAATGATCATTGAATATAATGAAAACGATGATGAGGTTACGGAAATTCATTTAATAATTCCATATTTCCTTCTATACATGAGAACACATTCTCAGTAGAATACATTACAAGAAGGGCAATACCGACCACGACTAATGAACATGTTGATAAGTTAATGAAAATTTGATATCAACCTTTCCAGGTGAAGAATATTATTTCAACAGTTTTGATAAGACTATTGATGATATTGATGATAATTATCAAGAAGAACACTTTGACACCAAATGGATTGCATCCGCACAAATTAGTGTTGAAAAAGTATTCACCGAAAATTTTGTTAGGAAACTTAGATCCAGCATGAGGATTATGCAATGGTACAAAGATGATATGTAAAGGGTTCAAAGGAAAAGTGATTCATGCTGAAGTCACAGTATTGCAACATTATGGAAAGCATGTTTTCATCCCACATATTCCATTCTCAACGGCAGAAAACGAAAAATACCCATTTTATCTTTCAAGAAAGCAATCATATTCGTCTTTGCTTTGCAATGATGATCAATAGAGCACAAGGACAAACGAAACCATTTGTAAGAGTTAATTTGTCTTGACCGATGTTCTCCCATAGACAACTATATGTTGCATTGTCAAAGAGAACTTCAATATCAACAACTAAGGTGTTGATCAAACCTAAAGAACAACTAGACAACACAAACAAATGTACAAAAAATATAGTGTATAAACAAGTTCTACAGTCTGGTACGTAAATATTATATTCTTTTATTATCATTATTCATTTATTTTCATTAAGTAATTCATAACTACTGTATGAGTTCTTACCATTTTTAATGATCCAGTTTATGCTATGGAAAAGGATGACCCATCTTAATGAAGAATGAAAGCACACAAAGTTTTTACACTTATTAATGACCCACTTCATGCTATGGAAGAGTATGACACATGAAGATTGAAAGAACACGGTATTGATATATAACTACATCATTAATTAAACATTGTGTTCCAAAGTGGAATTATGTATTTCTATAAACTGCTATTGTATTATTTTATATATATTCCACTTCTTGCAATTTTATGTTCATCTTAAAATCCACAATAGTATCTGACGATGTCTGAAATCGTCACTAATTAAATTGGATATTTATGCGGGTAATTAGGCTTCGTAAGGATAGCCGATTACTTGATTGGTGTATTTTGTGGATAATTATAGCTAAGACAATGTGATTTACTGCCCACGTACCCAGATTTTTTGTGATCAAACTATTAATGTAGTTATGGATTTCTAAGGAGTGAATCATTGTTATATGATCCCCTTTCTAAAGAAGATGCCTTAAAGCATATGATTGAGGACATGACTGAGATTATGGGACGGTTTACGATTCGTGCCATAATTGAGTGGGAATCATGGAGCCATTGTTGTGGCAGTTATAGCCTGCTAAATAACCCGGTCGTTCATTTGCCCGAGCTAAGAGTTCAAGACCGAGGTGGTCCCGCACCATATCGTTGGAACGAGAGATGGGAGGCACTGCATATCAGACTAAGACATCTTCATCGATGTTATCTAGAGTGTGAGACCTTAAATTGGCTGAACTTTTGTGGCTCATATGGTAAGAGGATCTGATGTAGCCCATTAGGTGTCACGTGCATGACGTCGGGTCATACCCACATCAAAATCCCACAGACGTGAGCTAGAACGGAGGTCATAGGTTAGGTCTAAATGGAGATGGCATGGCATTTATTAAGAGACGGGAACCCAATAGGTCTCTAACACAAATGTGCTTTCCAACTCTCTTTTGAAATTCAAATCTCCATTAACAAATTTTGAGATCCCGATTGACCTGCAACTTATGATACGTGCTAATCATTAAACCTTGTAATCAAGACGTCTTTAATCTTTATGATTTCACCATTATAAAATAAGAACTCCTACGATATGAATCTTTCTTCACTTTCCATTATAATCAATGTCCTTTGTTTTTCGGAGTATGCGCATTTTCAACAAAGTCATTAACACTTCTTCTTATGAAGAAACCGAAATCCTCCCTGAAATATCAATGGCTTTTATTGAAGGTTAAAGTACCTCAATTATAGAAGTTTCAAGTCCATCCGAAAGTCCTTGACCCGCTCAAAAGAAAGGTACAAACTCAAATAGGGCTATGGTAATACTTCCGGTGTGGAGGATATTCGATCTTCCTTTACTAACGTTGCCATGGAGGATATTTTTCCGACTCATGATATCGAGCTGAAAATATTTCGTCATCGCCTGCCGTCATCTGATAGGAGGGCATTAAACCAACTGAATGTTTTATAACCGTTTATAAAAAACAATTGGTGAGAGGTCTCCGATTTCTTTTTATTCCAACACTCATACATATCCAGAGATTTGACAAGAGATTTTTTGAGTATTCATTCTTTTATGCACGTACTTAAACCAAGCGATGCCGACTGTCTAAGTAGTTGACCGAATCCTTTATGGTTTATTTAGCGCTATCATACGTGTTTATAATGTTATGTTGTTAAGATTTTGTTTGTATTGAAGTTCATTTGACAATTGAATTTACAATTAAGATCAACTCATACAAGTTTATCATTATTCACTATACTATTATTTTACAAGTTAATTAAACAAGTACTTAACATTGTATAAGTTAAATTACGTTGTTACATTTCATTTAAAAATATATATCAATTTAACAAACACGTGCAACGCACGTGCATTTTGCTAGTATTAAAAAAAAAAGCTGCAATTCAAAAAAAAGAAAAGAAAAAGAAAAGAAAGCAGCTAAGAAAAAAAATTAGAAAAATAAGAGCTTTCATGTTTATAATTATTATAATTATGTGAAGTGCAAGTGGCTTGAAGCATTGAAGATTTATGGCATTTGAAAGAACATACAAAGTTCTTGCACTAAGCTGCAATCTCATTTTTTTTTATTTTTCATTATTACAGTTTCCGGTTTTTACCAACAGCTCTAGACAAATTCTACTACTACTTTGTCAAATTTAGACACGTTGCACGATTTTCTTTCGGAGAAACAATCAAACTTCAAAGTTGAAAGTTCTTGCCACATTAGTCCAAGTCTCTGACTTTTATTTTTTTCCTACTCTTTCTTTTAATTTGCTGCTACTACTAATGAGAGGGACTTTCAAGCCTTGCTAGATATCAAGAATCATATACAAAGCGACCCTTTTCAATTACTATAAGTGGAGGATCATTAGAAGCTGAGTGTTTACAAATGTCAGATATTATATTTTTTTTCTAAAATATAATATCACCCCAATTTCCAGCTGATCAGTGCAGCCACACCTCAATTTTCAGCTTTCTTTCACCTTGTCTTCTTTTTTATTATTGCAAATTAAACTGATCAATGGCTAACAGAAACAGTATGATCATCACTCTATTATGCTCTTATACCGTCTTTTTTTTCATTGCCGCCACAGAAATTCCTACTCTTTCTGCTTTTGCGACTACATCAAATGAGTCAGACTTTCAAGCCTTGCTAGATTTCAAGAATCATATCAAGAGTGATCCTTCTCAATTTCTGGATTCTTGGAATGATTCGGTTCATTTCTGCAATTGGCAAGGAATTGCTTGCGGGAAAAGACACAAACGAGTGACTGTACTCAACGTTTCATCACTCCATTTGGTCGGCACTCTTTCTCCCTCTATTGGAAACCTTACTTTCCTTACAGAGATCTCTCTCTCTGACAATTCCTTCCACGGCGTGATTCCCCAAGAAATCGGCAGATTGTTTCGCTTACAGATTCTTGACTTCGGTTATAACTCATTTGAAGAACAGATTTCTGTGAATCTTACACTGTGCACACATCTCTTAGCCATCGATTTAAATGGAAACAAACTTAGTGGAAGAATCCCTGATCAACTGAGTGCTTTACCCAGATTGCTAGTACTTGATCTAGCTAAAAATAATTTCTCCGGATATATCCCACGATCTCTAGGTAATATTTCTACTCTATGGACACTAGAGTTAACATATAACAATCTAACTGGAAACATCCCACAAGAGCTTGGTAAGCTCTTCAATCTTCAATACCTGCATTTGGGCGGAAACAAGTTATCAGGCTCTTTTCCGGTTAATATCTACAATATCTCATCAATTCATGGCATTTCAATCTCAATGAATTTTCTAACAGGTCGATTTCCGGATACTTTGGGGCTGTCACTCCCAAATTTGACAGAATTCAATGCTGGATTAAACGAATTCTCGGGGTCGATTCCATCTACTTTAGCCAATGCTTCTAATCTTGTATCTATAGAATTCACAGGAAATATGCTTACCGGGCCAATCCCACGAGATCTAGGAAGGTTACAACATCTCCAGGTGTTGCATATCGACCATAACCCTCTAGGTATAGATAAAAATAATGACATCAGTATCATTGCTACCTTGACTAACTGCACAAACCTAACTACACTAATCTTGTCACAAAGTGAAATTAAAGGCGAACTACCTTTAGAGATTTCTAATCTATCTAGAAAGCTTACACGTTTTTGGCTAGATGATAACCAAATATCAGGCAACCTTCCTGAAGGAATTGGAGAGCTTATTGATTTGAATTCATTTCGTGCTGGCCGTAATACTCTTTCAGGTAGCATTCCTCTCTCCATTGGAAAGCTTAGAAATTTGAACGAACTTTTTCTTGGAGCTAACAGCTTTATCGGGGAGATTCCTCCATCCATTGGAGACATTTCAGAGCTGCTGAATCTAGATCTGCAACAAAACATGCTCACCGGTAGCATACCGCTTTCCTTGAGCAATCTCACTAAACTGCAACGATTAGATCTTTTTCAAAATCGTCTAAATGGATCACTTCCTAAAGAAGTTTTTAGTATGACCTCTCCATTAATTAGGCTATATTTAGACCAAAACAAGTTTAGTGGATCACTACCCTCAGAAGTGGGAAATCTGAAACATCTGATTTCGCTAGATGTTTCTGAAAATGAAATAACTGGCGAAATTCCAAAATCAATTGGTGATTGTGAGATGCTAGGATACCTTGAATTGGATGGCAACTTCCTAGAGGGAACGATTCCTTCATCATTAGGACAATTGAAAAACATGGAATTTATGGATTTGTCACGGAATAAACTGTCCGGGGAGATTCCAGCTTCTTTGGAAAAGCTAAAATTCATTATCTTTCTCAATCTTTCATTCAATATCTTAGAAGGTGAAGTTTCAAAAAACGGCGTATTTGCAAATGCAACTGCATTGTCAATAGTGGGAAACGAACGGCTCTGCGGAGGAATAAAATCATTGAACTTACCTGAGTGTCCCCCAAATGATTCAAAAAAACATGGAAAGCTATCAACTCATATAATCATAATCCTAGTGATCTGTATCCTCATAGCCTTGGTTTCATTATTCGGATGCACATATGCAATTTATCAAACAAGAAAATCGAAAAGAGTGCCCTCTTCAACCTCTGCGTACGATAAGCAACTCCTTCAGATTTCATATGCTGAAATATTGACTTCCACCGATGGCTTTTCTTCCGAAAACTTAATAGGTGAAGGAAAATACGGATCTGTCTACCGTGGAGTCCTCAAACCAAGTGAGAAAGTAGTTGCTGTCAAAGTGCTTAAACTTCAACTGAAAGGAGCCCACAAGAGTTTCTTGGCAGAATGTGAAGCATTAAGAAACATTCGCCACATAAAACCTTGCCAAGATCATTACTTCTTGTTCTAGCATAGACTTCAAAGGCAATGATTTCAAGGCTTTGATTTTAGAATATGTCCCTAATGGAAGTTTAGAAGAATGGTTGCATCAAAATCCATCTATCCATGGGGATGAGAAGAAGTTAGGCTTGTTAGAAAGGCTAAACATTGCAATAGACATCGCAACGGCACTGGATTATCTTCACAATCATTCTGGAAATCCAATCGTTCACTGTGACATTAAGCCAAGCAACGTTCTCTTAGGCGATGATTTACGTGGCTTGGTGAGTGATTTTGGGCTTGCAAAATTTCTTCCAACAACTAATGATATAGAAAGCACCTCAATCGGAATCAGAGGAACAATCGGCTATGTTGCTCCAGGTACCTCGCTAACAAAATGTCTTTTGAAAGAAATGTTTACATTAATTCTAACATCTTTAAATTACATCAATTATAACAGTATATCTGTCCATAACATTCAATTTGTACAGAATATGGCATGGGAGGCAATGTATCACCAAAAGGGGACATATACAGCTTTGGAATTCTTTTATTGGAGATGTTCACGGGGAAAAGACCTACAAACACCATGTTCACGGAAGATTTTACTCTGCATAACTATGTGAAAACCGCTCTTCATGATCGTGTGGCTGAAATCATCGATCCATGGCTTTTGACAATAGAGGATAATGAAGAAAACAGAAGCAACAACACTTCAACAAGGAATATCGAGTCCTCTTGCTTATCGATATTTCGAGTAGGAGTTTCATGTTCTTCAGAAGTGCAAAACGAGAGAACGGATATCAAAGATGCACTTATTGAACTACAACATATTAGGAATAAAATGTAGAATGTACTGAATGCTTTCATAAACTTCCATCTTATTATAATAGGAGGAAATAAGGTTGTTCTAATCTTCTTTTCCCTTTTTTTTTTTTTGTGTGTGTGTGTAAATATTAAAGTTTAAAAATGATCCAATTTTTGTAAGTTCTTTGTTGAAGAATGAAAAGGAGAATTTATATATTCTTTGTTACTATATTCTTAACTCATTGATTTTGGCATCTGGTGGGATCACTGAACCTAACTATGCTAAGTTTATAGAGTCAATATTCACATTGAGAAAAGCTGAGGGGTACTTACTATGCAGAAGCATCTCATATCGGTTTCAAACGTTTAAGAGTCTTTTGTGGAGCTTCCAAGATCCCCAAGAGCAGTGGTAGTTTCATAATTACAAATGGCCTCCTCCTGTATATCACGATTCAAGGATTATTTGTGGCCTCATAGGTATCGGGATGAAATGATCGAGAGGCCTCGATCCGGATCTGTCAGCGCGCCTTTATCATAAGGGATCCGTTGTACTGAGAGAAACCAGATGCATGAACAACATTCATTACATATATTGTCTCGTATCTCCGGTTGTTGTGCCACATTTAATAAGTCCATAGAAGGGTTCATACACTGAAAGTTCAAAGTCAAGTGTATATTTAAAGAGTATGATTTACAAAGAAGTCTCAGATATTCACTCAAAATGGAGGGAAATAAATACCTGACATATGTTTTTTAAATAAAGGATACGGCTTGTACGAACCTTCTATTTTCTTCTTATTAATCAATAAAGGTTTCGTTCAAAAAAAAAAAGAGATGTTCACAGGGAAAAGATCTACAGACACCATTTTTATGGTAAAGGCCGCTCTTGACCATCGTGTGGCGCAGCTGAAATCATAGATCCACATCTTTTGACGGTAAAGGATAATGAAGAAAACAAAAGCAACTACACTTCGACAAGGAATATCGAGTCCTGTTGCTTAACGATATTTCGATTAGGAGTTTCATGTTCTTATGAAATACAAAACGAGAGGATGGATATCAAAGATGCACATATTGAACTACAACATATCTCTATCTCTATCTATTAGTTTTCTCTATCATGTTATCATAATATCTCTCTATATTCTAAAAGTGTGAGTGTGTTTCCCTCAAAAAGTGTTTCTCCCCTTATTTTAAAAAATTAAAATTAAAAAAAGTGTTTCTCCCCTTATTTTAAAGAATTAAAATTAAAATAATTGAAATAATTAATCTCTATCTCTATCTCTATCTCTATCTCTACTATTCTAAAAGTGTGAGTGTGTATTAAAATTAAAAAAAGTGTTTCTCCCCTTATTTTAAAGAATTAAAATTAAAATAATTGAAATAATTAAAATATAAAAATATCCTTGATTAAATTAAATTATAAAAACCGAAATTAAAATTTTAAAAAAATTATAAACGTGCTCTTCATTCCACATATAAAATATAAAAAACAATCTAAACAAAATCAAACATGATTTGAATAATTAAAATAATTAAAATATAAAAAAAATCCTTGAATTAATTAATTTATAAAAACCAAAATTAAAAAAAAATCAAACGTGCATCTTCATTACATCTCTACTATTCTAAAAGTGTGAGTGTGTTTCCCCCAAAAAGTGTTTCTCCCCTTATTTTAAACAATTAAAATTAAAAAAAGTGTTTCTCCCCTTATTTTAAAGAATTAAAATTAAAAAAATTAAAATAATTGAAATAATTATCTCTATCTCTACTATCTCTCCTATTAAAAGTGTGAGTGTGTTTCCCCAAAAAGTATTTCTCCCCTTATTTTAAAAAATTAAAATTAAAAAAGTGTTTCTCCCCTTATTTTAAAGAATTAAAATTAAAATAATTGAAATAATTAAAATATAAAAATATCCTTGATTAAATTAAATTATAAAAACCGAAATTAAAAATTAAAAAAAATTATAAACGTGCTCTTCATTCCACATATAAAATATAAAAAACAATCTAAACAAAATCAAACATGATTTGAATAATTAAAATATAAAAAAAATCCTTGAATTAATTAATTTATTAAAACCAAAATTAAAAAAAAATCAAACATGCATCTTCATTACAAATATAAAATATAAAAAATAAAAAAGAATCCAAACAAAATCAAACAAGATTCTTGACTCAAAATCAATAAAAAATTTAACCATCGAACATGATTTGAATAATTAAAATATACAAAAATCCTTGAATTAATTAATTTATAAAAACCAAAATTAAAAAAAAATCAAACGTGCATCAATATAAAATATAAAAAATAAAAAAGAATCCAAACAAAATCAAACAAGATTCTCGACTCAAAATCAATAAACAATTTAACCATAGAAACGAAAAACAGTTAACAAAATAAAAAAAATTATAAAAATTAGACAGATCCTTAATTCATAATACATATAAAAAAGGTCCTTGAATTAATTAATTTATAAAAACCAAAATTAAAAAAATAATCAAACGTGCATCTTCATTACAAATATAAAATATAAAAAATAAAAAAGAATCCAAACAAAATCAAACAAGATTCTTGACTCAAAATCAATAAAAAATTTAACCATCGAACATGATTTGAATAATTAAAATATACAAAAATCCTTGAATTAATTAATTTATAAAAACCAAAATTAAAAAAAAAATCAAACGTGCATCAATATAAAATTTAAAAAATAAAAAAGAATCCAAACAAAATCAAACAAGATTCTTGACTCAAAATCAATAAACAATTTAACCATAGAAACGAAAAACAGTCAACAAAATAAAAAAAATTATAAAATTAGACAGATCCTTAATTCATAATACATATAAAAAAGGATCCTAAAATAGAAATAGGAAATAAAAAATCTTAAAACTACAGTAATAAAAAAAATCCTTGATTTAATTAAATTATACAAAACGAAATTAAAAAAATTTATAAACACCAAAATGTGATGGAAACTACATTATTACTCAGCCCGTGCATTTTGCAAACAAATTAGCAATTGGAAATATTGATACATGATTCCTAGCCTAAAGATTGCAATTTACGATTCCCTAAAGATTGCAATTTATTGTTATTCGGAAACTACAATATTATTATTAGAAACATAAAATAACAAATACTCTCGATAGCAATCACAAATATGAAAATCCGGAAACATAAGAACAATATGGTGAAAGAGACATCAACCACTTACGGCAAATATAACGCATTATATCTCCTTTCGACCAATATCCGTGAATGATTATGTTTTTCATTATCAATTTCATTATTGTCAATTTTATCGGTATACTATGAAGGTTTTTTTTTTTTTGTTTTTGTTTTTTTTTTCGTATGAAGGTAAAGAACATGATATGCACAAACTAAGAAGTTAAAAGAAAAATATATTCTCAATTGACCAACGAGGAACGATATAAGAAGATAAAAGTATCGTGGAAACTAGAAGAAAAAGAAAAGCTAAATTGATATCTGCATTAAATCGCAATGGTATGTGGTGATTTCTTGTATATATGGCTAGACCTTTTTCGTTCTTATAAAAATATATACATATATCAGAAAGTAGAATATATAACGTTTTCATCACCGCATTTAAATGTATTCAAGTCTTTTACCTTGAACGGATGATATGCTACTATTCAACATATCTTTGGTTGGCTTTTGGCTGTGGAAATAAAATGGTTCGTTCTTTGAAAAAAAAAAAAAATCGTTGTTGGCTTTCTTTACGAGTGATTTTCAATTATTATCGATCCAAGCTAATTTGTTTGTAATTATGTAATTTGCAAAATTATAAATGAAACACTTTAATTGATCATAATACTCAATCAATTGAACACTTTAAATGAACAATTGAACCAAGTATTCTTGCACATAATTTTTTTGAACGCTTTAATTTCTACCAAGTAATCTAACAATTTAACACTTCAATTTCTTACATAATTATTGCAAATTAATCATTATTTGTTTGAAATTGTGTTTCTACAAGATTTGAAAATTCAGTATCTTATCGGCAGTCGATTAGACAATGTTTTCAAGTATTTTATGTTATTTTGATTAGCAACAAAAAAACTTAATTAATTACCCCACATGAAGAATTGATTAGACAAGTACATTATATTATTGTAAACCCCGAGCTATAAATTCATAGACTTGGAAGACAAAGATTTTTTAGTGTTGTCGGCTTCTTTCCACAAAAAGAGACAAAACACATTATACTGCTTGAGCGCAACATCCAAAACATTCAAGAAGATAAAAAAAAAAAAAAAAAATACTAAATGATCCATGTACACAATCTGTATGAGATCAAAAGAACCATACGATTCCATAATACTTTTATGTACAAAATTGTAGGCAAAACAAAAAGAAGTGATGAAAAATATTTCCTCAACACCGGAATGACTTTAATTAATTGTGAAGGTAATTTCTATGATGATTTTGTTTTAGATATAATGTTTTTACCAACTAAATTGCATATGAACCTAAATTATCACAACAATTTCAGTTGAGGAAAATAAATAATTATACTCACTGCAACGCTAAAAGATTTGAGCATGAAACTCCATCATTTTGTTGTGATAAAAGAATGATACAATTATCCCCTAAAGATATCCCTGACGGTTTATATTATCTATTAACCTCTCAACTAGAATCATGTAAAGAATTTCGATAACATATTCGTGCATACAACAATAATTTTTCGTTTACATCTTTTGGAGTTAACCTAGATAAAGATTTGGCATCAAGAAGACGTGGAGTATACACACTTCGAGTTCAAGGACAAGTTTATTATAATCTACCAAATATTGTCCCAGAAGATAACACTCATGTGTACTTTCAGCAAAAGTCATAAAGGTCAAGAATATTTCTAAAATTTGGTACGACTCCGGCATACATTGCACAAAATCAGTGCAAAAAAGGACCGAATGGTTGGATCTGCTCAAACTGTGGCAACATTAGCTCAAAACAAGCACCAAGGTCATCTAAATTAATGTGTTTATCCTTAACCATTCAAAATGTACAACTAACAATAATATTCTTATGTGGATTACGTATCGAGTAAATTTGACAGCTAAATTTTACGTATGTTGGATTTGATGTATCGGAGTACATGAAGGCAAATTGCAAGATAATATAGCCAAATATCTCTATAAAATAAAATCTTTACATATAATTTTTTAGGTTATTAGTGGAAGGGGCTAGAAGAACAAAAAAAATCATAAATGGGTCCAGAAAGACATTACTACATTTTCGGTGATTAAAGAGGACAAATTCATAATAACGACAAAAATACCCTTTTACACATTAAACACGTAGTAACGCTAGATAAAATGTAGTAATAGCAAAGAAAACAAATAGTAACAGCCAAGCAACAAGTAGTAACAGCCCATAAAATGTCATAACATCCGATAAAAAAGTAGTGTGACCAATAAACAAGTAGTAACTGCCTAAAAACAAGTAGTAACATCCTAAAAAGAAGAAATAACAACCCGTAAAATGTAGTAACGACTAATAAACAAGTAGTTACAGCCCATAAAATAAATAAAGTTACATAAAAAAAATGCAGTAACGTTACAAAATTAATAGTAACAACCCTAAACCCTAAACTTTTTCAACAAAAAAAAAATCCAGCCGGCTCCGGCATTCAAATCCTAATCCCCTTTTTCTCCTTTTTCTCCGGCGTTCAGCTCCAACCTGCTAAGCTGCCACCCCTTTTTCTCCTCCCCAAATCTTTTTTGTCCAAATCGTTCAATCTGTTTCGGGTGATACAAATCCGATCTTCTTGGCCGGAAATTGGACTCGGTTGGAGCATTGTAATCGGGTGATAAACGGATCCGACGGGTCGCTCCCTTCCGCCGGAAATCGCAGCCTTCCTCCGCCGTCCGTTCACGAATTAGAAACCACCCGAAATTGCGGCTCCCTCCCTTCCCATGTAGACGATTCCGGCCGCCGGGAATCGTCACCACCAATCGACGAGAAATTTCCGTCGAGTCCACCCATCTTACGGTAGGATTTTGATCGGATATAAAGCGCAACCGCAATTTCGGTAGGAGTTGCTTTCGTTGATCGGTTTTGCTACAAATTTGATCGGTGTTCCGCAATTTTGAACGAATGTTGTTTGCTTATGAGTATGAATGGACGGAAGAAGAAAGGAAAAAAAAAGGGGAAATTCAGATTTGTTTATAAAAATAAATAAGGGTAGTGTTGGAAGTTTATATTGTTTTTGTCCTGATTAAATTTCAGTGTCCTTCAAGCTTGATTAATTAGTAGATGTGTCCTTCCAGCCAAAAACCTATAATTTATAATATGATGAACATACATACACAAGAAAACGTCAATTCTGAATAGTATGACAAATTGAGTATGCCAGATAGATCAGAAGAATACAATATCACCTTAAAATTCAATGGAAAACTGGAATATACTTATGGTATCAATGGTACACCAAAGCTAATAGCAGAGGAGGTGCAAAAAATTACACACACATCAGTGGTACAATCAAAGAAGAAAATAAAAAAAAAAAACCAACTTAATGCAAGAAATGACAAAAGTCAACTTACAACAACAAAAGACGAACACACAAGCCCAATTTATATCGATGATGATGAGCCAATTGGAACTATTAAGAAAAAAATTAGATTAAAAAAATCAAACAAGTAAAGGGCTAAGTGCGTTAGATTTGTTTATTTTATTTAGATTTCAATTGATTTGTTTCTTTTTTCCATTTGAATTGATTTGATTTGTTTTATTTTGTTGCTCGTGTGTTTGGTGTACAATATCATATATCAATGCTCGTGTCTTTTACGTATAATTTACGCTGAGAAGAGAAAAAATTGTTAAGTCTGTTTATTGTTAAGAATAGACAAAGTCTTTGCAAATGCAGTAAGTTGACTGAGTCTTTCAAACACTTATTTTTTCTATACAAGTCTCTGCCATATTAGTCAAAGTCTTTGTGGAAGAATAATTATTAGAAAGATAAGTGAATCATGCTAAGTTTATAGAGTCATTCAAACGTTTAAGCGTCTTTCTATGGAGCTTATTCATATAGCTTCCAAGATCCGTGATAGTATCAAATCGTATTTCCAGAAGATTGAACCCTAAGAGCAGTGCTATATAGTTTCATAACAAACGACCATAACACGCTTTTAATGACTATAAATGGCCTCCTGTATATAATACAGCTAGTGGCACGATATAGTCATATTAATAATTCGTTCCAGGCAGATCGATTCATATGCTGCGTTTGATATATCTATGAATCAAGGGAATATAGTTAATAAAGCGCTGCCCTATTAAAGTGGAAAATGATACTTTTCGTTCGGTGTATTATAGACTTTGAAAGTGCCCTGAGGCCTTTAGATAAATTTGAATTGAGTAGTAAGGGCCTTGATAAACTCAGATACAGATACGAGGTCCTTTCCGACCTTTTATAACGAAATATCCGAAATCCTTTGGTAAGGCCTTTTGCAATACAAGGACGTTTGAGGCATGCGTCATTCATGGGAGCCTGAATGAAGCTGGAGAGGCCTTTGTTGGCCTATATATCCTGCATCTAAATAAATAAATAAAACCACACATTTTTGCAGAGCTCGAAGCCTAGGCTTCGATCGTCTGCCTTTAAGGGTACATCTTTATTGTTACATTTTCAACAAACACTAATCAAGTAAATATGAGCGATGTAAATATGAGGTTAATCGCTGCCTACATGGACACTGTTAGAATTTAGGACCCTCAGGGATCAAAGCGGATAACACATTGCAATAATCAAGATGTAAACGAGAAAGCATAAATCAAACACAAGAAACAATAACACAGGATTTAACGTGGTTTCCGGCAAATGCCGACTACTCCACGGGCAGAAAGAGGAGAATATATTATCACTGGAGATTTTACAAAATCTGCAATTGCCTAAGGCAATTGCTCTGCTATTGCTGTTTCTACTACAAATGTTCTAGGTTACAACAGATGTGTATTTATAGCCACAAAAAACTAGACCTAGCCGCCATAAAGACATACTAGCAGAATGACTAAAATACCCCAGATGTGAACCCCAAAGCTTCAGCTGTTATCCACCAGAATGTAACCATGCTGACATTTTCCCAAACTGAGATTTGCCCAAAACTGGCTTTCCCAATGCTGACTTCTGCTAAAGCCGACTTTCCCAAAGTTGACTTCTGGTAAAGCTGACTTCTGGCAAAACTGACTTCTGCCCAAAGCTCACTTCTGTCCAAAGCTGACTTCTGCTCAAAGCTCACTTTTGCTCAGCTGACTATACTCGGCTGACTTTACTCAGCTGACTTTCTCAGCTTAGTACTAAACTCAGTTTAGTACTCAACTCTAGATAAGAGGTCAAGTCACATAACCTAACAGACACGGTGTGCGTAGCTGATATGCATGGGTCCCACCGTGAACAATGATGTAAAAAAGCGTATAGACACCGTTTTACGGTGGAACTAGAATTTTCGTAATAAATGATCGAATTAATGACACATCTACTCATGAATAAGCACTAGTTTTTTCAGTCTGCAGGGAGAGGCAAGTTGCAGCTGGATTCTCAAATTTGAACCACATTATTCAAAGTCTTTTTGTGGAAAATTGATTATCAGAAAGATAAAGTGTTTTTTTGTGGAGGGAAATATACAAAGCGCTCTGATTTTTTATTTTTGCCAATTGCTATAAGCCTATAAGAGGAGGTTCATTAGAAGCTGAGTTCCTCACCTTAATTTCAGTTTCAGCAGCCTTTTTCTTTCACCTTCTTCTTCTTATGTACACTTTTATTATTCTGTTATTGCAAATTGATCAATGGCTAACAAAAATATGATCATCACTCTATTATGCTCTTATACTGTCTTTTTTTTCATTGTTGCCACACAAATTCCTACTCTTTCTGCTTTTGCAACCACATCAAATGAGACAGACTTTCAATCCTTGTTAGATTTCAAGAATCGTATACAAATCGACCCTTTTCAAGTTCTGAATTCTTGGAACGATTCTGTTCATTTCTGCAATTGGCAAGGAATTACTTGCGGGAAAAGACACAAAAGAGTGACGGTACTCAACGTTTCATCACTCGATTTGGTCGGCACTCTTTCTCCCTCTATTGGAAACCTTACTTTCCTTAGAAATATCTATCTCCATGAAAATTCCTTCCATGGCGCGATTCCACCAGAAATCGGCAGTTTGTTTCACCTACAAATTCTTGTTTTAGCCAATAACTCATTTGATCAACAAATTCCCGCTAACCTAACAACGTGCAAAGATCTTCAACTCATCCAATTATATGGAAACAAACTTAGTGGAAGAATCCCCGATCAGCTGAGTGTTTTGCCCAACCTTCTTAGAATTGGATTGCGCAGAAACAATTTCATTGGAAGTATCCCACCTTCCTTAGGTAATATTTCTACTCTTCAAGTACTAGATTTATCTGCAAACAATCTTACTGGGAACATCCCACGTGAGCTTGGCAAGCTCGTCAATCTTCAATTACTATCATTGGACGAAAATAAGTTATCAGGCTCTATTCCTCTTCCAATCTACAATATATCATCAATTCGAGTTTTTGGGATCTCATTCAATTATCTAACAGGTCAGTTTCCGGATTCTTTGGGGTTGACACTCCCAAAGATGACAATATTCGAAGCTGATTCAAACAATCTCTCGGGGTCGATTCCATCTACATTATCCAATGCTTCAGATCTTGAATTAATAGAGATTGGAGAGAATATGCTTACCGGGCCAATCCCACGAAATCTAGGAAGGTTACAACATCTCCAGTGGTTGCAATTTTCCGATAACCCTCTACTAGGTATTGATAGAGATAATGACATTAGCTTCATTACCACCTTGACTAACTGTACCGACCTAGTAAGTTTGGAGTTGTCAGGAATTGAAATCGAGGGCTTACTACCTGTGGAAATTTCTAATCTATCTAGAGAGCTTACATATTTTAGTCTAGCTAAAAATCACATATCAGGCTACCTTCCCGAGGGAATTGGAGAGCTTGTTAGTTTAAACTTGTTAGATGTCAGCGGTAATAATCTTTCAGGCATCATTCCTCTTTCCATTGGCAAACTTATAAACATGTAGCAGCTTTATCTTAATGAGAATAAATTTATAGGGGAGATTCCTCCATCTATTGATGACATGTCAGGGTTGTTGACTCTAAGTCTGCAACAAAACATGCTCACCAGTAGCATACCGCTTTCCTTGAGCAATCTCACTAAACTGCAAGGATTAGATCTTTCTCAAAATCATCTAAATGGATCACTCCCTAAAGAAGTTTTTAGTATGAACACTCTATTACTCCTGCTAGTTTTATTCCAAAACAACTTTAGTGGATCACTACCCTCAGAAGTGGGCAATCTAAAAAATCTGATTTCGCTAAGTGTTTCTGAAAATAAAATATCTGGCGAAATTCCAAAATCAGTTGGCGGTTGCCTGATGCTGGAATACCTTGACATGGATGGTAACTTAACTCAGTGTATGGATTACACGTGAGGATTGAGTTAGTGGAGATATGCTTAAACTGTTAGTCCGTGGTGAACTTAATCAGAGTTTAGGGTCTCTTGATTAAAACACCAATAATGCGCCCGTAACACCTTAGGGTGTGATAGTCTTATCCGGACCGTCGGTAGAGAGGTACCTACGTGGGGCATTTATATATGATGGCATTCATATAGATCGTACCGATTTAATCGTATTTCTCGGTATAATTCCGTAATCAAGGAATCTTATTAAATCATTAGATGATCATATATGGATCAACCTTAATCCCGAGGTGATCACGGTGGTGCCGCTTGTCCCGGGGTAGTGTTTGATGTGTTAGTTTCGGTTCACTTAAATATGTGTTCCAAGCCACTTCTCATTGGCACTATCTCCCGATGAGTGAGTAGTTCGATTTTCACGGACATGGAATCCATTCCTTCCCCGCGGGAAGTAGAGAGACATCCCCTTATTTGTTAGCCCTAAGAAAGTGATCGATCCCGGGAGTTCGCATTTGACTAATTAGCTACTAGTCGATATGCATACTAATTGATCATCGGGGGTTAATGGTAAATAAGGATAAGATATTCGAGTCGGGTTCACGGAGACTTCCCACTCGAATGGACGATCTATGGAGTGTTAATCCGTATGTAGTGATTATATCAATGGACACTTATCTACTCTATGGGTTGAGTGTAAGTATATATCTATAATTGGTAGAGTTCAGTTTCGGGTTTATAGTGACGTAATCCCGAAATTAATAATTAATGTGCTTATTCTGTTCGATGAATAATTAATTATTGGAGCTACTGGTTATAGGTCCATGGTCCCCGATGTGGCTTCGTAATTCGGACTAATAATCTTGTTATTTGGGCCTCAGTGATAATTAATTGGCTGGGCTAATTAATTGATATGCATGGATATTATTTAGTTGGGCTAAATAATATAATACACATAAAAGACATTTTGTGTGGGCTTATTAACTCTAAGTGTGGCGCCATTTTAGTCTTCATTTAGCACAAGAATTAATTTTCTTGTGTTATGGAAAATAAAAGATATTCTTGTTATATGATTGGTTGGATGACTTGTTATTTGATTTCCTATTGGTCAATACATGTCACAATTAGTCATTAAGGAAAATATCTTTTTATTTTGTTTAATTAATTATTTACTTAATTAATTAAAACTTGGAGACCAAGGATTTACTCTCCTATAAAAGGAGAGTTATTCCAAGGGTAATTGGCAATGAAAAATTCGACCACCACACTTGAAAAGAGAGAAAAAAAATTAGTTTTCTTGTCTTGGGTTTTAGAAGAAGAAAAACTCTAAGTTTTTCTTGGTGTTGCATATCAAGGAGTTCGTGTATCAAGAAGGGTGTCCACCAACCGCCGTTTGGAGAACACATCGGAAGATCTTGGCTTCTCTTCCTACTATTGGTAACATGATCTTAACCCTCTTGTAGTAGCTTAAGTCCTTTAATTATGTATTGTGATGTATAAGTCGTGATCCATCCGCTGCGCGTAGATCTAACTCGTTTAGATCTAAGAACCTGCATCCTTCACAATGGACCGGGGGTGGTCAATGCTTCACGGTGGTCACTGCATCCGAGGTGGTCATTGCATCGGGATGGTTACTGCATCACGGTGGTCAATGCATCGCGGTAGTTAATGAATCTTGCCGGTGTATGTATTGGGGTGGTCAATGCATCGCGGTGTCAATGCATCGGGGGTGGTCGATGCATCGCGGTGTCGGTGCATCGCAGTTGTTAGTGCATCGCGGTGTCTCCGTATCGAGGTGTGTCTGCATCGAGGGTGGTCACTGCATCGTGGTGTCTCTGCATCGGAGGTGGTCACTGCATCGTGGTGTCTCTGCATCGGGGGTGGTCATTGCATCGCGGTGTCTCTGCATCGGGGGTGGTGACTGCACTGCGGTGTCTCTCGCATCGGGGGTGGTCACCGCATCGTGGTGTCTCGCATCGGGGGTGGTCACCGCATCGCGGTGTCTCCGCATCGGGGGTGGTCACCGCATCGTGGTGTCTCGCATCGGGGGTGGTCACCGCATCACGGTGTCTCTGCATCGGGGGTGGTCACTGCATCGTGGAGTCTCTGCATCGGGGGTGGTCACTGCATCGGGGGTGGCCACCGCATTGGGGTAGTCAATGGACCGGGGGTGGTTAATGCATCGTGGTGTCTCTGCATCGCCGCGTCTCTACATCGGGAGTGGTCACTGCATCGTGGTCTCTCTGCCTCGGGGGTGGTCACTGCATCGCGGTGTCTCTGCATCGGGGGTGGTCACTGCATTGGGGGTGGCCACTGGGGTGGTCAATGCATCGTGATGTCACTTCATCGAGGCGTCTCTGCATCGGGTGTGTCACTGCATCGCGGTGGTCACCGGAAAAAAAACATTTTTTTTGTGTCCAGGAAAAAAAAAACTTTTTAGCCTCCAGAAAAAAAAAACATTAAAAAAACAAAATTAGGGGTAGTTTGGTCTATGTACTAATTTTGTCCTTATAACCAAATATGATTCGTTAGTGTCTTGTTTGCCCAATTAAGTATAATATGTGTCCTTTTAGACATTTGCCCCTCCATAACTATGTTAAGACTGCTCTTGACCATCGTGTGGCAGAAATCATCGATACACAGCTTCTGACTGTAGAGGATAATGAAGAAAACAGAAGAAACAACACTTCAATAAGGATCGAGTCGTGTTGCTTATCGATTTTTCGAATAGGAGTTTCATGTTCTTTTGAAATGCAAAACGACAGGATGGGTATCAAAGATGCACTTATTCAACTACAACATATTAAGAATAAAATGTAGAATCAACTGAATGCTTTCATAGATTCCCATCATATTATAATAGGATAAAATAAGGTTGTTCTATCCGGTTTTTCCCCATGATCATATTTTTGTAAGCTCTGTGTTGATGAAAATGTATAGTTCTTGTACAACAATTTTGGAATAAATATGATTATGATGAAAATGTTTAATATATCTCGTTAATTAATATATTCCTTCCCTTATTATTGGTATATGCTCTTCTTGTTATCTGCTTATTTTATGAGTTTCATCTTTTTAGAGTTAGTTTAATAAGTCGTTCGAGGCGGCTTCATTTTGGGTCCGGTGTTTTTGCTTGATATTGTAACGCCCCGCTCCCGGATACCGAGCCCTTATCCGGAAGAGAACGTTCGGCGCGTATAACATTAAATAAATCCAATATTATACGCCAGCCTCCACGTCGTCGTATCATAATTAAAGCAACGGATGCCCAAAAGGCTCGGGTAAAATCATAAATGCTACTAGAATAGAATACAAACCGACTAGGGGTAGAAAGGAAAAGCTTACAACAACGAGATAAAGCTTACAACGTACGATGTAAAAATAAATAAAGATACAACCCTTGTCTTACAAACTTGGAATAAAAGTACAACATGTTAATTAAGAATCTACAACATACTATAGTACAACCTTTAAAAGAAAGTAAAAGAAAGCATCATCAGCACCAACGTCATCAAAACATCATCGAACTCCTCAACGAGCTCAAGGACAACCTGTTCGTCTTCTCACCCCAAAAGCACACAAAACAACATATGCAATTGAGGTAAGTACAAAGTACTTAGTAAAAGTGAGAAGCTATTGTATACTTTAAGTTTTACAACGTTAAGATTCACATTATTATTTAAGTTATCTTTCAAGTGACCGACTCAATCTATGGTTCACTAAGTGCTCATCAACACTTCGTGACTAAGCGTTTCTATCTTAACTTATCTTTGTTACAGCATGTTTGCGAGGGCACTACACTTAGTGAGATATGCACTAAGACAAAAGACGCAACCCTATAGAGATAAATCTCTAGCGGTCCCGAGACAGTCATTCCACTTTGTCTGGCCAACCCTAAAGAGCTGACCGGTGAATGTCTATCTCGTTCGTGAGTTTTTCCGGCGGAATGATCACTACTTTATCTGGCGGGTCTAGAATCCGGCAGTGATCATCACCACTTTATCTGGCCAAACCTCACATTGCCGATATTGTACTGTGCCTATCCAAGCTCTCATGATGTTTAATCTTTTATCTAGTCAAATACGTTTATTAAGTGATTAGCTAGCCACCTAGATTCATTCAGGACAAAAAGCTCCCTACTCCCTCTTCTTAGAATCTTAGACTCAAGCTAGCAATTACACAGACATTGATGAATACTAATTCATCAAAGCACAAGACAATCATACTCTTCCGACGGTCCCGAACTTCAACTCCCTTGAAGAGTACATTCGGTGCCGGAACTAAACGCATCGGAAGCTTAATCAAGGCTTGTTCATGTTCATTTATCTTCTTTATAACATCATTGTAAAGCTAGGAACTGATCCCCAACTTGGTACACTTGAAAAGTACTCAAAACAAGCTAAAACAACTTTCCAAAACCTAATGAAAATCTGCACTTCGCTTTTAATACATTTTTCAGCCAAAAACTCAACAAAACAACATCAAAAACAGCCCTTGAAAGTCTCATAAAGTACTACTAAACACAACCTTTAAACATATTTCTACAAACAATTCATAACATAAAAACCTTCTAACATCATCTAATCATGTCATCATACAACTAAAGCATACAAAAGGAAGAGCCTCTTACTTGATTGAAGCCACAAACCAAAACCAATCTCTGCAGCACTTAAACAGGCCTCAAACAAGATCTAAAATATCACAATTAACATGAATTAATTGATGATCAAAGCTTCTAAACAAAGAACTACGAACCAAAACCCTAGAACATGAATTCATGATCCTTTTCATGAATTCACAGCAGAAATTTGACTCCCACATACCTGAGAATCAGACCCAAATTCTGGTATCAAAACGATCCTCGTCTTATCACGATTCCAGTGGTACTTTCGGATTTCTAAACGGATTCACGGATCAAAATTTATGACCGAAATCCTAAAACACAAAACAACATGATCTTTTACGATTTTTGCAGCAGAAACGAGTTAACCATACCTGGATTACTTCCTGTAAGAGTATTTTCATAATAATCTACGCTCGGAGACGATCGTTTTGACTATTTGTGGCTGCAAAACGGAACTACGGATTGGAAGATATGAATTTTCGAAGTTTCTTCCTTTTCCTCTCTTTTTTTCTATTCAACGTTGATGTTTCTGTGTTTAAACATCTGATTTCTGAAAACTGCCATTGGCAACCACTACCTTAATGGGAAGTTAATTCCCCAAAATAAACCTCCTAAAATAAAATAATAATAAAGAAATATATAGTTATTAATTCATAACTCCCAAATTAATTCCCTTTCTTTTCTTTTCTTTTTCTTATATATATTTCGAATATATATATATATATATACATACTTTAAATCCTTTAACTAAATAAAATAAAATCCGCATTTTGTTAAATGCCACTTTTGCCATTTTCCGAAAAGTCGGGATGTTACAGATACATCCCTGAATGAAGAAATTAAATACTTAATTAAGTCCTGCCTTGTTAAAGTGGAAAATAAAGCCTAATGTGATTTCAATGGACCTACTGTGATTTCAACAGTGGGTGAAAAATCGACGGTACTGTTATTTATCTCATGCTGCAATGTTTTCCACATTATTTTTTTTTGATGATTTTCGAGTATTGACGGTAATACCGCTATATTTCTAATGCTACCGTCAATTTATCATCTATATATCTTCACAGCAGAGGATCCGGACTCAGACAATGGGGTCTAGTTTGATTTGTATGTAACTGTGTTTAACTTCTTATATTCATTGTTTGAAGAACATACAATTACAAAGTCCTTGCACTAAGCTGCAATCTCATTTTTTTCTTTTTTTTATTTATTACAGTTTCCGGTTTTTACGGCGACAACTCTAGACAAATTCTACTACTATGAACACACTACTTGGTCAAATTTTTAGACGCTGCACCATTTTCTTTCGGAGAAACAATCAAAATTCAAAGTTCAAAGTTTTTGCCACATTAGTCCAAGTCTCTGACTTTTATTTTCTTTCGGAGAAACAAATCAAAATTCAAAATTCAAAGTTCAAAGTTTTCCTACAACAAATGAGACAGACTTTCAAGCCTTGCTAGATATCAAGAATCGTATACAAAGCGACCCTTTTCGAGGCATCGTATACAAAGCGACCCTTTTCGAGGCGGCTTCATATGGGGTCCGGTTGTTGCGTTTGATATATCTATGAATCAAGGAATACTTAATAAAGCCTGATAACTTTCGTCAGTGTATTATATATCTACGAGGCTTTTAGATAAATTTGAATTGAAAAGTAAGGGCCTTTATAAACTCAGATACATACGACTATACGAGGTCCTTTCCGACTTTTATAGCAAAAGATCCAAAATCCAAGGTTTGAGGCATGCATCATGGGAGCCTCTGGATAAAGCCGGAGAGGCCGTTATTTGTTGGCCTATATATCCTCATCCTGTAACGAAAAAAAACCGAAGGCTTAAATAGTGAGTGATCTCCAACTCTTCAATGAGCCTGAATAAAATTAAAGATTTGTGAAATAAGAGATCGGTGGCCAGCCCCATAGGTATCAGGACGAAATGATCGAGAGGCCTCTATCGGGCAGCCTGTACGACGATAGGAGGTCCGCGGTGCCGAGATAAACAAGATGAACAACGTTTATTCCATTGTCTATGGACTGAGTTAGTTGTACACATGATTGACTTATGGCCTCTAGTTGTAAACAGATTATTTCCAGGAAGCTTCATATGGCTTCTGGTTGTTGTGTCACATTCGATTACAAATGTTTACAGAGAAGGGTTCAAAGTCAAGTGTATATATTATTTACAAACAAGTCACAGATATTCACTGAAAAATGGGGGGAAATAAACACCTGAGATATGTTTTTAATAAATTAGTCAAAGTCTCCTTTGTTTCTAAAACTCAGATATTATCTTCTTCTTTTTTCCCATTGCTATAAGTAGAGGATCATTAGAAGCTGATCAATGCAGCCTCACCTCAATTTCATTTCAGCTTGTCTTCTTTTTTATACTAACTCAATGGCAAGCAGAAATATGACCATCAACAAGGAATATCGAGTCCTGTTGCTTATCGATATTTCGAGTAGGAGTTTCATGTTCTTCAGAAATGCAAAACGAGAGAATGGATATCAAAGATGCACTTATTGAACTACAACATATTAGGCATAAAATGTAGAATGTACTGAATGCTTTCATAAACTTCCATCTTAGTATAATAGGAGAAAATAAGGTTGTTCTAATCTTCTTTTCCCTTTTTTTTTTTGTGTGTGTGAATATTAAAGGTTAAAAAATGATCCAATTTTCGTAAGTTCTTTGTTGAAGAATGAAAAGGGGAATTTATATATTCTTAACTGAGTGATTTTGGCATCTGGTGGGATCACTGATCCTAACTATGCTAAGTTTGTAGAGTCATTCACATTGAGAAAAGCTGAGGGGTACTTACTATGCAGAAGCATCTCATATCGGTGAAAACTTTTTGTGGAGCTTCCAAGATCCATAAGAGCAGTGGTAGTTTCATAACAAATGGCCTTCTGACTTCTGTATATCACGATGACTTGTACGGATCATATTAATATGTCGTTCGAGGCGGCTTCATATGGGCTCCAGTTGTTGTGTTTGATATCTCCCTGAGACAAGGAATATCGAGTCTTGTTGCTTATCGATATTTCGAGTAGGAGTTTCATGTTCTTCTGAAATGCAAAACGATGCACTTAGTGAACTACAACAAGTTAGGAATAAAATGTAGGTGTATAATTTACTCTGAGAAGAGAAGAGAAAAAATTGTTAAGTCTGTTTATTGTTAAGAACAGACGAAGTCTTTGCAAATACATTAAGTTGACCGAGTCTTTTAAACACTTATTTTTTAGGGTTTATTGTTAAAAAAGACAATTTGAAAGTAGAAATATGCAAACAAGACAGTGGAATTTTTTATGGGACTATCTTTTCACACCAATGTTGTTTTACACTTACCAAGAGCCGAGAGTGGGCTTCGTTTGGATATTCCACACGCCTGGCATTCTGACCGTAAATGAGTCCGGAAAATATATCTTATTCGCCAATTTATGGTCAATTCACACAACAACCATTCGACCCAATTTGAGTCAGAATAGATCATTATACTGATTTTATTCTAGTCAGAATTTTGAATGTTTTTCATACTCAATACCGGTTAGAAAGGCATTCTGACTAAAATTGAGTGAAAAAAAACTTTTAATATTCTGTCTGAAATTCAGTCAGAATCAATAGTGGTGCTCTTATATTGTTGTTGTTATCCCGACTCAATTCAGTACCGAATGTGTAGAGTATTCGGACTCAATATTGGTCGAATGATGCTTTCGACTATATATGAGTTTGGAAAACTTCAAACATTCTACCTAAAAGATGGTCGAATCAACCAGTGTGGACTCTCAACACGTATATTCTGACCATATTTCAGTATGGATAATGTGTCACATTCTGACCAAACTTTGGTCAGAATGAACGCGTGTAAAATAAAAAAAGTAAGGGCGAAATTGAAAATAAATTTCTGTGTGATAAGATAAAAATTGATGTGAAAAGATATTTCCTTTTTTATTAGGTAAAAAGACAAGTGTTTATTCCACTATAATTTAAATTCTCTCTGATTTAATTACAAAAATGAATATATCTTTTGATCTGAACGTCAAAAGATCGTAATTCTTTCACCATATTTTTCTTTTTTTCGTTATCTTTATTTAGACATCAAATTTCATATTTTTTCGATATCATTTCGAGGCCATTTTTGTCAAAAACAACGAAACAGTGGAGTAGTGGATTTGAAGTCAATCCCACTGTAGGGAACAATGAATTTAGAGTAACTAATAGTGGAATTATCCTTATCATCCAATTTGTATTTCTATTGTCCTAATTCTTATTTTTCCTCTCTTATTTGTCCTTTTAAACCACTCCCCTTTTTTTTTTATACAAGTCTCTGCCATATTAGTCAAAGTCTTTGTGGAAGAATAATTATTAGAAAGATAAGTGTTTTGTTTTTTGTTTTTTTTTTTTCATTTTTTTCTATGTCGGTTTCATGTCCTATACCTGACATGAAACGATTTGAGAATGTATTTTAACGGCGGTAAAATTAGATGATTGTCATTACCTTTTCTCGTTTCCATCCCCATAAAAAGATCGGATTCGGATTCGGATTCCTCCAAAGCTCACTGATCCTGACCCTGATCCTGAATATGCTATGTTTATAGAGTCATTCAAACGTTTAAGCGTCTTTCTATGGAGCTTATTCAAATAGCTTCCAAGATCCGTGATAGTATCAAATCGTATTTCCAGAAGATTGAACCCTAAGAGCAGTGTTAGTTTCGTAACAAATGACCATAACACGCTTTTAATGACTACAAATGGCCTCCTATATGCAGTCTTATTAATAATTCGTGCGAGGCGGCTTCGTATGGGATCCGGTTGTTGCGTTTGATATATCCAGGAATCAAGGAAATAGTTAATAAAGTGCTGCCATGTTGAAGTGGAAAATAAAGCCAGCTGATACGTACCTTTCGTTCGGTGTAGTATAGCTAGACTTTGAAAGTGCCCTGAGGCCTTTAGATAGATTTGAATACTAAAGGCCTTTGATAAACTCAGATACATACGAGCAGGGGCGCCCCTGGGGGAGGGCCAAGGGGGCCAGGTCCCGAGCCCCTCTCAAAATCTATGAATTTAAGGATCCCGTGAAATTTTAACTCAATAATATATATATATATATATATATATATATATATATATATATATATATATATATTGAATTTTTAAAAATAAATAAGGTATTGGTCTAATGGTAAGCAGACAGGCTTAACTTGATAAGCAACCAGGGTTTTATTCTTGCTAGAGGCAAAAATAATATATTTTTTCTGGTTAACCCATTTTTTAGAAGGGCCTAAAATAATATCTGACCCGAACCTAAATTTGGACAGGGACGCCCCTGCATATGAAGTCCTTTCCGACCTTTTATAATTAACAAAAGATCCAAAATCCATTAATGGTAATGCCTTTTGCAATACAAGGTTTGAGGCATGCATCATTGGAGCCTGAATGAAGCCGGAGAGGCCCATGTTGGCCTATCCTGTTTAAAAAATAAAAATAAAAACACATTTTTGCGGAGCTCGAGGCCTAGGCTTCGTCTGCCTTTAAGGGTACATCCTTATAGTTACATTTTCAACAAACACTAATCATGTAACTCGTTCATATATCTGTCGATCTTCAATGAGATGAGCGATGTAATTATGAGGTTAATCGGTTAATCGCTACCTAGCTACATGGACACGGTGTGCGTAGCTGATATGGGTCCGGCCCACCGTGATCAATGATATAAAAGCGTATAGTGTCCGTTTTATTGTGGAATTAGAATTTCCAGTAATAAAATGAATGAATGACACATGCATCAACTCATGAATAAGCACTAGTTTATTTTAGTCAGGGAGGGAGATGCAAGTTAGTTGCAGCTGGCTCTAGCTGTGTGGCCTAGGATTCTCAAATTTGAACCACAGAAATTAATCAAGAAATTCAATTAAATGCACACTTATCATCACAAAGAAATAAATTTTGAAAAAAATAGCTGCGAGACTAATAGCATAAGGGTCGTTTTAACGAGATGTTTTTTTTTTCTTCCTGCCAAAATACTGCATGAATTAGACAGTAAGTGCGCTTTTTTATTAAAGCATGTGAAAAATTGAAATGAAAACTTAAATTGGACTAAGGACACACACTTGTCTCAGTAGCTAATGTGTCGGCGCGAGATTCCCCTAAATTTGATTTTTATCATCTACCATAGGATCACAGGAGGGTCTTCACAACAGAGGATCCGGACTCAAATGTGTTTATTAAATTGTTGTTCAAAGAGTAATTTTATGTTGAGAATCAGACTATATATACATCCTTCTCTTATATTAATTCTTTGTTTGAAGAACAGATGAAGCTGTTGCACTAATTAAGCTGCATTCTCGTTTTTTAACAGTTTCCGATTTTTACCAACAACACGATTAGACAAATTCTACTACTATGAACACACAAACTTGTTCCACAAAAACCATCAAAAATTGAAAGTTCAAAGTCTTTGCCACATTATTCAAAGTCTGTGTGGAAAATTGATTAAATAGAAAGATAAGTGTTTTTTGTGGAGGGGAAAAAAAGGAAGCTCTCTGATTTTTTATTTTTTCCTTTTGCAATAAGTGGAGGATCATTAGAAGCTGAGTTCCTCACCCCTATTTCAGTTTCAACAGCATTTCTTTTGTTAGCATATGTTATATTAGATATTTTGTATTAGCCAAAAGGGCATTTTAGTCTTTTAGAGTTTGGCTATATAAGCCTCTCACTTTGTAACCTGAACCTAAGCCTCCACATTTTGTTAGTTAATGCAAGAGCTCTTCTTCTTGATTTCTTAGCTTCTTGGTTTATAGATTTCTTGATTATACCAATCCTAACATGGTATCGGAGCTTAGATCCTATGCGAAGCTAAACTCAAACACAACGATAATAATAATAATAATAATACTGATTTATTTTTTGATTTTTTTTGGGTTCATATTTGTCGTTTTCGATAGCTGCTGCTTAAAATTCTAAGTTTTAGATTTTCACCAATAGTGGTAAAAGGTGTAGGGGATCCAGATCGTCTGCCGCGAAAGCCTACTGTGATTTCCACAGTAGGTGAAAAATCGACGGTACCGTCATATATCTCATGCTGCATTGTTTTAAACATTTTTCGATGTTTTCCAAGTATTGACGGTACTGCCGGAATTTTCGACGGCTAAATTTCTGATGTTATTGTCGATTTACCATCTACCATAGGAAGGAATCACAGGAAGGTCTTTACAACAGAGGATCCAGACTCAGATGGTGGGGTCGACTAGTTTGTTTTGTATGAGTAAATGTGTTTATTAAATTGATGTTCAAAGAGTAATTTGACGTTGAGAATCAGACTATATACAATATCCTTCTCTTATATTAATTCATTGTTTGAAGAACAGATGAAGTTTCTTGCACTAATTAAGCTGCAATCTCATTCTTTAAACTGTTTCCGATTTTTGCACTAATTAAGCTGCAATCAGACTAGACAAATTCTACTACCATGAACATACTAATTTGTCAATTTTAGATGACAATAATAATAAGGAGATGTATTTGGATGCTTCACAGTTTTCTTTCAGAGAAACCCATCAATAATTCAAAGTTCGAAGTCTTTGCCACATTATTCAAAGTCTTTGTGGAAAATTAATTAACAGAAAGATAAGTGTTTTTTGTGGAGGGAAAATAAAGCACCTCTCTCTGGTTTTTATTTTTTCCAATTGCTATAAGAGGAGGATCATTAGAAGCTGAGTTCCTCACCCCAATTTCATCAAAGTATTGTTGGACATCAACTTTATCACTATTGTTGGCGGTCTACAGTATCTCAGTTTCACTCGGCCTGATATTGCCTTCGCGGTCCACAAGGTTAGTAAGTATATGCATTCGCCAACCGAAGCTCACTGGGTTGCTGTTAACGTATTCTTCGGTATCTTAAGCACACCATATCTGATGGTCTCTTCTTCTCCCTCCGGTCCTCTGTTTCGCTCTGGGTTTATTCCGACTCTGATTGGGCCGCTGACAGTGATAATCGTCGTTCCGTTGGGGCATATTGTGTTTTCCTTGGTGAGAATCTCATTAGTTGACGTAGTAAGCAACACTTAACAGTTTCAAAGAGTAGCTCTGAGTCCGAGTACAAGACTCTTTCTAACACCGCCGCCGAACTTCAGTGGCTTTGCAGTCTTCTTCGTGAGATGCAGGTTCCGTTGTCTTCCCCGCCTACTCTTTGGTGTGATAATATTGGCCCCACCTATCTTGCTCACAATCCGGTGTTTCATGACCGCACGAAGCACATCGAGATCGACTTCCACCATGTTCGCGAATTAGTTGCTGCTCGCAAGCTCGACATCTCTTTTATCTCCTCGAAGGATCTGTTAGCCGATGTCTTCACCAAACCGTTGGCTCAGCCTCGTTTTTCCAGCTTAAAGTCCAATCTCCGTGTTCATCCACTCCCCACGGGATTGCGGGGGCGTGTCGATGATAATATTGGGATTATTTAAAAGTATTATTATGTATTTATTTTATTGTGTGACTTATTGGCCAAGTCGATATAGACCTATATATTTGTATCTCCACTACACAATTAAATTAATGAAATACGATATACCTTGAATTATATTAAAGAACACACACTTCTCGATCACTAGCTAATGTGTCGGCGCGAGGGAGATAAAGAGAGGTATTTTTGGATGCCATTTTGAGAGAAAATTCAAAGTCTTCAATGTGGTAAAATTGATTGACAGAAAGATAAGTTTTTCTTATAGCTAGCTGCAGCTTAAAATTCTAAGTTTTAGATTTTTACCAATGGCGGTAAAAGGTGTGGGGGATCCAGATCATCCTCTAGCTGCGAAGACCTACTGTGATTTCTACGGTGGGTGAAAAATCGACGGTACCGTCATATATCTCATGCTGCAATGTTTTCAAACATTTTTCGATGCTTTTCAAGTATTGACGGTACGGCCGAACTTTTCGACGGCTAAATTTCTGATGTTACTGTCGATTTACCATCTACCATAGGAAGGAATCACAGGAAGGTCTTCACAACAGAGGATCCGGACTCAGATGGTGGGGTCGACTAGTATGATTTGTATGAGTAAAGGTGTTTATTAACTTGATGTTCAAAGAGTAATTTTTATGTTGAGAATCAGACTATATTCACTGTTTGAAGAACAGATGAAGTGTTGAAGTTGTTTCTGATTTTTACGGACAACACTAGACTAGACAAGACAAATTCTACTACTATGAACACACTAATTTGTCAATTTTAGATGGGAATAATAATAAGGAGAGGTATTTGGATGCTGCACTGATAAAATTCGGTCAATGTATTTCATATATCTCATTCATCAATCACATGATACAAATATATAGGCACTCTCAGGACTAAACTACCCTCAATCGTTAATTACAATCAATAATACATTCATATCGTAATATGCACAATTTCTCATTGGTAATATGCCCTCTGGTCATGTTAAAATTCGGTCAATGTATTTCGTATATCTCATTCATCAATCACAGGATACAAATATATAGCCAATCTCAGGGCTTCCAAAATTCTACACAATGACTAAACTACCCTCGATCGTTTATTACAATCAATAATACATTCAAATCGTAATATGCACAATTTCTCCTTCAGAGAAACCATCAAAATTGAAAGTTCAAAGTCTTCGCCCATTTATTCAAAGTCTTCGTGGAAAATTGATTTTTATATTTTCCAACTGCTACAAGTGGAGGATAACTCGAAGCTGAGTTCCTCTCCTCTATTTCAGTTTCAGGTGACTTTCTTTCTCCTCCTTCTTCTTTTATACATTTTTATTATTCTGTTATTGCAACCTTATCAATGGCTAACAGAAATATGATGATCACAAGTCTATTAAGCTCTTATACTGTCTTTTTTTTCATTGTTGCCACGGAAATTCCTACTCTTTCTGACGCTACTACAACAAATGAGACTGACATTCACGCCTTGCTGGATATCAAAAATCATATACAAAGTGACCCTTTTCAAGTTCTGAATTCTTGGAATGAATCAGTTCATTTCTGCAATTGGCAAGGAATTACATGTGGAAAGAGACACAAAAGAGTGACGGTACTCAACGTTTCATCACTCGATTTGGTCGGCACTCTTTCTCCCTCAATCGGAAACCTTACTTTCCTTAGAAAAATCTATCTCAATAAAAATTCCTTCCATGGCGTGATTCCACCAGAAATCGGCAGTTTGTTTCGCCTACGGTCTCTTTTCTTGGCGAATAACTCATTTCAAGGACAACTTCCTGCTAACATCACATTATGCAAAAATCTTCGATTCATCCAATTACTTGGAAACAAACTTAGTGGAAGAATCCCTCATCGGCTGAGTGCTTTGTCCAACCTGCTTGGACTTGGATTGGGTGAAAACAATTTCATTGGAAGTATCCCTCCATCTTTAGGTAATATCTCTACTCTTCAAATACTAGATTTATCTGAAAACAATCTAAGTGGTAACATCCCACATGAGCTTGGTAACCTCTTTAATCTTCAGTTCTTATCAATGTTCGTAAATAAGTTATCGGGCTCTATTCCTCCTACAATCTACAATATCTCAACAATTCAAGTTTTTACAATCTCATCCAATTATCTAACAGGTCAGTTTCCGGATTCTTTGGGGTTGACACTCCCAAAGATGACATTATTCGAAGTTGGTTCAAACTATTTCTCGGGATCAATTCCATCTACATTAGCCAATGCTTCAGATCTTGAAATAATAGATATTGGACAAAATATGCTTACCGGGCCAATCCCACGAAATCTAGGAAGGTTACATCAACTGCAGGTGTTGCAGATTTTCAATAACCCTCTTGGTATTGATAGTGATAATGACATTAGCTTTATTACCACATTGACTAACTGCACCGACCTAGTACGATTGGACTTATCAGGAATTGAAATCGGAGGCGTACTACCTGTGGAAATTTCTAATCTATCTAGAAAGCTTACATATTTTAAGCTAGCTAATAATCACATATCAGGCTACCTTCCCGAGGGAATTGGAGAGCTTGTTGGTTTAAATTCTTTTGGTGTCGACCGTAATAATCTTTCAGGCAGCATTCCTCTCTCTATTGGCAAGCTTATAAACATGAAGACACTTTATCTTTATGAGAATAAATTTATAGGGGAGATTCCTCCAACCATTGGTGACATTTCCGGGCTGCTGATTCTAGGTCTGCAACTAAACATGCTTACCGGTAGCATACCGCTTTCCTTGAGCAATCTCACTAAACTACAAGCATTAGATCTTTCTCAAAATCAACTAAATGGATCACTTCCTAAAGAAATTTTTAGTATGACCTCTCTATCATTTGGGCTTTTTTTATTCCAAAACAACTTTGGTGGATCACTACCCTCAGAAGTGGGCAATCTGAAAAATCTGATTTCGCTAAGTGTTTCTGGAAATGAAATATCCGGTGAAATTCCGAAAGCGATTGGCGATTGTCAGATGCTGGAAAATCTTCTAATGGAAGGCAACTTCCTAAACGGAACGATCCCTTCATCATTAGGACAATTGAAAAACATTGACGTCATGGATCTGTCGCGGAATAAATTGTCAGGGGAAATTCCAACTTCATTAGAAACGTTGAAGTTCATTAGCTTTCTCAATCTTTCATTCAATTTATTAGAAGGTGAAGTTCCAAAAAACGGAGTATTTGAAAATGCAAGTGCCTTGTCAATAGTGGAAAACGAAAGGCTTTGCGGAGGAATAAAATCATTGAACTTACCTGAGTGTCCTCCAAAAGATTCAAAAAAACATGGAAAACTATCAACTCATATAATCACAATCCTAGTGATTTGTATCCTTATAGCCTTAGTTTCATTATTAGGATGCACATACGCAATTTATCAAACAAGAAAATCTAAAAGAGTGCCATCTTCAACCTCTGCGTACGATAAACAAGTCCTTCAGATTTCATATGCTGAAATATCGACTTCCACCGGTGGCTTTTCTTCCGAAAACTTAATAGGTGAAGGAAAATACGGATCTGTCTACCGCGGAGTCCTCAAACCAAGTGAGAAAGTAGTTGCCGTCAAAGTGCTTAAACTTCAACTGAAAGGAGCCCACAAGAGCTTCTTGGCAGAATGTGAAGCATTAAGAAACATTCGCCACATAAACCTTGCCAAGATCATTACTTCTTGTTCTAGCATAGACTTCAAAGGCAATGATTTCAAGGCTTTGATTTTAGAATATGTCCCTAATGGAAGTTTAGAAGAATGGTTGTATCAAAATCCATCTGTCCATGAGAAAAGGTTGGACTTTTTAGAAAGGCTAAACATTGCAATAGACATCGCAGCAGCATTGGATTATCTTCACAATCACTCTGGAAATGCAATCGTTCATTGTGATATCAAGCCAAGCAACGTTCTCTTAGGCGACGATTTACGTGGCTTGGTGAGTGACTTTGGTCTTGCAAAATTTCTTCCAACGGCTAAGGACATATCTCATGATATTGAAAGCACCTCCATCGGAATCAGAGGAACAATTGGCTATGTTGCTCCAGGTACTTTAATTATAAGCATAAGTGTTTCGAAATATATTTTTCATAAATTATATGATCTTTAGATTACATTATTTTATAACTGTCTTCTTGTCATTAACCTTTCATTTGTATAGAATATGGCATGGGAGGAGACGTATCAGCAAAAGGGGACATATATAGCTATGGAATACTTTTATTAGAGATGTTCACAGGGAAAAGACCTACAGACATCATGTTCACGGAAGATATTAATCTCCATAACTATGTTAAGGCCGCTCTTGACCATCGTGTGGCTGAAATCATCGATCCTCGGCTTTTGACAATAGAGGATAATGAAGAAAACAAAAGCAACAACACTTTAACAAGGAATATCGAGTCTTATTGCTTATCGATATTTCGCGTAGGAGTTTCATGTTCTTATGAAATGCAAAACGAGAGGATGGATATCAAAGATGCACTTATTGAACTACAAGAAGTTAGGAATAAAATGTAGGAATATAATTTACTCTGAGAAGAGAGGAGAACAAATTGTTGAGTCTGTTTATTGTTAAGAACAGACAAAGTCTTTGCAAATACACTAAGTTGACTGAGTTTTTTAAACACTATTTTCTATACAAGCAAAAGTTTCCCCAACCGATGTTAATAATTAACCTGAAAAAAAAAATTTAACTAATCGATTAATAATTTTATCGTCACATTAATACAGCATTAGTTTTGGCAATGGTACTAATTAACTAACCAGTTCTTCAGATTTGGGTGATTTAGAGTGTTGAGTAGTCAAAGATCTTGAGGATCCATTTTGCTCGTTTGTTTTTGATAGTCAAATATTAGTGAAGTAGGGTGTGCTACTTAGAGTAGAGTGTGCATCCATTACAGCCGACATGATTCCAATGAAAAAAAACCCATTACAGCCCAAACTGATTCTCATCCATTTCTAGTGTTAGGAAACTACCATTATACAATTCTCAGTCAAATAAAAAAAAAAAAAAAACACAACGTAACTTACTGCTCTTCTTATGTAAAATCACCCAAATTCAGTTTACCCGTTACTAAAGCCTCCGCCTTCAAAAATAGTATTACCAAAGCCGGAGAAAAGGGAAAAATACCGCCGCCGACAGACCTCTGCTTACTGATTCAACAAGCTATTCAACGGAAACGGAATTCCCATCATTGACTATATTATACATTTATATCTCTTTGTTTATCATCTTTCTTGGCCCGTCAATAGGGGACTTGGTCCTCGTGCCAAAATATCGAATAGGGGTATGGGGTCTAACATTAATAAGGCCCTGTCACGTCAGAAAACTCGATATGCAATGTATAACGCACTAACTGAATCCCTATAAATGGAAAAATAACCCCTACGGGGAGAACCACAGAACATCTAAGCATAATATGTGGCCACAGAGGCACAATCATCAAGTCGAACATCCATGTCACATAGTCACACATCATCAAGGCAAGAACAAGTAGCACATACTCATATACTCCTAGATTCCATATCATCCAAAACAGTGTTATTATGGCGGGGTTGCCTCCCCCCAAGCGCCTTTGTTTTACGTCGTTGGCTCGACCAAGTGACTCTAAACGGACTCAATCCACAAATGACTCAAAGCAACAATTCAAGCCTTTCAATGCAGACAAGTAGTATAAAAAATCATCAACCATCATCCAAACTCAAGAAGACCAATAGCTTACGAAAAGAGAACAATGCTAGAACCATAGAAATCGAATTTTCTAGAAACTTACCTATCGTGGCTCTCGATGCTACCTCCTCCCAACCAGAGAATTTCCTTTTGTTTGCCTTTCGCTCCATCTTCTTTTTAAAATCTGCATCAGGCGGATGTGGTCGCTTTCTCACACCTCTTTGAGCCATATGCACCGGTGGTGGTAAAAACTCGACTTCA
The DNA here is from genome assembly GCA_036785695.1 of Gentiana straminea. Classification (NCBI taxonomy): domain Eukaryota; kingdom Viridiplantae; phylum Streptophyta; class Magnoliopsida; order Gentianales; family Gentianaceae; genus Gentiana; species Gentiana straminea. The sequence continues at coordinate 4,350,296 of JAVUPR010000085.1, forward strand.
TAGAACTCATCATCACAAGGTGGATGAGTGAAGTAATCCGGGACGGACGTATCAGGGACCACTAGGCCATCCGGTGGCTTAAATATAGGTGGCTGATCAACTTGTTCTTGATCCATAGATAAGCATGACGGTAGAATGAGCGATCCCAACTCCTCCTTAGTCTCGATCTCCACATGATCGACGACCACAATCGAATCTACCGCACACTCTTTCAAGTCATAATTTTCTATATCCTCGGAAAGCGGTGTACTTGGTAAAAGTTGCACCTCTCCATCTCCAAATCTTGTAGTTCCTCTTCATCCCAAAGCGTCTCAATACTAAAGAATTCTTGCTCACTCATAACGATGGTCGGTACCACCGCACATTCCACCACGGTATCGTCATTTTTCATCTCAAGGGGTGGAAGTGTAGTAGGTAGAAAGTGAAACATGCCATCATCAAATTTCGCAATATGAGGAGACGGTAATATGGGCGATCCCAACTCAATCTCTTGCTCTGACACCTCATCATAGTAGAGTAAATCCTCAACCTCACTTCCCACCTTAACTTCTTCAGTGCCAACCTCATCAGCCATAACCACTTCTATTGCACATGTCTGCTCTTTCTGCTCGAGCCCCATCATTTCAATCAACTGCCCCACCCGGTCTTGAAGGTTTCTGATGGCGGAGTCGGTACTTATCTTGAACTCTTACATGTCCCGCAATCGCTCCTGCAGGCTCTGGTTCATTCGCTCTAGTAGCTCCATTTGACTGTCGGTGAGACTCTCTTGTGGCATGGGAGCAAACTGATCATACTGACTTTGATTCATCGGAGGTGGGTAGCAGGCTTCTTGCCAAGATGGATTTCGATCAAACGGCTGAATCTGTGCAAAGTTGTCAACATGCCCAGCGTGAGAACCAAAATCATGATAAGCACAGGGGTTCTGATAACCCTCATACTGTTGTGGCTCATTACTCGAATAACCATAATTCTGATCCTGGTATGCACTAGGGCACTGATAGGCCCAAGAATCCTGGTTACTCTGTTGTTGATACTGAGGCTGAGGCACATACTGTTGTTGATAATATTGCTCAGCTGCCTGTGGTTGGTAGGGGAATTGTTGTTCAGGTGAGTAGTATTGATTGGAGAATCCATCCATTTAGGCTCAAACTGCAAGATCTTAGAAAACACCAACAACACCTTCACGGTATCTTGTCACCACCACCACAACAATAGGTAGTGTGACTCTTCAGCTGTAAAAGAGGAAACAAAAAGAAAACGCAGTAAAAATGACCTAAGCCCAAGCTTTTGGTCAACTTACAAGATATTAGACGTTACTCCCCGGCAACGGCGCCAAAATTATTGATAGCAAAATACTTAACCGCTAACTTCCACCGACAGAGTATCGGGTCAATGGGAGTATAGTGGTCATAAGGTCGAATCCACAGGGAGTAATGTCTAAGTGCCAAAGCTGACGTTAAACTTAGTTCAGGTCAAAATAATGTGGGAGGTATTATACTAATGCAGAAATAAAGATGATACTAATGGTTGTACATCTAGATATTAAAAGGTATAGCCGAACTATGATCCCACAAGCTACTTTTACCCCTAAGGAAGGACTTGACAGGGAGCGTGTCTTAACCGACCTACCTATCCTAAGTAGTTTAACGACATCCACGGGTGCCAACTCTTAATTCTAGTGATTAGACTGAACAACTCAATCTAACCACCCTATGTGACTCCTTTAGAAAACCGATTATCCTAACATGATTAAGCTTTAGAGTTTCTCGAACAACGATGACAAACTTCTATATTGGAAATAGACCTAACAACTTGGCCGAATCTACGCAACGATCCTAAAACCCCTTATCCCACATCTCACCGCAAAATGCATCTATAAGTTTGATGTGTGTGACAGTGAACTAGGTGATCAATCTAATTCAAAGATGTTAAAATAAGTTTTAGGACGTGGATTAATCGTTTAAACATTCAATTACGCACTACACAATTCCCAATCTCATCCCCCTTAGGGTTTTCTCTCAGTTTCACATAATTCGACTACACATGCAATTAGCTACTCATGATTATGCTAATGACGGAATAAAGAAAGGAAAACATGCTAGAAATAATAAAAGGGAAATAATTCATTACCATAAAATAGTAGAAAATCTGATCCACAATGTATGACGAAATAATTGCACCAAAAAGTTGAATCTTTTGTTCTTGAAAAGGAAATCTAAGCTATAACAAGTGTGTAGAATCGAAGGGAGTATTCTATGGAATCAAAGGATTGAAAGGTGATCAAACTACACTAAAATCGCACCTAAATCGCCTAGGAAAAGTCTAAAGACGGCCAAAGATGATCAGGGGCTGAATGAGCTGCATATTTATAGTGTAGGTCGAAAATCTGATCCTATCGGTCGCAAACGCCAGTTTGCCTCCTGTCAAACGCTAGTTTGCCTGGAAATCTTGATGATATTAGGGTTTCTCCTTCCATGGACGAGCGTTTGCCTTAACTTGAATGCCAGTTCATGGATCATGCCTTGAGGGACAAACGCCCGTTTGCAGTGTCTGAACGCCAGTTTGTCTTGAACGAGCTTTTTGATTCGGGCTGAACCCATCCAAACGCCAGTTTGGGGGTAATTTGAACGCTAGTTTGGCTAAAAAATTCAACTTTCAGTATCAATGCTACTTCTGTCAAACGCCAGTTTGAGGTAGGCTTGAGTCAAACGCCAGTTTGAGGTATGGCAAACGCCAGTTTGCCTTGATTTCACTCCAAACTTGACTTGTCCTCACTTTCATGCTACTTTCGTGCCACGATCATGTCTCTCATTCTAAAACATCGCCTTTCGGGTCTTCGAGTCACCTAAGTCCTGCAATAACATATACGAACAAACACCACGCGTAATTCCGCAAGACAAAAGTGCTCGGAAAAGAGTTAAATATCGTTAAAAAGGCGGAGTTTACTATCGATGTGACAGTTAACTCCCCGTGCGTATAACTCTTGATATTACTCTCAAACAGGTCTATATCTACCCAAAACATGCCAATAAAGTGATAAACGGGGGTTAAACTGCACACCAAAGTACAGTAAAGTTGACTCCCATCACATTGCATTCCATATCACCTTTTGTAAATTGAGAAACAGAGGCAAAAACAACAGGTTTAAGGGTCAAGGAAGTGTAATTGATCTGTTGTTCATGGTTTAGTGCCATGACAAATGCAGTCTTAATGTCAGGCAGAGGAATGGACATCAAAACTTGAGATTTGACATTGCTGAAATTTCCATTTAGGCCCTTTATAAACCTTGTGGTATAATCATGATCATAATATTCTCTAATAGTTTGTAAGGCTGGGCATGTACAAGGAGTAATGGGAATAAGCACAAGATATTGATCCCACAAAGATTTCAATCTAGTACAGTAATTTGTTACTGAAAGGCTGCCCTGCTTGGTTTTCTCAATTTCTAATTCCTCTAAATTCGAAAGCCTATATGCATTTCCTCTTCCAAATCTTTCTTGCAAATCTACCCAAATCTCTCGTGCAGCATCATAATACATTACACTTTCTGCAACCGAGGGTATCATGGAATTAACCAACCAAGAATGTAAAAGATCATTTACCTGCATCCAAGAACTATATGCAGGATCTGCAACAGCAGGCATAACAGAAGAACCATCCACATATGAAATTTTTCCACGAGATGACAACATCTTAGTCATGGAACGCTTCCAATGATTGAAATTATCCACACCTTTCAGCAAAGGCTGAACCAAAACCAAGCTAGGGTTACCCAGATTATGCCCAGAATTTGAAGAAACCGTAGTCATTGTAAAAAACCTCGAAGAAATCAAGAATCAGAACAAGCTTATCGAGCAACTCCTCTAATCTAGCTCTCTCCTTCTTCTCTGAAAATTTCTTTCTCTTCTCCCTCGTTTGATCACCATGGCTGAACCAAAATTTCACCCTGCTCTTGCTGTGAATAACATTAAGAATTTCGTCCCAATCACTCTCCAAATGGAAAAGGTGCAATATTCATCCTCGGCAGAACTCTTTAAAATCCATTGCCGAGTTTATCAGGTCATCGATCACATCCTTCCCCCTAAGCCAGCCGAAAAAGATGCTGCAACTTCTCCCTCCAAAACTGCAGTAGATGCAGACCTCTGGAATCGCCTTGACGCCGTTGTCCTGCAATGGATATATGGCACTATCTCCAATGACCTCTTGGAGACGATCATCGAGCCTAATGCGACTGCTCAGAAAACGTGGGCTCGATTGGAGAGTATTTTCCGGGACAACAAGAATCAACGTGCTCTCTATCTGGAGAACCAATTCGGTAATCTTAAATTGGATGATTTCCTGAACGTTTCTGCGTATTGCCAAGAACTGAAGACTATTTCTGATCAACTCGCAAATGTGGATGCCCCTGTGTCAAATCAACGCCTTGTGCTTCAGTTAATTGCAGGGCTGAATGAAAACTACGATGGCATCGCCACATATCTCAGGCAGAAGGATCCTTTACCTCCGTTTTATGAGGCACGCTCGAAGCTCATCCTTGAGGAAACTCGCAAAAACAAACGTCCTCCATCTCAGCCTAATTCAGAATCTGCTCTAATTTCTACCGCAGGTAATTCGGAGAGCATGTCTTCTGGAACTCAATCCGGCAATCAGCCCCGCAGTCACCCCGGTCAAAAACGTGGCGGCCATAATTCTGGCAGAGGCGGCCGTGGAGGTCGTAATTCAGGAAAAGGAAGAGGTAATGGTGGCCGGTCTCCACAGCAAACCCAGCAGCAACCATCTGGGCCCGGCTCAGCCCAGTATCCCATACGTCCATGGCCCCAATCCACTCCCTGGCAGGCTGCTTACTCTCCTTGGGCCTGGGGCCCTTGGGTCGCCCCACCTCCCTGCCCATACCCCACAGCTGCATGGGCCAGGCCCAATTCTCCACAAGCAGGCATTCTGGGCCCTCGTCCTCAGCAGGCCTACACTACCCACGCCCCAAGTCCAGCCGCACCCTCCCAGCCCACAGATATTGAGGCGGCAATGCATACTATGTCTCTTCAATCTCCGGATGATAATTGGTATTTTGATACAGGTGCAACGTCTCACATGACGTCTTCTCAAGGTACACTCTCTTCTTATTTAAATACGGGTTTTTCGAATCGTCACATAATTGTTGGTAGTGGTCAGCATATTCCTGTTTGCGGTGTCGGACATGTATCCCTCTCCCCACCCCACCCTCCTTTTACTCTGCGCAATGTTCTCCATGCTCCACAACTTATTAAAAATTTAATATCCGTACGCCGTTTCACCACCGACAATAATGTTTCTGTTGAATTTGACCCCTTTGGCTTTTCCGTGAAGGATATTCCGACGGGGACGCAACTAATGAGATGTACTAGCACTGGTGACCTCTACCCCCTTCGGCCCGACCCCAGTTCATCGCCTTCCTCACTTGTCACTATTACTCCCACGGTGTGGCACAATCGACTAGGCCATCCGGGTGCTCCTATTTTGCATTCCCTTCAGCAAAATAAATTTATTCCATGTTCCCCTATCCCAAAAAGTGCTTCAGTTTGTCCTTCTTGTGTTATGGGTAAACATGTCAAACTACCGTTTTATTCTTCAATTTCTCGTACTTTTTTGCCATTTGATATTTTACATAGTGATTTGTGGACATCTCCGGTTTTGAGTGGTGCCGGTCATCGTTATTATGTCCTTTTTGTTGATGATTTCTCTGATTTTTTGTGGACCTTTCCCATCGGAAATAAATCGCAAGTTTTTTCCATTTTCTCTACATTAAGTGCTACTATTAAAACCCAATTTCACACCACCATTAAAACCTTACAATGTGATAATGGTAGGGAATTTGATAATACGCCTTTAAAATCATTCTGTCACCAAAATGGAATTTTATTACGTTTCTCGTGCCCACATACGTCTCCCCAAAATGGCCAAGCCGAACGTAAAATTCGTACCATAAATAATATAATTCGAACGCTCTTGACTCATGCCTCCCTTCCCCACCATTTTTGGCACCATGCCCTTGCCATGGCCACCTATCTCTTAAATATTATTCCTCACAAAAACCTTCACAACAAATCCCCTACGGAAATTCTCTATCACCGACTCCCGTCCTATTCCCATCTTCGGACTTTCGGGTGTTTGTGCTATCCCCTCTTTCCTTCCACCACTATACATAAACTTCAATCGCGTTCCACTCCTTGCATTTTTTTGGGGTACCCCTCGAACCATCGCGGTTATAAGTGCTTTGACTTATCCAATAACAAAATCATTATTTCTCGTCACGTGATCTTTGACGAAAATAAATTCCCGTTTGCTGAATTCAACCCCTCGCCTCCATCCTCTTACCATTTTTTGGATCATGATATCCATCCCTTTTATTTTCCGCACAATCACCAAGCTGAGCCCAACCAACCCTCAACCCCACCTTCGGCCCAGCAGTCCTCTGCCTCGGCCCAGTCCAGACGACCCCATCGGGCTCCCCCTTGTCCAGCCCATCTCCTTCTCCTGCTGCTTCCCCTGAACTTACTTTGGGCCGCGTCTCCCCTTCAGCCCACTCGCCAGCAGGAGCCCCTCCTCCTTCCCATCCCGGCACTTCCCTCGGCCCACAGCCCACCTCATCCCATACTATGACTACCCGCGCTATGCGCGGTATATTCAAGCCCAAACATCCCTACAACCTCTCAGTCTCGGAATCCATTTCTCCAATTCCACGCAACCCCAAGCTTGCCTTGTCCGACCCAAACTGGAAAGCTGCAATGTGTGATGAATTCAAAGCTCTTATTGAAAATAAGACGTGGGTGTTAGTACCTCGTCCCGCGCATACTAATGTTATACGATCTATGTGGGTTTTCCGGCATAAAAAGAAATCTGATGGTTCTTTTGAGCGTTATAAAGCTCGTCTTGTAGGTGATGGCAGGTCTCAACAGGTTGGCGTGGATTGTGACGAAACTTTCAGTCCGGTTGTCAAACCGGCCACTATACGCACGGTTCTGAGTATTGCCCTCTCCAAAGGCTGGCAAATTCATCAACTTGATGTCAAAAATGCTTTCTTGCATGGTGATTTGAATGAAACAGTCTATATGCACCAACCAATGGGTTTCAGGGATTCCACTCATCCCGACTATGTCTGTCTCTTAAAGAAATCCCTCTATGGACTTAAACAGGCCCCACGTGCCTGGTACCAGCGGTTTGCGGATTTTGTCACCACTATGGGATTCACTCACAGCACGTCGGATCATTCACTATTCATATTTCGCCAGGGTCATGATATGGCCTACTTATTATTATATGTCGATGACATTATCCTTACTACTTCCTCCACCGGCCTGCGCAACCGGATCATGTCTCGGCTCGCCTCAGAATTTGCGATGAAAGACCTTGGTCCTCTTAGCTATTTCTTGGGCATTTCTGTCACCCGTCACGCTGATGGTTTATTTCTATGTCAACGCAAGTATGCTGAAGATATTATTCACCGTGCTGGCATGACCAACTGTAATTCGGTCACTACCCCTGTTGACACTCAGTCCAAGCTTAGTGCTTCAGCAGGTTCTCCTTATGCAGAACCCACTCTCTACCGCAGTCTAGCAGGTGCTCTTCAGTATCTGACTTTTACCCGTCCTGACATATCCTATGCCGTTCAGCAGATTTGTCTACATATGCACGCTCCCACGGATTCTCACATGCATGCTCTCAAGCGTATCTTGCGTTACATTAACGGCACTCTCGACTATGGCTTACATCTCTACCCATCATCTCTCTCGAGTTTGACGTCTTATACTGATGCCGACTCGGGAGGGTGCCCAGATACTCGCCGCTCCACCTCCGGTTACTGTGTTTTTCTTGGGGACAATTTTGATACCATGTTGAATTTGGTGATTAATGAGATGATTAACAGTAGAATTTGAAGTAAAATCGAAGAACATAAAACGAGCTCAATGAAGAAGATGAAGATTTTTGAAAACAAAATAAGGCGGGAAAATTCAGCAGCCTTGTTTGATCTAATTGATCAATCAAAAAGCTTACATTACTTCTAATTAGTTGTTATCAGCTGCTAATCGAAGTATATATAGGCTAATGGCTGATAACAACTTCAATAACTAACTCTAACTGTTTTTGTACACAAGTGTTTGATAAAATGCCACAATGAAAGCAAAACATCATTGATCAGTCTCTTAGCTTCAACATTTGTTATATTCTTAATTAGCTCATTGATTTTGATGCAAACGTATATTTTGTTGTAAGAAAATTTTTAACTTGTTAATATTCTGGACTTAACTTGTCCTAGTCTCTAGTTATCAGCTATGGCATCTGGTGGGATCAGTAATGCAATTGGGGCTCGCGTTTTACATCTTATGTGTAGCTTTGCCTGGGGTTTATTAGCTTCCTTTTTATGAGTATCTCCATTCTTGTTTGTGGACTATTTAAGTAATGCAATCGGTTTAAAAACGTTTAAGCGTCATTTTCTGGATCTTATTCATATAGCTTCCAAGATCCGTGATAGTATCAAATCCTATTTCCAGAAGGTGTTGAACCCTAAGAGTAGCACGTGCTAGTTTCATAACAAACGACCATAACACGCTTTTAATGACCACAAATGGCCTCCTGCATATAAATACAGGTGGTGGCCGTATCATGATACAGTCATATTAATAAGTCGTTCGAGGCCACTTCATATGGGGTCCAGTTGTTGCGTTTGATATATCACTGAATCAAGGAAATACTTTATAAAGCCCTGCCCTGTTAAGGTGGAAAATAAAGCATGATACCTTTCGTTTCGTGTATTATAGACTTTGAAAGTGTCCTGAGGCCTTCAGATAAATTTGAATTGAATAGCAAGGGCACCTTTGATAAACTCAGATACATAAGAGGTCCTTTCCGACCTTTTATAACAAACGATCCGAAATCCTTCGGTAAGGCCTTTTGCAATACAAGGTTTGAGGCATCATGGGAGCCTGAATGAAGCTGGAAAGGCCTTTGTTGGCCTATCCTGTTAAAATAAAATAAAAAAATAAAATAAAAAACCACACATTTTTACGGAGATCGAGGCATAGGTTTCGTGCCTTTAAAGGTACATCGTTATCGTTACTCTTTCAACAACACGTACTAATCATGTAACTAACTCGTTCATATCTAGTCGATCTTCAATGATACGAGCGATGTAATTAGATGTAAAAATATGAGGTTAAAAAATTTCTAAAGACATTGTCAATCGCTACCAACATGGACACGTGCGGTGTGCGTAGCTGATATGCATGGGTGCCACCGTGATCAATGATGTAAAAAGCGTATAGTGACCGTTTTATGGTGGAACTAGAATTTCCGTAATAAAACGAATTAATGACACATGCATCAACTCATGAATAAGCACTAGTTTATTTTAGTCAGTCAGGGAGATGCAATTAAGTTGCAGCTGGCTCTAGCTGTGTGGCCTAGGATTTTCAAGTCTGAACCACAGAAAATAATCAAGAAATTAAATTAAATGCACACTTATTATCCTCACAAAGAATTAAATATTGAAAAAATATCTGCGCTTGATACTAATAGCATAAGGGTCATCTTAACGACATGTTTTTTTACCAATGGTGGTAACAGGTGTGGGTGGGGGATCCATATCCTCTGCCGTGAAAACCTACTGTGGAAAATTAATTATCAGAAAGATAAGTGTTTTTTGTGGAGGGGAAAAATCAAAGCTCTCTGTTTTTTTATTTTATATTCCAGAAAGATCAGTGTTCCTCAGCTCAATTTCAGTTTCAGCTGCCTTTCTTTCACCTTCTTCTTTTTTATACAGTTTTGTTATTGCAAACTGATCAATGGCTAACAGAAATATGAACATCACTCTATTATGCTCTTATTATACTGTCTTTTTTTTCATTTTTGCCAGTACAGAAATTCCTACTCTTTCTTTTGCTACTACTACTACTACAACTAATGAGACCGACTTTCAATCCTTGTTAGATTTCAAGAATCGTATACAAAGCGACCCTTTTCATGTTCTGGATTCTTGGAATGATTCTATTCATTTCTGCAGTTGGCAAGGAATTACTTGTGGGAAAAGACACAAACGAGCGACTGTACTCGACGTTTCATCACTCGATTTGGTCGGCACTCTTTCTCCCTCTGTTGGAAACCTTACTTTCCTTAGAAGCATCTATCTCAATGAAAATTCCTTCCATGGCATCATTCCACCAGAAATCGGCAGTTTGCTTCGCCTACGGTCTCTTGTTTTGGCTAATAACTCGTTTGAAGGACAAATTCTTGCTAACCTAGCAACGTGCAAAAATCTTCAACACATCCAATTATATGGAAACAAACTTAGTGGAAGAATCCCTGATCAGTTAGGAGCTTTGTCCAACCTATATATGCTTGGATTGGGCAGAAACAATTTCACTGGAAATATCCCAACTTCCTTAGGTAATATTTCTACTCTTCAAATACTAATTTTATCATTTAACAATCTAAGTGGGAACATCCCACTTGAGCTTGGCTTGCTCGTCAATCTTCAATTCCTATCATTGGTCGAAAATAAGTTATCAGGCTCTATTCCTCTTCCAATCTACAATATCTCATCAATTCGAGTTTTTGGGATCTCATTCAATTATCTAACAGGCCAGCTTCCGGATTCTTTGGGGTTGACACTACCAAAGATGACAATATTCGAAGCTCATTCAAACAATCTCTCGGGGTCGATTCCATCTACATTCTCCAATGCTTCAGATCTTGCAATAATAGATATTGGAAACAATATGCTTACCGGGCCAATCCCACGAAATCTAGGAAGGTTACAACATCTCCGAGTGTTGATTTTTCTCGATAACCATCTAGGTATTGATAGAGATAATGACATTAGCTTCATTACCACCTTGACTAACTGCACCGACCTAGAAGTATTGGACTTGTCAAGAATTGAAATCGGAGGCGTACTACCTTTAGAAATTTCTAATCTATCTAGAAAGCTTACAAAATTAAATCTACAGGTTAATCAAATATCAGGCAACCTTCCTGATGGAGTTGGAGAGCTTGTTGGCTTAAATTTGTTTGTTGTTAGTGGTAATAATCTTTCAGGCAGCATTCCTCTCTCTATTGGCAAGCTTATAAACATGAAGCAGCTTTATCTTTATGACAATAAATTTGTAGGGGAGATTCCTCCATCCATTGGTGACTTGTCAGGGTTGTTGATTCTAGGTCTCCAACAAAACATGCTCACCGGTAGCATACCGCTTTCCTTGAGCAATCTCACTAAACTGCAAGGATTAGTTCTTTCTCAAAATCATCTAAATGGATCACTCCCTAAAGAAGTTTTTAGTATGACCTCTCTATCACTTGGGCTAAATTTAGACCAAAACAAATTTACTGGATCGCTACCCTCAGAAGTGGGCAATCTGAAAAATCTGATTTCGCTAGGTGTTTCTGAAAATGAAATATCTGGCGAAATTCCAAAATCAATTGGTGGTTGTGTGATGCTGGGAGACCTTGAAATGGATGGTAACTTCCTTGAGGGAACGATTCCTTCATCATTAGGACAATTGAAAAACATTGACATCATAGATTTGTCGCGAAATAAATTGTCAGGGGCAATTCCAGCTTCTTTAGAAATGTTGAAATTCATTACCCTTCTCAATCTTTCCTTCAATATGTTAGAAGGTGAAGTTCCAAAAAATGGAGTCTTTGCAAATGCAAGTGCCTTGTCAATAGTGGTAAACAAAAGGCTCTGCGGAGGAATAAAATTATTGAACTTACCCAAGTGTCCTCCAAAAGATTCAAAAAAACATGGAAAGCTATCAACTCATATAATCATAATCCAAGTGATATGTATCCTTATAGCCTTGGTTTCATTATTTGGATGCACATATGCAATTTATCAAACAAGAAAATCTAAAAGAGTGCCTTCTTCAACCTCTGCGCAGGACAAACAACTCTTTCAGATTTCATATGCTGAAATATTGACTTCCACCAATGGTTTTTCTTCAGAAAACTTAATAGGTGAAGGAAAATACGGATCTGTCTACCGTGGAGTCCTCAAACCAAGTGAGAAACTAGTTGCTATCAAAGTGCTTAAACTTCAACTGAAAGGAGCCCCCAGGAGCTTCTTGGCGGAATGTGAAGCATTAAGAAACATTCGCCACATAAACCTTGCCAAGATCATTACTTCTTGTTCTAGCATAGACTTCAAAGGCAATGATTTCAAAGCTTTGATTTTAGAATATATCCCTAATGGAAGTTTAGAAGAATGGTTGCATCAAAATCCATCTGTCATCGCTAATGAGAAGAAGTTCGGCTTGTTAGAAAGGCTAAACATTGCAATAGACATCGCAACAGCATTGGATTATCTTCACAATCACTCTAGAAATCCGATCGTTCATTGTGATATCAAGCCAAGCAACGTTCTCTTAGGCGACGATTTACGTGGCTTGGTGAGTGATTTTGGCCTTGCAAAATTTCTTCCAAAGGCTAATGACATATCCCATGATATTGAAAGCACCTCCATCGGAATCAGAGGAACCATTGGCTATGTTGCTCCAGGTACTTTAATTATAAGCACAAGTGTTTCGAAATATATTTTTCATAACTTATTCTTTAGATTACATTATTTTGTAGCTGCCTTTTGTCATTAACATTTCATTTGTATAGAATGTGGCATGGGAGGAGACGTATCAGCAAAAGGGGACACATATAGCTATGGAATACTTTTATTAGAGATGTTCACAGGGAAAAGACCGACAGACACCATGTTTATGGAAGATTTTACTCTCCATAACTATGTTAGGGGCGCTATTGACCATCGTGTGGTAGAAATCATCGATCCACGGATTTTGATCGTAGAGGATAATGAAGAAAACAGAAGGAACAACACTTCAACAAGGAATATCGAGTCCTGTTGCTTATCGATATTTCGAGTAGGAGTTTCGTGCTCTTCTGATATGCAAAACGAGAGGATGGATATCAAAGATGCACTTATTGAACTACAACATATTAGGAATAAAATGTAGAATCAACTGAATGCTTTCATAAATTTCCAGCTTATTACAATAGGAGAGAATATAAGGTTGTTCTAATATTCTTTTTCCTGTTTTGTGTGTGTGAAAATTAGAGGCTATAAGTTGAAGCTTAAATAATGATCCAATTTTTGTAAGACAATATTCAACTTGTTAATATTCTGCCTGGTTGCACATTACTTGTCCCAGTCAAGTTTTCAGCTTTTAAGGCATCTGGTGTGATCAGTAATGCAATCGGGGTTCGCGATTTGCATCGAGTTTATTCGCTTCCTTTTTTTCTTTTGAGTATCTCAATTCATGTTTCTAGACTTTTTAAGTATGTAGAGCGTACGTTATCTCTCTCGTTTAAACACTTAGTTTCTATACAACAAGTTGTTCTCAAAGAAAAAACGGTTAAACCCTAACCGTGAGGGCCCCCTCGCCCCTGATCCCACAGGAATGCGATGAGAGGTTAATCGTGAGCTGTAGAGCTTAGAGTCGAAATTGGCTGTCTTGGTTCCCCATCACTGAAGTTTTAGCCATCGGAAATCAACCCCTTTTACGGGAATCGAACCTCTGACCTCCAGCTTAGGATCCGGACTGTCATTACAACACCCCAACTCCTCACCACTAGGCCATATCCAGGGGATAGTTGTTCTCAAAGAAGATTCAAAGTTCAAAGTCTCTGCCATATTAGTCAAAGTCTTTGTGGAGTGGAAAAAATAGAGATTTTTCTACTCTTAAAGTACTAGATTTATCTGCAAACAATCTAACCGGAAATGTCCCGCGTGAACAAGTTATTATTAGAAGATAAAGTCATGGATATCGAAAAGATAAACAATGTCATTTGAAAAAAAATAAAAGTTGTCAAAATAAATTATTATCTATTAGTTGTTAGTTTTTATCTCTATTAGTTGTTAGGATTTATCTTTATTATTTTTATTTAATTAAGTAGTGGTTACCTATTAATCACCATAGTAGTACTATAAATAGGGGTTGTATTTCTTATATTTTATTATCAATAAAACAACTATCTTTTCTATCTATTCTGTTTTTCTTTATGGTATCAGAGCAGGGGCGGGGGTACGTAGATACCTTAACAATGGTGAACCCTCGTCCGATCCGCGTCCTGATCCGCTTCCGCATTCAAACAGTTCATTCATTGTTCACTTCCGTATGAGCAAAACCATTCATGCATGATGTCAATTTTCTTTTTCGTCAACAAATGGTCCAGAAGTCTATAATTTCATATATATTTGTTCATATTTGTTTGCGTCAGAATCCATTGTCCAAAACATTTGCATCAAAATATTCTTGAAATAAATATTACGTCATTTCTTCATCTAATTTGCATGCGTCCAATATTTTTGGTATCTGTCTTTTTTTAGCCCAACTTTATTTTAAGGTTGATTTAAAAAATAAAAAATAAAAAAATCTTACACATATCATTTATCTTTCTCTTGACATTAAATCTGTATTCATTTAATCATATTTAGATGAAATTGAGAAAAACAGATCCGTTCATCAAACTTTGCAGAGGAGTGAGCATGTTTTGTTTGTGATTTGATTCTGGTGAGATCGAAAAAAAAAAATGAAGATCCCATACAGTAAAAGCCATTGGAGGCCGAGGTGAAAAAGAAGAAAAAAAAAAATCCAAAAATTCCAAGATTCGATGGACTCCGGAAGAGCCGAAAAATACGTACGCCGGAGTGGAGATGCTCTCCACAAATACAACTATGGACTCCGGAAGACAACCGGAGTGGAGATGTCCTCCAAAACATCACAACTATGGACTTCGGAAGAACAACCGGAGTGGAGATGCCCTCTAAAACACAACAACTAATGGACTCCGGAAGACCTGCCGGAGTGGAGATGCCCTCCAAATTATACCAAGACAAACTCAGCCTCCAAACCCGGCCTCGTTTGAGGAAGGATATTAGAAGATAAAGTCATGGATCTCGAAGAGATAAACAATGTCATTTGGTAAAAAATAAAAGTTGTCAAAATAAATTATTATCTATTGTTAGTTTTTATCTCTATTAGTTGTTAGGATTTATCTTTATTATTTTTATTTAATTAAGTAGTGGTTATCTATTAATCACCATAGTAGTACTATAAATAGGGGTTGTATTTCTTATATTTTATTATCAAAAAGATGCATCATCTCCTTTGTTGACAGGCAAATGTTGTCTCCAACGCCGACAACGTTTGAGGGAGGGTATTAGAGATCAGATCACAAGAGATACGAATGGATTCAAAAAGAAGATAATAGATATGTTAGGAAATCTACGTGGGAACGCAACGGAATTCAAAAATTTATTTCCTTTTACCAGGATCGACTTTGTATAAGCAATAAACAAATAAGCTAGTAGACGGTGGTTACCTTGCTTGATCTAAAAGATTGACGCTTTGACCGTCTAAGGAGAGTAGTTGTGCACGGAGCCGCCCAAGCGTTCAGCCTCTACCGCTAGTCCACACGAACAAACCGCCGGAATCCACCATTGGATTGCTACTAGAAAAATCCGGCTGCTAGACCAGCCTTTTTCTCTCTCTCAAAACTCTCTCTAAGAAGCTCTCTAATTTTTCTCAACAACTAAACTCTTGGAATTGTGATGTACAAAAGAGCTAGCCAACCCCTTTCTTATATAGGGTGAGTGGCGCCACTTATGTCTCCCGATCTGATTGGGATTAGCTTCCTAGTAGATTGAGGAGAAATAAAACATTTTCCTAATAAAATAAGGAAAATCTATTTAATTGATTTATCTCATTTAATATTTAATATCTTATATTAAATATTTTCTCAAGATATATATTGACAATATCTTATAATGAATATATCTTTATCTTATTACCATAAATATATTTTCCAAAAAGCAATCAATATATAATATTAATATTATGGTAATCTTATTAATAAAATTGCACAACTCAAATGTATCATATACACATGAAATCTGCGTCCCTTACACCAATAATTTGGCATCCGGAATATTTGTTAATTAATATAATATCATGATTAATTAATTTGCAAAATACATGTATATCATATACACATATAATTTCGACATACATATATACATCATAGGTATATTTTATTAATCAACATAATTAATATCTTGTATCTTATTTATTCATAATAAATAAATACCACCATATTAATTTACCACTATAACCTTTATAGTACGAAATAAATTCTTTCCTTACTTGGTTATCGCTATAACCACATTTTAATCCGGCTAGATGTTCATATGTGTGTGACCTAATAGGCTTCCGAATATGTTGGCCGTAGACACAAAGTGCAAATTACGAAAATGCCTTTCATGCCTAACGATCACGGGATAGCGTCTAGCAACACACCGTGACCCCCAATCATCGGAAGAGTCAAATGCAATGACCACTACCTTTCATGCGAAACAGTTACCGTGTAACTTACAATCCCATCGTTGTTATAATATCCATACGATCGTTAGTCGAGTGTCAAAACATCAACGACCGTATCTTATAATCTGAATATCATGCTCTCTCGAAGTAACTCATTTACTTCCACTTTGCAAAGATTCACGAGAGTAAGACATTCCTTATAAGAAGGTCATTTCGGACATTCACCCCTACTGATAGGGTACGCGATTCATAGACGACCAAACATGTATACTCCGCATGCTTCAGTATCACACCCAATCACTACCTCATAATCGCCCTGTGGCTAGGGGAAACCTCAATAGTGTCAAAACATGACAATCCACACAGTGATGCCATGAAGACTCCGGTCCAAAGGATAATTACACAACCGCCACATAGTGTGACACTTAACAGTGTAAGTGGGTCAGTCTAACGTACGCATTCCCTAATACACGTCCACGTACAGTCCAAGTGTCTCTACACTTTGATAGACGAGATCTATCAATGCCCTTAAAGACAGAAGACATCTAATACGTGCCGGTCTGTTTATTCTATCAATGCCCTGTTTAATAGTACATCAGCCTAGAGACATTTAAGTATCAAACTTATTAATGTGGTTAGAGATCTCATCAACCGTAATCGCCTATCATGGTTTCTCTATCACAGTTTAACACTAAGGACGTTATCATATAACAATTCATAATTGGTTCTTTTAAAATAGCATATATATGACAACAGAAAAGCCATTTTATATATGTATAAACATAAAGAAATAGTAGAAATGATCCGACCCGGTCGGATCCGGTCCAACCCGATTGGGTTTAGGACACTATTCCAACAAGATATTATGTATTCAAGATTACATTGTTAAATATTAATGTTTATCTTCAATTATTTTATTCAAATAATTAGTTGTAATTCTATCTTTATCTTATTTATTTAAATTAGGATTTCTCTCCTATATAAAGGAGATTAATTGTATCATTTTATTTATCAATTCAATAAAACATCATTTCAGTCTTTACGTTTCCGTCTGTCTATTCTGATTTTCTTTAGTTATCAGACTCTTTTCCTGGTGAACTTGGTAAGTTATCTCATCGATTGGAATCCTTACGATCAAAGACAATAATTTTAGAGGTAAATTTCCGGATACTTTGGGGTTGACGCTCCCAAAGATGTCGGTACTCTCATCTAGTTTAAACTATTTCTCGGAGTCAATTCCATCCACATTAGCAAATGCATCATGATCTTGCATACATAGATATTGAAGTACCGGTCCATCCCACGAAATCTAGTAGAACTACACGAACCTAGTAGAACTGAGGAATTGAAATCGAAGGCGTACTACCTTTGGGAATTTCTAATTTGTCTACGAATCTTAGAACATTTAGGCTAGATGATAATTAATCACATATCATGGAACCTTCCAGAGGGAATCGGAGAGCTTATTGGTTTAAATTTGTTTGCTGTTAGCGGTAATATTCTTTCAAGAGGCATTCCTTTCTCTATTGGCAAGCTTATAAACATGAAGACACTTTATCTTGCAGTGAACAACTTTACAGGGGAAATTCCTCCATCTATTGGTGACATTTCAGGGCTGTTGCTTCTAACTCTAAGCCAAAATATGCTCACCGGTAGCATACCGCTTTCCCTGAGCCATCTCATGTACAACAAGAATTAGATCTATCTCAAAATCATCTAAATGGATCACTCCCTACATAAGTTTTTAGCATGAACTCTGAATTACTATTGCTAGATTTATCCCAAAAACAACTTTAGTTGATCCCAACCGTGAGAAGATGAAAAATCCAAGTAGAGCTCTAACTAAAACAAACACAAAAAGAGAGGAAACTAAAGAGCAATTAGCTAAATAAGAAATTACCCATATGAAAATCCACTTCTTTAACTTCATCTTCTCCAAGCATAAGTTGTCAATTTACACTCCAAGTATAGCTTGTCACTAACTACACTCATAGAAGAAAGAAGAAATCTTGGAATAAATCTTCACAAGGTTTAATTTAATCTAGCTAACATACACTTTTTATTATATGATTTTGTGTTTGAGTGACCTCCTCAAGGTCTTACAATGGAGGAATGGTGGCTGTAAGGGTTTTGGGAAGGGGAGAATGAGTTTGCAGCTAAAATTTCGCATTTTAATGCTGAAAAACGTGTAACGAGCAGAGCTGTATTTGCTCGAATATGATTTTAGTCAAACTCGAGTAGCTTATCATAATTCACGAGCCGAACTCAAGCAACTTAATGCTTGATTCGACATGCTCGCGAGTCTTATCGAACATTATTTTATTATATTAAAATATATAATATTTTTTATTATCATGCTACTGAACTTAATATTTAACGTGCATATTTTGTGGATTGTATCATTTTTCAAGCTGCTCGAGCTCGAATTTGAAAGTGCTCGATTTTTTCCAAACATAATCAAGTCGAACTCGAGAATGATTAATATGTTATCGAATCGATCTCGAACAATTTTTATCCTGCTCGAGCGATCTCAAACCGAGCTCAAACATCATTGTTTTAAAGAGTTTCTCAATTCGATAAGTAATGTTTGATTCGATTCGGATCGGATCGTTCACACCCCGACTCCCATCTTTTCTTCCCCACATACATAAGCGCGGGAATCTCAAAAGAGTTACTCTAAAAACGGTCAAGTGACATGGCACTCTCTCATCACGCCACGTGTAACACATCCCAAAGCCTGTAAAACTTCCACCATTTTAGAGTTCCATTCTATCCCATTAACAAACTTTGATCCATTAATGGCGACCGGAAACTCCAATATTCCTCAATCTCCGACGCACCCCACCCTCGTCCCCGCCGCCTCGATTTCCGATTCTACCCTTCAACCTCCTCCTCCACCTTCCTCTTCAAATTCCCCCAATCTGTATCCCGAAATCGAAACAAATCATCACGAAGAAAAAACAGTACCCGATTATGCGCCGTCTGCACCACCGGAATGCTTCGAAGAAACGGTTTTAACCATTCGAGGCGCGATCGTTCATTTGATCGATAAACAATGTTCCGTCGAGCTTGCCACCGGCGATTTATCGATTCTCCAACTCCGGCAAGGGAATAATACGCTCGCGGTTTTCGCCCGGGTAGCTGATGAGATCCAATGGCCATTAACGAAGGATTTAGCTGCTGTTAAATTAGATGATTGCCATTATTTCTTCTCGTTTCCATCCCCAAAAGAAATCGATTCAGATTCGGATTCAGATTCCTCCAGCGATGAAGAGATCAATGAAAAACATAAGAAAAAGGTAGTAAATTAATTCACGATTTTTGTATTTTCATTGTATATATGGACATTATTACTCGGACACTACACTATGCAAATTTCCACGGTCGAATTTATGCACAAAATTGGAGGGTGAAAAACATATTTCGACCTCTATAAATCGAAATTTACACGAGATATGGTGTCGAAAGTATATATATATATATATATATATATATATATATATATATATATATATATATATTTATATATTGCAAAGGATGAAAAAATTGAATACCGTATATATATATAGGTACAAAATGAAAAAAAGTCACTGAAGGCGGCAGCTGCCGGTGCCGAAAAGGTGGCGCCGCCCCTGGATGTGTTGAATTATGGATTGACAATAGCCTCAAAAGGGCAAGAGACTTTACTAAACGAATTAGATAAAATTCTAGAAAATTCCAGTAGCTTTTCGGTTCACAAATTAAAGAATGATATAGTAAAAGAGTTACTTGGTGGAGAATCAACGAACGAAATGTCGCCGGAAGATTTGAATGTCGAAGGAAAGAAGGAGATTTTGGAAGGGAAATGCGCGGCGTATTGGACGACTTTAGCCCCGAACGTAGAGGAGTACAGCGGAGCTGCGGCGAAGTTGGTGGCGATGGGGTCGGGACAGCTGATAAAAGGGATTTTATGGTGCGGCGACGTGGCGGTGGATCGGTTGAAATGGGGGAATGAGACTTTGAAGAAGAAGTTGGCTAGTGGGAGTAATGCTGAGATTAGTCCTGAGACTTTGAAGAGGATTAAAAGGTTTGATCTTTTTAACTCTTCGTTTTTTGTTGCGATTAGTTTGAGTTAAGTTCGGTTTTTTGCTTGGACAGTTTGGTTCGATATGGTTTGAGACTCATTTATATAGTAGTTTGAGTTCGGTTCAGCTTTATGCTCGGAAAGTTTAGTTCGATATGGTTATGGATTCATTTAGTAGTTTGAGTTCGTTTCTCGGTGCCTCTGTTTCCAGGATCCTCCTCTGCATGTGTATTAGTGTGTTAATAAGATGAGTACAAAGACGAGAGTTTTTAAAGGCATCATATCAATTCGATCTTTTGTAAGTACCTTTTGAAAGTCGAACATAATCTCAACATTTGATTTTACAGAGGTCTCAAATGTCTAGTTTCGCTCTCTACAAAGTCAAACGTATTCCAAAATATGGTGTCACGATAGATTCAGTGTGGTACCTTTAACAGCGCCCTATAAAGAGATGCGTATTTGTTGGGATCGGAGAAAAAATGGAAACAAATCTTGCATTCCTATCAAAACATGAAAGCTTGAGTTTAGAGTATACAAAATGAAGGGTTTTATAGCCTAAAGACAAAAGACCAAAATACCCTTCTACCTAATATACACAATATAAAAGTATACATATATGTTAACACTTATGAAAGAAATCTTGCATTCTTATCAAAATATGAAAGCTTGAGTTCAGGGTTCAGAAAATGGAGGTTTATATATAGCTTAAACACAAAAGACCAAAATACCCTTCTTGAAATAAATTGTTTGTATGTTTATATGGAAGGGTAAAGAGAATAACAAGGATGACAGAGAATGTAGCAACAGGGGTACTTTCGGGAGTAATAGCAGTATCTGGCTACTTCACTGGCACTGTTGTAAATTCATCTGTTGGCAAGAAATTCTTCAATCTTTTACCTGGGGAAGTTGTTCTTGCCTCTTTAGACGGATTCAGTACGTACACGTATCATCATCCTTTATCTAATCGTATCGTTTTAAATCCGTTTTCACATTTAAATAACTTCTCATTTTTTTTCAATAATAGGCAAGATCTGTGATGCTGTTGAAGTAGCTGGAAAAAATGTAATGTCAACCTCTTCTACTGTCACAACTGGACTGGTCTCTCACAGGTAAATCGTAGAAAAACTATACATACAGAACTCTAAATATGCGATTTTTATACAAAAATCTATCGTCCACAGTCGTTGATCAGTTGATAGGTTCTACTGACCAACGGTTGTAGATGATAGTTGTGTGAAAGTTTTCTCTCTAGACGTGTGCATGTAGTTACATGCACACTGTCTAGAGAGAAAACCTCTACACGGAGTCTCAGGAGTGGACCTAAACCCATTGGGGTAGGGGCCGGTGCCGTCACTGAGATCCGGAAATTGTATAAAAACGATGTAGTTTTGTTGTAAAAACACTATAAATTTCCCCACTGGATCTTCGAATTTGCTCTGGTGCCCTCACTGAGAAATTTTTCTGGGTCCGCCACTGAGAGTCTCCATAACCTGTCCATTCTTGCATAAACATAAAGAGATTGTAAGAACACTTAGCTTAGCCACGATGAACTTCCATTCTGTATTGGAATTCTTTGTAATCAGCTCGAGTTTGACTCAATTAAAAACTCGAACTCGATCGAGTTATAAAAGAATATTTTTGTTTTATTTGCAGATATGGAGAAGAAGCAGCAAGGGCAACAAGTGAGGGGCTAGATGCAGCAGGGCATGCAATAGGGACAGCTTGGGCAGCTTTTAAGATTAGAAAAGCATTTAATCCTAAGAATGCTTTAAAACCTGGTACTTTAACTAAAGCAGCTGCTAAAGCTGCAGAGAAAAAAACAAAAACTTCCAAATAATTAATTGCTAGCTAATTGTAGTTTAGTGTCCAATAGGGACAATTAATTTATCTGTACAGCACCCGACCTACCGCGGCATCACGTATTAATAGGAGTCTGGATCCTATACGGTCATTTTACGGTGTTATAAAGGGTATGTTGTGCAGGTGCGCGTCTTTTACAGCACCATAAGTGCACTGCAAAGGATACAGGCGAATATCAATGGCAATCGACTTTCAAAAAGTCGATTATATGAGGTAGATTTTTAAAATATCGATTGTGCGTGTGGTGCTGAAGCATCGTGGGGATCGACACAGTGAGTTTGCGGTGGTGCAAATAAGTGGTCCCTTAAAATACTGTGGTGATATATAGAATATTTTCACATTCCTGCAACTATTTTCTTGTAAATCAATGTATATCAGGCCCCTATGTTGTAAATCAGGGAAGAGTTATGGACCTTACGGTGCAACATGTATTTTCAGGTTATACTAAGTGGAGGGCCGTGATTAATCCAACTCACACTCACACACTATTAGTGTGTGAGAGAAGATAAGAAGTCATGTTCATCTTCTAATTCGTATAACCCGAAAATACTCGTTTCACTGTAACTTTCGTCTGTAAATCAATTTTCTATTTGAAAAGGTAACACATGCTTTTCTTTTGTCTTTTTCAAAGGAATAAAACAAAAAAAGAAAAAAGACATTTCACCTCAAATTATGCAGTTTTTTTTTTTAATAATCAAATTATGTAGTTAGTTGTTTTTGTTTTTTTTTTTTGGTTGGATTTCTATTATATATATTGGTTTAAGAATGAAAATTGAACTCCGGTTTTTATCATGAAGTGCAATGATCTTTATCACTGGATTCCCCGTCTTCATTGTGTAGTTCGTATTTAGTCACGAATAAAAAATGATACGGCCATAACTTTAGGGTCGTGACTTTTTCACGATTATCGTATACAGTCATTGATCAGTTAATAAATCGTATTGATCAAAGATTGTAGATAATTTTGAAGAAACATCGTGACTCTAAATAAGTTACGATGGGTAATGTTAAAGAGCTTTATAAGATCACGTGATTTTTTTTTAAACATTCTGTTAATGAGTTTTTCAAGTAGAGATATAAGATTCTACACATTCGAGGCCGTTGAGAGTGTGTGTTAAAACACATTCAAAATTACGACAAAATCCTTATAAAAAATGATTTTATTGATACCATCGATTTTTTATGATGTCATTACAAGAAAACAATTTATTATTAAAAAAAGAAAGTTAGAATCGATCTATAATTAAGGAACAATTTCATGATAGAGCAACTTTATCGAGTCGATATACTCTAAGGCTTGAGATTGATTCAATTAAAAAGTTGGGGCTCGAAACTCTGTTTGAGCTTGATCGAGCTATAAACAGACAAAATCGAACTTGACTCGTACAATACTTGATATCTTAGCATTCATTTCATTTTTATAAAAATTGCAAAATCGAGCTCGACTTATCTAATACTCGACTTGGCTAATAATTAATGATTTATAAAAAAAATATTTTGTGAGCTACTCAATTACTATATTTTGAAACTCGAGTTCGGCTATATTAATTATTCAAGTAGCTCGACTCAAACTCGAACTCAAACAAAAAAATGAATAGAATCAAATTCAAAAGTCGAGTAACTCATTTATTAGTAGCTCACGAGTATAAGGGACAATGCCTGAGCTAAAAAAACCGAAAAGCCAATCTGAATCGTAAACCAATCCAAACCGAACCGAAATAAACCAAACCAAGAAAAAACCGATCAAATCGGTTTGGATTTGAACCGAACCGAATTTAAATGGTCTGGTTCGGATTACCCTAATTAGAAACCACCCAAACCGAAACCGAAACCGAATTACCTACCTATATAAAGACCCATTATTACCAACTCTAATTAAACATCCGGGGTACGAAAATTCTATGAGTTCCTTTAAATTTTAATAAGTTATAATGATGTTTCCTTTGAATTTTAGTAAGTTTCTTATAATTTGCTGATGTAGTAGACTAGTAGTAGTAAATTAGATATTGTACTAATTAGGCATATGAGTTGATACTTTTGTACATTTTTGTTGTATGCACTAGGGCCAAGAATGAATTGATGATGTACAATTGCCGTTGTAATATGTAATAACAACTAACTAGTAATTAGCTCTGATATACATTTGCTATATGATATTAAGTGTCTTTTGAATATGTTGTGTGCACTGATGTTATTAAGTAATTAGGCCTGATGTACCTTTAATCTGTTTTTACTTTATATTAGTTACTTGAAAATTGTGAGTTATAATAATGTGTAGTTTAGACTTATGAAATCGAAACCAAACCGGATCCAAATCGAAACCAACCCAACCCAAACCAAATCATTGGGTTCGACATCGTTTTGGTTTGATTTGGGTGGTAAAATATACCAACCAAACCGAATAACTATATCCGAACCGAAACCACCAAGACCGAACCATGCGGATTAAGTTTAATTTATAAAAAAAAAAAAACCACCAAAAAAATACTATAAAATGAAGCAATAATCCTAGCTTCTATTTCCCCCAACTAATCAGTAATTAGCTCATTTCTTAGCCAAAAACGAAGAAGGAAGAACATTCTCTTTCGCCATCGGTGCAATGAGAGACGACTACGAGGTAATTTTGCAGCTTTACTTGTTAATCTTGCTGTTCGATATTGTATAATCCCCAAAAAAAATTGTTTTTTATGTTTTTTTTGGGTCTTTTTTGCTGCTGTTGCCTGTTGGTAGTGTCATGGGATTGATTTGTAGAAAAAATTGGAACTTTCTAGGGTTAATTAGGAACATGATGGTTCTCGATTTTGCTTTTCATTGTTCTAGAATAGGAAAATTAATCTAGCAGTTCGATTTTTCTAGATCATTTGCTTTGATGAAGCAAAAAGCTATTTCTGGTCTTTTATTAGATACATTAATATACGATGTTAAGCTTTGATCTAGCTATTTATGAGATTTACTTGGATGATTGAAATTCTAGCCTTCATCTTGTACAACCTGAAAGTGCTGAGCTACTCACGAGCAGTTCGGCGGTCATCTCGTCAAAGACTCGTTCATATCAAAATTTATCAAACTCTAGCTGAACTCAAGCATCCTGAAGCTTGAATCGAATGCTAATGAGCATTCTTGAGCTTTGTGATGTTACATGTAAATAAATTTTGTTTATTGAAAATGTATTTTAGGCTTTAGATTTTGGTTTTGAAGATGTTAAGCAAGTTTTGAAGATATTTCTTGAGCCAAAGATGGGAAATCTGAGGTTTTTGGTGAACTCGTTTACCGTATGTATGCAAGTCTCTTATCTTCATGTATATGTGTACATAAAGACTGTCTGATTTGTTGTAAGAGCGGTATGGTCACAAATAGCATTTTGATAATCAATGGATTTACACTTAGGTTTACTACTATGCAACTTTCATTGACCCTTGGTTCGAAGGTGAGAGGACATCGGTTTGTGTTTTCTGGCATTTCTACACAGTTCCATCGGTATCCAGAGATGTTGGAAAGGCATTGCCTAGACATCCCCTATGTGTTTAAGTTTATGATGCTTTTTATGGTGTACTCAACTGGTGGAAAATGAAGGGGTTATGCTTTTCTCTTTGGGTTACTATCTGCTATTGGCTTTACATTTTAAGTCCATATGGACTCTTTCTTGTTAAACTGTTGTATAAAATGTGTTTCAGACAGAAGAAAAGAAGCAAGCTGCTGCTGATGTTTTGTTTCAATACTCGAAATTCGTGATAGCTTGTGTCGGAAATCAAGCACGGCCTTGCGACATGAGATTGCACTTGATGAAGGTAATATGAGCTTTTGTGATTAAACTTTACAAGCAGCCATTTAAGGAGTTAATGATTTGTTGTTTATTCCAAGTTTATACATGGTGATATTTATCGGGGAATAAATTCACTTGTTGTCCCTTTTGTTTAACTTTTCTCTCTATTGTTTCATCTTAACGATTTTACCCTTCATACATGTATAGTTGTATCCTATCTTTTTCGAAAGGGGGTCTTTAAGGGGGCCCCCACTAAATCTACCATTGTCCTTAAGGGCGCCGTAGTACATGTCTATTTTTATACATTGTTGTGGTGCCCCAAGTAGATTTAGTGGGGTGCCTTTAAAGCCCCCTATAACCTCACGCCCTCGTGTCTTGGTATCAGCGCCTATGCAACCTAACTAGATACGATTTCAAGAACACGAATGCTCTTACAGTGTATAATTTTTTGCAGGAGGTATCTGGGCTGCCTACTTATCTAAAGAAAGATCCACCTCAAATAAAACCCCCTATGGATGTAATGGGTGAATCCTCAAGCTCAGGTACTTCTAGGCTTCTTTAAATTCAACCAGAAGCTTTGAAGCTCTATGCAATAATCAGGAGATTTTATTATACTCTTTTTTTTTTTTTTTTTTTTTTGTGTGTGTGTGGGATTAAAGTTTCTATGCTAATAATGATAATAAAAAGGTTGATTATGTGTACAAGTCATACTTGCTACTTTAGAAATAGAGTTTACATAAATGGTGTTTGCAACATGTTTGATAAATGACACTTTATGTCCTTCATCTTTTACCATTATATTGCAACTAGCCCCTGTCTTTCGTAATGACGTGTTTTATCCCTAGCTATACGCTATTAGGACACTTTATGGATCCAACCCGTTGACTATTATCTGACTCATTCTTCGGATCCGTGGAGTGTCCTGAAAGTGTAACAAAGACGAGCAGTTGAGTTGGCGGACGGTATGGCCAGGGCAATTAAATTAGGGCCAGGGCAGTTCTATTGAATTGCTCTTAATTTATTGTATGCGGAAAAGAATACGTCACATCGTCACTTTCCCCTCTCCTCCCCGCTAGCCTCGCATTCATCTTCTCTGATTCAACCCCCTCTCATTGATGATTGAACAACTCTAATCCAATCATATACTCATTTGGGTAGATATTTGACTAAAAAATCACCACACGATCTCAGGGAAAAATAAAGAACAAAAATTAGAAGAGAAAATGACCAAGAAAAGAGGATTCAAACCAACAAAGAACAGATTGATTATCAAAATGAAGTTCATCCGTCAATGATTGGAGAAAGCTTGATTTTTTCTAATGCTGATGTTTAATCGTTTAGTCGACGTTAATTTAGATGGTTAATTAGGTAATTGTTCTAAAATTGAAACAACATACGAACTTAGGGGACCAAAAGTGTCATTCAGAAACATAAGGGTTATTTTTTAAACAAAACTAAAACATGATGGACCAAAAGTGTTAAAATCTCATTTAAAGTAGAAACAGTAACGAAAAAAGAAAAAGAAAGAAAATGTTGAAAAAATGGTCGCCTCTCGAGAAAGATGACCAAAGCACAATTGGGATTCCTTAAAATTATTGCTTTGATCTTCATTACTGGATTTTTTATTTTGCTTATAAATCCGAGCCAAGGAAAACGACGGTGACCGGACGACTTTCAGTTGCCGGTGTTCTCGTTTGTCTCGTCATCTGAATAATTGTACTCACAAAATGAGTTGCTGGTTGATGTTTTTAATGGCAGGTTGCTGGGAAAGAAGAAAGAAATCAACTTGAAGGATTTATATTGAAGACTAACCATGAAAATCGTTCCGGAAGGTAGCCGGAATGTGTCATTTTTAATTCTGTTATTTTGCAATTAATCGCATGGTGACACGTGACGCAGTGTAACGGTTGACAATAAGTTGGTAGTCAAACCAAGTGTCCTAAAAGTGTAATAAAAATATATTGTCTCAAGTGTAAAATGTCAAAAAGATCCTCGTTGCTAGAATTTATCTTTTGTATAATTCGTAAGGAATCACTTTCGATAATCAAATGTCAAAGAGCCAAAAGTAGTGCCGCTATAGATAGCATGTGCTTCATCCGAATCCATACAAAAGTGCACTTTCTTGTTGTAAGCAAACGATTGAATAACGGTATCTGTTCAGTCACGGAATATACCTCAAACCGAGAGGGTGCCAGCTTTAAATGAGGTATCAGCATTACATTTAATCGTTACTGTCGACGGTAGTTTTCCAATTTTGGACACGGTTCGGTTCCTCCTTAACAAGAAAAGATGACAGAGCCTCGAGAAAATCCATGGCAAGAGTTCCAGCTGCAATTCAGAGAGAGTCAATGCTAGTATGTTTGCTTTCAAATAATCAGGAGCATCTCGACTTCCATGTGAATCAAACGAAAATGGACATTCGACCTATTCGAAGTTGAACGTCGGTGTGGTGTTTCGTGAGTTGATTCATTGTAGTGTGATTAACAACCGTCTTAAATTTATTGTTGGTAAAGTACAGCTACAATGGTACAATTTGCCATAAGAAAATTGTGGTCCAATTAACCCACTCATCACTTGGAAAGTTGTACTATTTTTATATTGAAATACTCCCTCCGTTCCAAAATAACTGATGCAGTTGTCAAAATTATTTGTTCCATTTTATGTGAGGCAGTTACATTTTCAATGCAGTATTTATTTTATTTTTCCTTGTTTTACCCTTATTTATTACAACATGAGAGATAAAAAAACAAGGCTACATTAATTATACCCAAGGGCTTTTTAGCCATTTCATTCTTAAAGTCAATGCATTAATTTACTTCCTTAATATGTGTGTTTTTGACAACTGCATCAGATAAATTGGAACGGAAGAAGTATATACTATTATTAAAATAATACAAATTATTATTTTAAGTAAATGTCAGAGGCTAGATGTTATCAACAGAAGAGATATGTATGTAATGCTTCTGTGTCAAGTGGATTTCCCATTTTCACATGTCCCTAGATAACTCTAATTATATTACTACTATTAAATAATCTCTAATAATTCTCTCTTTTAACAATAATACTCTGCCTTTCATTGTTGAATCTGATTCTCTGGCTGCTGTTTTAGCCATCAACCGTCATAACAAGCTATGGAGAAATTCTACCGCGAAGACTCTTTAGTAGAAAATTTTACTAACATAAAACGAAAACACGACATATGACATTGTTTTACTGTGTTTGTAATGGCCTACTTTGGTTATTCACTTTATTTATAGCGTAACGATATCATGTGTCATGCTTTCGTGAGATGCCAATGGAACTCTCTGCTAAAGAGTCCCAACGCAATAGGATTTCCCACAAGCATGAGGAAGAGCCCGGCAATTATAGCGGACATCTGCAGTATTATTGATTCAGGCTGGGAAATCAAAGTGGTTTTCGAGCAAAGAGAAGTCTTAATAGGGTTGATGGTCGTTTGGAAAGATTAGGACATCAAAGGTCCTTTGGTGTGTCCGGTGCGGAGGATGCCCCCAACTCAGCCCGGTCCTTTGCCACGAATAAGGCTTTCGTGGGCTATATTTACCTAGGGAGCAATCCCCCTCCTTCCCTCCCTCACGTCTCCGGACTTCGTTGTGTAACATAAAGAAATGTATATTAAAAAATGAAGATATGTTACACATTTTTAATTAAAAAACAAATACTTATGATTTTTTTACGGATACGAAAGAAACACACGCATGCACACTTTCGTCTCCATCGAGACTCAAACCCGGAACCTCCAGATTAATGACCGCAACATGCTGGGCCGATGCCATGTTAGCAATACCTTTGATTATTGTTCTTAATTATGAATGTGCTTTAAGTGTGCAAGTCAAACTTAGGTTATTCATTCATAAAAGAAATATTTAATATTACAATTAACACTTGATAGAAGGAGCCATAATGTGTTGTATCGTTAGGCCCTGTACATAGACCAACAAGACCGTAGCCTAGGGCCTCCAAAAATGATCAAAAAATTAGGACCTCAATTTTTCGCTTGACAATAAATTTATGAGTCTATACATATGACATGTATTAAGAATCGTTTGTTTCTTTCAAATGGTTCTATTTTGAATATTTAGCCAAGAACCTATAAAAACTCAGGGACGGCCTTGTATATCGTTAAATCAAATATTTATTTATCGAGTCAAGTGACATTTTAAGGCAGTGGTGTTTGAACTTGATTTGAGTTCATTTGAACAAAAGAAAAATGTATGAGATCGGTTTGATTAAGTTTTTAGCTCGAGCTTAGATCGATTACGCTCAACACAATTTTGAATAGTTTCAAACTCAACTCGAGATTGAGCAACTCGAAGAAAATGTTAAGTGTAAAGATGCCTGATTTCGGCTCGTTAACTTTGTTAAACTGCTTATGTTCGGCTCGAACTCGGTTAAATCATATAAGTGAATATTTCACGAGCCGAGCGTCGAGCTGCTCGTAAACAGTTCGGATCGTTTACACCCTGTATATTTCCACCCAACACACTAATAATAAGCAATAATTAAAAGCGGTAACCGAAGAGATTAAGAAATAAAACGGTAACCAAAGCATGCATGGCAATTACTACTACAACGAACAACCATTAAATTAATTTCCTCCCTCCATTTAAACCCATTTATTTTTCACACACAAAATTCTAAATTTACAAAAACACCCCTGCACATTTCAAACTAAAACCTTGCTAATTCTCCTCCACGTGGAAGTGTAACAGTATACTTTTCTTGCATGCATTTTGAATGTGATTTCAACTATATATGGAGTACATCAAAAGATTTAAGGCTATTATTTACAGCCAGCCGTTCTATAGGTATATTAGGTGGTTTTTATAGAATCGACGTTATGAAAGTTTTTGAATTAAAAATCGATTTTTCTATGAACCTACAGAAAATCGGTTTTTTACTCTAAAACCGAGTTTTATAAGATCGATTTTAGTGTAGTGCATCGATAAAGTCACTGCATACGAATAAATACTCCCAAATTAAACGTACAAGTATAAGTTTAATAGAACGAAAAAACACTCCTGACTCTTAGAGTCAACCATGGAGTAACAAGTTTTTGACGAGTATCCCGAAGTTTCGAGAGTTAGTCATGCGAATCATGTGAATCATGTCCATACATTTTTATACCTTTTTCATACCCATGCACACTCATAGTCTATAAAATTGAGTAGGAATATAAAAACATAATTCATTCGATATAACATTCTTACAACATTACAGAATTTCATCATTTCGGAAAATGTAAATCATGCTTATCACCCTAGTCTGTTAATTTATTGTATATATAACTGAATGTATTATAATAATACCATTTTAGTAATTTTTTCAGTTGACAGTGGTCAACTTACAGAAAGACCTCTCTGACTCACATTACTCTCTTTTTTTGTTGTTTCCAAATCTTCTTTCTTCTTCTTTCTTCTTTCAAGGAATTTACTATGTTTTCTACGTGAAAGAGAAAAAAAGATTGTGCACTCTACAGATTCTTGATATATCAAGCTAAAGAAAACAGGATCTGCATTTTTTGTTTGTCTGAATTTTTATTTTAATTTTTGAGTTTCCCCATGCAGACAAAAATGGCAGTAGCTTTTTATGTCTGAAAATTAAATCTTTTCTTGTGTGTGTGTGTGGAATTCTGCAAGAAGAAGAAGAAAGAGTGACTTTTTGGAGGTGATTTTATGAAATGAAAGTGAATTTCTTAGAGAAATTGAAGATGGGTTGCTGTTATTCAAGAGTAAATCAAGAAGAAATGGTTTCAAGATGCAAATCCAGAAGAAAATACATGAAAAATCTGGTAAAAGCTCGACAATCTTTTTCAGTTGCTCATTCTATGTATTTAAGATCCCTGAAAAACACCGGCTCCGCCTTACTTGAATTCGCCACCAACGAAACCACCCTCCGCCACCGTCTTCCGCCACCCCACTACCCATCTCCGCCACCACCACCACCTATTCCAATGAGCCCACTTTCTGACTCCTGGACTACAACCACCACTTCCTCCAACATTCTCCCTCCACCACCTCCGCCGCCGCCACCGCCGGTGTCGGAATCCACCACCAGCTGGGATTTCTGGGACCCGTTTATGCCATCCGGTTCGAGATCGGTAACCGAAGAAGAAGAATGGGAAGAAACTCAGACACAGACGACGATGGCGGCCAGTATGACCAGACCGCCTTCAATTGTGAGTGGGTTCTCGAAAGAGCCTACTTCTATCACCACCACCACCGGTTCGAGTGAAATGGCGATGGTGGTCTCCACCAAAGGAAAGGATTTGGTAGAGGTGATTAAAGAGCTGGATGAGTATTTTCTCAAGGCCGCCGGAGCCGGTGCTCCCCTGTCGTTGATCTTGGAAGTACCAACTTGTACCATGTCGGACATGAGATCATATTCTTACAAAGGTACCACGTTCAACATTACACTTTCTATCTATCTATCTATATATATATATATATATATATATATATGAAATATGTGCAAATTCATGACTAGTAGTATACAATTAGTATGTAAATGATCGGAGTCGAATCAAATATTTAGTGATCGAGTCGAGTCACTGTTCAAAAAGCGGTGATGCTCGAGTGCCTTGGGTTCATACGAGTAGGAAAGGAATTGCTTGAGATCGGTTGATTAAGTTTCAATAGTGTTTGGGTTCGGCTTGATGGAGCTCGACAAATTTTTGAGCACTTTCAAGCTTGAACTTGGGCTCGAGTCGCTAAAAAAAAAACGTTGAACTTTATGATTTTTGAGTTGGGGTGTTGTGGCACCACACCAAAGTTACTCTCAAGACCGTTGATTTCATATTTGACCTTTCAAAAGTTGATTCTAGTCTAGAATTGACTTTTGAGAGGTCGAATACGACAATCGACTATTGAAATGTTGTATACGACAATCGATTGTATGAAAGTTGATTATATTGTCTAGAATCGAATTTGAAAATGTTAGATGGTTTTGTGTTGTCACTAAAGATTGATAAACATGATATTGTGGCACCACACATAGAACCGACCTTTTCAAAGTCGATTCAAGAAAATAGAATCAACTTTGGGGGCATTTTATTGTCATATACGACTGTTTAAAAGTCAATTATACCGAATCGAACCGAAAATGTGTGAATTTTGAGTTTTGCAGGGAAAGTTCATGGGAAGAATTTGAATCCATTGTTATGGAATTCGAGTCCGAAATGGAATGGGATCGGAAAATTCTGCGAAGATCCGATTGGGAACGTGAATGTTGTTGGAAACGGGTTGAGCCACGGGTCAACTATAGAAAGGCTCTATGCTTGGGAAAAGAAGCTCTATGATGAAGTCAAGGTTAGTCACATTACAGCAATTTTAACAGATTCTTTATTTTACAGACTCAAAACACTAATTTTATCTGTTTAGAGAAAAATTATTCGGGATGAAAGCATACTATCTCAATATCTCAAAAACTGAAGCACATTTTTACAGATTCTCAACTTTTCAGAAATATTTTTTTGAAGTTCCCCTTCTATTTAATATTAGTTTTCTAAAGTTTTTTTTTTTTTTTGGATTGATTTTGAGTTTAGAATGCAGAAATGATGAAAGTGGATCATGAGAAAAAAGCAGAGCAATTAAGGAAGCTAGAAATAAAAAGAGCAGACTATTTAAAAACAGAAAAAGCAAAGAAAGAAGTTGAGAAACTTGAATCAAGATTAATGGTTGCTACACAAGCCATTGAAAGCATTTCTTCCGAAATTATTAAGCTTCGGGAATCTGAACTCTACCCGCAGCTCGTGGAGCTCGTTAATGGGTCAGTCCTTTCTCTTTTTATCACTTATCTTATACCGTTGTATGAAGGTTTTACCAAGTTGTGTTACTATGTGAAAAACAACGGATGTTCATGGTCAGCTTTAGGAATTTCGGGATACGGGTCAAGAATTTGTCAGTCGGTTTACTTTTAAACTTGACCTTGTAGCTAGATTCGGTTTTGGATATCTCATTATGGGTCAATATAAATCAGGGTCGGATGACTGTGATTCGGAATTTCTTTTGTATCAAAATGATGTAGTTTCGCTAACACGTGGTCATATTATAATCCTTGAATTTACCATTCCACCCCTCATTGTTGATATATATATATATATATATATATATATATATATAGTTTCCTGGATCCGTCACTGGCTAACACGTAGTCTTATTTTTTCTGATTCAAAGGTTGATGGGCATGTGGAGAAGCATGTATGAATGTCACCAAGTCCAAACCCACATAGTTCAACAACTCAAATACGTGGACACGATCACCTCGAACGACCCGACATCCGAAATCCATCGCCAATCGGCTCTGCAACTCGAGCTCGAGGTCCAACAATGGCACTTGTCTTTCTGCAACTTTGTCAAAACTCAAAAAGACTACATTCAATCCTTAACCGGTTGGCTTAGGTTAAGTTTAAGTCTTTTCCAGTTTGGTAACAACAAATCTGTGTCGAAAACCGAGCTAGATTCGGCGATTTACGCGTTTTGTGAAGAATGGCAACTTGGTGTAAACAATGCACCAGATAAAGTTGCATCTGAAGGGATCATGAGTTTGTATAATGTCATACATGATATTGTTGTGCAACAAGGTGAAGAACAGAAGCAGAAGAAGAAATCCGAGGCGGCGTTTAAGGCGCTCGAGAAGAAAGGTTAGTATCGAGGGCTTTATCTCTTCGAACAACGTCACTTTTGGTCCCTTTTGTATCTAGGTTTTTCTTGCATTTTTGTCCCCTTTGTGTTTCATCTTGCATTTTTACCCCTTATCTAGGCTTTTTTT
Source organism: Gentiana straminea (assembly GCA_036785695.1). Taxonomy (NCBI): domain Eukaryota; kingdom Viridiplantae; phylum Streptophyta; class Magnoliopsida; order Gentianales; family Gentianaceae; genus Gentiana; species Gentiana straminea. Next base: position 4,385,127 of record JAVUPR010000085.1, read on the forward strand.
TAGTCTATTTTTGTCAGGTGTCGAGTTTTGATTAGCTGGTGGGGCGTGTCATGCTTTCAATGCTAGAATTTAGACACGTAGCACATTGGATTGAAAATGTAAGATGAGGGGTAAAAGTATCATTTTGGGGATATAAGTGCGAAAAAATGTGAAACAAAAGGGATCAAAGGTATCTTTATTTTGGGGATGAATGACACTTTTGGTCCCTTTTGTTTCATGGTTTGTACATTTCTATCCCTAATGTTCGCCTTGGTAATTTTACTCATCACCTATGCATTTTTTCACATTTTAAGTCCGAAATCTGGCATTGAAGTTGCAACATGTTCCGGCAGTAAAAAGTTGGCACACGGCAAAAATGGACTGAAAAGATATTAAAAAAGATGAATGGTAAAAGTGTCGATATGAAACAGAGAAGATAGAAATGCAAAAATCGTAAAACAAAAGGGATCAAAAGGCAGTCTGTTTGGACCACACCGTATTTACCAGCACACCACATACCAAGGACACCACACTAAATCGACCTTCAGAAAGTCGATCGCTAACTACGCAAAATCAATAAATTCAGTTTTTATATTTTTCTCTCTTTATCAGGTCTGCAACTAAGATCTTTAGAAAGCAAGTATGGTGGACATTACTCAATGGCCGGAGCCACGAGGAGGAACGGGAAGGATCCGGTGGTGGAGAAACGAGCTCAAGTGGCGGCGTTAAGGGCAAAAGCAGAAGAGGAAAAGGCAAAGTACGAGAAGGCGGTAAGCGTGACGAGGTCGATGACGTTGAACAACTTACAAATGGGATTGCCACATGTGTTTCAAGCAGTGACTGGCTTTGCTAATGTGTGTACACATTCATTTGAATCAGTGTATAATCAAGCTAAAAGTAATGGTGAATTGCAAGGTATGAAGAGGCTTTTGCTTTGTTAATGGCATCACACAGGTAAATCTACTTTCGGGACACCACAATGATATTCGACTTTCCAGAGGTCGAATGTCCATTTTTAACCTCTGCAAAATCGAATCTTGCCCGAAATGTGGTGTCAGAGTAGATTCATTATTGTGTCTATAACAGTGCCCCATAGAAAATGTGTAGACTATAAAGAGGTGTACTAAAATTGTTTTTTTCTCATTCAACAAAAATTGTTTTTTCTTTTAATTTAAAATTTGGTTAGAATTAGTGGAATGTTTTTTGAAGTACCTTTTAGATGTTTATTAGAATTTATTTAGTTTATTCTTTTAGTAGGGGTGTCAAAAGAGAATGAATGCCGATTCGAGTAGGGCTTCTTTAATGGCATCACTAGGGTGAGATTCGGCTTTTCAGACAGACATTCTATATCTGTAAAGTCAAACCTCACTCCTTAGAATCGACTTTTCAGAGGTCGTTAAGACGCCCATTCAACTCTCTAAAGGACAATGGTCACTCTTTAGGATCGACCTTCCATAGGTTTTTTAATCGCCCGGTAAAGATGCTTGTCGTGATATCCCGAAAGTAGGTTTGATATGATGTCATTAAAGACGTTCATTCAAATATGTCTATTATCCAGAGATGTTGATCAAAGTACGATTGAGATGATTAACGGCTTTGATGTGTATCTAACGTGGCGAATTTAGTATCGACAATGTGATGCCAAAATAAGTGTTGTGTGGTGCAATTAAAGGTTTTTTTTTTTTTTTTTTTTTTGAAGGGTATTGAAGGCTATTAAAGAATGATAATCACCTAAATGGTGTCAATAAGAGATCAAATAATAAATTCACATATTCTCCAACATAATTTAGTCCATACATCTAATAGAGAAGAGGGATATATCCCTTTAACTATTTACACCAATTTACAAAAGCTGTCGTTAAAGGCACTGCAATAAATCTACGTTCCAAATACTACAATGACATTCGACCTCTTGAAAGTTTAGTCTAAACTCAACAGTCGACTTTGCAGAGGCTGAATGTCCATTTTCAGCCTCTCTACGATAAAACCTAACCTGAAATGTGGTGTTGCTACTAGAATCATTGCGGCATCTTACAAACAAAAAAAAAAAAAAAAAAAAAAAAACACCTCCCCAAGAACAAACAACCACACAAATGAGTTGAGTAGATATTTTACCAGTCCTCTATTTGTGTGAGTTGAGTAGATGTTTCACCAGTCCTCTATTTCATCTTCTTCATCTGTTTCAGCAAAATTCATCTTATCAAGTTCATCTTCAACCATGTCTGTGATTTCTTCCGGCGCTCTATATCCAATTCGCCTTAGAACTGGAATAAATTCTGTTACAATTGCAGAAAAATCATGCATATTGACGCTATTACCCCTCTGGCTCATCATTTGATTCTGCAGAATCACAAATGAGTAGGGTTGAATTAACACAAGTAGCCTCAAAGGGCAAAAGTGTAAACATTACGCATTCAATATTTCCGGGTGAAGACAAGTGTCAAGACGAGACTAACCTTTTCTTGCCTAAATGATTGTTCAACATGCCAAAGCTTTGGACGACGAATAGCATGCCACCTGTGCACTCAATTGCATACAAATCACTTTCGCCTTTTTAGCCTGATTATAAAAAGAAATACCCGAACAGGAACAATTATTACCTAGAAGGACCAGGATGAGAATTTCCAAATAGTACCCCTCGAACAGCAACTGAAGCAGCAGCAGATTGAACAGCATTCGCAGCTTCGAAATTTCTAGATACCCTTCCGTTAAGTGAAGCCATTAGGAGGTCAGCATCGCTTAAGTACGACGAGACAACCCAAGCATCGTCTATTGCTTCCTGGCTGATAAAATCTAAAACTGGAAAAGAAACTGGGCATTAGTTGCATTGTGAGAATCCTAAAGGGGCACATTTGTTAATTCATAAAGCATGCAAACCCATCAGAGACTAAAAGCTACGATGCACGGATACTTTTGTTTAGTAGCGTGTCCCGTATTCAATACGTGACACACCTCATGCATATCCATAAATCCGATATGTAAAATGAACCATGTTCAAAATGAGTCAAAAAAACGCCAAATAATGAATGAGAAACTGTCCAAATTGATGAAAATTTACCAAAATGAAGAAATCCACTAAAAATGCTTTATTTTATGTGTTTTTATATTTATTATTGGGTCCTCATAGTTTTATTAACTACATTTTGGTCCCTAGTGTCATTTGTACTCGTATCCTATACATTTCAAGAGTCTTGCACCCACGTATCATGTATCAGTGCATTCATATCCACATGTCCTACCTGTGCAACCTAGGCACGAAGGAGAGGGGAAAGGAAGGAGAAAAAAACAGACCCCTGGATAAATCAAAAGTACACAAAAAAAAAAATATATATATATATATATATATATATATAACTTGACGTTGGTAAGATAATGAAGTACCATTTTCATGAAGAAAATCAGCAATGGGTCTGGATTGCCAATGCGCTTGATGAAGAATCGCTTCTGGAGCTTCCATGTTTAAAGGAAACCTTACAAGTTCCTCTTTTAAAGGTAATGCATCTATATCTTCAATGTCAAAACCAACACTGGATTAGATAATATCTAACAGGATTACCGAATTTGAAATTACAAGCATAACCAAATCATAGCACTATATGCAGTGGTTAAAAAATGTAGAAGCGAATGAACCTTAAACACTAAGTAGCATATGATTACGTCGGAAATGACCCAAACTTTATGTCAAAGTATGAGGACTACTTTGTAGTTTTGTGATAGTTTGAGGTGTGTCTAGTAATTATCCAGTCAGATAGATTTTGTCTTGTACTCTTTATATTATGCTGATGGTGTATCTTGTACCGGATACATGAAAAAATATTCTCCACCTTTCATTCTAACGGCTATGCCTCTTCTTTCACTGTTCTCTTGACTTGGTAGCAGAGCCACAATGGCTGACGCCGCTGCTACCACCGTGAGCTCAGCTCCGGTGAGTCCTCCTATTCAAACCACCACCACCTCCATCTCCATTGGATCCTTAACCACCCAAATTCCATTGTCTCTATCTTCTTTTTCTCAGATCAACGCCGGTGGTGCAGGTTCCTCTTCTGTTCAGCCACCACCATCTTCTACAACTATTGGGAGTCTAAGATCTTCATCTCCCTTCAACATGCAGTATCCTGGGCTTGATGCTTCCTACCCGCGTCCCAGTTTACCACCGTTTCCAAATTTTATGGCACATCCTTCTGGTATTTCAAGATCTGCTTCTGCAACTCCGTTTGGAGCAAGCTTATCTCAGACATGCACTATCAAGCTGAACAGGGATAATTATCTGCTATGGAAATCCACCATTCTACCTATTGTTCGTGGGCATCATCTTGAGAGTCACCTTCTTCACGCTGATGCCTGTCCATCTCAGTTTCTGGTAAGTCCTATTCATGGGTCAATTTCGAATCCAGCTTTTGATGAATGGGTGACTATGGATAACTTACTAGTTGGGTGGTTAATGGCCTCAATGACTGAACAAGCACTGGTTGAACTGATTGGGTGTAACACCGCTTTTGAAGTCTGGAACAGGCTAGAAACCTTGTTCAATAATAGATCTGAGGCTAGGATTCTAGAGTACAAAGGAGCCTTAACAAGAACAGATAAGGGAACTAGGTCCATGGTGGACTATCTTGCCCTGATGAAGACCTATTCTGATGGTTTGGCTGCTGCCGGTTGTCCCATTTCAAATTCTGAGCTGATACTCTCTGTTCTTGGTGGTCTTGGTAAAGACTATGAATCTGTCATAGTCAACATTACTTCTAGGATTGGCTCACTCACCTGGCCTGAGGTTCGCCCACGAGTTAGTTACTCGAGAGATCGCGGCGGCTAGGTTCAATCCTACTACAACCTTGGATGTTCCATCACCGCGTCGCTAATTATGCCGCTCAAAAGAATGGGGGACCTAGACCTAATTACGTGCAACACTCCAACTATGGTAACCGTGATGATCTTTGGTAGAGGAAGAGGTTCTAGAGGAAATCGAGGTGGAAGAGGTAGAGGTAATGGAAGAGGTGCTCAGAATCAAGGAGGTCCTAGGCCTGTGTGTCAAGTCTGTGGAAGAACTGGCCATACAGCTGCTATATGTTATTATAGGTATAACTCTGATTATACCGGTCCTTCTGTGAATAACAACAATGGCAATCAAGGTTTCTCAGGTTCAAATCCAAGGTCAAATGCTGCTTATGTTGCCTCTGCTGATAACCTTATGGATCCAAGTTGGTATGCTGATAGTGGTGCCACATCTCACATTGCCTCTGATCTCAACAGCCTCCATCTGAATGCAGGTTATGAAGGATCTGACACACTTCAAGTTGGTAATGGTGAGTCTCTAAAAATTTCTCATATAGGTCAATCTATTCTTCCAGCTAAATTTGATTCTAATCTTTCTATAAACCAAATCCTTCATGTTCCTTCCATCACTAACCTTATTAGTGTCTCCAAATTAACCGCCGATAACCCTGTATATCTTGAGTTTCATTCTAATTCCTGTTTTGTTAAGGATCTGGCTACCAGGAGAGTTCTAGTGGAAGGCACACTTAGCAATGGCTTGTATCAGCTCCACATTCCTCCAAATCTGAGGTCCCTTCACTCCAAAGTTTCAAGTGTTCAACCAAGTCTCAGTCCTCTTTCCAGTCATCTGTCTGAAGTCATCTCCAGCTCTTCCTCCAATAAAGTAGTTAATCAGTCCTTTGTTGGTTCTGTTTCTAGTTGTAATTCTGCCAATGTTTGGCATAGAAGGCTAGGACATCCCTCCGAGAGGGTTATGCATCAGGTTTTAAGGCTTTGTAATGTGACCTTGAAAAATAATGATAATGTATCTTTTTGTGAAGCTTGCTGTTTAGGGAAGCAACATGCTCTCCCATATCCTAATTCTACTTCTGTTTCTACTTTGCCTTTTGATTTGGTTCATTCTGATCTTTGGGGTCCAGCCCCAGTTCACTCTTCATCAGGTTTTACTTATTATGTGCATTTTGTTGATGATCTCACAAGATATACCTGGATTTTTCCTCTAAAAAACAAATCTGATGCACTGTCTGCCTTCTTACAGTTTCATACCTTTGTTCAAACTCAATTTCATACTAAAATTAAGTGCTTACAAACAGATTGGGGTGGAGAATTTAGGTCCTTTGAACAGCATTTAAAAGAATCTGGCACATCTTTTAGGCACCCCTGTCCCCATGCTCATGCCCAAAATGGCATAGCAGAGAGAAAACATAGATCCATAGTTGAAATGGGCTTATCTCTTTTAGCTCAAGCCTCAATGCCCCTTAAATTCTGGTGGGAGAGCTTTCAACACTCTGTCAGACTCATTAACTACCTTCCTACACCTATTCTTGGTCACAAGTCTCCCTATGAATGTCTTTTCAACAAACTTCCTAACTATTCTCTTCTTAGGGTGTTTGGGTGTGCTTGTTTTCCAAATCTTAGGCCCTATCAATCAAGAAAATTTCAGTTTCACTCACTGAAATGTGTTCATCTTGGTCTCAGTCCTTCTCACAAAGGTTTCCTGTGTCTTGATCCAAAAGGTAGATTATATATATCTAGAGATGTTACCTTTGATGAAAACTTCTTTCCTTATCAAAAGACTTCTAATCCTGCAACTGAAAACCTCAAATCCTCTAAATCTGACCCTTCCCTAGATCCTCTACTTGTTCTTCCTACACCTATTCAGGCCCTCTCTAATCCTAATTCTTCAAGTCCCTCCTTATCTTCTAATGTTCATTCTCCAGGCCCTGGCACTCCTGGTTCACCATATCAACACTCCACATCCTCTATTCCTCATCAAGATTCTCCTATCTACTCACATTCTTCTCCTTCACCTTCTATGTCCCCTCCTGGAATCTCTGTGTCTCCCTCCATCATTCCTGAGTCTGATTCTTTCCAGTCTCCAAGTCCAAGCCCTAGCCCTAGTCCTGTCCCACCACCACATCATCCTAACAAACACTCTATGCAAACTAGGGCCAAGAGTGGCATATTTAAACCTAAAACTTATTCCTTCCTTGCCACTTCATCTTGTTCTGTGCCTGCACCAGAACCAACTAAGGTGTCAGATGCTTTGCAATCTTCAGTTTGGAAGGAGGCTATGCAGTCAGAATATAATGCTTTGATTAACAATCACACCTGGGACTTAGTTCCTAGATCAGCAGCTCATAATCTGGTTGATAACAGATGGGTATTTAAACTGAAATTGAATCCTGATGGGACTGTTAACAAGCATAAGGCCAGGCTTGTTGCAAAAGGGTTTCATCAAACACCAGGGATTGATTATTCTGACACCTTTAGTCCTGTGGCTCGAGCATCTACTATCAGAACTGTCTTGGCACTTGCTGGTTCTCTTGATTGGCCCTTAAGACAGGTAGATATTAATAATGCTTTCCTCAATGGTACTTTATATGAATCTGTCTTTATGAAACAGCCTGAAGGCTTTGTGGATAGGACCAAACCAACACATGTTTGCCATCTCAAAAAGGCAATTTATGGCTTAAAACAAGCTCCTAGAGCCTGGTTTGAGGAATTGAGGAAACAGATGCTTCTCTGGAACTTTGTTCAATCAAGAGCTGATCCATCTCTTTTTATACTCCAGTCTGGAAAGAGTTTGGTGTATGTATTGGTGTATGTGGATGACATCCTTATTACAGGTAATGACTCAGACCAAATACAGCAGTTCATTACCTCCTTGCACAACAGGTTTGCTTTGAAGGATCTGGGCAATCTACATCACTTTCTTGGTATTCAAGTGAAGAGGGATCCCACCGGTATATATTTGTCTCAAAGCATGTGTATGCTCAAGCGACTCTTATCAAATTAGGATCGGAAAATGCGAAACCATGCCCTACACCTACGGTTCTCACACCTATCAAGATCGCTCATTACGATACTCCCATGACCAATCCAACCATTTACGAAGCACATTGGGAGCCTTACAATACCTAACCTTTTCGTGCCGACATCACCTATGCCGTTAATACTTTGAGCCAACATATGCGATCACCAACACTTGGACATTGGCAACAAGTGAAGCACTTGTTGAGGTATGTTAAAGGGACTCGTTTTTTGGCTTGCATTTTAAATCGGGCGGCCTCTTGTTATACATACTTTTAGTGATGCTGATTGGGGGGTTGATAAAGTTGATAGAAAATCTGTTGCTGCCTATTGTATATATCTAGCTGGTTCTCTTGTGTCCTGGTCATCTAAGAAACAAGATGTTGTGTCTAGATCAAGCACCGAATCCGAGTATAGGGCTTTAGCTAATCGCCGCAATTTGAAACACAGTGGCTTTTGAATCTTCTGTCAGAATTAAAAGTGCAGCTAGTTGACAAACCTGTTCTTTGGTGTGACAATCTTGGGGCTGGTTATTTGGCACATAATCCAGTGATACACAGCCGGATAAAACATGTGGAGTTGGATGTGCATTTTGTTAGAGACAAGGTGGTGCAAGGGGTCCTTGATGTCAAACATGTACCTACCTATGATCAAGTGGCTGATCTTATGACTAAACCTCTTTCTGCAACAATGTTTCACCTGTATAGAACCAAACTGAATGTTATTGCTACACCCTTCAGTTTGAGGGGGGATGTCAAAGTATGAGGACTACTTTGTAGTTTTGTGATAGTTTGAGGTGTGTCTAGTAATTATCCGGTCGGATAGATTAGATAATTCTGTTGCTACCATAGAAATCAGAATTAACCACATACCATTGATGTTACCAAAAAAATTAAAATTACTTGTATAAGCAAGATAAGGCTGAAAGCAACATGCTAAAATGACATTGTGTAGATGATACCTGATGACACTGGATTTTGATTCTCTCTCTTATTGTGCAAAAATTTGCCCAACGCATGAAATAGCGAGACATTTTCATCTCTGCCAAATGACAAGGAACGCCAGTCATTCGATTTATCTAGTCTTTCTTTGAACTGGATGAATCGCCATTGAAGAAGATTGAGAGTCCTTGATGTGGCTTTAGGCAGAAATATTGCAAAGAAGTGATAGCATTTCTAATATCACCACCACTGGCTTTTGCTATGGATTCAATTTGTTCACCACTCACATCACAATGTTCCTCTCTGCATATCCTTGATAGAACTTTCTTCGTGGAATTAACCGTGACAGGATTAAAACTGACCTGAAATATTCAAGAAATTGTCTTAGCACAAACACGGGTTGTGTGGCAGAATCAAATATATATAAAAAAGTATAACCTTGCGAACTCCCTCGTCCTGAAAAGACGATTGGATATCTTCCAAGTAGCGCGTGGTATAATCAAACGAATCGTCATTTCCATAATCAGTGATCGAAATAACTGTTGGAACACGAACTGATTGTATGAGCAGACGCAAGCACCTGTGAAGTCTTGTATAAGCAAGCTTTCCATTAATCACAGGAAGATCATCGATCAAAAGTATAACCGGTGTCTGAGATCCCCCAACTGCTGATGATGATGACACGAAACCGTATTTTCTTATTCGCTCAACAAAATCTTCAAATTCGTCTAACTTTGACGTGTATCTCAACCCTAATCCAAGATATGTACAAAGCTCATTCACTCGTGTATTAACAGAACAACAGAGAACTAGAAAGTATCTCATAAATTTAGTTTTTGTTTTATTCTTCAAGCTCCTTCTACAACAATATGATAATATAATCTCGTGTATACCTGAACTCGAATTATGCAAATATTCTTGCCATAAGGTGGGTGTTGGCATGTTCCATTCACATACTGAAGCTCCAAGGGTGGAAGAAATTGCTTGGACCGTGGCCTGTAATAAGATAAGCACGTTATGACTGAGGAAATGCATGAGTGATCATTTCAGTAATTAAATAGCAGAATCAACAGACAAATTCTCATTATTACGAAAACACAGTTCAAATATTGTTAGATTAATCTAATAGAAGAAAATGTAACATACAGATTTTCCCACTCCAGCTGGCCCAGTAATGAGAATAACATGGCTAGTGGATTTTCCCTGCACATAATCCAAGAGAACGTTTCAGCCGCCAATGTATCGCATGACGCACAGCCACTTGCATTTATGAATAGCATGACCCAATATTGGGGAAGACGAGAATCAACTTTTTGAATAGACAACCCAAGCAAAAGAGATGACACTTGGGAAAGAAAGTTAAATGTGAAATGCTATAAAGGCAAAGAATTAAAGGGCGGAAAAAGGAAAAAAAAAAAAAAAATGTGCTAATGCGACAGCAGCTTGATGACAAAAACAAATTGCATGCAAACAAAATATATCATGTTTTCCATGAGGACGGGAACAACTCCGTGTAACAAAATATGGACTTTTGATAATTCTCTGAGAAGTTAAATTTCAGGACATAAACACAAGAAAGTGTCTTGCCAATTATAAAACATCTCATATCATAGTAAATTTCAAAAGCATCTAACTGAATCTCTTTTTAATTGATGCCTAGTGGTGAAACAGGACTTACAAATCAAAGAGAATATTTAGAGGCAGATATACGAAGATTACCTCTAAGCCTGAGGTCATCAATCTCTCCTCAATCAAGGTTTTCAATTCCTCAACCTGCACCAGAATAATATGAAAGCATACATCATTTGCAACAAAGTCAAGCAAGTGCACACAAGTCACCACTGAAAAAAAAACTGACTGAGCTTTAACCTTCTTTTTGTGGACAGCTAGCTCTTGCAAAGTGTGAGGTTTGTATTTGTTGACCCATAAGTCCTTGATACTTCTGTTGCCTAGGTCACATTTATAAACTTCTTATTCAGGAAAGGTGAAAACAGAGACTCCACGGTTTTAGAAAAACGGTAATCTGTAATGACTTTGTTAAATCAGTAAGCAATCAAAAATAGTATCTACAGCATACCTGCAGATCCCTGGAACCTAGCAACGCCTTCATCAAATTCCTCACAAAATTTTTTGATCTGCACACACAATTGCATTGCCTTAAAATGTGATTTAAACAAAATCAACTGTACAACAATTCTCAAAATGCCCTTTCTCAAGAAAGATATGTACACTGTAACATTTCAATCCATATAGAAATATGTCCCATACAACAGGCCTACATAGCCTGACTTCTTCCCTGAATCCACCAGGGATGTCATTTAGTGAAACGCGAAATCAAAAGAACGGCCCAACACCTCCAACATGAAAATCCAGTAATTTTTCCCCTTGAAAATAAACAAATTGAAATGAGAGTCAGGCTTTTGAGAATTTCTGCAATGCAACTGTTGGGCCAGGACACCATGCTGATCTTTCATCACCAAAAATTATTACAAATATCCCGTGGAAACAATTCCTGAGCCATATATTGAAGTGAAAAAAGAAGAAAGAGTTGAAATCTCTGGACCTAGTTCTCAATATATGTGTAAACCAAAAGTATGTGAGATTTATGCACAAACAAGTTAGATTGATGAATGAAATGCACAATTTCACATCTTACTAACGCATACAGCTAGCACCCAGCATTTCTCAGTGTAGCATTAGAAAAAACCGAAACAAGGAGGAGCCATAACATAAGCAACAGGTAGATAAAATTATGAGCCGAATAATCAATCTCGTTACATTAGCTAAGCTTGTGTGTATACATTACATTTACATATCAAACACTTCCAAAACTGAAAACCAAAGAACGATACTTACTTGATCAAAATCAGCGGCAGGAGATTCTTCGAGCGACAGATTAGAAGAATTCGTTAATGATGCTCTCTTGCTTCTCTTCTGTGCACTTGCTCTTGTAACTGATGCCGATTTCGATTTAGTATGCTTTACCTTAAAATCTTTATCTTTTTCACTATCCGAAGACGAAAGGACAACAGTTACGCTTCTCTTCTTCCCCTTCACCATCGCCTCGCCGCCGCCGCTGATCAAAAAGCACCATAAAACATGATGATGATGAAGGTATCAAACTTTCATGCAGTTATCATCGACAAAAATCAAATCGCCGTCGCCGTCTCCGTCGCCGGCGTTTTGTGAGGTTACCGGTAAAAGTACGGCAACAGTAGAGTCTTTCATAAAATTGGAAAAAAATGGCGCACAAAATGAAGTGTGTTTTTTTTTTGGCGGGTAATTGAAGTGGATTTGTGATGTTTATCAAAGAAGATTCGAGTCAAAGCGTACCAAGAAAGCCTCCATTCTCATTTTCAAGATTTGACCGATAAACAAATTTGAAATAGGTAGTTTTTAAATTTTTGTTTTTTAGAAATAAACGTTGTGGTTCGTGTACTGTCACTTAACCCTACGTTTGGAGGATGCATGTAAATACTTCTCCATAAAAGATGTGGGGGATGATCGGTGCAAATAGATGGTCATATATGCTTGCTTATACTTTCGAAAAAAAAAAAAAAAAAAAAAAAAAAAGCATAAAAGGTCGTTTTAAGCGATAATAAAAAGAGAGCACCCATCCTGGAAGGATTTGTCGATTGCGGAAATCGATGTGACGATTAGGTTTTTATGTATATATATATATATGTATGTTTTGGGAGTTGAAACGTATCTCGGGAATTTGGGTCTCGACGGGATATGCCTTTGATGGTATTTGGGTCTCGACGGGATATGCCTTTGATGGTATTTTCGAGGTCAGTGTCTGATGTAAGGTATTTTTAAAGTGAGTTGCTGCATCCCGAGAATTTAGGTCTCAGCCTGATATGCCTTGATGATATTTCGAGGTCGTAATGTCTGATGTAAGGTCTTTTTAAGGTGAGTTGCACATCTCGAGAACTCATGTCTCGACCTGATATGCCTTGAATGTATTTCGAGGTTGTAGTGTCTGGTATAAGGTATTTTTAAGGTGAGTCCCGATAATTCATGTCTCGACCTGGTATGCCTTAATTGTATTTCGTGGTCGTAGTGTTTGAGGTCTTTTTAAGGTGAGTTGCACATCCCGAGAATTTGGTCTCAACATGATATGCCTTGATGGTATTTCGAGATCGTAATCCCGAAAATAAAAATTCATTTTTTTAACAAAACAAACCAAAACTTACAAGTTCATTTTCTAAATGAACAAAGGTGAACACATTTAATTATGTTTAGGAACATCATTAGATGATGAGCAATATAATCATTCAATAGATACTATTGTGACGCCCCGTTTCCGAACACCGAGTCCTTATCCGGAAACGAACGCCCGGCACGTATATAACTCGTATTTATACCGAATTATATACGTAAGCCTTATAAAAATGCAACATCAGAGTATAATTGCGGAAATTAAACAACTCGGGATTTAGTATAAATCTAGGGGCCGAATAGGAAAACCAAATGTCGAAACCGAACAACATTTAAAGTTTGAGAGTACAAAGATAATCCACAAATCCAAAAGGTTACAACACTTATCCTTATACACTTTTACAACTAAGGAACAAGATAGTTATTACAATACATAGCCGAATTTTGATAAAAGTAGCAACAAAAAGGATCAGCCCGATCATCACGAGGTCACTCCTCGAAGTACTCGAAAACCTCCTCGAAACCTGTATCACCTTCTCGGGGTGGGAACAAACAAGTAGGGGTAAGTACATACGTACTTAGTAGGAAGCAGAAGCTTTGAATCCAACAACAATTAACATAAATATTCAACGGAATCATAGCACGAGATATCAATAGCGAGCATGTAACAACCGAGCCACGTATGTTCAACATCTCACTTCCCTCTACTAGCCCGGCTAGTAAAACTCAACAAGGCAAGGTTATGTGTTGCATAAAAGTCCAAGGGCACTTTGCATGGTGAGAATGCACCACGACATATTCAACCCCTCATATGGCATGATCCCGGATCAAGTGGAGTCCGACTCCCGGTTGCGAAAATAAAACGTGCCTCACCAAAGGCTAGTATGCTTTATCTTTTAGACTCTCAAATACGTATTTAAGCGTTTAAACTAACCATCTAAGTTCATTGCACATAAGAAGGGTTCTATGGACTACCAGACCTTAGACAACTCTATGTTACACTACCCAGCACGTGTCACAGAAATACCGGATTCTAATCCAATATCCACGAGGCTAAGGTATAAGGTTTCCAATGATCCCGAGTTTCTCCCCGCAGAGGGTCTCCACAAGGTGCTGAGCCAAATCCACTAGAAACCGAACCCCTAACTTCGTCATATAACAAGTATGGTGTTGTCATTCCGGAACAACACCTCGTAAGGCCGAACGTTTCATGTTCCAATGCTCCCGTAAGTAACGGTGCGGAGCCAAAGCCACTAGAACACTCACATTTAACTTTACCACAATCCACAAAAGGTATCTACACTAAAACATGCTCAAAAGGGGTCAAAATACGTTTTTCACACAAAACAGGGTATAGGAGTGCGCTTGTTCTTAGCAGGCATGCGCTTGAGTTCTCTGCTCAGGCCAGGAGTGTGCTTGCATTACACAGGCGTGCTCTTGAGCTCCCAGTAAATAATTCCAACTCTCTGCTCAGGACAAGCGTGTGCTTGTCTCCTTCAAGCATACTCCCGAGCACCCGAACAGCCAAAAATTTACAATTTTTCTAAGGTCATTTCTAAGGGAAATCTCACACATGCATCACTCAAAACTTATCCAAATCCTTCCTAAAACATGTCTAAACATAATATATAAGTTCTAAAATAGGAATTAAAGATTTCCACAAGATTTAAGGCTCCAATTCAAGGCAAAACATCCTACACATGCAAAGACTCTAAATTCTTCTACCAAGTCCTAGAACATGATTTCCAAGGTCTAAAATATGGTGTAAAGTCTATAATCAAGGTATAAGGTCTATAATACATATTTCAACATGACAACAAGAATTAACACAAGATGGATTCAATGAGAACATCTTCCTACCTCAAAGCACTTCAAGTTAAAGCTCCAAAATCTTCAAGCCAAACTTGAATTCAAGTCCTTAGTTTAAAGAAAGCCAAAAGCTCTAAGCCTCTTCTTCAATGTCTACAACAAGATAATATTCTAGTGAATTACTACGACATCTAAATACTTAAATAACCAAGAACACTAAAAGCTTAGGAATTGGATGGATGAGTTTTCTTAAACATACCCAAAGCAAGGGATTCTTGAGATGGTGGTAAGCTTTCCTCTTGAAGATCCTCTTGGCTTGAACAATCTATCAAGGATTAATCTTTAATTAAGAATATATTCTGGAACCAAAACTTGACTTCAACAACCATGAACCAAAATCTTCTTCAATCACCAAGAAAATGCAAGATGAATCGGTGGTGTATTTTGGTGGTGAATTGATAGTGGAAGTTGTAGAGAAATGCAAGTGCTTTTGTGAAGTGTTTCTTGTGACATGAGAGAAAATGGTGCAAGAGTTATGGGTAAAAAATGTGTAGAGAAAATGCTAGTGAGTGAGGTGTGTTGCTTTTATGCTAATGTGCAAGATGGGAGTTATGGAAATAATGTAAGTGTTTGAGTGGGTGTAGTATGGGAGGTGAAGTGTTTGAAGTGTAATAGTGCAAGGTTTCACCAAGTGAAATGATGGTGGTGTGAGGTGGTGTAAGTATGATGTGAAGGTGGAGTGTATAAATGGTGATGAAAGCATTAGTGCAAAAGTTGAAGATGATGAAGAAATTTGATGTATAGTTTTTAATCCAAGTGTGTTATATTAATCTTATTATGATATAATCTTGTAATATAACACTTACAATATCTTATTTGTTCGGGAAAATACGATACTCGATAAATACCCAAAAAATGACATAAATGCCCTTTCGTGAATTTACGGGATATCACAACTACAAAATAGTTTTATAGAATGTTTATGGAAATTTTATAATACTTTTTACACTATCATGTTTAAATAGTGTTTATAATTTAAACTCGATTGTTTTATACCTTAACGAATCTAACTCCAGCTAATAAGTTAAAGCTCAAACACGAGCTTAACAATTTGTCTTTTAAAGCCAAGCTTAAACTTAATTTTTTGTTCGTTTAATAAAAACGATTAGAAATAAACTCGTGACCTAAACAAGTCCAACTTAAACACAATTTTTTGGGTTATTTATTAAATAAACGATCATAAACACGATCATGATCTAAACGAACCAAGTTTGAACCATAGATGCTCCTCTCAACTCTTAACATCTTTAAATTTTTTTAATTTTTTTTTACTCCGCAATAAAAACGAAATTAAACTGCCAGATTCCGTGTCGGTTAAGGAAAGCATGGGACCCATCAACATCTCCCCATTTCTTCTTCTTCTTCCTTCGACAACCTTCTCTTCATCAAATCAAAATTTCATCATAAACTGTTTAAAAATCAAGATTCCTCAATTCTCTCCGCTGTAATCGTGATCAGAAAACAGAAAAATCCGATCTTTGAATCTATAGTCCATTGTTATCTGTTCATCAAAGCTTCAAATCAAAGAGAAGATGCAGCAGCAAAACGATACAAACCCTTCTGCTTACTACCAATACTATCAATCACATCTTCAAAACCCTAACCCTATTCCCAATCCTCCTCCTTTTTCATCATCAGATCCTAATTTCATCTCCCCCGCCTCTGCTCCTCCGTCTAATTTCTCCAATTACCCTGTTCCTTATTTCTCTGTTAATCCTGATCATCAAATCCCTAACCCTAATCTTAACTCCGTACCCCAGCAACAATCAGCTCCGTTGCCGTATTCATTTCCTCATCTGGATCCCTCTTCTTACACTTATGATGTGAATCAAGCTGGGACAGTGAATTATGGTGGATCGAATTTGAACCCTAGTTATAATCCGTCGTATTATCCGTATGGGAGTTCGGGTGTGAGTCAGAATTACGATGGGTATAATGCGAATTTAGGTGGGTATGATGATCAGGGTGTTTATAATGAGAGTGGTGTATATAAATATAATGGGGGGAAATTGGAAAAAGAGAGTAGTGGTGATGCTGTATTGTTTGATGATTACGGGAGACCGATTAATGGTTCTGGTGGAAACGAGAAGATTGTTCAGAAGAAGATAGTTAAGGCTGTACCTAAGGTTGAGGAACAGCAGGATGTGAAGGGTAGTGTTCAGAAGTTTCGAGTTCAGCTCTTATCGGAAGGTGTTGGTCAGAGTGACATGGATGTTCTTTGCCAGGTTTGTGATTGTGATATGTTCATGATATGCTCTTATGTGGTTCTTTGGCTTTGGGTTGATGAAAAAGTAACAATTTTTTTGGGTTTTAGAATATGGGTTATTGTGCTTGATAAGCTCTGTATGCTTTTTCTTTGATCAATTGTTTATTTGTTGTGTTTATCTCAGATTGGTTTAGATGGGATATCTATACTTGAACCAGCTACCAGCATGACCTTAAAAAGTTATCCCCTTGAGGCTGTGACAAAATGGGAAGTAAGTTTTCACCGTCTTTGTGCTGTTGGATATTCTCTTTTGGCCCATGACTGTCCTCTTTCTCAAGCATCTATTGATTTGTAAATCTATCTATGTTCTTCAGGTTTTGGGCTCGTATATATTTGCATTTTGGGCCAGAACTTCCATTGACATTGAACCAAGACGCGTTAGGCTGAAATCAAATCCTTATACAACTAGCAATATCTTGGACACTGTTACGGCTGCAAGTATTCAGGTTAGTAGAGCCTTCTGTTTTGTATTATACAACTGGTTATTATGGAAGTTAATGATTTGTTGCACATATTTATACATTATCAAAAGCAGAACATTATTTTGTTTCTGTATTCTCTATAGCTGGTTTTACGTGTTTTCATTGCTCGGTGTATGTTTTTTTTTTTTTTTTTACCTGGTTGTTGTTTTTGTGTGTTTTTTGTAGATTAATAAATGATGTCTATTATTCTGCTTGCAGGTCAAGGAAATTGCTGACACGAATAATCTCTCAGATTCGAACAAGGGAAGTGAGCAATCTGCTGAAAAGAAGAAAGGACTAATTGATTGGAGGAACTTGGTGGCTAAACAAGGAAATGAAGAGAAGGATCACTGGGTTAGATTCGGCTATAAAATTCTCATCCCCCCCCCTCCCTTGTAATTTGATATATGCTTGTGGCACATTTACTGATTGCTTTTTGTATTGTTTATTTTGCCTTACCTTTTCAGGTCCCTGATGAAGCAGTTACTAAGTGTACATCCTGTTCAACAGCTTTCAACGCCTTTATACGCAGGGTCTCTCCTTTTCAAATAATTAATGTTGCACAGTTCAGTGTTTCAACCTTCGTAAGCTTGATTTAATTTTATGTATGCTTAATCTTGTCTTTGTTTGAAATGTGCCAGCATCATTGCCGAAATTGTGGGGATATTTTTTGTGACAAGTGTACACAAGGTAGAATTCCCCTCACTGCTGATGAGCAAGCACAACCCGTTCGAGTTTGTGATCAATGCATGGTATGAGCTTATGATCCTACTTATTAGGCTGCGTGCTAGCAATTTATTTGTTTTCTTTAAGATTATAGGTACTAAAGTTTGATGTGTATCCTTGAATATGCATATCTTGTCTTAGTTGAATACATATGATAGTGCTTGAATATCCTTGAATAGACAAGATATTATTTTTGTGTGTGTGGGTGGGGGTGGGGCTGGGGGTGGAGTGGGGGGCGGTCTTGAGCACTTGTGTTTTCAAATTGCAAATATGAAGAGATTGTTTTTTCTCACCATGAATCTTTACATCAACCGTACTTTTGCAGGCAGAAGTTACTCAAAGATTAAGCAACACGAAGGAAGCTGCAGCTAGAGCTGGTGGATTTCAAAGTCACGAGGACCTCGTGAGAAAGCTTAAGGTGACTGGTTTAGGAGTCTAGACTAGATTATACATTAGAATGAATAACTTGGCCTTAAGAACACTTCTGAATTTATTTATCATGTGCTTTTTGAGGTCTTTTAAATTCATTATTTGATGGTGGATGATATGCTGGATTTCTGTATTAAGTTCTAAAACATGGCTGTATTTTTACAAGCAAATTGCAACTTTCTGAGTACATTAAGGATTACATTTTGGCTTGTTATTTCAGGAGGAGATGGAAAAGAATCGGAAAAGTTCAACAGGTAAGTTACCCTATAAATGGCGGATTTTTTTTTTCCGTTATCGTTTTGAACATTTATTAGGTTTCAAACTTATTTAATTCCAGGTCTTGCTACTGCCTCAAATGGAGGATCTGGAAAGCTAATGAGGGAAGTTGCATGCCCAACTTGCACTGTTCATTTGCAGGTTTGTCGATTTGTGTTATTTGATAGTGTGTCCTGTATTCGATTGTATTCGATACGTATCTGACTCATATACACACAGGATACGTTTGGAGCTAAACCCGTATTCTATGCTTTTCATAAATCACGTATTCATGTATCTATACCCACATATCAACCTGTCTGTACAACCCAGGTTCCAACTGGGAACTTTTTTGTGGGCAAAGACTACATATTTTGTTGTTTAGGTACCCACATTCATCGGAAAACAAAACCCGCGCACATGTGTGATGGTGTCTTACTGTTTCCCTACCCTCATTCATTGGGAAAAAAGGTGTCCTAACTTTCATGGAAATGGTAGATTTACTGTGGTGCCCTTAAAGGCCTGAAGGCCCCCTTACACGTGCACACGTATGTGATGGCGTCTTTGATGTGACTGAGAGGACGTGTCTTTACTATTTTCGCCTATCTTTTGTAGGTTGAGGTTCCTGCAACAGGTTATGAAACCATAGAATGCAGTGTATGCCAGCATCCTTTCAAAGTCAGTAACCATTAATCTGGCCTTACGACGTCTTGCAGCGGCGGTGCCACGTGATTCTGTCTGCAAAGAAAATATTTCCACTTTTTTTCCGAGAAATTCTACTGCTGAGTCTCCTCAATAAAGATATCTACTGGCATATTCAGTCAAAAACACGACACATGGCCTGATTTTTACGTGTTTATGGTCTGACATACTTCGTTTATGAGGTTGTTTCTGGCATATTTAATACCACGTGTTGTGTGTTGATTGGATGCTAATGGATCGTTTCATTGATGACATCTCGCGTCTTTTTCCATGTTTATGATTCCTCGTACCTATGCGCGTTTTCTTTCTTTTCTTTTCTTCTAGAAGATTTCAAGAACTGATGCAAGTTTTCTTGCATGAATATATTGTTATGCACATGTATTTATGTTTTTCTTTTTGAATGTATATTTCTTTTCTCTTGAGAGAGAATGTGTTTATAGAAAGTCAATTTTTTAAAAAGTAAATTATGAGCTAAGAATTGATTTTTAAACTGTCGATTCAGCGGGGAAAAAAATCTGTGCATCACATTAACCACAATTAACATTAAATCAACCTCTTAAAAGTCGATATTTTTAACCCCTAAAAAGATTGTTTTTTCGAAAGTAGATTATGATTTTTAAGCTGAGAATCGAGTTAAATATTTTTTTTTTAGAAAATCAAGTTAAATATTAAGTTTTAGAAAATCGAGTTAAATATTGATTTAGCATGAAATTTATCCATTCATCATACTTATAACCATGATCCATGCTGAATAAGTCGATTCTTAAGTCAAGAATTGAGCTTTAAAATATCGATTCAACGTAGGACATGATAAGTATGATGAATGGTGCAGATACATTCAATTTCCAATTTAGAATAAGACATTACATCTTGTATATAATATTATTACACATGCATACCTAAAAAATCAAAGCCCTTTTTTATTAAGTTGGGGGGTAGGGGGTAGGGGGTAGGGGTGGGGGACCTCATGGGCATACGTTCCATAGTGCATTTATAATATTATGACACATGCACACCTCCTAGCCCCTAAGTGCAAGCGTGCATAAAGATAGCTATATTGGACTTCAGAACATTGATAGTTTCACGGCAAAAATAGTCACAATGACTTTATATTATATAATTTAAACATTATATGTATCTTATATACGTGTGATGTTACTATCACGATAAGTGACAAACACACATTTTTACACCATTAATTACGATAGACCTAAATTATGATCAATGACGCGAAAAACATGTTATGATATAACTGTTGTAATAGTAATGTTCTTTTTATATATCGAAAGATAGATGTAGAGTGATATATATAGAGAGAGAGATGTATTACTTGTAAATATGGTAACACCCTATCCCAAAGGGCACCGAATTTCAAGAACATTGATTCTTCCATTTTCTATTTTTTGGTTGCGGAGGACCCTCTGATATATGGACCATTGACCCGACTCTATTTCGAGTTGTTCTTTGAATGGTTGCATAGTTTGACTCTTACACAATGTATGATCTGACTCGAATTCTGATTCGACTTTTTAAAAAGGAATCAAACCTTCAAGGGCTCCGTTTGTTTTGGGTTGGAGTTTTTTTTTTTATTGTTTTAGATAAAGTGATTGAAGTAATGATTAGAAAGCTAAGATGTTTATTTGAATTTTGTGTAGATTATGAAATGATTGGTGAAATAAAGTAGTATAATAAATAAAATAATGGTAAAAAATGTAATAAAGTTGATAAAGTGAAATGATGAGAGATAATTTAATATTTTTTTATTTGTAGTTGAAGAAATGGTTGGTAAGAGAATTGTAAGATATGATGGGTGAAGTGATATAAAAAAACTTCGAAAAAACTCTAACGAAAACAAACGTAGCCTAACATTCTCATACCCACTAATCACCTAACTCCTCAAACGAAGGTTTGCTTTTCTGGTAAATACCATGATCAAGTCCATAATTAATACTTCCATTGCAATATAATTGATTATTATTATTATTATTATTAATTATTGCATGTTGCAAACACACCAACTAACTAAATATCATTTCCAAAAGAAGCGAAGCCACCAAACTCCAAATATTACATTCCAACCAATCATAGCAACTTTTCAAGACACACCCCTGAAAGTTTGGATCGAATGTAAGCTCCATATTTGATTTTACAGATGTCGAATTTTCATTTTTGACCTTTTGTATCATGGTGTTCACCGCAAAGGGCGGACCCAAGTAGAAAGGGATAATGAGATCCGAAAAACGATTTAGTTTTTCTCGCAAAAAATCTCAAAACACTATTAATATCCTCGTTCGATTTTTGAATTTGTTTCGATGCATCTACCGATAATTTTTCAGGGTCCGTCAATGATTCACTGTGATATATATAACACCGCTCGATCGTATATAACATCATTGATCTATAGTGTCACAATAAATCCGAAGTCTAAGTTGGAGACACTGCAATAAGGTTCCATTACTAGAAACATTCGACCCCTGAAAAATCGAAACATATATTCGATATAGTGTCGCACAAAACATGTTGTATTGTCACTAGAACACTCACATGTGAAGAGTTATGGATTTTAGCATTTTTCCACTACATAGAGTAGTGGTTGGACCGCACTCACTTCCATGCCAAACAAAACGGCGAAATCACTCTTTGTTTTTGCTAATTGTGTACTATAATTTGCAACAAAAAAAATTATTTTTATTGCAGGAAACGCATGTGCAAATGACACTGTTTTTAATCTTCTTATCCATTTCTGCATCAAAATCTGTGTTCGTTCTTCTTCAGATAGTACAATTATTCTAAGGTTAGCTCACAAATTAATGCACTGTGAAGTTCATTCCCTCACTGCAATGCCTGTTTATTTTGGAATTTTCAATCCAATTTTGCTCCATTTACTAAATCTGTTTTGTTTAGCTTTGTCAACAATTTTGTGATAGTATTTGCTATTTGTAAGAGCTTGGTGATTATTTAATCAAGTAGTTTTTGGACCTTGCTATTGGCACCACACCGAATCCACTACATTGATTTTCGACATCTCCAGAATCGAATTTAAGTTCAAAATTCGACTCCGGAGAGATCCATATCAAAAATCGACATCTCCAGAGTCGAAATTTGGGCGAGATGTGGTGTGTAGATTCGGTGTAGTGCCAATAACATTGTCCTAGTTTCTTCATAGCATGTTATTTTATCTAAAGATTTGGGAGGATTGCAGCTGGATTTTGTACTAATTCTGAAGATTTTCAATTGTGCAGTACCTAGAAAAGGAGCAATTATACTTAATTACCTGGTAGGGTGAGAAAAGATGGCTACCTGGGGGCAAATTGGGGATATTGCAAATGTTGCTCAGCTTACAGGTGTTGATGCAGTTAAGCTGATTGGAATGATTGTTCAAGCTGCAAACACAGCAAGAATGCATAAAACGAATTGCAGACAATTCGCTAAGCATCTCAAATTGATTGGGAATTTGTTAGAACAGTTGAAGATTTCGGAACTGAAGAGGTATCCGGAAACACGAGAACCGCTCGAGCAACTTGAGGATGCCTTGAGGAGATCGTACGTTTTGGTTAATAGTTGCCAAAATAGGAGTTATCTGTATCTGTTGGCAATGGGGTGGAACATTGTTTATCAGTTTAGGAGGGCGCAGAACGAGATTGATCGGTATTTGAAGCTCATTCCGTTGATCACACTCGTGGATAATACTCGAATCCGGGTATGAAATTTGCTTTTGATTATTGTTGTTGTTAATGATTATGCTTCACTAAAGTTGTTAACGAGCCAAGCTGGAACCGACTGTCTGTTTGTTAAAGCTGGGTTTGTTTAGGTCGCGAGATCGTTCGCTCAATAAATAATCAAAAAATCATGTTCAAGCTTGAGCCATTAACTAGCCGAGCTGAGTATCTGTTGTTCAAACTCGTGTTCATTCAAGGCACGAGCTTGTTTGTGATCGTTCGTTCGATCAATGAACAAAAAAAAATCATGTTCAAGCTTGAGCTATTAATGAGCCTGAGCCAAGTATCTGTTGTTCAAACTCGTGTTCGTTCAAGGCATGAGCTTGTTTGTGAGTTCATTTAATAAATGAAAAAAAATCATGTTCAAGCTTGAGCTGTTAATGAGCCTTGCTGAGTATCTGTTGTTCAAACTCGTATTCGTTTCAGGCATGAGCTTTTTTCGAATATTGTTCTATGATTTGTTATTAATGTGTTTGCACTTTTTATACTTGTTTATTAACGACGCCGAGCTCGTGAACTAAGAAAACTAATCTTGAACTTCGTTTCTTAAAAAAATACGTTTAACGAGGAGAACTCAAACACGAATTTGAGTCGTTAACAACTCTACTCGTGTTAGATCTTCATTTTGCCTTTGCATGTTTCTTGCAGGAAAGATTGGAATACATTGACAGAGATCAGTGTGAATACACATTAGATGATGAAGATATGAAAGCACAAACCATAATTATGAACAGAGAAACCTCCGAAAAGACTCTGCTATCCTCAAGAAAACGCTTTCGTGTTCATACCCGAACCTACCATTCAAAGAAGCGGTTAAGAAAGAAACCGAAAAACTTCAGCTCGAGCTGCAACTCTCTCAGGCGAATTTCGATGTTAGCCAATGCGAGGTAATTCGACACTTACTCGATGTTACAGAAGCTGTTTCTGCAACAACGAAAATTCTCCCGAAAAAAATCTCAAAGCCAGTGGAAAATGACAATCCAAATGTCAATGATGAGATATATGTAAAGAGTAGTAGCGAGACACGCCGCCCCTCAAGGTTTGTTTTTTGAAAGGACATATACTCCTTTTGTCCTGTATTATAGGGCATGTTTTCGAGTTCAATTTTCTTCGGTTTTATGCAGAAACGATTCATCGGTTTCATCGACTCACGAACTAATTACTTCTACGGGACAGCAATCCAGCGACGAATGGCACTCGGATCTTCTTGGCTGTTGTTCAGAACCTCTCCTCTGTATGTTATACTGTTTAATGTCTATAATTACGTTTTTCGTATAACTTATTCTTGCCTGCTATGTTTAACTGAATCAATGTACTAACATATATATACATCTTTGTGCAGGCATCAAAACCTGTTTATTTCCATGTGGGACGTTTTCGAGGATTGCTTCGTTTGCTACAAATAGGCACATGTGTAAGTGAATTATTAATCCTTGTTCAGACAGTGGCTGAAACATATTGTCCATGAAATCTTTCGTTTTCCGCCTCCCACGAAACTATCCATTATGCGTTACATCCGACTGATTTTCAATACTTAATATGGTGCGTATTTCGAGACACAGAAAAGCTTAAAATCGTCGTACGATATAGAAAAGAATGGGAAGTAAAAAAACTATTCTAACATTTGGTGCTATTGGGATATATATATTTGCAGCTTCTGGACAAGCCTGCAATGAAATGATGGCATATTCCTTGGTATTGTCTTGCTGTTGTTATACTTGTTGTGTTAGAAGGAAGCTTCGGAAAAGCTCGAAATCACGGTAAACCGTCCCTACGTATCTAACACGAGCCTGTTATTTGCACCACGTTGATTTTATCGGGGCCCACACCCGAATCTATGCTAAGCATGATTTAGATATAGAATATGTATTTTGTGCAGTATATGTAGTGCACAGTCCAGAGATTTTCGTATTTTACGTATCTGAATAGATATTTGAATAGAAATTTACGAATGCTCGTATTCGATTATTGAATACTTGAGTTTTGCTTGAGTTTTTGCAGGGAGGAATAGTTGATGATTTTCTGTCACATGTAATGTGTTGCTGTTGTGCCCTTGTCCAAGAATGGCGTGAAGTCGAGATTCGTGGCCTTCATGGTATGTATGTATTGCCCTTTCTTTTTTTAAAACAGGGTTTTCCGCGGTTACATCACATTGAATCCTGAGTATTCCAGCTCGATTCATGATAGGGGTAGCCCTTCAATTATCGTTCTTGACGCTTTGCAACCCTACAAAAGCCGATTCTAGACCGTAAAACTGATTTCTTACCCTCGGGATCCTCAATGTACTAGACCAATCATACAACGACATGTGTATAAAACGACAAAACTGTTCGTTTGTCTTCGTATGTACATGTTGTAGTGTTACTGGTCGAGTGCACGAGTTCCGAGAAAAAGGCATATCTGTCATTTTAGTAAAACTTGATACCTTTGGGTTTTAGTCCAAAAATATTGTATGTATGTTCACTTTGTAGTGTTGCAATTAATTTGTGACAGGTATGGAAAAGACCAAAACAAGCCCTCCACCACTGCAGTATATGGAGGAGGATTAAGTAAATGACAAAAAAAAAACACTTTTTAATCTATTTTGTTTCGCGTTTTTATTTTCAATGTTTCATTTTGACGCGTTTATCCTTCACCTTAGGATTTCTTAAAGATTTTTTCAATCCAAAGTGTTACGTGTCCAACGATTGTCATTGAGTGTACGACATGAATCAATGTAAAAAAATGTCACGTGGCAAAAAATGGATTGAAAATGTAGAAAAAAAAATGCATAGATAAAGGGTAAAAATGTCAAGGTGAAATAGGCATAGATCTCTTGATTTAGCATTGTGTATAAATAGGCATTGTAAATGGTTAATTGGCTTTAAGTTTTTTCTTGGTTAATTTGCATTATTGTACATTGTATGGTTGCTTTGTCTCGGGACATTAATCTGCTTTCGGAGCATCACACTAATATTTTGTCTTTTAAATAGTCGAATCTAAGCTCACTGTGTTTTCATTGCTTTGTCTTAGGACATGAATCTGCTTTCAGGGCAGCACACTAATATTTTGTCTTTTAAATAGTCGAATATAAGCTCACTGAGTCACTGTATCGAAAACAGATGATTCTAACATCGAAACCTTAAAGGGCGTTTGAGTGTTAAATTGATTCTACCTGATCGTGTACCGTATGAGCACAAATTTTATGTTGGTCCTGATGCAAATCCTAGTTGGTGCACCAAAACCAATAGGAATCCAACATTCTAAAATGGGTACCGTAAAACTTTCCACCAATGTATCCCTTTGAAAGTGCTGACTTGGTGGTCCAAAACTTGCACCTGGACCACCCTAAAATTTCACCCGTATGAGTGTTAAATTTACATGAAACAAAATGTGCTTTATTTACTAATATGGCGTCTTTAATGACATAACAACTAAGTTTTTACCATGACACTGCCTAAAAAACAATCGATTCTAAAGGCCCGAGACATATTAATTGACATTCATTATAATATACAATTAGAAACGTTACAAAATATTATGTACGAAATCGTCACCGATGTTACCGACCATTGCCAAATGTTATCAGTCATCATTGTCAATATGGGTAAAGTTTTTGTAGGGGACGAAACGTCAATGCGAATTGACGTTCTTTTCGTGAAAAAATAACCGTGATGCTATATGAGTAAGTCATATAAGAATCATGACATCCCAAGCAATTTCATGGTTCAGAGTATTTTTAAATATAAACAAAAAGATTCACGTAGTGATCGTTAGGGGTGTTCACATATACGGTTTATCCGAAACCCGAACCGAATCGATGTCATTCGGTTCGGTTCGGTTAATACTCGTTTCCGGTTCGGTTTCGGATTAAGAAAGCGAAAATTTTAGTTCGGTTACGGTTCACGCTACAAATTATCCGTAACCGAACCGAAAACCGAACAATTAATCAAACCAAAACCGAAAACCGAATTATTAACCGAATCGAAACCGTACCAAACAAAAAAACGTAACCGAACCGTTTATATCCAACACGTATAATTAGCTTTTTTTTTAACTAAAATATTATATATTTTTTTAATAAAAATTACATATAACCAAACCGTTTATAACTGAATGGAAAAACCGAATTAAAAAACTAACCGTTTATGACCAAATAGAATTGTTAAATTTTATTTCGGTTCGGTTTCTAAAGCAAACGTTTGGTTTCGATTTCGAATATTTACTAACTGAAAGTTTAGGTTTGGTTTCGATTACGGTCATTAACCGTACCGAACCGTGAACACCCCGCTAATCTTCATTACGATCAACGGTAGAGATCGTGTATATGTAATTTAGGGCTGAGCAAAATAACCAGTAAACCAATCTAAACCGTAAACCGATCCAAACTAATCCGAATTAACCAAACCAATAACAAACCAAATGAATTGGTTTGATTTGAAACCAAACCAAAGTGCATTGAGTTGGTTTCGGATATTTTTAATTATACCCGATTCAATCCAAACCAAACAAAATTTTTTTTATACATTAATAATATATATTATACCTATTACCCAACCGACCCAATATAACCCAATTTTTTCTTCAATATAACCCATTAATTTCTTTTTTGAAAACAATATAACGCATTATAACAATTTTAGACTCTCGGACCACTTAGCCCAATAATAGAGTTTAGTTCAGCATTTTGCTCTTTTGATGTAAATATGTAAATCAGTAAATGCATGTATGTAAGTATACAACTATGGAAGATTGATCGTAGCTGAATTATATTGTAATGTGTTGTTACTTGTTAGTTGTTTAAGTTTTTTTTTTTTTTATCATTTTGGTATGTAATTTACTTTAGTTTGGAGGTAGCTATTTAGAGTTTATGTAAAAGAAGTTGGTTTTGTCATATTTTTTTTAAGATTCGACTTCTTAAATCGAAACCAATCCAATCCAATCCAAACTCAAACCCAAACCAATTCGAACCAAACAATTGGGGTTGACTTCGTTTTGGTTTGGTTTAGGAAATGAATTATAACGCCTCAAACCGACCCGAATCTTTCAAAACCAATCCAAAACCATCTAAATCAATCCAAGCTCAGCCATTATGTATATATAAATGCTTTAGACCTAGAAGCCTTCGTTATCAAAGAATCGCTGTTAAAAATTAGCCACAACTTCTCTCTCGGGTAAGCATTTCAGCTCTCCTTTTCCAGCTCAAAAAATAATAATTAAATTTTGAGCTTATTACCTTAACTTTCAAGCATTTTCCTCTTCTTTTTATTATATGTTTTAGCTTTTTTTAATGAATTTTGAATGATTTTTTACCTGGATTTGAATCTAGATCCGTTCTTCTTTAGATATTTTGAATAGGGTTCTATGCGCACCATTTTTTACTACGATGGCATCATATTACTCCCGACACTACAAAAAATTACTTCGACACCACGGTGATTTTTAATAAAGGAACATCGGTGCCACCGGTGTTCGTTGGGCACCGATGTTCGTTGTTGAACACCCACGTCGATGTCGACGTTGGTGTTCAACAACGAACACCAGTGGCACCGACGTTCCCTTTATAAAATGTCACAACTTAAAACTTCAGTCCTTTAACTTTCCATTGGTGTTCGTTGTTGAACACCAACGTCTAACGTAGACGTTGGTGTTCAACAACGAACACCAGTAACACCGACGTTTTTTTCATCGAAAAAATAATAAAATAATGGGTGTCAATCGTAAAAAGTGTTGTGTCTAGAGATCTCACCTTTGAATATTCATGTGGTTTTTTGGGGAAAATTATTGTGTGAATATTCATGTGGTTTTTTGGGGAAAATTATTGTGTGGTGAGGGAATTTGGGGGTGAAGTGACGGATGAAACGATCATAACCACACAATTTAAATACAGAATTAAAGTGTGTGGTTGTGGTGTCTCCACACGGTATCTCCACACGTGTGGAGACACCACACAAGTATCTCCCGTTTTTTTGGGGTAGAAACTAGAAATGCGTTGGGGCTTGGGCTTTTATTACTCTTTCTCTAAAAAGTTTGAATCCCTCAACTTCGTGGATGATGTAAATTTAGGTTTATGCCTCGTTGGTTTGCATATACATTTTTTTTTTCAAGAGTAGTCGATGTAAGTTATCGAAGACTATGCCACTGCACTATCCGTGTTTTTTTTTACCACGGAGCTATGCGGCTATATATGCCATCCTTTCTGGCTTCTACATTATGATTATCATGACGTAGACTCATCATCATAATCAACGGTGTTAAAATTGTGTTTGTGTTGGCTCTAGTGGTGGTAAGTGACTTCAGAATGCATGGGAAGTCACCAGTTCGATTATCCTCTTAGGACGCTATGTTGAAATAGCATTTGATACCCTTGAGTAAGAGTCAGAATCTGCAGAATGCATGACCCAGGCCGAAGTGTAGATTAGTCGGTCCAGTTGGTCCTGGATATCGGGGTTTTAAGAGAAAAAAAAAAGTGTGTTGTTTTACTTGTTGTGTCTAAGTCAGTAGCATTACTCTATTGGTTTTGGTACATTCTTACCCTGGTTGTCCACCCCCCTCCCCAGAGAAACCCCTCAAATGGTACATTCTTACCCTGGTTGTTCTCTCCCCACCCACCCTCCTGAAAAAAACGAGTTTTGTCTAGCCATTTTCATTATTTTCATCCTCAAATCCATCATTTTTTAGGATTCCATCTCAAAATCCATTATATTGTTGAAGCATTTCACCGTTCTGGGACACAAAAAAATCCGAATTGAACTAGTGTAGAAGGATGATTTTTTGTAGAAGGAGGAAAGAGGATTTGGTGAAGCATTTTTGGTAGATATAATAAGACTGTTGTCAAAGGATCTTGATTATGTTCAGGCCTTAGTACTAAATCTTATCACCTTGTAGGGAACAATATTTCCACCATAATACAACTTGTTATTACGTTTCTAAATGGATGCCATTCGTTTTTTTTTT
Source organism: Gentiana straminea (assembly GCA_036785695.1). Taxonomy (NCBI): domain Eukaryota; kingdom Viridiplantae; phylum Streptophyta; class Magnoliopsida; order Gentianales; family Gentianaceae; genus Gentiana; species Gentiana straminea. The sequence continues at coordinate 4,415,377 of JAVUPR010000085.1, forward strand.
TTTTTTGCTGTAGGTGATAACGATATTTGGAGCCAGATCACGCATGAGATGTCGCCTGCCCACGGAAACGGTGCTACGTCTTCTCATGCCTCTTCTCCTGTTGGCATCGACCTTGATCCCGCCCTTGCTGCACGTTCTGCACTTAACGATGCACAAGTACATACTGATTTGAAGGAACATATAATGTTGATGCATAATGAATGTATGAAGTGTTTGCGTGAGCTTGATGGACGTGTGGAACTCATCAGACATGATATTAAAACGCTCAGAGACGAGCAACGTCAGGAGCTTGCTGCTCTCAGACTTGATTTCGCCAAGCAATTTGATCGTCAGGAGCTTGCTGCTCTCAGACTTGATTTCGCCAAGCAATTTGATCTCATGCATTCCAAACTGTCACAGTTTTTAAGTGCTATCCCCCGGCCTGTGGTATATATATATATATTTTTTTGTTCATGTCATTATATATATAAATACTAACACGACGCACTTTTACAGGCGGCTTCCCCTGTGTCTCATCTCCAGGATCATAGACAGCTTCAGCAGCAGCAGCCACAACGTCGACAATATCCGCCACCCCGTACATCTGAGGCCTCTGCATCTCAGCCAGAGGTATTAATTACTCTTTTTTAGGTTCATATCATTTGAAAACCGGGCTTTCGTTTTGATTACTGATGATGTAATACATTTATATATATATAGTCGGTGAACAGGATGTTGAAAAGAAAAAGGCACCCAGAGGATGAAAGAATCAAAGCTGAAAATGTATCTCCCCCACAATCTTCCGGTATGAAAGACAATTTTTTGATATCTTCGTTGCATACGTTTCCTGCACTTTGAAACGATCTTTTATCGATGTTAATCAATCACACGCGTAATAACTTGAAAAAAAACCCTTACTTTACATAACCCTAAACACTGCAAAATTCTCGGTTTTGTATTACGTGATCACTTTATGAACCCGTTGTTCATAGAAAACCCTTTTATTGATGTCACCATAGCTAAACACTTGAAAACCCCCTCGTTTCATGTTATGTGATCACCTGTCAAACCCCTTCATCATGCTTTGCTAACACCCCTAAACCAAAACCTCTCATTTCATGTTACGTGATCACCCTGTAGGATGCACCCCATGAACCCTATTAGGTGGGGTGTCTTCGGACTTACTGAACACTGATTTCCACAAAATTTCCACCAAATGGGGTGCATCCCATTAAACCCTATTAGGTGTCAACAGTGTTTAGTAAGCCCAAAGACACCCACCTAATGGGGTGTCTTCGGGCTTAATGAACACTGTTGACACCCTCCAAAGAGTCTTTAATCATTGTATCCCTACACACTAACGTCCTAATTACTCACATCTATGTTTTTAGAAGCAATGTATCGGTTATTAATTCATTTAATATCCGGTTCCAATTCGGATTCGTATTTCGTCACTTGATTTCCACAAATTTCTCACACACAGTTAACGATAAGAAGGTGACCATCATTTGCGCAACCAAGGAGATTTTGGAAAATCAGTAGGATGGCGTTATCCTGGTGTTGATGCTGCCGCTTTTATGGTAAGTATACAAAAGGAGGGATGTGGATATAACGAATTGGTTGAGAAGCTCAGTGAAAACCTTGATATTGACAGACGTCTGCACTATCTGGACTTGATCGCGTCGTTCAAGAATAAGTCTCATCCGGTTCCGACGTGATTCTTACGAATCAAATCCTTTGTTTTGCCCAGGAAGAAATTGAAGGTAATCAATACGAGCTATGATCCGCGCCTTAGACCAAGACAACGGTGGGAACGCCACAACGTAATGCTCACTTACGTTGATAAGTTCTCCAAGGGGGCGATCCTCCAATCCAAGAGAATCTCACACACACAAGGTGCACAATTAAGACAATGCTTAATCAAATAATAATTTCACTCAAAAAGATATATTGTTGATGTCCTCTAAAAGAACAAGTAGAACGCCTTTATATAGGCTACAAAATAAGAGACAACTAACTTCCTAAGCAATGAATGGGACAAATTACTTAGTAATTTTCGCCACTTTATTTCCTAGTGGGCCTAACTTGCAACTAATAAGCCCAAATGACATTTATTTGCTAAAAATAAACACTTAACCCAATATACTAACATATGGGCAACTTTTGACACGGGCCTAAGGCCGTTTTATTAAATAAAACACCGAAACTAAAATAATCAAAATAAATAACTATGATTGTAATTTAACCAAGCCCATCTTCATTGTCTTCAAATAATGCTTGGTCTGGATCACATCATTCCCTCCCATTGGGAAGGATCCGTCCTCGATCAAAGGGATACTTGAAACCACCCGGATCAAATAGAAATCTTGGACCAACATACGCCGGAGGTCCATATACCGAATACCACCAACAAAATAGAACAAAGTGAACAATGAATCGTCCTCCTCTCGTATAATGAAATGGAAGCAACATAAAAATTAGCAATAACGAAATCCAACGAATTACAATTCAGAGGAACGGATCGTAATAATCGTGTAAACACCGGAACTTTTTGAATATCACCATCACGTCAACCGATTTCACAAGCCTTCAACAGCTTCACCATCAAAATAAAGTGAATCATCTTGTACCGCACGGAAAGATGAATACAATTCCGAATAGTTGGTAACTCCTCAACTTCACAAGATCCTCTCGTCGCACTATAGGATCATCCGTAGCAAGTAATCTCATTGACAACCTCATTCATGCGAACTTCAACCTCAATCGGACTTACGTCGCATCAACGACCAATTCGGCCTCCGTTGTAACAACAACAATATCAAGCAATAGGAATGTCAACATGAGCCGCAGCCGTGAGAATTGTCTCATCAACACTTGTTACCAACTCTTCTAAAATTTCGTGCCTTTGCAAATCCACTACACTTTCACATTCCTCCTCTTCCAACTTCTCCTCACAAACACTAATAATCTCTTCTTTTTTCTCGGCTACTAAAGCTCGGCCTTCTTACCGTGAGCCGTAAAATTTTTCGAATGTAAGCCAATTTCCTCTTCCACCGTGCACCAAAGACAGTTGGGCACCATGAGCAAGATTAGCCATTTGCACCGTTAAATTTCGAATGGATGCCCTCATAGCAATGTAGCCCATCTCCGCATAAACCCTTTCAAATTTTTCATTATTCTCGTCACTAAAAGCTTTGACACGGGCAGCCAATCTCTCTTTAAGATACTCATTACTCAAAACTTCATAATGTTTATAGTCTTCCATAGGATAGACAATAAACCCTCACCAAGACACTCGTGTTTACACTCACCCTCGCTCTTGTGGAAAGTAAAGCACCCTTTTATAAACAAATCAAAATAACGAGCAAAACGAATCTAGGCTAGTGCTTGAGGTGTAGGAAAGTTGCTAAAGGTGATTAGGAAGAACTCGGGAAAAGAAAGGACTCAAAGAAGGAAAGAAAATGGATGATCGTAGAATTGCACGGGTGTGAAAGTTTTCACACCTAGGTGTGATATTTTCGGCTAAAAGATGATTTCAGGCATGATAAATTACGAATTTGAAGTTGCACAAAAGAGATAAAATTTAGATATGGAAGTTTTCTATTCAATCGCAAAATATCAGAATTTTTGGACGTAAATGGAAGATTTTACGGATTTTAAGGTAAGCATTGGTTTTCAGGGCAGTTTGTAGATCTAAACTGCAGAATTTTCAACAATTTTTTTGAATGGACTCCGGGGAGAATTTAGAAAAACACAAAAGAGAAAAGTCGTAGGAAAGTTAGCGATCTACAACTTTTATCTAAACCACTTTTCGATTTGAGAATGTATTAGGGGTCACAAACACAAGAATACGAAGCTGATCACAGGATTTTACGATTTTGATAAATTTGTTTGTTGACACTTTTTGAACGATTTCCACTGAGAATTTCGAGAATCACAAGGAATGAAACTTGTAGATAACACAAAGAACTAAAACATATAATTTTTTTGGAATTTTTGGATATGATTTATTAGGGTAAACAGACGACGAAAAACAAGAACAGGAAAAACGCAGGAAAGAAACGCAGAAACAGATTTAGGGTTTTTTTTTTTTTTTTTTTTTAATCACAAGAACAAGAACACGATTTGTAGAAACGAAAACAAAAACGATGAACGAAATAAAACGAAACGAAAAGGGATATTTGATTACCAACAATTACTGAGCTCCGATACCAACTGACGTGATTCTTACGAATCAAATCCTTTGTTTTGCCCAGGAAGAAATTGAAGGTAATCAATACGAGCTATGATCCGCGCCTTAGACCAAGACAACGGTGGGAACGCCACAACGTAATGCTCACTTACGTTGATAAGTTCTCCAAGGGGGCGATCCTCCAATCCAAGAGAATCTCACACACACAAGGTGCACAATTAAGACAATGCTTAATCAAATAATAATTTCACTCAAAAAGATATATTGTTGATGTCCTCTAAAAGAACAAGTAGAACGCCTTTATATAGGCTACAAAATAAGAGACAACTAACTTCCTAAGCAATGTGGGACAAATTACTTAGTAATTTTCGCCACTTTATTTCCTAGTGGGCCTAACTTGCAACTAATAAGCCCAAATGACATTTATTTGCTAAAAATAAACACTTAACCCAATATACTAACATATGGGCAACTTTTGACACGGGCCTAAGGCCGTTTTATTAAATAAAACACCGAAACTAAAATAATCAAAATAAATAACTATGATTGTAATTTAACCAAGCCCATCTTCATTGTCTTCAAATAATGCTTGGTCTGGATCACATCAGGTTCCCATTAAAGTGGACAAGGACGTGGAGTGGTTAATTTCCATATGGCAGAATAAGGAGATTTCCACCTATCCTATGTGTCAATATCGAAGAACAACGAGACTTTGAATGAACCGGTGCATGTTTTGTTGATTTGAATGATCCGCAGTTTGATCTGTATGAAATGCATCCAGAAACTGCAGTCACAGATTAGTATTAGTATGTTTCCAGAACTACCTTCTAAAGTGTAATGTATTCGAACCAACTCCATGGCAATATGCCCTTGCTACACAAGCTTTTGCAGGTGAGCATATCGTTTTCGGTTTGATTGTAAGTGCCTACTTATTAAGCTCAAGGGTATTTTAGTCATTATGTAAACCACATAATCTTGCAAAACTGTAACGTGACGAACGGTTCTCATGTATAATGAGAAACTGACTAACAGTGACAATTGCTTCCTGCTTCTATATGTAATGTGCTAAGCGTAGAGCTGTTAACGAGTTAAGTCGAACATAGTATCTGTTGTTTTAAACTTGTGTTTGTTTAAGTCACGAATTTGTTTGTGATTGTTCGTTGAATAAATGAACAATAAAATATGTTAAAAGCTTGGCACGTTAAACTCACGAGTTTGTTTGCAAATGTTTGTTTAATAAGATAACAAGGAATTTATGTTTAAGCTTGGTTCGTTTATAAAGAATAATTGATTGAGATTGTGTTTGATTTTGGGTTGCTATACATATTTTTGCCTTTCACCTTAAGCTCGGCACGAATTTGGCTCGTGAAGGTATACGAAATCAAGTCAAAATACATAAATAATATAATTCAAAGCAATATTTAGATGCTTTTTATATATATATATATATATATATATATATATATATATATATATAGGTTTTTGTCCAAAAGGACAAAACAATACATTTATCGTGCTACAAGGATATGGATGATTAGAAAAGACAAAACTTAATTAAACCTACCAAAATACCCTTTTCTAATTTAACCTAATTAAATTAATTAATACATCCCTCGTCCATTCCCGATTTCGACTCTAAATGATGGACGCTTTTTTTTTGATGACCACGCCCGAAAATTTTGGGGTTGTCCGCCGGGCCGAGGGGGAGGCGTTGATTTCATCGCCGGCTGAGTGATGGTGTGGTAGCAGTGGCGCATCAGCAACAGCGGCGCACCAGATTGAACGATTTGGGGAGGAGAAGGAGGGGTGACGGCGGCTATTTGGGGAGGAGAAGGATTTGGGGAGGAGCAGCGGCTGCCTGATTTTCGCCGGCTGAGCTTTCTTTGTATTTTTTTTGTTGATGCTGCGAATATGGAGAAGAAGAAGGTAAGAAGAGGAGAAGGAGGGAGGTTTGCTGTTTGCTGTACGTATTTCCAACTCCGGTGCGTTGTCGCCGGATTTTGGCCTCTCGTGGCTGCTTTGAAAGTCATATTTCCTTCGTTCTTTCTCTTTCGATTCGAGTGTCTACTGAATCGGAGCATATTCTCCGATTATTGAGTGCTGGCGTTGATTCAAAATTTAAAGACAAAGATTTGCATCATTAAATGATGATTCTTGGAGGCATATGCCCAATCTCGTTCGTCACAAAACAGTTGAAGAAGAAGCTCTGAAAGATTTTCTATTCTCAATGTTGAAAGACACTTTTAATGCTGAAAGAAGATGAAACTGAATTGAGAATGAAAGACACTTTTAATGCTGAATTGTGGACCTTTTTTTATTTTTTATTTTTAAAAAGTTTGGAGTTGGGGCCGTTACTATATTTTACGGGCTGTTACTATTTGTTTTTAGGCTGTTACTACTTGTTTTTAGACTGTTACTACATTTTTAGGCTGTTACGACTTGTTTTTTTTTTTTTACTGTTACGACTTGTTTATGGGATGTTACTACTTGTTTATTGGCCGTTACTATATTCTACGGGCTGTTACTACTTGTTTATGGGATGTTACTATTTGTTTCTTAGCTGTTACGATATTTTATGGGCTGTTACTACTTGTTTTTAGGCTGTTACTATTTTTTTAATTGGATTTTACGACATTTTATAGGTTGTTACTACTTGTTCCTTGACTGTTATTATTAAAATTATAAAGGGGCATTTTTGTCACTATATTAGCAATTTGTCCTTACTAATCTCTGATTTTGAAATTTGTCCTTACTAATCTCTGATTTTAATAGATGACTTGCTATCTTAAAAGTTTTTTTTTGAAACAGCTATCTTAAATGTTAGACTTACGTTGTAGATTGATTTATCAATATAAACAAGTTTGCGAACATAATCAAACGTTCACGGGTAAACTCGTGTTAGCAAACGAGCTTACAATGATGTTTAAGTTTGATTCGTTAAGCCTAAAAAAAAACAAACAATAACGAGTCAAACACGAGTTTATTCGTGGACGACTTTATTCGTTTAACAACACTAGTTAAAAGACTAACTTTATTATGCTTGAATCCATATAAAATCAAAGACAATAAAAACAAAAAAAGAAATCATCATAAATAAGGGACATTCATTTACACCACCACGACTCTACTAATATACCACAATAATGATGTACTATAATAGAATTCATCCTATGAAAGTCGAATCTATAATCAAGATGCGGACCTCTCAGTGATCCTACTACTCACAGAATCGATCTGACCTCTCAGTGTCGATCCTACTACTGACATAATCGATCTAAAGCTAAGATGCGACCTTTCCGGTGTCGATCCTACTCACAAAATTGACTTTCAAAATATCGGTTCTGTGAATATCGTGTGGAGCAGCGGTCACAGAATGCAATCTATAGTCAAGATGCGACATTCCAGTGTCGAACCTACCACATAATGCGATCTTTCTGGTGTCGATCATACTCAAAGAATTGATTTTAACAATATCGATTTTGCGGATATCGTGTGATACAAGGTAGTGGAAGACAACGGATGAATTAAGTGTATTGCGAATAATAATCGTGCAAATAAGATGTGTGCTGACTATTTTATCGTCTACCTAGCATTTTAATCCGTTTTCTTATAACATTTCTACACATATCATCCTCTACGTAGAACCCGAGCACATAAACACTGCTAGAAATTTCGCAAAAATGGTGAGAATCGGAAGAGTTTTATTGAAAGAGGCAACAAGCTGCGGAATGATTAACAAGACTCTTTCAGAGATATTGGTCTGTCCTCTCTCCAAACAGCCTTTGAGGTGAGAGCTGTCAAGTATAAAATCATTAAACTCCCTTTTTGTTAATTTTTTTTATTTTTTGACTTCATTTTCCGAGTATGATTTTGTTTATTTCTGATATTCATGATGTGGGTTTTGATTATTCTTTCTCAGGGTGTGTGAAAAAACTAATTCTTTGATCAGTGACTCGATTGGTGTTTCATTTCCTGTAAGTCTGCTCCTTATTTCAACCTCTAGATTCATCATTGTTGCCCCCACCACCACCACCACCACCACCACACACATCCTGCATTTTGGTTGATGTTTCTGCTCAGAAAGCTTAAAGACTGCATTTTGGTTGATTTTTCTGCTCAATAGTCTTAAAGAATGCATTTTGGTTGATTTTTGTGCTTAGAAAGCTTAAAGATTGCAAATTCTGTTTTTTTTTTTTTTTTTTTTTTTTTTTTTGCTCCGAAAGCTTAAAGACTGCAATATTGGTTGATTTTTTAAGTTCAGAAAGCTTAAAGACGGCATTTAGGTTAATGTTTCTGCTCATAATTCTTAAAGAATGCTTTTTGGTTAATTATTGTACTCAGAAAGCTTAAAGACTGCATTTTAGCTGATTCTTGTGCTCAGAAAGCTTAAACACTAATTCCTTTGCTCAAAAAGTTTAAAGACTGCAATTTGGTTAATTGTTTTTGCTCAGAAGCCTTAAACACTGCAATTTGGTTAACTCTTTCTGTTCAAAAAGCTTAAGGATAATAAAATGTTAGAAGCCCGTAATGACACCATCCAAAATAACCGACACCACACTAATATAAGATGATGACACACAACCGATTTTTCAAAAGTGAATTTCGAGTCATAGAATCGACTTTCAAGAGGTTGAACTTATTGAAAGTCGATTCTAATGTAGTGAAGTTTGGTGTGATGCCACTTACAACTCAACCGCGTAAAATGGAGGGTTTTTGTACTTGTATAAGTACATTGAAAGGAATTTCTATCTTTTTAAGCTGATCAGTGGAAGTTTAAACATACATACTTAGTTAATGAATATATATGATCTTCTTTATTTGGTGTTAAATTGCTTTTTTATGTTTTAGATTGTGGATGGAATTCCATGTCTTGTGCCAACGGATGGGAAATTTATCGAAACCGATGAAGCATCCAAAAACAATGGTATTGTTGATTCAGATGGTGCAAAAAAGTGATGGCAAAAAAGGAGGCACTTGGCATTCTTCAAAGAGTAGTGTCTGACAGAATGTGATTTTTCAATTTTCTCTTTTAAGATTATGAAGTGAAAGACATGTATTTAATGGTACAACAACAGAGGTGTGAGGTTCGACTTTTCAAATGTCAGATTATCACGTTCGACCTCTGGAAAGTAGAACAACCTCTGTGTGTGTGTGTGAGGTTTTCGACTTTTCAGAAGTTGAAACCTTATTGTGATGCCCCCCGAGAATAGGCGGCATGGCGTGGTGTCACTGAAGACTCTCTTCTTTTTTTTTCCTTTAGTTTGTTGTCGTTTATCTTTACTTTTTTGCAGTGGATCGTGTGCACGAGGCGGGGGCAAGAGGCAATTTATTCGAATGCTCATGTGTCGTGTGGAGTGCTACCCTACTCTTTCCTCATCTGACTTGTAAACTTTGATGAGTGGCTAGAAATTGACATTTGATGGTTAGTGCTTTGGTTCCTCTCGCTTGGGCCCTAAATATAAGTTATTCTAGAGATTTCGCATAGTTTTAAGAGCGCAGTTTTTTGAAATTAGAAAAAATAATATAATTAGAAGGTATTATTAAACGAATAGAACCGCTCATGAATAAACTCGTTTTCAACTCGTTAGTATCTGTAATTATTCGTTTGTTTAGTTTAATGAACCAAGCTTGAACAAGATTGTGAGCTCGTTATCTAAACGAATGAACATTAACTTACTCGTGAATGATCGATTATGTTTGTGAATCACTTATATACATAAATCAGTGTAGAACATAATTTTAACTCATTAGATGACAAAAGCTCTATTAATCTAATATATACTTTACAGTAATTTTATAATGCTTTTTGTTAATATATTGTTTGAATATTGATTTATACGGTGTTATTTATTCATTTGGACTTGACGAGCCAAACTCTAGCCGAGAGATAAAAATATGTTCAAGACAAACGAACATGAACTCGAACAAATTTTCTTAATAAATGAGATGAGATTGAACATAATTTAATATTCGCTTATCGAACAAATGTTCGTGACCTTAATGAACCAAGTTTGAACATATTTTTTTCATCCGTTTATTAAACGAACGAACACGAAGAAACTTGTGACCTAAACAAACCAAATTTGAACAATTGATACCCGGTTTAGCTTGGCTCAGCTTGTTAATAGCACTAGTAAGAGTGGATGAATCTAGACCGGAGGCGTAAACGATTGGATTCTCGAGTCGAACCACCTTTTAAAGCAACGACGCTTCAACTTGACTCAAGTTCGCTCGAGCACGGAAAAAAATGTTCAAGATCGGTTCGATTAAGTGAAAAATTATGCTAAAGTTTGACCTGATTATGGTCGGCAAAATTTTGGGCATTTTCAAACACGAATATAGACTCAAGCAATTCGAAAAAGTGAAGTTTAAGGTGTTCGAGTTTGACTCATCAAAAATACAAAACAATTTCTTTTAAATATATTATATTTGAAGAGTTCAACTCGTTAACGTTGAACAACCGCTCGAGCACAGTCAAGTTCAGTTAGATACTACTGAACAGCTCAAGCTGATCATCAGTTGCGAATGAACAGCTCAAATCATTTCGCTCATAATCTTGACCTCTACTTTTCAACTGTGGGTTGAATCCCCCATAAGCTACTACTACGTTACCTCCAATGAAAACACGACACATGGCAATTAAAAGTTTCTACGATATTATTTCCCTTTTAAATATATCCAAGCCACGGAAAATATTATAATAGAACAATTGCATCAAATGACATATACTAGAACCACTTATTTATAACCTCTAACACACGTTAAAAATGTATTATTTTAAAGATGGTAAAAACAAAAGACTCTAATCTATGTCACTTGATACAACATTCCTATAACCCTTGCGTCATAATATCTCTTGCTAAGCACTTGAGGATCAACCTAGATGGCAAACGAAAAAGGCGTTCCAAATAGAGTCTAACAGGGGTGGTACCACGAGTAGACGAAGGTGTGGTGACAATTTAGGTGTCCATTTGTTTTTTGAACTTTGTGTGTGTGTGTGTGTGTGTGTGTGTGGGGGGGGGGGGGGGGGGGGGGGGGGGTTGTTAATGGCACAAAATAGATCTCCCATGACACCACACTTCAGGCTTAGGTTCAACTTCACAGAGGTGAAACGTGGACATTCAACCTCTACAAAGTCTAGTGTATCCAAAGGTCGAATGTTGATGTGGTGTCCCGAGTAGAACGTTGTGATGCCATTAACTATGTGGTATCAATAAATCACCCCACCCCTTGGTGGATGTCATATGTATATATATCCAAGCAACACACAAAACAAGACAAGAAAAATATAAAGAGAACTATAACGTTTAAAAAGAAAGGACCAAGAAATTCATCTTTTCTTACATATCCCAAAAATTCCAACAGAAATCACAAGAGAATTCGGACCCAAAAAAAATAAAAATAAAAAGAACCCATTGTCTCCACCAAAAGTAGCTGATAAAGCTACTACTTCTAGTACCAAAACTTCCATGCAACCACCACAGTTTTTCATGTCATTCGTTTTTACCTCCGAATACAACAGAGGCTTACGAGCCGCAGGCCCCCAAAGATTTTGATTGGGCAAAAGCTCAGGGGCAAAATGATAATTTAGGCCATAAGTGCCAAACACCATGTTTATGCACTCTCAATGTGTATTTTATCCCAAAAGGAATAATAGTACCAGTACTTACTACCAATCCACCTCAAAAAGTCTGAAATAACTTTTTTACCCTTTGTGTTTCGTTTACGTTTATTCCTAATTGATTTTGAATTTTTTTTCCCGATTTTTTGTCTGCAAGTTTTTTGCTCTCATCCAAAAGAGCATGAGCCAAGGTTTTATAAAAACTTTACCCCAAAAAACAGCAAAACAAAATTATTACCCAAAAATGAAAGTTTTTGAGTAATAATTTCTTATCTTGAATCCAATGCTGCTGATGTGTCAGCTCCACCCTGTACCGGAAACGGGACCTGGCTAGGTTGCATGGTGTAGCTACTACTCCACTCACCAGAAGACGACGAGCTCAGATGCTTCTCAGCCAATCCTCCACCATGCCGTGGCGGTGCTGCTTTGTCATCTAAGGTAGTATTCTGCAGATTCGAGGAAAGCGTGTCTTCATGAGATTGTGTACTTGATGATCCAGCAGAATACTGTGGTATAGATTGTGGCATTATCCATTTATTCCAATCGTCTCGCCGCCTAATTTTTTCTCCCTGCAAGTTTGAGAAATAACGACACTTTTAGTCCTTTTTCTTTTCTCGGTTTTCAAAACTAGCCCCTAATTTCCTCCATGACAACAATTTGTTACAAAATAATAAAATAAAAACAAGGAAAATGACACATTAGGTCCCCTATATTCTTTTACTCTCTGAACTAGGCCATTAACTTTTTCATGATGGCAGTACTCACCAGGTGAACTATACGTTATTGTTAACTTTAGGGCATTTAACGGATACAATGATTGGGTCAGACGTTAGCCAACGGATGGGACACATCACGTATCCTAAAAATGTAACAAAAATAGGGGCTTTAAGGGTGAAAATTTTCATTTTAGAAGGTAGGGGCTAGTTTGAAACAATGAAAAAAGATATGGGACCCCGAAGGTGTAATTAGCTTAAATAAAAGTATAAGCAGTTTTGGAACAAATTGGACGACTTTGAAAATATGCTACAGTGCAATGACCCAACAGCAGGAACAGTTTAACACGAAAAAACAGGTTAGGAAGCAGAAGGGAATCACGTTAGAAGATGGGGCATCTTTCGGGGAATTACACCAAACCTACTTTCAGGGTACCCTACTGAGAGTCGACCACTAGAAAGTCGAACCTCACACCCCTGGTGTTATGCCAGGGTAGATATTGTGTGGTGCCCTAGAAAAATTAGCCTTGACAAACCCAAAAAAGAAATCATCTACATCGGTTTGAAAGTAACAAAGGCTATTTGCACCAACATATCTAAATCCAAACTACTAGAAACGCGTACCTCTACTTCCACGATGCTTGAAGTTCTCAGTACATCCAGTATTAGCGGAATGCTGTCTGTCAGCTGCTTCACCTGTCAATATGCCAACAATAATAGTCTACTCTTAGAAACAAAAATCTGATTTTCTCTGTTTCAGACAGGCAATACTCAGAAATCAGAAGAGAAGGGTTCAAGTAAGGTTGACATGATGTTTCAATGCAAGAGAAAGGGGGGGGAAAAAACGTCACAGCACCAACAACGTAATGACAATCAGCTACCGATAGAGATGTTATATGACGAGAATGAGAATCAAAGAGGTAAACCCTATCCCCTAATCCCCTTAGGATTTCTACTCCTTCCAAAACGCACCCTTATATGGTCTGCAGATTTTATTTTCCCGCATATGTAACCTCCGGTTTTACCTTTTTTTCTCTTTCTTATGTCACTAACATCTGAAACAAGCAGGTTGCAGGATATATAGACCATGGAAAATGGAGAAAGTGAATGAAATAAGTCAATGGCAATCAAAGGCACATGGAAAGATTATGATGTATTGGAAAAGGGAAGGGGAATCAAAAATGAAATTAATTACACAGCAACATACATATTACTATGTCCCGCATAATTAGTTTTTTACCCTATACGATACAAAGAAAAAGATACTATATCAAACTAAGAACTAACACAAACTAAACAAAACATTCAGTGATGACATAATTCCAGTACAACAGTAGAGCCACAATGGGTTTACAGACAGACCAAAGCCATACACATTCCCGAAAGATGTGTATCTGAATGAACCAATTCCCAAGAACAAGCTAAGCCAAAAAAGTTGTCCCCAATCCCAAAAAAACTAATAACATGTCTTTCCATATCATAGCAATTACCTTTTAGATCTGATCGATCCCCCTCAGCAAAACCAAAAAAAGAGCAAACAAGTTCCAAAAGGGGAACAAAAAAGAACAAAAATACTGGAAGAGGGGAAGTTTACAAGCAAAATGACTAATTTAGTGAAGAAAAACACTAACCAAAATAACCAACAGAAATTCATTCCACACAAATTTATTTGCCCCTTTAATGGCTTAAACAAAAAGAATTCATTAAAACATACAATTTGATTGCCCAAAAGGGTACATCCAAACATTAAGTAGATTCTTCTTAGAGGTCTATTAAAAACACAAAATATTACTAAGTTCACTAACCAAAAAATAGATAAAAATGGGCACTAGGATGGATAATCATTCTTTTGTTTTCAATATATTCTTTTTAACAGGTTTCCTACTATGTTCTCTTGCTAGGATCTTATTTAAAGGAATAAAATATACCTTTATGAAGGGAAAACATGCCCTTACAAAGTCCTACAATTCCCGTATTCATCATATTATAGAGTTTTCCCACATTACCCATTAAGCACAGCAACCTCTTTTCATAGCATTGCCCAAATCACCAGCCACGACCACCAACAACTATTATCAACTACTATCCAATTGACCTTACACAATATATTTGACTGCATAATTATATAAAATAAAAGCCAGTTTGTTTTTTAAACAGTGCAAAGACCATTCCCACAATAGATTATGACGAGCAAATTAAAAGCTTATAAGGGCATATCTCAATAACAAATGTCCTCTAAAAAAATAATAATAACAAATGCAGATTCTCAACCAACTTACTTTCTTGAAGTTTGCGATTAAGTTAATATGGACCCACCCTTGGTCATCCATCCTTTGCCTCAAAAACATGTCTTTAATTAGATTCTCGTTACTGAAGAAACGCAACAAGAGCACGGGATCAGTTTTCTCCCACCCGTCAGAACTCAGAACAAGCAAATAGCTAGCAGCAACCAATTCCATTTCCTATAATATAAACCAAATTCGGTACCTGAAGTAGTATTCTATTTGGCTCAATATGTTGGTATGCAATTCGAGATCGGGGTTGGGAAATGCAAAAATCATTGGAGCCATTGGAGGTCCAAGAGCAACAGGTCTGTATGGATCTGGATGTGGACCTGGAAAATACATTACAGGCTGCATATCTACAAAAAAAAAAAGGGAAGATCAGTATAAAGGCAACTCCAAAATTTACAATAAATACTACTGCCACTTCTCACCAGGATACATGACAGGCATGCCACCATAGGGGTGTACAGCCACTTGTGGAGGCAGAATAAAAGGTGGACTTGGTGGGCCACGTATTGAGGGCCTCAAAGGCCCCCTCTGTGGTTGTATATGTGGATCTCTAACAGGAAAACTTCGATTAGAATTCCAATCATGGCTCCCCCGCTCCTGGTCGCTACGCCTTCCCCCAAAACCGTTGTGGTGAAATCCTTCTCCACGGGAGTGTGGACCACTATTGCCCCTTCTAAATGAAGAATTTCTCTGTGGTTGGTGACCATTCCCACCATCTGAATGAGACCCAAAACCTCCCCTTTGTCCACTATCCTGATGAAGACCGTCCTTTGAAGATGAATCGTTAGCATAACTACCCTGCCTCCCCGAGTTGTTAGGTGCTGCATCCATACCAGAACTACGAGATGGAAGCTGAGAAGACCCGCCGCCGTTAGCTACTACACTATTACTCGAATTACCCCCACCACGCTTCATGGACCTCTGGCGGTTAAACGGGGCATGATTTGGTGTTGAATTAGGAATAGCATGGCTATTCTTTTCCTGCTTAGGTGAAGAAAGAACTGCAGTTCCAGTTCCAGTTCCAGTTCCCTGGATGGCAAGCACGAACAAAAAAGAAATAACTAGAATAAAACAAACTAGGATGCGACTACTCATCAACACAGATGATGGTAACATTCATTAAACAAAAAGCAAAGCTGTATGAGCAAACCCAAATACGTTTTTCAACCAAAACCATGACAACAAAAAACTATCTACTCAGTTGACATGACACAAGTTAGAAAACACTCTTACCACAATAACTAAAGCCACAAAGTACATAGGAATATTGCTTTCTAGAATAAAACAGGCTATACTAGGGCCGATAAAATTATCCTCAGGATAAACATATTATTCTCAAAACTACCTAGTGAAATTGTGTTGATGCATTGTATACAAAAAATAGCATGGAAAAAAAGAACTAAAGAGCATAAACCTGTGCCGCAAACAACGATCCATCAGAAGAACCTTTCAGCAATTCAGCAGGCTATAGTAGGGCCAGTAAAATTATCCTCGGGATAAACAAATTATTCTCAAAACTACCTAGTGAAGTTGTGTCGATGCAATGTATGCATAAAATAGCATGGAAAAAGAACTATAGAGCATAAACCTGTGCCACAGACAACAATCCATCAGAAGAAGCTTTCAGCGATTCAGAAGACAACGATTTCGGAGAAGCACGTGTTGACTCCGAAAGAGCAGGCCAAGACTCAGCTCCCATAACAGATGCCGCCACCACCTCTGCATTAGCAACATTGGACAGCTTGTTCCAAGCCGGTTTCTTCACAGCATTTCCACCACCACTTCCATGCTCAGAGCTCTCTTGCTGAGCTTCAGCACTTCCATCATCAACCCAAAAAGCTGTCGCAGCAGCAGCAACACTTCTTCTAGGCGACCGATCATGAGCAACACTACTCGTGCCTACCTCAATTGAGCCACCAACAATAGAACCACCAGCAGTAGGAGCAACAACAATCCCCGTAGAGGAAACAATAGACTCCACATCACCAATTCGAATCACTTGAGTCACAGCCGCCGGGGATACACTGCTCGTACCACCTCGGCTGCGATGCTTTGGACTTCCGATTCCAGCTACAGCTCCAGTGGAAACTAGTTCCGAGCTTTCAAAAGCAGCGGCGGCGCCGCCGCTTCGAGGAGAGCGTAGAGTAGGGCTAGGGTTAGAAGTCGTATCCATCAATTAAGGGTTTTAATTACTCAACGACGATTTCCCAGCCAAAAAAACAAAAAAATTAAAATAAAATAAAAAAACTAGATTTCCAAATTCCGAGTTTCCAAACTAGATCCTAAGTTGCTCGCCGGAGATGATCAAAATTTTCGATGAAACAAAACAATTCAATAATTAATATTTAGCCAAAAAAAAACTGAGACAAAACATAGATAGAGAATGGGAATTTCTCTACCGGAGCTGTTTCCAAATATTGTTTGTGTGTTCTTTCCGGCGGATCGCCGGGGATCGGAAGAGGTTCAACTGCACGCAACGGCGGCGGTGGGGTTAGAGAAAAGCGTTTCTTCAACCGGGAGAAAAAGAAGTGAAGAGACAATTATTTCTCTCTCCTCCCCCTTTAATTTTTTCCCTTATTATTTACATTTTTTCGTACTTTTTTTTATTTAATTTATTTTTTTAGGCATCCGTACCCTCCTGCTGTCATTTCATTTTTCTCGAATATATTACGCGCATTTATTCGTTCGTTACACATTCTCAACAAAAAAAAAATTAATATATATATATATAAATATTGGGTGTCAAATAATACAATAATAAAAATTCAACAATTTTCTCAAGTTACTCGAGCTAAAGTTTGAGTTTGAAATTTTTTAAAATTTTATCTTGTATAATCAAAATGAACTCGAACATGATTAAAAGTTAAGCACACATATCTCGATCAATTTTCTTATCTACTTGATCAAATTTGAGCTGAATTCGAGAATAAATGTTTTGAATGGTCGCTCAAATGCATAATCAAATGTTTGAATCTCCCTTTTCTTAGGCATTGAATATCATAAGACGTTAAGAGTTTGAGAGTAGCCCTTCGTTTTAGGTAGTGTTTAGGTAAGTATTCAAAGGCGGATCGAAAAAATTGTTTCAGAGAGTTACCGAAATCTAAAGCTACATTTTTTTACGACAAAACTACGCCGTTTTGATAGTAAAAAAAAGATTTGGAGTGGGGTCACGTGACCCTCTGGATAGGTTGGGTCCGCCTCTAACTTTCACAAAGCATAGCAAATCGTAACAAACAACGTGGGACATAACAAATTATACACAGTGTCACAACAGTCTTTGTTATGCCCCACGATGCTTTGAGATGATTTGCTACCCTAGTTCTAACACTAACACTTCTCATCATGTTACGGCACAATATTACCACACTATCATTACCCTTTTTTTAATACAAAAACTCAGTGACAGACGCAGAATCTTGGATTAGAGAGACGATACCACGGTAATTAAAAACATTAAAAGACGCAATATACGGTACTTGGTTTTCTCAGATTAAGAACCGACAGTTGTCCCTCTCTAGTTATACGTGGGTCCGCCTATACAAACACCACCACGTTGCAAAAACCTTCTCATACCATATATACAATATCCCCTATACTTATTACAAAATAAAACCTAACAAATGCAATACAATACACAACCATACTATACATACAGGATATATATACACACATGATACTGCAGTAACAGACTTTTGGTCATTTCTTTTTGAATTTCCCTCTGGTTTTCTCCCTGTTGAATTATTATTATTACTGCCACTGCCAACAGCAAAAGCCGGTTTAACGCGTGTCGGTTTTCGCGGTTTTGACTCGGTCGATTCCTCTACATCATAACCTGCGTAAAACAACCGGATTTACGGGTACGAGTTAATCCTAATTCATCACGTAAATCAATTACACGACTCGAAGATGCTTATAAGTATACGAAGAAAACGCTCACAGTCGAATTTTTTCCACCCGAGCACGAGTTTTTCCCTGTCAAACACGATCCTGTAGCCCGTCATAAAGTTTTCTGCACATGTATTAGTACAAAAAAGAACATTAGTAAGTACAGAGGAAGTCTAATAACACGTTTTTATTGGCATCAAACCGAACCTACTTTCAGGGCATCACAACAACCTGAAAATCGAACCTCACACGCAAATGTGGTATCACGGCTTGCCAAGAAAAGCGTAAATAACAGAAAAAAAAAAGAAAAAGAAAAAAAAAACACTTACGCCCGATTATATTCAAGTCTTCACTCTTGATAACAGCCAGGCAGTATGCAAGCTCTTCCTACAACATATATATAGAGAGTAAAGAGTTTACAAGGGCCGAACAATGACGGATCTAGAAGAAAGAAAGAAAAGAAAAAAAAAAACTCGAATTACGTACATTCGAATTTTTAAAAATCGATTATCACGACCAACTTCTTGAAAGTCGGTTTTCGATGTGGATATATAGAATACAAACCTGTGTGGAGATAATGATAATTGGATCAAAAATGATAAGTTGTCCTCCACCTTTCATACCAAAGCTAACAGTAGGTATCAAACTGCTATTTGCATCAGGGCTGTTCATAAAACAACACAAACAAAAAGTAATAAACATTTTGTCAAAAAACTTAAAATAACAAAAATTCCCATGGAAAAAGGGATAATTACACTTTTGGTTCTCAAAACTAGCCTCTATTTTTATATTTGTCATTTTTTTTGGGGTCCCTTTTTGTTAGACTTTTAAGACATTTAACGGAAGAGCGTTGTTAATGGCATCACAATGAATCTAGCGTGCCACAACACTTCGAGCTAGATTTGACTTTACATAGGTCGAAAATGGACGTTCGACCCCTGCAAAGTCGAATGTTGAGGTTACATTCGACTTTCCAGAGGTCGAGTGTCGGTGTGGTGCCCCGAAAGTAGATTCGTTGTGGTGCCATTACCAACTCCCTTAACGAAAGCATAACGTATGACGTTCAACCCTAATGCATGTGCCACATGCCACAATACCAGTGGTTCAGAAATACTTAAAATACGACGTTTTTGGTGCCTTGTATATTCTTATTGTCTCATAAATAGCCCTCGTCTTTCTTTACTGCCATTTTTGGTCCCCTGATTATATATTTTTGTTACACTTTTTAGACATTTAACACATCCCACGACTGGGTCAACGTTAAGTGTCTTAAAAGTGTAACAAAAAAGTATGGTTATGGACCAAAAATGTCGAATATAAAAGATATGGGGCTAGTTTTGAGAAACCGGAGAAAAACAGGGGACCAAAACTGTAAATTTCCCAAATAAAAACATACTAGGATTAGAACATTACCTCATATAATAACAATATTCAAAAGGGAATCTTTTATCATGTATACGCCTCTCATCTTGTGCTTGTGAATGAAACTGAAACATAGCACCCCAAGAAAAAAGAGCATTTTCAAAGCACAGAAGAAATTGAAGTCAAAAAACAACGTCGAAAAAAACGAGTTTTTTTTCCTTCGGTTCTTACGGTTTCCAAAAAGCTTGAATACGCAGGATCAACAAGATATGTAAATGAGGTCCCAGAATCAAAAAGTGCTGAAAACTCTGTATCCATTAACGTCGTCCCGACTCGAATCTGAGTTACTGTAATGTTGTAAGTTGGGCTGCAAGAAAAGAAACACAGTTTAGCATATGCAAAAGGGATGTAACCGAGCCAAGACGAATCGATAGCCATCAGGGCTCGAGCTCAACTTGACCAAAATAATACACCCGGGCTCGAGACTCAACTCGACTCGAGTTATGAAAAGCAAATCAAGTCACACTTTTGTGAGTCGAGTATGAGTAGCTCACGAGTAGCCCGACTCGTTTATATATATATATATATATTCCTATATAACTTGCACCAGAATCTCTACTCAAATATGTATATTTAATTATGTATCACATCTACTAGTAGAGATTCTAATGCAACTTAAGTTGAGTATAGATGCTGTAAAACCCAAAAACATAGTGTCCGAGTATGCAAAATAGAGAATTCATTACAAAAACCGATTCGGATTCACGAGCACTTACTGTATTGGATTCACATTGAATGGTGTTTCTTCCTGATCAAGGCTTCCAGTATCTCCAAAATTGATTCTTCCTCTTCCATCATGTCCGAAACACATCGAAAACGAGTTCGCCATGTAACCTTCTTGTGATATAATGCTTGGAACTGATATATTCTCAAACCCTAGCCCAAACAAGCCATTAGGAGCTGCAACATCCAGAAACGAGCCCGTTTGTACCTGCCCACAACTGCAATACGTTCAAAAAATCGCGACTTTAATGTATATTACATCCACCAATATATATGTTCTAACACCTTATTGAGGTTTTCAAGAATCGAATTGGAACACTCGGGTCCAATGTAAACCGCAAAAGAACTTGTCAGGAAACCAAGAAAAAACTATTTTCCCAATTTCTTTCAAGGTTATAAAGCTTCTGTTAAATCACAGCTAGAAAAAGTAGGCTAAAAAACTGTAATGATGCACGGATACTTCTATTTGGCAGTGTGTGTCCCGTATCCGATACGTTTACAACATGGATCCCGTATGTACATATTCGTACCCGTTCAACCTAGGAACATCTCTTAGACACTATAATTGCTCATTTACTGCCTAAAAACACTCATGAGTATCCCTAATGTAAAAGGCAAATGCATTAATCTTGGTTCTTACAAGATCCAGCCAATGAATACCTGACACATGGCAATAATTGGACCGAAAATGTAAAAGGAGTGAAGGGTAAAAAAAAGCCAAGATGAAACAAAAGAGATAATAATGCAAAAATAGTTAAACAAACAGACCAAAAGTGACTTTATCCCATTAGGAAAAAAACCATGTTTGAGTCCGTAAAACAGAGAATTCGTTAATAAACCGTTGCAAGTGCTCTTAGACGCTATAGTTACTCATTTACTACCTAAAAATACTCAAAATACCCCTTAAATAAAAAGGCAAACACTTTAATCTTGGCTCTTATAAGTATTGAAAAGTTCAGATACTTACCCAAATGTAATATATGCTTGAATAAATTCTTGATTATTAGTGTCTTCAGCTTTCAAATGAAGAACATCATCCACTAAAATCCCAGAAGTTGAAGTTTCAGACGAGACGTAAGATACCGAGTAAGGGCAGTGACTAAATCCATCAATACAGCTTTTATGATGTGCACACAATCTGTTGCTGCAAGTTACTTTCTTGCTTGTTGATGAAGCATTTGGACTGTACATACTAAACTCAAAATCCTGCAACAAGAAAGTTAAATACAAGAAAATGATCATCTATAAAGCAGGCAAATGGCAACACATTGTACTCATAAAGTGAATGGCCTCAAAATCATATGAAATGCATGAAATCCAATGACTTCCATGGATCATATATCCCCTTTAGGACACTAGCATTAGATACTATAAACAAGGTAATTAACTTTGTAAAGTAGAGATCGAAACCATTCAGAACCATCTACATCAAAATCTCTACCCATATCTGTAAAATATGCTCCAAAAGTCGGGGAAAAACTGTCAAATATGCTTTACTTTGATAACATTGGGACTGCATGAGTTTGCAGAAGACAACTACGAATTTGTCGTGAACCAGCTACAAATTTGCTACGACAATGTATAAACACTACAAGATCCTACGAAATACATGAAATGCTACAAAAATGCTATGAAACTGTACGAAAGCATACATTCCTAATGTTATTATATAGGAGTGAATTCTATAAACACTACTTTTCAAGCATATTCATCAAGTTTCCCTTGCACTAATGTACTTCAAAGTATGCTTTACATGCCTACTAACTACCTTTACTTTTCTTTTCAACAACATTTTCCTATTTTCACTTTCAAACCAAAGTAATCATCTTGTTTGAAACATAGCACAATAATCTATAAAACAAACAAGGGATCAGAAAAAATTAAAAAGAAAAGAGAAAGAGAGAGAGAGACATACAGAATCATGAAGTGGATCTTCAATAGCTGAACATCTTTCACAATCACATGGTACCCAAAACAAATCACTTCCAGTATCAAGTGCCACCATAAACTTCATTGCCGGCGTTCCTAACGAAACCGTTGTGTAATGCAAACTACAAAAATCACATACACACACACACAAATCAACAACATTAAATTCACAAAATCCCACAAAAAATGGCTACGGATAACAGCAAAAACCATTCAAGAACAAGAAAAAGATAGTAAAAAAGTAGTCTTTTTACTTACAATCCTAAAGAACTGATCCGAAAAGTCGAATTCCCATCTGAGAAAGTGGTCAGACCATCGGAATCCGACAGCCGACGCCGGCGCTGGAGGAGGTAGTCCCGACTAGCTAAATGTGCATAATACTCTACGCTACCTTTCCAGCTCGGATCAGGAAAATTAGTACTACCCATTTTATGCGCCCATTTCTTGACTGGTTCAGAAAATCGGTGGTGCATTTCGAGAGTAAAAATATATGCACTTGAGGATTGAAATAAACATACAAAACAGAGCAATTGGAACAAGAAAATGTAGAAATAAAACATTTTTCTTGATGGGTTTTTCATAAAGATTATGAATTAGGATGTGGAAACTGAATCTTGAAGAATTTGATGATGAGTTAACAGTGAGGGAGTTTGAGGAGTTCAGAGAAACGGTGGTGCATTCCGACGGGGGAAATGTGCATAAAATTAACATAAAAAACAGAGCAACTTGAGCAAGAAGATGGAGAATTTATACATTTTACTTGATGGGTTTTTCATAAAGATTTAAATGGGAGAATGAATCAAGACAAATTGAATTTTGAAGAATTTGATGAATTGATAGTGAGGGTGTTTGAGGGGTTAGGTGATGGTGTTGAGTAGGAAGAATGAAAAGAAGAAGAAGTGTTTTCACTTTCGGATTGACAGTTAAGGAAGTTAGTCGACAGTTTAAGGAATGAAAACACAAATATGTAATGCACAAACCACTACCTCCTTAAAAATTTATCGATTAAAATGATTAATTATTTATTATGATGGGTCTCAATAAAATATGTGGTATTGATTATTTTGTGTAAGATGTTATGATAGAAAAATGATATGTGCATACTCTTTAGGAATTCTTTTGAGGGGAGTATTTTATTTTATTGTTTTAATTTTGTTGACACAACGGTCGATCTATTCGTGCGTACCGCATTAAAATTGATTTTGTAAAATTTGGTTCTTGAACCTAAAAACAAGTATTTTATTTTTCGTAGGTTTAAAAACAAGCAACTAGCCATCACCTGGCTCGATTTTCTGATTTCCAAAGATGCACTTGGCTCGATTGTTGCTGCTTTGTCGTTTCATTTTGACCCTGGTAGAAGTCCCGAAGTTCTCGAGATGCAGGCGATTCTGCTAGTGATGGAAGAGGCTGTTCGATTGGGACTTTCTGCCATCACCTTTGAGAATGCTTGTTTGTCTTGTGTTCAAGCGCTATTGACGTCGCCATGTGATTTGTCTGTCTTTAATTGTTTGGCGCGTGATTGTCTTGCGTATTTGTCATCCTTACTTCTTCGTCCTTTACTTTTGTCAAGCGCACTAGTAATTTTTCGACGCATTTACTGGCTAGACACAGTTTAGATCTTATCGGTCGTACGGACCGGGAATTTACCCTTCCTCATGATCTAATTTCCGCGGATTTGGTTTATTAAAAAATTTATTTTCTTAAAAAGAATAATAAACAAGCAAGTAGCGTGTGACTTGTACACTCTGAATACCAAACTATCATGCGAGTATGTTAGAGTTTTCATGATTTTAAATCACGTTTATCATAGAGTTTCATGTTATTTCACATCAGTAGTGTTTAGCTCATGTATACTCAGCGGTCCTCACATGAACATATCGCATACGTATGTCAACTGACCACCCTATAGTCCGCATGTGTCTGGGCTCCTCGTATCATAAAACACATGACTCACAATAGGTACCGACACATGTTGCTAACGACAATTGACCTTGCCAAGACACAACCACTGCACATACACACCCCCTATAACACACAATCATACACGCATGTCAGGACCCATATCATGAAACATATGCCTCTCAATGACACAATGGGTATCTACATATATGCCAACGACAATTGACATTGCCAAGACACACACACTATAGCACACAATCAGACACGCCACCATGTATTGCTTTGTCCACATTTGCATGGATCTTACATCACACTGTAACGTCCACAAACCTCGGGTTTGGTAGCGCTAATTGACGCTCTCAAACATCGGGTCTAGTAGCGCTAATCTAGTTAACTACTTAAACCGTCGTCCGTCATAATCGTTGGTCTAAAATGGCTAATCCGTGTTGACAAAACTTGTATTTCTCATAATTATAAGGGAGTAAAATTCTACTATTTCAACTACGTGAAACAACACACACCAAACACAATTATCGTGTCATACTAGTGGCAACTGGTCACAACATACACGCCCATATGCAATCAACGTGTCATCCCAGTGATCACAACAAACGAACAACACATTATCCTGTAAACGTGTTAGAGTTTTCACGGTTTCAGTTCACGTTTATCATAATGTTTAAGGTTAATACACACTCATGCCACACAATCAAGCATGTATACTCAATAATCCTAACACGGACACATCAAATACTTATGTCAACCACATCGTACATGTTATAACTATTAGTTCATATATGTCTGGGCCCACGTGGGCCACATCACCAAACACATGGCTCAAATCAACAGAGTGGATACTCGCACATACACCAACATAACAGTCGTATCTGGACTTATTTAATCCGAGTCGGGTTAAATTTAAATCGAGCTGATCTTGAGCTAGCTAGCTACTTATAGCCTTATTTTTATGAAAAATTATATAATATAACCGTTGTATGGAGATTATACTAAGTGTTATATTATAACCATTTATTTTTAACCTCTTACACATGATAAGTATATTATATGAAAGAAAGTAAAAATGAAAGACCGTAATACATGTCATTTGATACAAAACGTGTCAAACTATTTAGTAGTAAGCAATAGTAACAGTGAAAGATTCTTCTGGCAAATAAAATATTCTTACTCTGTTACACATTACCCAAATAATAATAAAAAAAATTTCTTTATCTTCTCCTTTAGCTGCCATTTTCTTCTTGTATCTCCTACCTTCTTCCATCGAGCTTCTTAGAAGCAAAACCCAGATCAAAATCCGTTAAAAAACAGAAAATTTAGCTGCCCATTAATTCTGAAGAACAAAACACGGAAACACTGTTTGTGTATCTGCAAATTGATACGATTAAGTGTACATGTGGGTTGTTCTTTTGATGGATCTGTAGATCTAACTGTTTGATTAGCACATGGACTGTTGAATGTGGGTCGGATCTTTGTCTATTTCATCTGTGTGCGATTCAGTAGCTGATCAGAATTAACTCCCTTTAATCTGCTTAATCGTACAGTAAGTCTTCTTCTTTTTCTATTTTCTGATAAAATTTTCAGGAAAGTGTATTGAATGTCTTGTGTTTGATGCTGAATATCGTGGTTGATTTCTTATACCGGGATCATTTTGTTATTTTAATTTGCTGGGTATTTTTCTTTTTGAGACCTAAAGTTTGTGTGATTGAAACCTTGCCATCTATATGAATTTTTTTTTTCCAGAGACTTTGAAAGTTGAATGAACTTGGGTCTTATTTTTCCTTCTTATTGGAGTATAAATTCAATTGGGGGTTTTCCAGTTAAGTTTTCTTTATTAGAATTTCACAGATAAAGCTAGCATCTATACTGGATTTTATGTTCATCAAAGGTGTATATCTTATCCCGCTTGGATCAAGTGGTCGGTGTTTTGAGAATAGCTCGAGTACAGTGGCTTGAGAATAGCTCGGGTTCAGTGGCTTGAGAACAGCTCGATCTCAATGACTTGAGAACAGCTCGATCTCAATGGCTTGAGAATAGCTCGAGATCAGTGGCTTGAGACTAGCTTGAGCTCAGTGGCTTGAGACTAGCTTGAGCTCAGTGGCTTGAGAATAGCTCGACCTCAATGGCTTGAGAATACGTTGAGGTTACATCGGGAGGTCTTATGTTCGGTTTTTCTTAGAATACAACATGTCATGTTAAAGAGCTTTGAGCCAAGTCAAACTCTGCAGTCTGCACACACCATCCAGGTCAAACTACGGATCAGTCCGGCCAATTGGTCCCGGATTTGGGGGCTTTAAGCGAAAAAAGGGTGTATTTATCTTTTGGTTGATAGTTTTGGTTTGTATATACAGGAGAAAAAGAGGCCAATTTAGGTTAAGAGGAGTCTAAACATCCGGTTTGGATGTTTAAGGATTGGATGTTGAAGCAGGGATGAGATGAGGGATGTTATCAAAGCTCATACAATTTTTCAAGGCCTGTTGGCAGCCCTCTTCAAACCTAAACGCGCAGGTTTTGGACGCTGCAGGCAGGCAAGAAGGGCTTCTTTGGTACAAGGATATCGGGCATCATTTGACCGGTGATTTCTCTATGGCTGTTGTCCAAGCAAATAATTTGCTCGAGGATCAATGCCAGATCGAGTCAGGTTCGTTGAGCTCACTGGAGTTTGGCCCATACGGAACGTTTGTTGGAGTATATGATGGTCATGGTGGACCTGAGACGTCTCGTTATATCAACGATCACATGTTTCAGCATTTAAAGAGTACGTGAACTTAACGGGCCTTTTCTTTTCTTGCTTTAACATTTTCCGAAAACATCAAGGCAATTCTACTACAAAGACTCCGTATTGATGAGTTATCACTTGCTCCAATCATATTACGACATGTGTCTCTCTCTCTCCTTATGTTAAAACTGGGAGAGGATAGGTTTAGGTTTAGGACACCTAACGGAAGTTAACGTATGACGTCAACCCTATTGTATGTGCCACAAGTCACACTATTGGTTGTGAAATAATTAAAACCTGACGCTTTTGGTCCATTGTATTTTCTTATTTACTCATAAATAGCCCTTTACTTTTTCATAATGACAGATTTCACCCCTAACTTTGAACTTTTGTTACACTTCTTTGGACACTTAACGGATCCGACGATTGGGTCAAACGTTAAGCGTCCTAGTAGTGTGGTAAAATAGGTAAGGGGTGAAAAGTGTCATTATGAAACACAGGGGCTAGTTTTGATACGATGAGTAAAGATAAGGGACCAACAGTGTAATTATCCCTTTAAAAAGACCGAGACATGTTTCGTGATATAGTTGTAGCAAGTGATAACTCCTCAACAGGGAGTCTCTGCAGTAGAGTTTTCCTGTTTTTCAACTGTTTATGCTGTTATTATGATGAGAATTCAAGATATATATCCGTAATATACGGTGTTCGTTATCTATTATCAGGATTTGCATCAGAGCGAAACTCTATGTCAGTAGAAGTAATACGAAAAGCATTTCAAGCAACAGAAGAAGGATTTATGTCTATTGTCGCGAAACAATGGCCTATGAATCCACAAATGGCTGCTGTTGGATCATGTTGTTTAGTTAGCATAATCTGTAACGGGACCCTTTATGTTGCAAACCTCGGCGATTCTCGAGCAGTATTAGGGAGGGTTGTTAAAGTGACAGGAGAGGTTCTTGCAATTCAGATGTCAACCGAGCATAACGCGAGCATTGAGTCTGTGAGACAGGAATTGCATTCTATGCACCCGGATGATTCACAGATTGTTGTTTTAAAGCATAACGTGTGGCGTGTAAAGGGTATAATACAGGTAAGTGTGAAATCTTATGCTTTTAAATGCAGAATGGCTGTTTTTTTTTTCCCTAGCTGATTCTTCATTGCTTCCTTTTTGTTTCACGAGTTTGCATTTCCGTCCTCGATGTTTCATCTTGGCAGTGAAGATGCTTAAAAAATCATAGACGAGGGGGTAAAGATGCCAAGATAAAACTTTCAGGATAGAAGTGCGAAAATCGTAAAACAATAGAGACCAAAAGTGTCTTTATCCCCCTAGCAATTAGCATCATATGATCAATCATGCCATTCGAAAAATATATATAGCTTATTTGTAGATTTCATGTTTGGTTCCATGTGTTTACATATACAGATACAGGATTGGGAGCCTTGAAAAATATAGGATATGGGTACGGATAGGATAGGCGCAAATATTAAAAGTATAGGGACCAAACTGTACACATAAAACTATAAGGATCTACTTTTTAGCAGTTGTTCTTCATTTTATGTAGCTTTCCATTAATTTCTTGGTTGTTTGTCATTTCCAACATGGTTCTTCATTTTATGTATTCGAGTTATGGATGTGCGTAATCGGATCATGAATCCAACTTCAAAAAATTGCAAATTTGCCCCAAACATGTATCCAAAGTATCGGTTGCATTTCCGTGTATCATAGATTTCCTGATTATCTAAAGAAAACCATTTTCTGCAGATATCAAGATCCATTGGTGATGTGTACTTAAAAAAAACTGAATTCAATAGGGAGCCATTATTCGCTAAGTTTCGCCTCAGAGAGCCGTTTAAAAGGCCTATATTAAGCGCTGAACCCGAGATTTCAGTTCATGAACTCCAGCCGCACGATCAGTTTCTAATCCTTGCATCAGACGGTCTGTGGGAACACCTCAGCAATCAAGAGGCTGTTGAGATTGTACAGAATCATCCTCATGATGTAAGTTTTTCTACAAAGAATTCCACTTCTAATGCCATTTTCCTTTTCAGAATATGGGTTTGAATATTGGGGTAAAGACATTTTGGTCCCTTTTGTTTCATCTTGGCATTTATACCCCTCTTGTCTATGCATTTCTTAGATTTTTTCATTCTATTTTGCTATTTTTTCTTCTGTACCTTTGATGATGGTTGTTGGACGAGAGATTTTATGGTGCAACGGTTGTAGGAAGGTTATACCAAGTGGCATATATTAGAGCCTCTCATTTTTACTCTCTTTCACATAATACACTTTTATCGTGTGTGAGAGGTTAGAAATGAGTGGTTGTAATGTATGCCACTTGGTAAAACCTTCCTACAACGGTTGTATTTTAAAATTTCACGATGTTGGACACGTGACCCTTTGGACTGAATAGTGGAAAAACCGTGTAACAAAAGGGACGAAAATGTCCTTTTATCTCTTGAATAATCGTGAAACAAAAGGGACTGAAACATTTTTACACAAAACTCAACTTTTTTCCTGCAGGGAAGTGCGCGGAGGCTCGTAAAAGCCGCATTACAAGAAGCAGCAAAGAAGAGAGAGATGAGATACTCCGACTTAAAGAAGATCGAACGTGGGGTCCGACGCCATTTCCATGAC
Source organism: Gentiana straminea (assembly GCA_036785695.1). NCBI lineage: Eukaryota > Viridiplantae > Streptophyta > Magnoliopsida > Gentianales > Gentianaceae > Gentiana > Gentiana straminea. Next base: position 4,445,403 of record JAVUPR010000085.1, read on the forward strand.
GACATTACAGTCATTATCGTCTTTCTAGACTCAAACCTCGTGAGCCGTGCTACTACTCTAAAGGGCCCCACTTTATCGTTAAGAGGCGGTGGAATCAACTTGTCTTCCAAAACTAGCCCCAACAACTGAGAGCTTCAGCTTCTTCTTCCTTTCGTGCCCTTTTTCCGGGTACGTTCTTGTAACGAGCGAGCTTTATTTCGTGTAATATAAGAGGAGAGAGAGAGATTTACAGGTTCTGCACACTAATTTAATCCCTTTTTTCTTCCCACTGTTTAACTTGGATTTTTGTGTTTTTTTTTTTTTTTTGGGTTGGTTAATGTAGAAAAAATTTATGCGTACAACAATTGTAATATGGTTATACCAGAGACGAAAAAGTTGTAACGTTGAGGACTATGATTTTGCTTCTTGAATCCTTGTGGCTTGTATATCATATAAAGATTTGACTTCTTGAAAATCAAAAAAGGGGTTTCGTTTCGTGTTATTTCTTGCAGTTTTGAAGAAGTTTGTTTGCAGTTCCTTGTTCCATAAGTTATGGTGCTATTGACAGCAAACATCTTGTCTATGACAATTGTTGTTAGAACATGAAATCCAAGTGTCTGGAAAAGAAGAAAAGAAACGCCATCTGATGCATAGAAACAACTCTTATATACCCATGTGTCTGAAAAAACGCGATCTGATGCATAGAAACAACTCATTTATACGGGAACCGAAGAAGTTATCATACACACAACATTACCAAATCTGACCTTGTAATCTTGTACGTTTCTTCTTTTGTTCAGACCACGACGTAGTTACTGCACCTAAACCAAATGACTCACGGCTCTTCGTGCTTGACTCGTGGTGGTGGGGTGGGAAAAAGACACGAAATGATGGATCATATGCATACCTATTACCTAGTCCTAACCGAATCTGCTAAACCAGCTCGTTTTGGCTCGGGCTCGTTTTTGCTATTACCAATGCTGCTAAAAAGGGTCCACGGGGCGGGGGGGGGGGGGGGGGGGAACTTGGTTCCACATACGATATCAGCAACTTGTCCAACAAATACACGTCGTCTGAACACCACAGACTGTGGAAAGTGGAAACTTCCCCACAACAAACCTCTGAAACGAGCCGTTCTTATCGTTGTAAGAGTAAACCGTTGTCATTAAGGTATGTTCAGAAGTAGCATTAGCCAAGAAAGTAACATGTTTGGTTTTCCAAAGATGGCCAAATTTATCATCTAAACCCCTATTGCATGTTGCTCTCAAAGGTGAGAATATAACAACATCCATAAGCCTCATCAGGTATTGCTAGCAGCTTGTAAGCTCTCTTAACAGCTTCAAAACCGAAATAGTATCGATGTAATCTAAAAAACTTCTGGAAGTTTCATGACTTCACTTCTCCATACACTATACAGAAAGACGTGATTTTTACTTAAACGTACACCGGAGCCTTCTTCTGAGAAGAAGACCCAGAATAATCCGTTGATTATTTGGGTGGGGTAATCCGTTGATTATTTGGGTGGGGTTTCAGGTTTAGTGTATGATGATTCACTGACATTAATCGTCAAACAGTTGAAAAATTCATCTGAGTGGACTAATACACCACATGATGTGGTGGGTATAACCTTCCTAAAGAAAACTACGCTGGATGACTCTCAATACTTATTGCCTCTATAGGGATTTGAATCTGAAGTCTCAGTACCTCAACTCTAGTTGGTTGAACTATGTCTCATCGGCGATTTTATGCCCTTATTTAAAACCCCGAAAACCAAATCCTCAAATTGATCAAGCTCGAGCCGAGTTTTTGTAGTCGAGTCGAGCAATAGCCCTAGCCTCTATAGAATATCCACTTCAATTTATCAAGCTCGAGCCAAGTTTTTGTAGTCGAGTCGAGCAAAAAGCTCTAGAGAATATCCACTTGAATTGATTACACCTCTATGTTAGACTGAACGAGTTGAGTTCGATCAAACCTTTTTATGACTTGATCGTGCTCAAGCCGAGCTAAAAACCAGGCTTAGAAAATATCGACTCAATTTGATTACACCTAGCATTCATATATTTGATTATTGGTAATAATTAAATATAAAATTGTGAAAACTCCGATGTAACGCTTCGGAAGTGAGGTTTATCGGCGTTAACTAATTAGTTGCATCGTCAGCGTTTATTCTGTATAAAATCCCGGAAGTCCGTTGACATTTAATACCTAACTCTACCCCCGAACCAGCAGTCTTCGCGCCAAGCAAGACCGACCTTGTCCTTTTCCTTTCTCCATTCCGTCTTCTGACGAGCATTAAATCCTCTTATTAGAAAGCACTCACTCAGTTACTTACGAGAAAAACAACTAAAAAATTACTATAAGGAACCAACGCTTTTCTCTTCTTAAACAACCTATATCCTTCGTACCCGATCAACAATTCATAGATTACTCGTGAATTAAATTATACGATAGTCTTAGATTTTTCTACTTTCAAAGATTATATTAGTGAGTTTATTCCTTTCCCGAAACTAAACGAGCACTAATCTACTCATTGAAAATATGATTTTATCATTTATATGCGTATCAGTTAACCAAGGGTTTAGTTTAGCCCGAAGACACACACACACTACGAATCATTTTTATATCTTGATAGTGTTTTTTTCCCGTATCCAGGACATTGAAAACGATTCGAGCCGCTGATGAGCAACTTGACAGTCAACTCGTGAATTGCTCGCTTAAACATGATATAGCAAGACTTGAAATAATCAAAACCGAGCAATTCGTAAAGGCTAACAAGCTGGAGTCAAGTATTTAAAGGCTTGACCCGAAATACTCACGAATTTTATCATGAATTATTAAATTATATTCAAAATATTTATACTTTTACGGAGCCGAACTCAAACATTTAACATTTTTTCAAGCTCGAGTTTTGTCTTGAAAGTGCTCGAAACTATGTCGACTACGATTGCGTCAAACCTAAACATAATCTAAACTCAATCAAATCGATGTCGAAAAATCTTATCCCTCCTCGAACAATCTCAAGCCATCAAATTGAATAAAACATTATTCTAATCGAATCGAGCAACCATCAAAACAGTGATGCTTGAACTCGGCTCAAATTCATTCAACCAAGAAAAGAAATTGCTCGAGATAAGCTCGATTGATATTTAAAGAATACTCGATAAACTCGTGAACATTTCGAGTCAAGTTTTCAAATGCTAGAGTTGAGCTCGTTAACTCATATGAACTCATCGTTTTCGGTTTGTTCATACTTGAGTGTATAATTCACGAGCCAAACATCAATCCACTCATGAGTGACTCGACTCATTTTACACCCCTAATCCAAACATCACTATTTTAATCCTCGATGTTAATCTGCTCATATTGGTTACATGTATATAGTAAAAATAAATGTTAAAAAAATAAATAAAAAATATATGGATAAGAACGCAATTTATGGCGGCGCATTTTAGCACTAGCCCTATTAGTCGGCCAACCAATCACGTGCCTGCAAGGTTTTTTCTCCGCCTATAAATACAACCCCTACCCCTCACAATTTTCTCTCATCTTGAAGCCCTTTTCTCTCCGGAGTAAGGCGCGACCACATAAATCTGTACCGATCGCCGCTAAATTTCAACTCAAATTTGAAAAAAGACACTAAATCCACAAATAACATTTCGAGAACTTCTATAACTGGGAAGAAACCGGAAAAAACAGTGTTTAATTTGCTCAGACAGCTTAGAATTTGATTAGCTAGCTGATCGCAATGGATTTGAGGTTTCCTTACTCGCCGGCGGAGGTAGCTAAGGTGAAGGTGGTGCAGTTCGGCATTCTCAGCCCAGATGAAATTGTAATGTTTATCAATTTCTCAGTTTTGTTAAACTAGGGTTTTGAGGTTGTGGGTTTGTGTTGTTTGCAGCAATTTTAGCACATTTCTGATTTTTGAATTTGTTTTTTTTGGGAATATGTTGTTGCAGAGGCAAATGTCTGTGGTGCATATTGAGCACAGCGAGACTACGGAAAGGGGGAAGCCGAAGCCTGGTGGTTTAAGTGATCCGAGGTTGGGGACAATCGATAGAAAAATGAAGTGTGAGACTTGTATGGCTAATATGGCTGAGTGTCCTGGGCATTTTGGTCATCTTGAGCTGGCAAAACCGATGTTTCATATCGGTTTCATGAAGATTGTGCTCAGTATAATGCGTTGCGTTTGTTTTAATTGCTCGAAGGTCCTTGCTGATGAGGTATGCTTAGCTTATTCTTGGACTTGTTTAGTTTGGGTATGCCCCATGAGATATTGATAGCTCTTGTATCGTAATCAAGTTTGGTTTTTGCCATGTTCGCCGAAATTTCACCGGATTAGTTTAATTGGAAGTTAGGTCGACTTTGGTCTTGCTTTTATGATAAATTTCATGGTTTGTTTCTGGAATTTTGGTGGGGTGTGTGTGTTGGGGGAGATGGCGATGAAGAGGCTGGCTGAGTAAAGTTGTTAGCTTTATCAATTTGCCTTTTTGCACTGCCAAAAATTATAAAGAAAAACAATTCATACTCACTTGTTGCTTCATTTTGAGCATCTGGAGTCCCTTTTTGATATTAATGTTCTCTTCTTGCTCCTGTATCTATACAGGATGATACGAAGTTCAAGCAGGCACTAAGGATAAAGAATCCAAAACATAGACTTAGAAAAATATTGGATGCCTGCAAGAATAAGACTAAATGTGAAGGTGGTGATGAGATTGATGTAGATGGAGGCCATAGCACTGAAGAACCAACCACGAAATCAAAAGGTGGGTGTGGTGCTCAGCAGCCAAAAATTACTATCGATGGTATGAAAATGGTTGCTGAGTACAAGGCTCAGAGAAAAAAGAGCGACGACCAAGAACAGCTGCCTGAACCTGTCGAGCAGAAACAACAACTGTCTGCAGAAAAGGTAGCAATCCTTTTTGAACTTGAAGTATTGTGGAGTATGTGATATTCTGTGACATCCTTAAGAAGTCCATCTTGATAAGGAGTTTCTTGCACTCCTGTCTGTTAAGGCCTTATGGGATAATATCTTTATCTGTTTTCCAGGTCCTCAGCGTTTTGAAGAGAATAAGTGATGAGGACTGTCAACTGTTAGGCTTCAACCCGAAATACGCTCGTCCTGATTGGATGATTCTTCAAGCTCTTCCAGTACCCCCTCCTCCTGTTAGACCTTCTGTTATGATGGATACTTCCTCTCGGAGTGAGGCAAGCCAATTTCTTGTTTCTGATTTCCTGATACATTGCTGTTAATCTTGTGATCTTGTTTCCACCGCCAAGAAGGGCATGCTCCAATTAGCTTTGTGTGGCCAACAATGCTAACTTTCTAATATATTGTTGACACAGGATGATCTTACCCATCAACTGGCTATGATCGTCAGGCATAATGAGAACCTGAAGAAGCAGGAGAGAAATGGGGCGCCTGCTCATATAATCTCAGAATTTGCACAGTTGTTGCAGTTCCATATAGCTACTTACTTTGATAACGAGCTGCCAGGACAGCCACGGGTATTGCCTTAATTTTTTGGTTGAAATCTACTTTTTGCATATCGTTTCTTCTTTAGCAGTCAATGGAGCTATTTCTTATCCTCTCCGTCCTTTATTCTTAGGCTACGCAAAGATCCGGTAGGCCCATAAAATCTATATGCAGCCGACTTAAAGCCAAGGAAGGCCGGATTAGAGGCAATTTGATGGGTAAACGTGTCGATTTTTCTGCTCGGACTGTGATTACTCCTGATCCAACTATCAACATTGATGAACTTGGGGTTCCATGGAGTATTGCATTGAATCTCACTTACCCTGAGACTGTTACTCCTTATAATATGGAAAGGTATTTTCTTTTGCATTTTATTATACATGTTTTGCTTATATCTCTTTATTTGGGTATCCTTCATAAGTTATGCTTGAAACAGGTTGAAGGAGCTTGTTGATAATGGCCCAAATCCCCCACCAGGTAAAACCGGAGCTAAGTACATTATTAGGGACGATGGTCAACGGCTTGATCTTCGGTATTTGAAGAAAAGCAGTGATCAGCATCTGGAACTTGGATATAAGGTTACTTGATGTTTGGAATCATCGCTGTTTTTTTTGGCTTTTATGCATGTCTGATGTATTCTGCCTAAACTCGTATTGGTGCAGGTGGAGCGTCATTTGAATGATGGAGATTTTGTTCTTTTCAATCGTCAACCTAGTCTACATAAGATGTCTATCATGGGGCACAGGATTAAAATCATGCCCTATTCAACTTTCCGGTTAAATCTATCTGTTACATCTCCTTACAATGCTGATTTTGATGGAGATGAGATGAATATGCATGTGCCTCAGTCATTTGAAACTCGAGCAGAAGTGTTGGAGTTGATGATGGTCCCGAAATGTGTCGTGTCCCCTCAAGCAAATCGACCTGTAATGGGTATTGTGCAGGACACACTTTTAGGATGCCGGAAAATCACCAAGAGAGATACCTTTATTGAGAAGGTATTGCTGGTTGTTGTGTTCATTCACCTTCTGGAAATCTAATTTTTACCGATTTTTCCGGAAAGTTCATAGCTTGTACTAACCTACTTGTCACGCAGGACGTTTTTATGAACATATTGATGTGGTGGGAGGATTTCGATGGCAAGATACCCGCTCCAGCTATCTTAAAACCGAGGCCTCTATGGACTGGAAAACAAGTCTTCAACCTTATTATACCAAAGCAGATTAATCTGGTGAAGACTTCTGCATGGCATCAAGAAGATGAGAAAGGACTAATAACTCCAGGAGACACTCAGGTCAAAATAGAGAAAGGGGAATTGCTTACTGGCACACTGTGTAAGAAGACGCTCGGGACCTCAACTGGAAGTCTTATACACGTTATTTGGTATGAACGTGTTATAATATTACTGATACTGTCGTCATAGCCTTTTTTATACGTTCATTTGAACGTTAGGGCAACAAAAGGTATATATTTATTAAGAAAAATCTCACATATTGACTTCAATTTATTAAAAATTCTTGCATAATTATTTGATGGTATCTTATTCCAGGGGTAAACATGTTTTTAAGTTGGTGGTAATGCATGACGTGTTGAATGTTAATCTTTTTGAGCAGGACAACTGGGAGAGGTTTAGATAATATAAACGGTTGAAAAGATCTAGCCTGCTAACTGTGTTTGTATTTGTTTCTTTCATTGTCCAACTAATGTTGATTCATGCAGGGAGGAAGTAGGTCCTGATGCAGCTCGTAAGTTCCTGGGGCATACACAGTGGTTGGTCAATTATTGGCTTTTACAAAACGCTTTCAGCATTGGAATTGGAGATACAATTGCGGATGCTGGAACCATGGAAGTTATTAATGATACTATTTCGAAAGCGAAAAATGACGTGAAAGAATTGATCCGTACCTTTCATGAAGGTAAATTGGAGCCTGAACCTGGTCGAACCATGAAGGAATCATTTGAGAACAAAGTTAACCAGGTATCCTAATCTTAACATGACATTAACACCACCAAGGTTTTTTTAATTTTTTATTTTCTATTCTTTTTTTTTTATACTTTTTATTTTATTTGAATGATGCATTTATACCTTTTAAATGTCTTTTTGTTTCTCAGGTGTTGAATAAGGCTCGTGATGACGCTGGAAGTAGTGCTCAAAAGAGTTTGTCAGAGAGTAACAATCTCAAGGCAATGGTTACAGCTGGATCGAAAGGAAGTTTTATCAATATCTCTCAAATGACTGCTTGTGTGGGCCAGCAGAATGTTGAAGGTAAACGGATTCCGTACGGATTCATTGAACGAACGCTACCCCATTTTATCAAGCAAGATTTAGGTCCGGAAAGTCGAGGCTTTGTGGAAAATTCATACTTGAGAGGGTTGACCCCACAAGAGTTCTTCTTTCATGCCATGGGAGGAAGAGAAGGTCTTATAGATACTGCAGTTAAGACTTCTGAGACGGGTTACATTCAGCGAAGGCTTGTCAAGGCCATGGAGGACATAATGGTCAAATATGACGGGACTGTGAGAAATTCCTTGGGGGATGTTATTCAGTTTCTGTACGGTGAAGACGGTATGGATGCTGTGTGGATTGAATCACAGAAGCTGGAGTCTTTGAAGGTAAAGGATTCAGAATTTTACCAGATGTATAGATATGAAATTGATGATCCTGCATGGAACCCAGATTATATGCTTAGTGAGCATATAGAAGATTTAAGGACCATACGTGAGATTCGAAGTGTGTTCGACGCCGAAGTCCAGAAGCTAGAAGCCGACAGGCTTCAGCTCGGGTCAGAAATTGCTACTACTGGCGAAAATAGCTGGCCTTTGCCTGTGAATTTAAAAAGGCTCGTCACTAATGCTCAGAAAACATTCAAAATTGACTCGAGAAAGAATTCCGGTATGCATCCTATGGAGATTGTTGAAGCTGTAGATAAGTTACAGGAAAAACTTAAGGTTGTTCATGGCGATGATTATCTCAGCATAGAAGCTCAAAAGAATGCCACACTTCTCTTCAATATATTGCTCCGCAGTGTCTTGGCCAGCAAGAAAGTATTGAAGGAGTATAAACTCAACAGGGAAGCTTTTGACTGGGTGATCGGTGAGATAGAGTCACGCTTCTTGCAGTCGTTAGTTGCGCCAGGGGAAATGATTGGCTGTGTTGCGGCACAATCTATCGGTGAACCCGCGACTCAGATGACTCTCAATACATTCCATTATGCTGGTGTGAGTGCAAAAAACGTTACTCTTGGTGTTCCTAGGTTAAGGGAGATTATTAATGTTGCTAAGAAAATAAAAACGCCGTCTCTCTCTGTCTACTTAAACCCAGAAGTGGGTAAATCGAAAGAAGGTGCAAAAAGTGTTCAATGTGCATTGGAGTACACCACGTTACGGAGTGTTACACAAGCAACTGAAGTATGGTATGATCCAGATCCAACGTCCACGATTATCCCTGAAGATATCGAGTTTGTCCAATCGTATTACGAAATGCCTGATGAGGAAATCGACCCGGATAAGATATCTCCTTGGTTACTTCGTGTAGAGTTGAATCGGGCTATGATGGTGGATAAGAAGCTTAATATGGCAGACATTGCCGGGAAGATTAATCTTGAGTTTGATGATGATCTGACTTGTATATTCAATGATGATAACGCCGAGAAGCTGATACTACGTATCCGTATAATGAACGATGAAGCTCCTAAGGGAGAATTACAAGATGTGTCTGCTGAGGACGACGTTTTCCTGAAAAAGATTGAGAGTAATATGCTGACTGAGATGGCTCTTCGTGGTATACCGGATATCAACAAGGTGTTTATAAAGAACAGTAAAGTGAACAAATTTACCATGGATGAAGGTTTTAAGTCTGAAACCGAATGGATGTTGGATACAGAAGGTGTCAATCTTTTGGCTGTTATGACACATGAAGATGTTGATGCAAGTAGGACAACGAGTAATCATTTGATTGAAGTTATTGAAGTACTCGGAATAGAGGCAGTACGTAGGTCCTTGCTGGATGAATTGCGTGTGGTCATATCCTTCGATGGTTCGTATGTGAACTACCGGCATCTGGCTATCTTGTGTGATACCATGACGTATCGTGGTCATCTGATGGCTATTACACGTCATGGAATCAATAGAAACGACACTGGTCCTCTGATGCGGTGTTCTTTCGAAGAAACCGTTGATATTCTTCTTGATGCTGCTGTTTACGCGGAAACCGATTGTTTGAGAGGCGTTACGGAGAATATAATGTTAGGTCAACTTGCTCCTATTGGCACTGGTGACTGTGGATTGCTTTTGAATGAGCAGATGTTACGTAATGCGGTTGAAATGGCTTTTCCTAGTTATACGGATGGCAGTAACCTAGAATATGGGACGACACCTGGTAGATCACCTCTTATGGGAACACCTTTTCATGATGGAATGACGTCGCCTATGTTAAGTCCGAATTTTCGGTCATCTCCTATTACAGATTCTCAGTTTTCTCCATATGTTAATGGAATGCCTTTCTCACCGACTTCATCTCCAGGTTATAGCCCTTCGTCTCCGGGTTACAGCCCCTCTTCTCCGGGTTATAGCCCTACATCTCCAGGTTACAGCCCCACATCTCCGGGTTACAGCCCTACCTCCCCTGGGTATAGTCCAACTTCTCCAACTTATAGCCCTAGCTCCCCTGGATATAGTCCTACTAGTCCAGCTTACTCTCCCACCAGTCCTTCATACTCACCAACTTCTCCGAGTTACAGCCCAACATCACCGAGCTACAGCCCAACATCACCGAGCTACAGCCCAACATCTCCGAGTTACAGCCCAACATCTCCCAGCTATAGCCCGACTTCTCCGGCTTATAGTCCCACTTCGCCTGCATATAGCCCTACCTCTCCGGCATATAGTCCGACATCTCCCTCTTACAGTCCAACATCACCTTCCTATAGCCCAACTTCACCCTCATACAGCCCAACTTCGCCGTCTTATAGCCCAACTTCACCTGCATATAGTCCCACTTCTCCGGGCTATAGTCCTACATCACCGAGCTATAGCCCTACGTCTCCAAGCTATAGCCCTACTTCACCGAGCTATAATCCTTCTGCAAGGTACAGCCCTTCACTTGCATACTCGCCTACCAGTCCTAAACTGTCACCTTCTAGTCCATACAGTCCATCTTCTCCAAGCTACAGGTATGTTTCCTTGAATTTAATTCAACAGTTCATGCATATTTATGTGTGTATATATAAATAAATGCATTCATACGCAAGCACGTGCACATGTATTAATGAAGTTCCTTTTTTGGACTCTAGTGAACTAAAGCGTAGTAGATTTCTTCATTCTTGAATTATTCGGTTTATACATTCTTTGTAATTCGTAAAACTTTGTGTTTTGTTGCAGCCCAACATCACCATCATACTCTCCAACATCTCCGTCCTATTCTCCCTCCAGTCCATCTTATAGTCCTAGCAGGTAATCTCTCTTCTTCTTTTAATTTTACAGGGTTTTAGCGTTTTTCTATTGATCTTACAATCGGCTTACATGATTCTTATTGTCGATTTGGTCGTTATTTCAGTCCATACAACACTACTGGTGTGAGTCCAGATTATAGCCCAAGTTCTCCCCAGTATAGGTAAAAGCTTTGGATTTCCTGTTTTTATTATTTATTCATGTTTTATTGAGTAGTACATTTTTTTGAACATAAATAAATTTTGTCTTTTCTTTCCATCTTCAGTCCTAGTGCTGGATATTCACCTAGTCAACCTGGGTACTCTCCTTCATCTACAAGCCAATATACTGATGACAACAAAAGCGTTAAGGATGAGAAGCGTAAACGATGAACCACCTGTCTTCCTCAGTAAATTCCTGGAGAGGCTGCTTGAACAAAGGTATGAATATCGAGATTTTTCTAATTTTATTGAGATTCTAATTCAGTATCTGACTCGCGGGGTTTTGACGATGATGGGTTTGTACAGGCTAATTATGTTGTTATGGGATAAGAACACGTTTGGTCCCTTTTGTCTTGAAACTAGAGGGACCAAAAGTGTTTTGATCCCTCCCATTAAATAAAATTTAAAAAGAAGATATGTACTGTTTCCTTGCTCTTTCCCCGTCTCACCCACGAATGCTTTTCTCCAGCAGATGGTGACCTGAACAAACAAGGCCTATGTTTTCGCCACGACACTGTGACGGTCTGCAAAAATAGCAACATCTGCCCTTGCCAGAAATGGTGGTTATCTTGGAGAGAATGCTTAGAGTGTCTGAAACTGTATCAGAGGATATGAAAAAAAATGTCTTTTTGAATGTTTTTTTTGTGACTTTGGAGACGGAAGATTATTACATTGATTCACTACTACCAACATTGTGGCATGATACAGTCATATTTTGTCTGTTTTAAGACATCTCTTCATGTACTTCTAAGTGTCGTATTACAGTATTAAACAAATTGTTCTGTTCCCCTAAAGGTGAATTCCAATTATTATAAGCTTTGAATTTTGTTCAATTATCATAAACGTTTTTACCCTTATTGGTATATTTTACGTCTCTCTCTTTCTCTCTCTCGATAAATGAATGACCTCGCCAAATGAAAAATTTTCTTTGGGTCCCGACTTGGGCAAATAGGCTTAAAATAATGTTCGATAAATGATTTTTTTTTTTCTGGTTCTGAGGATATTCATTTATCTAGGTTATATTGTATATATAAATATGAAGCATATGTTGCTTTATGTAAGCCCTTCATAAACAGATTGTGTTAGACAAAAAATCCATCATTATTATTTCAAATATTTATATATATGCTTCAAGATTGATTTGGACAGTATGGAATTGCAGCAGTTGTTTCTATGCTGTTGATGGATGGTAGTATACCCACAACAAGATGACTAGTGCTCAATTGGAAGTCCATTTTGAACCCAAGCAGCATATCCTCCAGCTATGTCTGTAATCCCTGTATATCCCTGCCAAATAAAACACACATCAGTTTAGATCAATCATATATATATATATACATATACACAAGCACCGACACGAACGAGGTGTGTGTTTTCATTTATGGTCAGAAAGGCTGTGGTTTTCTTTTTTCTCTCAGTCTAGCAAATTTCTTGACATGACCTGCGTGTGTCAAGTCGAGTTTCATCTGTCTAATCACAACAAACAAAGTGATAATAAACACTCTTTACACACCGTTGATCACGGTGTGGTAGTGGGACCTACAAATAGGTACCACACCATGATCGATGGTGTAAAAGTGTTTTTGAGTAACTAACATTGTTCGTTCTGACATTTTGCACGTGTCGCTCATCTGACCAGAGCGATGCTTGAAAAAGAACGTTAAAAAAAAAAGTTATACCGCAGAGATGAGATCGGTTGCGGCCATTAGTGACCTTTTCCCAGCTTGGCATCCCTGTGGGAAGATAGTTGACACCAAATATTAATGAACCAGAAACAGACCCGTTCAGCACGCGTCTCTTAGATTATTTTAAGGAACTATGAAAGGAAATTGTGGCGGTCTCATCATGTGGAACTTACAACAATAATTTCATCATCTTTGCCAAAGTGAGCCGATACTTTGTCTAGAAACTCTGGATTCTTAGACATACCTGCACCAAAATGCGCGGAAAATGAATTCAAGATCCAGTATCTTCATGTTTTCTTAGCAATTACTGTGTTGTATGTACAACATATACATTAGCGATTTCGTGAAATTTGCAAACCAATGATTCAAATAAGGGTGCCCTTTAGTGTCACCACGGTGTTCTGTTTTTAGCTTGGCACTAGACTGAAAACAAATCCCACCAAAAATTCGATTTTAGGCTCTAGAATCGACATTCCCCTGAACCGAAAATCGATTCTGAGCTCTAGAATCGACTGAAATTTAATATGGTGCCACTAAAGACGGGCCCTTAAGTTAAAGAACAATATATAGAGCAAAACCTGAACCAACTTTGAACATGTAAGGGACATTGACAGCCCCAACAGGATGGCCTGCATTGTACTCTTCAGGAGTCCTGAAGAATAAACCAAACAGAATATCAAACAACAAAAAATATTTTCTTCTAAGAAACTCATAACTTAATAAGAAAAAACTAAAAAGACACCTGACATCTAAGTAATGATGCCCAGCTTGAAGCATCTCGTGTGCCACTCGAACCGGCACAGACGTCGGTACTGCACTTGCTTGAATTGTCGATCCTCCTCCTCCTCCTCCTGTTGATTTCCACCTACCAAACGAAAATTCCCTCCTCAAAATAAATAAGAATTCTGTGGTTCAGACACTTTATCAAATACCTTGTGTGCCAATGTATCTTACTGTTACTTGTAGTGATTATTAAGATGCCTTTAATGGCTCCAGAGTGTTTTTTTTAGCAACAATGTAATTAGCATGTGCCACACCGAAAGCAATCAGCCGGCATAAAATGGTAATCAGACTTCTATCTGATCAATTGAAGCTCTGGAATCAACCGTAAAAAAACCCATGCACTAATTGTTACAGTAAAAGGTTCATCAAAATGCTAGGGAAGGGGTTGGAGGTAGGATGGGGAAGTCACCTAAAGCTGGAAGCTTTGTTGTTGGTGAGGCTGAAAGTGCTTGGATTCAGGAGCTGAAACTGAGACATGGGTGCTGTTTTAGACCTGCAATCAGTAAAAAATTTACAAAATTTCCCAGAAACACAGAAGGATTTCAACATAACCTTAAAAAAAAAAAAAAAAAAAAAAAACCCTTTTCAAAACTAAAAAACACAAAAATTTACCTTTTAAGAAAGGTGTTTGGGAGTTTTTGCTGAATTGATGATAAGAATGTGGAGGAAACAGTAAGAGCCCTCATTGTTGTTTAAGGAAAATCAGCTTTGTGTGTATTGTGAAATCACTACACTTTTAGAATCTTTTCTTGGTTTCTCAGATTTATTGGAATGTGTAGACTGGATCAAGTAGATAGAATTTTTTTTTGTACTTGTTGCACATATATGGCCAAATTTTAGAGCTTGCCTTAATTTCATTACCATTTCTTTGTATTTGCATTATTTTTAGGTGGGTTCTATTTGGATCCCCTTTTTACTACTTGCACCACATTAATGAATATTTTTTCGGGTGAAAAAAACGTCATTTCACACTTGTGGTGTTCACAGTAGCATACCAACGTCGTTGGTATGCCACTGTGAACAAAAAAAAATGGACCGACGTTAAGATTTAACACTTTTTATATAGGGAACGTCGTCATGCACAGGTGTTCGCTTAACACCAACGTCATTGTGATTGACGTTGGTGTTCACAAGCGAACACCAACAGTGATCGACTTCCCTATATAAAAAATCATGTGGTCCGAAGTAATTTTTTGTGGTACGCAGTAGTAAATGGGTGCGAAGTAGTAAATAGGGGTCAAATAAACCCCTATTTTTATTCAATACCTAGATTCACCTAAAAAATACCTTTATTTACACCGTACTCGGTTTACTCGTACACCAGCCTACTTGTATACCACGTTATAATCGATTTTGTGTAGATGTATTGTGAGAACCGATTATAAAAAATCGATTTTTGATCCACATACTACGAAGAAGAAATCGGTTTTTGGATCCAAAACCGACTTTTACAAGATGGGTATCGATGCATAGATAGAGTGATAGAATAGTCGATTACTGGTTCTTGAACTAAATTGGTGGAGCCAAAAGTTACTATTTTTGAAGGTACAGAATTTAGCAAATTAGACCCGATTAAGGAAAGGTGAGTTCTTCCATCTTCTTTGAATTCCTCTCCGTCTTCAGTCCTCTCCATCTGCTTGTTTGCATAATCATACCTTATATCTTCATCTTTCCTGCTTCTTTTTATCCCTTCAAAAATATTAGCTTGAGCTCAGTAACTTTAGCTTAAATTTTGCAGATGTTTATTTGTTTTGTTACCAGCTTTTGATAATCTGCAGATTTTTATTATAGATTTCTGTGAAGATGTTTTATTCTTTTACATTTAGGTCACTGTGTTAATTCCTCAGTAGTTTCTAAATCTTGATTTCTTCTTTTTTTTTTTTTTTTTTTTTTTTTTTGGTAAATGAATCTTGATTTTCAGTCTGTTGTATTTCAATTTTCACTTCCCAATTTAGCGATGTATTGTGGTATTCAAGCCCCTTCTGGTAATGAATTCAACACTATAAGTGTTACCAACCTTTATTTTTTTAATTTTTTTTTTAATTTTTTTTTTGAAGCAACTTTATTTTTATTGAAATTAATAAAGAGCTACGAAGTTCAGCGCCCTATCCTGGCCCGCCCCAAGTTTACGTGATGGAATGCATAGCATGGCCTCCTTAAACCCAATATGTGTCAAACCCAGGATGGGAAAATCCATCACATTGGGAAGAGTACTCGCTCTATGCATCCCCAATAAAAACATTGTCCGCCACAGATGATTACAACAGTGATGGTACATAAAGTGAATGAAATGGGTCTCAGTCTTCGCTCTATGCCTCAAGCGCAGTCTGACCGCTCCAGAGCCCATCATCAATTGTCTCGTAGAATGTCTTCCAAACCGATTCGCAGCTCGAACTCCATCATGAGGCATCCCACCTGCACGAGGGGATGTCGCCGACACTTGGTTCCGATGGTCTGCATCAAAAGAATACATATAACAAATATATTGCATTCCTATATCGCACGAATTTAGTCTTAGTAAGAAACAAAAACACCTGATAAGCACCCCAACCAAGAGGGAGGGGTGCGTCCAGATGCTCAAAGCCGTATATCCTTCTATTAGGCAAGTTGAGGACTATGTAGCAGCGCCAGGTACGCCCCAGTGTCTGGATTGCACCCTTCACAAGTGAAGAGTGCTTCCCGAGTGTGAGGGGATAAAACGTATAAGTGATGGTCCATGGAGATCATCATGTATAAGTGATCGAATATGTGCGGGACCCCTTCCTCATGATCATAAAGTGGTTCCCCCTTCCAAAGTCGCTAAAGCATACGCAACTCTATTGCACTCACGGTAGATATGGGATATTGTGTAAGGCATCCTCCCAAGAATGGCCCGTATGCAGGTCACAGAGAGACTGAGTGGCCAAGTACCAGTAGCATCTCCAGTCGTAACACGAATAACATAAAGGGAATCAGTCTCGACATCTACATGAAAGCCGTCAGGACTTTTAAGCAACCCGTACAGGAGAGCTTTGATTTCCGCGTCAATAACAGACCCCTGCCCAAAACACACCTGAAAGGCCATAATACACCGTCCATGAGAGTCACGGAGGATACCTCCCCCATAGGCTAAACCATCGCGCACACTCCCGTCAACATTCAACTTGAATCTTCCTAGTGGCGGAGGCATCCATCGTAATTGCATACCTTGTCGCTTAGGGGTCGGCTTGATCTTAAACGGCAGAAAGAACGGAGTGTCCCTATCAGTGTCCAGTTCAGTAGACGAGACCATTCTCCGGAAAGTCAGCTGCCGGAGCGCACGCTCAATGAGGATAATACTCCGATTAACAGAGGGCTGTACCGACTCATGCCGGCAAAAATTCCTTTCAGACCAGATACCCCAACATATAAATATAGGAACAATAAGCCGAATGCGGTGGATATTCGTAACGGAGTTCCTCCAGAACTGGAGCATCGGAACAAAGTCGGATTAAATTGCATTCCGAAGTGACTCATGAAGTGCTTCTAGATAGTGGTGGCAAAGTGACAGTCGATAAAAGTGTGTCTCACCCCATCTCCATTGTGGCATGCAAAACACTTAGGCACAAGAGATATGCCCCGTTTTTGTAAGCTGTGATCAAGGGGGAGGAGGTTATTGATAAGCAAAAAAAGAAAGAAACTTTCAGGGGGATGATGTTGTTCCAAATGATCGTGTAAAGAACATTAGAAGTGTGACCGGTGCGCACCATGTTCCACGCGGATTTAGTAGTGAATTTGCCATTTGGACTAAGAGTCCAAATAAGACGGTCGGCCGTAGCACGCTGAAAAGGTACGTGGCTAATCTCTTCAACAATTTGAGGGGGGAGGTAGGTATGCAACATCTCCGTATTCCACTGATCATTCACCCAGAACTCATTGACTCTACGATAGACATTATTTGGCGGGTCTCCGTCAGTCCAATTGTCTCTCCAAAAGTCAATATCATCTGCATTGAGTTGCCACGCTATAAACTCCTCCGCTTTATCCCTCATCTTCCATACTCTTCGCAACATAGGTGTGGATTCCCTAGGCTCCCGAACAACCAAAGGAGATTGCGCACCAATATACGTATCATGGATAGCCTTGGCCCAAATGCCCAATCTCTGCCTAATACGGATCCAGAGTTTGACAGCAAAAGTGTCGATAACCTCAAAGAGATTTCTAACCCCCAAACCACCTTCCGCAACAGGTCTGCATAACTTATCCCATGACCGCCAATGTATATGCCGTACATCCGGTCCACTGTCCCAAAGGAAACTATTGAAAATCCGATGGAGCTGATGTATGACTTCCTTGGGAGGGACAAGCACCTGGAGAATGAAGATAGGTATGGAAGTTAACACATGCCTGACGAGAATCAACTTGCCCCCAAAAGACAGAAGCCTGTTGCCCCAATGATGTAGCCGAAGTGTTACAAACCTAAAAGACAGAAAAAGAAAACGAAAAACTATGTATAATGTGCCACTTAGAGTCTAAGTCCGGATCTTTGCGGGGACTAAAAACAAGGTCGTTTTGGTCCATTACAAGTGACAACACCGTTCTGTGACCGCAAATGATTTTATGTCAGTGGCCAGTGGGGTTGAAAAGGGAAAAGAAAGGGTGGAAGATGAGTTGTTGGAGTGAAAAAGCTCTCATCTTTGTAATCTTTGCCTTCAAAAAACTTGATGAAGATTAAAGTATTGTTGGAATTTGTTATATGAAATGTATGCATTGATTAACTTCGAGGTACATACATCACATGAACAAAAGGAATATGCAATCATATGGTTAGGTTCCGTTCAACCGAGATTTTCTTTAAGCATTGTAAGATTTATACTTGCATGATTTCACATTCATATAGTCATTTGTTTTGTTTTTATTTTGATTTTGATCAACAATGATGATTGAGTTTGTTTTTGTCGGATTGAATTGCATTGTCAATTATTGTGTCTGATTGCTAGAGATGTTCTTGAGCTGGGGCTGCCCTTCTGCAGATGATCAGAAATCATGCATAAACAAGTAATCTTTTGCCCCCTTAAGCTGTTTTTTTTTTTTTTTTTAACTTTTGCCATTATTAGCAAATTCGAGGGCTTGAGTCGAGTTCGATCTTGCCTTTTATAACTTGATAGAGCTCGAGTCAAGTTTTGAGCCTAGGTTTTTATAGTCGACTCGAGCTCAAGCCCTGATGAGGGACTTGACTCGGCTTGATTGCATCCCTCTCACCGGACAAATCACAATACTAACCTCACAGGACATAATTCGATTTCCTTTGTTTATTGCTCAATGTGAAACTACCTTAACTAATTCAAAAAATGCACAAGCAGGTCTACTACATTCAACTATGATGATAAGTTTCATGGTACTACTTCAAAACCAGCATCATTAGTCAAGCAAAACAAAGAACTTTCACAAAACGGTTTCTCGGTTAATCATTCGCGGGTCTTGGTTGGATCCGGTTTTGATGCATTCGAGAAGGGTAAAAATGCTCTTCAAAATTGGAGGTATATATGATCTGCACCAAAACCATCAACCATCTGCATTAGAATCTCCATTCAAATATGTAAAATACAGAATCTCTATTTATGCACTACTTCTATTTATTTTACGGACTCAAGTACCATTTTTCGGTATTTTACAGGTTTACATTACTGCAGATGTTCTTACATGCATCACCAACAATGTAAAAGGAATAACTTGTTTTTTATGTGTAATAATCAGGCATTTTGGACTCGGTTGGGCATTTGTTGATCCCATGACACCAATTCAAAGTGGTGTAAAGTTTTGTGTTTGTGTTAAGGAATTTTTGCCATGGTTAATGATGCCTTTACAAATGGTGTATGTTAAGGATGTAAGAAAGTCTAAAAACTCTTTGGCTTCCTTCAGTTTTGGCAGTGGAACTCTTCAAGGACATTTACTGGTAATGTTTTTCAGTTTTTTTTTTTTTGCCACGTGTCAGGTTTCTAGTAGTTGAAATTCTTCGTGTTTTCTATGTCAGTTTTTGGACACGTGGCACCCTTGGCCTTAAAATGTTGAAAAAAATTAGGGTTTACATCGCAAATATGAAAACATTCGGGATTGAAGTATGAATTTTATAAAACAAGACGGACTAAAAGTGTTTGTTTTGGTGTGAAAACAGGGCGGGGAAGAACGGTTTTCGATTACAATGGACGAGAAGGATCGAGTTTGGTACGAAATACTTTCGTTCTCGAAACCTGCACATTTCATAGCCATGGTTGGGTATCCGTATGTGCTTTTAAAGCAGAAAATCTTTGCACATCAGTCTAGTAAAGCAATACAGGAATATGTATCTTCTAAGTAGTATACAACATTACTGTATATTTGATGTTTTTAATGTTAAAGACTCTGTTTTCTGAGATAACATCGCCATATACGTTTCTGGGGGCATCAGGTCAAATCTATCGTTGTGGCATCACGGTAATAACAGTCTTTATATCAGGGTCGATTTCGGAATCGAGATACAGCAAATGATGACCAAACACCAGACAATACATTCTTGCAGGTTTTTTTTTAGAATACTCAGAAAAACAACATTTGACTATCAAGTTTTTATTACACAAACAGGAAACAGAGACATATATATGTTGATAGTCATAACTTAAAGGACATTGTTAATGACACCACAGTTGATCCAGGGCACCGGAACGAGATTCGACTTCTCCAGAGTCGAATTTATGCTCAAAATTTGACTCTGGAGAGATTGAAAACAGATTTCGACCTCTGTAAAGTCGAGATTTGCATGAAGTGCGATGCCAAAGTAGATCGACTGATGTGTCGTTAAGAATGCCCTGACTTAAAATGGAAGGAAATTCTACGGCGAAATCAAGGCGTGATGGAAGGGAGGTTTTTAGGTGCTCATTCCACACGTGGAGATGACTGGTGTGGCACAATATGGTCCATATATATTTCAAAATCCAAGTTTGAAAATTGATGGTTCAGATTGTGCCACATCACCCCCCCTCTCTACATGTGGAAGGTGTATCTAAAACATTCCCATGCTTGAATACTGCAGAGACTCCCTGTCGAAGAGTTATCACTTGCTTCAATCACGTTACGACATGTGTCCTACCTTTTCTAAAACTATCTATTAAAAAGAGGGGTAGGACGGAAATATGTTTAGAAAGAATGACACACGTGATTGAAGCAACTGATACCTCGTCAACAGTAAGTCACTGCAGCAGACGAAAAAAAAACCTCCAAAATCAAGCTTCGCCACCAAGAACACCAACTGGACCATTCTCGGGATTAAGATCATAACTACGAACAGACTTGAAACCAGAACCGTTTTTCTCTTCAATGGAGGTTTTCACCATTAACATACGCCTTGGCAAATAAATATGCATATTCTCTGCCAAACCGCATTTCTCGTGAAACTTGAGTGCAAGCAAGAAAACCATCATGACCAGGACAAAGACGGCTTCAGATTTTGCCATGATTATGAGCTGTGGATTAGCTTTCTTAATCAATATTTACAAATTAATTTTAGTTGCACAAAGTGATTGATTGATGAATGTACTTAATTAGGTGATCTATTTATAGTTGCATTAGCCGAACGAAACAGTAAATGTAGATTCTGTATAACCGAGTAAATCTGTAGAATAAAATATATATATCATCACACTCTTTAATAAGATTCATAAACTACAGAATATCTAAATTATTCACTAAATATACCGCATAAAATACAAATTCTTCATTCAAATAATGAGTTGTAAAATAGATAAAACAATGTTTTACGTTTGTAAAATAAAGAATATGTACATGTAGTTTTAAGGTTTTTTTGTGTAATTTCTGTTTCTCAAATACTAAACTTTGCCCTTCTGTGTTTTTTGTTTTTATATATATTTTATTTTATTAAAGTTCAACAATGTTTTTCTGTTTGGAACAACTTTGTGCCTGAAAATGGTAGGAGACTTTTTTTTTTCAAGCCTCCAATCCAAAAGAGTGGGTGAAAGTGAACCTGGCAACGGAGCAGGGATCGCCTTTTAAACCGAACAAATGGAAATATATATGGAATGAAGCGATTTATGGTATTTGGATGTGACGAAATAAGATCGTACATGACAAAGATGAAGAAAGGCCACCTGCCTTTGTGTTTATATCGACTATCGTGGAGCGAGCAAAGAATTTACGACTTGCATGGGACATAGAGTAGAATCTCTTTACAAATAGTGACTTAAGTTTGATTTTTGAGATTTTCATACGATTGTAACCTGGCCGTTGAGGATTGGTAATAAAATGATTTTTTTTAAAATAAAAAAAATAAAAAAGTTCAACAATGTCAGACCCAAAAATATAATTTTATTCAAGTTCAACAATGTCATACCCAAAAAAAATATATTAAAAATATAACTTGTACATAATAATTTTCTATAATCATCCCACCTATGCAAGTGTACAATTAAAGAGAATTTAAAAAGTTCTCTATGTTAATAAGCAACAAAAAAACAAGAATATTTGTTCAGAAGGGAAGTTCTGCAAAACTGGGTCCATCCTCATAATTGACCGTTTAAAAATCGATTTCATGCTCTAGAATCAACTTTCAAATGGTTAATTGCAGACAATTGTGGGGCCACATGGAGGGAGGGAGGGAGGGTGGGTGGGTGGGGGGCACGTTCCCTCATTGAACTGCGTTTAAAAAAATAAACAAATCATTTGTGGCCTCCGGTGGCCTCTTCAATATTTCTTCAGTGACTCCAGTGGCTCTAGTTTCTTGATCCACCGCTGATTGCAGACGTGATGCTACAACAGTAAGTTCGGTGGGGTGTCGGAAAAGACGCGTTGTTTAACGCTTAGTAGTCCACTTTTTAATGGGAAAAAGGGTAACCCTTTTGGAGGAATTGTGGGTCCCAACTTCTCTTGTTCTCAATAATGGTATTGAAGATTTGTTTTGTTGATTGGATTCTTTATCACCTCCCAATGGCTTGAGATCAAAGGTTCCCCTTGTAAATCCTCTATCAACCTAAAAAATGAGTTATATTAAATAAAGATTTCAAAAAACACATCTTGAAAGATTTCATTTTGCAAAAAACCAAGATTCATAGTTGTGTGAAAGTCCGTGCTTTCGATAAAAAAAAGGAGCCTTTAAGGACACCACACAAAATTTACCATTGCCCTTAAGGGCACCTCAGTACATGCCTTTTCTTAAACCTTGTTGTGGTGCCCTGGGTAGATTTAGTGGGGTGCCCTTAAGGACTCCATAAAAAAATACACCCTCCGTCTTAAAATACGAGTCTCACAAATTGATCAATGGTCTACAAGTATGTAGTAACACAATGAACCAGTAGTAACATAGGAAACATGTGTTTTCGAGATAGAATATCTCGGGGGCTTGGTTGTATCATGTATGCGATGTGGCGTGAGGCATGATCAAAGGCTGAGCCAAGAAGAGGGCTAAGCCTCCCGAAATCTCCTTTTACATCAAAAAGAACTACATAATCAAACCCAACCCCCCCGGCCATGGAAATATAGTCCACGACTCCACTGGCCCACCCCAACTTCAAATCCTGACTCCGCCTTTGTGTGTGAAATTGTTTCCAAATAGAAAATAAACTACTAAATTCCTTTAATGAGAACTGAAACTAGCTGGAAAAAAGGGATAGGGCAGGCTTACCTTTAAGAGAATCCAGACCTTGAGAGAACTACTCAGAACAGCAAGCTTTGTCCGTTTTCCGGTGGTTAAATAATTGCACATGTATTGATCAACTCTAAGTACAAAACTTGGCCATGAACTTGGATCTTCAGGGTTTGCTTTTTTGTCCATTATTGACTAACAAAATAATTTAACCAAGATCAGAGTATGATCAAACAAATGTCATCCATCATTTAGAGATTTTGTATTTTACGGCTCTGAGTAAAGATTTTGCTACAAATGGTTTTTTTTCATGGATTTGAGTGAAGTGAATCTTTATTGAACACATTTACCTTGTTTAACAGTATCTACTGCAACTGGTTTTTTTTTTTTTTTTTTTGAAAAGTAACAGCATTTAGTACACAATAGTAATGTGTGCTAACAATCCAGTCAGACAGAGGGGGGGGAGGGGGGGGGGGGGGGGGGGGGGGTAAAATGAGAAAAGGATGGTGCTTATTACCAGGAGTCTACAAATCTCATGTTCAATTTTAGAGAAAGAAGTCTCTAAAGCTACAACTCTTCCAATTCCAGAACAGCATGTGCATTGTTCACTGATCATAAAAGTCACACTAGGCCTCACCTGCAAACATCACACGAACCGATAACAAATTGCCTAACGAAATTTAAAGACACATTATACAAGGGATAAAGACACTTTCGGCATCTTTTGTTTCACGTTTTTTGCATTTCTTTCCCCTATGTTTCATCTTGACACTTTTACCCCTTATCTATGTATTTTTAACCTTTTCAATCCTAGACACATCACTCAAGCTCTTGCCGATCCTAACTTGGAGATCTCGCTGTTCATGATGAACTAAAAGCTCTCAGGGATAACAACACCTGGGAAAAAGCCAATGTACCTAAAGGAACCAAAATGGTTGGATCAAAGTGGGTGTTCTGTGTTAAATACAAATCTGATGGAACTGTTGATAGGTTGAAGGCCAGACTTGTTGCTAGGGGTTTTACACAGACTCCTGGGATTGATTTCACAGAAACTTTTGCTCCTGTAGCAAAATTAAACACTGTGAAGATCCTACTGTCTTTAGCCTCAGTTAACAACTGGCCACTTTACCAGATGGATGTGAAAAATGCCTTCTTAAATGGTGACCTCAAAGAAGAAGTCTTTATGCGTCCACCCCCTGGGTTTGATCATGAGTTTGGTAAAAATCAGGCCTGTAGACTGTTAAAATCCTTATATGGATTAAAACAGTCACCAAGGGCTTGGTTTGCTAAATTCTCTAAAGTAATCAAACAAGGAGGCTATACTCATGCTCACTCTGATCATACCTTGTTCTACAGGCATTTGAAGGGAGGGGGAGTTGTTATCCTCCTGGTGTATGTGGATGATATAATCATCACCGGGAACAATGAAAGTGAAATTAATATACTAAAAGAATACATTAAATCTCAGTTTGATATCAAGGACCTTGGTCAACTTAGATATTTCCTTGGTATGGAAATATCCAGGTCAAATCAGGGGATTCTTGTGAATCAAAGAAAATACACCCTAGACTTGCTAAGTGACTATGGCATGTTAGGGTGTAAGCCCTCTTATACACCTATTGATAACTCTATTGTTCTTACTAATGCAGATGAGGGTGATCTTGTTGATAAAGAAGGGTACCAAAGATTGGTAGGAAGACTGATCTACCTATCTCATACAAGGCCTGACATCTCTTTTGCAGTCAGTCAAGTCAGCCAATTCATGCATAGGTCTAGAAAACTCCATCAGAAAGCAGCTTTTAGGATCCTACAATTCCTGAAAGAAAATCCTGGGAAAGGCATCCTCTTCAAGTCTGTTTCTAAAATAAACATTGAAGGGTATGTGGATGTTGACTGGGCAGGATCTAAAGTAGACAGAAGATCTACTTCAGGATGGTGCATCTTCATTGGAGAGAATCATTCTTGTCACGTGTCAAGTTTCTATTGGTACCTTCTATGCTGATATTTTGACACGTGACCATTTGGACCGTCAATGTAAAAAACATTCATAGATGAGAGCTTAAAGTGTAAAGATGAAACATTGAGGAAAATAAGCGCAAATTCCGTGAAACAAAAGGGATCCAAAGTGTCTTTATCCTCTTGAAAACACTTGAAAAAAGACATGAAACTTACCCTCTTTCTTGTCATCTCCATAAGACCATACTTTGATAGCTCAGAAACTTTAACCGTTGAACGATCTCTTTCAACCGCCTTTTTAACCTCTTCATACACTAATCTTTTATCAGCTGGAAAACAAAAAAAGAAATGTGCAATTATATAGATTAGATGCATGCATTAGGATTCTGAATTACCGTAGACACAATCTACGAACCACAAATATTTCTGTTTAGTAGCGTGTGATGTATCAGATATATGTGTCGGATACTTAGGCTACACGCCTAGGATGAATTTGCTATTTTTTAAAAATTGAATACAAAATCCAGATATGCATATACATAGCTTGGATGCGAAAAATGAAGAAACATACTGAAAATTGAAGAAAACATCCAAAAAAACTTGATGATAAACTACCCAAAATGAAAAAAAACCACTAAAATTTGCTCAATTTTATGATTTTTTTTTTAAAAAAAAAATTATTTGTTCCGTTTTACTTTTCTTATGTACAGTTTGATCTTTATAATCGGAATGGAAGGACAGCGAAAAGCCCGGTATGAACAAACTTACCGTCATCATACATATCAATGAAATCCACGACGATGATGCCACCGATATCTCTTAGTCTAAGCTCTCTTGCAATCTACAAATTCCAAACCAAACAGTTAATGGGGAAATTGAACAGTGAATAAAAAACAGAATGGTCATCATAACGCATACACACGTGAAGAAAAATAGTGATAAAGACATTTTCGGTCCCCTTTAGTTTTATGGTTTTTGGTCCAAAATGCCACCACGTGTCCAAAATCCGGTGGTGAAGTTACGATATGCTGCAACCAATAAGACTGACACGTGGCGAAAATGGACTGAAAAGGTAAAATAAAAAATATAAAAAATACATAGATGAGGAGCAAAAGTGCCAAAATGAAAATAGGGGGATAGAAATGCAAAAATTGTGAAACAAAAGGGACCAAAAGCATCTTTTATCACTTAGATTTTCGTCACGTGGCGCTTTGAACTGAAAATGTAAAAAATAAAATGCATAGATGAGAGGTGAAAGAGCCAAGATGAAACAATGGGGATAAAAGTGCAAAAATCAGGAAACAAAAAGGACTTATCCCTTTTTTTACATTTTAAGTTCGCCTTTTGCCACGAGTTTTTATTGGTTGAAGCATGCGAAATCCATACAGCAGTAGTAAATAACTACCTTATGTTCTTAGTACCTGTTTAGCAGCAGCCAGGTTGACATCAAGTATAGCCTTTTCTTTTGAAGTGCCTTTGCCAAGCATGCATTGCCCTCCATTAACATCAATAGAAAATAACGCTTCGGTTTGTTCAATTACTAGATAACCGCCATTATCTAGGGTAACCCTGGACCAACACGAGTTTCATCAATGCAAAACAGAGTTCATATACACTGGAAATCATCAGATATATGCGCGTTTGGTCCCTTTTGTTTCACGATTTTAGCAATTCTATCCCCAATGTTACATCTTGGCACTTTTGCCCCCATCTATGCATTTTTTTCGCCTTTCTGGTCCCTTTTCGCCACTTGTCAAGCTTTTATTGGTTGGAGCATATCGTATCTTCGATACTGATTGTTTGACACGTGGCACATTGGACTTTTGGGATGAAAAGAAACGCATAGATGAGAGGTAAATGTGTAAAAATTGTGAAACAAAAGGGACCAAAAATGTCTTTATTTCTTCGTAGTAACTCAGGTTCATGAACCAGTCTAATTTTAATTCCATTTATGTATGGTCATGTTGGTAAACACACACGCGCGCGCACGCACACACATATATATATAAGATACTTAGCATATAGGCAAAAGAAGCAACAGCTAACCTTTTGCTTAGTATGCTATCAATTTCTTCCTCGATTTTATACTCATCAAAGAGAGGAGAAGGTTTATTGTACAACTCGACTCGATCACAAAGATCAGGAGCTATGTCTTGAAGATAGTTTGTAACCTGCAGTACATATCCAGCGGAAATCAGCGGCTGCAATCATATCATGAGAAAATGCTCTAAACATCTCTAGTTGAATGGTAGTGTGTCTCGTATCTGAATCATGGTTCGCACCAAACCAATACATACGAGAAAAAAGAAGCACAACCCCCTTGTCGTCCATTAAGAAAAATGAATGTAGGGAAGGCATTTGTCAAGAAAATTTCATACCTCATGATATATTCTTGGAGAATCCACAATCATGCTTTCAACCTAAAAATTAGTTAAGACGTTAAAACAATCACATATTTAAGAAATTACTAAAAGGGATATGAAAGCAGAGCCATTTGTGTTCTAACTTTTTCCGCCGCAAAACTCATATTTCGAAGAATGTCTTCCACATCCGACATTACTTCAACCTCGCGAACTCTCGGCGGCCTCACCGACCGGGAGTACCGACAACTCCTCTTCTTATACAAACCATAGACTTGATGGTAACAACTATCGTTATGGTCAAGGTCTATGAAAATGTACATTTACGGACAAAGTAAGATGGGATACTTGTCCGGAACAAAACACGCACTCGCTCGAAACCGACCCCGAGTTTTGAAGCATGGGACACAACAAATAATCAACTCATGACCATCCTCACGAGGTCAATGACAAAAGAGATAAGTGAAAACTTTATGATGTATGATATCGCCAAAGAAATGCGGGATAATGCCGAGATCTTTACTCCAAGAAGGATAATACATCCGAGGTATATGAACTAGAAGCTCGATTCAAACTTGCGAGCAAGGGGATATGTACGTAACTCAATATTTCAATCAACTATCTAAGGCTTGGCAACACTTAGATATGTTAGAAACTCACTCTTGGAATGATGTCAAGGATGCCGCTCTTTATAAAGACATCATAGAAAAGAAGAGAGTATTCGGGTTCCTCACCGGACCGAATCCTACTCTTGATGATGTTAGAGGAAGAATTCTTGCCACCAAACCTCTTCCAAATCTCAAATCCATGTTTGCCGAGGTCAAACATGAAGAAAGTAGGAGAAAAGTCATGCTTCGAAATCCCCTACCGACAACCCTGCGAAGGTCCGCCCGCCGACCGTCGGGAAGGCCGCCGAGGTTGCCGAGACATACAAGAAGCCTGCGAGAAAAGCGGAAAGCGTTCGTGATCACCGCAAACGCACAAATCACACCAAGGACAACCGCCGGAAGCTCCATGGCAAGCCTAACTCCTCAAAAACCTCAAAACCTATCGGGGAAAGTCAAGGCGGACACATCGGTGAGGAGGAGAATGACAACCGGATGAATGCTCGGTTCTTCGCATTCAAAGCCTTCCCGAATCAACAAAAGGAAGGTAGTCACTCTACCGATGTTGCTACTCATACTCATACGGGTAAATTCTACTCTTCCCTTAGCAATGAAACATGGATTGTTGATTAAGGGCATCCTCCCATATGACCGGTAATAAAAACCTTATAACCAACTATATGCCTTGTCACCAAATTCATAACATTAAAGCTGGCGATGGATCTATCTCTCGTGCAAAAGGTGTTGGAAATGTTAAACTCACTAATAAGATATGCCTACAGGATGTCCTATTTGTTCCAAACTTAGACCGCAATCTTATATACGTCGGTAGACTCACTAAAGATTTGAATTGAATTTGTTGTTTTTAAGGAAAATCAGTGCACATTCCAGGATCCTACTTCACAGGAAGTGATTGGGAAGGCTAAACCTTGCGCTGGATTGTTTCTGGTCAACCCTGCTGAAGACAGAAGACTGAAGACTGAATCTGCCTCAGCAGCCTGCTCCCAGACTTTAGACAATATCATGTTATGGCATTATAGATTAGGACATCCAAGTTTTGGTTACTTAAAATCTTTAACTCCTGAATTGTTTAAAGGATGTAATCTGAATGACCTTCAATGTGATATTTGTCAATTTGCTAAACTTACAAAATCTGTGTATGCTAAGTTACCTCATTTGCATTCCTCACCCTTCACCTTAATACACAGTGATGTGTGGGGACCCTCAGGGTGAAAAGTATAACGGGGAGAAGGTGGTTTGTCACCTTTATTGATGATCATACCGGGAACACTTGGGTTTTTTTAATGAAAGACAAATCGAAGTTGGCCTTATCTTTCAAGAATTTTATCATATGGTCTCCACTCAATTTGATACTAAGGTCAAGATCTTAAAGACTCGATGATGCTCTAGAATACTATGAGTCTAATCTCGTACCTTCTTCTTGACAGATAGAGGAATTGTTCATATCGTAGTTGTGTGGAAACACCTCGGCGAGAATGGGGTTGCCGAGAGAAAGAATGTGTACCGCCGGAAATGGCCGGATCAATCATGTTCACCACACATGTTCCTAAACATATGTGGGGTGAAGCTATACCGATCGCAACTTATTTACTCAACGGACTTCCCGGCAGAGTGTTAGGTTTCAAAACTCCACTCCAAACCCTACCGACCACACACTCCCGCCATCATCTTGTTTCCAGGTTGCCTCCAAAGATCTTTGGTTGTACCGTGTTTGTGTATATCCATGCTCAACACGAAGTAAACTTGATCCTAAAGCTCACAAGTGCATTTTCCTAGGTTATGCAAAGGACGAGAAAAGGTTACAAATGTTATTCCCTCGAAAAGAAATTTTACAATTCTATGGATGTAAAATTCTTTGAAAGGACCCCTTATTACAAACAAACCTACCGAGCCATTCACCGATGGAAACCCGATTGAAATTGACCTAAACCCCTTCCCTCAAAGCAAACTCTTAACCCTCAAAGAACCTACTGCGATCCTCGGCGGATCGAACTTCGCACCCTACCGACTCTCTACAACTAATACTCCTCGGCAACCTCCCGAACAAGAGTCACCGACCCGAGCCCGCCGATCCCGAGCCTATCGACACTCGGCAATCTACGGATCCTCGGCGGCACCGCCGACATTGATGATAGGCCTATTGCTCTTAGGAAGGGAAAGAGATCATGCACCGATCACTCTATTCATTCTTATTTACCTTATGATAAGTTATCTCCTCGCCTTTGCCATGTTTTCACGGGACACGGACTCTCACTCTATTCCTAAAAATATTCGGGAGGCCCTTCAAAATGATAAATGGAAGGTCGCTGTTCGTTAAAACGAGATATGACAAAGACTACGGATAATCATACTTGGGATTTGACACCTCTCCCACGGGGCAAGAAGACGATCGGTTGCGGATGGTTATTCACTATCAAATACAATGCCGATGGCACTATTGACAAGTACAAAGCCGATTGATAGCCGGGGATTCACTCAAACTTATGGCATTGACTATAAGGAAACTTTTGCACCGTGGCAAAACTCAACACCGTCGTGGTTCGATCTCTATACCGTCCAACTTGACCGGCCTCTTCACCAATTGGACATCAAAAATGCTTTTCTAAATGGGGACCTTGCGAGGAGGTTTATATGAATGTACCTCCTGGTTTTATCAATCCTCATACTCAAGGCAAGGTGTGCAACCGAGGAAATCTCTATATGGCTCGAAGCAATCACCAAGGGCATGGTTTGGAAAGTTAACAAGCGTGGTCAAAGCTATTTGGATATCACCAATGCAATTCGATCACACTATGTTCATCAAGACAACCAACCGAGAAGAGGTCTATTATTATTGTCTATGTGGATGATATCATCCTCACTTTGGAGATGACTCTACCGAGATCCAACATTTGAAGACTCTCTTGGCAAAGGTGTTTCGGGTGAAAGACTTGGGTTTTCTCAAATATTTTCTTGGCATGGAAGTAGCAAGAAACAAGCAAAGGCATTTGTCTCCCAAAGGAAATATGTCTTGGATCCGTCTTTGAAGAAGCGGCATCTTTGGGGTGCAAACCCTGCTATATCCCCCGTAGACCCCAGTCATACCTGCTACATGGTGACATTCTTTGTCGGGGAAAGAACAATATCAAAGGCTTGTAGGGAAACTCATCTACCTCTCCCATACAAGACCCGATATTGCATATGGTGTCGACCGGTTAGTCGGTTCATGCATTGCCCTACCGAGCAACATTGGGATGCGATAAATAGAATGCGAGGTATTTGAAGTCCACTCGGCCAAGGGTTACACTTCACCAAGTCTGGCGATAGATCCATCAAGGTCTACACCGATGCCGATTGGTGGATGCCACATAGATAGAAGGTCGACCACGGAGCTACCGTTCCTATGTATGGGGCAATCTTGTTACTTGGAGGAGCAAGAAACAACCTACGTAATGCAGAAGCGATCTTGCGAAGCCGAACTCGGGGCACTTGTCTTAGGCATTTGTGAAGCTCTTTGGCTCAAAAGAGTACTTACCGAACTTCGGCAGCCTCTTCAGCAACCTATCACACTCTGCTGTGATAATCACTTAGCACTATGCATGGCAGAGGATCCAATCCATCATGACAAAACAAAACATGTGGACATTGACGGACACTTCCTAAAGGAAAAGATTGATGCCAAGATTATCCGGCTCCAAAGTATGTTCCCTCGGCGGACCAAAATGCGGATATTCTCACCAAAGCTATTCCACCTCTCATGTTCGACAGACTAAGTAGCAAACTTGGCCGCATCAACATATACAAACCCGTTTGAGGGGGGGTGTGGCAATATTCAAGCATGTCGATAAGTCCGCGAGGTTCGGCGCAGGTACCGAACTCGCCGAACTCGGCAGGTGCCGAACCCGTGCCGGATTTTACGTGTACACTTTATTTATTTATAAAGAGACATATTAATTGTAGTACATATAAACAATTAATATGTCAAACTCTAGTCATAGACATAGCTTTTACTCTAGTTCACTTTATGTCATAGACATTTATTATGTAAGAGACTAGAAAGCATCTAGCCTCGTTTATAGCTTTTACTTTTTCTATGAAAGGTCACTATCTTGTCTAGGACCTTTCAAACTCCTCAATTGTATCTACATATACTCCACATTATCAATGAATAAAAGATAAGTTGAAGTTTACTCTTGTGTTAACACATTCTCAAACTCTCTTCAGGATGTGGTGATTGTGCTTGACCTATGATGCACGGATAGTGGATACTTCTGTCAGGTAGCGTGTCCCATATCGGATACGTACACGGATATACACACCGGATACTTAGGATACCTGAGGGAGAATTTGTAATTTTTCAAAAGTTGGATACTAGATTCGGATATGCATATCCATTGAAGAATCATCTTGAAAATCGGGTAAAATCCGTCAGATAGTGAATGGAAAGCTGTCCAAAACGATGAAAAAATTGCTTTATTTTACGTGTTTTAATATTTGATCCTAATACTTTTACTTTGTACAGTTTGTTACTTATATTTTTATATTTTACAAATATGCCCTCCAGACCCGTATCCACGTATCTGTACCCGTGCAAACTAAGGCTTGACTGCCTAAGTAACTAAGCAGGCTATACCAAGAATGAGCTTTACCTTCTCACTAAAGTAATCTTGGACAACGGAAAGCGTTTTACCCATTGCTTGATGCAACATAACAGGAACCGCTCCGTCTACACCTTCATCCGCAGCAAGGGATGCAGACTTTGCGTGTTCCGTGATACTTTTCCAGGTGGATAATAAGCCCTCCAAATCCTCCTGTAATTCCTCAAGTGTATGTCCAGCAGCGACTGTCCTTACGGTGAGACCGAATCCTGGAGGCTGCAAAGTTTTCGCAATAACTCTCAACCGAGTACGCTCAACACCCGAAATTTTCTTGGAAATACCGATTGTTGAACAGCGAGAAAGCAGAATCTGCAAGCCGGACAATTATAAGAAGAGGGTGACGAAAGGTGGTGTATATATAAAAAAAGGGATAAAGGCACTTTTGGTCCCTTTTGTTTCACGATTTTTGCACGTCTATCCCAAATGTGACATCTTTACACGTCAACCCCTCGTCTATGTATTTCTTTTACATTTTCAGTCCATTTTTGCCATGTGTCAAATTTCTATTTGTTGGAGTGGTTGTTCAACACTTGTCATTTTGGACTGAGAGTGTTAATAAAAACACGGACGAGGGGTTAAAGTTTAGAAATGAAGCATTGGGGATAGAAATGCAAATCTCGTGAAACAAGAGGGACTTAAAATGACTTTTTCCCATAAAAAAAAACTTAGATCAATGATCACAAAGTCAAAGTAGGGAATTTTGAGTACCCAAAATCTGCTTTTGAGCTTTGGATAAGCAGTCAATGTAGGGCCTTTAGTACCTAATTCTTCTTTAACGACTTGTACTAATATTTTTGTGCCTTTTTGAACCTTAGCCCACTTGTTTTCTTTGGACCAAACATCGTAATCTTCCTCGAATGGGTATTCAGGATCAAGAACCTGTGGCTGATGACCATTTCGACTTGCTGTATCCGAGTATTTATCGTCTTCCACTGCAACCCCCACATTATGTACCCTGCCATTATAGTTTCCCTTAAGATCTTCCCAATTGTCACCGTTATCATGGTCTCCGTACTCATCGTCCATGAATTCTTCAGAATCATCCTCCATTTCATCGTCTTTGAGGCTCAAGGTATCTTCCATTGCATGTGAAACGGTTCCATTGCCAAGAATACTCGGGGTGTCTACAAACTTATTACTACATTGAGATCCATTGACATCCTTCCCTTTTGTCTGGTATCGGATTGGAGGGAATAGGAAAGGCTCTCTGTAGGGTCTTATATCCATCAATGAGGGCCTAAAACCACCGATATTTACAAATGCACCACCCATATTAGGAACTAGTTTCGTGACTACTCCTAAGTATACGCTATCACATTGAACATTATTTTTTACAGGCTCTAACAACAACTCAACCAGCTTCCCGTTTTCTAATACCGCAATTCTTTGCATGGTGCATATAGAAGAATTGATTAGTATCATTGTTGAAATTGAGTCTTTTTCTGATATTACACTATGTTCACCGATAGCTAACAGATTCCCATGAATGTTCTGGTTCTGACCTTCAGACCCTTGAGGAGTTCTGCTATCTACCGATGTTCCTTCACTTGGTACGTTTTCAGCGGTTTTGGGATCAGAACTAGGAGAATGACGTAATGACTGAACAAGCCATGGCTCCTCAACCGGGTAGTTTCCTTCAAATAATATCGAATCAGGATAACGACTCTCTTCTGATGCCTTGTGTTCAACATCAACAAAATATATATCCTCTTTAGTGGGTTTAGCCAAGAAATCTGACTCTGTGGTTTCTCTGTTACTTTCATCCATGGGTACATCTAATAAATCTGAATCTACAGGATGATTAGAGAATTTTGAAAGCTGTGGTAACCAAGGCTCCTCTATGATACCATACTCAGACAAATAAATCTCAACAGAATCCAAATGCTTTGAATCTACACCATTAACGGCCCGACACATTATATTGTGTTTATCCATTATTTGCTTCGAGGCAGGAAAAACGCTTTTTGAATATTTCACAATCTTGTGTTCATCTGTGAAAGCACTGTAAGCATTTAAATGTTCAGCATCATATTAATGATTAGTGGACAATTTGCAAGAAAGTACCTCGATCTTGTACAGAACATAATGAACAACTGTCCATCATACAAACTATCTGCATCCGGGGCCTTCTGATGTATGAGTCGGTCACTGCATATTTCCTTGAGCGCTTATACGGAAATTGCACTGGCATGGAAAACTCAATAGAAGGTTTAGCAATGATGTGACATGAATTCAACATATCCTTCTTCATGAAACAACGGCACAAATAGCGTTCCTTGCTTGAAATCTGCCGTATAGAAAAAAATATGTGATTACAATGCAAGGATTAATATTTAGACCAGTGCAGCTAAAGCACGCAGTAACAGTGTTATTGGTTGACTAAAAGAAAAGAAGGGTCCGGTAAATGATCAGTAATAACACATCACTGTAATAGCAGTGGGCTGAACGTAAATAGCACATTAGTCATGAAGTATACGGCATGATTAATCTTCAAATTCACAACATGTTCAGAAATGTAAAGCGCCGACCTTTCTTGTGCCACACAGACTACTGTGTTCGGTAGAAGACAAGACAATGACCATAGCAAAATCTTGACCATGTAAAATGATGCTTTGCGTGTGGTAACTGATATACTTGAGAAAACATAATCTGCTGCATCAATTCTCCATCATAAACTAACCAGCAAGCTTCCTGGTGAAGAAAGAAAAGTATTTCAGAGCAGATAACATAAAATGTGCAGATGAATATATAGTAACTCAATTAAAGATCAAATTTACTGAAACTGAGACTTATTGACTGGGATGGAACACTAAAGGCAGGAAATATGCCCTATCATGAACCTAAAGGCTCATTGAGTTTGAACACTGAAAACCGGAATGCCTTCAGCTAGTTTTGATGTGTCTAATACACGTAGCACACTTACGACCCTTGAGCCACAAACCTGCTCTCAGTACCTAAAATACCGTTCGGTAATCATGATCTCCGTCCAAAATACTCCTAATCTAATACACAAAGTTAAAACTGAGACTTATTGAATGGGATGGAACACCAAAGGCAGGAAATATGCCCTATCATGAACCTAAAGGCTCATTGAGTTTGAACACTGAAAACTGGAATGCCTTTAGCTAGTTTTGATGCGTCTAAAACATGTTGCACTCTTACGACCATTGAGCCACAAACCTGCTCTCAGTCCCTAAAAAAACGTTCAGTAATCATCATCTCCGTCAAAAAATACTCCTAATCTAATACACAAAGTTAGGCACCAAATGCGGGCATAACACAATCTATGAATCATGACAACTTCTCATTGGACAAATGAACTGAACAAAGCATATCATGACATACAAAAGGGCAAGCAAGCAAAGTTAGAACCTTTTCACAAAATTGAACAGGATTTTGTAACACTAAAACAAGCGTCTGGCCCATAGTACCATTCAGTTTTGATTACTACCTTAAAACCAACAAACCCATGAATCTACCATGTAGAAATGCAAATCAAATACTATAGAAACGCAAAAGAAAGTTCAGTGAAGCACAAAAACAAACACTTGCCGCAAGTTTTATGAAACCACAGCTGCATCAGTAATTCTTGGGAACCTAATCGATATTTCAATCCAAAAACATGAATGAACGCTAAAAGCACAGAATGAGAGATGATAGAATTAACAAGAGAAGTATTCTTTGCTCTTAAATTGGTTGAGAATTAAGTTCAAGTACAAGAAAGTATTGCAGTTTGGTTATATCCGCTGCTGTAATGAACAAAGTTAGAACCTTTCACAAAATTGAACATGATCATGGAACACCATAGTTTCATACACTATTGATTACTACATTAAAACAACAACCCCATGAATCTAGTATATGTACAAATGCAAACGGAATGCAAAAAGAAAGCTCAGTAAAGAATAAATACAAACACTTGCCGCAAGTTTTATGAAACCGCAACTGCATCAGTCATTCTTGAGAACCCAGTTGAAAATTTAAATCCAAAAACATGAATGCACACTAAAAGCATGGATTGACAGATAATAGAACTAACAAGGGATGTAATCTTTCTTTGCTCGTTAATTGGTAAAGAATATAGTTCAGGTAGAAGAAAGAAAGAATTGCAGTTTCGTTATATCCGTTGATGTAATAAAGCTTTGGGATAACGAGGTAGCTATATGTATATATATATGGACTTCGAGGAAGATAAGGATTGAAGCAAATGGAAGCAAAACTTCCTCTCACACCAAAGCCAACAAACGAATGGGTTGGTGATACAGATTTAGCTAACATGAACAAATAAAAAATAAAAAATAAAAAATGACTGCTCTTTTTTATTTTTAAATAAAAATTAGAAGGAAAAAAAAAGACTCGTAAAGGCTAAACTCAAAGGTCATGAGGTCGTTGAACTTGTCTATAAAGGTAATTGACGGTGAATGTGTGCACTTTGTCCGAGTCACACCAATATGCGTAAATTAATGGCTCGAGACTCAAAGGGCTCGGGATCGTTGAACTCGTCTATAGGATAACGTGCATACGACGTCTGAGTCAACACCGTGTAGCTGCCTCAAAACTCGAAAGGTCTTGGGAACGTTGAACTTGTGTAAAGGTAGTTGACGGTTTTAGAGCACTAATAGCTCAAGACTCGAAGGTCTTAGGGTCGTTGACTTTGTCCAAGTCACACCATTTATAAATTAATGGCTCAAGCCTCAAAAAGGTCTTGGGATCGTTGAACTAATCTGTGTCCGAGTCACACCGACATGTATGTAGGTTAAATCTATCAACTTTACTTAGGAAAATGACACTTTTGATCTCTCATCTTTTTAGTTTTTTTTCGGGAGATTTGGTTAAAACGGGTCTTTGACCAAAATAGTTGGTTAAAACGGTTTTGTTGTAAAATTTGAATTTTTTTCTTCCGTTTTAGGTGTTTTTTGAACCAAACTAAACCCTAATTGGGAAGAAGCGCACCCCTCAGGGGGATTTGAGAGACCTTAAGATCGTGCACATTTGTGAAAGAAATGGGAGAAAATCGCGGGTCAAACTTCACTAAAATCCAAAACACCCTTTTTTCCAAACTTTTTTTCCAAAACACCCTTCTTTACTCATTATCCCTTTTTTTTCTGTACAAGTCTCGTATTTCATTGTTACGATAAACATCTTGTATTTTATTGTTACGATAAACAACTCGTTAGTTGTCCTATAATCGTAACAAAAACATATTATGTATTTCATTGTTACGATAAACAACTCGTTAGTTGGTCCTATAATTGTAACAAAAACACATACATAAGTGCTTTTATTGTAACAATGAAACATACATAAGGATGTTCGTGACAATAAAACATATACAAGGATGTTTAGAGAAAATCATAAAAGATGAGGGACCAGAAGTGCCATTCGAAGAAAAGACAATCTTATATTTATAAACTGAACTTTTTATTACAAATATATGTTTACTATATTGCTCATCATCTCATATCTGCATAAAGATAAAATTGATAAAAGTATAACACAGACCACAAAATTAACAAATGCAGATAGCTTTGTTCAAAAGTAACTATATATAGCCTTCAAAAAGAACACTAAAAGCGATCGTTAAAGGCATCACACCAAATCTCAACATTCCACTTCTTTAGATTCGATCTCTGAAAAGTCGAACCTAAGTCAGGAATATGAGTGTGATGGTAGATCGTGTGTGATGTCGTTAATGGGGGGCGCCCCTATTTGGATTTTCGAGATTTAAGAGCTTCAAAACGAGCAGCAAGAGTTTCATAATCTGGTGGTAGTTTTCGATGAACCAAATCTTCTTTCACATGCTTTGCTGGAGGAGCTGGCGGCGCAGGCCGGCTTGGCGGTGGTGGTGGCCGGTTTCCTCCTCTAGGAACTTCCTCCACCGCACTGTCGTCTTCTTCTTCTTCATCAGCATAATCCGATTCATCAAACTTAATACCCGAACGAGTTGATTGAACATTGTAGCTATGCCTTCGATTAACTGCTCGTTTTCCTTCCATTTCTCTTTCTTCATCATCATATTCAGATTCATCGAATGAAATCTGATCACGGCGGGGGACATGGACATTATTATAGCTCTGTCTCTGATGAACCACCGCCTTTCGTGTATCGTAATCACCAGAAACTCCTCCTTTTCCTTCCATTTCTATTTCTTTATCATATTCAGATTCATCAGACTTGCTTGAAACTTGATCCAGATTGTTCTTCTTCTTCTTCATATTCACATGATTTGAAGGTTCTGTTTCTTCATCATAATAATCAGATTCATCAGACTTGATTGCTGATTGGTAGCGTTGGACATTATTATTATAGCTGTGTCGGCGATGAACTTTTCGTGAATCATTATCATCCAGATCGTTCTTATTCATATGCTGATAGGGACGATATTGCTCAGAACTTCTTCTTTTCACGCTTTTTTGGATCTGCGATGATTGATAAAGATCGGATTCAGATCGTTCTTTCGCGGCCAAGTAGGCTGCAACTTCGGCTGCTGCAATCGCTTTTTTTGCTGATTCTGCGGCGTATTCAGCAGCTGCTGATGCTGAATCTCCATAAGAAGCATTGCTATCTCCAACATCACTTTGAAGCCTGCTAACTCGATTTGTTTAAAAGTAGATTCTAGATCATATAATGGAATTTTGAAAGGCCCATGTGTCACTACTGTGGCTTTTACGCCCATTTGACCTTTTACAAAATTGATTCTAGACCATATAGTCAACTTTTTCAAAAGGTCAAATACGTATAGTGTCACAGTAAGTTTTACGTGATGCCATTAAAGGGTATGTATAGATATATGCCTTACTTGGTGTTGTGGCTATTCTGGTCGAAAGACTGATGTGGTGTTGTCGTCGTAGTAGGTAAGTTCGTTGCACCCACAAATGTACTTGGTCCTCCCTGATCAAAAGTTACAGGTTTACACGAGTAAATAAAGGACAATTATGTACACAGACACGCATGAAGAGAAAAAAGAAACGGAAGTTTAGGAACTTACAATACGCTCTTCAGGCGGTTTGAGAAGCTCGGTTTCAGATTCTGAATTATCCCAGTCAACATTGTATTCTTTTGCAATTTCTTTCATGACCTTCAGTTTTACCTCACCAGATGGGGTTCTAACAGACAGCTTCTCAATAAGCTACATCCACAACAAAAAAATTGTCAGAAAAAGCATTCTCAATAAGAAAATGATATGGCTACCGTATTCTGTCACTATATCGTTGTAGACCATAGATCAAGGAAAATGATACGGCCACTGTACTTAGCCCACTACACCGTTGTAGACCACTGATCAATGAGCGGGGCCTACATTAGTGATCAATGGGGGGTACCATCATGATTACTAGGAAACTGATACGGTCACTGTTCTTTGTTACTACACGGCATAATGATGTAGCACAATGCAGTGGTCATATAAGCTTCCGTCTTGAAATTGAAATCAGCACGCATTAGCAGACTTACCAAGCGATTAACACCAGCATTAGGTCGCAAATCAGTAGCGGCAGACGCAAAATCTTTCCCGTATTTCTTCTTGAAAACATCCTGAAGTGCGGTTAATTCTGGGATTTCTGAGCATCGAGGGGCTGCAAATATCAAGCTACATATCCCTTCTTTCAAATCTGCAGGGCAGTCCCTGTAATAGAAGCAACCAATCTGAAAATGCATACTTTAAAAAACTTGATGAAGTTCAATGGATATATCATACGAAACCTTTGCTTTGTGATGATTGGTAGTCTAGCCACAATGAGATCGCAGAAAAGCTCAATAAGCTCGTTTGCAGACATAATGTTCTGTTCTCGAATTACATGTTCCACCTACATGGCAACAAAGGAAAATTTTCATTTATCTTACAAACTACAAAGTGAACTGCAACCAAAACTTGAAAACCATAGGTATTAGGTAATATACATACATCAGCTCGTATTATGCAATTTCTGGTACCGGTTTTCTTTGAACATGCTCATTGCTCACACAATAGTTCAACAAAAAATGAAAGTACATTCGAAGACCATACTTATACGAACAGGGGAAAGCATAAGAAGTTGCACCTAAATATGAATACCAGTTTCCCATTTTGCTAAAACAAGGACTGCCCGAGATAACGATCATCTACCTTTTCACCAACTAAAAACCAGATATGATGTAATGCTAAAAAGAGCTTAATTTGCAGACACTCAAGTTGAATTGAACTTCCCGAGCTTATCACACCATATCATTCATTTGTTAACTTACACACATCAATCAAAACCAAACCCCCATTTATAATTTGACCTTACGCGAAATAGAGCTTAATTTGCAGAAAGTCAAGTCTAAATGACCTTCCCAAGCTTATTCCACCATATAATTCATGGAAGAAATAGCAAAAGCTGGCACTTTTTGACCTAATCAAAACAAAACCCCCATTTACTAACACAACCACATAACACACACACACACAACAGAGTTATAATCTGCCTACTCAGGAAAATGAACACACTCAAATCACAGAACTATAGTCAGGGACACATCGATTTGTTCCTTTATCAAAATGAAACCATAAATGCAGCATTAATAAAACATACAAGAATTATGAACGCATATTCACACAAAAAAAAAAAAAAATACAAATTCCATTAAAGTAACACAATTACCCTAATTCGAGCAGTTGCGTCCTGTTTCGATTCAAGCAGCACAGCAATATCCCTCCTCATTTGCCTAATCACCACCTCTCTCTTATTCCTTAAAAGCTTTATCCTCGCCACTGCCATCTTCGCCATCGTCTTGCTGCATCATTTTTTTTCCACATTATTACACACACTCCCAAAAAAAAATTAATCAAACAAAATCAAAAATGACAAACAAACCATTTCGAGGGCTTGAAACGATTCCAAAATAGAGCAGCGAGACCGATCTTCATAGCCTTCTTGCAACCAATTGATGCAGAGCTTACAACCGTCATGATTATACAATGTGAAAGAGAAACAAATGAGGTTGAAATTTGCAGAAGAAGCTACTTGGAGAGAGTGAAAGTGGAGAATGAGAAAGAAATGGCAGAGTAACGGTCGGAAAATAAAAAAAAAATGTTTATGATTGACGTGGCAATTATAAGGTGGGGCCACGTAAAAAGAATGAGGAAAAAATAATAGAAAAATGGAGGGAGTTATTTCTAAGAGCCGTTAGATTTGACGGCGACGTGAGCTAAGAATTAGGATCCAATGCATTTTTGGGCAAGAGTCAAAAAAAATCTATTTTTCACATAGTCGATTCTGAATCGACATTGAGGAAAGTCGATTTTTTATTTTAGAATGACTTTCACAAGATTGATCATTGCGAAAACAATGTTTGATTATGAATCGATTTTGGGAAAGTCGAATTTTGATTTTAGAATCGACTTTCATAAGGTTCTAAAGTCAAAAAGCGACTTTCCCATAGAGTTAATTCGGAATCTGACATTGGAAAAATCTTTTTTTTTGACTATAGATTGACTTTCACAAGATTGATTCAATGAATACAGTGTAGTGCTCATGTAGGTAGGTGGGATGCAACGACTTGACGCAAATAATAGCCATCTTATAGTGAAAATTCTTACATGAAAAATCTTTATATTACATTGAATCGTTAGATGTATATACATGTCATACGTCGACAGTTTTGGGGGAGAACTAATATTGAAAACACTCTTTGATAAATAGTTTCATATTTATTCAATCAAAAAACGACATGTGACATCATACACACTACAAATAAATTTATAAACAAAGTAGATCACTATAAATACCTTTAATCTCCCAATTGAATAGCCTCCACCTTTCAGAAGATTCTCAAAACTTGAAAAGGAAATTTTTTTTTTTTTTCTGAAGCTTTTGAATAATTTCTTGTTTTTTTGTGTGTGGTTATATTGGAGTGTACTTGCTTGCAAATGACAAATGTCTCCATTATTTATAACAAGAAAGAAATATTCAATTGATTTTAATTTTATTTTTTTTGATACACAATTGATTTTAATTGAATCAATCAAATATTTCATCA
Organism: Gentiana straminea; assembly: GCA_036785695.1. Lineage (NCBI taxonomy): Eukaryota > Viridiplantae > Streptophyta > Magnoliopsida > Gentianales > Gentianaceae > Gentiana > Gentiana straminea. Next base: position 4,488,138 of record JAVUPR010000085.1, read on the forward strand.
ATATTTAATAGAATATAATAATATCCTTATGCAAAATAAATCGGCTAGACATTTATAGTAGAAGATCCTTGATTCTTTATAATTGTTGCCACATTTCAGCTTTAAAACATTTCCATCTTTATAATATTTTATTTCTTTCTATTTTACTAAAAATTGAATTAAAATTCGACTGAATCAATATTTTATGCATTAAAGAATTGGCAATTGCAAAACAAAACAAATTTGTAAACTAAGATCCATAAGAAATCAACTAAATCAGAATCGCTACTTAAATCTCTGAAATATTTAATCTTTGAATTTTGTACTTCTTGTAATAATGCATAAAATACAGATTCTTAGTATAAATTACGTGTTCTAGAGATTTTTATGTATTTTATACGGAATACGAATTCTGTATAATAGAAAATATTTTACGAATTATAGTACATAGCCTGCTACAAATGATTTTTGATGTATCTGAAAGATTTGAATCTCGATTTTATAGTATATGTAACTTGCGTGCATTTGCATCAGGCTTTAGTTTATTCTTTATTTTTCAGCTACAAACATCACATTTCATCATTAAAATTTCTACTTAAGGTAAACTGCATTAAAATCTCTACTACAATCTTTACAACATTAAAAACCGAAAACTTTCATACCATATATGTAGAATAAGATTTACAGAATCTATATTTAAGGTAAACTGCATTAAAATTTGTATTTAAGGTAAACTGCGTTTGAATCTCTACTACGATCATTACTACATTAAAAACCAAAAACACGTAATTCATACCATATATGTAGAATAAAATTTAAAGAATCTGTATTTTATAAATAAAAATAAAAATCCCCTTTCAGTTTTTTTTTATAAATCTAAAGGGAGTAAATCTTCAGAACACAAATTTACAAGCATTTACTATCTTGGAGAATTCGTATCGGATATTAGTTGCACCCACACCCGTTCTACCCCTGCATATTATCTATCGGTGCACCAGTCGGTAGTTTGAGAACCGACTTCGATAAATGCCGATTCTACCGTGGTGTACAGGTACCATGGTACACCCGTAGAGTCGTGTGGTGTAAATAAATGCCCTCAATTTCTAAAATATAGATTAACAATCATTTACCCGCATCTACGTAAATTCCCGTAAATCCATATTAATTTCAACTCAAAAGAGATTCACAAGGTTGATTCTACCGTGGTGCAACGGTAAAAGAGTCACTGTGGTCCAGATAACAGACCCCATTTTTAAAATATAGACTAACAAGCATTTACAACATCTACGACAATTTCTGTAAATCCATACTTTCAACTCAAAAGAATAGAAAACAAAAAAAAAGAGGCTAAAATCGAAGTAAGTAGCTTGACTTAAGTGATAAGAGCATTTGCAGTAGATGCTATAAATCATTTAAAAACTCTATTATAGAGATTTCAACAGAAAAAATAACACTGCAGCAGATACTCTATTTTTTACCGTAAACTATAGATTGTGTAAAATTTCCTTTACATCTACCGCATTCATCCAGATTCTGTAAATTTTCCTTTATATCTTCTGCATTGTGTAAAATAAATAGTCTAATGCATTTCATCTTAAATAAAGATTCTGCAAACTTGAAAACGTGTTTTAAAGCTGTATAATAGAGTATTCGTTAAGAGTATCTGATGCGAGTGCTCTAATAAGTGACTTGAGAATGCCTAGAGAGTCACCGGTTCGATTATCCTCTGAGCCGCTATGTTGAAATAGCTCTTGTCCAGGTCTTACAGTTGAGTAAGAGTCAGACAGAGTCTGCATGCACGACCCGAGACGAACTCCAAATTAGTCGGGTCAGTTTATTCCGGATACCGGAGGCTTTAGGCAAATATCCAAACTTTGTAGCCATTGTCAAAAATGAAGGAGATAAGTATACAAAAGTTGATTCCAAACATCAGGAACACCAGGAAGACACCAATGTGTACAATCAGTATGATAATTTGGTGTTGTTAATTCCTCTTTTGTTAAAGTATCCCAAAACTTTCTATACATAGAAGGATGACCATCTTTTCTATATTCAGAAAGCTGTGTAATATTCAGCATCTTTGCTTTAAAACCTTTGCTTTTTAACTCATCAATGGCTGCTTCAACTAATTGCATCATTTTTTATCTGAATCCATTCCCCAGTAATTTTCCTCTTTATTGGTTCTGTTTCATAGAAGCATTTTTCACCTTTTGGCTTTCCCCATTCTTCAGCCCTAAATTAAAAATTCCACTTTGTGGTTAATTTGGTAAAAATATAAGGATCAAACTGTAGATAATAAAACTTTAATTAAGGACCAAAGTTTAAATATTAAAAAATCATAAAATAAAACAATCTCTAGTAGGGTTTCCTCATTTCCAACAGTTTTTTCATCGTTTTGGACAGCTTTCGTTGACTTTACAGCGACTTTTCTACGATGTCTATATTTCACGTATCTGAATTATGAATATGCATATCCGGATTTTGTATCCAACTTTTTAAAAAAGTTGTGAATTTGACACTATCTGCGTAACCAAAGTATCCGTTGCATATCTGTGTCCAATACTGGTAAAAAAACAGGGGCGTTGTAGTGGCGGTCTTTGCCTTTGAGCTGGGGTGTGGGAGTTCGATACCCTGTATCGACTTATCTCAGCCAAAAAAAAAAAAGGTATACATGCAGCCTCTACAGACTAGACCACCGTGGTATAATTCTCGATTTACATCTACCACGAAGGTTCAGGGGCAGGACAGTCTTTTTTATAAACAAAAGATGCAAAAATATGAAAAGTATGTAACATTTAACTTGCAGTTACCTGTTATGGGTAGGTGATGAACTGACAAAAAACACACTAGTTTTTGACACGTTCACATGATTATTCAGCCATTCAGACCAAGTCTTTAGAACCATTTCATATGCTGGTAACATATTTAAATCTTCATAGCTTCCATCACCATTTTCAGATGAATCCCACCTGATAAAATAAAAGCAAACATTTAGAACATAGAGGGGGCTTGGGGGGGGGGGGGGGGGGGTCTAAAACATGAAGAGAGGTTTTAGTATCGGGATGAAGTTTGATTCTTTTTGTTCCCCGTATGTCTCGTCTCGACACTTTTACTCCTCGTCAATGCATTTTCTTAAACATTATTAATCCATTTTCACCCGGTGGCGATTTTTTCAGGACACGGTTATTGGCACCACATTTCGGGATAGGTTTGACTTTACATAAGTCGAAATTTGAGATTCGGCCTTTGCAAAGTCGAGTGTTGAGCTTACATTTGACTTTACAGAGGTCGAATGTCAATGTGGTATCCCGAAAATAGATTCGTTCTGGTGCCATTAACAACGTCACAGCTAGATTTTGGATACGTGGCACTTTGGACCAAAACCATAAAAATATATATAAACGTAAAAATTGTGAAACCAAAGGGACCAAAAGTGTGTTTATATCCTTTTGATTTATGAAGGTTTTTTGTACTCACAAAACCTTAAGTTTAAGCTGTCTCCACCATATGTATGAATTGAAAACAAGTACATCTGCATCACTCCAATGTTTGGCATGATTTTCGATTCTTCGAGGTCGAATAATACGAGCCGATTCGCGATGGTATTGCGGATTATCGCAGTTCGATTCGACCAGCATTGGTTCCCAGTAGAAATCAATAGATACATTGTATTCCTGTATTTGCATTTTGATGAATAAAAGGTTTTAGTTTAGCACATGGATCATTTAAGACTAGTATACATAATAGCTTTATCTTAGTGTTGGGATGTAAACGAGCCGAATCGAGTTGATACTCTCGAGATCAGCTCGATCAGTTCGAGTTTTGGACAATTGTAGGTGGAAGAAAACTTACTAGGACTTTAAAAATGGATAAAGATCCATTTGATTGAAAATCTTTAGGGCTTGAAGGTATAGATGATTCAATCAAGCAAACCATTGAATACCATTGATTTCTATTCAATGAATCACCCACATAAACAACCCTCTTGTTTCTTAGCTTCTCCAACATTTTTGTAGCATTGAACCTAATGAATCAAAACAAACATCCACACAAAAAACCAATTAATAACATGAATTTTAGATGCATGGATGGTCTAGTTTTCAAAAGATAAAGACACCATAGCTACCATGACTGATCCGACTTTCAAAAGATTGATCATGTACATTCGAAGTCCTAAAAAAACTAAGTTTTAGCGTGGTGTCGTGGTAGATGTGGTGAAGTACTAGATTGAGTGTGATGCACAAAACCCCTCCTTTTCACTTTGGATCCTTGTCATCTTTTTGTGTTTTGTGTTCTATCTAATTCTACATGTAACGTCTCGGTGTTAGGGGCACTACTTGAGTCATAATGAATTCAATAACTATTTAGGTATGTTCTCTACGCATGACCTAAAACGGTTATACCAAGTCTATGATAATATCCTATGTTGGGAAAGTGGGAGTAACATTCCAAGATATAAGATTGAGACACAAGTGTGATGAACCTAAGTAGTTATTGATCCATTATTACTCAAGTAGCCTCGCTAAGCTTATCTTGTGGGGCGTTACATGTATTATCAAAGCCGACTAAAGAAACTAAGTCACACCATTAGAGACGGTGGAGTTCACCTCGAGAATCCTGACAGTGGAGTTCACCTCTAGAATGTAGACATTACATATACTTGGTAATTTGTGCTAACCGTTAAGGCCAAACGAGGACGATGGAACTAAGTACTTATTTGATCTATTATGAGTTATGACTCGAGGAGCAAAACTAAACACAGTTTTTGAGGCGTTACACTTTCTCGTGATTTACATACTTATTATGACTCAAGTAACAACGTGATACCCAAGTTCTGAGACATTACATTTACATTATCTCATGATTCACACACCATTTGAACATCCAAATGCGACATGACACATCTCAAAAACCACTAAACAAACACTAAAAAGTAAAAACATACCTAAAAAGAGAGACATTGCAAATGTAGAATTATATACCTTGGAAGATCACAATCATATGGTTGCCATCTCCAATGCTGATAAGTCAAATTCTTCCTCCCATACTTCTCACAAGCCACACCTTCATCCATTATAGGACACTGGTGATCTCTATAAAGTGGATATGATTCATTATCATAAACCCATTTCCCTAAAAACAAATTGCACCCCAACAATGATCCACCATCATCATCACTTGAATAATTCATCATCTTCTTCACATCATCTTTTTGAACATACTGCTTACTAACTGTTTGTTGAAATGTCTCAAAGACAGTGACCATAAAAACCATGGCCATGGCAACTATAAGCAGAATCTTGAACTTGATCCAAATGGGATTCAGACAATTATTATTCATTAGCTTTCTTTTTTGCATTTTTGTTGAGTAATGTTGTTAATGATTTGTTGAAAGTGAGGTCTGGTGTTGTAAGGGGGTGACCATTGTCTTAAAAGTTTTTGCCCGAGTGGGGTCTTTTAGTTGGTGCCACAAATTATGAGAACATGTGAGCAGGTTTTAATTTTTTGCAAACCTGCAACATTAAAACATGCATGGGGTATCATGAGTTTTTATGGCATGTTTCATGTTTAGAATAAAAAATAGCTTTGTATACATGAAATTCAGGGTGGCTTAAAAGCAGGGCCGGTCCTACGTTTTTTAGGCGCGGCGGGTAAAAAAAAATTGAAATTTACATGTAAAAAAAAAAAAAATCGACCGAAAATACAATTTTTTTTCTAATACATTCATATACAAACATCAAATTCATAATGCAAACACAAAACATACATATATATTAATACTAAATACTAATTCAACAACGCTTCAAGACATTTGGAGCGAAATCATTAATCAATGTATAATCATCAATTTCATCAACCAATTTCTCGCTCAATCGATATTATCTCGCTACTTTCAATATATAAAGCACGTAGGCTCAATTTTTTTCGAATTCTTTTTACTTTAAAAGAGTCAAAATGAAGGCTTTTACTTTTCTACTTGAAGAGGTTGGTAAGAAAAGGGACCCACATAACCCATCCCTATATTATTGCTAAAACCAAACTGTATTAATCACACAAAGTCAAAATCTTTGCTTTTCCCAGTATTTGTAGAAGAATTTTAGCTAGTTTTAAACTAAAAGATCACTTATTTTCTTCATTTCATTCTTTATTCTTCGTTTTTTTTTGCATCAGTATGGCAGTTATTAAGCTTTCTGGTGCTTTGAAATGTAGCATTAATGTAGAAAATTTTGACAGAAGGTCAAAAGGCAAGAACTTTAATCTAATACCTTTTAAACGGGTTCTTAATCCTAAGTTTATTGGATTAAATCATAGGAATGGGTTGAGAATCAGGAGGAATTTTACTCAGCAGCCTGGGTTTGTTCCTGATGTGCCTGGTTTGAATGTTGAGCAAGATGATGGTTCTTCTGATGCAGAGGAAAAGCTGACCGCCATCAATGGATCTTCAATAGAAGTACCAATGTAAGATTTTATTCTTTGTTTAGAAGCAATTCAAATTTATAGAAATGCAATCTTAGCAATTACATGCTTGTTTTTTAATCTAGAAAATGGGTTATTGTTTTTCTTGATTCTCTGATTTTCTGGGGCATGCTTTTTATTTCTACAAATCCTGAGCTGCAATGGTTCTTCCATGTCAAAACCTTCGATTTGGGATGTTCTTAATTATAGAAGGAATCTGTCACCTAGTTTTCTGGTAGTATAAGGACTTCTGTGCTAGATAGAGCTGTACACGAACCGAATCGAGATGATTATCGCATATTTGCGTTTGAGCTTTAGTTCGTGAGCTAACTTGAACTCGTTCGTTTAATAAACAATATTATATTCATGTTCAAGTTCTACTTGTTAACTAAACTTTGGAGAAGGCCTATCTCTTCAAACCTTTCATGGACATTATTTAAGCATGTCAAACGAATGTAATGTAACGTTTAAGCTCGTCTCGTGTATGAAAACAAACAAACAAACAAATACGAGCTTATGCGAGCCTTCATGAATGGTTCAGTTCATGTACAACACTATTGATAAGAATCCATACCCAACTTAATTCTTTTTCTTTAGTTCATATTTCCTGTTGAAGACATTGGAATAATTTTTTCATTCTCATTTGGTTGACAGTAAATTTAATGGACTTCAGGCTGATCAATTGCAGACACCAACAAGTGTACTACATGAGTTCATAAAGCTGTCTCTTCCTGCTATGGCAGGACAAGTGATTGAACCTTTTGCACAACTTATGGGAACTGCTTTTGTTGGTAGATTAGGTAAAAATATATTCTGGTATGCTTGTCATCTGTGTTATAATACTCACTAGGTGTTTGTACAATTGCTCATGAGAAATTGTGGAATGTTTCATTTTGCACTGAGCTAACTTGTACTTAAATGTGCACTTCCATCTTTAGACTAGGTCCTAGAACACTTACAATGGATACTGTAAAATAAGGTAAATATGTAAAATCGGGATCCAAATCGTTCAGATTCACTAAAGATCATCTGCAACAGAAGCTTTACTCGGATCTATAAAAATACTGAATCTTTAAATTCTGCTCTACATGTACTGCACAAAATAGTACTAATTCAGATTATGTCGTTGTAGAGATTTTGATGCATTTCACCTTGGGTTGATAGAGAATCTGTAAAATAGGGAAGAGTGAAGTTTGAGTCTTTAATAGAGAATATGTTGAAAGGAACTGATGCCAATTGCTCTAATGTATCCTAAGATCACTGGCATCAACTATTTTTTTAATAGATCCCTTAGTTTACAAGCTAAAACACCGTTTTTTTCTTAATTTTACACAATCTCTATTCAAGGTCGAATGCATCGGAATCTCTCGACGTATGATGTGTATTTTGTGCTCTATAAGCAGCATAATATTATGAGATTAGGTATTTTACAGACTCGAGTAGAGATTCTACTGCAAATGGTCTTCGGTGAATTCATATGGTTTGGATATCTATTCTACAGATTATGCTTGTTATACAGTATCTACCGCAAGTACCGATATTGCTTTTCCTATAGTTCCATTGTTTAAAAAAACTTTCTTTGTTAACACGACGTCTATTTTGAAAGGCGTGGTGGAGTTGGCGGCGGCTGGATTATCATTGTCAATGTTCAGTTCCACATCCAAGTTGTTCAACATTCCTCTTCTTGGTGTTGCAACTTCCTTTGTTGCTGAAGAAGTTTCTCTATATACATCCACGAACGGTCCTTCAGGTTTGCAAATGCTTGAAATGGATGCTAAACTTGCATATCAAGTACATACGATAAAAACACTTTTGGCTCCTTTTTGTTTCACGATTTTTGCACTTCTACTTCCATCATTGAAGGTACACTAGACTCTAACCTGTAATAACTTGACAAGTGACAAAATTTGAATGATGATGTAAAAAAATGCATAGATGAGGGCCATAAGTGCCAAACTGAAACTTTGGGCATATAAATGCAATATCATGAAACAGAAGGGAGACCATAAGTGTTTTTATCCCTTACCTACATGGGAAAAAGACACTTTCGGGTTTCACGAATTTCGCACTTGTATTCCTAATCTTGACACTTGCAGCCCTCATCTATGATTTTTTTTTTTACCTTTTCGATCCATTTTTGGCACATGCCAATTTTTTATTGGTTAAAGCAAGTCGTACTTTAAATGTCGGTTGTTTGACACGTGGCACTTTCGACCTAAAATGCAAAAATAATGCATAGTTGAGAGGGAAAAGTGTCAAGATAAAACATTGGGGATAAAAATGCAAAATTCATGAATAAAAAAGAACCAAAAGTGTCTTTTATCTCTTATCCCCCCCTCATGCAAAAAACTTACTTTTGGGTATTTGTGTTTAAAACAGATGAAAGAAGGATATTTCCATCAGTTTCAACAGCCTTAGCATTATCTTTGGGAATTGGATTACTTGAGGGTGCAGCAATGACCATTGGATCAGGAAAGCTTTTAAATCTAATGGGTGTGGCAGCAGTAAGATGTATTTCCCTCAAGTCAACTAATCAATTAATGAATTAAATCCTCATAAGTTTGCACTTGAAAATTAAATACCGAAGGGACACTGTTATTGGCACAACAGTGAATGTATTGGGGCACCACACTTGGGGCTTTGCAGAGGTCGAATTTTGATTTTGACCTCTCCAAAATCGAATTTTTAGCGTAACTTCCACTTTGAAGAGGTTGAAATCACTGTGGTGCCCAAAAACTAGATTCATCTGATTAAGCCAAAAGTATCTGTGCATCGTAGCTAATTACTGATCATGGCTTAATCTTTGACCTTAATAGGCTTCGCCTGTTCGGGCTCCCGCGCAACAATTTCTCATGCTCAGGGCAATCGGTGCTCCAGCAGTAGTGATTTCTCTTGCTCTCCAAGGCATCTTCCGCGGTTTTAAGGATACAAGGACCCCTGTATTATGCTTAGGTAAGTTCTAGTTGTAGCACCAGATACTCGAATAGTCCTGCAAATTTCGTGATTTTGCACGTGTTTTTGTGCTGAATGATTCTTTAGAACACATTAATGATTATAAACAAGCTTGAACACATTTCTTAGTTATTACTTGATTTTCATCTTTTTTGCAATCCATCTATTTCAAGGATATATATTAACAACATTATAACAAAATGTGCAGGAATTGGCAACTTTGTCTCTTTATTCTTCTTTCCAATAGCAATGTTTACTTTCCGGTTGGGTATAACCGGCGCAGCTATATCGACATTAGCATCTCAGTATGTTCTTTTACCTAACTAGCTGATTTTTAATTTGAATATATAAAATTCTAAATCATGTTTTTAAAATCTTACACAGATACATAGTGACCATTTTGTTGTGGTGGTATCTAAATAAAAAGACCGTGTTGCAGCCCAATTTTGGGAACTTGAACTTTAGTAGCTACCTAAAATCAGGTGATTGTGGATTGATTAGATTAGTTTCAAGGGATACATATACTTCTTAAATCTTAATCGCATTTCTATTCCGTATGTTTCATCTTGTCTCTTTTACCCCTTATCTTTGTACATTTTCGGTCCATTTTTGTCACGTGTCAAGTTTTTATTGGTTAGATTCTACTGTATCTCCAATTAGGTGGTTTCCTTGTGGGAAGAACTATATCTGTCGCTGCTACAATGACGTTAGCCACATCAACGGCGACTCATTTAGGAGCTTTCTCATTGGCTGCTCACCAAATATGCTTACAAGTGTGGCTGTTTTCTTCTCTCCTTGTTGAAGCTCAAGCTGCAGCTGGACAGGTAGTAATAAGGACCAAACTGTACATATTATAACTATGAGGACCAAATAATAAAAGTATAAAATGAAACAATTTTCGGTTGTGCCCTTCATTTTTGGTAGTTTTTCATCATTTTTGGTCAACTTTTCAATCATTATCTGCCGGTATATATTTACTTTATTTTCAAACATGGTTTTTTCATTTCCTATATCTGAGTTATGGATATGCATATACGAATCCTTGTATCCAACTTTTGAAAAATTACAAATTCGCCCATGCCATGGTTTTCATGATTTCGTTAACCGTCTCCTCCCGTTTTTGTTATTTCACTTACAGGCTTTGATTGCAAGCTCATTTGCAAAAGGCGAATACAAACGAGTCAAAGAAATAACCTATTCAGCTATAAAGGTGAATTTATTTTGTGATTTCATACCCATAAATCTTTTTTTTTTTTGTGGGAAATGCTATATATATATATATATATATATTTCTGTAACTTATATCCCTTTTGAATGTATTTTTGCAGTCAGGGTTATGTACAGGCATTTTCTTGGCTGTAATCTTGGGCTTGTTTTTGCCATCAATAGCTAAGTTGTTTACCAGTGATCCTCAAGTGTTGGGTGATATTAGATCTTTAGTACCGGTATGCTCGTGACTTTACTCTCGTTTTATTTTGGGAAACTCGAAAAAATATGTCTGAAAAGTTGAGAATCTGTAAAAAAAGATGCTTCGTTTTGATGACAATATGCCTGTGTTTTCGTTGCATTTCACACCCTTTTCGTACTCTTTTTTCGTATAGTATGTCCTTTTTTCATGCACTTTTGTACTTTTTCCATAGAGATGGTACGATAACATACGGTTCGAATGTTACGAAAATTGAAGCATATTAGACAAATTCTGAACTTTTAAAGCATGGTTTTGGTCCATCATGTTTCATGATTTTTACTCTTCTATCCCCAAAATGTTTTCATCTCGGCACTTTTACCGGGTCTACGCATTTTTTTCAACCTTTTCAGTCCATTTTCACCACATGTCAAGTTTTTATTGTTTGAAGTCTATCGTACCTTCAATGCTAGATCTTGGACACATGACACTTTGCGCTGAAAATGTATAAAGAATGCATATATGCGGACTAAAAGTGCCAGGTCGAAACATAAGGGATAAAAATGCAAAAATCATAAAACAAAAAAGGACCAAAATGTCTTTCTTTATTTCTCAACTTGACTCAAACTTTTTATCCACACAGCTTGTTAGTGCCAGTCAGCCTCTCACTGCTCTTGCTTATATTTTCGACGGCGTTCATAACGGCGTTTTAGATTTCTCTTATTCATGCAGTTCCATGGTACGCGTTATATCTATATCTGTATCTATATCTATATCCGTATCTTTTATTTTCGGCTAATCTTCTTCGTATGACAAAAATATTTTTGTAGATGATTGCTGGGGCTGTATCATGTACACTTATGATTTATGGATCTTCAAAATTTGGTCTTTTTGGAGTTTGGTTTGGTTTAAATGTCTTTATGGGACTTAGATCTGCTGCTGGATTTTTAAGGTACATCAATATATATATATATATGAATTTCAGTATCCATACAATGAATTTTTGGCGAAAAGCCTTCATTATTTTTTCCTTTCTGATTAATGCATATTGATATTGTTATCATCTTCAGATTGTCTTCAAGAAATGGACCATGGTGGTTCTTACATGACATCAACAAAACCGAACCCGAGGTTGGTGAAAACTAAACTCAGGAATTTAGCCCTCAAAAGTTTGTTTTTTTTCATACAAAACGGCCCGTTTGGTAATTATTGTGAGGGGTAGCCATTCATGGCACGAACGAAAAATATACCGAGTGATTTGATTGGTATTTGTCTTGGTTGAACTTGATTTTTCTGTTTTTTCTGATGTTTTTCGTTGCCTCGGGTTTGCTATACACAGATTGCTACTAGCTGAGAATCCACGTCTCGCAACGAAGATTATACGTTCGTATTGTGGACTTACATTCTTGATAGTTATACATCGATCGAAATGGAATTTGGATCTGACGTAATGGTAAAGGTCATTACACTCTCTGGTATCAATCAATCAGAGTTCAAAATCCCCCATTTCCTCAATAGAAGAATGCAAATTCATTTCTTTTTTCTCCAATAAAATTTTCCATTGAAATTTTACCACTGGCTCGTTTCCTAAGTTTTAGGACATTATTTGCACCGGAAAACACCTGCGTTTTCAAGTGTAAATAGTAATGGCTGAGAATATAATTGCCATGGATGATTGTCAATTTCGAGTTAGTAAATTCGAGTAATTTTCAGATTCTTCGATGTTTGTTCATTTCGTTTTACGTAAGATAGAGATTACTGCTCGAGAGTAATTCTGCTGTAGGGACTGTTTATTAGAACGGACCGTCAGATGACTATCACATGTACAAACAAATAAAACAATTTTGTCTTTTTTTACACATAGCAGTCATCTGATGGTCCGTTCTAATAGAGAGTACTTGCACCAGAATTTTCCACCGCTCGAATCACAACAACCCGAGTTACAACAACACGCTTTTATACCTTGAAATCATGAACACTTTTATACCATTGTCTACACATTTTCACCGAAAAAAGAACAACAGAATACAACACAACACACAGTCCAATGCTTGAATCTGTGTACCAAACGATATCGGAAAAAAGACAGGTTTTTGTTTTGTTCCGGGAAATAATACGTTCACACCCAATCTCCACAACATGTATCGCAACCGCTGATGTGGCACCGACACCTGTCCCACACTCTAAAATTGAAAGTCAAGGTGTAAGCGGAACACGGGTCCCACCGTCACATCAGCGTGTAGGTAGGATAGAAACCGTAGGATTCTGATTCAGATCGAGGCGTAGTATATGGGAAGTTGCTACTGATCCACAGTAAAGATGATCGCCTATTCTGATACCACTCGTAATCAGAGCATTTTGATCGTGGTAATGTGCTACGGGTTTCCCGTCTAAATCAACGGCTATAACTCCTCCGTTTTTCTCCATTGACGGCCTTCCTATGTATTTCTCCATGATCGCGATGAGCTTGCGAATAATGGGATATCTTTGTGCTATTTTCCATGCAGTTGTATGTTCCTGTAATAAGTTTTTGCAGAAGGAAAGAAGAAAAAAATTTGGTCATTTTTATTACTTCCGAAAATGAATAGAATGAGACATAACGTAAATGGACACCATCCGACACCCCCTGTCAGTCACCACCGTCCAACCCATCACCCCTTGCCCTTACCCTTACCCTTACCCTTACCCTTACCCTTACCGCCCCCGGATCTAACCCACCCGCCCACCACCAGGGGCGGATTTAACCTTACGAGGGGAGCCACATTCCTCCATTGAAATCCGAAGTTCTTTTATTTTTGTACCATAACCAGGTAATAGAATATGTAATAATCTTTAGATTATGTAATATTTATTAGATATATTTTGTATTTATTAGATATATTTTGTATATATCTGTTGTAACTGCTTAGCCTTGATTATAGCCATAGAATTGTAACAGTTATGTAATTGTGATTATATAATGAGATATCCTGAGAAGGATCATTCACGGAAATAATTCTATCATGGTATCAGATTAGGTTTTCTCTCCTAAAACTGCTTCCGCGTTTTTTCTCCGTTCTTCTTCCTTCAGCGTTTTTAATTTTCACCGCCACACCACATCTTTTCCGTCATCTTCTCCGGTGTGTCGTGATTCACCATGGGTGATTCCAACAAATTTCATCCCGCTTTGTCCATTACCAATGTCAAGGCTCTCTTTCCAATTACCTTGGATTTGGATTCTAGCCAATATCATTCATGGGCAGCGTTGTTTAAAGTCCAAGCACGTGTTCATGATGTATTGGATCACATTCTCCCTCCAACAGACGCAGCAGAGAAGGCGGCGTCCGACAAAACCAAGGCTGAAATTATCACGCTCTGGAAACGGCTTGATGCCGTTGTCCTCCAATGGATTTATTCCACAGTCTCCTCTGACATTCTCAATTCCATTTTGGTTGACGATGATTCGGCTGAACAAGCATGGGTTCGTGTTGCAGAGTTGTTTCATGATAACAAAAATTCCAGGGCAATGTTTTTGAATAAAGAATTCACGAATACCATGTTGTCGGATTTCGCATCCACCAATGCCTATTGCAATCGGCTCAAGAGCCTCACCGATCAGCTGAGAAATGTTGGTGCTCCGGTCAGTGATAATGCATTGGTGCTCAAAATGCTTCAAGGTTTGTCTAAGCCGTACTCGAACTTCGTTACAGTGATGCAGAATAAGAAGCATCTCCCTTCCTTTACTGCTGCTCGCTCCAAATTGGCTTTGGAAGAGACAACGATTGGGGAACGATCCAAGCAGGATGCGTCCTCCATTGCTCTTTCCGCCACCGATCACAGTTCAGCCAATGGTTCTCCTAATTCTACTTCTTCTTCGCAAAACCGTGGTGGCCAACAGAGAGGTCGCACCGGTGGAAACAAAAATCGGAATAAAAATTCCGGTGGAAATGGAGGTGGTCGTGGACAGGGTAACCAAGAACCTGGGGTGGACGTGGTAGCAATGCGGCGGTGGTCAACGGGGTGGTGCTCCGCAACGCCCTTTTGTCGGACAGCAATGGCAGCAGCAGCCCCCTTGGTGGGTATTAATGCAGCAACAGCCTTGGGGGATTCCTCCGTGCCCTTATCCAACTCAGACTTGGCCTCAACAGTGGGCTCGGCCACAATCAGGTATCTTAGGCCCAAGGCCCAATGGTCCAACGTCTGGACAGCAACAAAATCAGGCTTTCGCAGCGACTCAGCAGTGGACTCCTACCGACATCGAATCCGCAATGCACACGATGTCTCTCTCTCAGCCTGATCAAAATTGGTATATGGACACCGGAGCTACATCACATATGACTGCGGCGCAAGGTAATCTCTCGTCTTACTATAATTTGAGCACTAATAATGGAATTATTGTCGGTAGTGGTCAATCGATTCCAATTCGTGGTTATGGTCACACCACTCTATCCCTCCCAACCCTCCTTTCATGTTGAAAGATGTGCTCCATGCTCCTAACCTAGTAAAAAATTTGGTTTCGGTTAGGAAATTTACCCGAGATAATCATGTGTGTGTGATGTTTGATCCGTTTGGTTTTTCTGTCTTTGATATACAGACGGGGAACTGCCTAATGAGATGTGAGAGTACCGGTGATTTATATCCAGTCCTTCCCAATGGTTCGAATAAAAGTGGTCCTCCTACGGCATTGCTAACGTCTACTTTATGGCATGATCGATTAGGACACCCGGGTCCCTTTGTTTTAAATTCTCTTAGGCAAAATAAATTGATAGACACATCTTCTGTTTCTCGGTCCAATTTGTCTTGTAAGTCGTGTGTTCTCGGAAAGCATATTAAAATGCCTTTTGTTCCGTCCAATTCTGTGACTTTATTTCCGTTTGATATTATACACAGTGATTTATGGACATCTCCTGTTTTGAGTTCGTCTGGCCACCGATATTATGTGTTGTTTTTAGATGATTATTCCAATTTCTTGTGGACTTTTCCTATTGCGAAAAAATCTCAAGTCTTGCGTTTATTCACTATATTTCAAACACATATACGTACCCAGTTTGCTTGCCCTATTAAATGTGTCCAATGTGATCATGGGGGTGAATTTGATAATAATCCGTTTTGGGAGTTATGTCATGCACATGGTATTTCTTTTCGTTTTTCCTGTCCTCATACCTCCTCCCAGAATGGCAAGGCCGAACGCAAAATACGCTCCATAAATAATATCATACGAACTTTATTGTTACATGCCTCATTGCCTCCGTCTTTTTGGCCTCACGCATTACAAATGGCTACCTATCTTCTTAATATTATTCCGAGTAAATTATTACAAAATGAGTCTCCTCTTAAAGTACTTTATCACAAAGATCCCTCCTACTCACACCTCCGTGTTTTTGGTTGTATGTGTTATCCGTTATTTCCCTCCACTACTATTCACAAACTCCAAGCACGTTCTACTCCGTGTGTGTTTCTTGGGTATCCTTCTAATCACCGTGGTTATAAGTGCTTTGATTTATCGACTAATAAAATTATCACGTCCCGACATGTTATTTTTGATGAGACTCGTTTTCCTTTTGCGGAATTAAATAAAAATCCTCCCGATGTGTATGAATTTTTGGATAATGGTGGACCCATCCGTCATGCATTATTACCAAACTTCATCCCGGTCGACCCACTCCCTGCAGCCCCAAACGACCCGGCCCGGCCCACTCCCCTTCGGCCCAAAGGCGAAAGTGCTTGCCGCCGCACCACCTCAGGCGCCTTCAATACAGGATCAGCCCAACCCAAATCCTCAGCCAACACCCCAGCCCAACCCGCGTCTCCATCCACAGCCTTCCCTTGATCGGCCCATCTCTCTAACTAGGCCCACCACTCGAAGTCAACATGGCATCTTCAGGCCCAATCCCAAATATCATTCTGATCAGGCCCATCTCCATACGGTTACACCATCACCCATTCCCCGTAACCCGATTGATGCTCTACGTGACCCGAATTGGAAATTGGCCATGAATGATGAATTTAATGCTCTTATTAAAAATAAGACGTGGGATTTAGTGCCCCGTCCCCATGATGTTAATGTTATTCGTTCGATGTGGATTTTTAATCATAAAGAAAAATCTGATGGCTCGTTTGAGAGGCACAAAGCCCGTCTTGTAGGTGATGGGAAGACTCAACAGGTTGGGATCGATTGCGGTGACACGTTCAGTCCGGTTGTCAAACCAGCTACCATTCGGACAGTGCTTAGTTTGGCTTTGTCTAACAGATGGCCGATCCATCAATTGGATGTTAAGAATGCGTTCTTACACGGTGAGTTAAAAGAAGTGGTCTATATGCATCAACCCTTGGGTTTTCGTGACTCGACTCGCCCTGATCACGTCTGCCTTTTGCGTAAGTCTCTATACGGCCTCAAACAGGCCCCCCGGGCTTGGTATAAGCGATTTGCGGATTTTGTCATGTCTATTGGGTTCACCAACAGTAAATCCGACACATCCTTGTTTATTTACCGGAATGGCCCGGATATGGCGTACCTATTATTATATGTTGATGATATCATCCTCACGGCCTCTTCTGACACTCTCCGTACCATGATCATGGACAATCTTAGTTACGAGTTCGCTATGAAGGATCTCGGCCCACTTAATTATTTCTTGGGGATTCGTGTGACTCGTCACGAAGGCGGTTTATTCTTGTCCCAACGTAAGTATCTTTGCGAGATAGTTGACCGCGCGAGCATGTCCAATTGTAAACCGGCCCTTACTCAGGTGGACACGAAGGGAAAGTGTCGGCCTCGGGTGGTGAGCCTTTTGCGGATCCGACACTTTATCGCAGTCTTGCAGGCGCTCTTCAATATCTCACTTTCACCCGGCCTGATATTTCGTATGCGGTCCAGCAGGTTTGTCTTCACATGCATGATCCCCGGGTGGACCACATGCAAGCGCTGAAGCGCATTATCCGTTATGTACAGGGCACTTTGCACCTTGGCTTACATTTATATCCCTCCTCCGTTCCTGCTCTCGTCACTTATACTGATGCTGATTGGGGAGGGTGTCCTGATACGCGCCGCTCAACTTCTGGTTATTGTGTGTTTCTCGGAGATAACTTGGTTTCTTGGTCGTCTAAGCGACAACCTACTTTATCCCGCTCGAGTGCCGAGGATGAGTATCGTGGCGTGGCCAATGTTGTGTCTGAGTCATGTTGGATTCGGAATTTATTGCTCGAGCTTCATTGTCCGCTTCGAAAAGCCACTATTGTTTATTGTGATAATGTCAGTGCGGTGTATTTATCCGGTAATCCTGTTCAACACCAACGCACAAAGCACGTTGAGATGGATATCCATTTCGTACGTGAAAAGGTTGCCCGCGGCGAAGTACGAGTTTTACATGTTCCATCTCGGTATCAGATCGCCGATATTTTTACCAAAGGCCTACCTCTTGTTCTTTTTGAAGATTTTCGTACCAGTCTCAGCGTTCGTGCGCCTCCCGTTTCGACTGTGGGGGTGTAATAGAATATGTAATAATCTTTAGATTATGTAATATTTATTAGATATATTTTGTATTTATTAGATATATTTTGTATATATCTGTTGTAACTGCTTAGCCTTGATTATAGCCATAGAATTGTAACAGTTATGTAATTGTGATTATATAATGAGATATCCTGAGAAGGATCATTCACGGAAATAATTCTATCACCAGGTACTATTGAAGTATAGAAAAAAGTAAAAATAACGATTTGGGTCTCCAGTGGATCTTCGATTTTGCTCTGCTACCCTTCACTGAATCAAATTCCTAGATCCACCACTGCCCACTGCCATACTTACCCTTATCCTGCCTCTCACCCTACCATACTCCACCCCTTACCCTTACCTTACCCCTCCCCTCCCCACCCCCATACCTACTCCCGCCGCAACAAGCACCTCCACCACTCACAATCCACTCCGTCAACAGCCATTTTCTATAAAATCTAGTGGTATCAAAACACTTCTGTTTAATAGCATGTTTCATATCCAATATGTAGCCGACACAAATCGCAACATATAACGTGTGAAGTGGAATTCCTATTTTATAAAAGTTGGCTATGAGATAAAATAATAAATAAAAAAAACGCGAATCCATAACCCGAATACGTGAAATCGTAAAGTTTTGTAAAAAGCTTACGGTATACAATGCAATCCAGAACAAGCCTTCTCCATCATACATAATATTGTCTGGCAAACCTGGCAAATTTTCAACAAAAATTTCTACACTTCCTTCTTTTTCACCACTCAAATAATATTTCTTGCATCTCCTCCTGCAAAATTGAAAAGAAAAATATAATAATTATCATCTTATTTTGCTAGGGATAAAGACGTTTTTGTCCTCATTTGTTTAACGAAATTCACAATTCTATGTTCAACATTTCATTTAAATGCAAAAATCTTGAAACCAAATGAATCAAAAAGTGTCTTTTAACTGTATATATGAAAATTACACTTTTCGTCCCCTATCTTTCATAATGACGTTTTTGATCCCTAAACTATATATTTTTGTTACACTTTTTGGACACTCTACGGAAAACGTCATTATGAAAAGAAGAGGGCTAGTTCGAAACACTAAGAAAGTGTAAGGACTTAAAACGTTGTACTCTAATTATTTCTCAACCAATAATAAGTTGACATGTCGCACATATAATATGATTTAACGTGAGACGTTATGTTTCCTTCTAAAAGTGTAACAAAAAGGTATAGTTATGCAATCAGAAATATCGATATGAAAAACAGGGACTGATTTTGAGAAAATAAACAAATATGGAGGACTAAAGATGTAATTATCCCTATACTTACATGGGCGTTTCGCAAACAACAACGAATTCGTTATCCGGCGAGATAGCAACACCATTAGCAAAATACAAGTTTTTTAGAAGAACTTTTGTCTCTTTAGTTGATGGATTGTAGCTAAGCAATCTACCATATGGTCTGCCTTCTAAAAAGTCGAATGCGTGTCCTCCATAGGGATATTTATACGACGCGTCGGTAAAATAGAGAATCCCGTCTTTTGCTATGTCTACGGCGTCTGTTAATTTGAATTTGACGCCCTCGGCTTCGTCGGTTAGAAGTTGGATTGTATTGTCCGAGGTTGCATTCAGTAACCCCTGAAACCGTATACAAGAAGAATGTACAAATTACTTGAGTTTGGCTCGATATTAAATAAATCATATTTGAAGGAGTATTTCACGAGCCAAGCGCTGAGATGCTCGGCTCGTTTTATACCCCTACAAATAAACGACACAATACATACTTATGGATCATGATGTCTAAAATTTCAAGACCAAAAAATTACTACAGCGCCAGAGAAAAAATATCCCCTATCGATGAAATATCTAAACGTGTTTAAATTCGGCTCGTTAATATCGATGAATTACCCCAGTTTGGCTCAATATTGATTATATCATATTTGAGTGAGTATTTAATGAGCCGAGCATCGAGCTGCTCATAAGTTGCTTGGCTTGTGAGCGGCTCGGCTCAGCTCGTTACACCCGGTAAGTGACGGAATACATACTTATGGATTACGATGTTAACATTGATGAAATACTCATGTTCGGCTTGATATTGATTAAATCACATTTGAGCTAGTATTTCACGAGCCGAGCATCGGGCTGCTTGTAAGTGGCTCGGCTCGTGAGCAACTTGATAATGCTCTAAATGGTACCAATAATTATTCCCTTATTCACCCCGAATTCTGCTCAAGAGAGGATAGATAGGCTCGTTATTATGTGGAATATATGTTAAATGCTATGTGAGTGTTTCGAGGATCGTAATTCTGCATCTATGTTATTTTCCCGAATATTTGGTACTGTTTTGTCTCGTTTTGCGTGTTTTATAGGATGTACCGAATCTGGAGCATCGGAGAATGGATCTGGACCAAAAGAAATATCGTGGGCCAAGTGATTAAAGTCCAAGAGGAAGTCTGCTGAAGAAAAGGAAGAAAAGTCGGCCCGGTTTACCGAGGGCTAGGTCTGGTAAACCGAGGACTTGTTTGACACGAAATTGATTCTCCCCCTTTATCTAGGTCGGTTAGGGTTTTAGAGAGTCATAAGTCGGTCATTGTATCTATATAAGGCCGCATATACTGAGTATTACATATCTTATTATCAATTCTTCAAATACATTACATATTTTGATAAAATAAAGTTATTCAAGCTTTGAAGGAGTTGTTTTCGGTTTCCTCCCTTTTTCTACCATCTCTAGCTTGAGTAGATCGAGCTAGATCACCATTGTTGAAGGTATGAAGCTTTGAACGTTCCCTTTTGTCTTCAATATGGTAGATCTGTTCGTATTTATGTGTTTTAGTTAATCTGCATGTTTAAAGACCCCATAATTTACTTATTTTATCATAATTGGGCAATGTAGATCCAAGGATAGGAAAAGCCGCCCCCGGTAACCTGGCGGTCTATACCGGTTTACCAAGGCATTATTTAGAAAACCTAAAACAGGGATTCACTACAGCTACGTTGATCGATAGATTTAATTTACATGTTAGTAGCCTGATCAACTATTTGCATGTCATCGTAAACTAGCATTAAATACGAATAGTGAAATGATATGTTTGGACATTATCTTGAATGGACCATAGGAACGTGCTGATCAATGTCGACAGCTGTCTAGGCGGGTTAGCGGTATGAGTTAGCGCTCGATATCGGCAATTCTAGATCTTTATGCATATGGGATATTACGGACCAATTAAGGAGGGTAGCTTGCGTATAGATTGTCTACTACCATTGTCGGAGTAGATCGGAGTAGGAGTTGCACCCGTAGCTGATAATGATAATTAAAACTAAAGCTCGCGATTAATCTAAGGAAATTATGTGGGGAAGTAAACATAACGATTAACTAATCCAAGTTAGTAGATCGGTGAGGAGAGGGGGAGGAATACCAAGTTTGTTTTCTTTTATGTTTAATGTTGGTTCAATGACCGCCTCTATGTTGCTTCTTATTTAGGTTAGAATCGTTTATACTTATAGTTGCATTGTCTTTGTGGATCGACCTTGACTCGCATTTACTATACTACGATGTACCTAGTATTCTTGCTAGTAATATCGACGTTAGTGACTTACACGCGATTAAGATTTTTGGCGCCGTTGCCGGTGACAATGGCCAATTTTAAATATACACGTTTTAATTCTGATTAAGAAGTCGTTTTTATTCTATTATATTTTATTTTGAGTCTTGAGTCGTTCTGTATCAACCCTGCACTTGTTAAACTTCCAGAAAAAGAAATTTCAGGGCCGGTTTACCGTGGCTAACCCCCTGGTTACCGAGGCCTGAAAAATCAATTTATGTACAGCCTTTGTTATTCTGTGTTATTCCTTGTTGTTTTGAGTTAGTAGGTCCGCAACAGTTGGGATCACACCCAGCTGAAGCGGAAGTTGCTAACCTTTTCCTTGTTTTACTTTGTCTTTTCGCAGGAAGATCAGAACACTTCAGAAATTCGATCAAACCGGAGTTGAAAAAGAGCAAACAAGTCAAGAAAGATGCCTAGAACGATATTGAACATCGCACCGATTTCCATGCACCCTGGATCTGAAGCAAGAGAGCATTATGAAGCTATAAAGAAGCGGTTGGAAAAAGAGAAAGACGCAATCAAGCAAGAGCCTGAAGAGAACCTTAAGGAGTATAGCACGTATCGTCCAGGTGAGTTTCCTTGTGAGTTAATTGACATATCGTCTTCGGATTATGATTCTGATGATCCTGAGGAGGATCCTAACACGATGTTCTCTGAGCCCGAGGATTACCCAGACTCAGACACCGTGGTGAAGTTAGGAGACCCTGGCACGTTCCTACTCCCGATTTCTGTTAATGGTATATCAGTAGGATTAGGTCTCTGCGACTCTGGCTCGAGTTGAAACATTCTACCTTTTTCCCTCTGCCAAAAGATCAAGCTTCCGGTCGTAATGAATCAAACCAGGACCATGACTTTTGTTGATAGAACTAGAGATATGCATGCTGGTCTGCTTAGGAAGTGCACGATTAAGGCAGGAGGGTTCAGTTATCCAATCGATTTTACGGTGATAGACGTACCAGAGGACCCAAGTGCCCTAGTTCTGTTAGGGAGACCTTTCTTAGCGACAAGTAGGGCTGTCATGGATTTTGATAAGGGGGAGATTACTTTGAGGTTGAATAATGACGCTGTATCTTTTAAAATCTTAGAGCCCCTAAAGAATAGGCCGGAAAGTTGTAAGATGACGTATGCTTCCGGAAAGGTGGAAATTATGGAGATCGAGGGGCATAAGCATAGAGAGGTTGTAATAGAAACCATTGAGCAGGAATTCATGAGACTAGTGCTGAGAGTGAGAGAAGAGAAGGACCACAACAAGATGCTCACGGAAGCTAGTCCTTCCGTGTTGCGTAGTGAACACTTTGAGCTTAAAGTAGGAAATGTGGAGTCCTTGGGTCTAAAGTCTAAATCTCGACGCAGAGGCAGACCTAGTACGCAAGCTAAGAGGGAAAGGTGTGCTAGGAAGAGAGCTCAAAAAGGTTCTATAAAGGTATGAACCTCTGGAGCGAAAGTTTGGCAAGTTAAAGCTCCAACCCCTGAATGATTGGAAATCTGAAGAAAGTCGAGCTGGCGACTATAAACTCATAACTATTTTCTTTAAACCCTTAGGTAGATTAGGAATGAATAAAAGTAGCTGGATGAAGGGACGAGCTTTTTTTCATCCTACCGCACCCTTAGGCTTGACACCGAATGGTTGTGAAAAGGTTTTTTTAACTCGTTGCGGATTCTAGTGAAGTAGGTTAGGATTGAGCCGGAAATAACAACAAAGAAAGTATGAGGCTAGTCAAATTGATGTCAGAATGGAGTAGAGAGGTTGAGAAAATTGTGCAGAGAAGGCAGACAGAAAAATCTGGGAAAAAGTACCCCCGGTAAACCCTAGGTTACCCCCGGGTTACCGAGGCTGGATTTTTAGATTTCTGAACGTCAGTTTATAAAGCTGAATTTTTAGAGGCACGTGGAGATAACACGCTGTATCAGCCACCACCAGTCAACAGAAACCGTCCCACTTTTCCCTCTTTTCAAAATTTTCATCCTTTCCCACACTCCACAATAACTCCACCTCAATCCCATCAATCACCTCCTCAAATCCCTCACCCTAATAACTTCTCTACCCACTATCCCACTAAATCCTTCCACCTTCACTCATTTCTTCCTATTTAAACCACCCATTCACCACCATTCTTCTCATTCCATCTACCATCATCTCCTCAAATCACCAAACTTCTCCCATTTCTTCTTCTTCTTACATCCAGTCGGCCACCATCACCACCACTATCACCACCAAACCTCCACCACCAAACCAAACCTTTCTCCCAATTTTACCAACCAAATCATCCATTTTCCTCTCCCCAGTTGCTATGTAGTGCTGCTGTGCTAGTGAGGTGCTGCAGTTCTTCATCTTTTCTCATCAGAGGCACAGTCCAGAAAAGAATTCAGAAAAAAATCAGGCCGGTAAATCGGACCTACCTGCTGGTTTACCGAGGGAAGTTTTTCAGAATCAGCTTCAGTACTAGGTTGTATTATCATCCAGGATGGGTCCAAAGCATAGCCGTTCAGCTGTTCGTCCCAGTGGTTATCGGACTCTCTATGGAGATGCTAACCCTTTGATTGATGGGGTTGAGAAATTCCATTCTTTGGCTATCTACGAGTCGTTCCGAGGACATTGGAATGCAAGGCCAATTGCTCGAGAACGAGGGGTAAATTGGACGACTGCGGTTCGATCTTGCCCAGAGCCCTACAAGCACAAGATATTTTGGATATGGTGGATTCACCGACTCGGTTCAACGCCACGGTGGTAAGGGAATTTTATGCTTACATTTCGCATAACTTCGGAGTTACATTTGCTATGGTCCTAGGGGTTAAAGTTGATTTTTCTATTGAGCCGATCAATGCTCATTTGGGGTTAGACATCCACCGGTAGGCCCGGATGAGTACACATCCTCGAGCAACATTGAAGATTTGGAGAGGATGGCCATGATAGCTGAGTATTTTGGGGTGCAATGGAAGCGCAATCCTGTTGGAGCCCCCACCATCTTCCTAGAGAACGAGTTATCCTGGGACCGGAAGATGGTTAACAGATTTGTTTGTGCCCGCCTTCTACCGACCAAGCACACGGTCTCTGTCACTACCAAGAGGGCGGAGTTGATGTTTTATCTGGAGCAGGGATCTCCGGTCAACATCGGTCTTCTGATGGCCGTATTCACGAGCTTCCTGCCGCATCTGAGCGCGAGTTGTGGCCATACGGGCCGATGATTGACATGTTTGCTTTAGAGGACGAGGTCAAGATTATCATCAGTGATGATTGGGAAGACCCTGAGCCGATGATCAGTTCGCAGTCGGTTCAACGAGTTTCAAGACGGGTTGGAAGAGCTGAGAGGGAGCGTACTCCGGTCCTCGGAGCACCCCGGTCTCAGAGAGCTATGCTAGAGGAGCACTCGCGAGAGATTGCGAGTTTGCACCTCAAAATGGACAGAATTATAGATTACTTTGGCATACCTTCCTCGACACCACCACCTAGGACTGCCCCACATCACCGAGCCTCTTCTTCGGCAGTTGCCGCCTCCAGTTTTGATCCACCTCCCGGTTTTGAGCCTAGAGATGAGTGGGAGGGTTATTCTGATGAGGATTAGTTTTCTTTCTTTTCGTTGTTGTTGTTTTCCATTTTCTTGTTTTTATTTTTATTTTGTCTTTTCCTATCTAGTTGATGTTGCAGAATCATATTAATATAATGTTTTGACGGCTTAATTTGTTTTGAAGTTCATTTTTTCTCTTTTGCCGCCGCCATTTTATTATATGGTTTCTTGTCACCACTGTTCTTCTTGGTTTGTTTGAGTTACTTATGTTTAGGGTCAAATTATAGTGATTTTCACATATGTTTTATATATCAATTTCCCTCATATTTGGATTATTTTCATAGATATCGAGCCATATAGTTAAATATTGAGTAAATGGGGTTTTAAAGAGGTTAATATGAAAACGTATCGATTTTTATGTTTATTTGATGTTTTTATATTATTTTGGAAATTATTACGTTTTGGTATGTTTTTGATATTTGTAGATACCCAATTAATGATGGAAAAAGATGATCCTAAAAGGCTAGATTCGAGATGGAAGAGGATCAATCAAAGATATGGAAGAATAAAAGAGATAAGGAAAGAAATAAATCAAGATAAAGATGGAATTATCAATTTAATCGTCAGTGG
Source organism: Gentiana straminea (assembly GCA_036785695.1). Lineage (NCBI taxonomy): Eukaryota > Viridiplantae > Streptophyta > Magnoliopsida > Gentianales > Gentianaceae > Gentiana > Gentiana straminea. The sequence goes on from JAVUPR010000085.1 coordinate 4,514,132, forward strand.
ACGGGCGTCCATATGAATCGACGAGCGTCTAGTTTGGACGGGCGTTTGGTGAAGTGGCCGAGCGTTCGAAGGCGAAAAAGAGAACGAGAGAGTTTGGACGTGTATTGAACGAGCGTTCACTCAAACCGAACGAGCGTCCGTTGTATTGAACGAGCGTCCGCCACCGTTTCGGCTAGAACCGACTTAGGTTCTTGTAGCGACCGACTTAGTTTTACTATAAATATAACGGCAGCCCCAACCCTAAGGATATACCAATTTTATCACATATAATTCTTCAAGGAAGCACGGCCGCATCTTGGAGAGTTGAAGGCCGGTCACCCGAGCCTCGTGCTCGGGTGAACCGAGGTTAGATTAGGAGTAGATTATGTAGCTTTTCTTTTTCGTTTCCATGGAGTTCAACCATTGTAACCAAACTATGTGAGTTCTTCTTTTAGATTTATTCAATTTCGAGTTTTATTTCATGACCTTTAATTAAAAGTTGTTTCTTTCTATGATTTATGATGCTATTATGTGGACTCATATCGAGAGATTTGTTTACTAATTGATACGTTTACAACAAACGAAAGTTGCGTAGACTAGATCACCGTAGAAAGAATAGATCTTTTATCTAAACAAACGGAAGTTGATAGATATAATCTAGGTTGCTTGAATTTATGAACTTAAAGCTGCGAGAGCTACTTAGGTTTGTTAATTCATACACCCGAGTTTTGTGAAAGAACATTGGTCCCAACATTCGGAAGATGAGAGACCGGTAATTGGATTTACTAAGGAATTAGGAATCCATAGCTTGAGAAATAGGTTCACTAAGGAATTAGGGACCTAGATCTTGTGAAAAGGTGTAACCATAACTTGAATTAGAATCATGAGATAGGCTTAGATTGAAATCACTAGTTTGTGCTTTGTTTGATCCCATGTTTCCTTAGATTAGTTTGTTAATTTTGTTCTTAGGTTAGATTTATTTTGATTGTTCTTTTATGTTTTTTGTTTTTATGTTTTTGCTTTTCGTTTATTTGTTTTCGTTGAGTAGCAATTAGTAGGATTAATGAGATTAGATTGAACATACCTTTTCCACGAGGATCGACCCCTTACTCATTACGCTTTACTAGCAACAACCCGATGTTTTGGTCGGTTAGGAGTTAGTTTTGCATGGTAGTTAGGGTTATAAATTTTCTTTTGTTTTATTGATGCAAAATCTCCCGCAACAAAAGTGGCGCCGTTGCCGGGGAATCGGTGTTTTGTTGAATCTAATTGAATTAATTTTTCGATTTTGTTACGTTTTATTTTTGTATTTTTCAATAAAAGTAGCGTCGAATAGATTGAGAGTTTTATTTTGCCGTGTTTCGATGACCGTTAGGTTAAGAATGTGCAAAAGTTTTTTACTCAACTTGTTTTACGTGAAGTTTATATGTTTATGTGTTACCTAGTCTAACCCCTTGTGCTTAATTTGATAAGGCCGCTTTGTCTTTGTGATACGTGTTCTTGTGTTGTGTTCATAAGTATTTAGGGTTTTTTGTGTTTTTTCCCTTGTCGTGCATTCTTGTTGTATGGACGAGCGTTCGTTACGTTGGACGCCCGTCCGTTCTTCATCTGCGGGTGAACGAGCGTTGGGAAGTATTGGACGCTCGTCCGTTCAAATATTTTCAATCCTGTTCTGATTTAAAGGACCAGACGAGCGTCTATACTTTCCGAACGCCCGTCCGGTCGGTTTTCAAGGCAGACGAGCGTCTGCAAGGTGGAACGCCCGTCCAGTTCTGAACGCTAAGTGAACGTTCGTCCGGGGTTCAGTCCAGGTTCTAAATTTCTTGATTTTATTTTTAATGCTTTTATTTGATGTGGACTTTTCATTCGAGCTTCTGTGGCTAATTGATGTTTACATAGATGTCCTGAACTTATATGCTTTTACCTTTCCATCTATGAATCCATGTTAGATAATTGATCAATTCTTTAGATATGATTCATCTAGGCATGTTATAGTATTTGTCGGTTCTCGTAAACTATAAGTTGTTCTTATGGTTAATTAGTAGCTAATGTCGGTTCCCGTATGCTACACACCGCTCCGATGAATCTTTTAAGCTTTTAAGACTTACGTGCTTCCTTTGTTTTTATAGTTCATATGGGTAGCTACTGTCGGTTTTCCGTATGCTACGTCCTTTCTCCATATGAGTTATACTTGTTTAGATAGATGACTGTTGGTTTCCATAAGTCTATCACTTTCGATAAGTCTTAAGGCGCGTCGGCACTAGTGACAGCACTGTCGTTTATCGTAACCTGTCATTATGTGGTAGACGTTTATTTTATATATATGTCGTGTTGCATATAGTGGGCTAGTTTTCTTTCTTTTATTTTATTTTCTTTTTGCATATCATTTAAATGCATTTCATTTAGTTGCATTTCATATAGTTGCATTGTTTTTCTATTTTTCCTTTTATTTTTCTTAAGTGTGGTCACCTTGTCGGTTTTCGTAATACCACCTAGTTTATTTTTCTTTTTGAGTGTAGTTAAGCTTGTCGGTTTCCGTAATACTACCTCGTCTTTATTTTATTTTTAGGATTTTTCACGTAGATTTGCATTGTAGTATATTTTCATATAGTTGCACCTAGCCTACGAGTTTGTGATATTTTCATGTATATGTGTCCATCTTTATGTGAGCATAATTTGAATATCTCTATATATTCTTTTCCATGTGCTTTATTTGTATAAGTCTAATCTTTTCCCCGTAGACTCTTTTTGCACCGATCAAGTCTGCGGGATACTTTCTTCCTAGCTATTGTGCACTTTAACGATGTATTCGGTTGTCTGTGATGCTCCACGATCTCTGCGAGCTATGCAAGCAATCCTGGTTCTTGTTGGTTCCTCCGAGAATTGCCGGCATCCAATCGGCTAAGTTCTCTAATTTATTATTTACGCACAACTTGAGGACAAGTTGCAATCTAAGTGTGGGGGAGAGGATGGTTTATATGTATCTATGAGTCGTTTGCTCAATTTCTATTATATTTCTATGAAAAGTGCTTAATTTTTAAAATTTTTGTTTTGTCCCGAGTAGACAAAGGCATATCTTTGCTTGAGTTTATATCATTTTTGCTATATTATGTATATTTAGTAATTTTAGTTGTTTCACCCGACACTCTTTTTCACATGCCATAGTAAATGATGAGCTAAATGTTGAAAGCCTACCCCATTTTAGTTGAAATTTTTTGATGATTATAGCATGTTTCTTTGCTTATGTACAATTCTTGAAAAGTTTAGTAGTTTGTATTTAGAGTTAAAGTATGACATCTTGTGAATATACGTAAGTTTGAATGTGACAAGTGAAACGTGATTAAGTCTTTGCAATAGTAATAAATTGTTTACTTGAGGTGTTATGCTCGGTGGTACGTGTTACTAGAAAATAATCTTTACCCGCTTGCCCCGAAATCTCTAAGTAAACATAATTTAATTGTGTGTGTCGGAAGCTGGTTTATGATTTGGGTGAGGTAGGGTGTACCACGTATGTCCTATTCCACTATGATGACCAAAAGCTCACGACAGTTAGAAAAAGCTGCCTTATGATTGGAGTAAGGTAGGGGATTATCTTGAAATGTCCTATTCTGCTATGAGGGCAAAAGCTTATTCTGATGTGTGTTAGAAAAGTGTGAAAAAGTGAAAATATTGAAATTTATTATTATGAATAAGTAAGGACTTAGTTATCGTCGATCTTATCCCGGTATAAAGCGAAGGATATGTTGTAGGGATTATCCTCGAGTTTGTCGAAATGTTTTAGATATTCTCTACTATTTCTTTTTGGGATATGTATATTTTGTAAGGTGCTGTTATAATTTTTGAATATTTCTAACTTAGATGGGAAACCGGGCTAGTTTTGGTTTGAATAACTTTCAAATTGTGGAACTTAGTGGAAGTTTATTATGGCTATGCACACACTCACTCGGGTGAACTTCGAGTTATTGAATATACTTCATATTTGTATGGATGTTTATTTGCCTCGAGCTTGATCTTTGTTTTGTTTTGCTCGGGACGAGCAAAAGATAAGTGTGGGGGAGTTGTTTAGGGTCAAATTATAGTGATTTTCACATATGTTTTATATATCAATTTCCCTCATATTTGGATTATTTTCATAGAATATCGAGCCATATAGTTAAATATTGAGTAAATGGGGTTTTAAAGAGGTTAATATGAAAACGTATCGATTTTTATGTTTATTTGATGTTTTTATATTATTTTGGAAATTATTACGTTTTGGTATGTTTTTGATATTTGTAGATACCCAATTAATGATGGAAAAAGATGATCCTAAAAGGCTAGATTCGAGATGGAAGAGGATCAATCAAAGATATGGAAGAATAAAAGAGATAAGGAAAGAAATAAATCAAGATAAAGATGGAATTATCAATTTAATCGTCAGTGGACGGGCGTCCATATGAATCAGACGAGCGTCTAGTTTGGACGGGCGTTTGGTGAAGTGGCCGAGCGTTCGAAGCGAAAAAGAGAACGAGAGAGTTTGGACGTGTATTGAACGAGCGTTCACTCAAACCGAACGAGCGTCCGTTGTATTGAACGAGCGTCCGCCACCGTTTCGGCGAGAACCGACTTAGGTTCTTGTAGCGACCGACTTAGTTTTACTATAAATATAACGCAGCCCCAACCCTAAGGATATACCAATTTTATCACATATAATTCTTCAAGGAAGCGCCGCATCTTGGAGAGTTGAAGGCCGGTCACCCGAGCCTCGTGCTCGGGTGAACCGAGGTTAGATTAGGAGTAGATTATGTAGCTTTTCTTTTTCGTTTCCATGGAGTTCAACCATTGTAACCAAACTATGTGAGTTCTTCTTTTAGATTTATTCAATTTCAGTTTTATTTCATGACCTTTAATTAAAAGTTGTTTCTTTCTATGATTTATGATGCTATTATGTGGACTCGTATCGAGAGATTTGTTTACTAATTGATACGTTTACAACAAACGAAAGTTGCGTAGACTAGATCACCGTAGAAAGAATAGATCTTTTATCTAAACAAACGGAAGTTGATAGATATAATCTAGGTTGCTTGAATTTATGAACTTAAAGCTGAGAGCTACTTAGGTTTGTTAATTCATACACCCGAGTTTTGTGAAAGAACATTGGTCCCAACATTCGGAAGATGAGAGACCGGTAATTGGATTTACTAAGGAATTAGGAATCCATAGCTTGAGAAATAGGTTCACTAAGGAATTAGGGACCTAGATCTTGTGAAAAGGTGTAACCATAACTTGAATTAGAATCATGAGATAGGCTTAGATTGAAATCACTAGTTTGTGCTTTGTTTGATCCCATGTTTCCTTAGATTAGTTTGTTAATTTTGTTCTTAGGTTAGATTTATTTTGATTGTTCTTTTATGTTTTTTTGTTTTTATGTTTTTGCTTTTCGTTTATTTGTTTTCGTTGAGTAGCAATTAGTAGGATTAATGAGATTAGATTGAACATACCTTTTCCCGAGGATCGACCCCTTACTCATTACGCTTTACTAGCAACAACCCGATGTTTTGGTCGGTTAGGAGTTAGTTTTGCATGGTAGTTAGGGTTATAAATTTTCTTTTGTTTTATTGATGCAAAATCTCCTCAAGATGAAAAGCTAAGTGGGGGGGGGGGGGTAGTTGATAACGCTCTAAATGGTATCAATAATTATACCCGTATTCACCCCGAATTCTACTCAAGAGAGGATAGATAGGCTCGTTATTATGTGGAATATATGTTAAATGCTATGTGAGTGTTTCCAGGATCGTAATTCTGCATCTATGTTATTTTCCCGAAGATTTGGTACTGTTTTGTCTCGTTTTGCGTGTTTTATAGGATGTACCGAATCTGAAGCATTGGAGAATAGATCTAGACCAAAAGAAATATCTTGGGCCAAGTGATTAAAGTCCAAGAGGAAGTCCGCTGAAGAAAAGGAAGAAAAGTCGGTCCGGTGTACCGAGGGCTAGGTCCGGTAAACCGAGGACTTGTTTGACACGAAATTGATTCTGCAGCATTATCTAGGTCGGTTAGGGTTTTAGAAAGTCATAAGTCGGTCACAATATCTATATAAGGCCGCATATACTGAGTTTACATATCTTATTATCAATTCTTCAAATACATTACATATTTTGATGAAATAAAGTTATTCAAGCTTTGAAGGAGTTGTTTTCGGTTTCCTCCCTTTTTCTACCATCTCTAGCTTGAGTAGATCGAGCTAGATCACCATTGTTGAAGGTATGAAGTTTTGAACGTTCCCTTTTGTCTTCAATATGATAGATCTGTTCGTATTTATGTGTTTTAGTTAATCTGTATGTTTAAAGACCCCATAATTTACTTATTTTATCGTAATTGGGCAATGTAGATCCAAGGATAGGAAAAGCCGCCCCCGGTAACCCGGCGGTCTATACCGGAATTTTTTAAAAACGCATACGTGATTGCCACTAGGCTGCCACATTGGATCCTATGTGGCTGTGGGTCCCATTTCTCCTCCATTTACTCAAAAAAAATATTGATGCAAGAGAGATTCAAACCCATGACCTTGTAGTAGAGGTCCAAGCACTTTGCCATTTGAGCTAACGCTTCAATTTCAATACGTGTGTTATAACACAAATTATTACTTATGCAACCTATTTCCATCCAATTGTATTATATTCAAAATCAAACATATCATACAAGCCTTTTAAACCAAAAAAATGGTACTACTTGTATGTTTTGATTGGGGAACGTGGCAAGTCACACAACACAAAGCAATGCATATAGTGTACATAGCATAACATGCAGTGTGTATTACTCCGTGACATATACCCTAATATAATCGTTTTAATGCGATTCACGAGTTCTCTGCACTTTTTCTCCATTAATATTACATACTACTATATATATGTTACTCTTAATATTATTATTTTCATGAGTCACAAAAATATTAATACTACTATACTATAAAGATTCACATATTTGGTGGATAAATTGAAATTAATATATTGTAGTATATTTATATAGTCTAGTTATTTTCCCAATGAAAACACCTCATGTATCTTTTTAAAATATATATCCACACACAACCCCCCCCCCCCCCTCTTCCCCGGACTTGGTATAGAAAACAACAATTTGATCGGTTTTTGATAAATAGTTATAAATAAGAAGAAATATGTGCAAATATATTGACAATGAGATTACAGAAAATCAGAAGAACTAATCATGTACATATATCAAAGATATATGTTTTGAAGATATATATTCAAAGCACATATTACGTTTAGGATTCTACAAACCACAATAACTAATAAGTTGTATCATTGTATACATATTGGAACTTTAGCACGGATGGCAAAGTGTATGGACCTCTTTTATAAGGTCATGGGTTTGAATCTCTCTTGTATCAACATTTTTTTTAAGCCATGGGTTTGAATCTCTCTTGCATCAACATTTTTTTTATGTAAGTGGAGGAGAAATGGGACCCCACAGCTACGTAGGATCCAATGTGGAAGCTTGTGACAGCCACGTAACCGTTTTTAAAATATTCCGATGCCCAGTCAGTTATTTCCGGTTATTAGGACCATTTTTTAAACCCGTAAGCATTTTTAAAATATTCCGGTTGCCTAATAAGCTATTTCAGACAATATTCCGGTGCCCAGTCAGCTATTTCCGACGATTAGAACTATTTTTTAAAACAAAAAACAACTTAGAATTCATTTTCCTCATCAGAATAAGAGCAGGACTAAAATCCTTATTAGGTCAAGTTATAGGACCATTTTTCTATGCCATGAAATTTCTACTAACCTTAAAGGCATCCGCTATGATGACGTCACCATGATGTCCATGAACAAGCCCAAGAGGCCTTCCACCTGTGTTCACCCATTCCTCCACCACCGAGTCAACAGCCGTGGACTCGTTCAGCTTAACTCGTTTGATCCACCCATCACCACAACCAGTATATATAACTCCAGACTTATAATCATAAGCAATATCTTCCGGCCCAAACAGCTCTCCGTTTCCGATCTTCTCCGCCCCTTTAAGCATCTGACCATTGACTTTAGGGACACTCATGGGTTGTGACTCATGAGTCAACTCGTGAGGTGGAAATGGAGCCGGGTCAAATGAATCCAGCTGGTAAAGAACAACACCTAGAGCTACTGGGAGTAAAAACACGATCAGAAAAGTAAAAGGCCATTTGGGGTTTAAGTTCTTGAGAGATGATGATGATGATGATGAAGATGGTGTGTACTGAGTTGAGTCGGCCATGGATGACGTTGACTCAGTTATGGCTTCTCTACTCTAGTGGATGTTTTATTGAAGAAGAAGGGAATGGGTCGTTCTTAACTTTCAACCACCCGCTATTAATAAAACACGGACATCTCGTTGACCCCGAATTATATTGTATATAAGTATTAAAGATCGTCTATACTCTTGAATGTATAAGGAAATATAGTGGCGTTTTTACTAACATCAATTGATTTTAATAGAATGCTAATCGCTTAATCTTAACATGATATTCCTCATCAGAGATCATGATATCGAACCCTGGTATGAATAGAGTTAGGAGAGATCTAGTGCGAACATTATTTTCCCAAATATTCACACTATCAAACCAAATGTAATTTCAGATTTTACGAATTTGAATCCTAAACACAAACTTGTCACGACTATTGCTTCAAGCTCGCCGTAATAATTTCAAACTTAAGTTGAATTCGAACTTATTTTTAATTAAATAAAACGATAAATGATTAGATAAAATGTATTATTTTTAAGGACACTTTTATTACTGGCACCTTATTACTTCCGGCATTACAGAAAATTATTTCACTACCCACGATTATTTTTAATGAACATAACGTCAATAGCACTGTCGTTGCTATTGAAACCAAAGTCACTAACACTGACGTTGTTGTTCAAAAGTCAGTGGCACCGACGTTTACGTTATAAAAATGTCACTAGACGGTAATATCCAAAAAGAACATCAGTGACGCTGACGTTTTCAGTGTGGTGTCGAAAGTTAAAACAAAAATATATATGTGATGCCGAAAGTAAAAAATATAAACAATCATAAAAAGAATTTCGCTAGTAAAACTAGGGTGCCGATAGAAACCCCTATTTTTTATTTAAAAAGTATTACGGGAATGATATAATACTACTTTATTGGACGCAAAAAACTATGTTTTCGTGATTGACCATTTGTACATCGTCATGCAAATTTGTCTCCTCTGCATATTTTGTCCTATACCCCCCCACACAAAATATTAAGAAAGACAATAGACATATCATCTGGAAATGGCTTAGTGGTGAAGACACGGGTGTTGTAGTGACCGCCTGAACTATAAGCTGGAGGTCAGCGGTTCGATTTCCGTAATGGGGTTGATTTCCGATTGATAACAACCTTCAGTGCAGTGGTTGACCAGGCAGCCCATGTTGGAGCTACTAGGTTACCTGATTAACCTCTCCTCGCATTCCTGTGGGATCGGGGGTGAGGGGGCCCTCACGGTTAGTGTTTAACCGTTTTAAGGAAGACAATAGACATGTTTTACTATCGAGTAATGATACGTACACAACCGTTGATCTGCAACGTTGATCATGATGATCATTACTCATCATGATTAACGGTAAATAATATTATTGTTGTGTCAGCTGATTGTGGTGTAATGGTTGTATCTGTATCATTACTCTTTACTTTGTGAAATTTCATCGTTCAGAAGAACAATGCATGCAAGTGAAACGTCTTGCGATAACACGTGAAGAGATGTTAGCGCACTTACCTACCCGCTTACGTAAATACCGTAAAATAAGATAAATCTGTAGAATTAAAAATTCAATTCATTCGATCATATATATGCATCAAAATCCATCTGCAACCGAATCTTTACTCAAATCTATAATTCGCTATTTTTATTGAACAAAATACATACTAGCTCCCTTCGTTCCTCTTTAACTATCGTAGTTGCCAAAAACACCTATATTAAGGAGAATAATTGATAATTTGATTTAACATTAAAATGACAATATATAACACTCCTTGATATAGATGTCGAAAAATACGTACAATAAATAATACTTTGAAAATGTAACTACGACAGATAAAAAAGAATTTTTATTTTTGACAACTACGACAGTTAAATTGAAACGGATGGAGTATTATTTATTCAAATTATATTTTGTAGAGATTCTAATACATTTCGCTTTGAATGAACTGTGTAAAATATAAAACTGATTTGAATCTCTTAAAAAAGAATGCCCTTTAGAAGCATTGCATATTTTGGAGGTGAGATCCTCTGATGTAAGAGAATTCACAACAACTGTTGTGTGTATAGGTATCGGCCAAAACGACACCATTTCGACCAAATTATATTAAAAAAAATCGACATCGTTTTGGATGTTTAACACTAACACCGCATGGGTACTAACATTTTCAACACAACAGACAATCCTAGTTCCATACTTTGGGCATTATTTGCATAATTTAAACTTGAGGGAATCGGTGTATCAAACATTTTCCAAAAAAGAAAGGCTTGTTTGCTCGTCGTTTAGGCCCGTGAGTGAGATTTATGCTCATTGCAGTCATCCACAACCTATCTACACAACATGTTGTTAGGTGTTATGTCCGAAAGACAATTTTGTAATTGTTTTATTTAATAAATGAAATGATATTATTATTCATATTTATTATTCTCATATTCACCGATGTGACAATAGTATTTACACTACAGAAAACCCTAAAGTATATCGTTTATGTAATCACTTAACTCAGTGTATGGGATATACACGAGAGGATTGAGTTAGTGAAGATGTACTTAAAATACAATTAGCCCGTAGTGAAGTTAATCGAGAGTATTGGGTCTCTCCTTTAACGTGCTATTAATGCGCCCGGAACACAATAGGTGTGATTGTCTTATCCGGACTTTCGGTTAAGAGAACCTAGTGGGACATTTATATATGATAGATATATCATATAGGGCTGGACCGATTTGATTAGAGTTCACGATATAATTACGTAATCGAGAAGTCTTATCGAATCAATCGATGATCATATTTATGAATATATCTTAATCCCGAGGTGATCACGATCAACCGCTTGAATCGGTATGAGGTTTGACTTGACGGTTAAGGATTACACCGAGTCCGTGGTCCGAATTACCCCATCTTGGCATTGTCTTGGATTGAGTGAGTATTCGTGTTATCACGGATACGGAATCCATTTCTTCCATTTATGGAAGTAGATGAACAGTTCCCTTATTTGTTAATCCTAGAAACCGATCGATCGTACGAATTCATATTACACCGATTAGCTACCGGTGAGTTGTATGAATTAATTGATCACTAGGGGGTTAATGGTAAATAAGGATAAGAGGTTCTAAAAAGGGTTAACGGTAACTTCCCGATTTAGAATGAACGATCTATGGAGGATTAATCCATATGTAATGATTATATCAATGGACGCTTATTATCATTCTCGTGAGGAGATAAATATAATCTCATAATCGGAGGAGTGCGATCACGGGATTATGGTGGCATATTCCCTGTGATTGATTTATCGAATATAATTATTCGTTCGTAAGATAATTATTTATTTGATTTATCGGAGCCGCTGATTATTAGTCCATGGTCCCCGACGTGCCTCCAAATATAGCATAGCTATTCTCGGACGTCGAATCCTAATAATATTAATTTAGTTCTTAATAGAATTTAATTAAAACGATATGTGAATTAATTGTTTGGTGAACTATTAAATTAGTTGGGCTAAATAATTAAATATGTGAAAAAGGCATTTTTCATAATCTTGGCAAATTAGTGTATTATGGCCGAAATTCACATTGACTAGGTCAATGACAATTTTCGGCCTACACATGTTTAGGAAACAAAAAATTAGTTTTCTTGTGAATTAATAAGACATGTGCACAAAATATTTATTGGATAAATATTTATGGTAAGAAATAAAGATAAATATTATTCTAGATTTGTTCTAGAATATTATGGGATTATCTTTTATTTATTGGATTTATTTATTTGCAAAATAAAATCCTTGGAGGACAATGATTACTCTTCTATATAAAGAGAGTTCTCCCAAGCCTAAAACACTAGCATAATTTCGACTTCACCTCTTAGAGAGGAGAAGTAAAATTTCGGCCAAGGGGAGATTAAGGGGAAAATCTTGGAGATTTTCCGGGTAGCATATCGGGAGGATTCGAGACGAGAATTTCCTTCCACCGGAAGTTGCTTGGATCACACGTACGGAAGATCGTGGTGCTCTTCATACTTTCTTTCGTTCTTTCTATTGCGGTTCTTCAACTTGGATTTTGAGATCCAAGAGGTATGTTCTACAACCCCCTTGTAGAGTAGATCTAGTTATTTTATTACGTGTAAATCATAGATCTAGATCCTTAAATCGTTTCCGTTGCGGATGATATTACTAACACATGTATCATAATCGCTGATGTGGCAATGGACCTTCGGTCCCACTGCCACATCAATGGTTATATGACACGTGTTATGCTACTTTTTTTTTACTTAAAGCAACCGGTATCCGGAACCCACTGGTCCGACTAATTCGGAGTTCGGTTTGGGTAGGGTATGCACGTGTTATGCTACTTTGGTCGTGAATATTGAATCATTTTTTCCTTCGATTAATGGGTAGAAACTGGGGTTTATTTGATTTTTAGTCCTATAACATTCCCTGTTTTTGTAAATAGTCCTCTTTTTGCGCCGGTAGCATTTTCAGTCCTATAACTTTCTATTTTCTGGATTTTTAGTCCTTTTTGCCTAATCATCGCCGGAACTCCGGTGAGATGGCTTAGGTGGCTGCCAAGTGTATTGTGGGGCCCATAAAATATTATGTGGCTGATTCGTGGCATGTGGGGCCCATTTTGAAAAGTTGAAAATAAAAATGCGGCCAAAGGGATTCAAACCCATGACCTAGGGTAATTTTCCAATCAACTTACTACTACACTATGAAGAATACTTTATTTAAACTAGAACTAACAAATATAAGTACCAAGTATTATATGTGAATAAATTCGATACATATTATGTATGTTACGTACGTTCGTGTGTGTGTGTATATATATATATATATATATATATATATATATATATATATATATATATATATATATATACACACACACACATACACAAATATATATATTTATTTATTTATGTATATATACACGTATATAGATATATAAATATATACTTATGACGATACCGAATTTTGTCATGTATAATTTCGGGTCAATTTAATCTAGGGATGATCGAATCAAGGATGGTTTTGGGGGTGATTTTAGACTGAGCCTGAGAGTCTCTCTCAGGTTGCCTACGTATCCTGTAATTGTCCAGGAATCAAGTCACACGTAGTTCCTGGAAGTGTATATTTATAGGGAGTTCGTTACTCTAACCCTAAACCATGTCGGTTTGGGTAAAATACAGTATTAGCCCTTTGGGCTTTTACCAGCTTATATGAGCTTTACCCACTTATGCAAGTAACCACATGGATAATGGGCCTGCGTGTCTAGAGTGGACTTTGTCCGCACCCCGAGCTTTCCGACCAGCGGTATCGAGATGGGCCCATCGTCTCGGTTCTCAGATCACGTCGGTTGTCGATGTCTCAACTCGTAACTCGACCCTTGGGCTATCACTTATTCTCGTTTCAGGAGGACTATCTTGTGACGCCACGTGGAGGTGCGATATTCGGTATCGTCATAAGCCCCCCAGATATATCTGAGCTCTTGAGGTCAGGTCTGATCTGTCAAAGGTGTATCTCGGCCACTGTCATCCAATGCTCTGAACTTAAATCTGCCCTGCGAACTCACTTCCCGTGGAGTCCGACATAAGGACTTTCCATGTCTGCTTTGCAGACTTTTTTGCCTTAGCATTATTTGTCCCATGGACTTATAATGTGTGGCTAAGTTGACATCGACTTCGATGTCGTAGCTGTCGAAGGATTGATGAGATGTCCAACTTGGGACTGTCTCGGTTGAAATTGACTTCGAGGCCGTAGTTGTCGAAGGAATGTATGAGATGTCTGCAGTTGGGACTGTCTCTGTCGAGGTCGACTTCTCTGAAGGAATCTGATTTGCCCTGATGGCGCTAACCGTAATGCCATCTCCTTATCTTTTCTTCTTGCAGTGGGCAAGTTCTCGGTCCTCTCCGATCCTACTAACATCCCCAAACCGAAGGGTAAGCTAGCTCCGCCTCTCGAGGGTCGGATAACTGCTTCTGCCAATGTTGTCGAGAAGAGGACCACTCCTGCTGCTGGAGAATGGAGCTCTTCCCGACTCGAGGTTATTCCTACGCAGACGTCTGAATGACGTATTGCGGGTGTCGAGTCGATGATTCCGCTCCGCGCGCCCGCCCAGCCTCAGTCTCATTTTCCACTTGCTTGCTATGGCTCACTGTGAGATGAAGATGACGAAGCCATAGTTGACCTAATGACCTCTGCTGACGGTAATGTCTAGGACGTCGCTCGACAGACAAAAAGGAGACCAACTCTGCCCGACCTGGTGAGGGACCAACGCAGAGAGGCTAAAACGGACAACGTCGGTGAAGCCTCTGCCGACATTAAGATCGATGTGGAACAAGGTTCTATCTTCTACGCTTCAAAAGCTTTGTCGCATGGTAAGTCGCTCTATTTTCCCTACTCTTATCTCGGCCTGTCCTTTACTTCTGCTAGATGACGCCTTTCTTTTTCTCGACAGACAAACCACCTCGGCAAGGAGGCTGCTAGGAGACTGACTGCGCCTGTCGAGGCAGAAGAGGATTTCTTTATGAGTATTCAATGATGACTCGTTGTTTCCCCCGAAGTATAATGCAGATTCATCATCTTCGTTATACTTTCAGTAGTTACATGCGATCATATGTAACTTGTCTTCCATGCCTTAGCATTTTTTGGACTTTTCTTTGTTGTTGCGTAGTGGAAGGGATGCCCCTGGATGTCTCTCTTCGCTTGTCGAGCCTCTGACTCTGCTTGCTGCTTATCGATATCGTGTTGCCCCCCAAGTGTATTATGAACCTTTGGTTCTTATTGCACTTGTGAGTCGAGTTTAATTTGAGATCGACTTGATCACCTTACCATTTTTTGTCTCATGGACTAGTTTTGCCATAGATGTATCGATTCTCTGGGTGTTTGGTCCGACTTTGCGAACCGTGCATCTGCCTTGGCCTTTTTCGCTTGTTAGGCTTGTTTGGCCTTTGGCTGGGACGTTTGGTCCGACCTTCATACTCTTCCTGTCTGCAGCGCAGACCTTTTTACTTTAGCAACATTTGTCCCTTAGACTTTTGAATTTTGAATTTTGAATTCTGAATTCTGATCTTTCCTTTGAATGTTGTTTGTGTTGTTGAATATTTGCCTAGGGTGTAGTCCTTTGGACTTAATTCCCTTGCGACGTTGTTTTATATGGTGTAGTCCTTTGGACTTAATTCCCTTAAGCCCCTCGAAGTGTAGTATGAGTGCATGACTCATGGTACACTTGAATATGAGTCGACCTAGCGTTGTACTGCCTCATGGGCTTGACTTGGCTATTTGGTCGGAGCTCGATTCGACTGTCATGCCTCGTCAGGCTTATGAACTGGTCGAATTAAATAACTCCTTATTCGACTGTCGCACTTCGTGGTGCTTATGAACTGGTCGAATAAGGTATCCATCGTGGGATCTTCCAACTGCCTCGCATCGTGGCTTATTGGCTGGTTGGGAGTGATATAAGCATTGTCTTCGAGCTCCGAATATAATGCCGAGGCGAGCTCGGTCATATTAAAGATGCGCTCAAGTTGACCTGCAAATATGAGGCCGAGCCGACCTGCGGTTTTATAAAGATTCGCTCAAGTTGAGCTCCAAATATGATAGCTCGACCCTCCAGTTTGGTAGGGTGAGTTCCAAAATAATATAGCTCGACCCTCCAGTTCGGTAGGGTGAGTTCCGAAAGAAGATAGCTCAACCCTCCAGTTCGGTAGGGTGAGTTCCAAAATAAGATAGCTCGACCCGCCATGCTCGGCTAGGAGAGTTCCCAAATAAGAAGGCTCATCCCGCCACGCTCGGCTAAGAGAGTTCCAAAATATGATGCCGAGTCGATCTCTGACTTATTAAAGATTTGCCCATCGGTGAGCTCCACATATGATGCCTAGGCCGAGCTCGGTCTTTTAAAAATTCGCTCGAGAGAGCTCCAAATATGATGCCGGGGCCGAGGTCGGTCTTATAAAAGATGATGCCAAGCCGAGCTCGGTCTTATAAAAAATTTGCTCGAGAGAGGTCCAAATATGATGCCGGGGCCGAGCTCGGTCTTATAAAAGATGATGCCGAGCCGAGCTCGGTCTTATAAAAGATTCTCTCGAGAGAGCTCCAAATATGATGCCGAGGCCGAGCTCGGTCTTATAAAAGATTCGCTCGAGAGAGCTCCAAATATGATGCCGAGGCCGAGCTTAGTCTTATAAAAGATTCGATCGAGAGAGCTCCAAATATGATGCCGGGGCCGAGCTCGGTCTTATAAAAGATGATGCCGAGCCGAGCTCGGTCTTATAAAAAAATTCGCTCGAGAGAGCTCTGATGGGAGTCAACTTTACGTGACTCCGGTGCACTAATTACCCCCGTTTATCACACTTTCAGCACAATTTTGGGTAAATTAGACCATTTTCGGGGTGATATCGTGAGCTTATGTCACGGGGAACGAATCCGCTACTTTGATGAATTCATACCCCTTTTTTGTTGGTATTAACTCCATTCCCGAGCACTTTTACCCTCTGGAATTGTTTGGATGTTGTGGTGGTTTGTGATATTGAAGGGTATTGGTGTCTCGAGGACCCGGAAGGTGACGATTTGTGGTGAAAAAGCATGACCGAGGCAAGACGAGGGCCTAAAAGGAAAAAAGTGAAGATTTGGGGAAACGGGGGTTCAAACGCACGTTTGAATCCCCCAAACGCGCGTTCCATGCCTTTAAACGCGCGTTTGAATCCCTAAACGCGCGTTCCGGAAGTTCGGACCGATTCGAGTTGAAGCCCTCTAAACGCACGTTCGGGAACCGGAGCCAAACGTGCGTTCCAAGATCCCCCAAACGCGCGTTTGAACCTTCCTAAACGCGCGTTCCAGATGAAGAACAGTCAAGTCCCTGCCCAGAATTTATGTGTAACGCACGTTCCAGCCAAGCGAGACGCACGTTTGAAGATCCCAAACGCGCGTTCCAGCCCTTTAAACGCGCGTTTGGACCCTTTTTGCAGCAGATTTTCCCTTCACCTATAAATACCCCCCTTAGACATTTTCTTGGATATCAAGCTTTTCTTAGCAAAACTCTACCCATTTATTGCTCGAATTTTGTAATAGCTTAGAATACTCTCTCTTAGTGTAAATCAACAACATCTTAGCTTAATCTTTCCACCTCTTAGCTTAGATTTTCATTCCAAACACTAAGAGACCACCTTTTAATTACTTCTTTATTTTGTACTTTTTGGATCTCAACTCGAATTTCTGCTATTTTATGGTATATTTCTCTTCTCTTTTACTTGTTATGGCTCTTATTTACTGTTTTGTGCTTGTTTTGATTAGTATAATGAGTAGCTAAACACCCACATAGTTGAATCATGTGAAATTTGGTGAAATCACCCTTTGGGTGATGAAATTGGGAGTGGGTAGTGCTTTTCATCATTATATCTTGCTTGTTTCACGTCTTAGAACTTGTTATAACAGATTTGGGCTAGATTGATCACCTAGGTCAAAAATCACACACATCAATCTTGAGAGTTGTTCAGAGAGAGGGGTGTGGGAAAAGGGTCCTAGGATCGCATTGTAGCGCGAGGTTACTCGTTTTTAACGTTTAAACGGCTCTCGTGCATGATTGTCTTGTGAATGAATCTCTCTTAGGAAAGGTTAGTTGACTTGGCATAAGGTGTTCGGGAAGAGTTGTTCAGACCTTAGCACCGGGATTAGGAGCACGTACCCGTGGAATTGAATGTAAGAGTTCGTTTGTTTAATGCACACTCCCGGTTTTGTCATTCCTTAGGGTGAAACTAGCTATTTTGATCATGGTTCGGCTATGTCTCTTTAATTATCTTTGAAACCTAGTAGTTTAATCTTCTATCTTTCCTTTTTATCTTTAGACTCGTTGAGTAGAATCACTAGTGTCGTTGTAGTAACAAAACCTTAAAACTTTGATCACCTAGACTAAGCATTACGTTCACTTTGGTACTTGCAAGCACGATTCCTTTGGGTTCGACCTCGTACTCCTGTAGCTATTCTAGCAATCGACCCGGTACACTGCCGGTTAGAGAGTTAGTTTACCCACGGTTTCGAGTCTTTACAAATTGTTTTTGAAAGGGTAGATTTTATGCTCATCAAAATGGCGCCGTTGCCGGGGAATTGTGTGCTATTTGTGATATCTCGTAAGTGAACCGAAGGCTTGGGCCTAGGTTTTATTTTACTGTTTTCATGTTGTTTGCTTTTTGTAGTGCATGACCCGGAGATCTCAAACACCACTCGAACCTTACATAGACGGAATTGAAGCTTACGCAAGGCGTAGAAATAGTCAACGAAGAAGAGGTCGTCAAGTAGAGGAGTCGATTCCGGTCGTTGAAGAGAATAGTTTGGGTGAGTTGGGAGAAGGATCCGACATGGCTCAACAAGGTGGACAAGGTTTGGAAGGAAATTTGGGGAATAATAATGGAATTCCAATTCCAAACCCGCCTCTTGTCAACAACAATGCACAAGGAGGTGGGAATGGACAAGGAAACAATGCGGTGAATGCGAATGGACCTATACCTCAGAATGTTCAACATGAGGCCCAAGGGAATCAAATGGATCCCGCTCTTATGCAACAATTCAATGCATGGATGTTGAATCAGTTTCAACAAAACCAAAACCAAGCTCACAATCAAGGTGCAAACGCGATGCCAAATTGGTTTAACGGTCAACAAGAGCAAAACCAATGTGGTTTGACTTGTAGAGATTTTGTGCTAGCTCCTACGGCAAACATGGGGCATAGTCCAATCCGAATGCCACCGGTAGCCGCCAATAACTTGGAATTGAATAGGAACATCATACATTTGTTGGGAGACAACGCTATATTCAAGGGAACCGCTTTAGAAAATCCTCACTTATTCATTGATCACTTTCTCCAAATAGTGAACTCGACAAAGATCAATGGAGTGAGTGATGAGGCGCTCAAACTTATGCTTTTCCCGTTCGCCTTGAAAGAGCAAGCTAAGAGGTGGTATGACTCGTTGCCTAATGATTCTTTACACACATGGGAAGAAGTGGTTAAGACTTTTCTACTCAAATATTACCCCCCATCGAAGACCATGGATATGAAGGAAGCTATCATGTCATTCAATGCTTATGAAGGAGAAGAACTACATGAGTCATGGGATCGGTTTAAGGCTTTGTTGAGGGAGTGCCCGGGGCACGGATTGAGATCGTACGAGGTAGTTCATGCTTTCTTCCGGGGTTTAGACCAAGTGCATCAAAGTACCTTACATGCTTCGTGTAATGGAGATATTATGAGTATGGTACCCGAAGTGGCTATGAACCAAATTGAGAAGATTTCCGAGACTTCGAGGCAATACATATCGTCGAGTAGAAAAGGGACAAGAAGTAAGAAGCCCGGTTTGGTTGAAGTTAAAGAAGTAGAGGCGAGCGATCAATATCATGCTCAAGTACAAGCGATGGAGCAACAGTTTGGGAGATTGCAAAAGGAGAATGAGAGTGCTAAGCTTTGCCAAATATGTAGTGGATCACATTCGGCAAAGGATTGTAGGATGACGACCAAAGCTCAAAATATGGCTTATCCTCAATCCTCAACTCATGGGCAACCTAGTACTCTATCTCAAGATAACATGAATGAGTTGGCTAAGCGGATGATGAGCATTTGCTCTATGGAGCAATGGAATACGGGGTCCCAATATCAAAATCAGTCACAAAGCCCCTATCAAGGCCAATATATGGGGGAACAACAAGGTGGGCAACCGTATGAAGAATCCCAAGATGTGAACTATGTGGGACAAGGTCAAGGAGGGAACTATGGAAATCAAGGTGATGGTTCTTGGAGGAATAACAACAATCAAGGTTGGAACCGTAATCAAAACCAAGGCCAAAACCAAGGTTATAGACAAGGCCAAAATCAAAATCAATCTTCACAAGGGCAAGTCTATCAACCTCCACACCAAAGGCAACAAGGAGGGTATAATCAACAAGGTTCTAACAATCATCAAAACCCTCCTCCTTTGGCTCCTATACCTCAAAAGAGTTCAACCGATGTCATCTTGGAACAAATGAACAAAAACCTTGCGGAAATCAAGAAAGACATGGTTGAGATGAGCTACAAACATGGGTCCGCCATCAAAAATCTTGAGACACAATTTGGTCAAGTGGTGGAGCATGTTCAGTTGAAGGGCGGTTTACGGAGTAACACCGAAAAGAACCCAAGAAGTGTAAACGCCATCTTAACTCGAAGTGGTAAGGTGTTGAGAACTAATGGAGAAAAGAAAGTCCTATGGGAGGACAAGGCTAGAAAAGCTCCTATTGAGACGGAAGCGGGAGCTATGGACGGTGATATAGATGGGATTGAAGATGATGAAGATCATGGGGAGTATGTCAAGAAGAAGGAAGTAGAGAGGAAAGAAGCTCAAGCTATGGGAGATTTTGTGGTTATCGATGTGAAAGAGGAGGAACCAACTAGAAGAGAAGGGAAAGAGCCAATGAAAGAGCCGTCTTCCCCACGCACCAAAGGTAAGAAAGGTATGATCCCTCCTCTTTCTAAAGATTTTGATTTGAGTACCCTCCCCTATCCCCCTAAGAATCATAGACAAAGTTGCTTGAATAAGGCTCAAACCCGATTTATTGAGATTTTGCGAAAAATTGATTTGAACATTCCTTTTCTAGAAGCACTTGCAAACATGCCCTCGTATTGTAAGTTTTTGAAAGAGTTGCTTATTAAAAAGGGTAAAATGCAAGAAGTAGTGTGTCTAAATGAAGAGTGTTGCGCTATTTTTGATGGAAAGTCTAGGATTCCCCCGAAAGTTCGAGACAAGGGTAGTTTCACTATCCCGGTTACTATTGGTACGACTCATTTTCCTAGTGTTCTATGTGATTTGGGGGCTAGTGTAAGCTTAATGCCCCGTGCTATATATGAGAGTCTTAACCTAGGAGAGTTGGAGCCAACGGGGATGACCCTTCAAATGGCGGATAGGTCTATTAGGGAGCCTATGGGAGTGATAGAGGATGTCATAGTGAAAGTGGATAAGCTTGCCTTCCCGGTAGATTTTGTGGTACTAGACATGGAGATGGATTCCAAAACACCTTTGTTGTTAGGACGTCCCTTTTTAAATACCGGGAGGACTTTGATAGACGTTGCGAGTGGTGAGATTATTTTGAGAGTTGGAGATGAAAAAGTCGCGGTCAACGTCTATAAAGCCATGAAACATCCTAAGGAGAGCACCGAGGAATTGTTTTTCTATTGATGCTATATATCATTGCGTTTCGGAACATGTTGACATGCGGGTGTATAAAGATGAATCCGATGAATGCATGAAAAAGTGAGTACGGAAACCGATGAAGAAGAAGAGTTGGTAGAGGAAGCAAAAGAGCTCGAAGAGACGGCTTTCGTGGGTGAAAGGTGGACCGAGAAGATTGATCTTGGGCTTGAAGGAGAGTTGGAGAAGCCATCAATTGAGGACCCACCAAAAGACTTGAAAATGAAGCCGCTTCCACCTCATTTGAAGTATGTTTTTCTTGAAAATAATGATTTACTTCCTTTGATTATTTCTTCTACACTAACGGCTTTGCAGGAAGATGAGTTAGTGAAGATGCTTAAGAAGCATAAGCGTGCTTTTGGGTGGAAGATGTGCGACCTTAAGGGTATTAGTCCCACCATTTGCCAACACAAGATTATTCTGGAAGATGGAGCAAAGCCGGTAAGGCAACCCCAAAGAAGACTCAATCCACACCTCCAAGAGGTTGTGAGGAAGGACGTGGTCACAATGTTGAAGCTAGGGATTATCTATGCCATCTCGGATAGCAAGTGGGTGAGTCCCACCCAAGTGGTGCCGAAGAAGGGAGGTATGACCGTGGAGATCAATGACAAAGGTGAGGAGGTGCCTAAGCGTTTGGTAAGTGGTCATAGAATTTGCATTGATTATCGTAAGCTAAATGACCAAACCCGTAAAGATCATTTCCCCTCCCTTTTATTGATCAAATGTTGGAAAGATTGAGTGGCCATGCCTTTTATTGTTTTCTTGATGGGTTTAGTGGGTATTACCAAATACATGTGGCTTTAGAGGACCAAGAAAAGACTACCTATACTTGCCCCTATGGTAACTTTGCCTTCCGTAGGATGCCTTTTGGGTTGTGTAATGCACCCGCGACATTCCAACGGTGCATGGTTGCCATATTTGCGGATATGATAGAAAAGTTTTTAGAAGTCTTTATGGATGATTTTAGTGTATTTGGTGATTCCTTTGAGGAATGTCTAGATAATCTCGAGAAAGTGTTGAGTAGATGTGAGGAGACAA
Organism: Gentiana straminea; assembly: GCA_036785695.1. Classification (NCBI taxonomy): domain Eukaryota; kingdom Viridiplantae; phylum Streptophyta; class Magnoliopsida; order Gentianales; family Gentianaceae; genus Gentiana; species Gentiana straminea. The sequence goes on from JAVUPR010000085.1 coordinate 4,536,590, forward strand.
ACTTGGTGCTAAATTGGGAGAAGTGTCATTTGATGGTTACGGAGGGGATAGTCTTAGGGCATAAGATATCTAGTAAGGGTATAGAGGTAGACAAGGCTAAGGTAGAAGCGATAGCTAAGCTTCCTATGCCCACCAACCTAAAGACTCTTAGGGGTTTTCTAGGCCATGTGGGGTTCTATCGTAGGTTCATTAAGGATTTCTCGAAAATAGCCCGTCCTCTTACTCTTCTTCTTGGAAAAGACGCCCCGTTTGATTTTGACAAAGCTTGTGTTGAAGCATTTTTGATGCTCAAGCAACTGCTTGTATCCGCTCCCATCTTAGTTGCCCCGAAATGGGATCAAGAATTTGAGCTCATGTGTGATGCGAGTGACACCGCGGTTGGTGCGGTCCTCGGTCAAAAAATCGACAAAATCTTCAAGCCTATTGCGTATGCTAGTCACACCTTGAATCCAGCCCAACGAACTACACCACCACCGAAAAGAGCTTCTAGCGATCGTCTTTGCGTTCGATAAGTTTCGGTCTCATCTCGTAGGTTCTCGGGTAGTTGTCCACACGGATCATGCCGCTTTGCGTTATCTCTTTTCCAAGAAAGATGCCAAGCCCCGCCTCTTGAGGTGGATCTTGCTCTTGCAAGAGTTTGATTTAGAGATCCGAGATAGGAAGGGTTGTGAGAACGTCGTAGCCGACCACTTAAGTCGTATGGAGCTTAGTGAGGAGTTGATTAAGGCACAAAGGGAGATAAATGACTCTTTCCCTCACGAGCACCTATATGCACTCGACACCCTTCTTCCGGCTAAGAAAGGAAACTTTCTAAAAGTCGGTAAGGAAGGTAGTCCTTGGTTTGCTCCTTTTGTAAACTACCACGAGTGCGGTTTTGTAGATCCCGACCTTGACTCGAACCAAAGGCGTAAATTCCTTAGTGAGGTGGGTAAGTACGTGTGGGAAGATCCTTGTTTATATAGGTTGTGTTCGGATGGTATTATGAGGAGGTGCATCCCGGAGGGAGAAATTTTGAGTGCTCTTTCGTTTTGTTACGACAAAGAGGCCGGAGGCCACTTCTCGGGGCAAAGAACCGCTTTGAAAGTGTTGCAAAGTGGGCTCTATTGGCCCACTCTATTCCGAGACGCTCATGCTTATGTGAAATCTTGCGATGCTTGTCAACGGTCCGGTCGTATATCTAGAAGGAGTGAGATGCCTCAGAAGCCGATCATAGTGTGTGAGATTTTTGACGTGTGGGGCATTGATTTCATGGGCCCCTATCCCTCTTCGTGTGGTAACAAGTACATCCTAGTCGCGTGTGATTATGTGTCCAAATGGGTCGAAGCCTTAGCTTCACCCACCAACGATAGGAATGTTGTTATCCGTTTTCTTAGAAAGAACATCTTTTGTCGGTTTGGGGTGCCTCGTGCTATAATCAGTGATAATGGAAGCCATTTTGCCAACAAGCCGTTTGATAAACTTTTGGAGAAGTATGGTGTGAAACACAAGTTAGGTACCGCTTACCATCCCCAAACGAGTGGTCAAGTCGAAGTCACGAATAGGGGTATTAAGCGTATCTTAGAAAGGACGGTAGACACGAATGTCAAGAGTTGGTCTTTAAAGTTAGATGATGCTTTGTGGGCCCATATGACAGCCTTTAAGACACCCCTAGGCATGTCACCTTACATGGTAGTCTATGGTAAGTCTTGTCATCTTCCCGTAGAGATCGAGCATAAGGCTTATTGGGCCATCAAAATGCTAAACCTCGATGATACCTTAATTGGTGAGAAACGTATGGCCCAATTGAATGAACTAGATGAGTTCCGCCTTTGTGCATATGACCTTTCCACGAAGTATAAAGAAAAGACTAAGTTACTCCATGATAAGTTGATTAAACCTCGTGTTTTCAATGAGGGTGATGAAGTCTTGTTCTATAATACTCGTTTGCATCTTTTCCAAGGGAAGTTGAAGTCTAGGTGGTCCGGTCCCTATGTTGTGTCAAAAGTCTATCCGTCCGGTGGTATCGAAATCACCCATCCTAAGTTTGGCACGTTTACCACTAATGGCTTGCGGTTGAAAAGGTATGAACGGTTGCCCTACGATGAAGCACTAGAAATAGTGCATCTTGAAGATCCCGTACCTTGTGATGAATCTTGTAAGTCTTGTCATGGACTTTAAACCTTGACTCGTATAATTCTGAATCCACCCGTCCATCTTTCTACCCTTTCTCGCCTTGTGCCAACGGTATAACTTTGAAAAAGTTGGCACCGTATAATCCATCTTGTCGAGCCAACGACGTAAAACAAAGGCGCTTGGGGGAGGCAACCCACCATTTCGTAGTTTGATAAGTTAGTTTGGTGTCTCTAGTGGTCTCGGGGCGGTTAGAATCAAGTGTGGGGTAGAAATCTTGAGTTTTCCTAGTTTCTGGTTCAAACGCCCGTTTACCCATGTCAAACGCACGTTTACAACTTTTCCCTGCCAAACGCGCGTTTAGAACCATTTCAAACGCGCGTTTGAAGCCTCAACTCTCTGTTCTTGTTTTCTCATCCCAAACACACGTTTCACTAGTCAAACACGCGTTTGAACTTGAGAAACGCGCGTTCCACCTGTTCCAAACGCGCGTTTGGGTTCATCTCCTTTAAATACTCTGCACCTCAACCCAGCGTTTCTGACGCGTTCTTCTTCAACCCTAACCGTCCGGCAGCCGTTTTTCACCCCCCTTCCGCTCGAAATCCTTCATTTCTCAACCGTTTTTGGCGATTCAAAGCCCAAACAACACCTCTCAACCTCCTCTTTTGATTTCAACAAGCCATTCCAACAACAAATCCCCTAAATCCTCGATTTGATCGGCACTTTTGGCGATTTTTCACCGAAGTCGAATTTGCTCATTTTCGACGTTTCGAGGCTCGTTCTTCGCTCCAAATCGTTCCTATCCTCTCCCTTAAGCATAGAACAGGTATATTTCGTTTTTACGTTTAAGTTTCGGTTAGGGTTAGTTTTGGCCTATTTTGGTTTAACGCCCCTTTCTCGTTATTTATTGTTTATTGATGATTATATCCTGTTTCTGTTTGTTTTGTTTGTTTTGTTGATCGATGGTGAATGTTGTGGCTTTTGTGGGGTGCTTCATTGTGGATGGTTGGTTTGTTTGAAATCCCGGTTGGATGATAACCGGGTCGTTTTTTATGTTGATATTGGTTGTGGGATGTTGTTTGGTTGGTTTTCAGTGAGAATGAGGGAAACTAAACGAAAGGAAACCGAGGGTAAGGGTAAGGGAAAGCAACCCGTGACGAGGCATATGCCCAAAAAACAGAAAACCCTAGTCTATCCTCGAGGACCTAGGGGTGGTATTCGGATCCGAGACACAGTTGAGAGTAGAAATCCTCGAGCCCTTAGGCCAGTGGGACAGTTGAGAGATGAGACGTCTGATGAAGATTTTGAGCCGGATACCGAGGGGAGAAATACGAGTAGTGACAGTGAGGAGGCGACAGACCTTGAGAGCGATGTGCCCTTGGCACATTTGCAAGCCAAGAAGGTAACAACACATGTTTCACCTCCTCCACAACCTACCCCCCCACAGAATGCCCCCGAGCAAAACCCTCATCTAGCCCCCCTCCTGATGATATTATCCCTTTTGAGCAGCGTTTTAACTCACCGGTTGCCTTGTCTAACTATAATGAGTATATCGCTGTGAAAAACATGTGTTATGAGAGGGGGCTAGACCTCAAAGTTGTGCCTCAACCCTTCATTGACGACTTAAGGAAGAGAGGGTGGAATAATCTAATTTATGAACCTGAGGGGCATCTGAATTTGTCAATAGTCCGGGAATGGTATGCAAATTTCAGTGTGGCTAATCTGGAATCCGGGTTTATCAAAGTTAGAGGGGTTAATGTCCCGTGGACCGTCAAAGCTATCAATGATTATTATCGGATACCGGCTTTCGAGGGGCAGGACTATATAGGTTGGTTTGCGGCGAGGTCACATTGGGATACTACTGACAACCTAGATCCATTAGAGGAGATGAGGAAAGCAATCAACCCCGACTTACCGTGGATTTCAAAAGGTAGCAATGTGAGGAGTCAGTTGGTGACGACGACTTGGCCGGATGATTGGAAAGTAAAAGCAAAGTTTTCTCAGAACCGTCTACTACCGAAAGACAACATCACGCACTTCCACATTAAGGATTTGCAACTGTTGTATGCTCTACACTATGATCTGAAGGTAGACGTCGGGAAAACCATCTTTGAGGAATTTAGAGAAAATCAAAAGGTTAAGCGTCGGATGATTATGCGCCCTTATCTTATCCATGGCTTGTGCACAGGAGCGTTGGTAAAAGAGTATCCTGATGATCAGATCCTAAGGAAGAAGAACCTCCCCGTGATGCCTAAGCCATTCAATGCCCGCACCACTTCCAGACTGCCTAGGCCCACCCCACGCCCTATTCACACCGTTCTCCGCCCCACTGCCCCTACTACTTCCACTACACTTCCTATACCTCCACCTCTCACTACTACAACTGCCACCACTCCTTTACCCCCACCTCCTCCCTCTACTACTGGACCTTCCACCATTCCTACACCTCCACCTTCTATACCCATCACTACCGGGGGGCCATGGCTTAGCGAGCGGCAGGGGCTTCTGATTGCACACAAGCAGAGAGACTGGATGGATAGTCTGAGGGTGACACTGAACGGCATTGTGGAGAATCAGCGGGTATTGGCTCAGGAGAGACAGGTTGAGCTTCTTGAGTTAGACCTAGATATTGCACCGTTTCAGTATACCCCGGAGATCGAGGCAGATTTGCAGAGGGTCACAGAGGAGATGTTTGTTGATCCAGATGAGGGGTTTGATGACATTGCGTTGGACGATTTGATGGGCACAGATGCAGCTGGGACAGAGGCAATGAGGACAGGTGTTGCAGGATCTTCACAGACCGAGAGTGCAGCTGCTGTGGTTGCACCAACATCAGGCACACCGGATTCCACTATTGACGTACAGGGACATGGGAGCGTACTAGCATGTTTTCTCATGCGATTCTTATTGTATTTACTTACTAGTCTGTCTCTTTTATACTTTGACATTTCACTTACTTTTGGCGTTCTTTCATCATACTTTGGACACACTTCACTTTTTCAGGCACGTGCACTTATTTTTGAGCCCCTGAGGCCTGCTTGACCGTGTATGTTTCCCTTTTTATTGCCTGATACTGTGGGATGACGAGGATGTTTTTATTAGCTTATATTTAATGCATGGATGTTCTGTACTTTATCTTGATTTGATTATATCCCTCCATTGCATATCCCGTATTTCCCCCCTTATGCTTTGATCTCGTCACTGTGGCTTAGACTCGTTATTTTATGTACCCGCTTACCCTATTGCCTGCTTTTTAGTACGCGGATTATGTCCCGTGCATGCGCTGTCTTTGTTTCTGTTGATCTCGCTCTAGGTTACGGGATGGATTCATACGAGGTTATCACGAGTTTCGAGTCACGGTTGCGCCTTTCTGCCGGGTCTTTTGGTCAAACAAACCTAAGTCTTTTATGCTTCTTATCTCTCACACACTGAGGACAGTGTTTCGTTTAAGTGTGGGGTGGGGGACTTAGCCGTTTTATTGTTTTTATTGTTGAATGTGCAATATGTGTGGTATACTTAGCCTATGATCGGGCTTGAGTCGATTTTTGGGTGATTTTAAAATTTTTCAAGGGTTCCCGACACTGTGTTGTTTGTGCTATGTCTATAGTCGAGTGGTGGCCATCTTAGTAGAGCCCCGAACGTGTGCACTTCGGTTTGATCTTATCTTGAGAATAGAGTCTATTAATTTCACGTGAAGCTACACTTTGTGCACAATTTGATTACTACCACCTCTCATGTCACCGGTCTTGAGACGAAATAAAAAGGTTTATCTAAGTAGGACACGGGATGACGGTCATGGCGTCTCTTTGACCCTACCAAATCCAAATAAGCCTTATCCCAGAACATTAGACCTTCGTAGCCCCTCTCAGCCTTGATAGAATGGTCTGACCACCATTCGTTTTATAGCCGTTTTGTTACTGAGTCAGAAACCTACCCTGAACCTTAATTATGGTCACATTTCCTTCATTTATACCCTACGAGTGAACTTAATCTTTTGTTGGGCCAAGGCAAGTGTGGGGTGGAGGGAATGAGGTTTTGATGGGTTGGTGTTTCATCGGTTTGGAGCTATAAGGAGAGGAGGAGCTCGTTCGGGCCTAGTGCTTGGGTTGGCCCAAAAAGAAAAGAAAATCTATGAAATTCTTCATTTCTTCAAAAAAAAAAAAAAAAAAGAGAGAGACCTCCAATCAATCAAAGTTCAAAATAAATTAGAAAGTTCTCAAAGACTAAAAGTTTGGTGTATAGAAATAAAGGGTTGGAATCAAAGTAATGAGCTCAAAAGTTATACTTATGATGTTGGAGTTGGGATAGTGAGATAGGTGCTAATGTATTCGACCTCGCCTTATGAAGCTTGAAACATAGTTGAATTAGGCAATGAGTTCGGGTATATTAGCATTCTATGGTTCTCAAAGTGTTAAACTAATCAAAAAGGAGTTTGGATGGTTTGTATGTTAGAGATAAGGTGGTACACTTGTTGATTAGGTTCACTCGTACTCCTCTTCTCCAGTTCCCAAATTATCCTTTTCGATTAACCGGAATTACCCTAGCCTAACGTTATAACCCTTCAAGTCCTACCCGATCGTGTCCAAATTTAGTGACCTTGATTAGTGGAGAGGCTAGTTGGTATGAGACGGTTGGTAGGCTTTTGGTCGGGATTCAAGCCCGACAATCTTTTTGAACACGTTGATGTAGCTCTACACCACACACACTCTATTCTCTTGATAATGTTGTACCGGTGTGCGTATGTTCGTGTGTCTTACTTCATGATTACCTCGAGGGTGTGGATAGTAGCACCTACGTCACAATGTTGAACCCCTTGGGTTGTTTTAAAACGCCTAGTTTACTCGAGGGCGAGCAAAGGCTAAGTGTGGGGTGGTTGATGAGAGTCAACTTTACGTGACTCCGGTGCACTAATTACCCCCGTTTATCACACTTTCAGCACAATTTTGGGTAAATTAGACCATTTTCGGGGTGATATCGTGAGCTTATGGCACGGGGAACGAATCCGCTACTTTGATGAATTCATACCCCTTTTTTGTTGGTATTAACTCCATTCCCGAGCACTTTTACCCTCTGGAATTGTTTGGATGTTGTGGTGGTTTGTGATATTGAAGGGTATTGGTGTCTCGAGGACCCGGAAGGTGACGATTTGTGGTGAAAAAGCATGACCGAGGCAAGACGAGGGCCTAAAAGGGAAAAAAGTGAAGATTTGGGGAAACAGGGGTTCAAACGCACGTTTGAATCCCCCAAACGCGCGTTCCATGCCTTTAAACGCGCGTTTGAATCCCTAAACGCGCGTTCCAGAAGTTCAGACCAGATTCAGAGTTGAAGCCCTCTAAACGCACGTTCGGGAACCAGGCCAAACGTGCGTTCCAAGATCCCCCAAACGCGCGTTTGAACCTTCCTAAACGCGCGTTCCAGATGAAGAACAGTCAAGTCCCTGCCCAGAATTTATGTGTAACGCACGTTCCAGCCAAGCGAGACGCACGTTTGAAGATCCCAAACGCGCGTTCCAGCCCTTTAAACGCGCGTTTGGACCCTTTTTGCAGCAGATTTTCCCTTCACCTATAAATACCCCCCTTAGACATTTTCTTGGATATCAAGCTTTTCTTAGCAAAACTCTACCCATTTATTGCTCGAATTTTGTAATAGCTTAGAATACTCTCTCTTAGTGTAAATCAACAACATCTTAGCTTAATCTTTCCATCTCTTAGCTTAGATTTTCATTCCAAACACTAAGAGACCACATTTTAATTACTTCTTTATTTTGTACTTTTTGGATCTCAACTCGAATCTCTGCAATTTTATGGTATATTTCTCTTCTCTTTTACTTGTTATGGCTCTTATTTACTGTTTTGTGCTTGTTTTGATTAGTATAATGAGTAGCTAAACACCCACATAGTCGAATCATGTGAAATTTGGTGAAATCACCCTTTGGGTGATGAAATTGGGAGTGGGTAGTGCTTTTCATCATTATATCTTGCTTGTTTCACGTCTTAGAACTTGTTATAACGATTTGGGCTAGATTGATCACCTAGGTCAAAAATCACACACATCAATCTTGAGAGTTGTTCCAGAGAGAGGGGTGTGGGAAAAGGGTTCTAGGATCGCATTGTAGTGCGAGGTTACTCGTTTTTAACGTTTAAACGGCTCTCGTGCATGATTGTCTTGTGAATGAATCTCTCTTAGGAAAGGTTAGTTGACTTGGCATAAGGTGTTCGGGAAGAGTTGTTCAGACCTTAGCACCGGGATTAGGAGCACGTACCCGTGGAATTGAATGTAAGAGTTCGTTTGTTTAATGCACACTCCCGGTTTTGTCATTCCTTAGGGTGAAACTAGCTATTTTGATCATGGTTCGGCTATGTCTCTTTAATTATCTTTGAAACCTAGTAGTTTAATCTTCTATCTTTCCTTTTTATCTTTAGACTCGTTGAGTAGAATCACTAGTGTCGTTGTAGTAACAAAACCTTAAAACTTTGATCACCTAGACTAAGCATTACGTTCACTTTGGTACTTGCAAGCACGATTCCTTTGGGTTCGACCTCGTACTCCTGTAGCTATTCTAGCAATCGACCCGGTACACTGCCGGTTAGAGAGTTAGTTACCCACGGTTTCGAGTCTTTACAAATTGTTTTTGAAAGGGTAGATTTTATGCTCATCAAGCTCCAAATATGATGTCGGGGCCGAGCTCAGTCTTATAAAAGATGATGCCGAGCCGAGCTCGGTCTTATAAAAGATTCGCTCGAGAGAGCTCCAAATATGATGCCGAGGCCGAGATTAGCCTTCGGGCAAGAGGAGTCCGTAAAGGTCGAATGCATATATAATAAAGGCTTTCAAAGTGTATAAGAATTTCAAATAACGATTGTAAGAACTTGGAGAGCTAAAGAGCTCGGCTCGATCCTTGGAGCTTGAGAACTCGCTTCGTGGATAGCTAGATACGGTAGATAATTCGCAGCTTTCTCGGGCGCCACATCAGTGTCTTTCCGGTGGCAATCAGACCTCGAAACGAATTCCGATCGGCACGAGATTTGGTGAGATCGTTCTTCCCTCACTTTTTTTTCGATGTGACCGGTGGAATTGTTCTTTCAACGGCTCAATCTCCGGGAATAAACCGCCGATCTGGCAACTGCTGCCCAGAATCTTGCTGCGTTTTTGGTGCGTGCAGTAACTTCTTTGCCACGATCGATAAATTAAACGAACTCCGATCGGCCTATATTTTTTAGGGCTTGTTCGGCCCTCATAATTCTTGAATCTAGCCGGTGGAAATCTCGTTCCAATGGTTCAATTGTCGGGAATATTCAGCCGACTTGGAACCTCTAGATTAGGGTTTTTCTGCTTTTTTGTACGTAACTGCAACTTTTAGGCGATGATCTGGCGTTGAACCTACTCCGATCGGCATGAAATTTTTAGAGATTGTTCTTCTCCCTGTATTAATTAATATGACCGGAGAAATTTTCATTCCAACGGTTGAATTGCTGGTAACAGGCCGCCGACCTGAAACTGCTGATTAGGGTTCTGCTGCGTTTCTATAATACAGCAACAACTTCTTTGTGACGATCGGGCGATTAAACGAACTCTGATCGGCCTGAAACTTTTAGGTCTTGTTCGTTCCTGATAATCCTTGATTATGATCGGTGGAATCGTTTTTCCAACGGTTCAATTGGCGGCAATAGGCTGCCGACCTATCTGCTCCCAATTAGGGTTCTGCTGCGTTTTTGATACAGCAACAACTTCTTGACGACGATCCGGCAATAAAACAAAATCTGATCGGTCTGAAATTTTGAGGGATCGTTCTTCCCTCACTTTTCTTCGATTTGACTGGAGGAATTTTCATTCCAACGGTTCAAACTCCATAAATTCGCCGCCGATCTCGCTGCATTTTTTGCCTTATTTTGCCATTAACATGATCACCATCACTCCTTGATCCATCACCGATAGAAGGCCATCCTTCTAGCGCCAATGACGATGCTGGATTTTGTCATGTATAATTTCGGGTCAATTTAATCTAAGGATGATCGAATCAAGGATGGTTTTGGGGGTGATATTAGACTGATCCTAAGAGTCCCTCTCAGGTTGCCTACGTATCCTGTAATTGTCCAGGAATCAAGTCACACGTAGTTCCTGGAAGTGTATATTTATAGGGAGTTCGATACCCTAACCCTAAACCATGTCGTTTTGGGTAAAATACAGTATTAGCCCTTTGGGCTATTACCAGCTTATATGAGCTTTACCCACTTATGCAAGTAACCACATGGATAATGGGCCTGCGTGTCTAGAGTGGACTTTGTCCGCACCCCAAGCTTTCCGACCTGCGGTATCGAGATGGGCCCATCGTCTCGGTTCTCTGATCACGTCGGTTGTCGTTTCATGGGTTTGAATTCCCTCCGCTTCATTTTTATTTTCAACTCTTCAAAATGGGCCCACATGCCACGAATCAGCTACATCATATTTTATGGGTCCCACAATACACTTGGCAGCCACCTAAGTCATCTCAACGGAGCTTCGGCGATGATTAGACAAAAATGACTAAAAATCCATTTTTATTTTCAACTCTTCAAAATGGGCCCCATATGCCACGAATCAGCTACATCATATTTTATGGGTCCCACAATACACTTGGCAGCCACCTAAGCCATCTCACCGGAGCTCCGGCGATGATTAGGCAAAAATGACTAAAAATCCAGAAAATAGAAAGTTATAGGACTGAAAATGCTACCGGCGCAAAAAGAGGACTATTTACAAAAACGGGGAAAGTTATAGGACTAAAAATCCAATATTCAGATCGAGGCGTAGTAAATGGGAAGTTGCTAGTGATCCACAGTAAAGATGATCGCCTATTCTGATACCACTCGTAATCAGAGCATTTTGATCGTGGTAATGTGCTACGGGTTTCCCGTCTAAATCAACGGCTATAACTCCTCCGTTTTTCTCCATTGACGGCCTTCCTATGTATTTCTCCATGATCGCGATGAGCTTGCGAATAAAGGGATATCTTTGTGCTAATTTCCATGCAGTTGTATGTTCCTGTAAATTAGTTTTTGAATGTAAGAAAATTGATCACCATGTTAAAAAGTATTTCTTATTAGGATAAACAATTTTCGAGTGGCGGATAGGTCACAACTTTTGTGTATAAGTGGGATCATTTCCACTATTACCTCCTACAATTACCATGCTACACACTGAATCTAACTTCTTAAAAGTCGATTCTTTCTGATGGTCGATCCTCACGTTCGACGTTCGACCTTCGAAAAGTCGATTCAAATAAAGGGTCCCAAACATAAAGATTGGCAAGAAATTGATTGGCAAGAAATTGCTTACGGTGTTTAATGCAATCCACTAAAAGCTTACACTCAATCGACCCTATGAAAGACGGTCAATTCTTGAGTCAAAAAATCTGCTTTCAAAAAGTTGATTCGTTGTATATGGTGTAAATAATGGCCCCCAAATTCACGAGGAATAACTTAAGGTGTACAATGCAATCCAGTACAAGCTTACACTGAATCAACCCAATAAAAACCAGTTTTTAAGTCAAAAATCGACTTTCAAAAAGTCGATTCAGTATGGTGCGTCGGTAAAATCGTGATGATTCAAATAAAGGGTCCCAAAAATGAAGCAAGGATTTAGCTTACAGTGTACAATGCAATCCAGAACAAGCCTTCTCCATCATACATGATGTTGTCCGGTAATCCAGGCAAATTTTCAACAAATATGTCAACACTTCCTTCTTTTTCACCACTCAAATAATATCTCTTGCATCTTCTCCTGTAAAATTGAAAAAAATTAAAAAATTGGCATTGTATTATTATTCTCGGGTTTTCTTTCGAAGATTTTCACTTTTGATCCCTTTTGTTTTTCACGATTTTTATCTCCTATGTTTCATCTCGACACTTTTCTTTCATCTATGTATTTTTGTGTTTATGCTTTCAGTCAGTTTTTACCACGTTTCAAGTTTTTATTTGATTAAGCATGTCCTACCTTTTTTTTTGCCGCCACCGGTATCCGGAACCAACTCGCTCTACTTTCAATGTCCGATTTTAGACTCATGACGAGGAATAAAAATGTCAAGGTGAAACATTGGGATGTATACATATATAGATACATACATACATACTTACATGGGCGTTTCACAAACTATAACGAATTTGTGATCCGGTGAGACGGCCACACCATTAGCAAAATGTAAGTTTTGGACTAGTGTTTTTGTCTGTTTAGTTGATGGATTGTAGCTCCGAGCAATCTACCATTTGGTAAGCCTTCTAAAATGTCCAAGGAGAATTCAGTCAGGTTATATTTGTATGACGCGTCTGTAAAATAGAGAATCCCGTCTTCTGCAATGTCTACGGCGTCCGTTAACTTGAATTTGACGCCGTCAGCCTCGTCTGTTAGAAGTTGGATCGTATTGTCATGAATTGTTGCATTCAATAATCCCTGTAGATCATCAAATTCTATATTAATGATAGATATGCAATAATTGAAGATAACCCAAAACCCGAGCCAGAATCCTCGCAACTACTACCCTTGGTGCAAAAGGCGATATCCCTCGCCCACAGGGCCTCTCCATCCCGACCCGACAGAAGAGCCGACGAATGGTGAGGAGGTTAATCATGTTGACTCAATGACCCCTTAGGTGTGAGGAGCAGGACCCGGTGCCCACAAGGAGTCGCTCTGAATTCAGAGCTAGCTCTCACATGCACTGCGGCTGTCGGGATTTGATCCTGCGTTTCTTGGTGCAATCTGCCACGGGTATTTTCGAGTTATACCAAGTAGACGATCATGATTACTTCTTATTCCATCTCTCACACACACTAGGAGGGTGTATGTGTGAGTTGGATTAATCATAGCCCTCTATTTGGTATAAAACTCGAAAATAACCGCTGCACCATAACTCTTCTCCTAAGTGATATCTCAACTACAACAAGTGATCTAACCACACATTCAAAATATAAAAAATGATCTAGCCGTAGATTTTTTTATTTCAAAACTACGTCGTTTTGTGTTAATATATAAAAACACGTGTACTTAAGAAAATCACTTAAGACTATAATACTTGAGAGGATCATTGCTCAACCCAAAGGGCCCATTGTCCCGTCCTAAAGCTTCGTAGGACGAATAAGGGTCGGGTCACTTCCGAAAGTATAGACTATAGGAAAACAGGTGAATGATGTAAATCGAGAGAAGTTGATACTATACTAAGTACTAACCTTAAAAGCATCAGCTATGATGACGTCACCATGATGTCCATGAACAAGCCCAAGAGGCCTTCCACCTGTGTTCACCCATTCCTCCACCACCGAGTCAACCCCCGCGGACTCGTTCAGCTTAACTCGCTTGATCCACCCATCACCACAACCAGTATAAATAACTCCAGACTTATAATCATAAGCAATATCTTCCGGCCCTAACAGCTGTCCATTTCCGATCTTCTCCGCCCCTTTAAGCATCTGATCATTGACTTTAGGCACGATCATGGGTTGTGAATGAGTAAACTCGTGAAGTGGATACGGAGCCGGGTCGAATGAATCCAGCTGGTAAACAAGAACAGCTAGAAAAGCTGGTAATATGAAGACGAGAAAAGTAAAGGGCCATTTGGGTTTTGAGTTTTTGGGAGATGATGATGAAGATGAAGTGTGAGTACTGTACTGAGTTGGGTCGGCCATGACTGCGTTGACTCAGTTATGGCTTCTATATATGCAGGGTGGTTTATAGAGGAACGGATCTTTCTCAGTTTCCAATTACCCACTACTTTATATTTTGGCATTAGAAAGATCGGAAATTTTATGACGGTCCTGGATCAAATATGATTTGGTGATCTAGCATCAATAGAAATCCAGAAAAAAAACACATGGGTCTAGTGTAAAATATAAATGCCATTAATTTAAATTTTTACTCTTCTTATAAGAATTTTCATTAATGGACAAATATAACATGGTGATTCTAGACCATCATAAAACCACCGTAGAAATATATGGTTGCTACTAGAAGGAAAAATTCAAACAAATTAATAATGTCAAGAAATCCTAGTTTTTAAATATTTATAATTAGAATTATTTAGAATGGCGTTTTTGTCAAAGTATACTATTAGGTTTGTTGGCCTTTTGTCCAAGTAATTCAACAGTGCGTTGCCGACTTAGGGTTCAGCCGGGGGTTTCCTTTGCTGTACTATATATGTTCAGTGGCGGAATCAGAAAAAAAAATTTGGGGTGGCCTTGGTATATAAACTGCAAAGCTAAAAAAAATCCGGAAAAGAAATATGGGGTGGTCTTGGTATATATACTATAAAGCTAAAAAAAATCCGAAAAAAATATGCTGGTAGTGGGATTTGAACTTACAACCTAGAATTATGGAGATTAAAAAAAATTTGTTCTTAAACCACTAGAATATAAGGTCTTTTATTCAAGAAAAAGACACATAACATACTAATATTAACACTACTACTAATACAATAATAAATTTTTTTCCAAAATTTGGGGGGGGGGGCTTGAGACCACCCCACCCTATGGGTGGTTCCGCCCCTGTATATGCTTGTAATAACCTTGATCAACACAAAAAAAATAGAGTAATGATACATGCACAACGATAGTGCCATAACGAAAATCTGTACCGTTGATCATGTTAGATATACATCATATTTAATTTAGACTCATTATGATCAACAGTGCAGATATTCGTTGTGTCACTCGTTGTGCCTTAAAAAATCATCACGTATAATCCGGAGATTGCAATAGAAAAGAAATAAGGGAGGTTTGTGATGATTTTTCAGTCTTTTCTACTAAGTAATCTAGTATCTTTATGCATGAAGATAATCAATTCGGTCGTTGTGGTCGGACTTTATTATGGATTTCTGATCACATTCTACATAGGACCCTCTTATCTCTTCCTTCTCCGAGCTCAGGTTATGGAAGAAGTAACCGAGAAGGGGGTATCGGCAACAACTGTTTTATTACGGGACAGCTCATGATGTTCATATCGATCTATTCAGGGCCGGCCCTATAGTGAGGCCAGAGAGACCGCGGTCTTAAGCCCAACGGTGCCGGGAGGGCCAACGGTACATGTTTCGCTAAAAGAAAAGAAAAAATTCTTGTAGATTCAATCCAATCCAACCTAATATAATATTTTTTTTTATTTTTTTTGATAAATGCCCAATATGAAAAAAATATCTAATAAAAGGTCCCAATAAAACAAAATTACTTGGCCCAAAAGACTACTTTGTAGGTATGTTTTGAGACTATCAATAAATTGAATTTTGTATTTACGGATGTTAAAAACGCGATAAATATGTTTTTCAAAAAAAAAAAAAACAACTTCAACAAAAATGCCCAATTCGGGGATTTGGCCTTGTAGGTATGTTTTGAGACTATCAATAAATTGAATTTTGTATTTACGGATGTTAAAAATGCGATAAGTATGTTTTTCAAACAAAAAAAAACTTCAACAAAAAAGCCCAATTCGGGGATTTGGCCTTAAGCCCAAAATATGTCAGGGTCGGCCCTAGATCTATTATGCGTAGTGTTGTTAAACGAACAGAGCCGCTCGTGAACAAGCTCGTGTTCGGCTCGTTAGTGTTCGTGATCGTTTGTTCGTTAAGCTTAACGAGCCGAGCTCGAACATGATTGTAGGCTTGTTTGCTTAACGAACACGAGCTTGGTTCGCGAACGTTCGATTATGTTCGCGAACGTGCTTATATAAATACATCAATTTACAATAACCCTGACTCAAAATAGGATAATTCATTCATTCATTTAATAGATATTATAGATTGAATTTATATAATATTTAGATATTTTTATAGTAATTTTAGTTGTGTAATATATGTAATTTTAATGTCTAATTGTTAACGAACCGAACTCGAGCCGAATTCGAGTCAAACTCGAGCCAAAAGACAAATAATATGTTTAATGAGCCGAGCTCGAACACGAGCTCGAACATTTCATCTTTCAAACGAGCCGAGCTCAAACATAATTTTTTGTTCGTTTAACAAACGAACGAGCTCATGAGCTAAACGAGATCGAGTTCGAACCACCAATACTCGGCTCGGCTCGGCTCGTTAACAACTCTAATTATGCGCCTCTGCATCGAGCATTGGGTAGACCTCATACAATAACTGTCATGTTCTACCATATCTTTTGTTTCATTTCTTCTGGAACAATCACAAATACTTTTTGGATTATGAACCTACTACCCAAAATTTAATGTGTAAGCTCAGCATTCAATGCGTATTCCTGAATAATCTCATTTTTCAATTATTCAACTATTTCATTTTACCAAGTTCAATGAAAGGGCACAATACAGTATCTCAATTTCAATTCAAACATGGGTTTGATTCACATTCCATGTTCTGAGAAAGATTTACCATCCGAAAAGAGGAAAAAACGGAATCTTGGTCTAAAGAAATGCGTCGAGAAAGGACACATGTATAGAAACTTTCAACGAGATAGTGTTTTTTTAACTCTCTCAAAATGGAATCTATTCCAAACAGATATGCCATGGTTCCTTACTTCGACGGGGTACAAATATCTAAATTTTTATATTTTTAGATACTTTTTCAAACATATTGCCGATACTAAGTAGCAGTCAAAAATTTATATCCATTTTTCACGATATTATGCATGGATCGGGTATATCATGGCGAATTCTTCAGAAAAATTTGTGTCTTCCACAATGGAATCTGATAAGTGAGATCTCGAGTAAGTGTTTACATAATCTTCTTCTGTCCGAAGAAAAGATTCATCAAAATAATGAGTCACCATTGATATCAACACATCTAAGATCACTAAATGTTCGGGAGTTCCTCTATTCAATCATTTTCCAATAATAAAAGTATTTCTGTTCTTCTTCCATCGTTTGCATCTTATATTTTTTTTCTTTAGTTGCATGTATTTTTTTAGTGGGTATTTGTTTATAAGGACTA
This sequence comes from Gentiana straminea, assembly GCA_036785695.1. Taxonomy (NCBI): domain Eukaryota; kingdom Viridiplantae; phylum Streptophyta; class Magnoliopsida; order Gentianales; family Gentianaceae; genus Gentiana; species Gentiana straminea. The sequence goes on from JAVUPR010000085.1 coordinate 4,553,604, forward strand.
GTTTGAGTACTTAATTAGACACTTAGGACACACTTAAATCTTAATTGGTTATAAGGACAAAATACTACTAACCGGACAAAATTACACTCATTTGTCTTTTATTATTCTTCGTTCATCTTTCTCCTTACGAGTTCCATCGCCGCCGGAGAGAGCTTTCTTCACCCACCCACCACTAAACGATGCTAAGATCAGCTGAGGGTGCAGCTTCTCAGCTTCTGCTTGACTGGAATGCATCAACACCTCAACTACATGCTCCATGTGACCAGGTCCTCCACAGCTTTACCACCGCCAATATTGTTTAGCCATCAGCTGAGAAGCAATAGCAATAGGGGAATTGAGTTCCGGCGACAACTACGGTGTCAATAACATGAATGTGACACCGACCCCGTTGATGGTGTCCACATCATTTAAGGAAGCGATAACTTCGGGTTCGACTTCTAAGAGGAGGGCAGCTCCGGTGATGAGACCGAGCTTAAACGCCGACGATTTTGTAAATCTGCTGCACGGTTCGGATCCGGTGAAAGTGGAGCTTAATCGTCTTGAGAATGAAGACAGAGGTGAGTAATGCGAGTTGGATCCAGCTGGATTTCGTCCCCAAACTTTGAAGTCAATTTGTTTTTTTGGATTGTTTTTGAATGTGGTTCACTGGCGGATCCAGGAATTTATTCCAGTGGTGACACCGGAATCTAAAACTACATCTTTTATCTAAAAAAAATTTCAGTGGGGTCACCAGAGTCTAAAACATCAATTTTTATCGGCAAAACAACACTTTTTAACAACAAAACTACATAATTTTAATACTAAAATTTTTTTTTTTTTTTTAAAATTCAGTGGGGTCACGTGACCCCCCCCCCCCGGGTCACGTGGATCCGCCCCTGATGTGGTTACATTGTGTTTGTGCAGAGAAGGATAGGGAATTGAGGGAGGCTCAAGCTGAGATCAAGGCTTGTTGAAATTGAAAAACCAGCTAAAGATCAAGAACAAAAACCGAAGAAGAAGAAGTTTCATTCAAATTATGAACTTGGCGGGAAAATTTGTTTACATTGCATTAAGACGAATGTGATCGAATCAGCTCTATACAACTTAGATTAGCTGCTTATACAACACCTAGAAGCATCTAGTTGGAATGAAAGATGGTTACAACTACTCTAACTGCCTCTAACTAACTTCAACTATTTTTGCACACAAGTGTTCGATCAAATGCTTGAATGAGAATCTGCCTTGTATTGTGCTATGGTGTTAGCTGTGGTTTGGTGGAAAAAACACAGCTTGGAATCTTCCTTGTATTGTGTTGTGTTATGGTGTTGTATCTGCAAATATGTTCTTGAATGGATATCTGGGCAGCAATCGGTTTAGGGTAGCTTTATCAACCGGCTTTGTGAGTATATCTGCTAGATTGTCCTCTGTTCTTACTGGTAAAGGAACTAGGACCTTTTGTTGATACTTTTATCTTACAAAATGACAATCAATCTCTATATGTTTTGTTCTGTCATGAAAAACAGGTTTTTCAACAATGTAGGTGGCACTTTTGTTATCATAAAAAAGAGGGAATGTCTGTGTATGTTTGACTTAAAAATCAGATAGGAGATAGATCAACCACTGAATTTCACAAGCAGTTAAGGCCATAGCCCTGTATTCTGCTTCTGAACTGCTTTTACTGACTGTTGTTTGCTTTTTGCTCTTCCAAGATATTAATGAGTCCCCAAAGAAAACAGTATAACCACTGATGGATCTTCTGGTGATTGTGCATCTTGCCCAATCAGAATCACTGAATTCCTTTAGAATAGGAATGCCAGAAGATGGAAAGAACAGGCCTTGGCCATGGGCTGATTTTAGAAACTTGAGCAACTTATAAGCAGCAGCAAGATGATTCTCAATAGGTGCATCCAGATACTGACTGAGCTGTTGCACTGAATAAGCAATATCAGGTCTGGTGTTGCTTAAATAGAGTAATTTGCCTACCAAACTCCTGTAATACCTGTTATCTGCAAGGAATAGAGAGTCCTTGGGTTTTAGTGTGATTTTAGAGTCCATTGGTGTACTGGAAGGTTTTGCACCTAGGTATCCAAACTCATTTAACATATCTAGACAATATTTCCTCTGATTCATAATTATCCCATCTTGGGATCTTGCAATCTCATATCCTAGGAAGTATTTTAGTTTCCCCAAGTCTTTGATAGTAAAGGCCTGTTGTAATAAGTCCTTGAGTTTCTGAATCTCTGACATATTAGTGCTGCCAACCGCTATATCATCAACATAGACCAAAAAAGCAATGAAGGTGGATCCATGTCCTTTGGTAAATAAGCAGTGATCATGTTTAGATTGAATGTAACCAGCATTGATAAGTGCATCTGTAAGTTTGACATTCCATTTTCTATTAGCTTGTCTCAGACCATATAGAGATTTTTCCAATTTGCATACCAAGTTGGGTTGGGAAATAGGCAAGTCTGGTGGTGGTTTCATGAAGACCTCTTCATCTAGGTCACCATGTAGGAAAGCTGTATTTACATCCATTTGATGCAAATGCCATTGATTCATGGAAGCCAAGCTTAGGAACGGTCTGATGGTGGATAGTTTTGCTACAGGGGAAAAGGTTTCCAGAAAGTCTATGCCCTATGTTTGAGTATAACCTTTAGCAACAAGTCTTGCTTTGTATCTGTCAGATGTGCTATCAGCCTTTCTCTTGATCCTATACACCCATTTACAACCTATAGGTTTCTTTCCTGGGGGTAAAGATACCAGAGACCAAGTTTTTGTTTTATGTAAAGCTTATAATTCTTCCTTCATGGCCTGTTGCCAATTTGGATCCTGGGATGCTTGTAGATCGGATGTAGGTTCTTTTTCATTGGATATGTTACAAGAAAATGCCTTGTATGCATTGGACAAATGATCATAGTTGATAACTTTGTCCAAAGTATGAGGTGTACAAGTGACAGCATCACCTAGCTTTGTATGATAGTCTTGAAGATGTGTAGGTAGTCTCTTTTCTCTAGTTGATCTTCTTAGATTTTGATTTGTAGGAAGTGCAGGCACCTCCATTCCTGAATGATTGGAATCCTTATCATTGTGTGTCAAGTTAACTATTTCTGAATCAGTGGAATCATCAGCATGATGTCCTGAAGAAATTGAGGTGAATGATGTAGTGTTTTGCTCTAGAATGTCAGAATTGATATTTTGAAAACTGGGAATTGGCAAAACAGTATGATCAGGACTCCAAGGTGAAATATTAAGAAATGGAAAGGATGTTTCATGAAAAATAACATCTCTAGAAACTAGAAACTCCCTGGTACTGAGATCTAGTAGTGTGTAACCCTTTGTGTGTGGAGGATTGCCAAGGTAGGCACATTGCCTGATCCTGCTATCTAATTTTCCTCTGCCCTATGCAATAGTGCTAGCATATACTAAACAGCCAAATACTTTAAGGTAAGTGTAAACAGGTGTTGTGCCATAGAGTAGAAAATAAGGTGTTTGCTCTTTAAGTAAGGGTGTAGGTGTGATGTTTATGAGCATGGCATCATGTTTGACACAGAAACCCCAGTATTTCATAGGGAGACCAGAATGAAACCTTAGTGCTCTAGCAACATTCAACAGGTTTGATGTTTCCTTTCTACAACACCATTTTGCTGTGGTGTGTGCACACAAGAGGTTTCATGAATGATGCCTTTTTTAGCATAGTAGTTATCCATCTTGAATACACGGCCATTGTCTGACCTGATTACCTTTATACTTGTATTGAATTGATTAGAAACAGTGTTGCAATTTTTTTCTAATAAAGGCCTAGTTTCAGATTTTTGTTTCATCAAGTGAACCCAAAGATATCTTGAACAATCATCAACAATAGTTAAAATGTAATATTCACCATTATAAGTAGAATATCTATTGGGGCCCATATATCAACATGTAACAATTCAAAAACTTTAGATACAATGGAAATGCTATGAGAAAAACTATTTCTAATCTGTTTAGCAAAATGACAAATATGACAACAAGTCACTGAATCAAAAAGTACAAGAGGTGTGGACTTATTCAATACTTGTATTCTTTGTTTAGAGGGGTGTCCTAATCTATAATGCCAAAGCAAAGAATCAGGAATGACAACAGAAGCACAAGTAACAGGATCAATTTTGTGAGCACTATGAACATTATCACGATCAGCTTTTAATATGTATAAGCCTTGAGATAAACTAGCTGAACCAATCATCTTCTTCAAGATGTTGTCCTGCAAAACACATCCATTAGAGTTGAAACACAAGGAATATCTATTATCTGTAGTGACTTTGGTGTCAGACAAAAGATTATATGTAAATTGTGGAACACAAAGTACATCATGTAATGTAAGACTATTATTGATCCTGACTGGACCTCTATGAGTTACTTTAGTGTGTGCTCCATTAGGTAAAGTGATAGTGAGACCAAAAACAGGCTTAGCATTGAACATCAAGGATAAATCATAAATGATATAATCAGTGGCACTTGAATCAACTATCCAATGGTATATAGTACCTGAATCAGAAGAAGATCATTGAACATTAACAGTTAGGGCAACAGCTTGTTGTGCAGGTGGATCTGAGACTTGAACATGTCTAAGAATATCCATGATGTGCTCATACTGACTTCTACTCATTGTATTAGGGTTAGATTGAGCCAGATCAGCCTTCTGAGATTCCAAAGTGTCCTGTCCAGAGTTCTGGAAATTCACATCACCAGAAATAAAGCCATGATCCCAACTAACATTATTGGCTTGTACTCGACCCTTGCCTCTGCCTCTAGATACATTTGGAAATCCATACTTCTTGTAGCACTTATCAATGGTGTGACCTTCTTTGCCACAGTAGGTAGACTGTGGTCTTTTTGAAACGCCAGAATAGCCTCTACCAGAGCCCCTACCACCAGCTTTGCCATAGGAAACATTGGACTGTACTGCTAAAGAAACAGAATCTTGGAAGTTCTGTCTTGTACCATCAGTGACAGCACTTAAAATAGTCTTATCAATTCCTAATTCTGAGTATGCAATTTGACTTTTATGCTGCAGAGCCATGTTAAAGACTGTACCAATAGCTGGAATAGGTTTGGCCATTAGAGCTTGTGATCTAACATTGCTAAACATGTCATTTAACCCCTTCAAGAATCTTACAACATAATAAGTCTCATTCTGCTCACGGTAAATAGGCAATGCAGCACAAGTGCAGGGTGGGATAGGCCTTAAAATCAGCAATTGGTCCCATAAACCTTTCAATTTGGTAAAATATTGAGTAACAGACAGAGTACCTTGTTTGGTGGCATAGATTTCTTCTTGTAGATTGGAAAACCTGTAAGCATTTCTTGTGCCAAATATGTGATCTAGATCCAACCAAAAACGCTTTGTGAAATATATGGATCCAAAGAATTTACCAGCCAATTGGAGACCATATCGTTGCATTGACACCAAATCTCAAAATTCCTATCAGTTTCTGCAGGTTTTGGTAAACTTCCATCAATGAACTTCAGCTTGCCTTTCATTGACAAGACCATAGAAACAGCTCATTTCCAGCAATGATAGTTTTAAACCCCTTTGAGGAGTGGTTGAACGATGACTGCCGATGGATTCTCTCCAGGATGAATCAGATACGGATTAACCACAACATTAGTGACTTCCGCCATTGACAGGAAGCAAGAAAAAAAGATTTCTTAAAAGAAGAAAGAAAGAAAGCGAAATTGCAGTTCCACACCGCAAGAAATTGCGGGTTCAATACTATGCAAATTCGCAGCAGAAAGCTTATTGAAGCTCTGATACCATGTTGAAACTGAAAAACCAGCTAAAGATCAAGAACAAAAAACGAAGAAGAAGAAGTTTCATTCAAATTATGAACTTGGCGGGAAAATTTGTTTACATTGCATTAAGAAGAATTTGATCGAATCAGCTCTATACAACTTAGATTAGCTGCTTATATAACACCTAGAAGCATCTAATTGGAATGAAAGACGGTTACAACTACTCTAACTGCCTCTAACTAACTTCAACTGTTTTTACACACAAGTCTTCGATCAAATGCCTGAATGAGAATCTGCCTTGTATTGTGCTGTGGTGTTATATCTGCATCAAGGCTTTGAGGTTGTCTGAAAGGCTTAGAGAAAAGGCGGTAGAAGTGGTTCTGCATGACTTCTTTTTTCTTGATTTTTTTTGTTCTTCCTACGACCATTTCAATGTTTATTCATCTTTTATTACACTCATCAATAGAATGCCAATGTGGAAGGCCAAAAATGGCGCCTTTTAGATTTATTTTGATTTGTCATTTGAATCAATCACTGATTTGTTTCCTGATGGAGTCAATATGCTGCTATTAAAAGAAAATTGCTTCAAGCATTTAGGTAGTGAATTTAACTTGGAAGATAAATGTCAGTTGATAGAAAGCATGTATTCTTATCATGTTCTTCTTGGATGGTTTATTACTGTTTGCTTCATTTATTTTGCTATTTCTGAAGTCTGATTATGACTTACAGTCAAACTTCAGATTCATTTCGGAGCTAGATCAATGATGAAATTTCTTTCTTTTGCATTCTTATATTATAACATGATTTCAATCAAGTAGAAATTGGGGCAGTAGGAGGTGATATGATAATTTCGTATTGGCTAGAGCTGTAAATTGTTTTTTCATATGCCATCTTATGTATGTTGTATTGTTTTCTTTCTGTTAATTATATGCTTGATGATCATGATGACATCAGTTGAAAATTTAGTTTTAGGCCTTACTTTTCTTCACAAATAATTTTATGACCAATCACCAAAGTCTAATTAGCATTCTGCTGCACTCAAGTTTTCAGAAGGGGATATGTATGGAGGCTTGATATTATATATATTCATGCCAGAAAATTGTAACTCATTATTTCATTTTCATAAGTACTATTTAAGATGCTGTGACATTTGATTTTTTATTTGTAAAGTGTCAACGAAGATACAACGACTAGCTATTCTTGTCACTGTATAATAGCATCATGTTTTTTTTTTTGCTAAAGTATTTTTGTATATATTTTTGTCTTATAATGAAAGTTAAGCAGCAACGAAAAGAATTTTGCTAAATTAGAATTTAAAGGTACGGATTGTAAACTTGGACTCTTATATTTACATTCAAGAAAATTGGTGATTTGAGCTGGAGCCGGATGTGGGTTTGAGTTTGATTTCGAAGAAAATTGGTGTAGTGACATGAATTTGATGGCGTCTCTGCATCGCGGTGCAGGTCAATGACTCAATGGATCGGGGGTGGTCAATGCATCACGATGATCACTGCATCAGAGTTGGTCACTGCTTCGGGATGGTCAATGCATCGCGTTGATCAATGAATCGCGGTGGTCAATGCATCTGGGGTGGTCACTACACTTTTCTTTGAAGAATATTACATTTATTTTATGTCCCCCACTTACGTTTCCCCACTTTTTAATTTATAATTTATTATTATATATTTTTATTTTTGTTTTGACGGTAAAAGAACTTTTATTAAGAAACATTCGTCAAGCAAGCGGCCAAAACGTCATCCGGGGGTGAGTGCCCCAAGATATCCGAATCGAAACTAACAAAGCATGTCGAGCTAAAAGGTACGCAGGGACATTCCTCATACGTCGAATAAAAGTTAAGGAAACAGATGTGAAACTAGATAATTGTTAAGAAATCTACGCGTGAACGCAGCGGAATTCAAAATTTTATTACCTTTTACGAGGATCAACTTCGTTTATCAATAAACAATAAGTAGTATACGATAAAGTTACCTTGGATGATCTAAATGATCGAAGCTTTATCGCCTACGAAGGAGTAGTGGTGCGCGGAGCCGCCCAAGCGTTCGGGGAAACCTCAATAGTGTCAAAGCATGACAATCCACACCGTGATGCCATGAAGACTCCGGTCTCACGATAACTACACAACTGCCACATACTGCGACACTTAATGTAAGTGGGTCAGTCTAACGTACGCATTCTCTAACACACGTCTACGTACAGTCTATGTGACTCTGCACTTCGATAGATAAGATTTATCCCTACCTTCAATAAGATAGAAGACATAATCATACTATCAATGTCCCGCTTGACAGTACATACGACTAGAGACATTTAAGTATCAAACTTATTAAAGTGATTAGAGATCTCATCAACCATAATCACTATCATGGTTTCTCTATCACAGTTTAATACTAAGATGAAGATAATAACAAAAGTGCTTTTATTAATCATAAAAAGTTATTACATGAACCAAAACAGACTGTAAATGACCCGACCCGATCGGATCCGGTCCAACCCGGTTGGGTTTAGGACACCATTTCAACATCTCCTGTTTGAAAGTTTCTTTTTCATTTAATCAACTTATATTCAAGGGTTCATTTGGTTGTTCTGGAATGTATTAAAGGGACACCAAAATAAGTTCTCAAGTCATCAGTGAGATACACATTCCGGCTCTGGCTAAGGAGGGTCTTCAGCTGATGGATGTTATTCCCAGCAAAATGAATTTTGGATTTATGAGAACTCACTTTTTGACTAGAAATGTTGGAGAAGTTGTGAAGGACACCTACAATAATGATGATCTAGGCCGCGTAAGCTTCACCAAACAAAATCAGATCATCTTCGAGAAACATGTAAGGGGTAAGAGTGATGGCCGTTTTATAGTATACCAATTTTGACCGGCAGAGTACCGAGTCGGTTGTAGTATAAAACTCGCGAGCAAGGTCGTAATCCCATAGGGAATTTAGTTAAGTACCAAAGCTAGTGTCATCTCTAGTTTAGATCAACAAGATTTTTGAGAAGGTTATTAAACTATAACTCGCTATGATTACAATGATTAACTAAAAATAGGAGTTTTAAACGATTAAAGGCGATAGCTGAGCTATGATCCAATCAACTACTTACCAAACCCTAGCTAAGTCCGGAGGTATTCTTGATTTACTTAAACGTCTTGATGTCATACGTAGGGTGTCGCTTCCTATTTCCGAGAATAGACATTATTTCAATAATCTACCCTCCTATGTTAGGTTCAACAGTCTGCTGACCGGATTTAACTGACCTAACACGGTCTATGCTCGACAAGCCGATATAAACCTCACACACGAAACCGAATCTGAACAACTCAGTCGGTTTCACAAGGTGATCCTAGAACCCTGGTTCCTGTATCCTCTTGCAAAATACATATGTAAAGACGATACGTGTGATATGATTATCAAATGGCCAATTTAACAAACGTGATAAGAATAAGTTCTAGAGCTACGGTAACATCGAGAATCAATAGTCAAACATCAAAAACATCACATGAACAAGCTAAGGTTCGATTTCAAAGGCTATCACATATCTCGGCTATAAACAGATTAGCTACTCATTATAACAAGAAAATAACAAGAAATCAAACATTCAACAAGATTGAAAGCAAGAACAAGAAATGAAATTGAAATACCAAATAGATATGGGCCGTCGAAAATCGGTTCTCCGAATAAGTTCCCGTCAATAACGCGTCAAGCTATCTTCGAGAATCAACAGATTACAAAGATCTAAGCCTAGTTTCAGCTAAACTATGTACAAAATTGATCTAATCTAAGAAAAGGCTGGAAAAAGTGCAGAAAAACGATCTAGGAAGAAGGAGAGAAGTATTAGATCCAAAATGGGGGTATTTAAAGTGTTTTGGTAGATCTGGACGCTAGGCGTGCGCCTAGGCTTTGATAGGCGTACGCCTAGCATGCTGAAAACACGGATTGAAACTTTCTGGACCAATTTAACTGCCAGGCGTGCGCCTAGAATTTCTCAGGCGCGCGCCTAGCTGACACACCTTCAGTAAAACGGCTATAACTTTGTGTGTAGACCTCTCAATCGAGTGATTCAATGGAAAGATAATTCAATTGTCTACAACTTTCATGAAGATGTCCAACCCAGAAAATGCCTCTAAGGTGGATCAAAATGCAGATCAATGGAAGGTATGGTTATAGTACCAACGATTTTTGATCTGTTTTAACGTTTAAGCTTCGGGCACACGTTCCAATCCTCGTATCTCGCCTTCCGGACATCTCGAACACCTAGGTCCTGTATAAAATCACAACAAATACCACACGTAATCCCTACAAGACACTAGGGTGACTGAGAGTATAGTAAATACACCGAAAAAGACCGAGAATCCTGGACTTTACGTCCTAGGTCCCGAAATGATAACCAAGGTGTAAATACATCAAAATACAACCAAATGTCTCCGGATATATAAAACGAGGTATAAACGGGGTATAATTACATACTAAATGATAGCCAATTTGACTCTCATCAAAGGCTCCACTTGCCTAAGTCCTATTTTCGAGGTTGATAGTGTCTAGCTTCTTTCCATTCCAAAGTATTGAAAGTTTAGTGGTTCTAAGTCCAAACATGATCAGACTTGTGATCTTGCTAGAAAAACCAATATTTTCTGGATTTTTTTCTAGAAAGGTCTAATGGTCTCCGTCATAAGCCTTCTTCAAATCAATCTCAAGCATTAGCTTGCCTTTTTTTCTATCCATACTTTTAAAATAGTGGAGCACCTCCTGAGCAACAAGAATGTTCTTATTCCTACCTCTACCAGGTACAAAGGCAACTTGGGTATGACTGACCAAATTTCCATTGACAGACTGTGGTCTATTAGCTATAACTTTGGAGATATTATTGACACAAACATTTGTTAGAGTTAGGATACATCTTCTAGGGGTTTCACCTTTAGGATTAAGGATACAACAGTTTCATTGAGTCTTTCATCAAAATCACCTTTATCAAATGCCTCAAATACAAATTGCGAAATTGGCGAACATACAGTGGGCCAACACTTCTTAAGAAGGCAAGCGGGTATTCCATTAGGCCTATTAGCTTTGCACTTCCCTATTTGGAACATGGCTTCATCAATTTCTTTTTCCGAAACTTATCTATTTAAGAACTGGATATCTGAGTCTTACAAAGATGGGAATCGGATGCAATCCAAAATATTATCAATGGAATCTGCTTGGTAGACATTGGTGTAAAAAAATTATCATCCCATCAATCAAAGCACTTTAGTCCGTCCAATACACACTTATCATCTTTCAAACATGTAATTCTGTGTTTCTAATATCTTTTGATGGTAGTCATATGGTAAAAATGGGTGCTTCTTTCCCTTTCAGTCAACCATTCAAGTTGAGATCTCTTGTGCCTGTATATCTCTTTTTGGTCCAAGTTGGCATCCAGTTCGAAGTTCAGATCATCATGCACTTTAGTTAGGTAATATGAAGGAGACCTTTATAAACTTCTCTCAACACCTTCAATTCTAGCAAGGCAGTTTTTCTTTCTCTGAAAGATGTTTCCAAAAGTCTCATGGTTTCTACCGGAAAATAATTGGACGGTAGGAAACAAGTCATTGCTACTATCCCAACCCTCTACCACGTCCCTTTCGAAGTTATTGTGCTCATGCCAGGCTCTTTAGAAATATAAACAATGTAAGATTTCTTACCTTTGGGTGATTAAATTCAGTATAAAGATATAAGGTATTATGATCTGAGTGCTCTCTTGGTAAATGTCTGACCTAAGCATTACTGAACTTCTCAAGCAATCCCATGTTACACCAAACCTGAATAAGTCTTTTGACATTCTTTATATGTAGTTGATTTGTGCAGATATCTAGCTCCGTACAAGGTACGAATTTTTGGATTTGTGTTTTAATTTTATTTGTACATATTTTTGTTATTTTTTTAGGGTTTAAGCTGAAACTCATATTGTTAGGGTTTAGGCTAATTTTTTAAGGGTTTAGGCTGATATTCATAATTTGTTATTTTTTTCAAAAAAAAAATGGCGGATTTTTTTTAAAATGACGGGACGACTCAACTTCTTTAAACATATTGTCAAGGACAGTCTGACATGTGACTGTACAGGCACGACCCGGGCCGAACTCCGGATTAGTCGGACCAGTGGGTTCTGGATACCAGGGGATTTAAGCAAAAAAAAAAAGGACATCTGACATGTAATTAGTTCTTTAATATATTGAATGTGATATGTGAAAAACGAATGCGATGTACGTAAATATTAGGTGATTGTATGGTATTTTCATGTAGAACATGTGCACATTCAAATCCCCCCCCCCCCCCCCCCCCCCCCCCCCCCCCCCCACAAAAAAAAGAATGGACATATTTTGATACATGAAAAACATATATACGTGGAAAAGAGGAATATGCAACTCAAAAATTGAATGTCATATTGTAATATAAGTACACCAAGGTACAAAGATGTAAATTAAATTACATGCCTATTATTCTTACAAACAAAAACACTGAAATCCCCTATCAAAGGAAAAAAAAAAAGTATTAAAAAATAGCGAAAAGTAGTGGTGCCTCGGAGACAGCCCTCGTCATCCCAAGCCACTTTGTACCACCTTACCATACAATGGTTATACCTTAAATTTCTCATAACAATCACTGTCCCAATCGCTCTGTTTAAAAACAAAAACAACATTGAATCCATTTTAGAGTTGAGCATATTTTCTCGAATCAAAACGAATTAGGTAAAACAATGTAATATTCCTCGTTCAAAAAATTACAATTAAGAAAATTGTGCAAGGGAGGAAGGGGAAAGGGGAAATGGGAAAGGGGAAATTTACCATGGCTTCTGTGTGAGAGATTTGCAGAAAGGTTGATCAAAATAACAAAATATTTATTTTGGTTGAAAACGAAGGTGACCTTTTTTTCATTCTTTTTGTTTATAAAGAGAATATCTTCTGACTTTTTTTTTTCTCTGATACGAATAGTAACCCTGGTATCTTGAATTTTGTAAATAAACAATAGCTTTATAATGTGTTGGATTTAATGAATGAGAAATTGTCAATTACAATATAAAAGCATACAAAAAAGATGGTCCGAAAATAACAATGAATAGAGACAAATGACAAAATCTTTATTTGAAAAAGAATTCAAGATCATTATCGAAAGACATACATTTACCAGCTAAGCTACCAGAAGTAGAAAATGTTTACGAAAGCGAATCCAAATCCATGACGGATTAACATTTTACATACGTGGTAGTAAAAGATAAAATGTCATGTTGTTCTTGGTCAGACACCGATTCATATCGGCGATGTGGTACGTTCATCAAGGTGAACGCTACTAGCTCAAAAGGCTGAAGGGTAGCGGAGGAAATTCATCGAACGCATACGCATACCGGGGAGACCCTGGAGCTATCAGGTGCTATTCACCAATTGTTAGCAAGTATATCTTCAGGCTAATAAACGACATGCGTGGTGCCCTTGAATGCTGACGTAACCAAGATAAGTTAGTTAGAAACGTATAGTCGTGACATGTTGATGGACATAGAGTGAACCCTAGATTGAGTCGGTCTTATAAAGATAATCTGTTAATTATAGGTCATAATTAATTTGTAGCTTCTACCTCTTATTGAGTACACTGTACTTACCCAAAATGCATGTTTTTCTATGTGTTTGGGGGAGAGAAGATGAACAGGTAGATCCGGAGTTCGAGGAAAGACTTTGATGGCGACGTTTGAGGACGCCGACGTTGAAGCGCTTACTTACTTGTTCCTTTTTTTTTTATACTTTAGACTTGTTGTTCGTTGGAGAACATTGTACTTTCTTTTAGGTATTCTTTCTTTTTGGAGGTTTTCGTACGTTATACGTTTTCGTTTGGTTTTTCCAATTTAATAAATGTTACATTTCTATCTTTAGTTTTGAGTTTCTATTCTTGGTTGTTGAAAAAAAATATACCCGAGTCTTTTGCTTCCGTTTTTCTTAACTCGATACGACGTAGTAGAGGCTGACGTATAATATGAGATTTATTTTATATTATACGTGTCGGACGCTCTTTTTCCGGATAAGGACTTGGTGTCCGAAAACGGGACGTTACAGAATGACTGAAGTATCCACATTGCATTTGACCTCCCCATCCCCAGGAACCTTCCACCAATCTGTTAATTGAGGGGCCCATGAGGGCCGAGTCATGTGCCAAGCATACATGTACTCACGTGCTGCACTAAGGGTTGTGGCCCAAACCTGGGAGACGTTGATTGGCTGGTCATCAAACATAGCGATACAACGCGTCTTCCAGATATGCCACACCACCCAAATGAATTCCGCAACCCCCTCCTTTGACATCCCCTGCAGTAGTTGCGTAAAAAGATCCTTGAAATGACATGTATATACACATTAGTATATGTTTATATTTCTAATTTCTTTCGTATAGTAAAGACATGTATGATGAAAGATATTGGAGATGAAAGGATATGATTCATATCAGTTGATACAATATTTCTAACAAAGATTATACCATAAATTCTCTCGATATACACACCACCACCTACTTTTCTATAAAATACATGGATACATGCATACAAAAACGGCACAAAAAAATTCACAGAATACTCGCACAAAAAGGTTTATTTTGCCACATAAACTTACTTTATGCAGTGTAAGATTATTTAACGTGTATTATGTTCATTTTCTTGTGCGTTTCTTTGTGTTATTATTATACTTCTTCACTTTATCTGTTGCCACTGAATCAGCAATTAATCTGCAGAAACCGCGGGAAATCGAGTCAAGTCGAGCCGAGTTATCCCGCGATCCATCACCGAGCCGAAATAAAGATGATTCCCAATCTTGATACCACTTGAAGTCATTGACAAATTATCATCATAGTAATGTGCAATAGGTTTGCCCTCCAAATCAACAGCAATAACTCCTGCATTTTTTTCCATAATATTCGGTACCCCTATGTACTTCACAATTATGGCCATGAGCTTGCGAATGAAAGGGTACTTTTGGAATATCCTCGTTGAATATGAATGTCCCTGTAATTAGTTGATAGAGAGATCGAGAAGAAAATTAGTCCATTAACACAATGTCACCGATTCTCCGAAACGTAATGTTTATGTGTATTTAGTAATAGCACAAGAAAACGCTAGTGTTTTTCGGACGGAGACTCCACATCAGAATTTTCCGTATGAAGTCACTAGGCACAAAATTTCACGTTTTTACGGAAACCGGATCGCTTACAGCTAAAATAGTGCAAAGATGACATCACTTGTAAGCTATCTCATGAGGGGGTTAAATAGTATCATGATATAAGGTGGGGGTCGGGGGATCGTTAACGGTATCACACTAAACCAACAGTTAGGACACCACAGTGACGTTCGACGCTTCTAGGATGTCGATCTTGTCCTTAGATTCAACTTTTCGGTCGATGTGGTGCCAGGACAGGTTCAGTGTGTGGTCTCTTTAACAACACCTTCGAGAAATAACGAGTTTAATAACCATGTCTAATGAGTTTGTGTGAGAACAAGGGTAAAAAAGGAGAAAAGAGGCATGTTTTTTTTTTCTTTCAAGAATTTGTATTTACCGTGAACAATGCAATCCAGTAAAGGCCTTCACCATCACACATAACGTTGTCTGGCTGTCCAGGTAAATTGTCTATAAAGACCTCCACTTTCCCTTTTTTTTCACCATCCAAATAATATCTTTTGCATCTTCTCCTACAATGGTTTGCAAAAATTAATCAAGCTAGATCAAGATTTAAAAATTTTACTTTCGACCATCGGAAAGTCGATTCTTGACTCGAGAAACTTAAAAATGAACTTCAATGCACATACAAGCGTGTTTTAAGAGATGTTTCGTCGCTTGCAAATTATTACAAGGGAACTACTGAAAATCTCTCTCTAGATAGAACGAATGGTGTTTGATTCATACAACGACTTGCTTGATCAAACCAGAGACATCCAAAGAACATATTGAAATGATGCTTATGATTCGAATGAATTCATGTTTGCAGTATGGATGCCTTTCTATAGCCAAAACATGCCATTTCCAAAATGTCATCATAACAACACACATTACACTTCGGCACTACGCATGGAGAGCTATGTCTAGCTCTTCGGCTTTAAAGAGGTACATCCATTCAACTGGTGTCGTTTAGCTTTCGGGGGGCGCTGCCCCCCGGATCTGACCGGGCAGATCGATCCCCGTTGTGTTGAGGCAACGTTTGTTTGAACGGAAACTTGAATGCTAAACGATCACTAAAATATGTAAATCATGAAAAAATATTAAACATAATTAACTGTCAAACCGGCGATTCGATTGTGGTGCACAAATAGTGTGGTGTATGGTATATATTCGGGGCAGACTAAATCTAGGCTCCTACTAAAAAGACGATGCATATGTCACTCGATACAACTTTCACCATGGATACTATTACTCCATGAAAGATATTCCACAACGCTTTTACCGGTGCACCACACTTATCATGCATCACTCTGAACCGACCTTTTAAAAGTCGATTCTCGAGTCAAGAATTGACTTCATTACTCAAGTCCGATGCATGTCACTTGATACAACTTTCTTACGAAAACAAATATATCTCAAAAATAATTCAAGAGCCCAGAGAGGAAAAACTTACAAAGGTGATTCACAGAAGATGATGAAGTGGTTATCTGCAGAAACAGCAACGCCATTTGCAAAATACAGATTCTCTAAAAGCACTTTAGTCTGTTTAGATGAAGGATCATAACTCAACAATCTACCATGTGGTGCACCTTCTAGAAACTCCCAAATTGATTCGTTAATGGCGTATTTATACGATGTATCTGTAAAATACAGAATCCCATCTTTTGCAATGTCTACTGCATTAGTTAGTTTGAATCTTAGCCCATCTGCTTCTTCTGTAAGTACAAGTATTTCACCTTCTGCAGTTGCATTTAATAACCCCTGCAGGCACATTATTCCATTCAATCGTGTTGGAAAAACACGGGAAAGTGAATAAAAAAGATGACGGAAGTACCGATAGGACGTTGTTATGATAGGAGGTCGAAAATGGACATTCAATCTCTGCAAAGTCGAACTTTGAGTTTACATTTGACTTTCCAAAGGTCAAATGTCGATGTTGTGCCAATGACAATTGCATTTGGTGAGTGGTGCCAAAACTTCTATTGAGATTCTATTCGCCCTAAATGTGTCAAATAGGGGGAGGGGGGGGGGGGGGGGGGGGGGGGAAGGGAGGGTTTGTGAGAATACACATCTTTAAAATATATTTTTTTAGTTGCTAACGAGTCGAGTCGAGTATTTGTTGTTTGAACTCAAGCTTGTTTATGATTGTTCCTTTAATAAACGAATAAAAAATTATGATCGAGCTCGGCTCGTTTAAAAGATGAATTTTTTGACCTCATGTTCTGTCTCGGCTTGTTAAACTTAAATTTTTTCCCTGTCCGACTCAGATCAGCTCGTTAAGGCATAAAATATGGTGTGGGAATGCAAAAATAACAATATATAGATCAATATTACACACATCATAAAAATATATTAAATAAAATCACCCTATAGATGACTTATCATCCGATCAGTTTAGAGTTATGTTAGCCATTTCTTTATCTATATAAGCACACTTATGAACATAAGCGAACGTTCACGAGTCAATCTTTTATTCATTCGTTTAGCAATAGGCCTAGTCTAGTTTAAACTCGGTTCATTAAGTTAAACAAACTGATTTTGTTTTTTTAACAAAGCTATAGTTTTACATAATTGATTATAGATGGCCATTGGTCATTGCCGAGGTCTCAAAATCCGAAGGTTTTCGGTTCGAGTCTCAGTGGCGGCAAAAAGTATCGTTAAGTGGTCATTGCCGAGGCCTCAAAATCCGAAGATCCTCGATTCGGGCCTTAATGACGACAAAAAAAAATGTGTATGCGTTATTAGTGTTGTGCTACTGCTAATGTTTCGGTTAAAAAACAAAAAAATAATATTTATAGTTGTAGATAAAATGACAAAATTATATAATACATTACGTGATCAAATTTGCTTGGTTTACCTTGTATCCATCAGCTATAATGACTTCACCATGTTGACCATTGACTAATCCAAGTGGTCTACCACCGGTATTCACCCAATCCTCCACCACCGTGCCGCCGCCTCCACCAACCACCGCCTCCGATTCATTCAATCTAACTCGTTTCACCCATCCATCACCACAACCAGTATAAATAACTCCGGACTTCAAATCATAAGCTAAATCCTCCGGCCCGGACAGCTCTTCATACCCAATCTTCTCCGCACCTTCAAGCATCTTGCTATTGCGTTTAGGAATCTTCATGGGTTGTGACTGAGTCAACTCGTGAGGTGGATATGGAGCTGGATGAAATGAATCGAGCTGGTAAATGAAGATTCCGAGAATAATTGGAGAAAGTAGGAGTAAGAGAAAGGCGAAAGGGTGTTTGGATTTTGTGTTTGTAGAGGGAATTGGAGTTGAATCGGAATCGGACATTTTTGAATGTTCAGAGTTTATTTTTTTATTTTTTTATTTTTTTATTACGTGTGATGAACTGATGAAGAAGACAAGAAATGATGAAGAAGACAAGAAAATGATTTTGGGTTTTGAGAAATAGGGTACATGTGTCTCTTTTTGGTGTTGACACCTATATAACACTTGGAGTAGTATTATAGTGTCAAGTGTCCTTATCTTATCTTTCTGTTAGATTTTATGTATTTATTATCAGCAGTTGTACTTTTGTGTTTGGTATCAATGATAATCTAATGATAGAATTCATCTCTATGAGTCTTTTTCCTTTCTGTTGATTTCCTTAGTTGGTATCGGAGCCAAGTCGGTCAGATGGCCACCGGAGAGAATGTCACCGATGTAACAACTGACACCAATGGAAGCACAGACGCTTCCGTCACTGGTATTACTGCAGCCATCGGAGTAACAGCAGCTCCGGTGAGCTCCTCCACCCGAATGACGGTTTCACAGTTTCAGATTGGGTCCATCCCTCACATTGGCTTTACCTTGCCGTCACCGACATCTCACATCGGGCTGACGTTGCCGCCTCTTTCCAGCATGGGATCTTCACCACCGTTTGCTCATTTTCAATCTGAGCCCTATCCTTCACTTTTCAGATCTCCAGGGTATAACCTTGTTTCTTCCCCAAGTGCAATCCCCTTTCGAGGCATCTGAATCAAAATTGCACCGTTAAATTGACCCGGGACAACTATTTGCTTTGGAAATCGACAGTGCTTCCAATTATACGAGGTCACAAGCTCGAAGGATATCTACTAGGAACTCACCCTCGACCTTCGAGTGCCATACTTGGGATGCAAACACCGGATGAATGGGACACCATAGATCAACTTCTTATGGGATGGTTGTTGGCATCAATGACAGAACAGGCCTTGACTGAGGTTATTGGATGTCACACTGCTCATGATGTTTGGACCACTCTTGAAGGTCTATTCAACAGCCAATCTGAAGCTCGCATGCTAGAGCTGAAAAATTGCTTGACTAAAGCTGAGAAGGGGACCAAGTCCATGGCAGACTACCTGACTATGATGAAGTCTTATGGAGATAACCTTGTAGCTGCAGGATACCCAATCTCAAAGTCGGAACTGATACTTGCAGTTTTAGGAGGCTTGGGTCGTGACTATGAAGCAGCCATAGTCAACATTACTGCAAGGGTTGGGTCACTCAATTGGCAAGAGGTACAGTCACAACTTCTCATTCATGAGAGATTGATTGCCCGCTTTAATCCTAGCTCCATTGGGACAGGACATCCTAGTGCAAATCTGATCCAGTCTCAATCTGGTGGAAAATGTGGAGGTTATATCTCAAATCAACACTCTAGGGGCAGAGGTGGAGGCTCTAGATGTGGTAGGAATGGAAGAGGTCGTGGTGGCAGGTCTGGAAACAACAACAGCAGCTCTAACACTAACAATAGTGGAAGCAAAATGGCTTGCCAGATCTGCAACAAGATTGGTCATACCGCTACTCAGTGTTGGCATAGGTTTGAGACGGATTTCAACAATGATCCAGCACCAGCTAATCCTAAACAGATATCAGCATTTGTGGCTACTCCTCAGAGTGTTACTGACAACTCTTGGTACTTGGACAGTGGGGCCACAAACCATGTCGCTGCAGACCTCGATAATCTTCACCTAAACTCTGGTTACACAGGTACTGACACACTGGCTGTTGGAAATGGTAAAGCTCTTTGCATTAAGCATGTAGGAATTAGTACCATTCATACTCATTCTAAGCCTATAGTTCTTCATAACTTACTTCATGTCCCTGAAATAACCAAAAACCTAATCAGTGTCTCTAAACTTATCTCTGATAATCCTGTCTTTATAGAGTTTGCTAATTCTGGTTGTATTGTGAAGGACAAGAATACAGGCCAGCTTCTTCTTCAGGGACATCTCCAGGATGGACTGTACAAGATGGATCCCCTCACTAAGACCTCAAAGACCTCCCTTCAATCCAAAGACCATAACTCAGTCTGTGTTTCCTATCTGAGTCATTTCAAGTCTGTTTGTAATAAGCCTAGTCCTGAGTCTAGTGTTGAGATATGGCATAGGAGAATGGGCCATTGTTCTAAGAATGTCTTGTGTCTTGTTCTTGATCAATGTAATGTGACAGTCAATGATAATCTAAGTTTTTGTGATGCTTGCCAGTTGGGCAAATCACACTTGTTACCACATCCTGCTTCTGTTTCCAACTCTGTTTTTCCTTTTGATCTTGTTTTTACTGATGTTTGGGGCCCAGCCCCTATTAAATCTGTGGATGGCTACTCTTATTATGTTCACTTTATTGATGATGCAACTAGATATACCTGGGTGTTTCCCCTCAAATACAAATCTGAAGTTTTTGACACCTTTAAACAGTTTCAAAAAATGGTCCAAACTCAGTTTAATACCTCCATTAAGTGTGTCCAATCAGATTGGGGGGGAGAATATAGAAAACTTTAACCCTACCTTAAGAATGAAGGCATTGCCTTCAGACATCCGTGTCCTCATGATCATGCCCAAAATGGAAGGGCAGAAAGGAAACACAGACACATCATAGAAGTAGGGTTGACACAATTAGCACAAGCTTCAATGCCCTTGAAATATTGGTGGGATAGTTTCCAAAATGCTGTTCAGGTGATTAATGTCTTACCCACTCCTGTACTAGGTTCCCAGTCCCCTC
Organism: Gentiana straminea; assembly: GCA_036785695.1. Taxonomy (NCBI): domain Eukaryota; kingdom Viridiplantae; phylum Streptophyta; class Magnoliopsida; order Gentianales; family Gentianaceae; genus Gentiana; species Gentiana straminea. The sequence continues at coordinate 4,574,531 of JAVUPR010000085.1, forward strand.
ATGAAAAATTGTTCACCACAAAACCTAGTTACTCACAGTTTAGAGTCTTTGGGTGTGCTGTCTTTCCTAATTTAAGACCCTTTCATCAAGTCAAATTTCAATATCACAGTAAGAAGTGTGTTAACCTTGGTCTCAGTATGAAACACAAAGGTTATAGATGTCTAGATGATTCTGGTAGATTGTATATCTCTGTGAATGTTGCCTTTAATGAGCTTGACTTCCCCTTTAAAAATGGTTTTCTGCAAGGAGCACATAGGTCTGTTCTAGTTGATCATTCTGTTTCCATGAACAACATCTTCCCTTTTGATCTTGGTACCATCCTTCAGACAAGTCTGATAGCACCAACTCCAAGGACATACCCAACACACCAGAAGTGTGTGAATCCTTTCCTAATGTCCAAACATCTGAACCATCATCCTCCAGTGTCCCAGCTATGCCTATGCATTCTCCTAATCTTTCTGAATCAGAACCTGTGCTGTCTTCCCTTAATCACAGTAATACTCCTGGTCCTCAGTTCACTCCATCCCCAAGTCAAAATGACTCACCTGACTCCCTTGCCACACACATTCAAAATCAAAATGACTTACCAGACTCCTTTGTCACAAATACCCAAGTTCCTGTCACAACAACTGCTCCTCCTGCACATCCTATGCAAACCAGATCTAAGAGTGGAATATTCAAACCAAAAACCTATTCTGCAAGCCTAAAGTCTAGAGCTAATCCTTTTCCTTCTGAACCTACAAGTGTATCAGATGCTTTGTGTTCCACAGAATGGAAAAGTGCAATGGTGGATGAGTATCAGGCTCTTGACAAGAATAAAACTTGGGAGCTTGTCCCCCCAACTAAACATCACAGTGTTGTTGGGAACAGATGGGTATTTAAGTTAAAATTGAATCCAGATGGCAGTATATTGAAGTACAAGGCTAGATTGGTGGCAAAGGGATTTCACCAGAATTATGGGGTTAACTTCACTGAAACTTTCAGTCATGTTGCCAAGTCCTGCACTATCAGGGTTGTATTTGCTGTTGCAGTGTCTATGAACTGGCCAATCCATCAAATAGACATCAACAATGCCTTTTTGAATGGACCTCTCAAGGAACCTGTGTACATGACACAGCCTGAAGGATTTGTAGATCCTGCAAAACCACATTACCTATGTAAACTAAACAAGGCCTCTATGGCCTCAAACAAGCACCTAGGGCTTGGTTTGAGGCACTCACTACTCAGATGAAGCTATGGGGTTTTAGACAGGCAGTTTCTGATAATTCTCTGTTTGTCCTGCATTCATCTAAGTCTGTTTTGTATGTTTTAGTATATGTAGATGACATACTTGTCACAGGTAATTCAAGTGAACTGATACAGAAGTTTATACAGCAGTTGAATGGAAAATTTGCCCTGAAAGATCTGGGGCAGGTGTTGTTAGGTGTGATGCCCGAAAGACAATTTTTGTAATTGTTTTATTTAATAAATGAATTGACGTTATTATTCATATTTATTATTCTCATAATCACCGATGTGACAATAGTATTTACACTACAGAAAACCCTAAGTATATCGTTTATGTAATCACTTAACTCAGTGTATGGGATATACACAGGAGGATTGAGTTAGTGAAGATGTACTTAAAATACAATTAGCCCGTAGTGAAGTTAATCGAGAGTATCGGGTCTCTCCTTTAACGTGCTATTAATGCGCCCGAACACAATAGGTGTGATTGTCTTATCCGGACTTTCGGTTAAGAGAACCTAATGGGGCATTTATATATGATAGATATATCATATAGGGTGGACCGATTTGATTAGAGTTCACGATATAATTCCGTAATCGAGAAGTCTTATCGAATCAATGGATGATCATATTTATGGATATATCTTAATCCCGAGGTGATCACGATCAACCGCTTGAATCGGTATGAAGTTTGACTTGACGGTTAAGGATTACACCGAGTCCGTGGTCCGAATTACCCCATCTTGGCATTGTACTTGGATTGAGTGAGTAGTACGTGTTATCACGGATACGGAATCCATTCCTTCCATTTATGGAAGTAGATGAAACGTTCCCTTATTTGTTAATCCTAGGCGATCGATCGCGCGAGTTCATATCACACCGATTGATCACCGGTGAGTTGTATGAATTAATTGATCACTAGGGGGTTAATGGTAAATAAGGATAAGAGGTTCTAAAAAGGGTTAACGGTAACTTCCCGATTTAGAATGAACGATCTATGGAGGATTAATCCATATGTAATGATTATATCAATGGACGCTTATTATTATTCTCGTGAGGAGATAAATATAATCTCATAATCGGAGGAGTGCAGTCACGGGATTATGGTGGCATATTCCTGTGATTCATTTATCGAATATAATTATTCTATAATTATTTATTTGATTTATCGGAGCCGCCGATTATTAGTCCATGGTCCCCGACGTGCGCTCCTAATATAAGCATAGCTATTCTCGGACGTCGAATCCTAATAATATTAATTTAGTTCTTGTTGGATTTTATTAAAACGATATGTGAATTAATTGTTTAGTGACTATTTAATTAGTTGGAACTAAATAATTAAAATAAGTGGAAAATATATTTTCCATAATAATTGGCAAATTAGTGTGTATGACAAAAATTAATTGACTAGGTCAATTAAAGATACAATTCACGCCACATGCATATTTTTTTGGTAACAAGAATTAGTTTCTTGTGTATTAATAAGACGTATGCATAAAATATTTATTGGATAAATATTTATGGTAAATAATAAAGATAAATATTATTCTAGATTTGTTTAAAATATTATGGAATTATCTTTTATTAAAAGGATTTATTTTGTTTGATAAATAAAAATCCTTGGGGCTTAAGTTTGACTCTTCTATAAAAAAGAGAGTTCTCTTCAAACTTAATATACACACAAAATTCGAAATTCCCTAATGAATTAGAGAGGGAATTTTCGGCCATAAGCAAGGAGGAAAAAGCTTGGAGTTTTTTTTTTTCGGGTAGCATATCGTAAGGATTCGAGACGAGGATTTCCTTCCACCGGGAGTTGCTTGGATCACACGTACGGAAGATCGTGGTGCTCTTCACGCTTTCCTTCGTTCATCCTATTGCGGTTCTTCAACTTGGATTTTGAGATCCAAGAGGTATGATCTACAACCCCCTTGTAGATATAGATCTAGTTATTTTATTACGTGTAGTTTATAGATCTAGTTCCATAAATCGTTTCCGCTGCGGATGGTATTACTAACAGTGGTATCAGTCGCCATGGTGATCTATATTTATACGTATAAAATATTAGATCTAGGAGTGGTAAAACATATAGTTTTTTTTTTTTTTTTTTGTCCCAATTTTTTTTGGGGGCCGATGCATATGTTTAATTTTTTATGCTTATGAATGTCGTGGTTGAAGAGATGGATTGGGGTTGGCACTGTTTACCCGTTAGATCTATTGTAAACTCATATAAACGATGAAAATTCGTTCATATGAGTATAGGAAATTATGTAATTCTTTTTTTATTGCAATTTTAATTTCCAGAAAATAGATCTGTTTAGTAGCTGTTTAGTTATTTCGTGTTTCCCGTTGATCGAACCGTTGAAACGAAGATCCCTCCGGTCAGAATCAAGATTAGAAGATGATGATCAACTCCACAAATTTTGGCGTCGATCAGAGTCCGTTTCGATATCCGTTTGATGCTGCGAAGAGGCTGCTGTAACAGAAAAACGCAGGATTCACAGAAACCCTACCTGTGACTTCCTCGATTTTCTGGGAGAGTTTGGACCGTTGAAAAGCAAATCCGACCGTTCAGATTGATCAAATATGAGTTTTGGACGTACCATAAAAATTTCAGGTCGATCGGGATTCATCTCGATTCCCGATCTGCCTCAGGAAGTCCTTGATGCAGTGCAGTTAAAGTCAGATTCAGCAGCAAGTTTGGCGGTTTACTGGAGAAAATTGGTAAGTCTAAGCACCGATCCAACCGTCCATATTGAAGTTCAAGGAGTGAAGATAAGATCTGGAAAGTTTCGTCCCGATCCGAGTTCGTTTGTATGCCGATCGTCGAAGAGTTCGAACAGCTGCAGATTTATGTTAGAAAGTAGTAAACCCTAGTTAGGGTTTTGGTCATTTATTTTCTAATAGGTTAGATACGGGGGTGCCAACGATCCATCTCGGTGTTTAAATTTTCCGCATTTATTTTTTATGTGTTTGATCATAAAATAGATATAAAATCGGAATTGCCATGACATGCATCATATCATAAATCCACTCCTTGCATACATATAGAATTTTAATTTTGGTAATTAAAATAGGCATGTATACAAACTCGTGTAATTAGTTGAAATTTAATTAATACGTGGTAATTAATAAATTTAGTAACTAATTAATGATCCGAGGACGGGTTATGAAATCGTTGAGCCTTTCGGTGTGTGTTCTCGGTGAACCGCCTTAAACCACAAACGAGATCACGTTTTCGATTCGTAGAGTCTACGAGATCGAATGATGGTAAAAGAACAGTAAATCTTGGATAAAAACGGTTCGCCTATAGGTTGGGTGGTCAACTGAGCTTCGCTCGAACGACTTAACCCTCCTAGTGTGATGTATGCACGGGGGTCCGGCAAGACTAAGCCAAACCGAGAGCGGAGGGGTGATTCCTTCTAATCTCAATAGGGCTCTCTTGACCCGATTTCGTCCGACTGTCACATATGTTCCAACGAATAGGACGGGTAGGCTTGCCTACGTTACCGACACCATTCGGAATCCTTGATTTGATGTACTTTTATGTTAACATCAAAAAGACGTGGTTAGTTAACCCACCACCACTTCCAAATTATTGAGTGGGAGCGGGGAGGCGACGGCCAACCCCACGGCCTCTACTATAGATACAAGTAAGTGAGAGAAGGGTGACGCCTCGCGGCGCTTTGATTTCGTCCCCCTACGGATGGTGTTCACCCCTATCAACATTCATGGCTTGGTCTCCGAAAGGATAGGATTTCTGGGTACTCGTCGGGTCACTGACCTATCCTACGACGGCACACTCGGGGCGTACCTAAGAGATCCGATATAGTAGGTCACACTCATAAAGGATATTTTTGGTAATATCTAGGCTAAAAAAGGAAGGTAGTCAATGAATAAGGGATGTTCGATTCTCGTGGGATGTTCGATTCTCACAAGTTATTCATTGATGAGATTGTCTCGATTTAACCGTCATCTCTTTGACCTACCCTACGGCGGCACTGAGATGCGAGGTTAAAACCTTGGAATGGTAGAGTAGACTTATTTTTTAGTTTACAATTCCTAAAATAAAATAATATAGTAGTGTTAAACTTGAATTAATATATGTCATTTTATTTACAGCATTATATCCCTTACTAAATTGCTTAAAATTTATAATTGACTAGTATTGACTTTGTTAAAAAGTGGAAAGTAACTAGGACGTTGAACTAGTTAATCGATAATGCAATTATTTTTCGAAAGAGATATTTTCTCTTAAGCCTTTTAAAAACCAGAGTAACATATAGGTATGTCACTAGTGTCATTCGTGTCAAACGAGAGACAAACTTAGTTTGATCAAAGGTGATTTCGGACTTTGAAATTCTTCTAGTGAATTTTCGGTGTGTAGTGACTACACACGTAACCGTTCTAATTGAGAAATCGGAAAATCATGAACTCGTTGCTAGTTAGACGATATTTGGAATCGATGAACTAGTGGGAGTTTTATGATTTGTATTTTTCGGAAACATTAGAAGCGTGTAAGTGTTTACACGAGAGATTTTCAAATTGAAAAATTGGAAAATCATAAAATAAAGCATTCTTTGGTTAGACGGTATTTGGAACCGATAAACTAGTGGGAGCTTTAATGTTATGATTTGTTATTTTTCTAGTATATTAGAAAATACGAGAAGTCCCGACAAGTAACACTCGAAATAGACATCCCACGGTTCAAGAGTAGTGTCTACTCACACGAACCGCTAGTTCAAAGCTGTTTCCATTTACGGAAAGTCAAGAATGGGAGAGTATGTCTAAGAGTGTTAGTCATCTAAAACTCGAGTTGATTTTAAGGCTAAACCGAAAATTAATAAAGCGAAAATCATAGGATAAGGATAGTGATTTCGGATCACCAACCTATGAATCCTTGGCGATTTTCTTGAGCTAAGTTCTTTGGAAGAACAAGGCGGCGAAGTGCATTTAACGATTAAAAGAGTAAACAACGGGCGTTAATTTTAGCTAGAATAGTGGGAGTGATATGAGGAAATGAATCTCGGATTCAATCCTTGGATATCGCGAGAAGATTTATTTTACGTTTAAGAATCGTTGGAACGAATGGATTTACCTTCTATTCGATAATTTGTTTGTCGTATAGAAAGTGAATATACCATTTGTAGTACGAATCCAAGACTCGGACTTTTGTTTGATAAAGTCAAAACCACTTACAATCGCTGAAATATGTATATAAAACACATCTTAAGAACTATTAAAAGCAATTGGTTTCTATATTTAGATAAACGCTTCTTCATATTCCATAGTTAGTGCATAGTCCCTAAAAGACAAGACTTGAAGACTGGCTCAGGGTGATTCCTTTCTCCCAGTCTGGTTATATTGTCTCAAAGGTTCAATGACTAAGTCTCCTTTCAATCGGGAAAGGATAATGGATATAAAGAAGTAACATAGCTTGTTCATGATGACCTTCGGGGTCTGATGAAAGAAACAAGCTAGTAGGAGCTTCTGAGTAGTGACTTCTTGTCTGATAACTATTCAAAAACTCCGGTAAGTTTATCCAAAATATTTTGAGGTTTCTCTCGTTTTCAACGAGAGATAGAGTATTCTATACTCGGAATAGGCCATTCATAGTCCTCGAGACCGACGCTCACCGCCTCATTGTGACATGTTCTCACTAAGTGAGAAACCGTAAAATTGCCTTATATATGTTTTTAGATGTGCTACAATACACTGCTTAACTCAATAAAGATATTAGAAGCGAAATATCGGTTTACATTGAAATGTAAGACCAACCGATCTACCTAGAATATGCTTTGGAATTTACGGATAAGGTGTGGACTCGGTTCACCCCACTTCCATAAATATAAGCATTTAGCACACGATGCTTGAAGGTAGGTCTGGAAATTTCGCGAACACGTTCGGTCAGTGACCAATCGTTCTATATCTTGTAGCATTGAAAAAAAAGGTTTGTTATAAGATCCTTGAAATCGGGAAGGGACAGTTATACTGTTGCGTCCTTTCTGATAGAGTCTATGAACAGTAAAACCTTAAACCTTGAAGTACGTTTACTCAAGGTAGTTACTAACTGATTAAAATCAGACCACATCCAACATCGGTTGTTGGTGATAACACTAAATACTACTAGACTAGATCAGAATTTCGATCCACCCAGAATGTAGTGGGAGTATGGTTTATCCATTACCCATTACGGGTTTGGCGGACTTTATAGTCTGAGGATCGATTGATGACCTATGGCTCTTTTGTGAGCAGTATAGGATTCTGATAATAGAGGTTGGTTTAATGGCCATAACCCTGTGAATGGAGTTCGGTACTCCAATTCGTTCATGCTCTTGTAGAACCACCGAGCGTCTCAGGCCCAGTGGGAGTAATTGGATCTACATGGAAAAGAGTAGAATGAGTTCGGTATTGCATGATTTCGTTCAAAAGCAGAAAATAGGGGTGATTCCCTGAGACTTTCTTGCCAAACAAACGGAGTCTGGATTCATTCGAAATAGAAGGGTATTGACTTATGAACTCATGACAGGATGACTGTCAAGGCTTATGTCCTTTGTGGATAAAAAGCAAACCTCTCGGTCATTGGAAGTCATATATTTCTAAAATATGTGGATTTGACCAGAATATTGATAAGTCTTTTGTAGACTGGATATCAATTTTAGTACAGTAGTGAATATATAAATTAGTGTTTGTGAAGGCTAACACTGCACCAGTTGGAATCAACATGGGTGTGTTATCTGAAGTCGAATCGACACAATCACAATTCTCTCGCAACGAGAGATTTGGACAACATTCTTAAGAGTTTGACTCGGTCGAATTCATTAGAATCGATCCTTTCGGTTTCCCATCCATCTTATTGGTTAAGATGATGCATCCGTGTATGCAACATTCAACGAGGAAGTTCTACCCTATGCCTCAGGAATGACTCTCTAAATCTTCGGATCAGGAGAAATGGGATAGATTCTCTTTCTAGTAAGAGATGGTCAGGTTAATGAACGTCAACTTTGATCGAATCTTAGATTCGGCGGTTAACAAAGCAAGTTTAGTATGTCCTTTAGTATCTTGAGAGAACGAGGAACAATATGCGGACATATTCATGTGTGAACCTGGATATGTGTGATACACGATTTTGACTTTAAGTCGATTGAGGATGATCGTTAAGTCGATCTCGGGCTCGGTGTTTACTCGGTACCACATGATTTGATGGACCGGTAACGTTTCGATTCTACGCAACGTCTCGAGCCGACAAACGACTAATCATTAAGACCCATGACATTTAGATGTAGGTACTCCCCGAGTCACCGACCTATCCTACGACGGCATACTCGGAGTGTATTTTGGAATCTGAAATGGTTATGACATGCTTAATGGGTACTAGAATACGGGATGGGTCTCCATTGCTTTAGAGCAAGTGGGAGATGTAGTTTGTTGTATTTTAAATAATAGGGTGTGCTCTAAAACAATTAATCACATGCTTTCGTGCAAGTGGGAGATTGTTAGGTGTGATGCCCGAAAGACAATTTTTGTAATTGTTTTATTTAATAAATGAATTGACGTTATTATTCATATTTATTATTCTCATAATCACCGATGTGACAATAGTATTTACACTACAGAAAACCCTAAGTATATCGTTTATGTAATCACTTAACTCAGTGTATGGGATATACACGGGAGGATTGAGTTAGTGAAGATGTACTTAAAATACAATTAGCCCGTAGTGAAGTTAATCGAGAGTATCGGGTCTCTCCTTTAACGTGCTATTAATGCGCCCGAACACAATAGGTGTGATTGTCTTATCCGGACTTTCGGTTAAGAGAACCTAATGGGGCATTTATATATGATAGATATATCATATGTATTTGGACCGATTTGATTAGAGTTCACGATATAATTCCGTAATCGAGAAGCCTTATCGAATCAATGGATGATCATATTTATGGATATATCTTAATCCTGAGGTGATCACAGTCAACTGCTTGAATCAGTATGAAGTTTGACTTGACGGTTAAGGATTACACTGAGTCTGTGGTCCGAATTACCTCATCTTGGCATTGTACCGGATTGAGTGAGTAGTCCGTGTTATCACGGATACGGAATCCATTCCTTCCATTTATGGAAGTAGATGACAGTTCCCTTATTTGTTAATCCTAGAAACCGATCGATCGCGCGAGTTCATATCACACCGATTGATCACCGGTGAGTTGTATGAATTAATTGATCACTAGGGGGTTAATGGTAAATAAGGATAAGAGGTTCTAAAAAGGGTTAACGGTAACTTCCCGATTTAGAATGAACAGTCTATGGAGGATTAATCCATATGTAATGATTATATCAATGGACGCTTATTATTATTCTCGTGAGGAGATAAATATAATCTCATAATCGGAGGAGTGCAGTCACGGGATTATGGTGGCATATTCCTGTGATTGATTTATCGAATATAATTATTCTATAATTATTTATTTGATTTATCGGAGCCGCTGATTATTAGTCCATGGTCCCCGACGTGCCTCCTAATATAGCATAGCTATTCTCGGACGTCGAATCCTAATAATATTAATTTAGTTCTTGTTGGACTTTATTAAAACGATATGTGAATTAATTGTTTAGTGACTATTTAATTAGTTGGAACTAAATAATTAAAATAAGTGGAAAATATATTTTCCATAATAATTGGCAAATTAGTGTGTATGACAAAAATTAATTGACTAGGTCAATTAAAGATACAATTCACGCCACATGCATATTTTTTTTGGTAACAAGAATTAGTTTCTTGTGTATTAATAAGACATGTGCATAAAATATTTATTGGATAAATATTTATGGTAAATAATAAAGATAAATATTATTCTAGATTTGTTCTAGAATATTATGGAATTATCTTTTATTAAAAGGATTTATTTTGTTTGATAAATAAAAATCCTTGGGGCTTAAGTTTGACTCTTCTATAAAAAAGAGAGTTCTCTCAAACTTAATATACACACAAAATTCGAAATTCCCTAATGAATTAGAGAGGGAATTTTCGGCCATAAGCAAGGAGGAAAAAGCTTGGAGTTTTTTTTTCGGGTAGCATATCGTAAGGATTCGAGACGAGGATTTCCTTCCACCGGGAGTTGCTTGGATCACACGTACGGAAGATCGTGGTGCTCTTCACGCTTTCCTTCGTTCATCCTATTGCGGTTCTTCAACTTGGATTTTGGGATCCAAGAGGTATGATCTACAACCCCCTTGTAGATATAGATCTAGTTATTTTATTACGTGTAGTTTAGGGCACTTGCACCAGCTATCCTATTTTACATCACCAAAATAATATAAAATAATACATATTTCTATTATACAACATCTCAATTCAAAACACTCCACACCAGCATTTCTATCTATATATCTATAACATTAAAATATTTATTTTAGATATAGAACACCTAATTGAATATCTACTACAAGTGTCTTTAGGTGTTCTATATCTAAAATAGAAATAGAAAACAAAAAAACTGGTCAAAATATGACCTACAACAGACGGATGGGCTATACCTAAAATAGAAATAGAAAGGTGAATAGTGTTGTTCTATATATAGAACAACACTATTCACCTTTCTATTTCTATTTTAGGTATAGCTCATCTGCTGTCGGTCGTATTTTGACCAGTTTTCACCTTTCCATTTCTATTTTAGATATAGAACACCTAATAGAACATCTGCTACAAGTGCCCTTATAGATCTAGTTCCATAAATCGTTTCCGATGCGGATGGTATTACTAACAGGTGTCACATTTTCTTGGCATGCAGGTTCATAGAGACTCCACTAGTCCTTACCTAAATCAGACTCATTATCCTATGCAACTGCTCCAAAGGCTTAAAATGGATCATCTTAAAGGATGTTCTACACCTATGGTTGTAGGCAAAGTGTTGAAACCTAAACAAGGGACACCCTTGACTGATGCTAGGGAGTATAGGAGTGCAATAGGAGGGTTGCAATACTTGACACTTACTAGACCTGACATTACATATGCTGTGAATTGTCTCAGTCAATTTATGCAAGACCCCTACACAGACCACTGGTTTGCCTTAAAAAGACTGCTGAGATATGTTAGTGAGACTCTGATTTACTCACTCCATTTCAAGCCCTCTTTTGACTTGAAGATTACAGGGTTTACAGATGCTGATTGGGCAGTTGATAGCTTTGACAGAAAGTCTGTAGGAGGATACTGTGTCTTTATTGGGGACTCTCTGGTTTCTTGGAGTTCGAAGAAGCAGTCTGTAGTCTCAAGATCCAGCACAGAGTCTGAATATTGGGGACTCTCTGGTTTCTTGGGTGAACTGAAGTTGCAGGTTCTTGCAATCCCTATCATCTGGTGTGACAATACTGGAGCAAATTCTTTAGCTCATAATCCGGTATACCATGCTAGGACCAAACACATAGAAGTGGACATTCACTTTGTGAGAAATCAAGTGCTGGCCAAGAAGTTACAAGTTCTGTATGTACCCTCAGCTGACCAAATAGCAGATTGCTTTACCAAGGCTTTACCACATTCAGCATTTGCAGCATTTAGGAGCAAACTCAATGTCAAAATTTCAGCATTTCGTTTGAGGGGGCCTGTTGAGAAATAGGGTAAATGTGTCTCTTTTTGGTGTTGACACCTATGTAACACTTGGAGTAGTATTATAGTGCCAAGTGTCCTTATCTTATCTTTCTGTTAGATTCTATGTATTTATTATCAGCACCTGTACTTTTGTGTTTGGTATCAATGATAATCTAATGATAGAATTCATCTTTATGAGTCTTCTTCCTTTCTGTTGATTTCCTTAGTATTATTGGCTTAAATAATCGAATTTAAAAATATCCATTCATTGTGGTACATCACTAAAATCGTAGTGAGGAACATAAAGGCTCCTTAAAAGAATAAGAAATCTTCACATGAATATAAAAACCAGGAAAATAATGATAGATTTGCATTCAGTGGTGGACGGATGATCTCGAGCAAAATAAGCAAAATACTTGATAGAAATATTAGTATATTGTTTTTCAATCAATAGGGTATATGTTCATCTTTGTTATACCTATGTCTTATGTTTGCATCTAAAAGTTTCAAATCCAATATTATTTTGCGGTTATCACTGTTTCTACTTCTTTTGCAAATGAAATATATCCGGCGATAAGTTGTTGATGTAGAATTATGGACGTGTCCGTTTTTACCCTTGCAACGTTAAAAGCAAACCCGAAATATGATACTACGGTAAATTCATTGTAATGCCGATAAGAGCGCCCTCATCGAAACTTAGTTTCATTGGTGATCTATCCTATATTTTGGATCAAAGTTTTAACAATTTTGGTCCCCCGTATTTTAGCTTTGTGTCTGGAATAACCATCATCTTCATGGTTAACATTTTAGGTCCTCTAACTTTGTATTTTAATTTCAATTTTAGAAAAATCGACGTTTTACTCATTTAAACTAACAGCTGACATATTTAAACTAACGGTCAAACTTGTTATACCCAAAGTATTACAATGCGAAAGTAAAAAATAAAGAACAGGAAAGATGAAGAACACTTTATTAGATTCTGAACTTGACAACAAACAGAAAAGAAAAACAGAAAGAAAAACTACAAAGGATATGTAACCGGGACGAGCTAATCCCTGTCCTTAAGACAATTATGCTCCGGCAGTACCCACGGTTTAGCACTTGTCTCCCAGGATAATCCAATTACCTGTTCAGAATTGAGGTACTTCAGCTTCTGAACTCAAGGAACTCTTTGTGCTTCAGAATCTCTTCAACTAAAATGCAAACTACCTTACTATATGAGATGGAAAAAATATTATTTTTGAAAACTTATGTTGTGACATTTCCACCAAAGAGGGTTTATATAGGTGGAAAAAGTAACTCCCACTCTTAAGGCCATTAACCCTCAATAATGGCCACTGCTAGCACTTATGACCACTAAGTGACCACTAACCCACTAAGTCATTAATGGACAATTTCTCCAACAATCCCTCACAAAATGGACATTAATGCAAATGCAGACCCTGAAGAGATTCTGACAGAAAATATTGCATCAGGAGAGGTAGTTTCTGGCTTTGAACCTGCCTTAGTAAAATACTATCGGATCTACTCGGCTAATCAGTGAACTATGTCTTGAACCGTTCAGCCTTTAATGTAAAACTAAACAATAGTACTCACACAATATTTCCCTTAACACGTATTGGTTCTCATGGTTGTGCTCATTTTGGCCATGAAACACCCTGGTTTCAGAAAGTGCGTTAGAGATTTCAAGCCACTGAATTCTCACAGAAGCGGCCCCACTTCACACTTACATAGGTGACCTCCTATCAAGAGTATTCTTCCATAACCTACTCGAATTTAATCAAGCTATAGGAATCATTAAAAGTTTTCACTTATCCTTACACACTTGACAGATAACACTTTTATTCATAGAATGGGTAAGTGTTCAATGAACCTTCATAACTTAGTTGTCCCTTTGAACCATGATCTTGGGATCTCCAGTCAACATGGTGGGGTTACGATTACAAAGTTTCTGTCGTAATTGGCTTCAGTCACATTCCGTCTGTCAATTTTGATATTTGATCTCTAGGTAAACCTTTTGTTAGCGGATCCGCAAGATTGTCCTTCGATTTAACAAAATCGACGGAAATCACGCCGTTAGAGATCAGTTGTTTAATGGTATTATGTCTACGACGAATATGTCGAGACTTACCATTGTACATACTATTTTGTGCCCGGCTTATAGCCGACTGACTATCGCTATGTATGCTTATAGGAGCAATAGGCTTAGTCCAGAATGGAATATCCTCGAGGAAATTACGCAGCCATTCTGCTTCTTCTCCTGCCTTGCCCAATGCAATGACCTCAGATTCCATAGTGGAACGAGCAATGCAAGTTTGCTTTGTGGATTTCCATGACACAACAGCACCACCAATAGTGAATACATATCCACTTGTGGACTTTGATTCTTTCGAGTCAGATATCCAATTTGCATCACAGTATCCTTCTAATACTGCTGGATATCTCGTGTACCGTAATCCAAGATTCATTGTGAATTTTAAGTACCTCGGTACTCTATTCAATTCTTTCCAATGATCCTCACTTGGATTACTTGTAAATCTGCTCAGTTTATTTACAGCACATGCTAAGTCTAGTCTAGTACAATTGGTTATGTACATCAGACAACCTATGATTTGTGAATATTTTAACTGAGACACAGGTTCTCCTTTACTTTTGACTAAGTGCATAGTCAAGTCAATAGGAGTTTTTATCGGACTCTCGTTAAATACGTTAAATCTTTTTATAACAGACTCAACATAATGAGACTGTGACAATGCAAGTCCATCCGACATTCTAGAGATTTTAATCCCCAAAATTACATCTGCAACTCCCATATCCTTCATATCGAAGTTTCTTGTTAACATCTTCTTAGTATTTATGATTATATCATGAGTACTACCCAAGATTAACATGTCATCAACATATAGACATACTATCACAAAGGAATTAGAAGTGTTATTGACGTAAACACATTTATCGCACTCGTTAATTTTAAACCCATTTGATAACATCGTTTGATCAAATTTTTGGTGCCATTGTTTTGGCGCTTGCTTAAGCCCATATAATGACTTAACGAGTCGACATACTTTGTGTTCTTGACCTGGAACCACATAACCCTCGGGTTGTTCCATATAGATTTCTTCATCCAAATCACCATTTAAGAAAGCAGTCTTTACATCCATTTGATGTATTTCTAGATTATTTACCGCAACAATTGCGATAAGAACTCGTATCTACGTGATCCGAGTAACCGGTGAATATGTATCGAAGAAGTCAAGACCTTCTTTTTGACGATAACCTTTAGCTACCAGTCTGGCCATATATTTATCGATCGATCCATCAGCCCTGAATTTTTTTCTTAAAAATCCACTTACAAATGTCCTGGTGGGATATTTACTAATTCCCAAGTATGATTTTGCATAATGGAATCGATTTCACTATTGACTGCTTCTTTCCAGAACGGCGCTTCTGGATTTGACATAGCATGAGCATATGTACTTGGTTTGTTTTCTACCATATAGGTGAAAAAATTAGGACCGAAAGACGTTGAAGTCCTTGCCCGTTTACTCCTACGAGGTTCTGGACCCTCAGAATCTGGAGTAGTTTCACTTGTTGGTTTATGTGGCCGCTTATTTAAGCTTGTGTTTTCTTGACTTCTTTCTTTACATGGAAATACATCCTCAAAAAATACAGAATTTCTTGATTCCATGATTGTATTCATATGAACATCCGGATTGTCAGATTTATGCACTAGAAATCTATGTGCACTACTGTTATTTGCATAACCGATAAATATACAATCTATCGTTTTAGGCCCAATTTTTATTTGTTTAGGTTTAGGTACTTCGACCTTTGCTAAACACCCTCACACTTTCAAGTATTTGTAGCTAGGCTTGTAGCCTTTCCATAACTCGTAGGGTGTTTTATCCATATTTTTAGACAAAACTCTATTAAGAATGACATTCGGAAAGTATCGCTTCCCCCCACAAGTTCTGAGGTAAACCCGAACTTATCAACATAGCATTCATCATCTCCTTAAGAGTACGATTTTTGCGTTCAGCAATACCGTTTGATTGAGGTGCATAAGGTGCAGTCGTTTGATGGATAATACCAGAGTCTGCACATAATTCATTAAACGGTGCATCATATTCACCACCTCTATCACTACGAACCTTCTTGATTCGTTTACTAAGTTGATTCTCGACTTCATTCTTATAGTTTTTAAAAGCCTCAAGTGTCTCATCTTTGCTACTTAGCAAATAGACATAACAGTATCTTGTACAATCATCGATAAAAGTTACAAAGTATTTTTCACCGCCTCTCGTTTGTACAAATTTTAAATCACACAAGTCTGTATGAATTAGATCTAACGGTTCGGTGTTTCTTTCCACGGAAGGAAAAGGTGCCTTAGTCATTTTAGCTTCGACACATATATGGCATTTTTCATTATTATTAAATTTTAAATTAGGTAATAAATCTAAGTTCATCATCCGTCGAATAGATTTATTATTTACGTGTCCCAATCTATTGTGCCATAAGCAATAAGTCTCAACCCATGTCTTAATTATTTATGCCTTAAACGGGCAAAGTGATTTCGGTACAATAGTCAAAACATTGAGCTCATACATACCCACAATCACATTTATGCAAACATAAAATTATTCTAATTTTAGTTTACAAAACGAAGGTCCATAAAAAACAATTTATCGACCAGAGTGTCTTCGCCAATCACCAATCCATTCTGTGAAAGTCTGAATTTGTTAGCAACAAATTCTAACTTGTAACCCAGGCTGGTAAGCTGAGGACCAGAAATATAATTTCCATTTAGGTCCGGCACATGCAGAACATTTCTGATAACCAGATAATTTCCATTTTTTAAATTCAACGTGATATTCCCATATCCAACGATTTCGGACTTTGTTGAATTTGCCATGAAAACATTTTCTTTAATTTTTTGGTATCCCCAGAATAAAGATTTGTTCGCACACATATGTTGAGTAGCACCTGTGTCTACGCACCAATCATATGTCTCTTCATAGATTAGATCCACGTCATCCTCGATCTTTACTTGAATTTCTTTCATTTCTGTTCAAAACAGAAGATAAACTGTTATTTCGCATACAACTTGCATCGAAATAATATTACTTAGTACAACATAATATTGTGTCACGGTAGATTATATCACTATAATCAAAGAAAGAATTATATTTTAACAATTATCTCTCGAACACTTAATTAAGTGTCACAACATACACATTCACATTAAGATTCACCTCAGTGATTTTTCTCATTTAATTTTTCTGGTGTCTTACCATGAGAAACAGCAACCGCAACAACGTTTTCACTTCCACGAGTGGATGTCAATGACGCATCATTAACAATAGTCATTTATGTTCAGAATAAAAAACAGAAGATCAACAACACAACTGAGTCGTTTTTGCCAAAAAATGAGACAAAAAAGCAGAAAATCGTTTTTGCCAGAAAACGATAAAAAAGGAAGATGGACCAGTTTTTACCAAAAACCAATACAAAAAAAACGGACCGGTTTTACCAGAAACCGATACCAAAAAGGAGGATGGACCGGTTTTGACCAAAAAACCAGTACCAAAAAGGAAAGGACCGGTTTTACCAGAAACCGATACCAAAAAGGAGACACCGACACACTGAGTATCACAGATGATGCTCAGAATCAGAAAAAATAAAAGGTACAGCAAGTATACTGAAATTTATTTTTTTATTTAGCAAAGATATACTTTTTAGAGCAAAGAGGCTCTGAAAAGAATTGTCTTAAGATTGTTATACCCAAAGTATTACAATGCGAAAGTAAAAAAAAAAAAAAACAGGAAAGATGAAGAACACTTTATTAGATTCTGAACTTGACAACAAACAGAAAAGAAAAACTACAAAGGATATGTAACCGGGACGAGCTAATCCCTGTCCTTAAGACAATTATGCTCCGGCAGTACCCACGGTTTAGCATTTGTCTCCCAGGATAACCCAATTACCTGTTCAGAATTGAGGTACTTCAGCTTCTGAACTCAACGAATTCTTGGTGCTTCAGAATCTCTTCAACTAAAATGCAAACTACCTTACTATATGAGATGGAAAAAAATATTATTTTTGAAAAGTTATGTTGTGACATTTCCACCAAAGAGGGTTTATATAGGTGGAAAAAGTAACTCCACTCCTAAGGCCATTAACCCTCAATAATGGCCACTACTAGCACTTATGACCACTAAATGACCACTAACCCACTAAGTCATTAATGGATAATTTCTCCAACAAAATAACACTCTTAATTAAACAATTTGGCCTCAACTAGCTCGATGGATCCTTTTTTTTTCCAAATAACGGTCTTCACACCGCATATTCGACCCGACTCTTATACGAGACAAACCCCGACTTTGTTTAAAGATTGCCCCACAATTTTATCACATGCCATGACAACAAGATTGCCCCACAATTTTATCTAATCAGAAGAGGAAGGACCACTGTTCCTTCTCTTTAGAATTAGGATTGGCATAAACTCCCACAAACCATAATTTTAATAATAGAGTCATACTTTTTTATTTCAATTGTCCAATATATAGTATTCATAGTGCAGATTGAAATACCTTGACGCCAAAAGAAGGTAGACTATTCACCGATCTAATCAAAAGATCATATGCAATGTGACGATTCAAAAAATCGTCAGGGTAATCAAACAAATCTGCTTCCTTGATTATGACCTAAGGATGCTCCAAGAACACAGAAAACGATGGAAGAGAGGGGGGAGATTTGGGATGTTTAGACTGCACTTGATGATGATCAAGCTGCCTACGTATCCAATGGTTCAATTGGAATCAAGTCTCCGTAGTTCCTTAGGGACAGTTTATATAGGGGGGCTTAGGCCCTAGGGTTTAATGGGGCGTGTCAGCGAGTGACACTGATTAACGTATTCCCTAAGGAAGAAGATTATGATTGTGTGATCTCCATGATTATAGGAGATAATTATGGTATTCGAATATTAGCATTAAGTGGTAAAGATTCGAGTCTTAATTACTCAAGATTCTATGATAGTTATCTGATTGTCATACAGGTGATAAATAAGTTATTACTCGAGATAAATTAGAAAGGCAGAGTTGGCCCCTAGGGATCGGGAGCAAGGGCCGGTCTCCTGCCAATTAGAAATTGTACAAGTCCAAAGGCTTAGCCCGACCTACGCGATCGGCGGAGATCGTAGCCGGTCGACCAGAGTCCGATGCATGCCCCGTCCTGCCAGAAACTGGGACGGTCCGACCTTATGGGGGTCGGTCGTACGGGAACCAGTGGTGACAAAGTGGGTGGATGAGCCCCCTGGGCTCGGAACTAGGGATTCAAAAGCAGTTTATCCCTCTGAGTCAAGTGTTGAGCCACCAAAGAGGTGCCACGTGGGTGTGCCCATTTTTTGGCAGCATCATAAGCCCCCAAGATCCAGCCGACCCCTAGTTGGTTGGCTCGGATCTACAAAGGCGGCTCGGCACAGAAGTTTTTAGCCTATAGATTTTTAGATTAAATTAGGAATCGCCAGGTGGCAAGGCTAGTTATGACACAGTTGTAATTATCCCGGGAAACGAGGCGTCGCTACCCACTAACACTAACCGAGGCCGTTTTTCAAGGTAAGAGGGGGTTATAAACCCTTCATATCAATCATTTCGTAACTACGCTGAGTATTAAACCAGAAGATTTGCCGCCGGTTGCCATCCGTCATCTTCTATTTCTCCAACTTGAAACTGCAAGTAAGCATTCTTTCCTTCTTATTCCTACTTTGTAATTTGGTCTCTTTAGGTAAAATCTTGTTCCTTCGAAAGATCCTAGAATTGATTCTTCGCCATGGCCATAGCTGATAGCAGAGATGTGGGGTCAATTCTGAAACAAAAGGATGTAGAGGAGATTTGCCAGAAATATGGGATTGATGAGGCTAGGTTTTCTCCCCAGCTACCGTCGGGGGATCATCAATCGGCTCTGGACCCGCCGGAAGGTTTTAGCTCCGTCCATAGGGAATACTTCGAGGTGGGGTTGCGATTGCCTTTCTGTCCTGCCCTTTTGGCGGTTCTCCGGCATTACGGTATCTCAAATAGCCTCCAATGGTATTAGGGCCGTTATCGGGTTTGCGATTTGGTGTAGATTGTTAAATATTAGATTTACGGTAGATAAATTTAGGTATTTTTATCATCGGGTAGGATTAAGGGACCATCCCTACCGATATTACTTTGCTAGAAGGCAGGGGAAAACTTTCAGCATCCCTATCCTTCCTCCCGGTCGGGATTCTTTCAAAAGGTGGAAGGAGAGGTTTTTCTATGTGAGGGATGAAGGTCACGACGAACTGAGCGTTTGGAATACTGCGGATTTGTAGGGGGACGAACGCCCGGATAGGCCTGAGTCCTGGGTGGAGAAGATTCGGAGATCGGGATACTCGATCGAGTGGCAAAATCTGTACGACAACCTGATAGAGGCGGCTCGGTTGGGGGATGCAGGCCCTGAGCCTTATATGGAGTTTACTAAGGCCGAATGGAAGATCTGTAGGGTTTACTTAAATTGTACTTTATATTTGTTAACATACCTATGCCCCTTGTTTGACTAACTTTTCCAACGGCATATGCAGTGGCTGATTTTGCTGACCTGATGGCGGGAGCAGAGAGGGATGTGGCGGGTCGTCAAACTGTGCCGACCCCAGCAGTTCGGGAGATGCCTATGGAGGATCCGACCACTGAGGGTGCGGATGCCTCCGCTTCGATCCCCCCACTGAGATGGCCAGGGGGACACCTCGGGGGAGGTTACGGAGAGGAGGTTGGTCCCTACAAGGTCAACTCGACAGAGGCCGACCTCTCAAGAGGGTCGGCCTTCGAAGAAAAGTAAATCGAAGGCCCCTGAGGAAGGTCAGGAGGGGACCTTCGAGCAGGAGAGGGTCAGCAGCATGTCTGACGAGGAGCTGGCGGTCCTTGGCTGCAAAACAGTGGAGCTGGTAAGTGTTTATTCATTCTTTTTAGTGATTTAAGTTTCGTTAGTTCTGACGTTCTGTGTTTGTTCAGGGTGGCACGATCGGCCAGGAAGTTTTCAAAAGGTTGGGAAAGGCTTCAGCCGACTCGGCGGCCCAATCGGCCAAGATTTCCGAATTGCGGAAGGCAAGGGATGAGCTCAGGGCGGCCATCCGCCTTAAGGACGCGGAGATGAAGCCCCTGCAAACCCAACTCCAGGCTCAGGAGAAAGAGTTAAAGGCCATGGAGAGTGAGCTGGCCGAGGAAAATAAAGGAAGGGAACAGGAGGTCGGGGATCTCAAGGCGAGAGTGGCTGACCTGGAGGCCAGCGTTGCGGCTCGGTGCGCCGATGCCGTTCAGGAATACAAAGCTTCAACCGATTTTGCCGAAGCCCTCAAGGTGTTGCTGATTCCCATTCTCAACCATGGGTATACCTTGGGGGTGGATGAGGCGAGGGCTCAGTTCCCTGCATTGGCTCTGGATGCCCTTCCTTAGAGGGCTTATTACAAGCCAGGGATGGACGTGGCTTACACTGATCGTGCCAAGGATTTCCGAGCGGGGGTGGACATAGTGGATAAGTATGTCCGTCAGCCGGCTGCAGCGTCCGGGTCGGCCCCTCCTTCGGAGTCTCAAAAGAGCCCTGCTCCTGACTCTTAAAGTTGAACTTTTTGTTGATCTCTCTCTCTCTTTTTTTTTTTTGAAAAGGAAGTTTATGTGATATGACTCTTATCAATGAAGAATTTATCTTGATTTTGGTTTTGTTTCTGTGAATAATTTTTGAATTGTGGGTATTTATTGTTATGGGTACACTGGCCCCAATATGATATTCACTATTACATGGTGAATGGAATATTTTAATATTATTGGGTTATAACGGGGAGTTTTAGTTCAGTCTCGCATTAGATTAGGGAAGTTATCGGAGTGATAAGGTATAGAGTCCGGGGAGCGAACCTGGGACGATCGTCCAAGGATATGGTCGTACGGGCAACGGGGTATAAAGTTCGAAGTGCCGATTTAGGTCGGCCACACCATTGCCAAAGGTAAGAACACAAAGGCGAGGTGGTATAATCGGTCTATATTGACCGACAGCTAAAAGAAAGTGGACAAAGGCGAGACGGTCTGGGGCTTGGAAATCCGATCTAGATCGATCGCCTAACTAAAGAAAGTATATAGGGGCGAGTCGATCTAGGGATCGGATAGCCGATCTAGATTGATCGCCTAAACTAATAGAATGATTATAAGGGCGATATGATCTAGGGATCGGATAGCCGATCTAGATCGATCGCCTAAACTAAAATGAAATTATAAAGGCGAGATGATCTAGGGACCGGATAGCCGATCTAGATCAATCGCCTAAACTAATAAAATGAAATTATAAAGGCGAGATAATCTAGGGACCGGATAGCCAATCTAGATCGATCGCCTAAACTAATAAAGTGAAATTATAAGGGCGAGATGATCTAGGGACCGGATAGCCGATCTAGATCGATCGCCTAAACTAATAAAATGATTATAAGGGCGAGATGATCTAGGGATCGGAAAGCTGATCTACATCGATCGCCTAAACTAAAAGTAGCTATAAAGGAAGTCCAAAGCACGTGCATGACTAGCCGCATAGCGGACATAAAGCTTAGTAAATTTGCCCCCAATCAACCTAGATTAATCCGGACTACGCTAAATTGGGCTTATGAATTAACTGTGTATATTAAAATTTAAGAACGAGCGGGGCCAGGCTAGAGCTGACTTCTCATTTGAAAATGTGGCGAGCCGGGCCAGATGAGACTGACTTTTTGCATGCTTTTTCTAAAGACGAGCAGGGCCAGACTAGTGCTGACTTCTCGATTTTAGGGCGAGCTGGGCCAGGTCGGACTAACTTCTCGCGTGGAGTTTTACTGCGCAGTATAAGTGTTGTACGAGTTGTAAATTTTATGAAATAGGACTTAACACGTGGTCATTGTCACGGATTTTATCTAACAAAGCAAACAAGTAATAAAATTTATAAATCCGGTATTCCCCAAGTGTAGGGATCGTAGTACAGCGATTAATACCGGAGTCGATCTCAGGGAATCGAGGTTGTTTAATCTAGTTCTTATTAATTCTTCTAAAATTGTCACTACTATTTATTACTAAACCTAAACTAAAACGGAAAATAAACTGGACAGAGGATTGTCAGTCCAAAGCCAGGAAATATCGTTGCGAACAAAAATAACTCTAATCTATAAACTAAAAAGAAAGCAAACTTCTAAGAAAACAACGAAGAACAAGGCACAAAGATAATTTCAATTAATTTTAACGAAGAACAAGCATTGATCCACCTATCTCGCAACTCTCAATTTCTACCCTAGATCGTTTAGTGAAGATTTAGTAAAGATGTGGTTCACCTATCAAAGGTATGAATTCCTACTCTCGTAGATAATTCGCCTATTAATCTCTCATCTCTCGATCTTAAAGATTAACGCCTCCAAAACAAAGGTGTAAGATTTCTCAATCTAGCAACCTAGAAGTTCAACCTAATCAACTCTCGTTATTTTTAGGTTAAAAGTCCAATCTTTAATATGGTGATCTAGGTCTAACAACGATTCTCATCAACATTAAACATCAACAAGCAACAATCCATCGATATAATTGCATAATCTATATAAAAGCATAATAAAGATACAAGCTTTAATAAAACTCACAAAACAAATCCAAAGTCGAAAACGAAACGCTGCAGAGAGGCTTCACATGCTTGTTCTAGGCTTAGCCTTAGCTCATCGTTGGAATAGAAATAACATAATTGAAAAGAAATTAAAAAGATGTTTATTGCAGTGGAAAAACGCAGCAAAAGCTGCCCCAAAGGGGCTTGTGGCCGCCTAGGGTCGAAAATATGGTCCTTAGGGTTTGAGAAATCGCGCCTATTTATAGGATTTTAGGTCGGTTTCGCTGAGTCGGTGCCGTGGACGCCCGTCCACTATCTTGGACGCTCGTCCAACCTCTCTGAACGGAGCATGAACGCTGGTCTGAGTAGCGTCTAAACTCTCTGTACTGAAAATCTCCTCTGGACGCCAGTTTACTTTTATGGACGCCCGTCCACTACTGGACGGGACATGGACGCTCGTCCGGTATGTCCGGACTAGATATCTTCATCTTTATCTCATTCTTCTCATCTCTATCTCTTCTCTTCTTCATATAACACTTCCTTATCTCTTATATGTCAAATAAATCCGACTCGTATCATCTTTTGATCCCCTTTTTAGCTCGAAATATGCATATCTACAAACATCAAAACCATTGCAAAGTGTAACATCATCCAAATAATCATAAAACCACCAAGTAAACACATAATTTAATCACTTTTGCAATTAGACCCTTAAAAACATCACTTGCTTAATATTTCAATTTAAAGGCCAATTCTTATGCAAATAATATAAATATGGGGAAAATCATCGTAAAATATATCGTTATAAAACGTACAAAATCACCCTTAACAACTCCCCCACACTTATCTTTTGCTCGTCCCGAGCAAAACAAAACAAAAGAAAGGCTCGGAAAGAATATAGACACCTCAACACATATACCACATAGTCAATAAATTAGAAGTTCACCATCGTGTGTGTGCATAGCCATAGAAAACTTCCACTAAATCCAAACTTGAAAAACTCAAAGCAAAACTAGCTAATACCCCCTCGTGGACTAGCAATAAATGACACTCATAAGATGTACCCTACAAACGTGACATATCCCGAAAAAGATGATCGAATGAATCTAGGGCCTTTCTGAAATACTCAGAGGATAATCCCTACATCATATCTTTCAGTTTATACTGGGGATAAGATTAACGAAAACTAAGCCTTTTATTCAATTTCGTAACGATATCTTAGTTGATTCGACTTATTCACTTTAAACACACATTAGAAGAAGCTATTGCCCTCATAGCAGAATAGGACATTTCGAGATAATCCCCTACCTTACTCAAATCATAAGGCAGCTTTTCCTAACTGTCGTGAGCTTTTAGTCATCATAGTGGTATAGGACATACGTGGTACACCCTATCGCACTCCAATCATCGACTAGCTTCCGACACACCCAATTAATTCATTAATTCAACTTTTTCACTTTGACAATAGCTACGTTTTACTTATCACATTCAAACTGCTAGATATTCACAGTATATCATACTTCGGATCTAAATACAAACTATCATAAGTCTCACGATACATACGTAGCACTAAGCACATGACTTACAAGATAATCAAAAATCACTCGTCCAAAAGGGGTATAACTTTATGAATTAGCTCATCGTCACTATGGCTCGTGAAAAATAAAATCTTGGTGAAACAACTAATTCACTAAAAATATGGTATACAGCATCAATGACTATAACAAACCGAACAAAAACGTGTATTGCCTACTCGGGACAAAACAAAAACAAAAGTGTCGAAAAATTTTGAAAAATTAAGCCCCCATTTTGCACAGAAACATCATATATTAAGAAAATGGTAGATACATAGCGACCATTCCCCTCCCCCACACTTAAATAACAACATGTCCTCATGTTGTGCAGAATAAGAGAAACTTAGCTGATTGTAGTTCTAAAGTGGCAATTCCGGAAGTGCTACGTATCAACTCCAGAAAGGCTTGATGAAAGCGAACCGTGGACCATCCACCGGAAAACCGACATCATCCGAAAGCTCACAAGTGCTATAGCAAATATCCCGCATACATGAAAAACAACACAAAACGTACCTCGGGGATAGGGGCACAAAAGATTATAGACGAGGCAATATCATAAAACAAAGCATAAGCGAGTGCAAGAAGCGATAAAAACCAAACCTATGTGAAATGTAGTGCACAGATATAATGGCGGCAGGAGGAAGGTCATATGGATTTTTTCAAATTCAGCTCATGCAAGTTACCTGATCACAAAAACCGACACCAAAACCCACGATGACACAAGACAAAACAAAACAACCCTAATACAACGAAACGAAAACTATCTAATGCAACGAGAAGAGAACTATCTTCCGTATTTATTCGAAAAACAAAAACAATAAAATAAAAAAAAATAATAATAGCAAAAACTTTTCTTAATAATGGGTTGCCTCCCAACAAGCGCCTTTCTTTAGTGTCTTTGGCTAGACACACTTGAAACTCAGCCTGGATCAGGCCACTTAACCTTTCTTCCAGCCACTACATCGTGTAAGCTCGATCGGTGGTGTGGCCGCGTAAACAAGACATCTCACACATGGGGTCAAATCTTTGATAGCTTTCCAAGCACGTTTAATTTTCCCCATTGTGGACTTCTTCTTCTTCGTCTTCTCTTTAACCTTCGCTCCCTTGCAAACTCTTCCATATCCCAACTACCGGCCCATAACTTCCTCTCTTGGACCGCCGCCGTCACCCTCGGAAAACAAATCGGGCGAAAACTCGTCAAACTTGGTTGACTTCGGGGTACCACACCCGAGGATGTCGAGGAAATGAACAATCAAAGGTTTCTCTTTGGGTTGACCAATATAATGCTTGCACCTTTGACCATTCACTCGAACGGTGGTCACCATGACCTCTTAACTCTAAAACGCCTCCGGGAATAATTTGTAGAATCTCAAAGGGGCCGGACCAACGTGTCCTTAACTTTCCAGGGAAACGGATGCAACCCGGAATTATACAGTAAAACTTGCTCCCCGACTTGAAATTCTCGCTGCTTGATCTTTTCATCATGAAGGAGTTTCATTCTGTCCTTACTGATCCTGGCACTCTCGTAGGCTTGGAGTCTAAACTCATCTAACTCATGCAACCGTTGCAATCGATGTTTTCCACAAGATTGGGTATCGAAGTTTAAGAATTTAATGGCCCAATACGCTCTATGCTCTAATTCGATTGGCAAGTGGCATGATTTTCCATAAACCATCTGATAGGGTGATGTACCCATGGGGGTCTTATAGGCGATTCGTATGCCCATAGTACATCATCCAACTTTAGACTCCGATCCTTTCTATGACCGTTCACCGTTTTCTCCAGGATCTTCTTCAAACTCGGTTGCTTCGCTCAACCCGACCACTAGTCATCGGATGATATGGTGTGCCGATTTTGTGACGAACACCATACTTTTCAAGAACTTTCTCTAGGGGTCGGTTGCGAAATGCGTCCCTTCATCACTGATCAAGGCACGTGGACACCCAAACCTCACGAAGATGTTTTTCTTTAGAAATTTCATGACCGTCTTATGATCATTGTGAGGAGTGGCTTGAGCCTCTACCCATTTAGACACGTAGTCTACGCAGACTAAGATGTATTTATTACCACAAGAAGATGGGAATGGACCCATAAAATTGATGCCCCATACATCAAAGACTTCGCATTCGAGGATGGGTTTTAAAGGCATGTCAAAACGCCGTGTCAGAGTTCCGGTCCTTTGGCACCTATCACAAGCTTTACAGAAAGCTTCTGTATCTTTAAAGATCGTAGGCCAATAGAAACCGGATTGAAAGATCTTAGCAACGGTTTTCCAAGGTCCAAAGTGACCGCCAGTGGGTCCACTGTGGCATTGCTCAATAACATCACGTTGCTCAGATTCTGGAACACACCTCCTTAGCAAACCATCTTTACAGATTTTGAAGAGGTAAGGCTCATCCCAAACAAAGTATTTCATATCAGAGAAGAACTTCTTCTTCTCTTGATATGACAATTTTGGATCAAGATATTGGGAATGAAGGTAGTTTACGATGGAAGCATACCAGGGAATCTCAGGAGTGCACTTGTCTAGACGCATAACATTCCGGAGAGGAAGGGAGAGGTCTAAATCTTCAGGTTCTTCCTCCTCTTCATCCTTCATTCTCTTATCCACAATCACCTCAACACTCTGTGGCTTCAACGGCTCCTCTAATGTAACTTCCGGCCGGGTGATTAACATCTTCAACTATCTCTAACGTCGGATCTTTCCTAGGACAACCGTCTTCATCATCACACCCCGTAGGAGGGAAGGAAGTCTCTAACCTTTGTAACTTAAGCCGACCCACATCGGGTTCTAGCTCATCAATCGTCCCTTGTTGCCCATGGCTTCGATCTTGACCCAACGGAGAACAAGGATAGTTACTACTCCCACCATTGTATGCTGGTGCATAGTTGTGGTCATATTGGAATTGATTCTCATGACTTCCACCATCATCGTCGTAAGCATCTTCTCCACCATAAGGGAGTGTGGGAGTTAGGTCAATGCCTTGGTTTTGAGCCATTTCCCCGATTCGTCTCTCAAGATTCTTTGTCGTGCTCAGAAGGAATTGGATAATATTGTTTTGCTCCTCCAAATTAGCTTCAAGATCGTCAGATTGAGAGGGGTCTGGATAGTTCTGAAAGTGTTGTGGAAAAGATTGGTAAGACCAACTTTGATTTTGATCGGAAAAATTGATATCTTGATCCTGACTGAAGTTCGGGTTTTGATAAAAATTCTGATTTGGATTGAAACCCTGATTTTGAAATTTGCTATGGCCAGAGAACTGATTATCAAATGTCTGATTGTTCTGGCCAATGAAAGCGTGTTGTCCACTATTAGGACAGAAACGAGCAGTATGTCCCACGTTGTCACAATTCTGACATGTGACTGGACTGAAATTTCACGATTATGGAAAGAATTGACTTGATATCCAACGGGGGAAGAGATCGACACCGGCCAACAAGCATGGCCGGGTCGACAACATCTTCCACGAACGAACGAGAGAGTTACGTGGAAAAGACGGGGTCGGATTCATAGGATTAAGCGACATTTGAAGAGATGCCATCCGTCGTTTCAAAGCATGGCGATCTTACTTTGCTCATCCATGTCCTCAATCCTAGATGGAAGATTGTATGAAACAAAAACAGAAACCTAAACTACGAAAAATTTAAAACAGAAAAACAGGAAACACTAAAAACGTGTTGAAATCTTCTGAGCCCAAAATGGAAGGGAAAACAGTGGATTTTGACCTCGAAAACGGTGTCGGACGGCCTCTGGCGTCTGCCTCGTCGTCGGCGTCGGCGTCGGAACGAGCTTTCCGAATTGGGGTTCTGCGCGCCAATCCGACACTCGAGCCGAAAGTTATGGCCAAAATACTAAAGAGTGCTAAAACGATCCCTTTTATCCAAAAATTTGATCGTTAAAAACGTGGGGTCAGATAATTCAACCTCAGATGTCCCCGAATTAATGTGGAAACTAGAAAAGATAGAAACAAAAACCCTACCTACGAAAAGACACTGAAACAGGAGGACAGACGGGCGTTTGGAAATCCGAACGCTCGTCCGGAAGGCTGAAGAACAGGACGGGCGTCCAAATTTGATGGACGTTCGTCTGACTTGGTAAAAATGATACAGAGTTGAGAATTTTAAAACGGACGGGCGTTTGATTGTTCAGACGCCCGTCTGGGACAGGGAAAAAACGAGAAACGAGAGACGAGAAAAACGGCGGGGAAAACGGGGGACAGAAAGGACAGAAAAACAGAAACAGATAGGAAAATAAAAACGAGATAAAGTGGGAGAAACCTAATAGAATACTACAAAACCTAAACGATTAAAAACCCTAATAACCTAACTAAAGTCTACCTAAAAACAAGAAATATAAAGAAATTAAAACAAGAAAAGCGGAACAGCTTAGAAAAACTAATAAAACTAGACAACCGTACCGATTCCCCGGCAACGGCGCCAAAAACTTGTCACGGATTTTATCTAACAAAGCAAACAAGTAATAAAATTTATAAATCCGGTATTCCCCAAGTGTAGGGATCGTAGTACAGCGATTAATACCGGAGTCGATCTCAGGGAATCGAGGTTGTTTAATCTAGTTCTTGTTAATTCTTCTAAAATTGTCACTACTATTTATTACTAAACCTAAACTAAAACGGAAAATAAACTGGAATGAGAGGATTGTCAGTCCAAAGCCAGGAAATATCGTTGCGAACAAAAATAACTCTAATCTATAAACTAAAAAGAAAGCAAACTTCTAAGAAAACAACGAAGAACAAGGCACAAAGATAATTTCAATTAATTTTAACGAAGAACAAGCATTGATCCACCTATCTCGCAACTCTCAATTTCTACCCTAGATCGTTTAGTGAAGATTTAGTAAAGATGTGGTTCACCTATCAAAGGTATGAATTCCTACTCTCGTAGATAATTCGCCTATTAATCTCTCATCTCTCGATCTTAAAGATTAACGCCTCCAAAACAAAGGTGTAAGATTTCTCAATCTAGCAACCTAGAAGTTCAACCTAATCAACTCTCGTTATTTTTAGGTTAAAAGTCCAATCTTTAATATGGTGATCTAGGTCTAACAACGATTCTCATCAACATTAAACATCAACAAGCAACAATCCATCGATATAATTGCATAATCTATATAAAAGCATAATAAAGATACAAGCTTTAATAAAACTCACAAAACAAATCCAAAGTCGAAAACGAAACGCCTGAGAGAGGCTTCACATGCTTGTTCTAGGCTTAGCCTTAGCTCATCGTTGGAATAGAAATAACATAATTGAAAAGAAATTAAAAAGATGTTTATTGCAGTGGAAAAACGCAGCAAAAGCTGGCCCAAAGGGGCTTGTGGCCGCCTAGGGTCGAAAATATGGTCCTTAGGGTTTGAGAAATCGCGCCTATTTATAGGTTTTGTAGGTCGGTTTCGCTGAGTCGGTGCCGTGGACGCCCATCCACTATCTTGGACGCTCGTCCAACCTCTCTGAACGGAGCATGAACGCTGGTCTGAGTAGCGTCTAAACTCTCTGTACTGAAAATCTCCTCTGGACGCCAGTTTACTTTTATGGACGCCCGTCCACTACTGGACGGGACATGGACGCTCGTCCGGTATGTCCGGACTAGATATCTTCATCTTTATCTCATTCTTCTCATCTCTATCTCTTCTCTTCTTCATATAACACTTCCTTATCTCTTATATGTCAAATAAATCCGACTCGTATCATCTTTTGATCCCCTTTTTAGCTCGAAATATGCATATCTACAAACATCAAAACCATTGCAAAGTGTAACATCATCCAAATAATCATAAAACCACCAAGTAAACACATAATTTAATCACTTTTGCAATTAGACCCTTAAAAACATCACTTGCTTAATATTTCAATATAAAGGCCAATTCTTATGCAAATAATATAAATATGGGGAAAATCATCGTAAAATATATCGTTATAAAACGTACAAAATCACCCTTAACAGTCATATTGGGACCGGATAGAGATATGATTAATTGAAAAATAAACATCCAACATTAAAGAAATGGAAGTAAATAATGTAGAAAAAATCCCGACGAATGATAAGAAAGTGCGAGCAAGAATTGAAACGCAGAAAGTAAAGATAGTTTGCAACAAATGATAACCAACAAGGACTTGCCGAATGCGTTAGGCGAAAGTGATCCCTTTGCCTTTAATGGTGGCCGCATAGCAGCTCCGGGCGACCTCCAAATCTCCTTTGACTTCGACCGACCCTCTACCGGTCAGGAACTTCAAGCTGATGTGCGCTGGGGAGATTATGGCTCACACATCGATCAGAGCGGGCCTTCCCAAGATGATGTTGTATGCTGATGAAGACTTGACCATGACATAATTCACCATGAGAGTCCTTCCTGCTGAATCCTTGCCGAATGTCGTTGCGAGTCGAACCATTCCAAGTGGATGAATTGGAGGACCGGCGAATCCGAACAGAGGTGCTGAGACCGGAGTGAGCTCGGATTCCTTGAGACCCATTGCTTGAAAAGCTGCAAAGTAAAGAACGTTGACTGCGCTACCTGTGTCAACGCAAACTCTTTTAACCAGATTCTTGTTGACCACGGCTTCAATAACCAATCCTTCGTTGCTAGGGATCAGGGGGAGAGGATCTTTCGGCCCATAGCCTACTTCCTGAAAGGGGACTCGACTGGCCCTGGCCGTTTTCCCACTGCCTACTCGGACACTTGAAGTGCTGCTCTCTAAACCACTTCCAGGGCCTCCCACTATAGTGTTGATAGTGTTGATCGGGTGATTATCCGCCGGCTGACCTTTGTCGGGGGATGGCTCTCTTTTCCTCTGGGGTTCACCCTGTCGGCTACGGTCACGACCATAGTTTCTCTGCTGATAATCCCGATGTCCTCGACGTTCGCCGTATCGGGGCCGATCTACGACCTCATCTAGCTTTCCCTCTGCGATTGCTGCTTCCACGTCACGATGGAAATCCCGGCAGTTATCCAACTCATGCCCAACATCTTGATGATAGGTACAAAACTTGCTCTGGTCCCTTCTCTCCAAGGGGCTTCGGAGTGGTGCGGGAGTTTTTGCTAAACCCTTTCTTTCCATGATAGCCAGGACATGTTCCCGAGGTCGATTTAACGCAGGGAAATCCCTTGGTTGCAAAGCATTCCTTTTTTCAGGCCGATCCGTGGCCGAACTACCTGCCCGATCTCCATATGACTTTCTCTTGTTACCAGATGAATCCACTGGCTTATCCCTTTTTGGATCAGATTTTTCCACTTCTCGTTTCACGCGGTTAGCTTCTTCGCCTTGACAATGCTTGAAGGCCACTTCCGGTGCACTCTTCCATGGAGGTGGGAAGCCCGTCGCTTAGCTTAGCATATAATCTACCTTCGCGCGCCCCGCCACGAAGGATGCGATTCGGACCTGATCGTCGGCGTCCCGGACTTGCAGTGATTCTTCGCTGAAGCGCTTGAGGTATTGCAGCGCAGTCTCATCTTTCTTTTGTTTGATGGCGAACAGGTGAGTAGCATTCTTTTGGAACGGCTTGGCGGTAATGAACGCATTGAGAAACATCTTTCCCAGTGTGTCGAAGCTGTAGATCGTCCTTGGGGGTATCTTCTTGAACCATTCCCGGGCTCGTCCAGTAAGTAGCGCATGGAATGCTTTGCACTTTATTTCCTCGGGGGCACAGTCGAGATTCATGTGCGTGAGATATTGGAACAAGTGATCCTGGGGGTTCTTGGTTCCATCATAGGGCTCCAATTTGGGAATTTTGAACCTTGCTGGGCGCGGAAAATTATCGATCTGTTCGGAGAAAGGGGACTCGAGTGCTAGGAACGTCGATCTCCTTCCGGCTATCGCCTCGAGTTCGGCGCGCGCTGCTTCCATGGCCTGGGGGACGACCAATTGCCTTTGCGGGTTTGAGGATGCCGACCGGTTTCCCTTCCTGTTGTTTTTACGCTGCGGGGGAGGTGTCTGCTCCTACGACGCGTCGTTGGGATCATCCTCTTCTTCTGGCTCTGGGCTTTGGGAATTTTCTCCTGACGAGCCTCCGTTTGAGTGATTCACATCTTGTGAACCTTCGTGGATGGGTCCTTCCTCGTCCAGGCCTTCCCAGTCTCCATCTTCTTCATCCTCCTCGGCCAAGACAACGTTGAGAACTGCAGTTTTCACGGATCCATCCAAAGCCATAAGTTGATCAATTAGTGCCTGATGGGTTGCATCGAGAGAGATATTTTCTTGCTGCGGCTGATTCTGATTATTAGCGTCTGTTTCCGACGTGTTATTAGCACCATTACCACTACCATTAGCAGCCTGTTGTCGTGTAGTCACCATGTTTGTCTTGAAGCTTTTCCCGAGATTATCAATCAACGAAGGCCCTCCTTCACAGCGCCAATTGACGATTCAAAAAATCGTCAGGGTAATCAAACAAATCTGCTTCCTTGATTATGACCTAAGGATGCTCCAAGAACACAGAAAACGATGGAAGAGAGGGGGGAGATTTGGGATGTTTAGACTGCACTTGATGATGATCAAGCTGCCTACGTATCCAATGGTTCAATTGGAATCAAGTCTCCGTAGTTCCTTAGGGATAGTTTATATAGGGGGCTTAGGCCCTAGGGTTTAAGGGGGCGTGTCAGCGAGTGACACTGATTAACGTATTCCCTAAAGAAGAAGATTATGATTGTGTGATCTCCATGATTATAGGACATAATTATGGTATTCGAATATTAGCATTAAGTGGTAAAGATTCGAGTCTTAATTACTCAAGATTCTATGATAGTTATCTGATTGTCATACAGGTGATAAATAAGATTATTACTCGAGATAAATTAGAAAGGCAGAGTTGGCCCCTAGGGATCGGGAGCAAGGGCCGGTCTCCTGCCAATTAGAAATTGTACAAGTCCAAAGGCTTAGCCCGACCTACGCGATCGGCGGAGATCGTAGCCGGTCGACCAGAGTCCGATGCATGCCCCGTCCTGCCAGAAACTGGGACGGTCCGACCTTATGGGGGTCGGTCGTACGGGAACCAGTGGTGACAAAGTGGGTGGATGAGCCCCCTGGGCTCGGAACTAGGGAGTCAAAAGCAGTTTATCCCTCTGAGTCAAGTGTTGAGCCACCAAAGAGGTGCCACGTGGGTGTGCCATTTTTTGGCAGCATCACAGTGTATTGTCTTGTCTAGTCCAGTCTAGTCTCTAGACTCTATGATTTCATCTGCTATAAAGTTGGCTCCTTTGTCTCTAATCTTTAGCTGGTGGTGGGTGTCCTGATCATATGTGAGGAGAATGAGGATATATTCCACCATTAATACATTTTCTGTGTTAAAGTAAAAGATTTTGTTAAAGTTGGTGATTTTTGTTGTATGATTTCTTGTTTTTTCTCATAATTGTAATGGATGATCGACGATCATATGAGGTGATTCTTCCATCTCTAATAGAGAAGACTATCACATTGATTTGTAAAAAAACAAATCAGGAATCTCCAAATCAAATCAAGAAGTAAAGCAAATGCTAGCAGCATTGGGTGAAAGAGAAGCATATGAAATAGTTGCAAGAATTCAACATAGCCCAGGGCCTGTTAGAAATTTGAATAGATTGATTCGTCATAGGGTTGAAGATGCTTTTCTTCAATTGCAACAACAACAAGGGTATCCTCCTTCCGCCCGTGGTGGTGGTGGTGGTGGTGATCCTCGTAATTACTCATCGCCACCACATTCCTCCGGTGGTTGTACGGTGTCTTTTTCGCTAGGCTTTCGCGACTTACTTTTCGCCTCCTTCTACCGACCACTTTCTCGTCGTCGCTACTATTACTTACTCTTCGCCTCCCTTTTCTAGCGGCCGCCGTCGGAGCTTTTTCTCGCCGCGGCCGGGCCTTCTTCGGGAGCTTACTCTCCACGTCCTTCTTTTGCCGCACACCCTTCACCTCCGGCGCCTCCTTACCCTTCTTCGCCTCCCTTTTCTAGCACCGCCGCCGGGCCTTCTTCGGGGGCTTACTCTCCACGTCCTTCTCGCTCGTATACCCTTCACCTCCGGCGGCTCCTTCTTTCCCATTTCCCGAAGCATCTACCGGTATTTGCTCTTTGCCGTCATTTCCTATGGCTTTTAGTAATGGTTCTTCCTTGTTGTTATCTTTACACTAATACATTTCAATGATTCATGTCCGCATGTTGGAGTATAGATGGTGGAGGTTCTTCTTCATGCCGGGGTAGGGAATTTCGGGACCTTCCTTTGGCCAAGTTCGGGGATATAGGCACTAGCGGGGTCAATCGACGTTTGCCTTTTGATGATGATTTCGGTGGGAGGAAAAACTCGGGGACAACGAATAATTTGCTAATGATTCTTGATCAATTAGAGTTTCGAAAATTCTTTCTATTATTGTGTTACTTAGGAAGGTCAGTAAAAACTTGAATTGCATCATGTCATTGTTCTGGATTATGGATTATGAAAACTTTGAGTTGATCAATTTCTCAATTTTGCAGGCACAAATTGGAAGAGATTCTAAACCTCGACGATGCTCATAGCATTGCAGGGATGAAAGATATTCCTATGTCTGAGTTTGAGTCTTGTATTTGGAGCAAGTATGGAAAAAAATATCTTAAAGCGAGAGGATAAACTACGGGTTCCTTGTGCTTCGAGCTTCTTTACCATAGCTTGTATATTTTTGTTATCCATTGATTATGTATTATGCACTAAATTTGGCATACAGTTGATGAGCTTGTTTGCTTCTTACATTTCGATGCAGTGTGCCCAATGGGATTCCGGGAAAACTCATCTTTATTATTGTGATGTTTATCAAGATGGAAGCTTTTCTCTCAAGGTTAGTCTTAGTAATGACTAATGGATTTTTTTCCTTTTTTTTATGTTGTCTAATCTTGAATGTATAATGACAATTCGTAACATGGTGAGTAGAAAACCCGAAACCAACTTTGACTTGAGAATATGAATTTCCACACAACCCTCTTCCACAAAAGATTCTGACTTGCCTTGTATTGCATCATCATTCAGGGCCCGTTGTTGACCACGACCAAGACTCACTTGCAAAGGTCATTGGGAGATCACAATGTTTTGATTGTCAAGTTCATCGGGGATGATATTGAAAATGCAAACATTGTATCCACAGAAGGAATCCTTGTTGGCTTGAAGCGATACCACTTTTTCAAATCATCAACCTCCCCATCCCCAGGAACCTCCCCATCCCCAGGAACCTTCCACCAGGAACCTCCCCATCCCCAGGAACCTTCCACCAATGTGTTAATTGAGGGGCCCATGAGGGCCGAGTCATGTGCCAAGCATACATGTACTCACATGCTGCACTAAGGGTTGTGGCCCAGACCTGGGAGACGTACGTTGATCGGCTGGTCATCAAACACAGCGATACAACGCGCCTTCCAGATATGCCACACCACCCAAATGAATTCCACAACCCCCTCCTTTGACATCCCCTGCAGTAGTTGCGTGAAAAGATCCTTGAAATGTCATGTGTATATATATATATATATTAGTATATGTTTATATTTTTAATTTCTTTCGTATAGTAAAGATATGTATGATGAAAGATATTGGAGATGAAAGGATATGTATGATTCATAACAGTTGATACAATATTTCTAACAAAGATTGTACCATAAATTCTCTCCATATACACACCACCACCTACTTTTCTATAAAATACATGGATACAAAAACGGCACAAAAAAATTCACAGAATACTCGCACAAAAAGGTTTATTTTGCCACATAAACTTACTTTATGCAGTGTAAGATTATTTAACGTGTATTATGTTCATTTTCTTGTGCGTTTCTTTGTGTTATACTTTTTCACTTTATCTGTTGCCACTGAATCAGCAATTAATCTGCAGAAACCGCGGGATATCGAGTCAAGTCGAGCCGAGTTATTCCGCGATCCATCACCGAGCCGAAATAAAGATGATTCCCAATCTTGATACCACTTGAAGTCGTTGACAAATTATCATCATAGTAATGTGCAATAGGTTTTCCCTCCAAATCAACAGCAATAACTCCTGCATTTTTTAGCATAATATTCGGTACCCCTATGTACTTCACAATTATGGCCATGAGCTTGCGAAGGAAAGGGTACTTTTGGAATATCCTCGTTGAATATGAATGTCCCTGTAATTAGTTGATAGAGAGATCGAGAAGAAAATTAGTCCATTAACACAATGTCACCGATTCTCCGAAACGTAATGTTTATGAATTTAGTAATAGCACAAGAAAACGCTAGTGTTTTTCGGATGGAGACTCCACATCAGAATTTTCCGTATGAAGTCACTAGGCACAAAATTTCCCGTTTTTACGGAAACCGGATCTCTTACAGCTAAAATAGTGCAAAGATGACATCACTTGTAAGCTATCTCATGAGGGGGTTAAATAGTATCATGATATAAGGTGGGGGTCGGGGGATCGTTAACGGTATCACACTAAACCAACCGTTAGGACACCACAGTGACGTTCGACGCTTCTAGGATGTCGATCTTGTCCTTAGATTCAACTTTTCGGTGAGACCGAAAAGTCGAATCTAAGATCCTGATGTGGTGCCAGGATAGGTTCAGTGTGTGGTTTCTTTAACAACGCCTTCGAGAAATAACGAGTTTAATAACCATGTCTAATGAGTTTGTGTGAGAACAAGGGTAAAAAAAAAGGAGAAAAGAGGCATGTTCTTTTTCTCAAGAATTTGTATTTACCGTGAACAATGCAATCCAGTAAAGGCCTTCACCATCATACATAACGTTGTCTGGCTGTCCAGGTAAATTGTCTATAAAGACCTCCACTTTCCCTTTTTTTTCACCATCCAAATAATATCTTTTGCATCTTCTCCTACAATGGTTTGCAAAAATTAATAGTTAGATCAAGATTTAAAAATTTTACTTTCGACCATCGGAAAGTCGATTATTGACTCGAGAAACTAAAAAATGTACTTCAATGCACATACAGACGTGTTTTAAGTGATGTTTCATCGCTCGCAAATTTCACAAGCAAACTACTGAAAATCTCTCTCTGGATAGAACATAGAACGAATGGTGTTTGATTCATACAACGACTTGCTTGATCAAACCAGAGACACCCAAAGAATATATTGAAATGATGCTTATGATTCGAATGAATTCATGTTGGCAGTATGATGCCTTTCTATAGCCAAAACATGCCATTTCCGAAATGTCATCAGAACAACACACTTTACACTTCGGCACTTCGCATGGAGAGCTATGTCTAGCCCTTCGGCTTTAAAGATGTACATCCATTCAACTGGTGTCGTTTAGCTTTCGGAGGCCGCTGTCCCCTCGACCTGACCGGGCAGGTCGATCCCCGTTGTGTTGAGGCAACGGTTGTCTCAACGGAAACTTGAATGCTAAACGATCACTAAAATATGTAAATCATGAAAAAATATTTTACATAATTAACTGTCAAAACGGCGATTCGATTGTGGTGCACAAATAGTGTGGTGTATGGTATATATTCGGGGCGGACTAAATCCAGGCTCCTACTAAAAAGACGATGCATATGTCACTTGATACAACTTTCACCATGGATACTATTACTCCATGAAAGATATTCCACAACGCTTTTACCGGTGCACCACACTTATCATGCATCACTCTGAACCGACCTTTTAAAAGTCGATTCTCGAGTCAAGAATTGACTTCATGACTCAAGTCCGATGCATGTCACTTGATACAACTTTCTTACGAAAACAAATATATCTCAAAAATAATTCAAGAGCCCAGAGTGGAAAAACTTACAAAGGTGATTCACAGAAGATGATGAAGTGATTATCTGCAGAAACAGCAACGCCATTTGCAAAATACAGATTATCTAAAAGCACTTTAGTCTGTTTAGACGAAGGATCATAACTCAACAATCTACCATGTGGTGCACCTTCTAGAAACTCCCGAAATGCTTCGTTAATGGCGTATTTATACGATGTATCTGTAAAATACAGAATCCCATCTTTTGCAATGTCTACTGCATTAGTTAGTTTGAATCTTAGCCCATCTGCTTCTTCTGTAAGTACATGTATTTCACCTTCTGCAGTTGCATTTAATAACCCCTGCAGGCACATTATTCCATTCAATCGCGTTGGAAAAACACGGGAAAGTGAATAAAAAAGATGACGGAAATTCTGATAGAACGTTGTTATTGGCACCACTCTTCGAGGTAGGCTCGACTTTAAGGAGGTGGAAAATAGACATTCAACATTTACAAAATCGAATTTTGAAATTACATTTAACTTTCTAAAGATCAAATGTCGGTGTTGTGCATTTGGTGAGTGGTGCCAAAACTTCTATTGAGATTCTATTCGCCCTAAATGTGTCAAATAGGGGGAGTGGGGGTTGGGGGGGGGGAGGGGTTAGGGGGAGTTGAGTCGAGTATTTGTGTTGTAGATAAAATGACAAAATTATATAATACATTACGTGATCAAATTTGCTTGGTTTACCTTGTATCCATCAGCTATAATGACTTCACCATGTTGACCATTGACTAATCCAAGTGGTCTACCACCGGTATTCACCCAATCCTCCACCACCGTGCCGCCGCCGCCACCAACCACCGCCGCCGATTCATTCACTTTAACTCGTTTCACCCATCCATCACCACAACCCGTATAAATAACTCCAGACTTTAAATCATAAGCTAAATCCTCCGGCCCGAACAGCTCTTCATACCCAATCTTCTCCGCACCTTCAAGCATCTTGCTATTGCGTTTAGGAATCTTCATGGGTTGTGACTGAGTCAACTCGTGAGGTGGATATGGAGCTGGATGAAATGAATCGAGCTGGTAAATGAAGATTCCGAGAATAATTGGAGAAAGTAGGAGTAAGAGAAAGGCGAAAGGGTGTTTGGATTTTGTGTTTGTAGAGGGAATTGGAGTTGAATCGGAATCGGACATTTTTGAATGTTCAGAGTTTATTTTTTTTATTACGTGTGATGAACTGATGAAGAAGACAAGAAAATGATTTAGGGTTTAATGCTATTATGCATATTTAATCTCAAAATGGTTGATTCGGAAAGCTAATTATTATTAGCTCAATAATCGAATTTTAAAAAGTGGAATATTCGAAATTCGGATGTGAGAATTCGAAAAGTCTATTATTGATTCAAGAATCAAATTTCAAAATATCGATTTATTGTGGTGCATCACTAAGATCGTACTGAGGAACATAAAGGCTACCTAAAAGAATAAGAAATCTTCACTTGAATATAAAAACCAGGAAAATAATACTATATTAGTAATAGATTTGCATTCAGTGGTGGACGGATAATCTCGAGCAAAATAAGCAAAATACTTGATACAAATATTAGTATATTGTTTTCCGATCAATGGATATATGTTCCTCTTTGTTATACCTATGTCTGCTTATGTTTGCATCTAAAAGTTTCAAATCCAATATTATTTTGTGGTTATTACGTTTCTTCTTCTTTTGCAAATGAAATATATCCGGCGATATGTTGTTGATGTAGACATTATGGACATGTCCGTTTTTATCTTTGCAACGTTAAAACCAAACCCGAAATATGATGTCACGGTAAATTCATTGCAATTCCAATAACAGCGCCCTCATCAAAATTTAGTTTCATTGATGATGTATCCTATATTTTGGATCAAAGTTTTGACAATTTTGGTTCCCCGTATTTTAGCTTTGTGTCTGGAATAACCATCATCTTCATGGTTAACATTTTGGGTCCTCTAATTTTGTATTTTAATTTCAATTTTAAAAAAATCGACGTTTTACTCATTTAAACTAACAGCTGGCATATTTAAACTAACGGTCAAACTAACACTCTTAATTAAACAATTTGGCCTCAACTAGCTCGATGGATCCTTTTTTTTTCCAAATAACGGTCTTCACACTGCATATTCGACCCGACTCTTATACAAGACAAACCCCGACTTTGTTTAAAGATTGCCCCACAATTTTATCACATGTCATGACAACAAGATTGCCCCACAATTTTATCTAATCAGAAGAGGAAGGGCCACTGTTCCTTCTCTTTAGGATTAGGATTGGCATAAACTCCCACAAACCATAATTTTAATAATAGAGTCATACTTTTTTATTTCAATTGTCCAGTATATAGTATTCATAGTGCAGATTGAAATACCTTGATGCCAAAAGAAGGTCAGACCAGTAGAGAGACCAACATGATCCACCACACAAAATTTAGCAAACTCGAGCTTCCTACAAACCTTACTTAGAAAAGAGGCTTTGTTTTTAGTTTCACATAAGAAGACCACATATGGAGAGTGGACTCTACAAACCTCCTCATGTTGGAAAACTGTCAAGGATCTCTCTCCAAGCATTGACAATTCCACCGCCATCCTCATTTTGAAGGTGTGAACCAGTTCGAATCAGAAAAACGATGATAATCCTTACTTAATATGAATCAGAATTTAAAATGCTTTCCATATTCGATGTCGATCAGAAAGATTTTCTAACTAAAATTTTATCATGAAAACTTTCAACATTTGTCTAAATCTAGGTCAAAAACAACAAGTACGGAAATACATAAATTCAAAAGTATCGTGCATTTAGACTTTTTATAACGTGGAAAAACATGTAATATGTAGATACTGTATTTTAAGGATTTTGTATCCATAATTAAATATGAGCTGGCGGTATCGCCAGGGCTACAAAATTAATGCAAGGGCAATCTTATACTAAATATTGTAAAGTGACAAAAATACCCTCATCTTCTTCCTTTATTTTTTATATTAAACAAGTTCAAATAGCTCCCTGTAAAGCCTCCTTTGCACAGAGACCCTCTTCCCCTTTCGCCTTTCACCCGCAACTTGCTTGTCTCTGCCTATCAAGTAAGGTTATTTGGAGCTCTGAAAATGACCATTGAAATTTCTCCAAATTATTTTTAGTTGTCTTATTACATTGCATTAGTTTCGGCTTGGATCTTCTAACATTGTACTGGTCAGAGGATTCTCTTATTAAATAAAGTTATTTAGTGCCAATCACCCATCAATCTTCCAAACATTTCTTCTCAATTTCTGTTTGCACCTTGCCCAGGGAAGT
Organism: Gentiana straminea; assembly: GCA_036785695.1. NCBI lineage: Eukaryota > Viridiplantae > Streptophyta > Magnoliopsida > Gentianales > Gentianaceae > Gentiana > Gentiana straminea. The sequence continues at coordinate 4,616,536 of JAVUPR010000085.1, forward strand.
ATCAGAGATTTTCTTTTTTTTGGCACCGAAAAGGCAGAATATGAAACGTAAGAACAAATTTTAAATTGTCTGGTTACCAGCGGCGGAAATATGAAAAGGTAGATCAATATGGACAAGAAGATAAACCACGATGCAGAAGTTGAGTAGTATTCAGTTTTCTGGTGATTTTCTTTTACGAGGGTAGAGAAAAGGTTTTTTTCTTGTTTTTTTCCCGGTATATTGCCGCCGGACGGAGGGGTTTGGGAAGACATACTAATACAGTAGAAGTTATGTTTCCGTCAACAGCCCCGTTCGGCTGCTGAAGCTGACGATTTGGTATGAGTTTTCTGGCTATGAGGAAGCTAATTCCGGAGGCGATGAAGAGACACAAAAAGAAAAGAAATCAATAATTAAATAAATAAAGGGGCAATTTTGGCATATCCAATCAAATTGTAAAATGCAACCCTGGTAATACCCATATGAGCCCTGGCATTACCAGCTGCCTTAAATATGTAGTAATTTGAAAATTTCTATTCTTTATTCACCGATCTAATCAAAAGATCATATGCAGTGTATTGTCTTGTCTAGTCCAGTCTAGTCTCTAGACTCTATGATCATATTATGATAATGGATTTTGTTTCTTTTGATTTCATCTGCTATAAAGTTGGCTTCTTTGTCTCTAATCTTTAGCTGGTGGTGGATGTCCTGATCACATGTGAAGAGAAGGATGATGTATTCCACCATTTATACACTTTCTGTGTTAAAGTAAAAGACTTTGTTAAAGTTGATGATTTTTGTTATATGATTTCTTATTTTTTCTTTCTTTCTTCTCACAATTATAATGAACGATCGACGATCACATGAGGTGGTTCTTCCATCTCTAATAGAGAGGACTATCACATTGATTTGTGAAAAAACAAATCAGGAATCTCCGAATCAAGAAGTAAGGCAAATGCTAGCAGCATTGGGTGAAAGAGAAGCATATGAAATAGTTGCAAGAATTCAACATAGCCCAGGGCCTGTTAGAAATTTGAATAGATTGATTCGTCATAGGGTTGAAGATGCTTTTCTTCAATTGCAACAACAACAGGGGTATCCTCCTTCCGCCAATGGTGGTGGTGGTGGTGGTGATCCTCGTAATTACTCATCGTCACCACATTACTCCGGTGGTGGTACGGTGTCTTCTGCTGCTAGGCCTTCTGCGACTTACTTTTCGCCTCCTTCTACTGACCACTTTCCGGCTGCTGCTACTATTACTTACTCTTCGCCTCCCTTTTCTAGCGCTGCGGCCGGGCCTTCTTCAGGGGCTTACTCTCCACGTCCTTCTTCTGCTGCACACCCTTCACCTCCGGCAGCTCCTTACCCTTCTTCGCCTCCCTTTTCTAGCACTGCTGCCGGGCCTTCTTCAGGGGCTTACTCTCCACGTCCTTCTGCTGCTGTATACCCTTCACCTCCGGCAGCTCCTTCTTTCCCATTTCCTGATGCATCTACTGGTATTTGCTCTTTGCCGTCATTTCCTATGGCTTTTAGTAATGGTTCTTCCTTGTCGTTATCTTTACACTAATACATTTCAATGATTCATGTCTGCATGTTGGAGTATAGATGGTGGTGGTTCTTCTTCATCTGGGGCAGGGAATTTCGGGACCTTCCTCTGGCCAAGTTCTGGGGATATAGGCACTAGCAGGGTCAATCGACGTTTGCCTTTTGATGATGATTTCAGTGGGAGGAAAAACTCGGGGACAACGAATAATTTGCTAATGATTCTTGATCAATTAGAGTTTCGAAAATTCTTTCTATTATTGTGTTACTTAGGAAGGTCAGTAAAAACTTGAATTGCATCATGTCATTGTTCTGGATTATGGATTATGAAAACTTTGAGTTGGTCAAATTTTCATTTTGCAGGCACAAATTGGAAGAGATTCTAAACCTCGACGATGCTCATAGCATTGCAGGCATGAAAGATATTCCTATGTCTGAGTTTGAGTCTTGTATTTGGAGCAAGTATGGAAAAAAATTTCTTAAAGCAGAGGATAAACTACAGGTTCCTTGTGCTTCTGAGCTTCTTTACCATAGCTTGTATATTTTTGTTGTCCATTGATTATGTATTCTGCACTAAATTTGGCATACAGTTGATGAGCTTGTTTGCTTCTTACATTTCGATGCAGTGTGCCCAATGGGATTCCGGGAAAACTCATCTTTATTATTGTGATGTTTATCAAGATGGAAGCTTTTCTCTCAAGGTTAGTCTTAGTAATGACTAATGGATTTTTTTCCTTTTTTTTATGTTGTCTAATCTTGAATGTATAATGACAATTCATAACATGGTGAGTAGAAAACCCGAAACCGACTTGACTTGAGAATATGAATTTCCACACAACCCTCTTCCACAAAAGATTCTGACTTGCCTTGTATTGCATCATCATTCAGGGCCCGTTGTTGACCACGACCAAGACTCACTTGCAAAGGTCATTGGGAGATCACAATGTTTTGATTGTCAAGTTCATCGGGGATGATATTGAAAATGCAAACATTGTATCCACAGAAGGAATCCTTGTTGGCTTGAAGCGATACCACTTTTTCGGTGATGATTTTATCCTTGGATTTCAGTGTGTGTGTGTGTGTGTATATATATATATATATCTTTGTTGTAACTTGTAAGAAGATTAACTTTTTCGTAGAGGGGTATTCTCATCTTTCCATATAAGTCCCTGTCTAAAACCGTAAGTGGCTCAAACAGATCATGTTGTAGATTCTCCCAGTATCAATGTATCAATAATTTGGAGCCATTTATAGAGCTATTTAGTGCCTTTTATAGCATTTCTACTTTTCAAGAAGAATCTGTAAAAAAGAAGAAAAAACTTGTTTAAATAATACGTTCTATCTGATACGTCTTCCTGTTACAGTTTTCAAAGATGAAAGCATGAAGAAAAAAGATAAAAACGAGAACGGCACAGGACTTGCTTCCAAAAGTGTAAAATGCTACTTTGTGAATCTTGATTCCATCAGTCAATCTGGTATGAACGAAGTTCGTCCTTTTCCTTTACGTAATGTAGCCGAAGCAAGGTGTCTTTTTATGCACATCCACATGGTTTCTACCATGGCAAAGTACATGGCCAGGTGATTATAAATATTCATTTGTTTATTTGATTTTCAGATGTCTATTGTTCTAATTTTTAAGCTTTGTACCTTCCTTCATGCAGATTTTCACTGATTTTGTCAAAGACCATTAAGTTTCCTGTTGATCTTTCTTCTGTGAGCATTGAAATTATCGAGGATGTTCCATGCCGTGTAAACCTTTTTCTTTCTTTCTGGTCTGTCTAATTTTTTGTGTACCGGGGAAGACATGTTTAAATGTTGTTCCTTTTGATTGCAGTATGAGAATGGTTTTATTGTCCATGGTGAAGATGGTAAACAACTTATACACACCGATGGAACCGGTTTTATTTCAGAAGATTTAGCACGACTCTGCCCCCAAGATTTCGGAAATGCAAAATTTATAAAGAAGGACTTTCAGGTTTTCTCCCTAAAATGTCAAAGAATCATGCTTTCACCAAATTCAAGAATCGCTGGATTTTTTTGAGTAGTACTAATAGAACTTGACTAGGCAATATTCTCTTCGCAACATGTCCTGTGCCTGGTTTCTTTTTCTATGATTTTTAAGATTAACAGCATAAAATCTGTCTACTTTCTGCCAAATTCAATTTTTTTTTTTTTTTTACACTTCGTAGAAATTTCGTGATGTGATTGGGTTCACTGATATACCATCTGGTGGGGGAAGTGGCTTCGAAGCTTTGAACTGGGAACCGGTAAATGTATTTATAATGCTGTTGAATGTCTCGGTTTTCTTATTGGTCATTCTGGTTAATTTTTTTTTGCTTCCAGCCTCTACTGATGCAGTGCCGGCTTTTCAGTAAAGGTCTTGCTGTTAAGGGAACTCTTCTTTTAAACAAAAAAGTATGCTTTCTATATCCATATGGTACAACATTGCTTTCTATATACACACACGCACACGCACACACATATCAACACAATGCGAACGATAATGTGAATTCTTTTTGCTATGTGTCTTCTACAAGGATTATCTGTGGAAGAGGGCTTGATTATTTTGGTTTCATTAGTGAAAAGTAAAAAAAAAAAAAAAATTTGTGATTCCAACGTTCCGTCCGAGCTAATGGAGTTTCTCTCTGTGGTGTAGCTTAGACGAACCATCCAGGTTAGACCGTCTATGGTGAAGGTCGAGAGAGATGAGCATTCTATGATGCTGCCAGTTCAAACATTTGACTCCCTGGAAATAGTTGCAGTAAGGTAACTTCTTTACTAGAAATAATACATTTTATTGCTTTTGTTTGTAGTTAATTTTCATTGAAAACTGTAAATTGAGGGGTGTAAACGATTAACGATCCGAGACGAGTTGAACATTAAGCTTATCGAGTCGAGAGTATTTGAAATTTTACGAACCTGAGTTGAAGCATGAACTCAACATGACTATAATTCCAATCTTCTGCTTTCAGCCATAAACCAAGGAGAACTTATTTGTCAAAGAATTTAATTGCTCTTTTGAGCTATGGGGGAGTGCCGAGAAACTTTTTCCTGAATTTATTAGCAAATGCATTGAATGATACCAACCTCGTTTTCTCAGACATGCGTGCTGCGATGAAGGGTAAGCTTAATGTGCCTATTCTTTCCAACCATTCAATCCATCTTTTTGATGTTATGAAAAGATGCGAGCTTTATTCGGATGTATAACAACACTTCATGTTCTCTTTCTTCTTGTAGTTTCCGTCCTCTATGGGGAAATGGATGACGACTATACCGCAGCCAGAATGATAGGTGCTGGAGTTCCACTTAACGAGCCTCATCTTCAAGATCGTTTATCTAAGCTAGCAAATCTCGAAAGAAACCAACTAAAAACCGGCAAGCTGCCCATCACTGAAACCTTTTACTTGATGGGGACTACGGATCCCACCGGTGTCTTGAATAGTAATGAAGTTTGTGTTATATTGTATGTATTTTTTTCATCAGTTGTGTCTTGTTAGTGATTTATTTATGTACATGGGGCGGATTTCTTGACGATTATCGTTTTCTGATACCGTTTTCAGAGAAAATGGACCGATATCTGGGAAGGTGCTTGTGTACAGGAATCCTGGACTCCACTTTGGGGACATCCATGTGATGGAAGCTGTGTATATCAAGGATCTTGAGGGTATTATTGGAAATTCCAAATACGGGATCTTCTTCTCAATCAAAGGGAGAAGATCAGCTGCTGCTGAGATGGGAAATGGGGATTTTGATGGAGATATGTATTGGGTTTCCAGAAACCCCCAGGTAGACATGCATGTTCCAGCTTTCATCGTTTCCGTGTCTGATTGTTTGAATTTTGTAAGATTTTCGGGATATATGATTTGAGAGAAGATTGCCCTTTTCTTTGAACTTCCTATTGGATATGTTTTGCTAGTTACTACGGGACTTTAGAGCCAGCGAACCATGGAGTCGAGTTTATTTCACGCCTCCTTCAGTTAGCAAGAAGCCTAGTGACTACTCTTCTGAAGAAAAATTGGAAGCCGAGCTTTTTCGACAATTCAAAAAGGCTAGGAATCCCAGGTATGCAATTAATGCATGCATCTGAAGCACAATCTGGGCTACTGTTGCCAGTTTAATAACGAGAAATCCGGCCTTTTTTTTTTTTTTGTGCTTTCTGTTTCAGTCCTAGCATGGCTATGGCAGCTGATAGCTGGCTGTCATTTATGGATCGACTTTTGACGCAAGAAAATCCCGAGAAGAGAGAAAATCTGAAACAAAAACTGCTCAAGTTAATCGATATATACTATGACGCGATAGATGCACCAAAAAGTGGTAAAAAGGTATGAAACTGCGTCACCATTACTTGTTGAAGTTTCTTGAAAGTTTGGTGATTTGTAATTAGGAGATGATCCTAGTATCGTTTTCGATTCTAGTAATTATCACATTTTTTTTTTTTTTTTTTTTTTTTTTTTTGCTGGCAGATCAATGTTCCTCCACACTTGATAGCAAACGAATTTCCACACTACATGGGAAAGGGTCGCAGTTATGCTTCAAAGTCGATCCTGGGTGAAATGTATAATATTATACAACAGTTTGAATCGAAGGGATCTGAAGAAGGTAAAAATTCTCTTTCTTGGTGTATCATGAAAAAGGGCAATTTGGTAATTCTGAGTTCTAAGCGACGAACCTCATTTTGGTGTGTCCCCAACTTTTTTTTGGTAGGAATATGGAAGATACCTTTCTTCGACCAGTGTCTTCAAACTCGAACCTTGGAACCATTCTTAAACAAATGGAGAGAGCGATACGAGGAGTACAGAAAAGAAATGACGGGCGCTTTACAAGCTGGCAACAAAGATTCAAGAAACGCCAATGCCGATGAAGTAGTGCGGAAATACAAGCTGGTTTATTTCTTTCCCGCTTCTTTCTTTGTGAAATCTCACACACACACGCGCACATGCACATGCGTGTATGTATGCATGTAGACCATTTTTTCACTCTCTTTCGCATAATGTTACCATTGTTGTAATCATAATATTTATCATCTTATCTAATGTTGCAGTTATTGTATGGCGATGGGGCAGAAGAGTTTTACGAAAGTAGGAAAGACAGCGTGGAAATCTATAACGAGGCGCTCGCGATTTACCATCTGTCGTACGACTGTGCTATCCATAGAAACGAACGTTCAAAATGCGGTTTTGCTTGGAAAGTTGCAGGCCCGGCTCTGTGTAAACTTCTTGCTTTCAACCAGAATGAGACCCCCATCTTGATTTTACCCTCTGTTCAGAAAGCTATACTTTGAATAACCCCCTCCCCCCTCCCCCCTCCCGCTACCCCCACAATGCAATTCTTGATTCATGTATTGGCAGGGCAGGTAGCAATGTACGGGCAATGCCCGAATGTAGTTCATGTGTAAATAAGTTATTGTCGTTTCTTAAACGCAGTTGATATTATATTAGTGGGTAGTAATCCGCGCGCGATGTACGCACAAATGTAGCTCATATGTAAATAGGTTATTGTGGTTGAAGGCATGTAGTTGATATGTAAGTTTGTTTATTATTACTTTAAAATTTTATATGAATGCGTATTTTACAAATCTGATGAAAGATTCCGATACAGAGATTATAATGCATTACATTATAAAATGAAAATCTTTAAAATAAAATAAAAAAATACGTTTGATTCTATAAAATAACAATAAAAACAACGAAAATAAACAAAATCTTGAGCAATAATCTTGTCCTAAAAACTGCCTGCTATCTAACTAAAATGTACCAAAAATAGCTATGATAAAACGGAAAAAGATTCTATTTTTAAGCACTTCGTTTGTCACATATTAAATGCATCCAACAATGATTAAAAAGACACTAGATTATTTCATAACACAGTCACTATATCGATTAAGTGACACCGGTTATGATCCAATATTGTGTCTCTATCGTTGTTACGTGCATTTAATATGTAATTAATGGGTGTAGGCTCCTCACGTGGAGAAAGCGGATCCCAACCTGTGAGACCCCCCCCCCCCCCCCCTCCTGTGCTTCCTCCGGTAATAGTCATAAAATAAGTTTACTTTGCGTCTTATTTTTCACAGGATGGGGTCACGGGAGGGGATCCAGACACCTCCGCACGTGGAGAGTCCAGGGAAAAATCTACCCCTACTTTTACTAGACCATTCAAAGCCTATTCATAGACTTGTCTGATTCCCTGTTTTACAACAACAAAAATTAAGTGGTGGGGTGGGGGTGGGGGTAGGGGGGGGGGGGGGGGAGAGTAAGGGGGGTTCTTCAGAAAAAACTGGAAAGATTCACCTGGCTTTTTAACTTCTGCTTCTTTTCTTTCTCATTCTTTTTCTTCACTGTTTTTTTCTCATTTTCAAACATATCGTCCGGCTTTTTACTTTCATCTGCAGCATTATCATAATCAGACGGATCAAATTCGTTACCTACGGAGGTTTTCAACAGTGTTATTATCTCTCGTTGGGGTAACCGTTGACTTTCAACTTTTTCTTCAACATTCTTCAATACACATCCAATGCCTTCAATCACCCCAAATTGATTTCTATCTTCAACTAAGTTTTCGTTTTTCCTGAAAAAAACCACTTCCTTCACTATATCATTTAGAACTTTTCGCCTTTCCTCTGAATCAACCGGCCTTCTCTCAGCCATTTCGAATTTCCTCGTTGAAGGGTGACGCACGCTTGCGTTAGATACTGTAAAACGAGATAAATATGTAAGATACAGATCCAAATCATTCGGATGCAGCAGAATGTTTACTCAGATGTGTAAAATACAATCGGGATAAAGACACTTTTGGTCCACATATGGTTTCACACAATTATTCCACTTCTATCCATCTTGACACTTTTGCCCCTCATCTATCCAATTTCTTTCTTTCGGGATAAAGGCACTTATGGTCCTTTTTGTTCACGCAATGTTTCATCTCGACACTTTTCTCGGTTATGCATTTTTACATATTCAACCCAAGGTGTCACATGTCCGAAATTTATCATTGAATGTAGTACATACTCCGGCCATTAAAAACTCGACACGTAATAAAAATGGACTAAAAAGGTATAAGTAATTGCATAGTTCTGGGGTAGAAGTGACAGGACGAAACATAGGCGATAGAAATGTGAAAATTGTGAAACAAAAGAGACAACGAGTGTCTATATCCCTTATTTTGTCGGTCCAGAGTTCCAAAAAGTGAACAATCGCATCAAATGTACGACATGCTCCAACCAACAGAAACTTGACTCATGGCAAAAGTTGACTAAAAAGATTTTAGAAAAAAATGCATATATGAATGGTAAAAGTGTCGAGACAAAACATGAGGGATAAAAGTGTCTTTATCCGATACAGAATCTGTAAATTCTGCACTACTTTTGCGGTGCACAAAAAACAGACTATACAAATTATATGACACGTAGAGATTGTGGGGCATTTCATTCTGAACCGAAAGAAAAACGGCATTCGAGAGTAACACGGAGAAAACTGATGCAAGTGCTCTTAGATACTCACCTACTGCAGGGTGGATTCTGACATGCGCCGCGGCTCGTCGTCGAATATCAAGAACATGAGGATCATCTTCGATAATTTCATCTTGTTGGAGGACTAATTTGGGAATCAAAGATTTTAAAATGATATTGCCGATAACAAACCTTGTCTCGCGAATATTTCCTTTTCCAAGTGAATCATAGTCGATTTCTTGAGATTTCCTGTTTGCCTTCAAACAAGTTACATCTTGATGCATTATCTGGAAAACATCTTTTGCATGCCTCCCTAAATTTGGAGGAATATACACCTGGATATTGATTACCAAATTGTTTCAACAATCTTCGACAAAAATTCCAATTAAAATAGTAAACATTTCAAAATATTACGGGAAACCGAAAGTCTAAACAGGGAAATCACAATCTTCTTACCAGACCAGCACAAGCAAATTCTGGAAACTTTGTCATTGTGTTAAGAAGATCATCCACTTGAGTCAGAGCATCAACAGAGTCTCGAACAAGAACACCGAGCTGAGAAACTTTTTCACCAAGTTCATCATCAGAGATCGTGTCGAAACAATTCGATATCTCAGGCGCAAACTTACGCATAACTTCGGCATGCTGTCTCGCGAATTCGACACCTTCTTCCCACCTCCCATGATAAAGTACCGACGCAAAAGTCATAATCACTAGAGGGTGTTGTGGGTTAAGAACCAATGCTTGATGAAACGCTAGCAGAGAAACCCTGCAAGATCCCATATAAAGAAACACATTTGAAAAAACTCGAGATCGATCGAGTCAAAAATCGATTGGACTCGTTTAAAATCTCCTCGAAATGGAGCACGATTCAACTTGATCAATTGACAAGCCACACATGAGTAATGCATACTCGACTCGACTAGTCATGAGCAAGATCGAATGCATATTTATCTATAATAATAAAGCAGGTATATATATTATATATTTATAACAGCATACATACACATGATGATATGTATTTTTATATTTGTAGACCATATATTATTATATCAAGAAAAATTAATAGTTTTATAGAATACAATCTTCCGTTTCCATGTCGTTGACCAAATAATTGTTATTAAAAGTATTGTCCTATTAATCTAGATAAGATCGATGCAAAACTCGAGCTCGATTCGAGTTTTTAAACCTTCTATGAATCTCAGTTCAAGATTAAGTTAAAAATACCGTGCTCAAGCTCGAGTTCGAAATACTCATACTCTAACTCTAACTAGAGAAAATGATACTATGCTCGACTCGTTTGAAACATTACTCGATCGGCTTGACTCGTTTACATCAGCCTATATCTTTCATAATAAAACTATTCACCCCTAAGTAACAATATACTTTATTACACTTTTAGGACATTTAACAGATCTGACCCACTGACTAACGTCTGACCCAAGTGTGAAATCCATTAAGTGTCCAAAAAGTGTAATAAAAATTTATAGATAGAGATGAAAACCGCCATCGTATAAAAGATAGAGGTTGGTTCAGAGACAATAAGAATAAATAGACGATCAAAAGTGTCATTATCCTTTTCTTATGCAACGAATAATATGGTGACACTACACATACTGTAACGCTCGACTGTCAGAGGGTAGTCAACAAAGTGTTTCCGTCAAGTGTCCTAAAAATGTTTCAAAGAAGTATATAGTTAGGAGAGAGAAGGGTCATTATGGCAGATAGCAGCTAGTTTTGAGACAGAGAAAAAATATAAGGGACCACAAGTGTCAATATCCCGAACAATTAGCATCTGGCTATGCTTCTTATGCTTCTTACAAATCATATAACACTAGCAGCTTAAAAGTTTTGGAGTTTGAACTGCAAAAATACTTACCACAAACAGCAATGACCAGGCCGATCACAGCTAACCAACCGATCCAAATTGGCGAATAATTCCTGAAAAATCAATTTATATTTGGAAGCATGAACATGTATTCTAACAGACTTTCTCTTTTTTCTTTTTCACAAAATTGCACAGCTGGTTTTAAAGAATACATAAGAAAAAGAACTTACCATCAGCATTAAGGATTTCTCGCCCAATGCTTTTGAGGATTGTCGACTAAGATATGCTGCCTGTAATCCCAAAATTTGTTCTCAATCTCAGCTACCAGCAAGTGACCCGAACAATTATTGAAAAGGCAAAAGACACCTAAGGTGCCTGAACTATTACAATTGTAACATTTTGACCCTCAATTTTTTTTTTGACAAACTGACCTAGAAACAATTTTTTTAGTAACAACTTGGCCCCTAATCAGTATGTGTTTGCTATTACGGTATTGAAAACCTGTTTCTGATCGCATTTGATCACGCCAATGCGTTACTTTTTATTTTCAGGACTTCAACGCAGCAAACGGTTTTAAAAATCGGACTTTAAAATTCTCACCTTGTGATCAGCGTTAACTGCAATACGAGATCAACTTTGACCTCAAATTCGCCGATATTTTTAAGTCCGTTTCTATGTCATCTGTTGCATTGAACTCCTAAAAATGAGAGCTATGTAGAGGTGTGATGAAAAACAATAATTTTCTGATGCAATAGGGGCCAGTTTGTTGAAAAAAAAAGTTTAGGGGCTAAAATGTTACGGTCATGAAAGTTCAGGGGCCTCCAATGTATTTTTCCCTTATTGAAATCAAACAAAATAACACGGTACAGAAACACGTACTTGAATGGGTAGCAAGAAGTCGAGCAAGTGGAATCTGTGAAGCAATTGAAGTGAGGGCCTAGCAGCGCCGTAAGATAGCATGTAATCCAACTCCATCAAAATTCTAGACTAGAAAAACAAAACAAATTTCAGAAAGGAAGATTAATGTGCTGAAAATTCGTATTCGTATTCATATCTGAGGAAACAAGATAATATTATGGCCTCAATATAAAATGTGAAGGTTCTTCCCCATAACACTTGAAACATACCTTAGCTAGTTTCTGGATGGACGAGCCGAGTTTATGTATAGCCCTCTCAGCCTCTTTTGAAAAAGAGAAGTTAAGGCGAGCCGCTAGTCTCAAGCCACGAAGAATTCTTGCTGAATGAAGATAGAGAAACAAATTTTTGTTAATACTTTTCAACAGAAACGTACATAATTTGCAATCAATCTTCTTGTGTGCGTGTGTATATATATATATATATACACACACACACACACACACACACACACATATATATATATATATATATATATATATATATATATATATATATATAGAGAGAGAGAGAGAGAGAGAGAGAGAGAGAGAGAGAGACCGCAATCTTCTTCAAACGACAGTTGAGCAGGTATCAGAGTCCGCAGCTGAACCAAAATGCATAAAGAAGGATTTAAAGGGGGACAGATAAAGACAAAGGCAAACCTAAAACAAGATTCTGAAACAGAACACTGAGAAAAGATTCCAACAATATCTCACCTTTGAGGACCATAAATCCGGAAGGGCATTGGCGTAATCATAGATTCTATGAGCCAAAGGATTGAAGAACAGGCTGCAACCACACACTTCAATGAGTTAAATGGCATCAGCACAGCTAATATATATATATATATATAAAACACAATTTTAGTACCTATTAACCGTGAAGTCTCGATGCATGCAATTAGTCCATCGAACGAAATCATTCTGATCACATCCTATTAACGTTGGCGGGAGGACCAATTCCTTTTCTTCTTCGGCTTGATTTGCCACTGTTTCAAAACTTGAAACCTGCAAATTATGCAGATGTCTTATTTCTAAACAAACGTATAAGCAACTGCTGTTTTAAAGCATTCAACGGATGAAAGTGGAACTACCTCCACAACAGAACCTTTCATATGCACTCTACATATAGGGAACCTCTTTCCAACGATTTCACAACGATGAAAGATCTTACGAACCTGCCATCAAGTACATCGAAGCCTCGATGAATATCACAATAATGTGCATATTGGGAAAAAAAATCTCAGAATCAAAAAGCAAACGAATTTAACAATCACCTCTACAAGTTTAGCTGTTGTTATAATGTCGTAATCTTTCGGTACTTTACGGAGGAGTAAGTCTCTCACGCATCCACCAACCAAGTATGCATCAAAACCTTAAACAAAAGGTAAGCATGCAATGTCAGTTCAACATTAGACTTTATTAAAGAAAACAGAGCCCGTCTAGCTTACGAAAAAACCTACAAATTAGGAATTTTTAGTGAGAGTATGTAATCAAATGTTAATATTTAATGGCTGCGAAAAATATCACCTTGCTCCTTAAGGATTTGCAGAATGAGTGTCGGAGACAGGGGTATCTTTCTCCTATCTATCCCTATTTTCTAGTATCCAGTACTCTCCATGTTGAAGAATCAATAGTCCCTGCACCAAGAATCCCCATTCACTGAACTGATTTCAGAAATACAAAGACAGGTAGTAATGTAGTATCATGAACGCATAATTGTTAAGGCGAAGCCATGGTTGCCTGGGCGTCGTATGCTAAACGATCTTGGAAAAAGTTGAAAAATAGAAGCCAATTAACGAAAAATCAGTAAAAGTTCACAAAAGGCCAATTCCTATCAAATAGTTATTCAACTATGCCTCTTGAGCACTATAAGTTCCGGTCACATAAAAACAACGGTAGGCGCCAACATATGAAGTATGTCCTTACGACCCAATGTTATCAATATAGCTAGTCATACATGCACCAACTCAGACAAAAGTACCAAGTAGTCAAAAGTTTCCCGTGTGCACATATGTAACCCCCTTTATATACAACATCTTGCCCGGGCGACCCTAGCCTACCTACTAAGTGCTAAGACCTCAACTCTTGCCTAGGGGCACCATACACCTAAGCGATTGCCTTGACAACTATGCATAAACGTACATCAGCCGTTTACAACCACAAGCAACTGAATATACCAATCAAGCATAACACCTACCAAGAACAACAACACTTCGATAAAACTCGATCTCACAATGATTTATAGTAATCATTAGGACGCCACCTACGCCTAAAAGGTGCCATTAACCGAATATTTTTGCAAGTTATACCAAATTTGGGCACATTGACACAGATAATGAAAGCATATATTCCGGCTAGCACCTCATGTAACGCCCCGACCTAAATATCCGAGCAAATACCGGAAGGTGCCATTAACTGAATATTTGTGGAAGTTATACAAACTTTGAGCACATTGACATAGATAATGAAATCAAATATTACATCTAGCACCTCATGTAACGCCCCAACCCGACCTGAATAATCCGAGCAAATATCCGGTACGAATCCTTAGGCCATACCCTGAAACATTCATTTGCTCGGATATTCGGGTCAGAGCGTTACACCACATTAACTCTTGTGGTAAAACAAAAATTACCAGGCACAAAAGCTGGGATATTATCCACATCACTATATAGCTGAGCTTGGCCTCCACCTTCACGAACAGTATGGCTGTATCTCTGTAACAAACAGATAACATAATCCACAACCAATAACGATACAGGAAAAAATAAATGATAACAACAATATTTATGTAGCTACACAACTGTTTGAGAAAATACCAGTTTGCTGTAAATTAACATCTACAATGATATTGAACATAATTACCTGGAAGATGAAAATAGCTCTGAGTCGGGCGAGGACAAATTTGCTTCTAGCTGAGGAAGGTGTATATATCGCCATGACAAGACCTACTGGTGCGGCGGAGATGACCGCAAGTTAAGGCGCATATTTCACCATTGCTAAATTAATCGAAGAAGGAGGAATACAAGGAATGAAAAAAAAAAAAAAAAAACTTCATACATTTTGATCCTAAACGAGTTGAGTTATTCGTGGCACATTGAGGGTTCGACTCAAATTAAAAACTTGACTCGGCTTAAATTAGTTTAAATCGAATTCAATTTGGCTCAAACATTAACAAGCGACTCTCATGTAATATACTCGACTATTATCTCGATGTAATATTCCGATTTTCGGGAAAGGGCAGACGTGTCATTTTGTGAAAACGAAATATTATTATTTCTTTTCTTTTATTGGAGTTAAGTATTTTATTAATTAATTATACACAATTTTCGAGTATATGTGTATATAATTAAAGGATTATTCTGAATTTTGGTAATTAATGGTGTTTAAGGAAAAAGGGATTTAATTGGGAATTGGTATTTAAGGAAAATTAACACACTTTAATCCCATAACCTAAACACAAATCAAAATTTCAGTTTTCATCTCCTTCTCTGCGGCTTTGAGAAAAAAAAAAAGGGCTAGAGGTGTTTTTCAATTAACTGAAGCAAAGCTTGACCGTTTTCAGATCAGAGTAGAGGATTGGAACCGTTGTGAGGAGCACATCGTGTGGATATCAGTTTGTCGGAAGGACCGCAGATTTTACGAAATTTGTTTGGATGTTTTGGAGCGACAATTAGGTAAGAAACTTTTCCTATGATTTCGGTTACGATTCGTAAGGTTTAGATTATGTTTTAAGATGTGTAGATGCTAGAAAGATGTGTTTTTCATTGATCAAGGATCATAGGTATTCTTGGGATGATTAGATATGTTCACTACGTTTTACTGTGCTGAAAACGATGTTAATTAGGTTAGAATTGGTTCAGAAATCGAGTTTGACGATCTTAGCATTTTGGGATAAACCCAGGTCGGACGGGCGTCCAGGCTTCTCTGGACGGGCGTCTGCCTTGGTCACATTTTGGACGGGCGTCTGGTTTCTCCGGACGGGCGTCCGAGGTGTTATTTTACATTCGGAGTTGTAGGTTGTCTTAGGATGGACGAGCGTCTGGGAAAAGTGGACGGGCGTCCAGTAGGTTCCAGACGGGCGTCCATGTCTTTAAACGGGCGTCTGGTCTGTTTTGCCATGGCTGTACGGTTTTATCATTCTAGTTTGGTTTTGGGTTACATAATCATGTTATAAGCTGTTTTAAACCTTAATTTATGATATGGTAATATTGGATAACATAAGCAAGCTCGAATTGAGCTTCGATTCGTTCGGTTAAAACACCGAATGTACTCTTAAAGGGAGTTGAAGTTCGGATCCGTCGGAAGAACATGATAGGCTTGTGCTTTGATGAATTAGCATTCATCACTGTCTGTGTAATTGCTAGGTATTGTTAATGTCTAGTGGTCTAGGGAGAGAGTGGTTAATGTGAGGGAGATTAATTGAAAACACTTAGGTGGCTAGTTAACCATCTTAATAAATACGTACTTGACTAGTAAAAGATTAAACAACATGTCTCTCTTGGACAGGCACCAGTCTATATCGCGATGTATGCCTACCTCTGAAGGTGGAAGAACTCCGTAGGTCAAAAAAACCCTAAGTACGGAGGGACTCCGCTGAGATGTGCGTACCATCGGAGCCTACCTAGTCTAGCCTCCGTGGATATTGGTGTGATCCACTAATATGTTGCAATCGATATCTCCTGGTGGATATACATCAGGCGTAGTGCCCTTGAGTGCGGTTATAACATAGATAAGTTATGTAGAAACGTTTAGTCAATTCATGTTGATGGACATGAGATGAACCCTAGATTGAGTCGGTCAAACTTAAACAACTAAACTTTTAATTATCTTTACTTTATAAATTATAATTGTTGTCATAGCTTCTCTTTCTTATTAAGTACGTTGTACTTACCTCAAATGCATGTTTTCTATGTGTTTGGGGATGAGAAGACGAACAGGTAGATAACGTTTACGAGGAGGAGTTCGATGATGACGTTTGAAGACGCCTCATTGAAGACTTTACTTTTATTATTTTGTCATTTGTTTATTAGACTGTTTAGACTTTTGGTCTTTCGAGACTTGTAGTGCCGTTACATTTCTTTTGGATTTCGTACTTCCTTGAATGTAATAAATTACATTTCCCTCTTTAGATTTCATTTCTATTCTTGGATATTGGAATTATTTTTATACCCGAGTCTTTTGCTTCCGTTTGCTTATTTTTGATACGACGTAGTAGAGGCTTACGTATAAAGTGAATTTATTTTTATTTTATACGTGCCGAACGTTTCTTTTCCGGATAAGGACTCGGTGTCCGGGAACGGGGCGTTACAGTTGGTTTCAGAGAGAAGCGTCTTTTAGGCCTCCTTCTTTTAAGAGAAGTTTTCTTTAGACCTTTTAGTAACGTTCTGGTTTTCTTTGATCATCAGGATGGTGTTCACGAGAACTGGAGCGGGGGCAGAGACTTCAAGAGTTCGACGGGAAAGTCCCACACCGGTCGTAGGAGGCGGTGTTGTGAGGCAGATTCCTCCACCGCAACGGAGTTTATCACCACCACCCCGTACTGCGATACCCACACCAAGGTCTTAGCAGGGTTTGTCACCGAGACCATATCAGGAGCAACCTCCACGATGGCACGTGGGGAGTTCAGTTCAGTTTTCTTTGGTGAGTGATGTTCCAACAGGATTTGTACCGCCACCGGTAAGTTACCCTCCGCACCAGCAAACCTTTTATCCTCCACCAGTCAGTGTTTACCCTCCACCAGTTAGCGTTTACCCTCCACCAATGAGCCACCCCTCACCATTGGTGTTTCATCAACAACAGCAGACTTTCTACCCACCTCCTGCAGGTCATACCCCTCGACCTACTGTACCACTTTCACCGCGGTTCGACCCTCGGCAAGGATTTGGTTATCCACCCTTTGGTCTTCAGCAACCTCAGCCAACCCCTCAGCAACATCAGAATTACCATCAAGGATACTACCCTTTTCAGCCTGAGCCTCAAGTAAATCCCAATTACCCTCAGCAACAGCAGTATCAGCAGCAAGTACTTTTTGGTTACCCTGCGGTTTATCCACCCGTGAGACCCGCATTTGAACAAGCACCGGCCGTGGATTGGTATACAAGATTGAGAAGGAATCGGGTTGAGAACTTCTACGGAAACGTTGAACATTCAAAGGCCGAGGAATGGATAAGGAGCTTCGAGAAGGCATGCAGGAACATTCATGTGCCTGAGACCGAGATGGCACAACTGGCAGTTAGTTTTCTTTTGGGCGCATCAGAAGCTTGGATAGATGCGATTCAGAGCAGTAATGGCAAGGTCACCGACTGGGAAGCTTTCAAAGCTATGTTCTACAACGAGTACTTCCCGGCAACAATACAGGCAGATAAGGCGAGTCAGTTTTTGAAACTGAAGCAGGGAATTCATCTGACGGTATCTCAGTATACCAATAAGTTTAATGAGTTAGGAAGGTTCTATCCCGAGCTCATGAAAGTGGAAGAGAGGAAGATGGCACTGTATAAGGAAGAATTAGCACATGAGATACAGTCCGGCATGTTGGGGTTTACAGCAAGGAACATGGCGGAAATGCTGAATAAAGCCTTGGAGGTTGAGACCTTCAGGAAGAAGGCCACAGTAGTGATTGGAAACAAGCGGAACTTTGGGACGAGTCAGGGTAATCACCGAGGAGCCCCACAACAGAATGCTAAGAAGACGACAGCTCCTCCGGCAGCTAAGGCACCAAGCGGTGCACCCTTGTGTTCCAAGTGCAACCGGAATCATTCAGGAGAGTGCAGAGCTAGTTCGGGCGGTTGCTACTTTTGCGGAGAACCAGGGCACTTTTCTAGAGAATGTCCCAATAAGGGGAGTAAAGGGAGTATGAGCCGAGGAAACGGTAGGAGCGGCCCAAGCCGACCGGTTCGAGTTTTTGCGGTACCGATCTTGTAGAGATGCAGAACCGAGAAGACGATGTTATCTCAGGTACCTTGTTGTTATTTTATTAAGATAGTTTTATGGCACGTTTAGTCATGCTGTAATTTTATTTAAATAAATGAATATGCATCCTAGGTACGATAATGCTAGATAACCTAGTGGTCAGAGCTTTGTTCGATACGGGAGCGTCTAACACTTTTGTGTCGACCAAGGTAGCTAAGAAGTTGAGTTTACCCTCGGAACCCTTAAGAAACACTTTGGAGATAACTACACCGTTAGGGAAGGTAACAAAGGTAACTAGGATGATACCTCAAGTGGAAGTTCGAGTTGGATCTTATCGATGCAAGAGCGACTTCACGGTTTTAGACTTTTCAGACTTTGATGTGATTCTTGGGGTAGATTGGCTATCCGAGAATTTTGTCCACTTGGATTGTAGAGGAAGAAAGTGACCTTTAAAGTACCCGGGAAATCAGATAAGACGTATCAAGGGAATGTGTACAAGCCGAGAAAGAAGCGACATCCGATAATTTCGGCGGTTAAGGCAATCAGAGCTTGTCAGAAGGGTTGTGAAGGCTACTTGTTGTACGCAGTGGATGTGGAACAAGTGAAGCCTAAGCTAGAAGAAACTCCGGTAGTGAGAGAGTACCCTGAAGTGTTTCCGGAAGAGTTACCGGGAAACATGCCGGATAGGGAAATCGAGTTTGAGATCAAGTTGGTACCCGGAGCGGCACCGGTTGCTAAGGCACCCATAGGATGGCACCGGCTGAATTAAAGGAGTTGAAGGCTCAACTTAAGGACATGCTTGAGAGGAACATAATTCAGCCCAAGACTTCGCCCGGGAGCCCCTGTTTTGTTCGTGAAGAAGAAAGATGGTAGCATGAGGATGTGCATCGACTACAGAGCGTTGAATAACCTTACCATCAAGAATAAGTATCCTTTGCCGAGGATAGACGATCTGTTCAATCAGTTGCAAGGCAAGAAAGTGTTCTCTAATTGCTAGGTATTGTTAATGTGAGAGAGATTAATTGAAAACACTTAGGTGACTAGTTAACCATCCTAATAAATACGTACTTGACTAGTAAAAGATTAAACAACATGTCTCTCTTGGACATGCACCAGTCTATATCGCGATGTATGCCTACCTCTGAAGGTGGAAGAACTCCGTAGGTCAAAAAAACCCTAAGTACGGAGGACTCCGCAGAGATGTGCGTACCATCGGAGCCTACCTAGTCTAGCCTCCGTGGATATTGGTGTGATCCACTAATATGTTGCAATCGATATCTCCTGGTGGATATACATCAGGCGTAGTGCCCTTGAGTGTGGTTGTAACATAGATAAGTTAAGTAGAAACGTTTAGTCAATTCATGTTGATGGACATGAGATGAACCCTAGATTGAGTCGGTCAAACTTAAACAACTAAACTTTTAATTATCTTTACTTTATAAATTATAATTGTTGTCATAGCTTCTCTTTCTTATTAAGTACGTTGTACTTACCTCAAATGCATGTTTTCTATGTGTTTGGGGATGAGAAGACGAACGAGTAGATAACGTTTACGAGGAGGAGTTCGATGATGACGTTTGAAGACGCCTCATTGAAGACTTTACTTTTATTATTTTGTCATTTGTTTATTAGACTGTTTAGACTTTTGGTCTTTCGAGACTTGTAGTGCCGTTACATTTCTTTTCGATTTCGTACTTCCTTGAATGTAATAAATTACATTTCCCTCTTTAGATTTCATTTCTATTCTTGGATATTGGAATTATTTTTATACCCGAGTCTTTTGCTTCCGTTTGCTTATTTTTGATACGACGTAGTAGAGGCTTACGTATAAAGTGAATTTATTTTTATTTTATACGTGCCGAACGTTCTTTTCCGGATAAGGACTCGGTGTCCGGGAACGGGGCGTTACACTCGACTCGACTACTTGCGAGTAACGTCGATAACCTAATTACATATAATAATAAAACAAAGTTGAAGAGCGTGTCCTCGGATGTTAAGGTCTTTATTTGCACACAATAAATATATCGGACGCCACACTATATGTGCAGCACGGTAGAATAGATCATGTGAAAATCGGTTCTGGAGTCAAGAACTGACTTTTCGTAAATGTATCGTGAGAATTAACCTTGACAAAGTCGATTTTTTTGCTTCAGAACCGACTCTTATAAGGTCAATTTTGTGTGATCGGTGTGGTGCACTGGTAGAATCGATATTATGCAATAATAGCCCGCTTTGCAAGATATCGTATACAACTAGCTGGATGTGTGGGATGACGATCATCCCCCTCCCACATAACCTCTGCATATATACTAAAACGAGGTCTTTTAAGAGAAACCAAACGTTTTTTAAAAGATGTGATACATGGACTAACAAATTCAGTGGACCTAAAATAAAAAGGAGACCTAAATTTTGATAATTTTCTAGGAGCTTGCTTTGTAGCTTTATATTCAGAGACTGAGTGTGAATACAAGTGTTGTGCCATACGAGATATGCTTATTGCATCTTCCAAATTCAACTATCCAAGCCGGTTAGGCCGGTAGGGATCCGGAATTTGTTCGGCTTTTTCCCGGCTTTGGTCCGGGTTGTAATTTGTTTTTTTAGTATTAATGAATCCCTTCGTTTCTGATTAAAAAATAAAAAATAAAAAACTATCTAAGCCGGTCATAAGATTTAATACATGTAATAATAATAGGGCCAATTATTTAAAAGGACTGATTTTCAACTTATTAGGGGTAATAGGACACTCCGAAATCTTATTTAGTTATAAGGACATTCTAATTTCAAGTGGATAAAGAGGAAGAAGGAAAAAAAAAAGCTTTCAAAGTAATTAAAATAAAAAAAAACATAACAAAACAAAACAAAAAATACTGTGCGTGGGTTTTTTTTTTTTGTTTTGTTTTTATTTTATTTTATTTATAATTCACCATATTTCTAAAGGTCATATATTTTGATCTAAAACTCGCATCATCATAATTTTTTCACTAAAATTCATATTTTTTCGTCTTCTTTATTTTAAAATTAAATTTGATATTTTTCCGAATAAATTTCATAAAATCAATTTTTTTCTTCATAAAAATCGACGTGACGTATTGATCACCGTCATGCATTGACCACCTACCCGGATGCATTGGCCACCGGGATCCATTAACCACCCCGATGCAATCACCGCCGCGATTCATTGGCTACCATGATGTATTGACCGCCGCGATCCATTGACAACCTTGATCAGTGACATCTCATTGTAGCGATTTATGCAATGACGTCTCATTGTAGCGATTTATGCAGTGACTTCTTATTGTAGCGATCTATGCAGTGATGTCTTATTGTATCGAATTATGCACTGACGTGTTATTGTAACGATTTATGCAGTGACGTGTTATTGTAACAATTTATGCATACCTTTGGTTGTAAAAATATCGAAAATTTAAACCAACACTAATCAAATAAACCAACATCAATCAAATATTTAAAGATAACAAAGAAATAAAGTTACTTTACAAAGTTATCAAATGTGTGTATTAAGTTGTATATGCGGTGACATCAACATCATTGCATCAATTATCTAATTGTAAATACAGTCATCAATGTCACTGCTTCAGACATCAATGTCACTGCAAAAGTCATCAATGTCACTGCATAAGTCGTCAATGTCTTGCATAAAACCTAACAATTGCATCAGTCAGCTCTGCTCTTGTTTTGCATTTCTCCAAATGTGGAGTTTTTAATATGGATAGAATTACAAGTTTGGTGAAACTACAAAGACTCTTCACTATGACTCTTGTAATGGCTACACGTTGTTTGTGCCCTCCTGATAATTGGATTCATTGTGGAATCCCTCAATTCTTTAACACGATCTTGAATCATTTGACGATCTTGTTTAGCTTAATGTCCCTGCATCATTCATCAATGTCACTGCATCGGACATCAATGTCCCTACATCAGACATCAATGTCCATGCATCAAACATCAATGTCACCGCATAAGTCATCAATGTCCTTGTATCAGACATCAATGTCACTGCATAAGTCATCAATGTCCTGCGCACGGGACATCAATGTCACTGCATAAGTCATCAATGTCACTGCTTCAGACATCAATGTCCTTTCGCTAAAATCATCAATGTCATCGCTTCGGACATCAATGTCATCGCATCTTAAAAAAAAAAAAAACAAACAAACAAACATCGCTCCACCGCTTCATCTTTTTTTTTTTTTTTTTTTTTGTTCCCGCATTTTTTTTTCCTAGCGCTTCATTTTTTTTTTTTCTTCCTTCTTTTTTCTTCTTTATCCACTTGAAATTAGAATGTCCTTATAACTAAATAAGTTTCCTTCTTAAAATTAGAATGTCCTTATAACTAAATAAGATTTCGGAGTGTCCTAAATGATCATTAATTCTCTAACGACGGCCTTATAACTAATTTGCACATAATATAATCAAAATAATACAACAAAAAGTTATGACGTCTTTGCCAAATAAAATATACCTCAATCATTATGAATTAAGAGACTTGGTAAGTTTGGGAATCTTCAATAATTGTCTATTTTTTCTACCTAACTTTTGTTCACAGAAATTTGAGAAAAAGCATATTCTTGAAAGCTACAATTTAACTTGATTGTGCCACTCATAATACTATACCATTTTACACTAATAGGATTAGAAATGAGAGTTTTGAGTAGCATATTATATCTACTTTCTTTGATCCAATCTCTTGAAAATCGATACCTCGAGTTTTCAGAGCTCGAAAGTAACAAGCAACATCTGGAAAGTCAAAGCTCACACTTATGATGTGATGTCACAGTAGATGCTATGTAATGCCATTAAATACGATGATTAGAAGCTACAAAGTTTATCCAGTTCACGTGCATCTTAAAGGATATACCGTTTGAGATGTATGTATCGTTGCATCCAGGGACGGACACTCAAATTTCCGGGCGAAGTTACTAATATACCCCTCTTATAATAATAACATTGTGTGTATATTATTATAGACAATTTCTATAACAATTATTTATTTAGTTCAATTGGTTAGAAGGTTCCTTACTTATCTTAAGGTTATGGGTTTGAGACTTGGCTGTTGAGTTTTTTTCTCCACATTTTTTCTTTAATTTGGTCCCCATTGAAAAATATTTCTGGGTCCGTCACTGGTTGCATCAATAAGGCCCAATTGAGTTGATATATTGTTAAGACCTATTATTGTAGTTGTATAAAGTGGATGATTATGACATGATTTCTCTAGCTTCTTCGAAAGGGATGATTTGACCGTAACAATTGAGTCATGACATGTGTTATGACATAACTTTTCTTTGTATAAAACCCCGTAATCCAGAAACCAACTGACCTGATTAATCTTGAATTCATTTCAGGTAATGTGTAGAGAATTTGACTCTTGCTCAAGTATAAATGTCTGACTTATAACTTATGGCTCATATCATGGCATCTACTCATGAAACCTCCGGGGACGTTCTCAAGCTATTAATCACTTGACTCAAGTTGTTAAGTTAATGTAACACACTTTTTATATTGTCAATAATGACGCATTGATTGATATGTATTTCACTATAATCATGTTTACAAACACTCATTTATCTTATGAGACATTATGTTGAAACAACTTTTAATGAGGCGTTACTCCTAAATAAGAGTCAGATTTTACAGATACGACTTGAACCGAATTTTGGGCCAGATGGTCCCGGACAGTGAGGTAAGGAAAAAAAACACCCATTTTCTAATTGGATAGATTTGAATTGACCTACAAATGGCTAACACATAAAAGTCGTATGGAATATAGTCATTAGCCAAACATAACAAGAAAGAATCTGGAAAACAAACTAAATGACAAATATTTCAATAATATTTATGTAAACATCACAATATTCCCTTTCAACCTCCATAACTACTTCTTCAAAGACACAATTTCAAAGACACAATTTCTTCTACACAAAATATCCCTAATCAAAACAATACAACAACAATGGCACTTCATCTTCTACCTTTCCACACAATCCTCTCCATAGCCCTTCTCTTAACGGCAAGCACGCATACATATGCAGACACGGACTTCTCGTGTTCTCAAGAATCACCATCTTCTTCGTGTCAAACATTCCTCACATACCGTGCCCATACACCGGATTACACGAATCTAGACACCATAGCCACTCTTTTTGGTGTCAACACTTCAAGCATCACAAAAGCAAGCCAATTACCAAAAGAATCATTACAATTAGTACATGATCAACTTATACTTATACCCATAAGTTGTAATTGTAATGGCTCTTATTATTTCTACAATACAACTTATTCCATCAAGAAACATGACAGTTTTTACTCTGTCTCAATCCATGCTTTTCAAAACCTCACAGATTACCATTTTGTCCAAGATATGAACTCATTGTTAAACCCTTTAAACTTGACAATTGGAGATAACATTTCCATCCCTTTACTCTGCAAATGCCCATCAAAATCCATGTTTCAAAATGGATTTCAATACATTATTACATATGTATGGCAACCAAATGACAATCTAGAAGCTGTTGCAAACATGTTCAATACAACATCATCATCAATTCTTGAAGAAAATGACAACAAGAACTTCTCAAATGCACTCTGTCTTCCAATGAAAATCCCGGTTCAACAGCCTCTAATATCGCAAAGGTTGACACCTTTAGCATCAAACACTACATCAAAGAAAAAACCCAGGTCAAATTTTAGTACCATTTTGAGTGTTACAATTGTTCTGTTATGCATGTTGATGTTTATCTTGGGCTACTACGTGTATGTTATGTACAAGAAAAAGAAAGCATTTTTACTGCGTAATTCTTCATCTCTTACTAAGATGATAACAAAGTCCAGCAAAAGACAAGATAAGATTTTGCCTGGAGTTTCTGGTTATCTTAGTAATCTGATGATTTATGAAATAAGTGAGATTTTTGAAGGGACTCAAGATTTCAATGAGGAAAACAGAATTGGGGGATCAGTTTATAAAGCAAAGATTAAAGATCAAATCTTTGCCGTAAAGAAAACCAAAGATGGATCACAAGAATTGACAATCCTGCAAAAATTCAGACATCTGAATTTGATACAATTATCTGGGATTTCTTCAGATAATCAAGAAAATCCGTTTTTAGTGTTTGAATATGCAGATAATGGATCATTAGATAAATGGTTGTTTGAAAAAGCATTTCTTTCTTGGAATCAAAGGCTGAGCATAGCATTAGATGTAGCTAATGGACTGCAATATATGCATGAACATACACAACCAAGTATTGTTCATAGAGACATTTCAACAAAAAACATACTATTGGATTCAAGATTCAAAGCAAAGATTGGGAATTTCTCGATGGCAAGAAAAGCTGAAAACAATGGAGAATTGAAAGATGATGTTTTCGGATTTGGTGTGGTTTTATTGGATCTAATTTCTGGGAAAAAATCAGTGGAAGTAGTGAAAAATGGAGAGATAAAGATGTCATGGAAAGAAATAAAGTGGATTCTTGAAAATGAAAATGGAAAAGAAGAAGAATTTAGAAAATGGGTTGATCCTAGGTTGAAGGATTTTTATGAAATTGAAAGCGTTATTAGTTTAGCGACTTTGGCTAAAGCATGTACTGCAGAGAAAGTGTGTGAAAGGCCAAAAATGGCAGATATAGTGTTCAATCTGTGCGTTTTATCTCAGTCGTGTACGGAGATGAATGAGAAAATCGAGAAAGGTGGTGGTGGGGAAGGTGATGAAAGTATTGAAGTTGTCATTCCGATGACAGGTCGGTAAGTTTGAGAAATGCATCGGTGTATGTTGAATGAATATCACGTGTGTGATTCGGTTTTGCTGGTGAGATATTTTCTTCACCGGCTTAAGGACGTTAGATTGTAAGAAACTATAGTTATATGCATCGTTTTAGTGGTGTCGTAATATTACGGAAATGTTCGTTTCACAAAGAACATATCATCATAAATGTGACAATATATCTTTATACATTGATTCTGGTCGAATTCATATTTAGAGCAACAGTAGTGAGACTTGTGTGGAGAGCTTTCTTTTGCTTTTTGTCAGAGTAGAAGATTTCTAATATCAAAAGTAAAATAACATGGAAGGTATAGAGAGATTTTTTCGGAGATTGTCTACTCCTTTTTATCTGTTTTTAGATAAAGACAGAGAGCGTATTATTGTTCTCTACTCCTCTATCCGTTATTTTCTAACTATTACAGCATCTTGTTATGTAAAGATATCTACAAAGTTTATCTATATTTTTTACCCAATACTTACTTGTCAAGTGTCCTAACAATGTCAATAGATACAAGGAAATAGAGCTTAACCACTACGGTTGCTCTAAGCAATAGATCATAACACTTAATTAATAATGTAAAAATGTACTGTATTGCTTGTATTGCTATATCTTAGTTATAAATTGATATTGATGAGAGAAAGATGAAGGAGACCGAAATTAAACAGTAAGAGAGACTCGATTCTATATGAAGAGTTCTTAAAACGCCACCCCCGCTTCCCGAGGTGTTATAAGAATTTAATGTCGATGTAGGGTTCAAAAATCATGCCCTTGCTTTCGATCACGGCATCTCCGGTGTCGTTGCCTATTATTACCATGCTTTGGTGTTATAAGGTGTGACTCCTTGAGGACCGTCGAGCGTATGTTATTAACGGAGGATAACATTTCAGAAGTTGGGAGCATCTTTGTCGAGAGATATCTCCTCTTTTTTTTTTTTTTTTTTTTTTTTTTTTTAAATCTAAAACATTGTATCTTATTAAAATGAGTAGAAAAATTACAAGGTTCATGGGTCACTCCCGGCCTCCTCCAAAAGATAGACGTCTACAATGTAAGATTTGGGCTATCTCCTCTCTTCCCTTATATATATATATATATATATATATATATATATATATATATATATATATATATATATATATATATATATACTTGGAAAAATGACATTCGTGCTCCGCACGACCGTTGCCCAAGTTCATGGTTAAGGAACGGGAAGCATGTATTTGTATTATTTTTGTATACAAGACTTGTTTTGTTATATTGAGACGGTAAACATCCGTTTAGGAATGAGTATTAAAAAATGTTGCTTGTTATTTTACCTCATTGAGTAGCTGCAACCGATTGTAATAATTATTTTACATTATTAGACGAACCGTGTGCTAGTATATATGGTAGAATATATCACGGTCCAGCATTTTAGCGAAAACAAATGATACTGTAATAAAATTAGGCTTACTGAAATTTTACATATAAATTCGTATCTTCCAAGCAATTTTCATGAGAAAGCTCTTCAACCAATTTTTTTGTACTCGGCGTGAAGAAGTCAGTGCGAACATCTTTTTTTCGGCCATTGTTTGACTACAATCCAATTCATGAATTTTAATATTTGAAGCTTCTGCATGCACTTGCGAGGTAACAATATCCGCGGAGGGGTAGAATTCATCATACGCATACATCTTACTAATGGGAAAAGTCGGCATGTGAACACCTCTTACAAGCCTATCGTAAACCTTGATGAAACTAACATGTTTGTCGTCTCTTCGCTGTTTGATTGTATCCTCAAACAAAGATGTACGATGAACAAGGATGAAATAACGATACGTAAATATGTATAATTATAAACCGGCTTTTCAGTAAATAATAATACACCATCTTTCAAAACAGAACTACAGGGCTTGGCACGTAACCAACTTATTCATACACCACCTTTCAAAGCAAAAACAATAAACCTATGTGAAGTTAAAATCTAGAGCCTATCAAAATGTGAAAAACTGACGTGGGACAAGAAATTTATAAAACTCTTATTGCATGTTGCATTGACAAATGCTAGTAACAACTTCTTAGAGCTTCGGTACCAATAAACTCATAATGAACTCAAAGTGATAATGAAAACACACTTTGATGATTGAATTGCCTAAACAGGAGAGAGGATAGAAAACATGTATATTGCTGAGCAGCACATAATGGAAAGCATCTTATATTAATTATAACGATACACAGAGAGAAAAGGTTGGTATATAAAAGTACACATATATACATATATACATACATACCTCTCTTTGTAAAGCCTCATCAAGATCATGTATTTCATCAGGAGTGATGTCTGGGGCATTCAACTGGGTCTAACAATTCCCGATCCTGCAATTAATGAAATAAAAATAAATACATAACTAAAATGGAAGGAAAAACAAACTATTTTCTTGATGGAGTTCGGTTTCGGGGAGCAAGCAAGATGAAGTACTTGGGCGAATATGGTTTCCAAATCACGGCGTTTTTAGCGAGAATCGAAACAAACCGCCATGATTTTGAAGAAGCGATCTACGAACAAATTGCGTCGGATGTGCTGTTAGGACCAATTCTACAGTTTGGTTCTTTAAAGCATCAAAAACGTCTTGTGGGGATTTCTTCAACAAGCCTCTTAAAGGCCTCTTCAATATCTGATTCAGTTGTAGCCGAAGCTTCATCAAATAAATCTCGTTTTTTCAACTTAATCCTACGTCGATAAGCTATTTGAACCTCTTCAGCAAGGTTGGCTAAATTAAGCATCATCTGCTTAGGTTAAACTTCCAGATTGATGACCTATTAAATTCAGGACACAAACCTAAAATCTTCAACATAATCACCACATCACATATCCCAAATCTTGACATTTCTTTTCACAACCAAAAACCTAGTTATTCCATACACACAAAACAAACATAACAAACACATATCATGAAGAAACACATATGCATCAACTCTTTTCTGAAAATACGAACAGTGAGAAGACTGAAACAGTATCAATAGATGTTCATTCCATCAGTTAATGGTCATATTATGCACATTTCATAGCAAGATTAGCACCACCAAAGCCTATGCATTTCAATACACCCCCAGAAACCTTTACATTCGTCCCACTTTCTACCTTTGGCGATTCTGTATATATTTACCATGCGTCAGTCAACAGATATAAATATGTACCCAAAATCTCATGATCCAAAATCCATAGAAACCTTATTAATACATATAGTAAGATATATTGCAGAGATGAACAACAGCAACTACCTATGATAAAGGGTACAATATTTTGTCCAGGAAACAACAAAGGCTATCTATGATTACTACGATGAAGATTCTAAGGAAAAACACCAAAGAAAAACCTTATAAACATCCCGTAAATTCGATTAACGGAGAGTATTGGGAAAAAGATTTACCTTGCACAAAGACACGAGAAAAAGACTACATGATCTCCTCTCCGTGCTGATCGAGTTTACATGATTCAAAGTGATGAATCAAGTTTTCATGATTCATGATTCATCACTATGTTAACAGTACAGATTGTCATATCATCATGAATCGAGTTTACAAATTGATCACTTTGAATCAAGATTCATCACTATGTAGAGACAGATTCATCACTTTGAATCATGTAAACTCGAATCAAAGGTGATGAATCAAACAAGATTGGAGAATCAATGCATCAAACAACTACCAAACTTCTAACCTCTAGGCCTGCCTTCTATGGTCCTAGCCATATATATTGTTGCTTGTCTCTTTTGCCTTCACTCAAGAACTTCATGATTTGATTTGAGTCCCTGCTGATAACAAAAACAGTGAAAATGAACAAATTTTAAAATTCACTCATCCATACGATAACTAATGCACATAATATCCAAGTTAAATACAAAAAAAACGTTTATTTCCTACCAACTACAACGTTAATCTTGAAGTCTACAATCTACCACATAGTAAAGTCAAAGTTTGAATCCAATTAAACAATGCTTAAAAACAAGAGAGATCCATGCTTACACAAAACCTGAGAGATTCATGCTTACCCAAGAAGTGATTCTTAAATCCCAAAGCCAACTTGTTACATGCATCAAACTTACTACATCATAAAAGAGACACTTTTGTATACACAATTCTTGATTGCCTGCACGACCAAAAGACAGACAATAATGTAGACATTAAACATCACAAAAATATCACAACAATCGAAAAATACTGAAGAAGATTGAGTTTTTAAAAACACCGCTATTTGAAAATGCCCACATTTAGCATTGTTGATTTGACTGGAAATCCATAGAGTGAGGCAAGCGGGTCGAAGCTTCATATTTGCATCTGCAAATGACAAACAAATATTAGTTGTTCTATTAATAAGGAAAAAATAGACACAAATTGCAATAAACAAATTAAAGCTAAATACCTCAACCGTCTTCTGAAGATCTCAATCACTACTATCGTTCTAGTGAAGAAACAATCCACCACAAAAGCAGCCTACCTAATCAACTTGATTACAAGCACAATCAATATTGTACAAAATCAAAATGGAAATAAAAGCCTTAATCGTAAGTCATGCAATGCTAATCCACCAACCAAGCATGCCCAAATTCGAATTCCTCTCTAGCCTCTACATCTCTCTATTAAACCCCGAAAAATCGGGTAGGAGGAAAAAGAACATGACCACATACCTCTTTAAAGTGAGGGAAGACCATTCAAGAGTTACCTAAAGTCCGAATTGAGCAAGATTTTGCTTTCATCTCCACCATACAAATTGAGAAACATCATTCATCCACCAACAACCCTCTCGATCTTCCCGTTTGCAAAATCCGGATCGTGCGGTGGAAGAGGAACCCACCGTACGGGCTGAAGAAAATCGGCAACCCAACCCCTGTATACCGCACCCACCGCATGACTTTTTTTTTCCTCTTCTTTTGTTTGCTCTTCATCTTTATCCCCAAAACATATAAACCCCCGTATCCCCCTTTTTTTATTTTATTATTATTTAGTTATATATTATTTATACAAACTAACCCCAAAAAGAAAATCACGCAGCATGCGCTCTAAACTGAACACGTCACCCATTTCCTTGTCTTCTTATTACATATAGTAAGATATATCTTACCTTACGAAAATATCACCCACGATATGATGATTGGTGAATCCAAAGATATGACGTTTCTTATACATAACGAATGTTAATGACGTTTGTCTCGCTCGAATTGTGTCACAATAATCATTGTTTTCTATAATAATTCACGGTGTGAAAAGATAATCTCATAACAACATTTGGGTCTATAGAGTTAACGCCTTTATGACATTCCCGCATAATTTGATGTGAGTCCAGTGGCGATTTGGGCTTTAATTATGATTTACTTTCATAGCCCAAAACACGAAGAAAAAGACAATTACTAGCATTTACATCACGATATTACCAATGACTTTTTTGTGTAATCATGGTCTCGAAAAATCTTTATGTCATTGCCAGTGACTCTGTGAAAGAAACGTCACTCTCTCTGACGACCCTGATCCGGATACCGAGTCCTTAACCGGAAAAGGACGTCCGAAACGTATATAATTAAAATAAATCAATTATATACATAAGCCTAACATCATCAATAACAGAGAACGGGCGGAAAACGAAAACAAAGACTCGGAAAAAACTAAAAGATCACTGCAACGATCGGCAAGTAACACGGGGCTGCAACTAAAACAAAATCCCAATAAATAATACTCAAGGTTGAATATCCATTCAACTATTACAAAACCATTCTTTACAAACCAGAGGAACAACTGTCTTAAATTAATACAAAAGAAAATGAAGATTTTATACCATTATTACAACAGAAAAGAAAGATAGACTTCAACAGCTGAAACTCTGGAAACCACTCTTAAGCGATTTCGAAATCAACCTACAACAAAATCACATTCTCGGGGTAGGGACAACAACATGCTAAAGGGTAAGTACAAACGTACTTAGTAAATGTTAGAAGCACCGAATCTACACATGTTGTGTCACAAGAATCATCGTTAATAATAATAACAATAATATCATTAGGCAAGTCAAAGAAACATAATAACACATATGTTTCACTCGCTCACAACACTCTACTAGTCTCACTAGTGAACACAAGCAAGTAAGACATTTGTTACACCAAAGACACTTTGCATGGAATATTACATGTGGAATATCACATGTCACGAGTATCTAAAACGTGTGGAATATTACACCAGTCCGGCACAAGTATCTAAAAAGTGCGGAGGTGTAATAGTTCCATGTTGCATTACAAATCTCACCAAGGACTAACATGTTTTAGCTTTTAGACTCATCAAGTACGTATTTAAGCGATTAACCTAACCACCTAAGTTAATTACACATAAAAGGCTTCTTAGAAACCAATGGACCCTAGACAAACTCTACATTACACTACTTAACACATTGCACAGAAATATTGGAATCTAATCCAATACCCACGAGGCTAAGAAATAAGGCTTCCGGTGATCCCGAGTATCTCCCCGCAGAGGGTCTCCACAAGGTGCTGAGCCGAATACACCAGACACCGAACCCTTAACTTCGTCATGTTACAAGTAAGACATCGATCTCAAGTCAACATCACATAAGGACAAATATAGAGTGTTCCAATGCTCCCGTGAGAGACTTTGCGGAGCCAAAGTCACTAGAATACGTACACTTGACTTTACAACATTCCACATAACTCTCTATTCCATTTTTAACTAGAAAATCAGCCAAGGAATTCCGTGTTTTCTTCACCATATTAAACACTAAATCTACTCCAAATCCATACAAAACAATACGAGAATTATTCTACAACATGCTTGTAACATTATACTATATCTAAACACCAACATAAATATTATACTAGATCTAAACGCCAATATAAATATTATACTAGATCTAAACACCGATATAACATGAAATTCAAGCCAAAGTGATATGAAATTACTATAAAACATGCTTGAAGTGAAAAGCTACCAACTTTGAATCCAAAACACTTCTAACACTTTATAAAAATCAAATCTAACATTTCTACAAGTCATGGGCAAGACTTAAATGCTACTAACAAATAAAGATTCGGTTAAACACCCCTTTACCTTTGATTTCACAAACAAAAGCTCCAAGAACACTCCAAGAAGATCTAGTTCCACATGCAAGGCTCCAAGCATCTAAGCAACCATTTCAAAACTAACACCAAAACGGATTTCTACGATTACTACATCCATTAAAACATCAAAAATCTAAGAAAACACTCAAGAACACTTATAGATCTAGGAAATGAGTTATCGAAACTCTTACCCGATCATAGTGAAACTTGTATCAAAATTAAGCTCTCATCAACAGAAGTATTTTAGTGTAATTGGTTTATGATTTCGACGATCGTATTGATCGGAAAGACGGAATTTCCTTCTCCTTTTCTCTTTTCTTCTTCTCCTCTCTTTCTCTTTTCTTCCCCTCATTTTCTCTCTGCTAGCAGCCGCATATTCTTTTTGGAAAGGGAAACTCACAACTGTATCTATGTCAGATGGTACATTATTAAAAATGCGTTACCTTTTTAACAAATTTGTAAAATGCTTTTTCGGGATTTTAAGGCACTCTACATCCTTCTCTACGCCCCGCTTTGGACCGAAACGGCTTTTAAATTTCAAAGTTACATTTAAATTACCTTTTCTCCTTCAATTTTATTTTTTTATAATTTTATTTTATCTTTTAACATCAAAAACATTCTCATCCTCTCTCTCCTCCATCTCCCCTCGCTCCGTATAAGCATCGGCAGGCGGGCGAGTTCTCTCAGCTCCCATCGTCCCCTTCATCTAGAGAAAGTTTTTATACTAGTTCGTTCATTTCAAACATCTTTTGTAGTTTTTTTCTTCGGATTTCGGGTTCATTGGTTGATATTGTTAGAAGTCAAGAGTTTAAGTATAAATGTATGGATTCATATCCGGTTCCGCTATGTTTTTTTTATTCTTATTCAGATAATATTATTATTTTTTTCTTCGTTTTGGTGCTTAATGATCGTAAAAGATGATTCTATATTTTTCTTAACTGATATGCATTGACAATATTGAATAATATATGATGCATTCACTAATTTGGCTGGTCAGAAAAATATGATTTTTGTTATTTTGATAGTGAAAGTTGTGAAACAATTTAAAATCAATTGACAATTTGTTATTTTGTTGATGTTTCGCATTGCTATTTGTTGATGTTTTGGGCTAATGATAATAAATAAGTTGTTGTAGTTTTGAATTTAGGAGTATCAATTTGGTTCGCAGCGGGGTGTAGTGAATCGTAGAGGGCCGTAGCGGGGTGTAGAGGGATGTACAGGACCGCAAAACCCCGAAAAAGCATTTTACAAATGTGTAAAAAATGTAACATATTTTTAATAATGTGCTAGTGGACAATGATACAGTTGCAAGTTTCCCTTATGGAAAAGGTGGAATGAAGGGTTTGGGGTGAAATTGGGTTTAAATAGAGATGGTACATTTCCCGTTTTGCCCTTACCAAAAGGTACATGTTTAAAATACCGTAAAAACCATTTACATTTACCTTGACTCTATTTATTAAATTAAAACGTAACCATTAAAATTATCAAGACTCACATAAAATTGTAAAAAGACTTTTATACCATTTACGGAAATACGGGATATCACACTCTCATTGACGTTCGAATATCCTTATACAAACCCAACCGAGGCAATTAATATATGTGATGTTTCGACCCAGAAATTCAAATATTTTCTTGGATGCAAACCGTTCAGTCATGCTCGGACGAGATAAAATATCCCATGAAATGATGTCTCATCCGACTAAAGTTATACTTCCTCCGTTCCAAAATAATTGAGGTAACTGTCAAAAGTTTTGTTCCAAAATAATTGAGTCAGAACATTTTTCAATACAAAATTTAATGCATTTTTCCCTTTGTACCATCTCTTTATTTTTTCCATACACTCTCTTAAATGCACCAACATTATGTATTCCATAATCCATAATGGTATTCTAGTTTTATCTAATTAAGTCAAAACATTTACTCCACCGTCCCATTTTATTTGTCCATTTTTTCTTTTTGGTTTGTCACAAAATAAGTGTCCACTTTGTGCATTAATTGTTAAATTTCTTTAAATAATCTTCTCTCTTTACAATATTTACAATAAAAAGTGTGTAACATTAAATGCTCCAACAACAATTAAAAGGGCATAAATGTAAAAATATTGGATCATTTAATGTGATTCAAAGCATTAACTACAATTTTCTTAATCTGTGTGAAAAGTCAAACAAGACAAATAAAATGAGACGGAGGGAGTTGTTGGGATAGTTGTATCGTGTGTGGAGTGATTTACGGAACAGATCCGTAATTAACGGACTTAATTACGGAATATTAATCTATAAAATAAATCATGCAAATAGAAAAATTCATATTATTTAACAGATCTAACAAAATATATATCATACGTGCATATAACTCGAAGAACGAACAAGAAAATAACTATGTACAAAATAAAGGACTAAGACAAACCGAGGCGAGTGGTTACTCTTTCCTTAAGACAAATTGCTCCGGTATGGTGCCCACGGTAGTAGCAAATGTCTCCCAAGATACAACGGCTTTACGTCTCGGATTTAGAGGCACTTCAAAAAACCGAGCTCCGGCGAACTTACAGAGTGCTCCAACTTCTCTTCGACTCAAAATCTAGATCTATATGAGAGACTCCTTTTGTGGTGGAAAAAAGAGGAGAAAATTTGATGATCTAATTCTCATTCATAGGGATCCTTTATATAGTGGAGAGGAGGTTCCAATACTCGATTCTTATTGGTCGAACGACACATTTTCTTTTCCCTTAAGAAAAGATAATATAGCCGACTTAATTTTATTTGGGCCGACCTTATTAGGTCAAGTCACTAAGTCGGTCAACTAAAACCGAGTTTCGGTTTTTACGTATTTTACATCAACTTTAGGCATTAATTTTTCATTCACCCGATATCCGAATCGAGTGATTCAAAAACCCACCATTATCTACTCCGTGAGTAGAATTTAATCATATAAATAACTCTCGATGATATACATCAAAGACTATCCAAAATTAGCGCTAAAGTTGACCGTTTGACCTTGTCGATTCGGTTTTTTCTCCAACAATCCCCCACATGAATGAAAATTAATGCATATGCAAATGCAGACTCAGAAGAGAAGTTAGACGGACAAATATTGCATCAGGAGAGGTAGCTTCTGGCTTTGAACCTGCCTTAGTGAATTACTATCGGATTTACTCGGCTAATTAGTGAACTAGGTCTTGAACTGTTCAGCCTTTAGTGTAAACCAAGACAATAGCACTCACACAATATTTCCCCTAGCACCTTTCGGTTCTCATGGTTGTGTCCGTCTCGGCCCTGGACAACACTTGGTTTCAGAAAGTGCTTTATAGAATTCAAGCCTCAAAATTCTCATAGAAGCGGCCCCACTTCGCACTTACATAGGTGACCTCCTATCAAGGGTATTCCGCCCTACCCCACTTGAATATCAAGATATAGAATCATTAAAAGCTAAGCTTAACCTCACACTCTCGCAAATATCACTTTTATTCTCTCGAATGGGTAAGTCGGACCGTTCCTTATAGCTTAGCCTTTTGAACCATGATCTTGGGATCTCCAGTCAACATGGTTGGGTTGCTACTACAAGGAAACATGCATAATAGGCTTCAGTCCCATTCTGGTTGTCAAGATTGACATCTGATCTCTAGCTAAACATTTTGTAAGCGGATCCGCAAGATTCTCCTTCTATCTTATATAATCGATGGAAATCACATCATTAGAGATCAATTATTTAATGGTATTGTGTCTACGGCATATGTGCCGAGACTTACCATTATACACACTACTATGTGCCCTTCCTATCGCAACTTACTATCGCAAAGGTGTAGCCGATAGCGAGCCACAGCTTAGCCAACACGGAATATCCTCAAGGAAATTCCTAAGCCATTCGAGCGCTTCTACTCCGGCCTTATACAAGGCTATAAACTCGGCTTCCATTGTGGAGCGAGCTATGCACGTTGGTCTTGTAGACTTCCAGGACACGACGCACCACCGTGAATAAGTATCCACCGGTGGACTTCGAATCTTTCGTATCCGATATCCAATTCGCATCACGGTATCCTTATAATACCGCCGGATATCTTGTAAATCGTAATCCCGGACTCATAGTGTACCTCTTGTACCTCAACAACCTATTTAAGGCTTTCCAATGATTATGATCGGATTACTCGTGAACCTACTCGGTTTATTCATCGCATATTCTAAGTCTGGTCGTGTACAATTGGTTATGTACATCAGACTTTCGATCACTTGAGAATACCTCAATTGATCCACAGGTTCACCTCTATTCTTGACTAAGTGCACACTTAGGTCAAGTGGAGTGCTCAAAGGACTCTCACCAAAGACATTAAGTCCTTTTAAAACAGACTCATGATAATGAGTTTGTGACAACACAAGTCCACCAGATATACTAGAGATCTTAATCCCTAGTATCACATCGGGAACTCCCATGCAAGTCCTTCACATCGAAGTTCCTTGTCAGCATCCTTTATCGTATTCATGATACTCTCATGAGTACTTCCCATTATTAGCATGTCATAGACATACTATCACATAGGTGTGTTCTTAATGTAGACATATATATGTCCTACCCACTTGACATAACATTGTCAAACTCGATATGCCATTGCTCTGGCTAACATTCGAGCGCACAGAGAGACTTAACAAGTCTACACACCTTACTTTCTTGTCCTAGAACTATGAACCCTCGGGTTGTTCCAAGTACATCTCTCTTGAACTCACCACAAACATCCATTTGATGGATTTCCAAGTTATAGTCTTCAAACTATATCAACGAGAACCCTTATATAAGTAATTCTCGTAATCGGTGAGTAAGAAGTCAAGGCCTTTTTTCTGTCGATACCCTTGGGCTACCAACAACGCCTTACAATAAATCCATCAACCTTTAACTTCTTCTGGAAAATCCACTTGCACTCGAGTGGTTTATTTCCGTTGGAAGACCAACCAACTTCCAAGTGTGGTTTTGCATGATGGATTTTATTTCACTATTTCCGACTTCTTTCCAAAAAGGAGCTTATGGAATAGACATTGCCTCAAAGCATATGTCCGGGTTCGTTTTCTACCAAATAGGTCAGAAAATCACGACCAAGAGACTGGGAAGTCTTAGCCCTCTTACTACAACAAGATTCCTCAAAATGTTGAGAATCACTTTATTTTAAAGACTCATATGCCCGCTTACTCATGCTTGATTTTTCTTGAACACTTTCCTTACAAGGAAAGATATCCGCAATGAACACCATATTCTTAGACTCGATGATGACATGTTCATGTACATCATTGATGTCGATTTATGCACCAAAACAATAGGCACTAATGATTTTAGGTCCTGTCATTCACTTTGCTTTAGGTACTTTGACCTTAGCCAAACACCCCCACATTTCCAAGAATCTGTAGTCTTTCCACAGTTCATATGGGGTAGCACCCTTCTTCTTTGAAGGGATGTTGTTCAGAATGAATTCTGCTGAGAGGACATCTTCCCCCACAAGTTCTGATGTAAACTCGAACTTATCAACATAGCATCCATCAACTCTTTAAGAGTTTGGTTCTTGCACGTAGCAATACCACTTGACTGAGGTGTGTATGGTGTAGTTGTTTGATGAATGATGCCGGGCCCTTAGCAAGACTCATGAAACAACACATCATATCCACCATCACAATCACAACGGATGCGTCTCATCCGTTTGCTATGTTTATTATCACCTTCATTCTGACAACCCTCAAGGCATCACAAGCCTTATCTTTGCTTTTCAGCATTTAAATATCACAATATTTGGTGCTATACTCAATAAAAGTAACATTATACTTTTATCACCTCTAGTTTGCATGAATCTGGAGGTTCTGTGTTCCTTTCTACCGGTCAACCGGTGAGTTAGCCAACATGGCTTCAACACATATTAGACACTTGTGATTAGGATCAAATTTCAAATTTGGTAACAACACCATGTTCATCAATGGACGAACAAATTTGAAATTTTCAAGTCTTAGTCACAGTGTCACAAGCAAGATTATTCAAGCATGTAAGCAGATCTTAAAGCCAATCTCACTGGCTCTTCACAGAGCATCTCTTTGTGCTCAAAGATAGTTTCACTGTCAAAATACTGATCAATCCAGTTTGATCATTCAAAGCATTGTTTGTTGCACCACCGAATTTCTCCATCTATAGGATGAGATTAACTGGTAACCGGTGCTCCGTCTAGTGCTACAAGAGGCACGTAAACATGTATCACAAAAGACACAGTCTTAATTGATTCACTGCGGTGTTTCCTTCCATTTTGTTCAATGAACAAAAGGTCAGCAAACCATATCGTAGTATACCATCATAGGAAAAAAGGTCAACTACCGTACAACAACATTCTAACATAATGCTAGTCACTTGTATCAATTTTAATCTAAGCTGCACATAATTGCACCGAAAATATATGTGCGACACATCACGTTTAATTCAATTATAAATCTGCTTAGAAAATTCGCTCACGTAACACAAGGAATTCAACCATTACCTGCTATATTATATATGAATTGAACGAATAAAATTGATACATTTCCGGTGACATACATCGCAAGGTATATCACAATCAACCACCTTTAAGAACAACCACAACAGGAATTTATTCAATCATGGCACCATAGCATCACACACTGTAAAATTTCATTTTAACGGTAGCGTGTTTCAGCATTTACATGTCTTATATTTATTTATTTATTCATTTTCAGAATAAGTCCACCTGGAAACTATATTTAAATGCTACAGGTCATAGCCATCAACACAGGCCACTAAACTACGTGGCAAGCAAGTTTTCTTTCATCAAAGCATACTACTCTATTGTCTGTACCACAACAAGGCACTCTATCAATCAAAGAGTTAAAATCGCAAGATGCAACTTGAAATCTTTGTTTAACAGAACTATTAATATCTAAATCCAAAAGCCTCTCAAAACTGACCCAGATATATAAATATGTATATTTCGCATGCACATACTGTGGCTACTAAATTCCAACTTTTCATGTAGGAACATATCAAACCAGTTGATTACATCTTTGTTTTTTTTTTTTTTTCCTTTTTCTTCCTTTTCCGTAACTACAGGAAACTAATTAATTTTCCATAACTACAACCGATCTCGAAGGATCTCGGAAAAAAAAAAAATATATATATATATATATATATATATATATATATATGAATCAAAACTGATTGATATTGATTCATCCTACAACTTTGCAACAATTAAGGATCTGCCATAATTTTAGTTTCAAAATCAGCAATATACCGGAACAAAGGAGATTCAATTGATCTACTAACCAGTAGTGCAACGCAGCAGTAATAATAACAATACATGTATATATATATATATATATTATTACTGTTTTTTTTTTAGTTCTTCTTACATGATATGAACATGTTTTAGTTAATGACCGTTTGTTACAACAATCTAGATCAATGGCACCCTCAGGATCCGTAATTTAATGGATCAAGTAGAAACACTTACATATTGAAAATTTTAAGCAAAAAGGCCAAATCCTCTTCACTGTAACTATATACGTATCAAGTCGTGTTTTGACAAAGCCAGAGCAAAGTTTGTTAACTCTTGTCAAATTATGAGCACATGGAAATACCAGATAAATTCCAAAGACGCTCCCACATGATCAATAATGAATTAGCCAAGACATACTTAATATATATTTTCCAATCATATTATGGTTTTTTTTTTTTTCTTCCTTTCCCTACCCAATTGCAACTATTTTAGACAGAGAGAATTGTAGTGCTTAACACTTGTTCACCAAGAATAGTATCACCACAACATCCATGATTTTGGTAAGTATCCAATTAATAATTCACATAATCATCATAATTGATTTAGACATTCTCGCTCCTTAACAGTTGTAACTTGGATTACTTCCAAAAAGGTATCAATTGCGGTAGCACAGTCAGATAAACAAACCAAATATATATCAATACATCCTCGTAAACCACAGTTCTGCAAATAAACACGTTAGAAGGAAAAAATTGACACAAACTAGAATTGATACTGTAAGC
The DNA here is from genome assembly GCA_036785695.1 of Gentiana straminea. Classification (NCBI taxonomy): domain Eukaryota; kingdom Viridiplantae; phylum Streptophyta; class Magnoliopsida; order Gentianales; family Gentianaceae; genus Gentiana; species Gentiana straminea. The sequence continues at coordinate 4,658,046 of JAVUPR010000085.1, forward strand.
ACACACGAAAAGTAAGAATTTGTCTTAAGCTTGTTGGGATAGTTGTATCGTGTGTGGAGTGATTTACGGAACAGATCCGTAATTAACGGACTTAATTACGGATTATTAAACTATAAAATAAATGGGAAATTAGGGATAAGGACACAATCTGAAATATTATTAAGCAACAGGACAACTACATATTTTTTATAGGGAGAAGGACAACCGCATAATTTTTATAGCGAGAAGGACAAACAAATGAATCCCGAAAATCGGTGAATCTCCCTAGTGAATCCCGAAATCGGTGAATTTCGATAGTGAATTTTGACGGTGAATCCCGAAAATCGGTGAATCCCGACAATGAATTTTGAAAATTAGTGAATTTCGACAAAGTGAATTTCGGCGGTGAATTTAAACGGTGAATTTCGAACACAAGTGAATTTCGATAGTGGATAAATAGTTTTGTCCTTTATGCAAAAGTTTCAAAAGACTGTCCTTCTACTCAATTGATGAAATATTTTTGTCCTTCTCCCTCATTCCCCCTAAAATAAATGATGCAAAAGATAAATTCGAATTATCTAACAGATCAAACAAAATCAATATTACGTGCAGATCTAACTCGAAGAACGAATAAGAAAATTACGATGCATAAAATAAGGACTAGATATCAAACCGAGGCGAGTAGATACTCTTTCCTTAAGACAAATTGCTCCGGTATGGTGCCCACGGTAGTAGCAACTGTCTCCCAAGATACAACGGCTTTATGTCTCGGATTTAGAGGCACTTCAAAAATCCGAGCTCCGGCGAACCTACAGAATGCTCCAACTTCTCTTCGACTCAAAATCTAGATCTATATGAGAGACTCCTTTTGTGGTGGAAAAAAGAGGAGAAAATTTGATAATCTAATTATCATTCATAGGGATCCTTTATATAGTGGAGAGGGGGTTCCAATACTCGATTCTTATTGGTCGAACGACACATTTTCTTTTCCCTTAAGAAAAGATAATATAGCCGACTTAATTTTATTTGGGCCGACCTTATTAGGTCAAGTCACTAAGTCGGTCAACTAAAACCGAGTTTCGGTTTTTACGTATTTTACATCAACTTTAGACATTAATTTCTCATTCACCCGATATCCGAATCGAGTGATTCAAAAACCCACCATTATCTACTCCGTGAGTAGAATTTAATCATATAAATAACTCTCGATGATATACATCAAAGCCTATCCAAAATTAGCGCTAAAGTTGACCGTTTGACCTTGTCGATTCGGTTTTTTCTCCAACGGTCTTAGTTATTGTAGAACGGAGGAAATAACATAAATCAATGCGAAAGTTTTTCAAACCTAAGATAACGATCCTTTTAAAACTTTAACATCCACAATATCTGGCAAACTATCGCGGTCGTTGCTGCTTCATGTCCATAGCCATAACGATGGAACTTTTACTTCATGATTTATCAACTTCGTTTTTCAATAATTTATCATCAAAACCGATAACATGTCATTGGAATATTGGATACACTCATTTTTATTATGAGATATCACATAATAATTCAATGTGAACTTTTGTCATGTCTCAAAACTCGAGCAGAGAAAACTACGTTACTTGAGTTATAACGAATCTTATAACTACGTGCTTAGGCCCAACGTGTGAAACTTAATCGATTTGGTAGACTACTCTGATATACCTTTAATACCCCAGAACTCGAGTCTATCGTCATTACAATGAACTAATAATGTAATATTCGATTTTTCGAAAAAAGACATACGTGTCTTTTTATGGAAAATGGAATATTATATGTATTATTTTGGATTAAAAGGAGGAGATATTAATTAGGGAAATTGATATTTAAGGGTAATTAAATAAAAGGGATTTACTTGTTAATTAAAAGAATTTAATTAAATGGATATAAAAAGGAAATTATTCCCAATCCCTTCATAATTATATCACGCACAGATTTTCACAAAAAAGAAGAAGAGAGAAGTCGACGGCTACGCGCCAGGAAGTGGAGGAGATGAATCTTCAATCGTGCGGCTAATCTCTTAGGATTTGTGTAGACGGCAGTAGAAAAAATCGATCACTAGGAGAAGACGATTGTTCTCATACTCTATTCGTTTCCTAAACATTAAGTTTTCGGTTTAGCCTTAGTTTTGGGTATTGGTCGAGTTTGATCATGTCTGGTTGTATAGAATCCTTCCATTCGTAGTTCTAATGTCTAGAAACCTTGGTCACTATTAATTGTGGTTTAATTGTTGATCAATATAGGACTTGGTTAAGGTTTGTGGAAGAAATCTACAGACTTTCTTGAAGGTTTTGGGTTGGGTTTGCCTGCTAATAAGGCAAGAGACTCTTCTGAATGGGTAATTACGGTTTTACAATATTAAAGTTGAGTTTTAGTATTAAATCGTAGTAAGAAAATTTTCATATTGAATAATTGATGTTTTATGATGTTATGATAAATTAAATGTGTGTTGTATTTGAATTGATTAATTTTGATTGTGTTTCTTGGTTGTATAAATATTCCAGATTTATGCTGTGTGTCTGTAAAAGAAAAATAAATGGCTAAATTTCCTGTAGCATATGTCGACAGGCATAGTTTGTAGTTTAGTGTATTTTTTATGTTGTTTTTGTTTGTATTTTATTATTATATTAATATTGTTTTGCATTCCACCGAATTAGAAAGAAAAAAAATAAAGACCTGATGCATTAGTACCTGGTGTATTAATACCACTTGCTGTATATGGTTGTCGAATAGAAAAAATGATTATATAAATGTGTAATGTATAGTTATTTGGTGTTATTATATTGTGTTATTTTCTTTTACGAAAAATATGAATACACGATTTGGTAGACAATGGATTTTGTGGCTAATGTTAATTTGATACTTAACTTGAATTGTAGTTTTGTTAATGAGCTTAAATAAGATGAAATAATGTGACAAGCCATGATTGAGTTTCTGATGCGTTTAATTCTGACACCGAATGTACTCTTCCTAAGAGTTGAAGTTCGGGACCATCGTAAAAGTATGATTGGCTTGTTTGATGAATTAGTATTCATCAATGTCTTTATATGTGCTAGGGCTTATCATATCTAGTGGTCTAGGTAAGAGAGAGTATGAGCTGTGAGGGAGTTTATTTGAAAATACTTAGGTGGCTAGTTAATAATTAATAACAAACATACTTGTGTAGCTAAAAGAATAAACATCAAGTCATTCTTGGTAAGCACAAGTTTATATCGCGATGTGTGGGCGGTCTTCCGTAAGTCTATCAGAATAGACTCCAGGTGCGGAAGGACTTCGCGAATGAACAACTCCGTAAGTCTACTAGAATAGACTCCGGGTGCGGAGAACTTTACCGAACGTGTACACTATCGGAGTCTACCATAATAGACCTCCTTGGTTATTGGTGTGATCCACCAATATGTTGCATTACATCGTGGTGAGTTAAACCATGCGTAGTGCCCTTGAATGCTGATGTAACAAAAATAAACTAAGTTATAAACCAAGAGTCTCAACATGTTGATGAGCATGAAGTGAACCCTAGAGTTGGGTCGGTCTCATAAATATAAACCTAATAATAATAAAAGGAACATTTTCGTTGTAAAGTTTAATTGTTCATTAGCTTATCACTCTTACCTAAGTACATATGTACTTACCTCCTTTGCATTATTCATCATTTGTATGCATTGTGTGATGAGAATATGAACATGTTGACCATGGCACTTTGAGGGCGTCATGTGATGAGGATGTTGTTGGACGATGTTTCTTCTACTTCTCTTCTAGTGATTTTGTGGAACTAGACTTTGTTGTCATTTCATTTCCAGACAGATGTTCTTTATTTCTATACTTTTGTAATAGAGTTGGTGTTTCTTTTAAGACAAGTTTATGTTTATTTGGACATCGTACTTGTAAGATGTTCGTTGTTTGAGGACACTTTCCTAACTTTAGTGTGTTGAGTTATATTCATAGTAACATTTATGATGTTTTGCTGCGTCTTTTTAGCTTCCGTTTGTTAAACTCGATATGATGTTGTAGAAGCTTACGTGTAATATTGAATTTATTTAATATTATACGTGTCGAGCGTTTTATTTTCGGATAAGAACTCTGTATCCGGAAACGGAGCGTTACAAATAATTACTTCAGTTGAAACTAGAGTTTCATTCTAGATTGAAACTATGTGATTCAAATTATTCCATACGAGTAACTCGTCTCTGAAGTTACCTTCCCGCCTTCCAAGACTCGAAAGTTTTTACGTGCATCCGCCATTGAAACTGTGTAAAAAATACAACTTTATTTCTAAATGGAGAGGAAGACCAAGTCTGAATCTCTAATTTCCCCATTAAAATACAAAGAAATTGATAATGTTGTTTTCCTTAAAAAAAAAAAAAAAAAAAAAAAAAAAAGGAGAGAGAGAGAGATAATGATCATAGCATAGCAATACCTATCCTATCACACGTTTGGGCCCATACGTCTGTACCTATCCATTATGCGGCAAGACGCCGCTGCTTATCCTGTCCTTTCCTTAAATAGAAATTAAATGAATCTACCCATTTTTCCTGATTGAAGTAGCAAATTTCGTTTTTTTTTATTTTTATAATTATTATTATTTTTTATTTTTGTTGTTGTTTTTGAGGTTCTATATTGAAATTATATTTCCACATTGAAAAAAAAGACCGGGATTGATCATCTTAGAACCTCACTAATGATAGAAATGAATATCCAGGATTGATCATCGTAGAAGTGTTATAATCGCTGAAATTCGAAATTGAATTGTTACGGTTCGAAATAGTGTTAGATTTTTCGTATAAGAATCCACTTGCCTACGTTTTCACATGTAATTACCAACTAATTGGATATTAATTTGATGGACAAAATAACGTAGCTAGTAACTATTTCACGAAAAAGGTTAAACGAGAGCCTTAACTTTTCTTGAACAAGTTAGGGGTGAGAAATGCTAAAAATTAATCATGTATTATGAAACAATTATTGTGGATGTGCAACTTGCCTTTCTACACCCTATTACTATTTATTATATCCTTATAAGTTAGAAATCTCAAAAGACTTGTAATGTTTAATGTAGTACTAATTGTAATGGAAGTTACACAAGATTCACTTCCTATATATATGTATCCCTTCTTGGTTGTAAAAAGATAGAGATGAAGTTGAGATGGAGTAATAATAAAATGATCCATCTTCCTTTTGTCTAAATTCTTTGTTCTTGTAGAATAATTTCATACCAATTGTAAATTATTTTATAACACGTTATCAGCACAATATATAGTCTCTATCAATTGAGTGTTTCTATATTTTGGATTCAAAAGAGAGGCAAAATAAACATTTGTATAAATTGTTCGGTTGCATCCTATCAAAAGAAAAAAAGGAGATATTGTCTATCAGGAAAGTACTCTTTCAATTTAATATATTTTTACTTTGCAATATTGATCTTCTGCATCCATAGATGATACTCATGAGATATATGAATATGTATAAATAAATACATGGATGTATATGTTTAATTGACATGGATTATGTTTAATTGTTTGAGAGGCTTACATCTTCCGTACAGTTACACATTACTCGTGAACAATTTGCTCATCATATTATTGAATTCACTAAAATGTATGATTCTGCAAGCTATGATATTGAACTACGTATTGATTTTTGGGTTACCGGATATAAATGAATAAAGTTTGATGGGATGATATTCTTACAGCATATTATCTCTCAGTGATTTTATATCCAGGGACCACCATATATAAAAGTTTTTTTTGGCTTGCTTGCTCCTAAAGTTGTGCCTGAGAGCAATTACACAATGAATATAATGATGAGATTATTTGTTTTAGTATATGACATTAGAATGAGATTTCTTTGTATGACCTATTGATGGATGTAATTATCCTTATTGATTTCTCCGAGGCGGAGATGGAAGCATCATATCATTTTCAAGTTAATTTCGTTTGTGACCACTTGGACTCTTATTCTTTATATTCTAGCATGATTGTTTATTTGATATTGAAGATATTTCTTTGTTTGATAATATATATACTACGTGCTAACATGTTTATCTATTGAGATATTGACTTAAGTTGCAGTTATTAAGATTCCATTACAAGACGCATTGTTGGCGAGAATCACGTATATAAAAGAACCCCAAAGCCTGTCAAATGAGTTGCTCTCCGGTATATTGTTTTGGAAATCTTTGATTAATTTTTTTCTATGTTTGAGGTAAATTTTTTTTTTTTTGGTTTCAAATCATTTTAGAATTTTATGTATGATTATACAATAAGTTTTTTGATACTAGTGACATTGATGATATCAATAAAAAGATGATGATATCAATCGAAAAAAAAATGATATGATCGATCATATGAAGATGATCAGTATTTTGATTTACATATATATGGACATTAAGTCCAAGAGTAGCATTTGAATGGCATAAAGTGAATATTAAAATTCACATAAATGGAAGATGAAACTTGAGATTGATTAAAGATGATGACAACATTTGAATCATCGAGAGTGCGAAAACGCACGTTATACCGTGAAAAAAAAATCTCAATTAGAAAAAATGGGAGAAGCAAATGTATGCAAGAGCAATTTCTCTATAAGGCTTCAATAGAGCCATTGAAATAAAATTGTTCAGTGATGAATATTTATTGATTACAAGTACAATTTCTGGAAGAAATGTGTAATAGAAAAGCTGCATGCTTTATCTTCTGGCTTATATTATACAAAAATAACAGAAGCTGAAATATATCACGTAGTAGACCAGAAGTCTATTGTTTCTAATGATTTCATGATATTGCATGATCGCCTTGGGCATCCTGGTTCCACAATGATGAGACGTATAATAGATAATTCACATGGTCATTCGTTAAAAGGTCAAAAAGTGTTAAATTCTAGTGAATTCTCATGTGTTGCTTGCTCACAGGGCAAATTAATAATTAAACATTCACCGGTTAAAGTTGAGATTGAATCACCTACATTTCTAGAATGAATTCAAGGTGATATATGTGGAGCTTTTAAATATTTCATGGTGCTAGTTGATGCATCGACAAGATGGTCACACTTATGTTTATTATCTACTCGTAACATGCATTTGCTAGATTGTTGGCTCAAATAATTAAGTTACGAGTACAATTTCCTGACTATCCAATTAAGAAAATTCGTTTGGATAATGCCGGTGAATATTCATCACATAAGTTTGATGATTATTTCATGTCAATTGGAATAGGTGTGAAACATCCCGTGGCTCAAGTTCACACACAATATGGCTTAGCCAATTGAAACAAAATTGTTCGAAATAAATCTCTATGCTCTCCCAAGTCTCGATTCTTTTATTGAATTTTATATAGATATGCATAAAAATGAGTATCATGTCAAGACATAAAAAAAAAAGGGAGGATCATGCTAAATAACATTTTCTCGATGATTTGAACAATATGTTTGAAAAAATGATGATGACATATGTGCATTCTTAGAAGAGAATGTGACCAATATAATATGCATGAGTAATGCAATGATATATGTACTATATTACATAAGATGCATCATGTTATACAATTTCATTTCGTAAAATGAATACGATCAAATATAATTATATAAGATGCATCATTCTATACAAGTACATTCGGTAAAGTGAATGTCATCAAATTAAAATTTTAAGATGTATTATTCCATTTAATGAAGTGGACGTGGAAATATATTATTCTTTTGGAGATATCAATAACCGTGGTTCTACCAAAATGAGACAACGGATGAAACGATATTGAAATGTCAAACTCTATAAGAGATTATTCAAATTCCCCCGCTTGAAATATATTTATGAAGTTTGTTGATACCCGTATAAGAGGATATCACATAAAAATGTAGAATCCGTCACGGGTTATTGCAAATATTATGGATATTTATTGTGATAAAAGTATTGTCCGAGATTAGCAGGAGGAATAATAAATACAAGTAAATCAATTCTCGTGACAAACATTATAATATAAATGAACATGAAGTTCGTATCTGAATAATCGTGATTGAATCGCGTAGTACACACATAGTTTTGACAAATTTACCAGATGAATTAAGAACTCTACATAGTCGTCAATTATTGATGTTCTGGTAATATAAAAATCACGAAAGACATGTCATAAAATAGCTATATAGCATATCAATATATAAGACACAATAAACATTGTCAATCTCATGTGGGGGAGAATATGAACATTAAGTTAATTGTATTATATATCAAAACCCCCCAAAAGAATGTCAAAAATAATGTGAATGATTCTTGAAGAATCTGAAATGACATAGTGTTATGTTGATATTTATTCTATACGCATGAAGAGTATGAGATATTTGTATCCACAAGATATAAATCTCATAGATATGAGATAGTTAAATAAATTTTATAATCATTGGAAACAAAAGTCAAATAGCACTTGATCATGAGGTTGATATAGCAAAAACAATTGTGTTTCGAAATGTGTTAAATCGCTTGAAGCGAATGATAGGGCATCAAGTTACAGCTCGGTGCAATTACTACATCCTTAACGAAGATCATTTCCCGGCATTAGGGGGAGATAAGAATGTTAGTAATATCAACCGCAGAGGAAGCGATTTAAGGATCTAGATCTATAAAATACACGTAATAAAATAACTAGATCTATATCTACAAGGAGGTTGTAGAGCATACCTCTTGGATCTCAAAATCCAAGTTGAAGAACCGCAATTAGGAAGAACTTGTGAAGGTGTGAAGAGCACCACAGTCTTCCGAACGTGTGATCCAAGCAACTCCCGGTGGAAGGAAATCCTCGTCTCGAATCCTTCCGATATGCTACCCGGAAAAATCTCCAAGATTTTCCCCAAAATCCCCTTGGCCGAAATTTATTTCTTCTCCTCTCTAAGAGGTGAAGTCGAATTATGTGTGTTGTAAGGCTTGGGAGAACTCTCTTTATATAGGAGAGTAAAACTTAGCCTCCAAGGATTAAATAATTAAGTGATAATTATTACATTAATCCTTTTTCCAAATAAAAAGATAAATAAAATAATTATCCCAAACAAATTAGGATAAATAAATATATTATCCAATATTCCATGATTTATCATTTAACAAATAAAAGATAAATCACACATTAAATAATTATCCAAGAAAACTAATTCCTTGATAATTAAATAATATAACATGCGCACCTTTTCCTTCAAATTCAAAGTCCACGCATATTTGACCAATTTGGGTCAAAATTGGTCAACACACACAATTCGGCCGAGTCCACGAAAAATGTCTTTTCCGTGTATTTAATTATATAGCCCAACTAATTTAATAGTTCACTAAACAATTAATTCACATATCGTTTTAATAAAGTCTAATAAGAACTAAATTAATATTATTAGGATTCGACGTCCGAGAATAGCTATGCTTATATTAGGAGCGCGTCGGGGACTATGGACTAATAATCGGCGGCTCCGATAAATCAAATAAATAATTATCTTACGAACGAATAATTATATTCGATAAATCAATCACGGGAATATGCCACCATAATCCCGTGATCGCACTCCTCCGATTATGAGATTATATTTATCTCCTCACGAGAATAATAATAAGCGTCCATTGATATAATCATTACATATGGATTAATCCTCCATAGACTGTTCATTCTAAATTGGGAAGTTACCGTTAACCCTTTCTAGAACATCTTATCCTTATTTACCATTAACCCCCTAGTGATCAATTAATTCATACAACTCACCGGTAGCTAATCAAAGTGTAATATGAACTCCATGGATCGATCGTTTCTAGGATTAACAAATAAGGGAATCGCTATATACTTCCATAAATGGAAGGAATGGATTCCGTATCCGTGATAACACGGACTACTCACTCAATCCAAGACAATGCCAAGATGGGGTAATTCGGATCACGGACTCGGTGTAATCCTTAACCGTCAAGTCAAACCTCATACCGATTCAAGCGGTTGATCGCGTGATCACCTCGGGATTAAGATATATCCATAAATATGATCATCCATTGATTCGATAAGAATTCTCAATTACGGAATTATATCGTGAATTCTAATCAAATCGGTCCAGCCCTATATAATATATCTATCATATATAAATGCCCCACTAGGTTCTCTTAACCGAAAGTCCGGATAAGACAATCACACCTATTGTGTTCTGGGCGCATTAATAGCACGTTAAAGGAGAGACTCGATACTCTCGATTAACTTCACTACGGGCTAATTGTATTTTAAGATCTTCACTAACTCAATCCTCCCGTGTATATACCATACACCGAGTTAAGTGATTACATAAACGATATACTTAGGGTTTTTCGTAGTGTAAATACTATTGTCACATCGGTGAATATGAGAATAATAAATATGAATAATAATATCATTTCATTTATTAAATAAAACAATTACAAAATTGTCTTTCGGGCATCACACCTAACAAAGAAAACCCCATTTTAAGATATAAGAATGCCGTGAAATTTTATAAAGATCTTCTACGCATCATTCAGACTAAGTTGCGTAAATAGTTTAACTTGCAGTATTTAGCAAGGAACTGCCAAATGCTTTATTTAATATAAAGAGTGACTATTTATAAATGCACCAAATCAAATTTTATTGATAATAATATCTATGCGAGAAGCGTAGAAGACCGATCGGTGTAATAAATAAAAATCCGCGGAAAATAAATTTGATATTGATATTAAGTCGCTCATGAAATATCTCGAAGAGATTCGTCTTGAAGGCGAAAACCCCAAATAAATTTGCACGTGCATCAAATGATCAAATATTGGGGTTGCGAAACAATCAGATCCATATATTGATAATGATTTGGTTTATGCTAGCAATGAATATTATGGGAGAATTTTATAATATACTATCACAGTCGTCGACGACTTCGTTGCCTCATAATTTGTTATTATAATCTGGATCCAGAACCCAAGTTAGTAATAGAGTGATGGAAGCACGTTGACTGGGTAAAAAATTAAATAAACAATAGAGGTTGATCTTGATTAGAATTTGGTTCTGTAATAACCAATTATTGATTTTGATCAATTACATTCTCCCATTATGGATAACATCATGTTCGGCTACTTAATAAATCTGGCAGCAACCAAGGATTTTTATATGACGTTGTGACCGTATATTTATAAGTCACTAGACGTATTTATATGAAAATGTATGATTGATTTTAGACATGAAAATCGCAACCTGTATATATTGCTGAGTTGCAAATGTCATTATATTGCTTAAAATATTAATGTTAAAGGTAAGAAAATCAATCAGTAAATTCCCTATGAATAAAGGATATATATATATAGCTCATGCATAATAACATGAGTTGTGTGATATTACAACCCTATTTTTATTTAGAAGATAATGTTGATAACATGAGTTGTTGATATGACAAGTGTTTTAGAAGATAAATGAGTGTTTGCACAAATGAGTAGTGGGTATGACAATTTTTAGCCCCTACATTTAAATTGGACTCTAAAAGAGATATGACTTATAAAAAGTACGCTATAAGTGACAATCTGACATATTTGTTTTCATTCCAACATCTATTTTGGAGAATTACGTTTATAGTATTGGAATGCGTACATTTGAATGACTGTTGTCGTCAGGGGGAGCGACAACTTCAAAACAATCTTGATGCTTTGGTCTTGAATGAACAATGACTCTACTCTTTTTCCCTTTAACTAAGTTTTTTTCCCACAGAGTTTTCTTAGTTAAAGGTTTTTAACGAGGCAGTCAGTGCAACACATAAAACGCATATGTCATGAACTATTTTCCTTGTCTAGTTTTTGTCCCACTAGGTTTTTCTAACAAAGTTAATAGTACATGACATATACGTTATGCAACATAGATAAAATATTCAAATCAGCTCTATATTCAATGTGCTTTGTCTACTACATGTTACATTTGTGAAGAAGATCGTTCATCTCAAATTAAATAATATTCACATAAGTGGGAGAGCACATGATCTTCAAAAGGGAAGTGAATCGATATGGGACGAATCAAGTCAAAGTATTGATCCAACTATTTCATTTACTAAATGAGATCAGAGATGTTGCAAAGCATGTGCAAATCGACATATTTTTACGGACGATTTACAACCAAAGGGCGATACCCGACATTAATATCAAAGAGCTTGGAGAATGTTTTCATCAGGGGGAGTAATACAAGCACAAGTGAATATGTATTATTTTTGTTCTATAGAGTTTTTTTTTTTTCTTTCACAAAGTCTTTTCTCTAACAAGGTTTAACGAGACATATTCATCGTGTAGTGGACATCCAATGGGGAGTATTATGAAACAATTATTGTGGATATCCACTTGCCTTCCTACATCCTATTACTATTCATTATATCCTTATAAGTTAGAAATCTCAAAAGACTTGTAATGTTTAATGTAGTACTAATTGTAATGGAAGTTACACAAGGTTCACTTCCTATATATATGTATCCATTCTTGGTTATAAAAAGATAGAGATGAAGTTGAGATGAAGTAATAATAAAATGATCCATCTTCCTTTTGTCTAAATTCTTTGTTTTTGTAGAACAATTTCATACCAATTGTAAATTGTTTTATAACATCATGATCAATAACTATGAATTGAATTATTTTTTTGAAGGTGAATTGAATTATTTGATATATTTAATGACGATCGGAAACCATATTGTAACGCCTCCAGACCAGAGGCGGATGTATGTGTACTACAAGGGGTCCCTGAAAAAATAAAAACTCTAAATTTTGCCTATAGAAAAATATTTTGGACACCGTAAAAAATTTATTCTACTTAGAAGAAAAAATTACAGACCCCTTAAAAAATATTTCTGGATCCGCCACTGCTCCAGACCCCGGGTCTGGTTGCGCTAAATGAGTCATAAATGGTCCGATCAACTGTTTAGACCGTCGTCTTCGCTTGGTTGATCTAATAGGGCAACCCGAGTTGACAAGACATTTATGCCTCACACTTATATAAGGGTGATAATGATATAACTTTACCGATGTGAGACTTTACACATCTCACATCACTCACCAGTCACCATCGGTCCATCACCCTACGCACACCCCATTAATTCCACCGCCTCCTACCTACACCATACCCCTCCTGACCTCTACCCGACCCAACCTCATCCCTACACCACCCTCATCCTGCTACACTCCATCTTACCCACACCCTATCGAACCCCTAACCCCGCCCAAACCTACCACACCCTTCCCTCACACGACCACGTCTTACACCGGCCGCTATGCACACCATCCATGCCCCACCCCACCCTGATCACTTCACCCTACCCTATTCCCCAACCCAACCCATCTTATTTATGATGGGGTGGGTAGGTATGAGGTGGGGTGAGGGTGGTGGGGTAAGGGTGGCTTAGCTGGTGGTGTAAATTTTCATTGCCCCTATTCCATCAATTTTCGGATATAATGGAATATATTTTTTTTATTACATTGTAACAAATTTCTTTACATGATTACATCATTTCCATTATAATCTTAACTTTTTTTTTTGAGGAACATTATAATCATAACTAAAGAGTCATTATAATACATTGCATTATGATGCAAAAGAATTCGAGATTTATTATTTATTTATTTCATTTATTGTAACTCTTTCAATTGTGAGTTAAAAAAACATTGTATTTAAGCCTGTTTATTTGTTTTGCAGGTGAAGCTTGTTTCAAGCGGTGGCGGACCTACATTGCCCCTCCTAATTCGAAAAAAATACACTAAAATTTATACGATACATATAGTTTGCCCTCCTTTAATTTTTTTTTGCCTTGAAAAATTTTATTACCCCCTTACCCGAGATCCTGCATCCGCCCTGGTTTCAAGGCATCACATAATTCACATTTGCATGGATGTTTAGAATTCACCTAGACATACATATAAACTACTTTTGGTTATGTAAGTACTAATAGCATTAAAGTTGTCTAGGTTCATTATGAATTATTTTTAGCAAATAGTATATTGAATTGTAATAATTATATAGGGATGAGAGAGACTATACAAAAGCCTTATTTATGTTTTCTCTCTTATAAATAAAGGCTTTGCTATAATTGTAAAATACAACTTTAAATTAAAAAATGAATAAAAATTAAATTTAATAATTTATGTGAGCTCTATCTCATGTTTTTCTGATTTTTTTTCCTCCGATACGTCCGTTACAACGTTACATTGAGCAAAACAAACACACCCTTAATATAATTACTTTTTTAACCTTGTATTCTTTAAAATATTATACTAGTTAGAGTGGACATGCTACTATACAATTCCTTCTTGTAACATATGGGGACAATAACAATAAATGGGGAGATCTATGCTATGAATGTACGAGGATACAAATTAATATATTTAATTATGGGGGAATTAGGGAGAAGGACAAAAATATTTCATTAATTGAGTAGAAGGACGATCTTTTGAAACTTTTGCATAAAGCGACAAAACTATTTATCCACTATCGAAATCACTTGTGTTCGGGGAGATTCATCGTCAAAATTCTATCGAAATTGCGGGATTATGATTTATCGATTTTGATTACATTTATAAAAATTAGGATGTAGTTGTCTGTTTTTAATAATATTTCAGATTGTGTCCTTATCCCTAATTTCCCATTTAATTATTTGGGCATTGAATATAAAAAATATTAACACATTTTCAATAATTATTTCATTCAATGCTATCTTCATAGATCTTGTGTAATAAAATACACATTACTTATAATTAAATGGACCTCTACACAAATATATATATATATATATATACACACATATACGTGTCACATCTACTTTTTAACCTAATAATGGAGTGGACAAACTCAAGAATGGTGAATATGCGATAATGATCCTCCAACTTTTTTGTCACACCAATCCTCCAATCAATCTCCACAACATCATCCACAACACCATCTATACCATTAATTTGTCACAAAAATACCAATGCTTTGGATATTGCTATTTTATTCACTATAAATAATTGTGATTGATGATGTACTGTATTTTTCATTAAAATCTTTGGGCCTTTCATTTAATTAATTAAATCCAATAAAATTTTATAATATTAATGTGAACCCCTTCCTAAAAAAAGTTAAAATGATTGAAAATATGATTCTAGTCTTTACATATACTTATTAGAATAGTACAATCATGTCGACAAGAAAACATATTATAATAGATTTGGAATCAGCTAAACAAGGAGGGAATATTGGCTATTTAATTAAAAGAAAAATATTCATAAAGTATATAAATGATTTTCCTTTATGATTACGCTAGTAGTTTTGACACGTAACGCCAACCGTTTAGCTGATATATGGTGAGGACATGCTTCTCGATAATAAAGTAGCAACGAGATCGTAGCTGGGTAACGTCGTTGATTCGGTCCACGTGTGGTAACTAGAAAGTAATAGATATCCCCGTAGAGATTGAGACTAGCTCAAAACTCTAATGATAGAGTATTGCACTTTTTGAGCTATCCGAGCTGGTCTGAATTGTTATTATGAGGACTGATCACCCTAAAAGTTGACACAGACAGATATAAAGTCGCCTTGAGGAAAAGTTGTCGCTACTAAGCACATACTCGTGACACATAATGATGACCGTATAGCTGATATGGCAAGGACCGGATTCTCGATAATAAATAGTAAAGAGACCGTAGCTAGGTAACACCTCAGACTCAATCCACGTGTAGTAACTAATTAAGTAGTAATAATTGTCCTACCGAGATTGCGACGGACTCAAAACTTCAATGATAGAGTCATGCACTCTACTTGTCAGGATATGAGGATTGATCGCCTTAAAGTCGACGTTGACCTATATAGCACTCGTTCCGCGGAAAATATCCTTACTACTACGCACTTTTCATCTTAAATTTTATGACACGCTCCACTTTTCAAACTATCTGAAAACTCTATAAAAAAAAGGTAGTATCAAAAGATGAAGGTATATTGATTCGTTAATTAAAGACGGTTAAAAAAAACCTTATTAAGTCATCGTAACTCAGCCCATCTAATAATCAGACACAGTCCAATTACCTAGTATATGAGAGAAATAGTTTTAATGAAATTTGAAAAGTAAGATCAAAATACATGTGAATATCCCATGATGGCATGATGTGTGTAACATGTGTTCACTATGTCTATGCGTGTGATCCCTTTATAAAGAGGTGAACCATAAAGCACAAACAAACAAACAATCATATATGTATATATATAACTGAATAAAGCTAAATATAAGCAAAAGGGTAAAACTGTAAAATCATCAAAACCCCAACCTTTGCCTTCCCCACTTTATATTTAATACCAGACATCATATTCTCTCTGTGTACTAAAATCTCAAAAAACCATTTTCTTCTTCAACCCCCACCCCCCTAAGAAAAAAAAATTATTAAAGAATGAAGTTTTTGATGCAGAATTCAGTATCTTACTGTGTGAAAGAGAAGAAACACTGCAATTTATGGGTAGAAAAGTATTTTAAAGACTGTTTGTGTAACATCGGTGACGGGTTTTCGTTCGGGTTCGGGCTAGTGAGCCTGGTTTGTTGGGGTGTGGCTGAAATCCCACAGATTATCACTAATTTCAAGTCAAAGTCTAGCCATGGTGTTTCTCTCCTCTTTCTTCTTACTTGGATTATTGGGTAAGTAAATGAATTGAGCCTCTAATCTAATCTAATCAATCTAATTAGATTATACTTATCCCTGGTTGTGTTTAAATGTATAAATTACCGGTTTTCTACCGTCATAAATGCATAATCTTTTGGGACCATCGATGATGATGAAAGAGCAGAAATGTTGTAGTAACATTTTTGTTGGCTTTAACTTAGGATGAAAAAAAAGAAAAAAATAGATTATATTCATATCGTTTGATGGACTAAACTAAAATGATTTGATGGACCCTGAGTCTGATAGTGTTAAATGAGTCATAAATAATCCGATCAACTGCTTAGACCGTCGTCTTCGCTTAATCTAAAATGGCTAACACCCGACGACGGTAGTTTTTTTTATTTTTTAAAGGGCACAATACCTTTATTTCTCTCACTCATACGGGAGACTTTACAACTACATTTAATATTTGTAGTGTAATTGTATAGAGAGACAGTTGGAATGACTATTTTGTCCTCTTTGTTTTCATTAAAATGCAGGGACATGTTCAATCTAGTGGGTTGCCTTCTTGAGCCTGCAACTGTGAGTTTTATTCTCTTTCTTTCTTTTCTTTTCTATTATAAAAATACTATTTCTTTTTATTGTTGCTTTGAATTATAGGATTTTTTTATTTTTATTTTAATAAACTTTTTTTTAATTAAACCTTACTCATGTTTTTTTTTTAAATGCAGTTGCCAACCCAGTTTTACACTGCTCTGGTAATTAATTACTAACTAACTCACACTTTGTTTTCATATTTCTTCATTTATTAGTTTTTTTTTTCCTTTCTCTGGTATGACAAAATGAATGACACAATACGTTTTTATACAGCTATATACAGCCACCACCATAATACTAGTATTGCAGACAGTGTATTACGACTACATATATAAATTGTTGGGAAAGAAACGAGACGACGATAAACAAGAGGTACGATAATACGTACGATATATACATACACATGTTAATGTCATATAATGAAATGCCAGAACGAGTAAGATAAGGTCGTTGTGATGATTTGCTAGATAGATTTTGCTATATATGCTCCGTATTGTTTGTTACGGTTTTGATATTATTTGCTATGCTTACGATTTTGCTTATTTGTTATTATTTTTGTGATTCCGTGTCATGTTTTGCTATGTTTATTTGTAATATTTTGTTATGACAGTAACATGATCGTATATTTGTAATGTTTTCAGATTGAAGGTGTGAAAAGACCTTTGATGCATCCAACGACGGCAACCATCGTTGATTCAGGAACTCCGACACCTGCAGGTGGAGGCGACACCACCGCTATCAAAGCTTCTTCACGTAGAGAACACTATTACACGTACGTGCGTGTTTTTATTCTCTCTGTGTAAATGTCTCACGTCGGTAAAGCAATGTCATTCTCACCCTTGTATCAGTGTGAGACATAAATGTCTTGTCAACTCAGGTTAGCCCTTTTAGAGCAAACGAGGATGGTGGTCTAGCTAAGCAGTTGACCGGACCATGTATGACTAATTTAGCACAACCAGACCCGGGGTCTGGGGGCGTTACACTCTGTGTTTTATATACGACTCTAATGTTTTACTATAAGTTATTATGACGATATGTATTCTATATCACATTATAAATACATTGCATTGGACTAGACACACAGTGAAATCGTATAGTTGTGAGCAAGGACGTAGCTATATGGAAGGCTTAGGCCGGGCTAAGCCCTCCCAATTGTTATTTTTTGTACACAAAAAAAACATATATAATCCAATTCAAAATAGTTAATTATCTTAACACAGCCAACCCGAACACACATAGATAGTCCAATAGCCCACCCAAATAGGGGCGGACCTACAGAGGGGCTAGAGGGGCACGTGCCCTCCTAAAATTTTGAAAATGACAAATATACCCTTGACAATTCTTAATATTTTATAGAAACCCATATATGTAGTCTCTTGTCTCTTAATTATCAAATCTTTAATCTAGCTTAACTGGTTAAGCATTCATTCTTTAGCTATTCGTCTCAGGTTTGATTCTGAGCAATAACATACTTCTTTTAGCTTTTGTTTACTACTTATGAATTTTGAAAATGATATCTCTTATTAACTCATTTCATGTAAAATAAAAAAAAAAGAATCACATTCATTCGCATTTTACAATTCTTAATTACTATATTCATACATCATTCGCATTTTACAATTCTTAATTACTATATTCATACATCATATTATGTCTAAATTTGTTATGTTCTTATAAATATATTGCTAACTTATTTTGTTCTTTAGTATGGTTAGTCAACATAGTTGGCTCTTCAGGATTAATGTTCATATTTATATCTCTATGAGGTTTTTTTTGAAACACTTTCTCCGTGATAATATATTTAGAACCGGGCTCGTTAATAAAAATCTTACATCTGCCTACGGCGTTCGCCCATGCATTTGATTGCAATTTACGCCCTTTAATCGTAGATCCTGACTCCGCCCTCGCACCCAAAGATAAATCTCTGGCTCCGTCAACGGTCGATTGTTTCTTGTTTAATGCATCGGAATTGTGTTGAATATATGTGTGGGTCATCTTACAGGTCAGCAAGATCTTTGGCTGGAAGTGCTACCCCACCGGTCAAGTCTTTTCTCTGGCCGGTTAGCAGTGGCCCTCCAACCTTCGGCATCCCTGATGACTCATCATCATCTGACGATGAGGAGACTGGGACGACTAGAGAACAAACCTCTACCACTACCCAACCAAGACCTATCGCATCATCCGTAAGTGCATTGAATTCCATATCATATCTTGTGACAATAATATATATATATTCTTTTATATGAAAAATCTTATGTTTGGTTGGGTGCAGGCAGGTGTTGGTGCATTTTTGGCTACATCTCTTGGTTTGCCAGCACATACTAATGCTATGATGCATGTGTACGGCGGACTTACTGCAATAAATTCATTACAGGTTTGATATATATATGGTGTTTATTTATTTATTTATAATTAGTGAAGTGATTTTTATAAATTAATTTATATTGTTTGTTATTTGTAACACAACATGGACAGGGAGAGAATGTAGTAGGGCAATGGTTGGGGTGGATGATGGCAGCTATTTATATGGGTGGAAGAATTCCTCAGATAGCGTTGAACGTAAGTACCCCAACCATAATAAGAAGATTGTATCAAATGACGCGTATCGTATTATTTAATTTTTGATTCATGTATTGAAAGTTGAAACGTAATTAACTTACTAACTTTGGATTAACAATTTTACGCATGTCCTGGAGCGTTACATTCTAAGCACGTATGTTGAAATACAATAGAAATGAAATGAAAGAATTTGGGGACAATTTTATTCGGTCGTCCGGCCCGTGTACCATAAATATTCATTGACCAGCATAAGCGTCACATTCCCACTATTGAAAAATGATTGGGCATTACATCGTTCCGTTCATAAACTTTAGAATGATCATGAAACGATTAAGACTTGAGAAACTAATCTTTTGTTTTCTTCTTTTTGACCAGATTAAAAGAGGAAGCGTGGAGGTAAGAAACCAATTTTAAATATAATTTATCTTTGCTTTTTTCTTATAAAAAATGCTATATTATATATATATGTATATATATTTTTTCAAGATATAAAAATATTAACACACACACACACATATATATATATATATATAGTACTTAATTTTAATTAAATAAATTACAGGGATTAAATCCATTGATGTTTATCTTTGCCTTAGTGGCCAATGTCACATATGTAGCCAGGTAATCAATCTCATCCTCTACATTTGTCTTTTATTACAGTCTATGAATTTGACTGTGTTGTCTTTTTCCTTCTATTTTTTCACGTTTTAAATTTTAGTGGTCGCACAAAAGTTAATGAGTTTTGAAGTATATCATCTCATTTCACATCATGTTGCTTGTATTTTAGTGGTTATTTAGCTTTTATATCTCAAAATTCATGAACCTACTGAAAAAAACTGATGTCCTGTTTTCTTATTTTTAATACTTTTTTCTTGTCCTTTTTGCCCCTTCTCTTTTATTATTATTATTATTATTGTTGTTGTTGTTGTTGTTAATTTTCTTGATTTAATTACTTTGTGTGGAATATTGCAGTATCCTTTTGAGAACAATTGAATGGGGAAAAATCAAGGCCAATATGCCTTGGTTACTTGATGCAGTGGCTTGTGTTGGGCTTGACTTATTTGTATCCTTTTTATTTGTCTTTTTTTTTTTTTTAATATAAATTTCTCATTCTTTGCATTTATATGAATTCCTCTTAATTAATCGTGGCAGCCTTTAGTAGCACTTCAGTAAATCTACTGGGATACTCATATTAAGGGCAATCCAGTAAATCTACTGGGTACTGTAAAGTCCCACGAAATTAAAGTAGTTGTCAACTCAGGTTAGCTATTTTAGACCAAACGAAGATGACGGTCTAAACAGTTAATCGGGTCTTTATGACTCACTTAGTGGAATCAGACCCCGGGGTTTGGGGACGTTACAGATGATACCCAAATTAAGGGGCATAAATCTAATGGGGTACCTTAATTTGGGGTTACCTATATTCTTTGCATTTTTATCCTTTTAGATAGATGTTCATTTCTACTTTAGTTTCCTTAACTATAATGCAACAGATAATAGTACAATACATCTACTACAAAAACTGCAGCAAGAAAATCCATAGGGGCAGAGACCATCATCATAAACATGGAGAAGAAGCAAACTTTGAAGCTAACAAAAAGTGAAATTACTTCTAATTTGTAGAAGAAACATCATTTCCATGCCTTTTTATTACTATTTTCCTAATCTTGTTGACGAATTTTTGCTGATTTTCATCGAGTTTATTACTTAGAGAATGTCTTTCCTTTCGGCAATTTTGCGCAAATTAAAGTTCGGATTTTCTATGAGATGTTTCGGCAAAGTCAAGTTTTCGATGGCTTAAACAAAGCTCTCTAAACGTATGCATTCAGTGATGCGGATTGGGTAGGAAACTATAACCTTAAAAACCCGACAAGATATATCAGTCAAAGGCGACGCCAGAAAACAATTTACTCATAGAATAATAATAGTATTGATTCTCCCAAATTCTAATGCAAAAGCTAAAACCAGTTATTCATCATCAGTACATACATAACTTCAAGAAAATGGAGTCGATAAACTATAGTTTCAAACGAACGCGATGGAAGTACTAGAGAGTCAACTCAATCGTGCAATGTCCCGAGTATGTCATCATCGCGAAACAGATGATACCTGAGAAATATTCAAACAAGGATACCACCACATAAGCAATGGCATTAGATACTTTCAAGAAAAGCACCAGAATGCAATAACACACAAAGGGGCTGTTCAAGGGCACCCTAACACTAAAACTACCTGCAGCACCCACAACAATGCTTACAAATAGACATGTACTAGGGTACCCTTAAGGGCAATGGTGGTAGATTTAGTGTGGTGCCCTTAAAGGGGGTGCCTGTACAGGTTAAAAACATCCAAGAAAAGTGCTTTTATATGTAAAACAGAATAAATACAAGCATAATCATACTAACGGCTCACTTGTTAATCAAGTGAGTAAAAACCAGAAAAAATAATATAAGTAGCAAATGTCCTGACTTACTCTTTCTCGCCAAGTTTCACTGTGGTACCTCCATACTCAGGCAGAAGCACGGTGTCTCCCTCCTTTACACCAACAGGTATCAACTTCCCTTCTTTATCATGAAGGCCTTTACCCACTGCAACAACTTTTCCAGTGTTCAGCTGCACAACAACAACTATATTTAGCTTATTTTCCATTAAAAGTTTAAAACTTGATTAGTTCAGATCATACTCTGTTTCGATAAGCAGCAAGAAAATCAAGAAATGTCCAACTAGTCATAAATCTGAAGTAAAAACAATCCGAGTTTCGCTAAACACTCTTTAGCTTATTTTCCGTTAAAAGTGTAAAACTTGATTAGTTCAGATCATTGCTCTGTTTTCAATAAGCAACAAGATCAAGAAATGTTCAGTCATCATAAATCTGAAGTAGAAACACTCGGAGTTTCCCTAAACACTCTTGTCTTCTGTGTCTTTGACTTTCAAAATATACAAGAGAATTTAGCCATTTGAACCTCAAGAAATTCACACCGTTACATATATTCGAGTTAATGACACTTTGGGTCGTTTTGCTCCACCTATTTTTTGCATTTTTATCTTTAATGTTTCAACTTTAACACTTATAGCCCTCATCTATATATTGCTTTTATACATTTTCAGGGCAGAGTGCCCTGTGTCCAACAATCAAAAATCAAATTTTGAAGGTGCTTGGCAAGGAAGAAACACAGAAATCTACTCAAATTCTTGCTAGGCAATTCTGATCCCTAACCCTTATTACAAATTACAATTCACCCACACAAATCCATTCCGTTTATTAGCAGAAATTAAGCATCTACCACTGACATTTATTCAAACACCTTCAGCAAAATTAAAATATTGAAACTAAATCTTCTCATACATGGATAAATCAATTAAATGGATAGCATTAATCAACCCATCTAGCTAAACAATGCTCATAATCCCTGGACCAAAAGAATGAACAACTAACAACCCACAAAGTGCAGCAAAAGAGGCATCGAAGAGAATGAAACTGACCTTATTCGTCTTTTCAGGGAGTAGAATTCCACCGCTTGACTTGGAAGGAGGAAGGATTTTCTCCACAAGAACACGGTTGAGCAGAGGAATCAGACGCTTCGACATTTTCGACTTTGCAGATTTCTTGGAGAAACAATGGAAGGATTGGAGTTCTTTGTAAGGGTTTAAGTGGAGATTGCAATTGCAAGGGTTTAATAGACGCCAGATGGTTTTAGGGGAATCTTCAATTACCATTATGTCCTTATCAAACTTGAATCAATGGTGTAATCGAGTCAAGCCGAACCGAGTAGAATCTCTTTAGAGTTTGAGCTCGACTCAACTAAAAACATTCTGACTCGAAACTTGTATCAACTTGATCGAAGACATCTTTATCTCAGGAGGAGGCTTTCGTCGTCTGGCTCCTCATAAATGATCTTAGGATCGGACCGCCTCATTCCCGGAATCCGAAAAAAAAAACCTAGACAAAACGAAATCACTTTCTTTCCATATTTTTTTTAAAATTTGAATCAAAACTGCGTCGTTGTGATCAAACCATCTTACCACAACAGTCTGTTGTGTTTCCGTTCATAGCAGGATCTGCTCTCCATTAATACTACTTCCAACAACACTAAATAAGTCTCCTATGTGAGAGAGAATCTTTTAATATACGGTGAGAATGAGAGAGTCTCCTTCAAACGTCACTCTCATATAATTAAGCTCTAGAGAATTACATCGACGATGTTATTTTTTAGATTCTGATACATCGTCTAAAAATAACATCGTCGATAGCATCTATTTTTAGACCATTCTATATGTGGTAATCCAACTTTTTAGCATCTTTTAATTGAAAATAATTTCTCATAAAATCAAAATTTACCAAAAATCCACATCTTCTTCAACAATATTCTGTCAACAATATTTCCTGTAAAAGACACCTCCATATATTTTCCTTGCAAATCATCTCCCCCAAGAAGCTCCTTCTTCCCGATAACTTCTCTCTCTTAATTTCCCCTTTATATATACACACATATATATTTATACATATATATAGGATATATATATCTATTCATGTTGTGATTGTTTGAGAATATACAGGATATTCCTGTAGAAATATATCTATCAGGATTTTTTGGGGGGATCAATTGCGAATCGCGGTCGGAAAATCGAGGTGTTTAGAAGAGGTTTGATCAATAAACGATATCAATGTGATTGAAATCGAATGCGTTGTAATATTAGTGTATGAATCGCGATTCATACGCTAATAGATAATGAATGAATGGCGTATCGTGTTCCGACCAGATCTCATTCAGCTTCGTCTTCTTCAAACCCTAATAATCCTTTGGCTCAAAAGCTTGGGAATGAAGTTGTCACGTCAAAAAACGCTCAAAACAGCGTTACGTGTGTTTACCAGACTCATATCGGTGGTTACTGGCGAAACGTCACGGTTGTATGGAGCAAGAACGTAATGAATCATTCTCTGATCATCTGCGTAGACAGTGTTATGGAATACGATTCTCCGCAGCAGACTTGCAAAATCGACGTTAAACCGTGGTATTTCTGGGCGAAAAAGGGTTACAAAACGTTCGAGGTTGATGGGATACAACTGGAAGCTTATTGGGATCTTCGATCGGCTAAGTTTAATAACGGGCCCGAACCGTATAGCGATTTCTATGTAGCAATAGTTTCTGACGAAGAGGTGGTATTGTTGTTAGGGGATTATAAGAACAAAGTATACACGAGAACGAAATCGAGGCCGGCGCTTGTGGAAGCTATTATGTTTTCCAAGAAAGAACATGTTTTCGGGAAGAAATCGTTTTCCACGAGAGCTAAATTCGATCATAGGAAAAAAGATCATGACATAATCGTGGAGAGTTCGACTTCAGGGCCGAGAGATCCGGAAATGTGGATTAGCATAGACGGGATCGTGTTAATCCACATAACGAATCTGCAATGGAAATTCAGGGGGAATCAGACAATACAAGTGAATAGGCAGCCAGTAGAGGTGTTCTGGGACGTATATGCTTGGTTATTTCGTGCTCCCGGATCAGGTCACGGTTTGTTTATATTTAAACCCGGGGGAACTGATGCAGAAAGCGATGCAGAAGACTACAGTAGTATCGGGACCAGTATCGGCACCGAAGACAGTAATTGCAGTGGGAATAGCAAGTATTACTCTACCCTAAGTCATTCAAAGGCTTCCACATTTTGCCTCTTATTATATGCTTGGAAGATTGAATGAGTTAGATTAGGGTTTATATAATATTCGAGTTTTCTGCAGACAAAATGCAAAGTCAAGGAAATTACGAGCTTCTCTGAAAAACAACCGGAAAAGACAAGTGGTGTGCAGTGTTTTTTTCTACGAAACAGACACACAAAAACCCGTCGAGTGTTTTTTATTGTGTTATTTTTTATTTTTTTTTTCGGAGACTAAGGAAACATGCATCCATTTAAACGCCCCAAACGGGGTTCGAAACCTGACCTCCTCAAAGAAAGCCAGGTGAGACCCTAGTGGTAATCCAGTAGGGTATGTACCCAAGTACTTTTATCGTGTTATTAAAATAAACAAGAAAACATGATTGTTTTCCGGTTGTTTTGAGAATCTCCGTAACTAGTTCTCCTCCACGTAGTAAAATTCATCACGATATACATGATTGTCCTATTGACATTTAGTTTTGCTTCAAATATCACATTACGTGTATAGAAACGTCACTGTTAAAAGACATTTCTACCATCATCATTGCTACTAACACTCGTTATATATAAGAAAAAATCTCATTATCACCGCCGATACGCATCACCGTTTCCCGTGGATGATGTTTCATTTGCGTAAACAGTATTAGCATAAACTTGATTTGATAGTATTAGACTATTAGGCATCATGTGTAACATCCCGAATCTCAAGAAAATGGTAAAATAATAATTGGGTGTATATTTACTACGACTTAATTATTATTTAGTCTATTTTATTTAATTAAAAATGATTTAATTAAAGGGATTGAGTTATTTAATTAATGGAATTAAGTGATAAATATAAAAATAAATAATCCCAATTATTTCCCCATAACTTACACACGCAAATTCTGAAGAAAAAGAGAGGAACGGTGCAAAGAAAAAAAAAAAAATAGACGCAGAAGTTTCAAAAAAAAAAGGAAGAACATAATCTTCAACCGTGCGGCCAATCGTTTCAAGATGCCGCAGGAGAGAAAAGTGATCACCGCGACGAGACGCAACTTTGGAAAATAAAATATCCTTATTCCGTAAGTTTTCAGTTTAGCCTTAGTTTTTCGTAATCGTCGAGTTCGTTTCTTCAACAATTCGTATTTTTAATCCGTAGCTCTGTTTTTCAGCCATGAGTAATCAAAACGATCGTCTTGGAGCGTAGATTGTTCTAAAAATAGTTTTACAGAAAATAAACCAGGTAATGTTCTATTTCAAGCACTTTTTCATTTCGGGATTTTAAAGAAAATATGATTTTAGGGTTTCTTGTTGATTTAATAGTTTTGGGATTTGAGATCAAGAGTTGTAGCAATTTCTTGGCGCTTTGCTTTCAAGATTACTTGCAATTAAGGTAAAAGGCTCTTCATGATGAGTAATCATAGTTTTATAATGATGGGTTGAGTGTTAATGAGTTTTGTGTTGTGTGGTGCTAGAATTCATGTTAGGTTGTAGTTAGTGAGTTGTGATATACATTGGTGTGTTTAAGTTGAGTTTTACTGCTGTTTTTATGAGTATTTTGGTGATAAACGTATTTGGTTTGAGATAGAAATCGTTTAAGTGCAGAAAGGAATGTTTAGTATGTTGTACTTTTGGGAAAATTGTGGTTTTAAGCCACGAGATGAGTTTTAAATGTTATTTCTTGATCTAATAATACTAAATGAAAATGAACAAGCCCCGATTGAGTTCTGATGCATTTGGTTCCGGCACCGGACGTACTCTTAAATGGAGTTGAAGTCCGGGACCGTCGGAAAGACATGAAAGAGCTTGTGCTTTGATGAAATAGTATTCATCAATGTACGTGTGTATGTCTTAGCGCTTGTCCGTGTCAGTGGTCTAAATACGAGTAGGAGATGTGATGAGCTTTCTTGAAAATACTTAGGTGGCTAGTTAATACACAATAATAATTACAAAAGTATAGTAAAAGATAAAACGCTACCTATTCTCGGTTAGGCACTATTTCATATCGGGGATGTGATACGTTCATAAAAGATGAACGACGCTACTGGCTCAAAAGGCTGAAGGGTAGTGGAGGAAATTCATCGAACGTATACGCATACCGGGGAGACTCCGGAGCTAATCGGTGCTATCACCGTTAGTTAGCAAGTATATCTTCAGGCTGATGATCGACATGCGTAGTGTCCTTGAGTGATGACGTAACCAAGATAAGCTAATTTAGAAACGTATAGTCGATACGTGTTGATGATTACGTAGTGAGTGAATTCTAGATTAAGTTGATCTCTCATAAAGATAACATAATAATAATAAAAGGAAACTTTTGTTGTAGAACTTAGTTATTCGTTAGCTTCTCACTTTTACTAAATATTTTGTACATCTCCTTTGCATTTTCTTTTGTATGAATTTTGGGGTGAGAAGACGAACATGTTGACCAAGAGTAGTTGACGACTTTTGAAGACATTGAAGTCTTGACGAAGTTTATAGTTCATTTTCTTTGTAAATGATTGTCTTACCAGTATTGTATTCTTTTTCTTAGACTTGTTGTACTTCTATTTCTAAGACCTTTGTAAGTTTGGTTTGTACTTTTACGATCTCGAATTGTACAAATCTTTGGGTTTTTCGTCGTTGTAATTTAAATATCTATCTTTAGTATGATTACTTTCTATTCTTAGTAGCATTTATGTTTTTACCCGAGTTTTTTTTTAGCTTCCGTTTGCTTTATTTTGATACGACGACGTAGATAATTGTGTATAATATTAGATTTGTTTAATACTATACGCGCCGAACGTTTCTCTTTCGAATAAGGGCTCGGTATCCGGGAGCGGGGCGTTACATCATGAATGTTTTATAGCGATATTATTTTCCGATACACAACAATACACGTGCATCATATAGAGTTGTACGTGAACCGAGCTACTCATGAGATACTCGTACTCGACACGTAAAAGTGCTTGACTCGATTTGTTTTTTTAAATTCGAGCACGAGCTACTCAAATAGTTAACCGAGCCGAACTCGAGCTTCAATAATTATTATTATATTTATAAATTTATATATTTTTAGTTTTTAGTCGAGTCGAGTATTAAACGAGTCGAGCTCGATCTTACCTTATTTTATAAAATTAAATGTATTGTGAAAATATAATCAAGCTTTCAAACCGAGCCAAGTTATATCGAGTTGTTTGACGAGTCGAGTTCGATCATATTTTTTTTAAAGATATCATGCTTTTTTATGACTCGATTGAACTCGAACTGAATTTCAAACCCATTTTTTTTAATTGAGCCGAGCTCAAGCTCTAAAAAGTATCGACTCGGGTTCGACTTGATTACACCTATTACACTAAACCCTTTCTTCAAGCTGCTATCAGCTAGCTCTTGGATCAAATTTCAGCCATTTCCGGCCACAATCAATGGCGGCTGCCACCACCAAGTTCATCCAAGTCCGGCCAAATCACCGCCGCCTCAATACATTTCGTTTATTCTCCTCCTCCTCTTCCTCTTCTACACCGACACCTCCTCCTCCAGACTACGATGAGAACAAACCACCTCGTGAACCCAAGTTTTTAAGATCTCAGTTCAGTCCCTATTTCAGCGACGTTAAATCCACGCTTAATCAATCACAATCACAGCAGCAGCAGATGAACCCATCATTCCGACCTTTTCCTGCTCCGAATTCGTCTCAGTCTACTCCTCCTCCGACTCCAAAATCACCGTCTATGGAAGAAATCGGAAGAACACTATCCGCATTCCGTCACCGGACCACCGTACCCTCTACTCATGCTGGACCACAACCGCCTTCCTCCTCCTCCTCCCCACAAATTTCATTTCAAGACATTTTACAGAGGAGTGTCGGCAATTCAAGATCACAAGGTGGTTCATCCCTCCTTAATGACGGAAAAAACCCAATTTCAATTTAAGCTCTATAAGGGATAGCTTAAACCAGATAAAACCAATAACTGCTGCGAAGAATCCGATGCCCAATAAGTCGATGTGGGAGTATCAGCAGAGTTTGAAATCAAGGCCGCCTTCGAACGACCAGGGTGGTGGGATTGACTCCAATAATATAGTGACTGATCCTCTTCCATTTTCGGTGTTTGGGAAGGAGATGGGGTCTGCAGAAGACGATTATCCGGCAATGAGGACGGAGTTTGTCAGGTTATATTCGGTGAAAGAATTGGGGGAAAGGCTAAAATCACTGAGGCCGGAGAAGAAGAAGGGGGATAGCAAGGATTGGTTTTCGTTGGATGAATTGAACGAGAGACTTGCTAAGTTGAGGCAGATGGAGATGGAAAAGGATAAAACAAATGTGTCAGCAAAACCATATAATGATCTCAAACTTGTTCTGTCCAAGATAAGGACAACAGAAATGGATAAAGCAAAGAAGGAATCGAGTGAGTTTCGAAAGATTTTCAACTAGTATTGTTGCTTTTATATATTCATAGTTAGGTTTGTGAATTTTGTTACATCTTTATGAAGTAGTTTTGTTTAACCCTCTGATGTAGTTAGTAACTTGTTGTATTGTCTATGGAGGATAAAATATTTGGAGGGGCAGTGTATTCAATACTTGAGAAGATGACCCAAACCTATGTGAAAGGTTATTGAATTTATCATAGTCTGAATCTTTCAAAATGTACGGCGGCTTGATAGAAGATGCAAAGAATGTGTTTGTAATGTTCAATACACCTGACTCAGTTTTGCCTGAAAAGATTTTGTTCTATTTATTCGCTCGTGAACTCTTTGGTGGTCTTACCGGAAGAAATGATGTATTGGGGACCTAGATAACAGATAAAAAAAGATTGTTCCTTTTTGTTCTTCATTAGCCACTAGTTTTTTTCTAAACAAAGCCCATCTCTACTTCAGATGACTTTGTTTAGGTAGTGAAGTAAACAACTTTAGTGGTAGATGTTGGTTCTTTAAAATGTTCCATTTTCCTTGTTTAATGATAAGACACCACAGCTATACCCACCCCCACCTGCCCTGCCCACACAAATAAATGGAAGATAATTATGTTCCACTGATGAGTGTCTGACTATCTGTATTGTGAATCCTAAGTGTAGTAGCCGTTGATATGTTACTTGAGGTCAGGGGTATGGTGTAGCTAACTGTCTTTTATTTTATAATTGACACAGAGCTGCGTAAATTAGGTTGAAAGTAAGCCTGACCCTTACTGACAAAACACATGTTTGTTGATGATCATGGCTGTAATTGTAATTCCTTTTCTCTTTTGCAGTTTAAGTATTATTGGGTCTCTTTCGAATTGCCAAAAGTCATATTTTGAACTGTATTCACGTGAAGTCTCTTGTTTTTCGGTTTGGGTATAAGCTTTTGAAGATTCAAAACGAAATGGTTGATAATAATAGCTGTTTTTTCATTCTTGTTTCTTTCAAAAAGGGGTTGATATTTTTTACACTGTTGATTTATCCTAGTTGGCGGCATCTCAACTTACTTCATAACTATTAGTATTGACTTATTACCTTTACGTATTTGAGTATACTCAATTTAGTATTGATCAACTTAAATGTTTATTTTACTACAGTGCAGAGACTAGAATCACGAGATATCTTGAGTAAGCATGGTAGAACTCCAAGTTTTATGTTGGAACCCCCGAAGGAAGAATTGGTGGAAAAGGCAAGTTTACTTTTATATGAAATTTCATGGCAATGATGATGTGTTTCCCAATAAAGGGTTCTACTAAACATGCTTAGTTTTGTTTCATTCACATCAAGTGCTCTCTTTGTGAATGTTTGAAGGGTTTTTTTTTAATTATTTATTGTAATTGTGAATGTTTGAAGTTTTTAGTTCTAAGTACCATCACCCGAATCACATTGATTAATGTTCATCATACTCTGCATGCAGTACTTTCATCCTGATAATATGTCTGCTTCAGAGAAGTTAAAGTTGGAACTTCAGAAAGTAAGAGATGAATTTAAAATGTCGGAAACAGATTGTGGTTCTGCTCGTGTGCAAGGTGCGTTTTTGTCATCCTGTTTCTTGCGAATGTCTTTGTTATGTTTCTTTTGATCCCATTTCATTTTTTTGCAGTGGCACAACTCACTACAAAGATTAATCACCTGGCAAGTGTTTTACACAAGAAGGTGAGTACATTATAAACCAATAGTATTTTGTACAAC
This sequence comes from Gentiana straminea, assembly GCA_036785695.1. Lineage (NCBI taxonomy): Eukaryota > Viridiplantae > Streptophyta > Magnoliopsida > Gentianales > Gentianaceae > Gentiana > Gentiana straminea. The sequence goes on from JAVUPR010000085.1 coordinate 4,689,552, forward strand.
TTTCTGTTTTTTTTTTTTTTTTTGAAAGAGGGAGATTTATCATTCTTGCAATCCCCTTGTTTGTATAAACATGCAGTACATTTTATACATTAACACCGACACGATACACTAAGTATCTATGACTTCAACAGAAAGCAAAGTTTTCCTCCTCCTTTTTACTTGGTCCAGTCTTTTCAATACCAGTCAGACATTCTGCTTGCTTGTGAGTGAACCAGTCTACTGATACAAAGGTGTTTGACTCTATTCGTTTTTTCCCCGAGTTTGAGCTTGAGTTGAGCTTACTACTGGAATAATGAATCAACATACTTGTTACTGCGAGAGGGGCTAGGTTTTGTACATAAATATTCAAAGATGTTGAAAACGTATTGCCTACGCATCTCCTAGTGCTTTAACAACTATTGAATCGAGCCGATCTCGAGCTTCACAATATAGTAATCGAGTAGTAACACACTTGAACTAACCGCTCTTTGTATTTACATGTATGTATGTATGTATGTATGTACAGGACAAGCATTCACGAAAAGGGCTACAAGGCATGCTTCAAAAGAGGAAGTCATTGCTCAAGTACTTGAGACGGACAGATTGGGAATCTTACAGCTTTGTTCTTTCTAGACTCGGTCTTCGTGATAATCCTGAAGTCAAACGGTAGTTCATGTTGATCAAATCAGATTTCTTCTCGCCTTCTCTAGGACGATGACAACTTATTCCCAAGTTCCAAGAGCTCGGATTGAATCGTTGTCCACAATTTTGCTCAGTTATCTCTTATTCGAGTCGTGTGGGCATTGCACTTAGCAGATGCAAAACTGAATCTGTGTAAAACATTTGATCTAGGGGGTGGGGTTTGAGGGATGGAAGAGTTCACACCAGATCTGTTGTTAATTTAGCAGTGTAACCTTTCTGTTGATTGCATAAGAGACCAACGTGTCCTTTTCGCATTTATTATTATTATTATTATTAGTAGTAGTATTATTATTATACAGAATTTGGAGGGGAATATGCATTTTTCTTTCTCGATATACGCGTTTTACTACCAGTATTCCTTCCATCAGGAAATTATGTTTGTGTCGTAGGAATGGATTGATTTTTTTTCATATTATTCCAATATTGAATGACGCACGTCTATTTTTATTAGCTCCAAACGGATGAAATTGTTTCGTATGAATGAATTGATTTTTTTTTCATATTATTCCAATATTTAATGAGACACGTCTATTTTTATTAGCTCCAAACGGATGAAATTGATGAAAATCGGCAAACACGTGCGTGGTGAGCAATAGTGGGGTGGGTCTGCGGCGTGACTCTGAAAGGTTAACACGACTTTAATTAATTGGATCGTTGATTGAAGGTAAAATAGATGAATAAAGAGATAGACAAACGAAAACCTTGACCTCTAAGTAATTTATACTTAGCAATCTCGGTATAACCTTTACCCTTAGATAACTTGTATCTAAGAACTCCGGTATAGAACGCTCAAGACTTGCTCGGAGTCTTGATAAGTTCGGGGATCGAATTCTCTACTCAAAATCTCTCAACACACTTTAACACACTTTACAATTGATAAATATAATTTCTTATAATTTCCAATCTCTATATCAATTACAATAGATGGCCCTATTTATAGGATTAAATGAAGATCTAGAAATTTGTGTTTTCCCTTTATAACGAGTAGAAATTTGTGTTTTTTCTTTGGTAACGAGTTCGAATTCATGTTTTCTTCTTATTTACGAGTTCAAATTTGTGTTTTTTTCTGCAGTAACGAGTTGTCCTTGCATAAAAAATATTTTTTCCCTGATAACGAGTTGACATCGCCGGAAATTTGTGTTTTCCCTCTATAACGAGTAGAAATTTGTGTTTTTTCTTTGGTAACGAGTTCGAATTCATGTTTTCTTCTTATTAACGAGTTCAAATTTTGTGTTTTTTCTCGGTAACGAGTTGTCCTTGTAAAAAAAGTGTTTTTTCCCCGATAACGAGTTGACATCGCGGGAAATTTGTGTTTTCCCTTTATAACGAGTTGAAATTTGTGTTTTTTCTTTGGTAACGAGTTCGAATTCATGTTTTCTTTTTATTAACGAGTTCAAATTTGTGTTTTTCTCAGGTAACGAGTTGTCCTAGCAGAAAAAATATTTTTTTCCCAAATAACAAGTTGACATCGCAATCTCGGTATAACCTTAGCAATCTCGGTATAACCTTTACCCTTAGATAACTTGTATCTAAGAACTCCGGTATAGAACGCTCAAGACTTGCTTGGAGGCTTGATAAGTTCGGGGATCGAATTCTCTACTCAAAATCTCTCAACACACTTTACAATTGATAAATATAATTTCTTATAATTTCCAATCTCGATATCAATTACAATAGATGACCTTATTTATAGGATTAAATGAAGATCTAGAAATTTGTGTTTTCCCTTTATAACGAGTAGAAATTTGTGTTTTTTCTTTGGTAACGAGTTCGAATTCATGTTTTCTTCTTATTAACGAGTTCAAATTTTGTGTTTTTCTCTGGTAACGAGTTGTCCTTGTAGAAAAAAAGTGTTTTTTCCCTGATAACGAGTTGACATCGCCGGAAATTTGTGTTTTTCCTTTATAACGAGTTGAAATTTGTGTTTTTTCTTTGGTAACGAGTTCGAATTCATGTTTTCTTTTTATATACGAGTTCAAATTTGTGTTTTTCTCAGGTAACGAGTTGTCCTAGCAGAAAAAATATTTTTTTCCCTGATAACAAGTTGACATCGCCGGAAATTTATGTTTTCCCTTTATAACGAGTTGAAATTTGTGTTTTTTCTTTGGTAACGAGTTCAAATCCATGTTTTCTTCTTATTAACGAGTTTAAATTTGTGTTTTTCTCTGGTAACGATTTGTCCTTGTAGAAAAAACGGTTTTTTTTCCCAGATAATGAGTTGACATCGCCGTAAATTTGTGTTTTCCCTTTATAACGAGTTGGAATTTTTGTTTTTTTGGTAACGAGTTCGAATTCATGTTTTTTTTTTTTTCTTATTAACGAGTTTAAATTTGTGTTTTTCTCTGGTAACGAGTTGTCCTTGCAGAAAAAATGTTTGCTTCCCTGATGACGAGTTGACATCGCCGGAAATTTTGTGTGTTCCCTTTATAACGATTTGAAATTTGTGTATTTTCTTCGGTAACGAGTTCGAAATCATGTTTTCTTCTTATTAACGAGTTCAAATTTGTGTTTTTCACTCGTAACGAGTTGCAGAAAAACTGTTTTTTTCCCTGATAACGAGTTGACATCGCCGGAAATTTATGTTTTCCCTTTATAATGAGTTGAAATTTGTGTTTTTTCTTTGGTAACGAGTTCGAATTCATGTTTTCTTCTTATTAACGAGTTTAAATTTGTGTTTTTCTCTGGTAACGAGTTGTCCTTGCAGAAAAAATGTTTTTTTTCCCCGATAACGAGTTGACATCGCCGGAAATTTGTGTTTTCCCTTTATAACGAGTGGAAATTTGTGTTTTTTCTTTGGTAACGAGTTCGAATTCATGTTTTCTTTTATTAACGAGTTCAAATTTGTGTGTTTCTCTGGTAACGAGCTGTCTTTGCAAAAAAAAGTGTTTTTTTCCACGATAACGAGTTGACATCGCCGGAAATTTGTGTTTTCCCTATATAACGAGTTGAAATTTGTGTTTTTTTGGTAACGAGATCGAATTCATGTTTTTTCTTATTAACAAGTTTAAATTTGTGTTTTTATCTGGTAACGAGTTGTCCTTGCAGAAAAAATGTTTGCTTCCCAGATAACGCGTTGACTTCGCCGGAAATTTGTGTTTTTCCTTTATAACGATTTGAAATTAGTGTTTTTCCTTTGGTAACGAGTTCTAATTCATGTTTTATTTTTATTAACGAGTTCAAATATGTGTTTTTCTCTGGTAACGAGTTGTCCTTGCTGAAAAAGTATTTTTTTCCCTGATAACGAGTTGACATCGCAGGAAATTTGTGTTTTCCCTTTATAACGAGTTGAAATTTGTGTTTTTTCTTTGGTAACGAGTTCAAATTCATGTTTTCTTCTTATTAACGAGTTCCAATTTGTGCTTTTCACTGGTAACGAGTTGTCATTGTAAAAAAATGTGTTTTTTCCTGATAACGAGTTGACATCGCTGGAAATTTGTGTTTTCCCTTTATAACGAGTTGAAATTTGTGTTTTTTCTTTGGTAACGAGTTCAAATTCATGTTTTCTTCTTATTAACGAGTTCCAATTTGTGCTTTTCACTGGTAACGAGTTGTCATTGTAAAAAAATGTGTTTTTCCCTGATAACGAGTTGACATCGCTGGAAATTTGTGTTTTCCCTTTATAACGAGTTGAAATTTGTGTTTTTCTTTGGTAACGAGTTCGATTCATGTTTTCTGCTTATTAACGAGTTAAAATTTGTAATTTTCTCTGGTAACGAGTTGTCTTTGTAGAAAAAGTGTTTTTCCCCCCGATAACGAGTTGACATCGTCGGAAATTTGTGTTTTCCCTTTATAACGAGTTGAAATTTGTGAAAAAATATTTTTTCCCAGATAACGAGCAGAAATTTGTGTTTTTTCTTTGGTAACGATTTCGAATTCGGGTTTTCTTCTTATTAACGAGTTCAAATTTGTGTTTTTCCCGGTATCGAGTTGTCTTTGCGAGAAAAATGTTATTTTCCCTGATAATGAGTTGACATCGCCGGAAATTTGTGTTTTCCCTTTATAACGGGTTGAAATTTGTGTTTTTTCTTTGGTAACGAGTTCGAATTCATGTTTTCTTCTTATTAACGAGTTCAACTTTGTGTTTTTCTCTCGGTAACGAGTTGTCCTTGCCGAAAAAAATGTTATTTTCCCCGATAACGAGTTGACATCGCCGTAAATTTGTGTTTTCCCTTTATAACGAGTAGAAATTTATGTTTTTTCTTTGGTAACGAGTTCGAATTCATGTTTTCTTCTTATTAACGAGTTCAAATTTGTGTGTTTTCTCGGTAACGAGTTGTCTTTGCGAGAAAAAAGTATTTTTTCCTTGATAACGAGTTGACATCGCCGAAAATTTGTGTTTTCCGTTATAACGAGTAGAAATTTGTGTTTTTTTTTGGTAACGAGTTCGAATTCATGTTTTCTTTTTATTAACGAGTTCAAATTTGTGTTTTTCTCTGGTAACGAGTTGTCGTTGCAGAAAAAATGTTTTTTTCCACGATAACTAGTTGACATCGCCGGAAATTTGTGTTTTCCCTTTATAACGAGTAGAAATTTGTGTTTTTTCTTTGGTAACGGGTTCGAATTCTTGTTTTCTTCTTATTAACGAGTTCAAATTTGTGTTTTTCTCTGGTAACGAGTTGTCTTTGTAGAAAAAATGTTTTTTTACCGATAACGAGTTGACATCACCGGAAATTTGTGTTTTCCCTTTATAACGAGTAGAAATTTGTATTTTTTCTTTGGTAACGAGTTCGAATTCATGTTTTCTTCTTATTAACAAGTTCAAATTTGTGTTTTTCTCTCGGTAACGAGTTGTTCTTGTAGAAAAAATATTTTTTTACCGATAACGAGTTGACATCGCCGGAAATTTGTGTTTTCTCTTTATAACGAGTAGAAATTTGTGTTTTTTCTTTGGTAACGAGTTCGAATTCATGTTTTCTTCTTATTAACGAGTTCAAATTTGTGTTTTTTCTCGGTAACGAGTTGTCCCTGCAGAAAAAATGTTTTTTTCCCTGATAACGAGTTGACATCGACGGAAATTTGTGTTTTCCCTTTATAACGAGTAGAAATTTGTGTTTTTTCTTTGGTAACGAGTTCGAATTCATGTTTTCTTCTTATTAACGAGTTCAAATTTTTGTTTTTCTTTGGTATCAAGTTGTCCTTGCAGAAAAATGTTTTTTTCCCAGATAACGTGTTGACATCGCCAGAAATTTGTGTTTTCCCTTTATAACGGGTTGAAATTTGTGTTTTTTCTTTGGTAACGAGTTCAAATTCATGTTTTCTTCTTATTAACGAGTTCTGTTTTCCCTTTATAACTTGCAGAAATTTGTTTTTTTTCATTGGTAACGAGTTCGAATTCTTGTTTTCTTCTTATTAACGAGTTCAAATTTGTGTTTTTCTCTGGTAACGAGTTGTCCTTGCAGAAAAAATATTTTTTTCCCTGATAACGAGTTGACATCGCCGAAAATTTGTGTTTTCCCTTTATAACGAGTAGAAATTTGTGTTTTTTCTTTGGTAACGAGTTCGAATTCATGTTTTCTTCTTATTAACGAGTTCAAATTTGTGTTTTTCTCTGGTAACGAGTTGTCCTTGCGTAAAAAACGTTTTTTTCCCTGATAACGAGTTGACATCGCCGGAAATTTGTGTTTTCCCTTTATAACGAGTAGAAATTTATGTTTTTTCTTTGGTAACGAGTTCGAATTAATGTTTTCTTCTGATTAACGTGTTCAAATTTGTGTTTTTTCTCTGGTAACGAGTTGTCCTTGCATAAAAAATGTTTTTTTCCCGGATAACGTGTTCACATTACCGGAAATTTGTGTTTTCCCTTTATAACGAGTAGAAATTTGTGTTTTTCTTTGGTAACGAGTTCGAATTCATGTTTTCTTCTTATTAACGTGTTCAAATTTGTGTTTTTCTCTGGTAACGAGTTGTCCTTGTAAAAAAAAATTTTTTTTCCCCGATAACGAGTTGACATCACTGGAAATTTCTGTTTTCCCTTTATAACGAGTAGAAATTTGTGTTTTTTCTTTGGTAACGAGTTCGAATTCATGTTTTCTTCTTATTAACGAGTTCAAATTTTTGTTTTTCTCTCGGTAACGAGTTGTCCTTGCAGAAAAATGGTTTTTTCTCTGATAACGAGTTGACATCGCCGGAAATTTGTGTTTTCCCTTTATAACGAGTAGAAATTTTTGTTTTTTCTTTGGTAACGAGTTCGAATTCTTGTTTTCTTCTTATTAACGAGTTCAAATTTGTGTTTTTCTCTGGTAACGTGTTGTCCTTGCAGAAAAAATGTTTTTTTCCCCGATAACGAGTTGACATCGCCGGAAATTTGTGTTTTCCCTTTATAACGAGTAGAAATTTGTGTTTTTTCTTTGGTAACGAGTTCTAATTCATGTTTTCTTCTTATTAACGAGTTCAAATTTGTGTTTTTCTCGGGTAACGAGTTGTCCTTGCGAAAAAAAGTTTTTTTCTCTGATAACGAGTTGACATCGCCGGAAATTTGTGTTATCCCTTGATAACGAGTAGAAATTTGAGTTTTTTTCTTTTGTAACAAGTTCGAATTCATGTTTTCTTCTTATTAACGAGTTCAAAATTTTGTTTTTCTCTCGTATCAAGTTGTCCTTGCAGAAAAAATGTTTTTTCCCTGATAACGAGTTGACATCGCCGGAAATTGGTGTTTTCCCTTTATAACGAGTAGAAATTTGTGTTTTTTCATTGGTAACGAGTTCGAATTCATGTTTTCTTCTTATTAACGAGTTCAAATTTGTCTTTTTCTCTGGTAACGAGTTGTCCTTGCATAAAAAATGTTTTTTTCCCGGATAATGTTTAGGGCCAAATTATAGTGATTTTCATATATATTTTATGAATCAATTTCCCCCATATATGGATTATATTTTCATAGATATCGGGCCTTATAGTCAAATATTGAGTAAATGAGGTTTTTAATGATTAAATATGAAAGCGTATCGATTTTTATGTTTATTTGATGTTTTTATATTATTTTGGAAATTATTACGTTTTGGTATGTTTTTGATATTTGTAGATACCCAATTAATGATGGAAAAGATGATCCTAAAAGGCTAAATTCGAGATGGAAGAGGATCAATTAAAGATATGGAAGAATAAAAGAGATAAGGAAAGAAATAAATCAAGATAAAGATGGAAAAATCAAGAAATTCGATTTCAAGTCAATATGGACGAGCGTCCATCCGGCGTACGAGCGTTCAATAGTGGACGGGCGTTTGGTGAAGTGAACGAGCGTCCTAGAAGAGATTTTACATTCAGAGTCTCCAGACGCAAGCTGAACGAGCGTTGACTCTCCGTCCAAGGCAAATTGACGGGCGTCCATGTATTCAAACGAGCGTCCGCCGCCGCCTTTGCCTAAACCGACTTAATCTTCTATTTAAACAGCCGTCGCCCCAACCCTAATTCATTCAGAAATTTCTTCACATCAAAAGAGAGGCCAGCAGCCGCATCTTGGGAGTTTGAAGGCCGGTCACCCGAGCCTTGTGCTCGGGTGAACCGAGGTTAGATTAGGAGTAGATTATGTAGCTTTTCTTTTCGTTTCCATGGTGTTTCAACCATTGTATCCAAGACTATGTGAGTTCTCTTATGATTAATTTAATTCCAGTTTTTCTTCATGACGTTTGATTTAGTTTGTATTTTTCTATGCGATTTGTATGCCATGTGAATTAGAATCGAAAGATTAGTTCACGATTGATGTTTATAATACGGAAGTTGCATAAACGCTAGATCACCATAGAAAGATAGGATCTTTAATCGTTAATGATGACAAGTTAATCGATTAATTATCTAGGTTGTTAGATTCTAAAATACGAGAGTTAATTGAATCTACACCCGAGTTTTGTTTGGTAAATCAGTCTCAACACTCGAAAGATGAGAGATAGATAATTGAATTCACTACGAAAGTAGGCTTTCATAGCTTGAGAGATAAGTTCACTAAGAGATTAGGGATTTGTGTCTCGTGAAAGGGTGAAACCACAAACTGAATTAGAATCATGAGATTAACTAGAATTGAAATCACTTAGGTTTGTACTTTGGTTGTTGCCCATGTCTTTTTAGTTTAGATTGTTTTATTTTGTTTTCCTAGGTTAGATTTATTCTCATTGTTCTTTACGTTTTTATGTTTGCTTTTCGTTTATTCGTTTCCTTGAGTAACAATTGAGAGAATTAGTGAGATTAGATTCAACATCCCTTTTCCCTGTGGATCGACCCTGTACTTACCCTACTATGCTATCAACTACCCGATATTTGGTCGGTTAGGAGTTAGTTTGCATGTTAAGTATAGGTTTATAAATTTTCTTTTTGTTTAGTGATGCAAAATCTTCCCAACATAAGTGGCGCCGTTGCCGGGGAATCGGTGTTTTCGTTGAATCTAATGGAGTTAACTTTTCTATTTTGTTACAACTTTTTAATAGGTAGATTATAGTTTAGGATTTAGGGTTTTTCATAGTTTTTCTTTTACAGTTACCTGTTAGCTTTCCCCACCCGTTTTTCCTGGTGTTTTTCTGTTTCCTGTTCCCGTTTTCTGCAGTCAGACGAGCGTCCATTTTATCTGGACGCCCGTCCAGTTCTTCAGCCTTTAATACGAGCGTCCGGATTTCCAGACGCCCGTCTAGTTCAGTTTTCAGGAGGACGTTCGTCCAGTAAAGTGAACGCCCGTCTGTTTTCCTGTTTCAGTGTCTACTCTTGTTTCTATCTTTTTGTTTCCATCTTTTCTTGTTCCTACATTGATTAGGGGGCATCTAGGGTTGATTTATCTGACTTCAAGTTTTTAACGATCAAATTTTTGGAAAAAAGGGATAGTTTTAACACTCGTTACTATTTTGGCCATAACTTTCGGCTCGAGTGTCGGATTGGCGCGCAGGACCCCAATTCGGAAAGCTCGTTCCGACGCCGACGACGTGGTGGACAGCCAGAGGCCGTCCGACGACGGTGGGATTGACTCCAATAATATAGTGACTGATCCTCTTCCATTTTCGGTGTTTGGGAAGGAGATGGGGTCTGCAGAAGACGATTATCCGGCAATGAGGACGGAGTTTGTCGAGGTTATATTCGGTGAAAGAATTGGGGGAAAGGCTAAAATCACCGAGGCCGGAGAAGAAGAAGGGGGATAGCAAGGATTGGTTTTCGTTGGATGAATTGAACGAGAGACTTGCTAAGTTGAGGCAGATGGAGATGGAAAAGGATAAAACAAATGTGTCAGCAAAACCATATAATGATCTCAAACTTGTTCTGTCCAAGATAAGGACAAAGAAATGGATAAAGCAAAGAAGGAATCGAGTGAGTTTCGAAAGATTTTCAACTAGTATTGTTGCTTTTATATATTCATAGTTAGGTTTGTGAATTTTGTTACATCTTTATGAAGTAGTTTTGTTTAACCCTCCGATGTAGTTAGTAACTTGTTGTATTGTCTATGGAGGATAAAATATTTGGAGGGGCAGTGTATTCAATACTTGAGAAGATGACCCAAACCTATGTGAAAGGTTATTGAATTTATCATAGTCTGAATCTTTCAAAATGTACGGCGGCTTGATAGAAGATGCAAAGAATGTGTTTGTAATGTTCAATACACCTGACTCAGTTTTGCCTGAAAAGATTTTGTTCTATTTATTCGCTCGTGAACTCTTTGGTGGTCTTACCGGAAGAAATGATGTATTGGGGACCTAGATAACAGATAAAAAAAGATTGTTCCTTTTTGTTCTTCATTAGCCACTAGTTTTTTTCTAAACAAAGCCCATCTCTACTTCAGATGACTTTGTTTAGGTAGTGAAGTAAACAACTTTAGTGGTAGATGTTGGTTCTTTAAAATGTTCCATTTTCCTTGTTTAATGATAAGACACCACAGCTATACCCACCCCCACCTGCCCTGCCCACACAAATAAATGGAAGATAATTATGTTCCACTGATGAGTGTCTGACTATCTGTATTGTGAATCCTAAGTGTAGTAGCCGTTGATATGTTACTTGAGGTCAGGGGTATGGTGTAGCTAACCGTCTTTTATTTTAAAATTGACACAGAGCTGCGTAAATTAGGTTGAAAGTAAGCCTGACCCTTACTGACAAAACACATGTTTGTTGATGCGTATGCAATGAATGGCCATCTATATGATCATGGCTGTAATTGTAATTCCTTTTCTCTTTTGCAGTTTAAGTATTATTGGGTCTCTTTCGAATTGCCAAAAGTCATATTTTGAACTGTATTCACGTGAAGTCTCTTGTTTTTCGGTTTGGGTATAAGCTTTTGAAGATTCAAAACGAAATGGTTGATAATAATAGCTGTTTTTTCATTCTTGTTTCTTTCAAAAAGGGGTTGATATTTTTTACACTGTTGATTTATCCTAGTTGGCGGCATCTCAACTTACTTCATAACTATTAGTATTGACTTATTACCTTTACGTATTTGAGTATACTCAATTTAGTATTGATCAACTTAAATGTTTATTTTACTACAGTGCAGAGACTAGAATCACGAGATATCTTGAGTAAGCATGGTAGAACTCCAAGTTTTATGTTGGAACCCCCGAAGGAAGAATTGGTGGAAAAGGCAAGTTTACTTTTATATGAAATTTCATGGCAATGATGATGTGTTTCCCAATAAAGGGTTCTACTAAACATGCTTAGTTTTGTTTCATTCACATCAAGTGCTCTCTTTGTGAATGTTTGAAGGGTTTTTTTTTAATTATTTATTGTAATTGTGAATGTTTGAAGTTTTTAGTTCTAAGTACCATCACCCGAATCACATTGATTAATGTTCATCATACTCTGCATGCAGTACTTTCATCCTGATAATATGTCTGCTTCAGAGAAGTTAAAGTTGGAACTTCAGAAAGTAAGAGATGAATTTAAAATGTCGGAAACAGATTGTGGTTCTGCTCGTGTGCAAGGTGCGTTTTTGTCATCCTGTTTCTTGCGAATGTCTTTGTTATGTTTCTTTTGATCCCATTTCATTTTTTTGCAGTGGCACAACTCACTACAAAGATTAATCACCTGGCAAGTGTTTTACACAAGAAGGTGAGTACATTATAAACCAATAGTATTTTGTACAACTTTCTGTTTTTTTTTTTTTTGAAAGAGGGAGATTTATCATTCTTGCAATCCCCTTGTTTGTATAAACATGCAGTACATTTTATACATTAACACCGACACGATACACTAAGTATCTATGACTTCAACAGAAAGCAAAGTTTTCCTCCTCCTTTTTACTTGGTCCAGTCTTTTCAATACCAGTCAGACATTCTGCTTGCTTGTGAGTGAACCAGTCTACTGATACAAAGGTGTTTGACTCTATTCGTTTTTTCCCCGAGTTTGAGCTTGAGTTGAGCTTACTACTGGAATAATGAATCAACATACTTGTTACTGCGAGAGGGGCTAGGTTTTGTACATAAATATTCAAAGATGTTGAAAACGTATTGCCTACGCATCTCCTAGTGCTTTAACAACTATTGAATCGAGCCGATCTCGAGCTTCACAATATAGTAATCGAGTAGTAACACACTTGAACTAACCGCTCTTTGTATTTACATGTATGTATGTATGTATGTATGTACAGGACAAGCATTCACGAAAAGGGCTACAAGGCATGCTTCAAAAGAGGAAGTCATTGCTCAAGTACTTGAGACGGACAGATTGGGAATCTTACAGCTTTGTTCTTTCTAGACTCGGTCTTCGTGATAATCCTGAAGTCAAACGGTAGTTCATGTTGATCAAATCAGATTTCTTCTCGCCTTCTCTAGGACGATGACAACTTATTCCCAAGTTCCAAGAGCTCGGATTGAATCGTTGTCCACAATTTTGCTCAGTTATCTCTTATTCGAGTCGTGTGGGCATTGCACTTAGCAGATGCAAAACTGAATCTGTGTAAAACATTTGATCTAGGGGGTGGGGTTTGAGGGATGGAAGAGTTCACACCAGATCTGTTGTTAATTTAGCAGTGTAACCTTTCTGTTGATTGCATAAGAGACCAACGTGTCCTTTTCGCATTTATTATTATTATTATTATTAGTAGTAGTATTATTATTATACAGAATTTGGAGGGGAATATGCATTTTTCTTTCTCGATATACGCGTTTTACTACCAGTATTCCTTCCATCAGGAAATTATGTTTGTGTCGTAGGAATGGATTGATTTTTTTTCATATTATTCCAATATTGAATGACGCACGTCTATTTTTATTAGCTCCAAACGGATGAAATTGTTTCGTATGAATGAATTGATTTTTTTTTCATATTATTCCAATATTTAATGAGACACGTCTATTTTTATTAGCTCCAAACGGATGAAATTGATGAAAATCGCAAACACGTGCGTGGTGAGCAATAGTGGGGTGGGTCTGCGGCGTGACTCTGAAAGGTTAACACGACTTTAATTAATTGGATCGTTGATTGAAGGTAAAATAGATGAATAAAGAGATAGACAAACGAAAACCTTGACCTCTAAGTAATTTATACTTAGCAATCTCGGTATAACCTTTACCCTTAGATAACTTGTATCTAAGAACTCCGGTATAGAACGCTCAAGACTTGCTCGGAGTCTTGATAAGTTCGGGGATCGAATTCTCTACTCAAAATCTCTCAACACACTTTAACACACTTTACAATTGATAAATATAATTTCTTATAATTTCCAATCTCTATATCAATTACAATAGATGGCCCTATTTATAGGATTAAATGAAGATCTAGAAATTTGTGTTTTCCCTTTATAACGAGTAGAAATTTGTGTTTTTTCTTTGGTAACGAGTTCGAATTCATGTTTTCTTCTTATTTACGAGTTCAAATTTGTGTTTTTCTCTGGTAACGAGTTGTCCTTGCATAAAAAATATTTTTTCCCCGATAACGAGTTGACATCGCCGGAAATTTGTGTTTTCCCTCTATAACGAGTAGAAATTTGTGTTTTTTCTTTGGTAACGAGTTCGAATTCATGTTTTCTTCTTATTAACGAGTTCAAATTTTGTGTTTTTCTCTGGTAACGAGTTGTCCTTGTAGAAAAAAGTGTTTTTTCCCTGATAACGAGTTGACATCGCGGGAAATTTGTGTTTTCCCTTTATAACGAGTTGAAATTTGTGTTTTTTCTTTGGTAACGAGTTCGAATTCATGTTTTCTTTTTATTAACGAGTTCAAATTTGTGTTTTTCTCAGGTAACGAGTTGTCCTAGCAGAAAAAATATTTTTTTCCCAAATAACAAGTTGACATCGCAATCTCGGTATAACCTTAGCAATCTCGGTATAACCTTTACCCTTAGATAACTTGTATCTAAGAACTCCGGTATAGAACGCTCAAGACTTGCTTGTTTTCTTAGGCTTGATAAGTTCGGGGATCGAATTCTCTACTCAAAATCTCTCAACACACTTTACAATTGATAAATATAATTTCTTATAATTTCCAATCTCGATATCAATTACAATAGATGACCTTATTTATAGGATTAAATGAAGATCTAGAAATTTGTGTTTTCCCTTTATAACGAGTAGAAATTTGTGTTTTTTCTTTGGTAACGAGTTCGAATTCATGTTTTCTTCTTATTAACGAGTTCAAATTTTGTGTTTTTCTCTGGTAACGAGTTGTCCTTGTAGAAAAAAAGTGTTTTTTCCCTGATAACGAGTTGACATCGCCGGAAATTTGTGTTTTTCCTTTATAACGAGTTGAAATTTGTGTTTTTTCTTTGGTAACGAGTTCGAATTCATGTTTTCTTTTTATATACGAGTTCAAATTTGTGTTTTTCTCGTGTAACGAGTTGTCCTAGCAGAAAAAATATTTTTTTCCCTGATAACAAGTTGACATCGCTGGAAATTTATGTTTTCCCTTTATAACGAGTTGAAATTTGTGTTTTTTCTTTGGTAACGAGTTCAAATCCATGTTTTCTTCTTATTAACGAGTTTAAATTTGTGTTTTTCTCTGGTAACGATTTGTCCTTGTAGAAAAAACGGTTTTTTTTCCCAGATAATGAGTTGACATCGCCGTAAATTTGTGTTTTCCCTTTATAACGAGTTGGAATTTTTGTTTTTTTGGTAACGAGTTCGAATTCATGTTTTTTTTATTAACGAGTTTAAATTTGTGTTTTTCTCTGGTAACGAGTTGTCCTTGCAGAAAAAATGTTTGCTTCCCTGATGACGAGTTGACATCGCCGGAAATTTTGTGTGTTCCCTTTATAACGATTTGAAATTTGTGTATTTTCTTCGGTAACGAGTTCGAAATCATGTTTTCTTCTTATTAACGAGTTCAAATTTGTGTTTTTCACTCGTAACGAGTTGCAGAAAAACTGTTTTTTTCCCTGATAACGAGTTGACATCGCCGGAAATTTATGTTTTCCCTTTATAATGAGTTGAAATTTGTGTTTTTTCTTTGGTAACGAGTTCGAATTCATGTTTTCTTCTTATTAACGAGTTTAAATTTGTGTTTTTCTCTGGTAACGAGTTGTCCTTGCAGAAAAAATGTTTTTTTTCCCCGATAACGAGTTGACATCGCCGGAAATTTGTGTTTTCCCTTTATAACGAGTGGAAATTTGTGTTTTTTCTTTGGTAACGAGTTCGAATTCATGTTTTCTTTTATTAACGAGTTCAAATTTGTGTGTTTCTCTGGTAACGAGCTGTCTTTGCAGAAAAAAGTGTTTTTTTCCCTGATAACGAGTTGACATCGCTGGAAATTTGTGTTTTCCCTATATAACGAGTTGAAATTTGTGTTTTTTTGGTAACGAGATCGAATTCATGTTTTTTTCTTATTAACAAGTTTAAATTTGTGTTTTTATCTGGTAACGAGTTGTCCTTGCAGAAAAAATGTTTGCTTCCCAGATAACGCGTTGACTTCGCCGGAAATTTGTGTTTTTCCTTTATAACGATTTGAAATTAGTGTTTTTCCTTTGGTAACGAGTTCGAATTCATGTTTTCTTTTTATTAACGAGTTCAAATATGTGTTTTTCTCTGGTAACGAGTTGTCCTTGCTGAAAAAGTATTTTTTTTCCCTGATAACGAGTTGACATTGCAGGAAATTTGTGTTTTCCCTTTATAACGAGTTGAAATTTGTGTTTTTTCTTTGGTAACGAGTTCAAATTCATGTTTTCTTCTTATTAACGAGTTCCAATTTGTGCTTTTCACTGGTAACGAGTTGTCATTGTAAAAAAATGTGTTTTTTCCTGATAACGAGTTGACATCGCTGGAAATTTGTGTTTTCCCTTTATAACGAGTTGAAATTTGTGTTTTTTCTTTGGTAACGAGTTCAAATTCATGTTTTCTTCTTATTAACGAGTTCCAATTTGTGCTTTTCACTCGGTAACGAGTTGTCATTGTAAAAAAATGTGTTTTTCCCCGATAACGAGTTGACATCGCTGGAAATTTGTGTTTTCCCTTTATAACGAGTTGAAATTTGTGTTTTTCTTTGGTAACGAGTTCGATTCATGTTTTCTGCTTATTAACGAGTTAAAATTTGTAATTTTCTCTGGTAACGAGTTGTCTTTGTAGAAAAAGTGTTTTTCCCCCCGATAACGAGTTGACATCGTCGGAAATTTGTGTTTTCCCTTTATAACGAGTTGAAATTTGTGAAAAAATATTTTTTCCCAGATAACGAGTAGAAATTTGTGTTTTTTCTTTGGTAACGATTTCGAATTCAGGTTTTCTTCTTATTAACGAGTTCAAATTTGTGTTTTTCCCGGTATCGAGTTGTCTTTGCAGAAAAATGTTATTTTCCCTGATAATGAGTTGACATCGCCGGAAATTTGTGTTTTCCCTTTATAACGGGTTGAAATTTGTGTTTTTTCTTTGGTAACGAGTTCGAATTCATGTTTTCTTCTTATTAACGAGTTCAACTTTGTGTTTTTCTCTGGTAACGAATTGTCCTTGCCGAAAAAAATGTTATTTTCCCTGATAACGAGTTGACATCGCCGTAAATTTGTGTTTTCCCTTTATAACGAGTAGAAATTTATGTTTTTTCTTTGGTAACGAGTTCGAATTCATGTATTCTTCTTATTAACGAGTTCAAATTTGTGTGTTTCTCTGGTAACGAGTTGTCTTTGCAGAAAAAAGTATTTTTTCCCTGATAACGGGTTGACATCGCCGAAAATTTGTGTTTTCCGTATATAACGAGTTGAAATTTGTGTTTTTTTGGTAACGAGATCGAATTCATGTTTTCTTTTTATTAACGAGTTTAAATTTGTGTTTTTCTCTGGTAACGAGTTGTCGTTGCAGAAAAAATGTTTTTTTCCACGATAACTAGTTGACATCGCCGGAAATTTGTGTTTTCCCTTTATCACGAGTAGAAATTTGTGTTTTTTCTTTGGTAACGGGTTCGAATTCTTGTTTTCTTCTTATTAACGAGTTCAAATTTGTGTTTTTCCCTGGTAACGAGTTGTCTTTGTAGAAAAAATGTTTTTTTACCAGATACGAGTTGACATCGCCGGAAATTTGTGTTTTCCCTTTATAACGAGTAGAAATTTGTATTTTTTCTTTGGTAACAGTTCGAATTCATGTTTTTTTCTTATTAACAAGTTCAAATTTGTGTTTTTCTCTGGTATCGAGTTGTCTTTGTAGAAAAAATATTTTTTTACCAGATACGAGTTGACATCGCCGGAAATTTGTGTTTTCCCTTTATAACGAGTAGAAATTTGTATTTTTTCTTTGGTAACAGTTCGAATTCATGTTTTCTTCTTATTAACAAGTTCAAATTTGTGTTTTTCTGGTAACGAGTTGTCCCTGCAGAAAAAAGGTTTTTTTCCCTGATAACGAGTTGACATCGACGGAAATTTGTGTTTTCCCTTTATAACGAGTAGAAATTTGTGTTTTTTCTTTGATAACGAGTTCGAATTCATGTTTTCTTCTTATTAACGAGTTCAAATTTTTGTTTTTCTTTGGTATCAAGTTGTCCTTGCAGAAAAATGTTTTTTCCCCAGATATCGTGTTGGCATCGCCAGAAATTTGTGTTTTCCCTTTATAACGGGTTGAAATTTGTGTTTTTTCTTTGGAAACGAGTTCGAATTCATGTTTTCTTCTTATTAACGAGTTCTGTTTTCCCTTTATAACTAGCAGAAATTTGTTTTTTTTCATTGGTAACGAGTTCGAATTCTTGTTTTCTTCTTATTAACGAGTTCAAATTTGTGTTTTTCTCTGGTAACGAGTTGTCCTTGCAGAAAATTTTTTTTCCCTGATAACGAGTTGACATCGCCGGAAATTTGTGTTTTCCCTTTATAACGAGTAGAAATTTGCGTTTTTTCTTTGGTAACGAGTTCTCATGTTTTCTTATTATTAACGAGTTCAAATTTGTGTTTTTCTCTGGTAACGAGTTGTCCTTGCAGAAAAACGTTTTTTTCCCTGATAACGAGTTGACATCGCCGGAAATTTGTGTTTTCCCTTTATAACGAGTAGAAATTTATGTTTTTTCTTTGGTAACGAGTTCGAATTAATGTTTTCTTCTGATTAACGTGTTCAAATTTGTGTTTTTTCTCTGGTAACGAGTTGTGCTTGCATAAAAAATGTTTTTTTCCCGGATAACGTGTTCACATTACCGGAAATTTGTGTTTTCCCTTTATAATGAGTAGAAATTTGTGTTTTTCTTTGGTAACGAGTTCGAATTCATCTTTTCTTCTTATTAACGTGTTCAAATTTGTGTTTTTCTCTGGTAACGAGTTGTTTTTTTCCCTGATAACGAGTTGGCATCACTGGAAATTTCTGTTTTCCCTTTATAACGAGTAGAAATTTGTGTTTTTTCTTTGGTAACGAGTTCGAATTCATGTTTTCTTCTTATTAACGAGTTCAAGTTTTTGTTTTTCTCTGGTAACGAGTTGTCCTTACAGAAAAATGGGTTTTTCTCTGATAACGAGTTGAAATCGCCGGAAATTTGTGTTTTCCCTTTATAATGAGTAGAAATTTTTGTTTTTTCTTTGGTAACGAGTTCGAATTCTTGTTTTCTTCTTATTAACGAGTTCAAATTTGTGTTTTTTTTCTGGTAACGTGTTGTCTTTGCAGAAAAAATGTTTTTTTCCCTGATAACGAGTTGACATCGCCGGAAATTTGTGTTATCCCTTTATAACGAGTAGAAATTTGTGTTTTTTCTTTGGTAACGAGTTCTAATTCGGTTTTCTTCTTATTAACGAGTTCAAGTTTGTGTTTTTCTCGGGTAACGAGTTGTCTTTGCGAAAAAAATGTTTTTTTCTCTGATAACGAGTTGACATCGCCGGAAATTTGTGTTTTCCCTTGATAACGAGTAGAAATTTGAGTTTTTTTCTTTTGTAACGAGTTCGAATTCATGTTTTCTTCTTATTAACGAGTTCAAATTTTTGTTTTTCTCTCGTATCAAGTTGTCTTTGCAGAAAAAAATGTTTTTTTCCCTGATAACGAGTTGACATCGCCGGAAATTGGTGTTTTCCCTTTATAACGAGTAGAAATTTATGTTTTTTCTTTGGTAATGAGTTCGAATTCATGTTTTCTTCTTATTAACGAGTTCAAATTTGTCTTTTTCTCTGGTAACGAGTTGTCCTTGCATAAAAAATGTTTTTTTTCCCGGATAACGAGTTGACATCGCCGGAAATTTGTGTTTTCCCTTTATAACGAGTAGAAATTTGTGTTTTTTCTTTGGTAACGAGTTCTAATTCATGTTTTCTTCTTATTAACGAGTTCAAGTTTGTGTTTTTCTCGGTTAACGAGTTGTCCTTGCTGAAAAAATGTTTTTTTCTCTGATAACGAGTTGACATCGCCTGAATTTTGTGTTTTCCCTTTATAACGAGTAGAAATTTGTGTTTTTTCTTTGGTAAAGAGTTCAAATTCATGTTTTCTTCTTATTAACGAGTTCAAATTTGTGTTTTTCTCTGGTAACGAGTTGTCCTTGCGAGAAAAAATTCTTTTTTCCCTGATAACGAGTTGACATCGCCGGAAATTGGTGTTTTCCCTTTATAACGAGTAGAAATTTGTGTTTTTTGTTTGGTAACGAGTTCGAATTCATGTTTTCTTCTTATTAACAAGTTCAAATTTTTGTTTTTCTCTCGTATCAAGTTGTCCTTGCGAAAAAATGTTTTTTTCCCTGATAACGAGTTGACATCGCCGGAAATTGTTGTTTTCCCTTTATAACGAGTAGAAATTTGTGTTTTTTCTTTGGTAACGAGTTCGAATTCATGTTTTTTTCTTATTAACGAGTTCAAATTTGTCTTTTTCTCTGGTAACGAGTTGTCCTTGCAGAAAAACATTTTTTTCCCTGATAACGAGTTGACCTCACCGGAAATTTGTGTTTTCCCTTTATAACGAGTAGAAATTTGTGTTTTTTCTTTGGTAACGAGTTCAAATTCAAGTTTTCTTCTTATTAACGAGTTCAAATTTGTGTTTTTCTCTGGTAACGAGTTTTCCTTGGAGAAAAAAATGTTTTTCCTTGATGACGAGTTGACATTGCCGGAAATTTGTGTTTTCCCTTTATAACGAGTAGAAATTTGTGTTTTTTCTCTGGTAACGAGTTCGAATTCATGTTTTCTTCTTATTAACAAGTTCAAATTTGTGTTTTTCTCTGGTAACGAGTTGTCCTTGCAGAAAAACGTTTTTTTTCCTGATAACGAGTTGACATCGCCGGAAATTTGTGTTTTCCCTTTTTAACGAGTAGAAATTTGTGTTTTTTCTTTGGTAACGAGTTCGAATTCATGTTTTCTTCTTATTTACGAGTTCAAATTTGTGTTTTTTCTCCGGTAACGAGTTGTCCTTGCATAAAAAATGTTTTTTTCCCCGATAACGAGTTGACATCGCCGAAAATTTGTGTTTTCCCTTTATAACGAGTAGAAATTTGTGTTTTTTCTTTGGTAATGAGTTCGAATTCATGTTTTCTTCTTATTAACGATTTCAATTTTGTGTTTTTCTCTGGTAACGAGTTGTCCCTTCAGAAAAACCTTTTTTTCCCTGATAACGAGTTGACATCGCCTGAAATTTGTGTTTTCCCTTTATAACGAGTAGAAATTTGTGTTTTTTATTTGGTAACGAGTTCGAATTCATGTTTTCTTCTTATTAACGTGTTCAAATTTGTGTTTTTTCTATGGTAACGAGTTGTCCTTGCATAAAAAATGTTTTTTTTTCCGGATAACGAGTTCATATTACCGGAAATTTGTGTTTTCCCTTTATAACGAGTAGAAATTTGTGTTTTTTCTTTGGTAACAAGTTCGAATTCATCTTTTCTTCTTATTAACGTGTTCAAATTTACGTTTTTCTCTGGTAACGAGTTGTCCTTGTAGAAAAAATTCTTTTTTCCCTGATAACGAGTTGACATCACCGGAAATTCGTGTTTTCCCTTTATAACGAGTAGAAATTTGTGTTTTTTCTTTGGTAACGAGTTCGAATTCATGTTTTCTTCTTATTAACGAGTTCAAGTTTGTGTTTTTCTCGGTAACGAGTTGTCCTTGAAGAATAATGGTTTTTTTTCTCGATAACGAGTTGACATCGCCGGAAATTTGTGTTTTCCCTTTATAACGAGTAGAAATTTTTGTTTTTTCTTTGGTAACGAGTTCGAATTCATTTTTTCTTCTTATTAACTAGTTCAAATTTGTGATTTTCTCTGGTAACGATTTGTCTTTGTAGAAAAAATGTTTTTTTCCATGATAACGAGTTGACATCGCAGGAAATTTGTGTTTTCCCTTTATAACGAGTAGAAATTTGTGTTTTTTCTTTGGTAACGAGTTCGAATTCATGTTTTTTTCTTATTAACGAGTTCAAATTTGTGTTTTTCTCTTGGTAACGAGTTGTCCTTTCAAAAAAACGTTTTTTTTTCCCTGATAACGAGTTGACATCGCCGGAAATTTGTGTTTTCCCTTTATAACGAGTAGAAATTTGTGTTTTTTATTTGGTAATGAGTTCGAATTCATGTTTTCTTCTTATTAACTTGTTCAAATTTGTGTTTTTCTCTGGTAACGAGTTGTCCTTGCATAAAAAATGTTTTTTTTCCTGGATAACGAGTTCATATTACCGGAAATTTGTGTTTTCCCTTTATAACGAGTAGAAATTTGTGTTTTTTCTTTTGTAACGAGTTCGAATTCATCTTTTCTTCTTATTAACGTGTTCAAATTTGTGTTTTTCTCAGGTAACGAGTTGTCCTTGCAGATTTTTTTTTCCCGGATAACGAGTTGACATCACCGGAAATTTGTGTTTTCCCTTTATAACGAGTAGAAATTTGTGTTTTTTCTATGGTAACGAGTTCGAATTCATGTTTTCTTCTTATTAACGAGATCAAATTTGTGTTTTTTCTCTGGTAACAAGTTGTCCTTGCATAAAAAATGTTTTTTTTCCCTGATAACGAGTTGACATCGCCGGAAATTTGTGTTTTCCCTTTATAACGAGTAGAAATTTGTGTTTTTTCTTTGGTAACGAGTTCTAATTAGGTTTTCTTCTTATTAACGAGTTCAAGTTTGTGTTTTTCTAGGGGAACGAGTTGTCCTTGCAGAAAAATTGTTTTTTTCACTGATAACGAGTTGACATCGCCGGAAATTTGTGTTTTCCCTTTATAACGAGTAGAAATTTTTGTTTTTTCTTTGGTAACGAGTTCGAATTCTTGTTTTCTTCTTATTAACGATTTCAAATTTGTGTTTTTCTCTGGTAACGAGTTGTCCTTGCAGAAAAAATGTTTTTTTCCCTGATAACGAGTTGACATCGCCGGAAATTTGTGTTTTCCCTTTATAATGAGTAGAAATTTGTGTTTTTTCTTTGGTAACGAGTTCTAATTCAGGTTTTCTTCTTATTAACGAGTTCAAGTTTGTGTTTTTCTCGGGTAACGAGTTGTCTTTGCAGAATTTTTTTTTCTCTTGATAACGAGTTGACATCGCCGGAAATTTGTGTTTTCCCTTGATAACGAGTAGAAATTTGAGTTTTTTCTTTTGTAACGAGTTCGAATTCATGTTTTCTTCTTATTAACGAGTTCAAATTTGTGTTTTTCACTAGTAACGAGTTGTCCTTGCTGAAAAAATATTTTTTTCCCTTATAACGAGATGACATTGACAGAAATTTGTGTTTTCCCTTTATAACGAGTAGAAATTGTGTTTTTTCTTTGGTAACGAGTTCGAATTCATGTTTTCTTCTTATTAACGAGTTCAAATGTTTTTTTCTCTGGTAACGAGTTGTCCTTGCATAAAAAATGTTTTTTTCCCGGATAACGAGTTGACATCGCCGGAAATTTGTGTTTTCCCTTTATAACGAGTAGAAATTTGTGTTTTTTCTTTGGTAACGAGTTCTAATTCATGTTTTCTTCTTATTAACGAGTTCAAGTTTGTGTTTTTCTTATTAACGAGTTCAAGTTTGTCCTTGCAGAAAAAATGTTTTTTTCTCTGATAACGAGTTGACATCGCCCGAATTTTTGTGTTTTCCCTTTATAACGAGTAGAAATTTGTGTTTTTTCTTTGGTAACGAGTTCGAATTCATGTTTTCTTCTTATTAACGAGTTCAAATTTGTGTTTTTCTCTGGTAACGAGTTGTCCTTGCAGAAAAAATTCTTTTTTCCCTGATAATGAGTTGACATCGCCGGAAATTTGTGTTTTCCCTTTATAACGAGTAGAAATTTGTGTTTTTTCTTTGGTAACGAGTTCGAATTCATGTTTTCTTCTTATTAACGAGTTCAAGTTTGTATTTTTCTCTGGTAACGAGTTGTCCTAGCAGAAAAATGGTTTTTTTCTTTGATAACGAGTTGACATCGCCGGAAATTGGTGTTTTCCCTTTATAACGAGTAGAAATTTGTGTTTTTTCTTTGGTAACGAGTTCGAATTCATGTTTTCTTCTTATTAACGAGTTCAAATTTGTGTTTTTCTCTGGGTAAAGAGTTGTCCTTGCGAAAAAATTCTTTTTTCCCTGATAACGAGTTGACATCGCCGGAAATTTGTGTTTTCCCTTTATAACGAGTAGAAATTTGTGTTTTTTCTTTGGTAACGAGTTCGAATTCATGTTTTCTTCTTATTAACGATTTCAAATTTGTGTTTTTCTCTGGTAACGAGTTGTCCTTGTAGAAAAATGTTTTTTTCTCTGATAATGAGTTGACATCGCCGGAAATTTGTGTTTTCCCTTTTTAACGAGTAGAAATTTGTGTTTTTTCTTTGGTAACGAGTTCGAATTCATGTTTTCTTCTTATTTACGAGTTCAAATTTGTGTTTTTTCTTTGGTAACGAGTTGTCCTTGCATAAAAAATATTTTTTTCCCCGATAACGAGTTGACATCGCCGGAAATTTGTGTTTTCCCTTTATAACGAGTAGAAATTTGTGTTTTTTCTTTGGTAACGAGTTCGAATTCATGTTTTCTTCTTATTAACGATTTCAAATTTGTGTTTTTCTCTGGGTAAGAGTTGTCCTTTCAGAAAAACCTTTTTTTCCCTGATAACGAGTTGACATCACCGGAAATTCGTGTTTTCCCTTTATAACGAGTAGAAATTTGTGTTTTTTCTTTGGTAACGAGTTCGAATTCATGTTTTCTTCTTATTAACGAGTTCAAGTTTGTGTTTTTCTCTGGTAACGAGTTGTCCTTGAAGAATAATGGTTTTTTTTCTCGATAACGAGTTGACATCGCCGGAAATTTGTGTTTTCCCTTTATAACGAGTAGAAATTTTTGTTTTTTCTTTGGTAACGAGTTCGAATTCATGTTTTCTTCTTATTAACGAGTTCAAATTTGTGTTTTTCTCTGGGTAACGAGTTGTCTTTGCGAAAAAATGTTTTTTTCCCTGATAACGAGTTGACATCGCCGGAAATTTGTGTTTTCCCTTTATAACGAGTAGAAATTTGTGTTTTTTCTTTGGTACTGAGTTCGAATTCTTGTTTTCTTCTTATTAACGAGATCAAATTTGTGTTTTTTCTCTGGTAACAAGTTGTCCTTGCATAAAAAATGTTTTTTTCCCTGATAACGAGTTGACATCGCCGGAAATTTGTGTTTTCCCTTTATAACGAGTAGAAATTTGTGTTTTTTCTTTGGTAACGAGTTCTAATTCAGGTTTTCTTCTTATTAACGAGTTCAAGTTTGTGTTTTTCTCGGGTAACGAGTTGGTCTTGTAGAAAAAATGTTTTTTTCTATGATAACGAGTTGACATCGCCGGAAATTTTTGTTTTCCCTTGATAACGAGTAGAAATTTGAGTTTTTTCTTTGGTAACGAGTTCGAATTCATGTTTTCTTCTTATTAACGAGTTCAAATTTGTGATTTTCACTAGTTACGAGTTCTCCTTGCCGAAATTTTTTTTTCCAGATAACGAGTTGACATTGACGGAAATTTGTGTTTTCCCTTTATAACGAGTAGAAATTTGTGTATTTTCTTTGGTAACGAGTTCGAATTCATGTTTTTTTCTTATTAACGAGTTCAATTTTTTTTTTCTCGGTAACGAGTTGTCCTAGCATAAAAAATATTTTTTTCCCGGATAACGAGTTGACATCGCCGGAAATTTGTGTTTTCCCTTTATAACGAGTAGAAATTTGTGTTTTTTCTTTGGTAACGAGTTCTAATTCATGTTTTCTTCTTATTAACGAGTTCAAGTTTGTGTTTTTCTCGGTTAACGAGTTGTCCTTGCTGAAAAAATGTTTTTTTCCCCGATAACGAGTTGACATCGCCGGAAATTTGTGTTTTCCCTTTACAACGAGTAGAAATTTGTGTTTTTTCTTTGGTAACGAGTTCGAATTCATGTTTTCTTCTTATTAACGATTTCAAATTTGTGTTTTTCTCTGGGTAACGAGTTTTCCTTTCGAAAAACCTTTTTTTCCCTGATAACGAGTTGACATCACCGGAAATTCGTGTTTTCCCTTTATAACGAGTAGAAATTTGTGTTTTTTCTTTGGTAACGAGTTCGAATTCATGTTTTCTTCTTATTAACGAGTTCAAATTTGTGTTTTTCTCTGGTAACGAGTTGTCCTTTCAGAAAAACCTTTTTTTCCCTGATAACGAGTTGACATCGCCGGAAATTTGTGTTTTCCCTTTATAACGAGTAGAAATTTGTGTTTTTTCTTTGGTAACGAGTTCGAATTCATGTTTTCTTCTTATTAACGAGTTCAAATTTGTGTTTTTCTCTCGGTAATGAGTTGTCCTTGGAGAAAAATGTTTTTTTCCCGATAACGAGTTGACATCGCCGGAAATTTGTGTTTTCCCTTTATAACGAGTAGAAATTTGTGTTTTTCTTTGGTAACGAGTTCGAATTCATGTTTTCTTCTTATTAACGAGTTCAAATTTGTGTTTTTCTCTCGGTAATGAGTTGTCCTTGCATAAAAAATGTTTTTTTCCCGGATAACGAGTTGACATCGCCGGAAATTTGTGTTTTCCCTTTATAACGAGTAGAAATTTGTGTTTTTTCTTTGGTAACGAGTTCAAATTCATGTTTTCTTCTTATTAACGTGTTCAAATTTGTGTTTTTTCTCTAACGAGTTGGTAACACGAGTTGTTCTTGCATAAAAAATGTTTTCTTTTTTTCCCCGATAACGAGTTGACATCGCCGGAAATTTGTGTTTTCCCTTTATAACGAGTAGAAATTTGTGTTTTTTCTTTGGTAACGAGTTCGAATTCATGTTTTCTTCTTATTAACGAGTTCAAGTTTGTGTTTTTCTCTCGGTAACGAGTTGTCCTTGCAGAAAAAATGTTTTTTTTCTATGATAACGAGTTGACATCGCCGGAAATTTTTTTTTCCCTTGATAACGAGTAGAAATTTGAGTTTTTTCTTTGGTAACGAGTTCGAATTCATGTTTTCTTCTTATTAATGAGTTCAAATTTGTGATTTTCACTAGTTACGAGTTCTCCTTGCTGAAATTTTTTTTCCCAGATAACGAGTTGACATTGACGGAAATTTGTGTTTTCCCTTTATAACGAGTAGAAATTTGTGTATTTTCTTTCGTAACGAGTTCGAATTCATGTTTTCTTCTTATTAACGAGTTCAAATTTTTTTTTTTCTCTCGGTAACGAGTTGTCCTAGCATAAAAAAATTTTTTTCCCGGATAACGAGTTGACATCGCCGGAAATTTGTGTTTTCCCTTTATAACGAGTAGAAATTTGTGTTTTTTCTTTGGTAACGAGTTCTAATTCATGTTTTCTTCTTATTAACGAGTTCAAGTTTGTGTTTTTCTCGGTAACGAGTTGTCCTTGCAGTAAAAAATGTTTTTTTTCTATGATAACGAGTTGACATCGCCGGAAATTTGTGTTTTCCCTTTATAACGAGTAGAAATTTGTGTTTTTTCTTTGGTAACGAGTTCGAATTCATGTTTTCTTCTTATTAATGAGTTCAAATTTGTGTTTTTTCACGGTAACGAGTTGTCCTTGCAAAAAAATAACGAGTTGACATCGCCGGAAATTTGTGTTTTCCCTTTATAACGAGTAGAAATTTGTATAACGAGTTGACATTGCCGGAAATTTGTGTTTTCCCTTTATAACGAGTAGAAATTTGTGTTTTTTCTTTGGTAACGAGTTCGAATTCATGTTTTCTTCTTATTAACGAGTTCAAATTTTTGTTTTTTCTCTGGTAACGAGTTGTCCTTGCATAAAAAATATTTTTTTCCCGGATAACGAGTTGACATCGCCGGAAATTTGTGTTTTCCCTTTATAACGAGTAGAAATTTGTGTTTTTTCTTTGGTAACGAGTTCTAATTCATGTTTTCTTCTTATTAACGAGTTCAAGTTTGTGTTTTTCTCGGTTAACGAGTTGTCCTTTGAAAAAATGTTTTTTTTCCCGATAACGAGTTGACATCGCCGGAAATTTGTGTTTTCCCTTTATAACGAGTAGAAATTTGTGTTTTTTCTTTGGTAACGAGTTCGAATTCATGTTTTCTTCTTATTAACGATTTCAAATTTGTGTTTTTCTCTCGGTAACGAGTTGTCCTTGCGAGAAAAAATTTTTTTCCTTGATAACGAGTTGACATCGCCGGAAATTTGTGTTTTCCCTTTATAACGAGTAGAAATTTGTGTTTTTTCTTTGGTAACGAGTTCTAATTCATGTTTTCTTCTTATTAACGAGTTCAAATTTGTGTTTTTCTCTGGTTAACGAGTTGTCCTTTCGAAAAACCTTTTTTTCCCTGATAACGAGTTGACATCACCGGAAATTTGTGTTTTCCCTTTATAACGAGTAGAAATTTGTGTTTTTTCTTTGGTAACGAGTTCGAATTCATGTTTTCTTCTTATTAACGAGTTCAAGTTTGTGTTTTTCTCTCGGTAACGAGTTGTCCTTGGAGAAAATGGTTTTTTTCTCTCGATAACGAGTTGACATCGCCGGAAATTTGTGTTTTCCCTTTATAACGAGTAGAAATTTTTGTTTTTTCTTTGGTAACGAGTTCGAATTCATGTTTTCTTCTTATTAACGAGTTCAAATTTGTGTTTTTCTCTCGGTAACGAGTTGTCCTTTGCGAAAAAATGTTTTTTTCCCCGATAACGAGTTGACATCGCCGGAAATTTGTGTTTTCCTTTATAACGAGTAGAAATTTGTGTTTTTTCTATGGTAACGAGTTCGAATTCTTGTTTTCTTCTTATTAACGAGTTCAAATTTGTGTTTTTTCTCTGGTAACAAGTTGTCCTTGCATAAAAAATGTTTTTTTCCCTGATAACGAGTTGACATCGCCGGAAATTTGTGTTTTCCCTTTATAACGAGTAGAAATTTGTGTTTTTTCTTTGGTAACGAGTTCTAATTATGGTTTTCTTCTTATTAACGAGTTCAAGTTTGTGTTTTTCTCGGTAACGAGTTGTCCTTGCGAAAAAATGTTTTTTTCTCTGATAACGAGTTGACATCGCCGGAAATTTGTGTTTTCCCTTGATAACGAGTAGAAATTTGTGTTTTTCTTTGGTAACGAGTTCGAATTCATGTTTTCTTCTTATTAACGAGTTCAAATTTGTGTTTTTCACTAGTAACTAGTTGTCCTTGCCGAAAAAATTTTTTTCCCGATAACGAGTTGACATCGACGGAAATTTGTGTTTTCCCTTTTTGACGAGTAGAAATTTGTGTTTTTCTTTGGTAACGATGTCGAATTCATGTTTTCTTCTTATTAACGAGTTCAAATTTGTTTTTTCTCTCGGTAACGAGTTGTCCTAGAAAAAAAAATTTTTTTCCCGGATAACGAGTTGACATCGCCGGAAATTTGTGTTTTCCCTTTATAACGAGTAGAAATTTGTGTTTTTTCTTTGGTAACGAGTTCGAATTCATGTTTTCTTCTTATTAACGAGTTCAAATTTGTGTTTTTCTCTGGTAACGAGTTGTCCTTGCTGAAAAAATGTTTTTTTTCCCTGATAACGAGTTGACATCGCCGGAAATTTGTGTTTTCCCTTTATAACGAGTAGAAATTTGTGTTTTTTCTTTGGTAACGAGTTCGAATTCATGTTTTCTTCTTATTAACGATTTCAAATTTGTGTTTTTCTCTGGTAACGAGTTGTCCTTTCGAAAAACATGGTTTTTTTCCTTGATAACGAGTTGACATCGCCGGAAATTTGTGTTTTCCCTTTATAACGAGTAGAAATTTGTGTTTTTTCTTTGGTAACGAGTTCAAATTCAAGTTTTCTTCTTATTAACGAGTTCAAATTTGTGTTTTTCTCTGGTAACGAGTTTTCCTTGTAGAAAAAAATGTTTTTTCCCGGATGACGAGTTGACATTGCCGGAAATTTGTGTTTTCCCTTTATAACGAGTAGAAATTTGTGTTTTTTCTTTGGTAACGAGTTCGAATTCATGTTTTCTTCTTATTAACGAGTTCAAATTTGTGTTTTTCTCTGGTAACGAGTTGTCCTTTCGGAAAAATGTTTTTTTTCCCTGATAACGAGTTGACATCGCCGGAAATTTGTGTTTTCCCTTTATAACGAGTAGAAATTTGTGTTTTTCTTTGGTAATGAGTTCGAATTCATGATTTCTTCTTATTAACTTGTTCAAATTTGTGTTTTTTCTCTGGTAACGAGTTGTCTTTGCATAAAAAATGTTTTTTTCCTGGATAACGAGTTCATATTACCGGAAATTTGTGTTTTCCCTTTATAACGAGTAGAAATTTGTGTTTTTTCTTTGGTAACGAGTTCGCATTCATCTTTTCTTCTTATTAACGTGTTCAAATTTGTGTTTTTCTCTCGGTAACGAGTTGTCCTTGCGTAGAAAAATTTGTTTTTTCCCGGATAACGAGTTGAGATCACACGAAATTGGTTAGGGGTGAAATGCCACTCGAAAGAGCTTTGTGTTTTCCCTTTATAACGAGTAGAAATTTGTGTTTTTTCTTTGGTAACGAGTTCGAATTCATGTTTTCTTCTTATTAACGAGTTCAAGTTTGTATTTTTTTCTCGGTAACGAGTTGTCCTTGCGAAGAAAAATGGTTTTTTTCGTTGATAACGAGTTGACATCGCCGGAAATTGGTGTTTTCCCTTTATAACGAGTAGAAATTTTTAACGAGTTCGAATTTTTTCTTTGGTAACGAGTTGTCCTTGCGAGAATAAATGTTTTTTTCCCCGATAACGAGTTGACATCGCCGGAAATTTGTGTTTTCCCTTTATAACGAGTAGAAATTTGTGTTTTTTCTATGGTAACGAGTTCGAATTCATGTTTTCTTCTTATTAACGAGATCAAATTTGTGTTTTTTCTTTGGTAACGAGTTCTAATTCAGGTTTTCTTCTAATCAACGAGTTCAAGTTTGTGTTTTTCTTGGGGAACGAGTTGTCCTTGTAGAAAAATTGTTTTTTTTCACTGATAACGAGTTCACATCGCCGGAAATTTGTGTTTTCCCTTGATAACGAGTAGAAATTTGAGTTTTTTCTTTGGTAACGAGTTCGAATTCATGTTTTCTTCTTATTAACGAGTTCAAATTTGTGTTTTTCACTAGTAACTAGTTGTCCTTGCCGAAAAAAAATTTTTTTTCCCGATAACGAGTTGACATTGATGGAAATTTGTGTTTTCCCTTTATAACGAGTAGAAATTTTTGTTTTTTCTTTGGTAACGAGTTCGAATTCATGTTTTGTTCTTATTAACGAGTTCAAATTTTTGTTTTTTCTCTGGTAACGAGTTTTCCATGCATAAAAAATGGTTTTTCCCGGATAACGAGTTGACATCGCCGGAAATTTGTGTTTTCCCTTTATAACGAGTAGAAATTTGTGTTTTTTCTTTGGTAACGAGTTCGAATTAATGATTTCTTCTTATTTACGAGTTCAAATTTGTGTTTTTTCTCGGTGACGAGTTGTCGTTGCGAAAAATTTTTTTTCCCCGATAACGAGTTGACATCACCGGAAATTTGTGTTTTCCATTTATAACGAGTAGAAATTTGTGTTTTTTCTTTGGTAACGAGTTGAATTCATGTTTTCTTCTTATTAACGAGTTCAAGTTTGTGTTTTTCTCTGGTAACGAGTTGTCCTTGCAGAAAAAATGGTGTTTTTCTCTGATAACGAGTTGAGATCGCCGGAAATTTTTTTTTTTCCCTTTATAACGAGTAGAAATTTGAGTTTTTTCTTTGGTAACGAGCTCGAATTCATGTTTTCTTCTTATTAACGAGTTCAAATTGGTGTTTTTCTCTCGGTAATGAGTTGTCCTTGCGTAAAAACATTTTTTCCCGATAACGAGTTGCCATCGCCGAAATTTGTGTTTTCCCTTTATAACGAGTAGAAATTTGTGTTTTTTCTTTGGTAACGAGTTCAAATTTGTGTTTTCTTCTTATTAACGAGTTTTCGTTGTAGAAAAAAATGTTTTTTCCCGATAACGAGTTGACATTGCCGGAAATTTGTGTTTTCCCTTTATAACGAGTATAAATTTGTATTTTTTCTTTGGTAACGAGTTCAAATTCATCTTTTCTTCTTATTAACGTGTTCAAATTTGTGTTTTCCCTTTACAACGAGTAGAAATTTGTGTTTTTTCTTTGGTATCGAGTTCGAATTAATGTTTTCTTCTTATTAACGTGTTCAAATTTGTGTTTTTTCTACGGTAACGAGTTGTCCTTGCATAAAAAATGTTTTTTTCCTGGATAACGAGTTCATATTACCGGAAATTTGTGTTTTCCTTTATAACGAGTAGAAATTTGTGTTTTTTCTTTGGTAACGAGTTCGAATTCATCTTTTCTTCTTATTAACGTGTTCAAATTTACGTTTTTCTCTCGGTAACGAGTTGTCCTTGCGTAAAAAAATTTTTTTCCCGGATAACGAGTTGACATCACCGAAATTTGTGTTTTCCCTTTATAACGAGTAGAAATTTGTGTTTTTTCTTTGGTAACGAGTTCGAATTCATGTTTTCTTCTTATTAACGAGTTCAAGTTTGTGTTTTTCTCTCGGTAACGAGTTGTCCTTGAAGAAATATGGTTTTTTTTCTCGATAATGAGTTGACATCGCCGGAAATTTGTGTTTTCCCTTTATAACGGGTAGAAAATTTTGTTTTTTCTTTGGTAACGAGTTCGAATTCATGTTTTCTTCTTTTTGACGAGTTCAAATTTGTGTTTTTCTCTCGGTAACGAGTTGTCTTTGCGAAAAAATGTTTTTTTTTCCCGATAACGAGTTGACATCGCCGGAAATTTGTGTTTTCCCTTTATAACGAGTAGAAATTTGTGTTTTTTCTATGGTACTAAGTTCGAATTCTTGTTTTCTTCTTATTAACGAGATCAAATTTGTGTTTTTTCTCTGGTAACAATTTGTCCTTGCATAAAAAATGTTTTTTTTCCCTGATAACGAGTTGACATCGCCGGAAATTTGTGTTTTCCCTTTATAACAAGTAGAAATTTGTGTTTTTTCTTTGGTAACGAGTTCTAATTCAGGTTTTCTTCTTATTAACGAGTTCAAGTTTGTGTTTTTCTCGGTTAACGAGTTGTCTTTGCAGAAAAAATGTTTTTTTCTCTGATAACGAGTTGACATCGCCGGAATTTTTTTGTTTTCCCTTTATAACGAGTAGAAATTTGTGATTTTTCTTTCGTAACGAGTTCAAATTCATGTTTTCTTCTTATTTACAAGTTCAAATTTGTGTTTTTCTCTGGTAACGAGTTGTCTTTGCATAAAAAATGTTTTTTTCCCCGATAACGAGTTGACATCGCCGGAAATTTGTGTTTTCCCTTTATAACGAGTAGAAATTTGTGTTTTTTCTTTGGTAACGAGTTCGAATTCATCCTGTTGGACTTATTTCTTAGTTTTGATGATGAGTGCCATACTAGCTGTTATAGTGCAAAGGCAAAAAGATGTCTAGATTAAATGTATAGGTTTATTAGAGTTTGATTCATAAATAGGTTTGATCAAACAAGCACGTAAAAGGCCGCCGACGTGTTTCAAACAGACTGGTCTAGGTCAGTAGGGTAGATAGGTCAGTAGACTAGTCAGGAACCTGCTGAAGACTGAAGACTGAAGGCCGAGGGTTCAAACTCAGTAAATGAAGGCTAAGGGATCAAACTTAGTAATTAAAGTCAAGGATATGGAATCAGAATTTAGGCAAGTCTGTGATGACCTAAACTGATTACATATACCTTGTGTAGAAGGTCTAAGTTCCATAAGTTGGATGATGTTTGGAACTTAGTTATAATTAAAATGATGTAATCTAACTACACAAATAAAAGTTAGATAAAAGTAATCAGCTGCATTATATTTTATACAGAAATATGATGATCAGCAGACTGATTTGAACTTCAGCAGACTGATAAGCCTGTTGATATATATCTCGATTTATTCAAGATTATTTTGGAAGACTACATGGATAAGGACAACCAACTACCTCTGACTTATCAAGAAAATCAAAGGTTGAGATTAAAAAGACGTTGGGATGATTCACATTTTTATCCATTGGATACAAGTCAAAGGGGTGGACAGACTGCACTGTCAAAAAGGAATTTCCGACGACGGTGTCGGATCCTATGAATAGAGACAGAATGCAGATCAGATGGGACAAAAACAAGGAACGGTTACATTTGAAATTCAAATACAAGTCACATGCATTCT
This sequence comes from Gentiana straminea, assembly GCA_036785695.1. Lineage (NCBI taxonomy): Eukaryota > Viridiplantae > Streptophyta > Magnoliopsida > Gentianales > Gentianaceae > Gentiana > Gentiana straminea. The sequence continues at coordinate 4,723,023 of JAVUPR010000085.1, forward strand.
TGCCTATAAATAGAAGACTTTCAACTCAAGAAAAAAACAATGAAAATTTGAGATAAACTTTAAGTGATACCACTGAGCTGAAAAACACCCTGCTGCACTTGCTGAGCATAAAGCTGCTGATCTAGTGAATTTCTTCAAGTGCATTCTGTATTCAAGCTGCATCAAGACTACACACTTGAAGACTGCAAGCTGCTGATTACATCATCCTAATCAAGCTGCTGCAACTGAATCATTTACTTGATTCAATCTTTATTTCATAAAGAACCCGTCGAAGACAAGTTGAAGCATCCGTTGGGTGTGAAAGACTCGTTGTTTGTGGTGGAGCTAGTGAAGAGGAAATCCTACCCTTCAAGGACCAAAGTGGAAGACTAGGGAGCAAACAATCTTACCGTTCCCGAGTTTTCGCTTGTGAAGCCATAGTTATTGGTGAAGGACAAACAACTTAGGAATCTTTGTAACAGCCTATATCAAAGATCTCTAGTGAATTCCTCCAACATCACGGGAGAAGAGTGGACCGACAGATTACATCACCCGGAACCACTATAAAAATCTGCCTACTTACTTTCAGCATTTACTTTCTGCACTTAGCTTATTTCACTCATCAACCTACTGAATTTAGCAACTGAAATCACACACTTGCACTACTGAGTATCTAATACTTAGTATCATATTTAACAACAAGTATTAAGGCTTAACTTTGATATAATTCCGCTGCACAAATTCAAAGAAATCGAACTATCGTAGGCTACCGTTTACCACAGTTATCGAAGTATCGCAGACATCGAAGTATCGTTGACCGCCGAAGTTGCAGAATTTGTTAGCTCCAAAAGTTTTAAGTGTTAAGTTTATTCACCCCCCCTTTAAACTTAACCAAAGCCTTTTCAAGGGACCAACACATCCTTTCTTCTTATTAACGTGTTCAAATTTGTGTTTTTCTCTGGTAACGAGTTGTCCTTGCAGAATTTTTTTCCCGAATAACGAGTTCACATCACCGGAAATTTGTGTTTTCCCTTTATAACGAGTAGAAATTTGTGTTTTTTCTTTGGTAACGAGTTCGAATTCATGTTTTCTTCTTATTAACGAGTTCAAATTTTTATTTTTCTTTGGTATCAAGTTGTCCTTGCAGAAAAATGTTTTTTCCCCAGATATCGTGTTGGCATCGCCAGAAATTTGTGTTTTCCCTTTATAACGGGTTGAAATTTGTGTTTTTTCTTTGGAAACGAGTTCGAATTCATGTTTTCTTCTTATTAACGAGTTCGTTTTCCCTTTATAACTAGCGAGAAATTTGTTTTTTTTTCATTGGTAACGAGTTCGAATTCTTGTTTTCTTCTTATTAACGAGTTCAAATTTGTGTTTTTCTCTGGTAACGAGTTGTCCTTGCAGAAATTTTTTTTTCCCTGATAACGAGTTGACATCGCCGGAAATTTGTGTTTTCCCTTTATAACGAGTAGAAATTTGCGTTTTTTCTTTGGTAACGAGTTCTCATGTTTTCTTATTATTAATGAGTTCAAATTTGTGTTTTTCTCTGGTAACGAGTTGACATCGCCGGAAATTTGTGTTTTCCCTTTATAACGAGTAGAAATTTATGTTTTTTCTTTGGTAACGAGTTCGAATTAATGTTTTCTTCTGATTAACGTGTTCAAATTTGTGTTTTTTCTCTGGTAACGAGTTGTGCTTGCATAAAAAATGTTTTTTCCCGGATAACGTGTTCACATTACCGGAAATTTGTGTTTTCCCTTTATAATGAGTAGAAATTTGTGTTTTTCTTTGGTAACGAGTTCGAATTCATCTTTTCTTCTTATTAACGTGTTCAAATTTGTGTTTTTCTCTGGTAACGAGTTGTCCTTGAAGAATTTTTTTTTCCCTGATAACGAGTTGGCATCACTGGAAATTTCTGTTTTCCCTTTATAACGAGTAGAAATTTGTGTTTTTTCTTTGGTAACGAGTTCGAATTCAAGTTTTCTTCTTATTAACGAGTTCAAGTTTTTGTTTTTCTCTGGTAACGAGTTGTCCTTACAGAAAAATGGTTTTTTCTCTGATAACGAGTTGAAATCGCCGGAAATTTGTGTTTTCCCTTTATAATGAGTAGAAATTTTTGTTTTTTCTTTGGTAACGAGTTCGAATTCTTGTTTTCTTCTTATTAACGAGTTCAAATTTGTGTTTTTCTCTGGTAACATGTTGTCTTTGCAGAAAAAATGTTTTTTTCCCTGATAACGAGTTGACATCGCCGGAAATTTGTGTTTTCCCTTTATAACGAGTAGAAATTTGTGTTTTTTCTTTGGTAACGAGTTCTAATTCAGGTTTTCTTCTTATTAACGAGTTCAAGTTTGTGTTTTTCTCGGGTAACGAGTTGTCCTTGCAGAAAAAATGTTTTTTTCTCTAATAACGAGTTGACATCGCCGGAAATTTGTGTTTTCCCTTGATAACGAGTAGAAATTTGAGTTTTTTCTTTTGTAACGAGCTCGAATTCATGTTTTCTTCTTATTAACGAGTTCAAATTTTTGTTTTTCTCTCGTATCAAGTTGTCCTTGCAGAAAAAATGTTTTTTTCCCTGATAACGAGTTGACATCGCCGGAAATTGGTGTTTTCCCTTTATAACGAGTAGAAATTTATGTTTTTTCTTTGGTAACGAGTTCGAATTCATGTTTTCTTCTTATTAACGAGTTCAAATTTGTCTTTTTCTCTGGTAACGAGTTGTCCTTGCATAAAAAATGTTTTTTTCCCGGATAACGAGTTGACATCGCCGGAAATTTGTGTTTTCCCTTTATAACGAGTAGAAATTTGTGTTTTTTCTTTGGTAACGAGTTCTAATTCATGTTTTCTTCTTATTAACGAGTTCAAGTTTGTGTTTTTCTCGGTTAACGAGTTGTCCTTGCAGAAAAAATGTTTTTTTTCTCTGATAACGAGTTGACATCGCCTGAATTTTGTGTTTTCCCTTTATAACGAGTAGAAATTTGTGTTTTTTCTTTGGTAAAGAGTTCGAATTCATGTTTTCTTCTTATTAACGAGTTCAAATTTGTGTTTTTCTCTGGGTAACGAGTTGTCCTTGCGAAAAAATTCTTTTTTCCCTGATAACGAGTTGACATCGCCGGAAATTGGTGTTTTCCCTTTATAACGAGTAGAAATTTGTGTTTTTTGTTTGGTAACGAGTTCGAATTCATGTTTTCTTCTTATTAACAAGTTCAAATTTTTGTTTTTCTCTCGTATCAAGTTGTCCTTGCAGAAAAAATGTTTTTTTCCCTGATAACGAGTTGACATCGCCGGAAATTGTTGTTTTCCCTTTATAACGAGTAGAAATTTGTGTTTTTTCTTTGGTAACGAGTTCGAATTCATGTTTTCTTCTTATTAACGAGTTCAAATTTGTCTTTTTCTCTGGTAACGAGTTGTCCTTGCAGAAAAACATTTTTTTCCCTGATAACGAGTTGACCTCACCGGAAATTTGTGTTTTCCCTTTATAACGAGTAGAAATTTGTGTTTTTTCTTTGGTAACGAGTTCAAATTCAAGTTTTCTTCTTATTAACGAGTTCAAATTTGTGTTTTTCTCTGGTAACGAGTTTTCCTTGGAGAAAAAAATGTTTTTTCCTTGATGACGAGTTGACATTGCCGGAAATTTGTGTTTTCCCTTTATAACGAGTAGAAATTTGTGTTTTTTTCTTTGGTAACGAGTTCGAATTCATGTTTTCTTCTTATTAACAAGTTCAAATTTGTGTTTTTCTCTGGTAACGAGTTGTCCTTGCAGAAAAACGTTTTTTTATCTGATAACGAGTTGACATCGCCGGAAATTTGTGTTTTCCCTTTTTAACGAGTAGAAATTTATGTTTTTTCTTTGGTAACGAGTTCGAATTCATGTTTTCTTCTTATTTACGAGTTCAAATTTGTGTTTTTTCTCCGGTAACGAGTTGTCCTTGCATAAAAAATGTTTTTTTCCCCGATAACGAGTTGACATCGCCGAAAATTTGTGTTTTCCCTTTATAACGAGTAGAAATTTGTATTTTTTCTTTGGTAACGAGTTCGTATTCATGTTTTCTTCTTATTAACGATTTCAAATTTGTGTTTTTCTCTGGTAACGAGTTGTCCTTTCAGAAAAACCTTTTTTTCCCTGATAACGAGTTGACATCGCCTGAAATTTGTGTTTTCCCTTTATAACGAGTAGAAATTTGTGTTTTTTATTTGGTAACGAGTTCGAATTCATGTTTTCTTCTTATTAACGTGTTCAAATTTGTGTTTTTTCTATGGTAACGAGTTGTCCATGCATAAAAAATGTTTTTTTCCTGGATAACGAGTTCATATTACCGGAAATTTGTGTTTTCCTTTATAGCGAGTAGAAATTTGTGTTTTTTCTTTGGTAACAAGTTCGAATTCATCTTTTCTTCTTATTAACGTGTTCAAATTTACGTTTTTCTCTGGTAACGAGTTGTCCTTGCAGAAAAAATTCTTTTTTCCCTGATAACGAGTTGACATCACCGGAAATTCGTCTTTTCCCTTTATAACGAGTAGAAATTTGTGTTTTTTCTTTGGTAACGAGTTCAAATTCATGTTTTCTTCTTATTAACGAGTTCAAGTTTGTGTTTTTCTCTGGTAACGAGTTGTCCTTGAAGAATAATGGTTTTTTTCTCTGATAACGAGTTGACATCGCCGGAAATTTGTGTTTTCCCTTTATAACGAGTAGAAATTTTTGTTTTTTCTTTGGTAACGAGTTCGAATTCATTTTTTCTTCTTATTAACGAGTTCAAATTTGTGATTTTCTCTGGTAACGATTTGTCTTTGTAGAAAAAATGTTTTTTTCCATGATAACGAGTTGACATCGCAGGAAATTTGTGTTTTCCCTTTATAACGAGTAGAAATTTGTGTTTTTTCTTTGGTAACGAGTTCGAATTCATGTTTTTTCTTATTAACGAGTTCAAATTTGTGTTTTTCTCTGGCAACGAGTTGTCCTTTCAGAAAAACGTTTTTTTCCCTGATAACGAGTTGACATCGCCGGAAATTTGTGTTTTCCCTTTATAACGAGTAGAAATTTGTGTTTTTTCTTTGGTAATGAGTTCGAATTCATGTTTTCTTCTTATTAACTTTTTCAAATTTGTGTTTGTTCTCTGGTAACGAGTTGTCCTTGCATAAAAAATGTTTTTTTCCTGGATAACGAGTTCATATTACCGGAAATTTGTGTTTTCCCTTTATAACGAGTAGAAATTTGTGTTTTTTCTTTTGTAACGAGTTCGAATTCATCTTTTCTTCTTATTAACGTGTTCAAATTTGTGTTTTTCTCGGTAACGAGTTGTCCTTGTAGAAAAAATTTTTTTCCCTGATAACGAGTTGACATCACCGGAAATTTGTGTTTTCCCTTTATAACGAGTAGAAATTTGTGTTTTTTCTATGGTAACGAGTTCGAATTCATGTTTTCTTCTTATTAACGAGTTCAAATTTGTGTTTTTCTCCGGTAACAAGTTGTCCTTGCATAAAAAATGTTTTTTCCTTGATAACGAGTTGACATCGCCGGAAATTTGTGTTTTCCCTTTATAACGAGTAGAAATTTGTGTTTTTTCTTTGGTAACGAGTTCTAATTCAGGTTTTCTTCTTATTAACGAGTTCAAGTTTGTGTTTTTCTAGGGGAACGAGTTGTCCGTGCAGAAAAATTGTTTTTTTACTGATAACGAGTTGACATCGCTGGAAATTTGTGTTTTCCCTTTATAACGAGTAGAAATTTTTGTTTTTTCTTTGGTAACGAGTTCGAATTCTTGTTTTCTTCTTATTAACGAGTTCAAATTTGTGTTTTTCTCTGGTAACGAGTTGTCTTTGCAGAAAAAATGTTTTTTTCCCTGATAACGAGTTGACATCGCCGGAAATTTGTGTTTTCCCTTTATAACGAGTAGAAATTTGTGTTTTTTCTTTGGTTACGAGTTCTAATTCAGGTTTTCTTCTTATTAGCGAGTTCAAGTTTTTGTTTTTCTCGGGTAACGAGTTGTCTTTGTAGAATTTTTTTTTCTATGATAACGAGTTGACATCGCCGTAAATTTGTGTTTTCCCTTGATAACGAGTAGAAATTTGAGTTTTTTCTTTTGTAACGAGTTCGAATTCATGTTTTCTTCTTATATACGAGTTCAAATTTGTGTTTTTCACTAGTAACGAGTTGTCCTTGCTCAAAATTTTTTTTTTCCCTTATAACGAGATGACATTGACAGAAATTTGTGATTTCCCTTTATAACGAGTAGAAATTGTGTTTTTTCTTTGGTAACGAGTTCGAATTCATGTTTTCTTCTTATTAACGAGTTCAAATGTTTTTTTCTCTGGTAACGAGTTGTCCTTGCATAAAAAATGTTTTTTTCCCGGATAACGAGTTGACATCGCCGGAAATTTGTGTTTTCCGTTTATAACGAGTAGAAATTTGTGTTTTTTCTTTGGTAACGTGTTCTAATTCATGTTTTCTTCTTATTAACGAGTTCAAGTTTGTCCTTGCAGAAAAAATGTTTTTTTCTCTGATAACGAGTTGACATCGCCTGAATTTTGTGTTTTCCCTTTATAACGAGTAGAAATTTGTGTTTTTTCTTTGGTAACGAGTTCGAATTCATGTTTTCTTCTTATTAACGAGTTCAAATTTGTGTTTTTCTCTCGGTAACGATTCTCCTTGCAGAAAAAAATTCTTTTTTCCCTGATAACGAGTTGACATCGCCGGAAATTTGTGTTTTCCCTTTATAACGAGTAGAAATTTGTGTTTTTTCTTTGGTAACGAGTTCGAATTCATGTTTTCTTCTTATTAACGAGTTCAAGTTTGTATTTTTCTCTCGGTAACGAGTTGTCCTAGCGTAAAAATGGTTTTTTTCTTTGATAACGAGTTGACATCGCCGGAAATTGGTCTTTTCCCTTTATAACGAGTAGAAATTTGTGTTTTTTCTTTGGTAACGAGTTCGAATTCATGTTTTCTTCTTATTAACGAGTTCAAATTTGTGTTTTTCTCTGGTAAAGAGTTGTCCTTGCAGAAAAAATTCTTTTTTCTCTGATAACGAGTTGACATCGCCGGAAATTTGTGTTTTCCCTTTATAACGAGTAGAAATTTGTGTTTTTTCTTTGTTAACGAGTTCGAATTCACGTTTTCTTCTTATTAACGATTTCAAATTTGTGTTTTTCTCTGGTAACGAGTTGTCCTTGCAGAAAAACGTTTTTTTCTCTGATAATGAGTTGACATCGCCGGAAATTTGTGTTTTCCCTTTTAACGAGTAGAAATTTGTGTTTTTTCTTTGGTAACGAGTTCGAATTCATGTTTTCTTCTTATTTACGAGTTCAAATTTGTGTTTTTTCTCTGGTAACGAGTTGTCCTTGCATAAAAAATGTTTTTTCCCCGATAACGAGTTGACATCGCCGGAAATTTGTGTTTTCCCTTTATAACGAGTAGAAATTTGTGTTTTTTATTTGGTAACGAGTTCGAATTCTTGTTTTCTTCGTATTAACGATTTCAAATTTGTGTTTTTCTCTGGTAACGAGTTGTCCTTTCAGAAAAACCTTTTTTCCCTGATAACGAGTTGACATCACCGGAAATTCGAGTTTTCCCTTTATAACGAGTATAAATTTGTGTTTTTTCTTTGGTAACGAGTTCAAATTCATGTTTTCTTCTTATTAACGAGTTCAAGTTTGTGTTTTTCTCTGGTAACGAGTTGTCCTTGGAGAATAATGGTTTTTTTCTCTGATAACGAGTTGACATCGCCGGAAATTTGTGTTTTCCCTTTATAACGAGTAGAAATTTTTGTTTTTTCTTTGGTAACGAGTTCGAATTCATGTTTTCTTCTTATTAACGAGTTCAAATTTGTGTTTTTCTCTGGTAACGAGTTGTCTTTGCAGAAAAAATGTTTTTTTCCCTGATAACGAGTTGACATCGCCGGAAATTTGTGTTTTCCCTTTATAACGAGTCGAAATTTGTGTTTTTTGTTTGGTACTGAGTTCGAATTCTTGTTTTCTTCTTATTAACGAGATCAAATTTGTGTTTTTTCTCTGGTAACAAGTTGTTCTTGCATAAAAAATGTTTTTTTCCCTGATAACGAGTTGACATCGCCGGAAATTTGTGTTTTCCCTTTATAACGAGTAGAAATTTGTGTTTTTTCTTTGGTAACGAGTTCTAATTCATGTTTTCTTCATATTCACGAGTTCAAGTTTGTGTTTTTCTCAGGTAACGAGTTGTGCTTGCAGAAAAAATGTTTTTTTTCTATGATAACGAGTTGACATCGCCGGAAATTTTTTTTTCCCTTGATAACGAGTAGAAATTTGAGTTTTTTCTTTGGTAACGAGTTCGAATTCATGTTTTCTTCTTATTAACGAGTTCAATTTTTTTTTTCTCTGGTAACGAGTTGTCCTAGCATAAAAAATATTTTTTTTCCCGGATAACGAGTTGACATCGCCGGAAATTTGTGTTTTCCCTTTATAACGAGTAGAAATTTGTGTTTTTTCTTTGGTAACGAGTTCTAATTCATGTTTTCTTCTTATTAACGAGTTCAAGTTTTTGTTTTTCTCGGTTAACGAGTTGTCCTTGCTGAAAAAATGTTTTTTTTCCCCGATAACGAGTTGACATCGCCGGAAATTTGTGTTTTCCCTTTATAACGAGTAGAAATTTGTGTTTTTTCTTTGGTAACGAGTTCGAATTCATGTTTTCTTCTTATTAACGATTTCAAATTTGTGTTTTTCTCTGGTAAAGAGTTGTCCTTTCAGAAAAACATTTTTTTCCTTGATAACGAGTTGACATCGCCGGAAATTTGTGTTTTCCCTTTATAACGAGTAGAAACTTGTGTTTTTTCATTGGTAACGAGTTCTAATTCAAGTTTTCTTCTTATTAACGAGTTCAAATTTGTGTTTTTCTCTGGTAACGAGTTTTCCTTGTAGAAAAAAATGTTTTTTCCCTGATGACGAGTTGACATTGCCGGAAATTTGTGTTTTCCCTTTATAACGAGTAGAAATTTGTGTTTTTTCTTTGGTAACGAGTTCGAATTCATGTTTTCTTCTTATTAACGAGTTCAAATTTGTGTTTTTCTCTGGTAACGAGTTGTCCTTTCAGAAAAACGCTTTTTTTTTCCCTGATAACGAGTTGACATCGCCCGAAATTTGTGTTTTCCCTTTATAACGAGTAGAAATTTGTGTTTTTCTTTGGTAATGAGTTCGAATTCATGATTTCTTCTTATTAACTTGTTCAAATTTGTGTTTTTTCTCTGGTAACGAGTTGTCTTTGTATAAAAAATGTTTTTTTCCTGGATAACGAGTTCATATTACCGGAAATTTGTGTTTTCCCTTTATAACGAGTAGAAATTTGTGTTTTTTCTTTGGTAACGAGTTCGCATTCATGTTTTCTTCTTATTAACGTGTTCAAATTTGTGTTTTTCTCGGTAACGGTTGTCCGAATTTGTTTTTTCCCGGATAACGAGTTGAGATTTTTTCCCGAAATTGGTAACGAGTGAAATGCCACATCCCGGAAATTTGTGTTTTCCCTTTATAACGAGTAGAAATTTGTGTTTTTTCTTTGGTAACGAGTTCGAATTCATGTTTTCTTCTTATTAACGAGTTCAAGTTTGTATTTTTTTTTCTCGGTAACGAGTTGTCCTTGCGAAAAAATGGTTTTTTTTCGTTGATAACGAGTTGACATCGCCGGAAATTGGTGTTTTCCCTTTATAACGAGTAGAAATTTTTGTTTTTTCTTTGGTAACGAGTTGTCCTTGCGAAAAAATGTTTTTTTCGATAACGAGTTTCGGAAATTTGTGTTTTCCCTTTATAACGAGTTGTCCTTAGAAATTTGTGTTTTTTCTATAACGAGTTAACAGTTCGAAATTCATGTTTTCTTCTTATTAACGAGATCAAATTTGTGTTTTTTCTTTGGTAACGAGTTCTAATTCAGGTTTTCTTCTAATCAACGAGTTCAAGTTTGTGTTTTTCTTGGGGAACGAGTTGTCCTTGCAGAAAAATTATTTTTTTTCACTGATAACGAGTTCACATCGCCGGAAATTTGTGTTTTCCCTTGATAACGAGTAGAAATTTGAGTTTTTTCTTTGGTACCGAGTTCGAATTCATGTTTTCTTCTTATTAACGAGTTCAAATTTGTGTTTTTCACTAGTAACGAGTTGTCTTTGCCAAAAAATGTTTTTTTCCCCGATAACGAGTTGACATGATGGAAATTTGTGTTTTCCCTTTATAATGAGTAGAAATTTTTGTTTTTTCTTTGGTAACGAGTTCGAATTCATGTTTTGTTCTTATTAACGAGTTCAAATTTTTGTTTTTTCTCTGGTAACGAGTTTTCCATGCATAAAAAATGGTTTTTCCCGGATAACGAGTTGACATCGCCGGAAATTTGTGTTTTCCCTTTATAACGAGTAGAAATTTGTGTTTTTTCTTTGGTAACGAGTTCGAATTAATGATTTCTTCTTATTTACGAGTTCAAATTTGTGTTTTTCTCTCGGTGACGAGTTGTCTTGTAGAAAAAAATGTTTTTTCCCGGATAACGAGTTGACATCACCGGAAATTTGTGTTTTCCATTTATAACGAGTAGAAATTTGTGTTTTTTCTTTGGTAACGAGTTGAATTCATGTTTTCTTCTTACTAACGAGTTCAAGTTTGTGTTTTTCTCTGGTAACGAGTTGTCCTTGCAGAAAAAATGGTGTTTTTCTCTGATAACGAGTTGAGATCCCCGGAAATTTTTTTTCCCTTTATAACGAGTAGAAATTTGAGTTTTTTCTTTGGTAAGGAGCTCGAATTCATGTTTTCTTCTTATTAACGAGTTCAAATTGGTGTTTTTATCTCGGTAATGAGTTGTCCTTGCGAAAAACACTGTTTTTTTCCCCGATAACGAGTTGCCATCGCCGGAAATTTGTGTTTTCCCTTTATAACGAGTAGAAATGTTTTTTCTTTGGTAACGAGTTGTGTTTTTTCTTCTTATTAACGAGTTCAAATTTGTGTTTTCTCTCGGTAACGAGTTTTCGTTGTAGAAAAAAATGTTTTTTCCCCGATGACGAGTTGACATTGCCGGAAATTTGTGTTTTCCCTTTATAACGAGTATAAATTTGTATTTTTTCTTTGGTAACGAGTTCGAATTTGGTAACGAGTTCAAATTCATCTTTTCTTCTTATTAACGTGTTCAAATTTGTGTTTTCCCTTTACAACGAGTAGAAATTTGTGTTTTTTCTTTGGTATCGAGTTCGAATTAATGTTTTCTTCTTATTAACGTGTTCAAATTTGTGTTTTTTCTACGGTAACGAGTTGTCCTTGCATAAAAAATGTTTTTTTCCTGGATAACGAGTTCATATTACCGGAAATTTGTGTTTTCCTTTTATAACGAGTAGAAATTTGTGTTTTTTCTTTGGTAACGAGTTCGAATTCATCTTTTCTTCTTATTAACGTGTTCAAATTTACGTTTTTCTCTGGTAACGAGTTGTCCTTGCAGAAATGTTTTTTCCCGGATAACGAGTTGACATCACCGAAAATTTGTGTTTTCCCTTTATAACGAGTAGAAATTTGTGTTTTTTCTTTGGTAACGAGTTCGAATTCATGTTTTCTTCTTATTAACGAGTTCAAGTTTGTGTTTTTCTCTGGTAACGAGTTGTCCTTGAAGAAATATGGTTTTTTTCTCTGATAATGAGTTGACATCGCCGGAAATTTGTGTTTTCCCTTTATAACGGGTAGAAAATTTTGTTTTTTCTTTGGTAACGAGTTCGAATTCATGTTTTCTTCTTTTTGACGAGTTCAAATTTGTGTTTTTCTCTCGGTAACGAGTTGTCTTTGCGAAAAAAATGTTGTTTTTTTCCCCGATAACGAGTTGACATCGCCGGAAATTTGTGTTTTCCCATTATAACGAGTAGAAATTTGTGTTTTTTCTATGGTACTAAGTTCGAATTCTTGTTTTCTTCTTATTAACGAGATCAAATTTGTGTTTTTTCTCTCGGTAACAATTTGTCCTTGCATAAAAAATGTTTTTTTTCCCCGATAACGAGTTGACATCGCCGGAAATTTGTGTTTTCCCTTTATAACAAGTAGAAATTTGTGTTTTTTCTTTGGTAACGAGTTCTAATTCATGTTTTCTTCTTATTAACGAGTTCAAGTTTGTGTTTTTCTCGGTTAACGAGTTGTCTTTGCGAAAAAATGTTTTTTTTCCTCGATAACGAGTTGACATCGCCGGAATTTTTTTGTTTTCCCTTTATAACGAGTAGAAATTTGTGATTTTTCTTTCGTAACGAGTTCAAATTCATGTTTTCTTCTTATTTACAAGTTCAAATTTGTGTTTTTCTCTGGTAACGAGTTGTCTTTGCATAAAAAATGTTTTTTTCCCCGATAACGAGTTGACATCGCCGGAAATTTGTGTTTTCCCTTTATAACGAGTAGAAATTTGTGTTTTTTCTTTGGTAACGAGTTCGAATTCATCCCGTTGGACTTATTTCTTAGTTTTGATGATGAGTGCCATACTAGCTGTTATAGTGCAAAGGCAAAAAGATGTCTAGATTAAATGTATAGGTTTATTAGAGTTTGATTCATAAATAGGTTTGATCAAACAAGCACCGTAAAGGCCGCCGACGTGTTTCACAGACCGGTCTAGGCCGATAGAGGGTAGATAGGTCGCAGACTAGTCGGGAACCCGCCGAAGACCGAAGACCGAAGGCCGAGGGTTCAAACTCAATAAATGAAGGCTAAGGGATCAAACTTAGTAATTTAAGTCAAGGATATGGAATCAGAATTTAGGCAAGTCTCGTGATGACCTAAACCGATTACATATACCTTGTGTAGTAAGGTCTAAGTTCCATAAGTTGGATGATGTTTGGAACTTAGTTATAATTAAAATGATGTAATCTAACTACACAAATAAAAGTTAGATAAAAGTAATCAGCTGCATTATATTTTATACAGAAATATGATGATCAGCAGACTGATTTGAACTTCAGCAGATTGATAAGCCTGCTGATATATATCTCGATTTATTCAAGATTATTTTGGAAGACTACATGGATAAGGACAACCAACTACCTCTGACTTATCAAGAAAATCAAAGGTTGAGATTAAAAAGACGTTGGGATGATTCACATTTTTATCCATTGGATACAAGTCAAAGGGGTGGACAGACTGCACTGTCAAAAAGGAATTCTGACAGTGTCAGTCCTATGAATAGAGACAGAATGCAGATCAGATGGGACAAAAACAAGGAACGGTTACATTTGAAATTCAAATACAAGTCACATGCATTCTTGCCTATAAATAGAAGACTTTCAACTCAAGAAAAAAACAATGAAAATTTGAGATAAACTTTAAGTGATACCACTGAGCTGAAAAACACCCTGCTGCACTTGCTGAGCATAAAGCTGCCGATCTAGTGAATTTCTTCAAGTGCATTTCGTATTCAAGCCGCATCAAGACTACACACTTGAAGATCGCAAGCCGCCGATTACATCATCCTAATCAAGTTACGCAACCGAATCATTTACTTGATTCAATCTTTATTTCATAAAGAACTCGCCGAAGACAGTGAAGCATCTGTTGGGTGTGAAAGACTGTTGTTTGTGGTGGAGCTAGTGAAGAGGAAATCCTACCCTTCAAGGACCAGTGGAAGACTAGGGAGCAGCAATCTTACCTGTTCCCAGTTTTCAGTTTGTGAAGCCATAGTTATTGGTGAAGGACAAACAACTTAGGAATCTTTGTAACAGCTATATCAAAGATCTCTAGTGAATTCCCTCCAACATCACAGGAGAAGAGTGGACTGACAGGATTACATCACCTGGAACCACTATAAAAATCTGCCTACTTACTTTCAGCATTTACTTTCTGCACTTAGCTTATTTCACTCATCAACCTACTGAATTTAGCAACTGAAATCACACACTTGCACTACTGAGTATCTAATACTTAGTATCATATTTAACAACAAGTATTAAGGCTTAACTTTGATATAATTCCGCTGCACAAATTCAGCAAACTGAACTATCGTAGGCTACCGTTTATCGCAGTTATCGAAGTATCGCAGACCATCGAAGTATCACAGATCGCCGAAGTTGCGTAATTTGTTAACTCCAAAAGTTTTAAGTGTTAAGTTTATTCACCCCCCCCCCCCTCTAAACTTAACCAAAGCCTTTTCAAGGGACCAACACATCCTTTCTTCTTATTAACGTGTTCAAATTTGTGTTTTTCTCTGGTAACGAGTTGTCCTTGCAGAATTTTTTTTCCCGAATAACGAGTTCACATCACCGGAAATTTGTGTTTTCCTTTATAACGAGTAGAAATTTGTGTTTTTTCTTTGGTAACGAGTTCAAATTCATGTTTTCTTCTTATTAACGAGTTCAAAGTTTGTATTTTTCTCGGTAACGAGTTGTCCTTGCAAGTAAAATGGTTTTTTTTTTGATAACGAGTTGACATCGCCGGAAATTTGTGTTTTCCCTTTATGACGAGTAGAAATTTGTGTTTTTTCTTTTTTAACGAGTTCGAATTCATGTTTTCTTCTTATTAACGAGTTCAAATTTGTGTTTTTCTCTCGGTAACGAGTTGTCCTTCCGAAAAAATGTTTTTTTCCCCGATAACGAGTTGACATCGCCGGAAATTTGTGTTTTCCCTTTATAACGAGTAGAAATTTGTGTTTTTTCTTTGGTAACGAGTTCGAATTCATGTTTTCTTCTTATTAACGAGTTCAAATTTGTGTTTTTCTCTCGGTAACGAGTTGTCCTTGCATAAAAAATTTTTTTCCCCGATAACGAGTTGACATCGCCGGAAATTTGTGTTTTCCCTTTATAACGAGTAGAAATTTGTGTTTTTTTCTTTGGTAACGAGTTCGAATTCATGTTTTCTTCTTATTAACGAGTTCAAATTTGTGTTTTTCTTGGGGTAACGAGTTGTCCTTGCGAAAAAATTGTTTTTTCCCCGATAACGAGTTGACATCGCCGGAAATTTGTGTTTTCCCTTTATAACGAGTAGAAATTTGTGTTTTTTCTTTGGTAACGAGTTCGAATTCATGTTTTCTTCTTATTAACGAGTTCAAATTTGTGTTTTTCACTAGTAACGAGTTGTCCTTGCGAAAAAATGTTTTTTCCCGATAACGAGTTGACATTGCCGGAAATTTGTGTTTTCCTTTATAACGAGTAGAAATTTGTGTTTTTTCTTTGGTAACGAGTTCGAATTCATGTTTTCTTCTTATTAACTAGTTCAAATTTGTGTTTTTCTCTCGGTAACGAGTTGTCCTTGCATAAAAATGTTTTTTTCCCGATAACGAGTTGACATCGCCGGAAATTTGTGTTTTCCCTTTATAACGAGTAGAAATTTGTGTTTTTTCTTTGGTAACGAGTTCGAATTCATGTTTTCTTCTTATTAACGAGTTCAAATTTGTGTTTTTCTCTGGTAACGAGTTGTCTTTGCAGAAAAAAATGTATTTTTCCCTGATAACGAGTTGACATCGCCGGAAATTTGTGTTTTCCCTTTATAACGAGTAGAAATTTGTGTTTTTTCTTTGGTAACGAGTTCGAATTCATGTTTTCTTCTTATTAACGAGTTCAAATTTGTGTTTTTCACTAGTAACGAGTTGTCCTTCCGTAAAAAATGTTTTTTTCCCGATAACGAGTTGACATCGACGGAAATTTTGTTTTCCCTTTATAACGAGTAGAAATTTGTGTTTTTTCTTTGGTAACGAGTTCGAATTCATGTTTTCTTCTTATTAACGAGTTCAAATTTGTGTTTTTCTCTGGTAACGAGTTGTCCTTGCATAAAATTTTTTTTCCCGGATAACGAGTTGACATCGCCGGAAATTTGTGTTTTCCCTTTATAACGAGTAGAAATTTGTGTTTTTTCTTTGGTAACGAGTTCGAATTCATGTTTTCTTCTTATTAACGAGTTCAAATTTGTGTTTTTCTCAGGTAACAAGTTGTCCTTGCAGAAAAAATGTTTTTTTCCCGATAACGAGTTGACATCGCCGGAAATTTGTGTTTTCCCTTTATAACGAGTAGAAATTTGTGTTTTTTCTTTGGTAACGAGTTCGAATTCATGTTTTCTTCTTATTAACGAGTTCAAATTTGTGTTTTTCTCTCGGTAACGAGTTGTCCTTGCGTAAAAAATGTTTTTTTCCCTGATAACGAGTTGACATCGCCGGAAATTTGTGTTTTCCCTTTATAACGAGTAGAAATTTGTGTTTTTTCTTTGGTAACGAGTTCGAATTCATGTTTTCTTCTTATTAACGAGTTCAAGTTTGTGTTTTTCTCTCGGTAACGAGTTGTCCTTGCATAAAAAATGTTTTTTCCCTGATAACGAGTTGACATCGCCGGAAATTTGTGTTTTCCCTTTATAACGAGTAGAAATTTGTGTTTTTTCTTTGGTAACGAGTTCGAATTCATGTTTTCTTCTTATTAACGAGTTCAAATTTGTGTTTTTCTTCGGTAACGAGTTGTCCTTGCAGAAAAAATGTTTTTTTTTCCCGATAACGAGTTGACATCGCCGGAAATTTGTGTTTTCCCTTATAACGAGTAGAAATTTGTGTTTTTTCTTTGGTAACGAGTTCGAATTCATGTTTTCTTCTTATTAACGAGTTCAAATTTGTGTTTTTCTCTCGGTAACGAGTTGTCCTTGCCGTGAAAAAATGTTTTTTTCCCGATAACGAGTTGACATCGCCGGAAATTTGTGTTTTCCCTTTATAACGAGTAGAAATTTGTGTTTTTTCTTTGGTAACGAGTTCGAATTCATGTTTTCTTCTTATTAACGAGTTCAAATTTGTGTTTTTCTCTCGGTAACGAGTTGTCCTTGCATAAAAAATGTTTTTTTTTTCCCGATAACGAGTTGACATCGCCGGAAATTTGTGTTTTCCCTTTATAACGAGTAGAAATTTGTGTTTTTTCTTTGGTAACGAGTTCGAATTCATGTTTTCTTCTTATTAACGAGTTCAAATTTGTGTTTTTCTCTCGGTAACGAGTTGTCCTTGCGTAAAAAATGTTTTTTTCCCGATAACGAGTTGACATCGCCGGAAATTTGTGTTTTCCCTTTATAACGAGTAGAAATTTGTGTTTTTTCTTTTGGTAACGAGTTCGAATTCATGTTTTCTTCTTATTAACGAGTTCAAATTTGTGTTTTTCTCTCGGTAACGAGTTGTCCTTGCATAAAAAATGTTTTTTTCCCGATAACGAGTTGACATCGCCGGAAATTTGTGTTTTCCCTTTATAACGAGTAGAAATTTGTGTTTTTTCTTTGGTAACGAGTTCGAATTCATGTTTTCTTCTTATTAACGAGTTCAAATTTGTGTTTTTCTCTCGGTAACGAGTTGTCCTTGCGGAAAAAAATGTTTTTTTCCCCGATAACGAGTTGACATCGCCGGAAATTTGTGTTTTCCCTTTATAACGAGTAGAAATTTGTGTTTTTTCTTTGGTAACGAGTTCGAATTCATGTTTTCTTCTTATTAACGAGTTCAAATTTGTGTTTTTCTCTCGGTAACGAGTTGTCCTTGCAGAAAAAATGTTTTTTTTCCCTGATAACGAGTTGACATCGCCGGAAATTTGTGTTTTCCCTTTATAACGAGTAGAAATTTGTGTTTTTTCTTTGGTAACGAGTTCGAATTCATGTTTTCTTCTTATTAACGAGTTCAAATTTGTGTTTTTCTCTCGGTAACGAGTTGTCCTTGCGTAAAAAATGTTTTTTCCCCGATAACGAGTTGACATCGCCGGAAATTTGTGTTTTCCCTTTATAACGAGTAGAAATTTGTGTTTTTTCTTTGGTAACGAGTTCGAATTCATGTTTTCTTCTTATTAACGAGTTCAAATTTGTGTTTTTCTCTCGGTAACGAGTTGTCCTTGCACCTTAAAAAATGTTTTTTTCCCCGATAACGAGTTGACATCGCCGGAAATTTGTGTTTTCCCTTTATAACGAGTAGAAATTTGTGTTTTTTCTTTGGTAACGAGTTCGAATTCATGTTTTCTTCTTATTAACGAGTTCAAATTTGTGTTTTTCTCTAGGTAACGAGTTGTCCTTGAAGAAAAAATGTTTTTTTCCCGATAACGAGTTGACATCGCCGGAAATTTGTGTTTTCCCTTTATAACGAGTAGAAATTTGTGTTTTTTCTTTGGTAACGAGTTCGAATTCATGTTTTCTTCTTATTAACGAGTTCAAATTTGTGTTTTCTCTGGTAACGAGTTGTCCTTGCAGAAAAAATGTTTTTTTCCCTGATAACGAGTTGACATCGCCGGAAATTTGTGTTTTCCCTTTATAACGAGTAGAAATTTGTGTTTTTTCTTTGGTAACGAGTTCGAATTCATGTTTTCTTCTTATTAACGAGTTCAAATTTGTGTTTTTCTCTGGTAACGAGTTGTCCTTGCGTAAAAAAATGTTTTTTTCCTGATAACGAGTTGACATCGCCGGAAATTTGTGTTTTCCCTTTATAACGAGTAGAAATTTGTGTTTTTTCTTTGGTAACGAGTTCGAATTCATGTTTTCTTCTTATTAACGAGTTCAAATTTGTGTTTTTTTTTGGTAACGAGTTGTCCTTGTAAAAAATGTTTTTTTCCCAGATAACGAGTTGACATCGCCGGAAATTTGTGTTTTCCCTTTATAACGAGTAGAAATTTGTGTTTTTTCTTTGGTAACGAGTTCGAATTCATGTTTTCTTCTTATTAACGAGTTCAAATTTGTGTTTTTTCTGGTAACGAGTTGTCCTTGCAGAAAAAAATGATTTTTTTCCCTGATAACGAGTTGACATCGCCGGAAATTTGTGTTTTCCCTTTATAACGAGTAGAAATTTGTGTTTTTTCTTTGGTAACGAGTTCGAATTCATGTTTTCTTCTTATTAACGAGTTCAAATTTGTGTTTTTCTCTCGGTAACGAGTTGTCCTTGCAGAAAAAATGTTTTTTCCCTGATAACGAGTTGACTTTGCCGGAAATTTGTGTTTTCCCTTTATAACGAGTAGAAATTTGTGTTTTTTCTTTGGTAACGAGTTCGAATTCATGTTTTCTTCTTATTAACGAGTTCAAATTTGTGTTTTTCTCCGGTAACGAGTTGTCCTTGCAGAAAAAATGTTTTTTCCCGATAACGAGTTGACATCGCCGGAAATTTGTGTTTTCCCTTTATAACGAGTAGAAATTTGTGTTTTTTCTTTGGTAACGAGTTCGAATTCATGTTTTCTTCTTATTAACGAGTTCAAATTTGTGTTTTTCTCTCGGTAACGAGTTGTCCTTGCAAAAAAATGTTTTTTTCCCTGATAACGAGTTGACATCGCCGGAAATTTGTGTTTTCCCTTTATAACGAGTAGAAATTTGTGTTTTTTCTTTGGTAACGAGGTCGAATTCATGTTTTCTTCGTATTAACGAGTTCGAATTTGTGTTTTTCTCGGTAACGAGTTGTCCTTGTAGAAAAAATGTTTTTTTTCTATGATAACGAGTTGACATCGCCGAAATTTGTGTTTTCCTTTATAACGAGTAGAAATTTGTGTTTTTTCTTTGGTAACGAGTTCGAATTCATGTTTTCTTCTTATTAACGAGTTCAAATTTGTGTTTTTCTCTGGTAACGAGTTGTCCTTGCAGAAAAAATTTTTTTTTCCCTGATAACGAGTTGACATCGCCGGAAATTTGTGTTTTCCCTTTATAACGAGTAGAAATTTGTGTTTTTTCTTTGGTAACGAGTTCGAATTCATGTTTTCTTCTTATTAACGAGTTCAAATTTGTGTTTTTCTCTCGGTAACGAGTTGTCCTTGCATAAAAAAATGTTTTTTCCCCGATAACGAGTTGACATCGCCGGAAATTTGTGTTTTCCTTTATAACGAGTAGAAATTTGTGTTTTTTCTTTGGTAACGAGTTCGAATTCATGTTTTCTTCTTATTAACGAGTTCAAATTTGTGTTTTTCTCTCGGTAACGAGTTGTCCTTCCGAGAAAAAATGTTTTTTTCCCCGATAACGAGTTGACATCGCCGGAAATTTGTGTTTTCCCTTTATAACGAGTAGAAATTTGTGTTTTTTCTTTGGTAACGAGTTCGAATTCATGTTTTCTTCTTATTAACGAGTTCAAATTTGTGTTTTTCTCTCGGTAACGAGTTGTCCTTGCGAGAAAAAAAACGTTTTTTTTCCCGATAACGAGTTGACATCGCCGGAAATTTGTGTTTTCCCTTTATAACGAGTAGAAATTTGTGTTTTTTCTTTGGTAACGAGTTCGAATTCATGTTTTCTTCTTATTAACGAGTTCAAATTTGTGTTTTTCTCTCGGTAACGAGTTGTCCTTGAAAAAAATGGTTTTTTTCCCCGATAACGAGTTGACATCGCCGGAAATTTGTGTTTTCCCTTTATAACGAGTAGAAATTTGTGTTTTTTCTTTGGTAACGAGTTCGAATTCATGTTTTCTTCTTATTAACGAGTTCAAATTTGTGTTTTTCTCTCGGTAACGAGTTGTCCTTGCGAAAAAATGGTTTTTTTCCCGATAACGAGTTGACATCGCCGGAAATTTGTGTTTTCCCTTTATAACGAGTAGAAATTTGTGTTTTTTCTTTGGTAACGAGTTCGAATTCATGTTTTCTTCTTATTAACGAGTTCAAATTTGTGTTTTTCTCTCGGTAACGAGTTGTCCTTGCGTAAAAATGTTTTTTTCCCCGATAACGAGTTGACATCGCCGGAAATTTGTGTTTTCCCTTTATAACGAGTAGAAATTTGTGTTTTTTCTTTGGTAACGAGTTCGAATTCATGTTTTCTTCTTATTAACGAGTTCAAATTTGTGTTTTTTCTCGGTAACGAGTTGTCCTTAGCAAAAAAATGTTTTTTTCCCCGATAACGAGTTGACATCGCCGGAAATTTGTGTTTTCCCTTTATAACGAGTAGAAATTTGTGTTTTTTCTTTGGTAACGAGTTCGAATTCATGTTTTCTTCTTATTAACGAGTTCAAATTTGTGTTTTTCTCCGGTAACGAGTTGTCCTTCGTAGAAAAATGTTTTTTTCCCCGATAACGAGTTGACATCGCCGGAAATTTGTGTTTTCCCTTTATAACGAGTAGAAATTTGTGTTTTTTCTTTGGTAACGAGTTCGAATTCATGTTTTCTTCTTATTAACGAGTTCAAATTTGTGTTTTTCTCTCGGTAACGAGTTGTCCTTGGTAGAAAAAATGTTTTTTTCCGATAACGAGTTGACATCGCCGGAAATTTGTGTTTTCCCTTTATAACGAGTAGAAATTTGTGTTTTTTCTTTGGTAACGAGTTCGAATTCATGTTTTCTTCTTATTAACGAGTTCAAATTTGTGTTTTTCTCTCGGTAACGAGTTGTCCTTGCAGAAAAAATGTTTTTTTCCCCGATAACGAGTTGACATCGCCGGAAATTTGTGTTTTCCCTTTATAACGAGTAGAAATTTGTGTTTTTTCTTTGGTAACGAGTTCGAATTCATGTTTTCTTCTTATTAACGAGTTCAAATTTGTGTTTTTCTCTGGAAACGAGTTGTCCTTGTATAAAAAATGTTTTTTTCCCGATAACGAGTTGACATCGCCGGAAATTTGTGTTTTCCCTTTATAACGAGTAGAAATTTGTGTTTTTTCTTTGGTAACGAGTTCGAATTCAGGTTTTCTTCTTATTAACGAGTTCAAATTTGTGTTTTTCTCTCGGTAACGAGTTGTCCTTGTAAAAAATGTTTTTTTCCCGATAACGAGTTGACATCGCCGGAAATTTGTGTTTTCCCTTTATAACGAGTAGAAATTTGTGTTTTTTCTTTGGTAACGAGTTCGAATTCATGTTTTCTTCTTATTAACGAGTTCAAATTTGTGTTTTTCTCTCGGTAACGAGTTGTCCTTGTAGAAAAAATGTTTTTTTCCCCGATAACGAGTTGACATCGCCGGAAATTTGTGTTTTCCCTTTATAACGAGTAGAAATTTGTGTTTTTTCTTTGGTAACGAGTTCGAATTCATGTTTTCTTCTTATTAACGAGTTCAAATTTGTGTTTTTCTCTCGGTAACGAGTTGTCCTTGTAAGAAAAAATGTTTTTTTTCCCCGATAACGAGTTGACATCGCCGGAAATTTGTGTTTTCCTTTATAACGAGTAGAAATTTGTGTTTTTTCTTTGGTAACGAGTTCGAATTCATGTTTTCTTCTTATTAACGAGTTCAAATTTGTGTTTTTCTCTCGGTAACGAGTTGTCCTTGTAGAAAAAATGTTTTTTTCCCCGATAACGAGTTGACATCGCCGGAAATTTGTGTTTTCCCTTTATAACGAGTAGAAATTTGTGTTTTTTCTTTGGTAACGAGTTCGAATTCATGTTTTCTTCTTATTAACGAGTTCAAATTTGTGTTTTTCTCTCGGTAACGAGTTGTCCTTGTAGAAAAAATGTTTTTTTCCCGATAACGAGTTGACATCGCCGGAAATTTGTGTTTTCCCTTTATAACGAGTAGAAATTTGTGTTTTTTCTTTGGTAACGAGTTCGAATTCATGTTTTCTTCTTATTAACGAGTTCAAATTTGTGTTTTTCTCTCGGTAACGAGTTGTCCTTTGAAGAAAAAATGTTTTTTTCCCCGATAACGAGTTGACATCGCCGGAAATTTGTGTTTTCCCTTTATAACGAGTAGAAATTTGTGTTTTTTCTTTGGTAACGAGTTCGAATTCATGTTTTCTTCTTATTAACGAGTTCAAATTTGTGTTTTTCTCTCGGTAACGAGTTGTCCTTCCGTAAAAAATGTTTTTTTCCCGATAACGAGTTGACATCGCCGGAAATTTGTGTTTTCCCTTTATAACGAGTAGAAATTTGTGTTTTTTCTTTGGTAACGAGTTCGAATTCATGTTTTCTTCTTATTAACGAGTTCAAATTTGTGTTTTTCTCTCGGTAACGAGTTGTCCTTGTAGAAAAAATGTTTTTTTCCCCGATAACGAGTTGACATCGCCGGAAATTTGTGTTTTCCCTTTATAACGAGTAGAAATTTGTGTTTTTTCTTTGGTAACGAGTTCGAATTCATGTTTTCTTCTTATTAACGAGTTCAAATTTGTGTTTTCTCTCGGTAACGAGTTGTCCTTGTAGAAAAAAATGTTTTTTCCCCGATAACGAGTTGACATCGCCGGAAATTTGTGTTTTCCCTTTATAACGAGTAGAATTCATGTTTTTCTTAGTTAACGATGTTCAAAGTTCAAATTTGTGTTTTTTCCGGTAACGAGTTGTCCTTGCAGAAAAAATGTTTTTTTCCCGATAACGAGTTGACATCGCCGGAAATTTGTGTTTTCCCTTTATAACGAGTAGAAATTTGTGTTTTTTCTTTGGTAACGAGTTCGAATTCATGTTTTCTTCTTATTAACAAATTTGTGTTTTTTCTTTGGTCAAATTTGTGTTTTTTAACGAGTTCAAATTTGTGTAACGAGTTGTCCTTGTAGAAAAAATGTTTTTTTTTCCCGATAACGAGTTGACATCGCCGGAAATTTGTGTTTTCCTTTATAACGAGTAGAAATTTGTGTTTTTTCTTTGGTAACGAGTTCGAATTCATGTTTTCTTCTTATTAACGAGTTCAAATTTGTGTTTTTCTCTCAGTAACGAGTTGTCCTTGCCGTAAAAAATGTTTTTTCCCCGATAACGAGTTGACATCGCCGGAAATTTGTGTTTTCCCATTATAACGAGTAGAAATTTGTGTTTTTTCTTTGGTAACGAGTTCGAATTCATGTTTTCTTCTTATTAACGAGTTCAAATTTGTGTTTTTCTCTGGTAACGAGTTGTCCTTGCATAAAAAATGTTTTTTCCCTGATAACGAGTTGACATCGCCGGAAATTTGTGTTTTCCCTTTATAACGAGTAGAAATTTGTGTTTTTTCTTTGGTAACGAGTTCGAATTCATGTTTTCTTCTTATTAACGAGTTCAAATTTGTGTTTTTCTCTCGGTAACGAGTTGTCCTTGTAGAAAAAATGTTTTTTTCCCGATAACGAGTTGACATCGCCGGAAATTTGTGTTTTCCCTTTATAACGAGTAGAAATTTGTGTTTTTTCTTTGGTAACGAGTTCGAATTCATGTTTTCTTCTTATTAACGAGTTCAAATTTGTGTTTTTCTCTCGGTAACGAGTTGTCCTTGCGAAAAAAATGTGTTTTTCCCCGATAACGAGTTGACATCACCGGAAATTTGTGTTTTCCCTTTATAACGAGTAGAAATTTGTGTTTTTTCTTTGGTAACGAGTTCGAATTCATGTTTTCTTCTTATTAACGAGTTCAAATTTGTGTTTTTCTCTCGGTAACGAGTTGTCCTTGTAGAAAAAATGTTTTTTTCCCCGATAACGAGTTGACATCGCCGGAAATTTGTGTTTTCCCATTATAACGAGTAGAAATTTGTGTTTTTTCTTTGGTAACGAGTTCGAATTCATGTTTTCTTCTTATTAACGAGTTCAAATTTGTGTTTTTCTCTGGTAACGAGTTTTCCTTGTAGAAAAAAATGTTTTTTCCCCGATAACGAGTTGACATCGCCGGAAATTTGTGTTTTCCCTTTATAACGAGTAGAAATTTGTGTTTTTTCTTTGGTAACGAGTTCGAATTCATGTTTTCTTCTTATTAACGAGTTCAAATTTGTGTTTTTCTCTGGTAACGAGTTGTCCTTGTAGAAAAAATGTTTTTTCCCCGAATAACGAGTTGACATCGCCGGAAATTGGTGTTTTCCCTTTATAACGAGTAGAAATTTGTGTTTTTTCTTTGGTAACGAGTTCGAATTCATGTTTTCTTCTTATTAACGAGTTCAAATTTGTGTTTTTCTCTGGTAACGAGTTGTCCTTGCAGAAAAAATGTTTTTTTCCCGGATAACGAGTTGACATCGCCGGAAATTTGTGTTTCCTTTATAACGAGTAGAAATTTGTGTTTTTTCTTTGGTAACGAGTTCGAATTCATGTTTTCTTCTTATTAACGAGTTCAAATTTGTGTTTTTCTCTGGTAACGAGTTGTCCTTGTAGAAAAATATTTTTTTTCCCGATAACGAGTTGACATCACCGGAAATTTGTGTTTTCCCTTTATAACGAGTAGAAATTTGTGTTTTTTCTTTGGTAACGAGTTCGAATTCATGTTTTCTTCTTATTAACGAGTTCAAATTTGTGTTTTTCTCTCGGTAACGAGTTGTCCTTGAAAAAATGGTTTTTTTCCCCGATAACGAGTTGACATCGCCGGAAATTTGTGTTTTCCCTTTATAACGAGTAGAAATTTGTGTTTTTTCTTTGGTAACGAGTTCGAATTCATGTTTTCTTCTTATTAACGAGTTCAAATTTGTGTTTTTCTCCGGTAACGAGTTGTCCTTGTAGAAAAAATGTTTTTTTCCCCGATAACGAGTTGACATCGCCGGAAATTTGTGTTTTCCCTTTATAACGAGTAGAAATTTGTGTTTTTTCTTTGGTAACGAGTTCGAATTCATGTTTTCTTCTTATTAACGAGTTCAAATTTGTGTTTTTCTCTCGGTAACGAGTTGTCCTTGCATAAAAAATGTTTTTTTCCCTGATAACGAGTTGACATCGCCGGAAATTTTTGTTTTCCCTTTATAACGAGTAGAAATTTGTGTTTTTTCTTTGGTAACGAGTTCGAATTCATGTTTTCTTCTTATTAACGAGTTCAAATTTGTGTTTTTTCTCGTAACGAGTTGTCCTTGCGAAAAAATGTTTTTTTCCCCGATAACGAGTTGACATCGCCGGAAATTTGTGTTTTCCCTTTATAACGAGTAGAAATTTGTGTTTTTTCTTTTGGTAACGAGTTCGAATTCATGTTTTCTTCTTATTAACGAGTTCAAATTTGTGTTTTTCTCTCGGTAACGAGTTGTCCTTTGCATAAAAAATGTTTTTTTCCCCGATAACGAGTTGACATCGCCGGAAATTTGTGTTTTCCCTTTATAACGAGTAGAAATTTGTGTTTTTTCTTTGGTAACGAGTTCGAATTCATCCGAAAAAAAATGTTTTTTTGTTGGACTTATTTCTTAGTTTTGATGATGAGTGCCATACTAGCTGTTATAGTGCAAAGGCAAAAAGATGTCTAGATTAAATGTATAGGTTTATTAGAGTTTGATTCATAAATAGGTTTGATCAAACAAGCATCGTAAAGTGGCCGCCGATTGATATCGCCAGATCGGTCTAGGCCGCAGGGTAGATAGGTCGCAGACTAGTCGTGAACCCGCTGAAGACTGAAGACTGAAGGCTGAGGGTTCAAACTTAGTAAATGAAGGCTAAGGGATCAAACTTAGTAATTAAAGTCAAGGATATGGAATCAGAATTTAGGCAAGTCTGTGATGACCTAAACTGATTACATATACCTTGTGTGAAGGTCTAAGTTCCATAAGTTGGATGATGTTTGGAACTTAGTTATAATTAAAATGATGTAATCTAACTTCACAAATAAAAGTTAGATAAAAGTAATCACCGCATTATATTTTATACAAAATGATGATCAACAGATCGATAGGTATCAAACAGATCGATAACCCGCTCGATATATATCTCGATTTATTCAAGATTATTTTGGAAGACTACATGGATAAGGACAACCAACTACCTCTCGACTTATCAAGAAAATCAAAGGTTGAGATTAAAAAGACGTTGGGATGATTCACATTTTTATCCATTGGATACAAGTCAAAGGGTGGACATGATCGCACCGTCAAAAGGAATTTCGATGTTGTCATCCTATGAATAGTGGACGTAATGCAAATCAGATGGGACAAAAACAAGAAACGGTTACATTTGAAATTCAAATACAAGTCACATGCATTCTTGCCTATAAATAGAAGACTTTCAACTCAAAAAAAGATGATGAAAATTTGAGATAAACTTTAAGTGATAACACTGAGCTGAAAAACACCCTGCTGAACTTGCTGAGCATAAAGCTGCTGATCTAGTGAATTTCTTCAAGTGCATTCTGTATTCAAGCTGCATCAAGACTACACACTTGAAGACTGCAAGCTGCTGATTACATCATCCTAATCAAGCTGCTGCAACTGAATCATTTACTTGATTCAATCTTTATTTCATAAAGAACCTCCGTCGAAGACAGTGAAGCATCCGTTGGGTGTGAAAGATCGTTGTTTGTGGTGGAGCCGGTGAAGAGGCAATCCTACCCTTCAAGGACCAATGGAAGACTGGGAGCAAAGAATCCTACCGTTCCCGCTTTCGCCATTTGTGAAGCCATAGTTATTGGTGAAGGACAACAACTTAGGAATCTTTGTAAAAGCCTACATCAAAGATCTCTAGTGAATTTCCTCCAACATCACAGAGAAGAGTGGACCGACAGGATTACATCACCCGGAACCACTATAAAAATCGCCTACTTACTTTCGCATTTACTTTCGCACTTAGTTTATTTCACTCATCAACCTACCGAATTTAGCAACCGAAATCACACACTTGCACTACCGAGTATCTAATACTTAGTATCATATTTAACAACAAGTATTAAGGCTTAATTTTGATATAATTCCGCACGCACAAATTCAAAGAACGAACTATCGCAGACTACCGTTTACCAAACAGTTATCGAAGTATCACGCGACTCACCGAAGTATCGCAGACCGCCGAAGTTGCGAATTTGTTAACTCCAAAAGTTTTAAGTGTTAAGTTTATTCACCCCCCCCCCCCCCTCTAAACTTAACCAAAGCCTTTTCAAGGGACCAACACTTTCTTCTTATTAACGAGTTCAAATTTGTGTTTTTCTCTCGGTAACGAGTTGTCCTTGCGTAAAAAAATTTTTTTCCCCGAATAACGAGTTGACATCACCGGAAATTTGTGTTTTCCCTTTATAACGAGTAGAAATTTGTGTTTTTTCTTTGGTAACGAGTTCAAATTCATGTTTTCTTCTTATTAACAAGTTCAAAATTGTGTTTTTCTCTGGTAACGAGTTGTCCTTGGAGAAAAAATGTTTTTTTCTTGATAACGAGTTGACATCGCCGGAAATTTGTGTTTTCCCTTTATAACGAGTAGAAATTTGTGTTTTTTCTTTGGTAACGAGTTCGAATTCATGTTTTCTTCTTATTAACGAGTTCAAATTTGTGTTTTTCTCTGGTAACGAGTTGTCCTTGCAGAAAAAATGTTTTTTTCCCTGATAACGAGTTGACATCGCCGGAAATTTGTGTTTTCCCTTTATAACGAGTAGAAATTTGTGTTTTTTCTTTGGTAACGAGTTCGAATTCATGTTTTCTTCTTATTAACGAGTTCAAATTTGTGTTTTTTCTCCGGTAACGAGTTGTCCTTGCATAAAAAATGTTTTTTTCCCCGATAACGAGTTGACATCGCCGGAAATTTGTGTTTTCCCTTTATAACAAGTAGAAATTTGTGTTTTTTCTTTGGTAACGAGTTCTAATTCATGTTTTCTTCTTATTAACGAGTTCAAATTTGTGTTTTTCTCTCGGTAACGAGTTGTCCTTTCGTAAAAATTGATTTTTTCCCCGATAACGAGTTGACATCGCCGGAAATTTGTGTTTTCCCTTTATAACGAGTAGAAATTTGTGTTTTTTCTTTGGTAACGAGTTCGAATTCATGTTTTCTTCTTATTAACAAGTTCAAATTTGTGTTTTTTCTCTGGTAACGAGTTGTCCTTGCATAAAAAATGTTTTTTTCCCGGATAACGAGTTGACATTGCCGGAAATTTGTGTTTTCCTTTATAACGAGTAGAAATTTGTGTTTTTTCTTTGGTAACGAGTTCGAATTCATGTTTTCTTCTTATTAACGTAGTTCAAATTTGTTTTTTCTCTCGGTAACGAGTTGTCCTTGCATAAAAATCTTTTTTTCCCGATAACGAGTTGACATCGCCGGAAATTTGTGTTTTCCTTTATAACGAGTAGAAATTTGTGTTTTTTCTTTGGTAACGAGTTCGAATTCATGTTTTCTTCTTATTAACGAGTTCAAATTTGTGTTTTTCTCTCGGTAACGAGTTGTCCTTGAAGAAAAATGTTTTTTTTCCGATAACGAGTTGACATCGCCGGAAATTTGTGTTTTCCCTTTATAACGAGTAGAAATTTTTGTTTTTTCTTTGGTAACGAGTTCGAATTCATGTTTTCTTCTTATTAACGAGTTCAAATTTGTGTTTTTCTCTAGTAACGAGTTGTCCTTGTAGAAAAAATGTTTTTTTCCATGATAACGAGTTGACATCGGAAATTTGTGTTTTCCCTTTATAACGAGTAGAAATTTGTGTTTTTTCTTTGGTAACGAGTTCGAATTCATGTTTTCTTCTTATTAACGAGTTCAAAT
Organism: Gentiana straminea; assembly: GCA_036785695.1. Taxonomy (NCBI): domain Eukaryota; kingdom Viridiplantae; phylum Streptophyta; class Magnoliopsida; order Gentianales; family Gentianaceae; genus Gentiana; species Gentiana straminea. The sequence continues at coordinate 4,752,108 of JAVUPR010000085.1, forward strand.
TTGTGTTTTTCTCTCGGTAACGAGTTGTCCTTGCATAAAAATTTTTTTTTCCCGATAACGAGTTGACATCGCCGGAAATTTGTGTTTTCCCTTTATAACGAGTAGAAATTTGTGTTTTTTCTTTGGTAACGAGTTCGAATTCATGTTTTCTTCTTATTAACGAGTTCAAATTTGTGTTTTTTCTCGGTAACGAGTTGTCCTTGCATAAAAAATGTTTTTTTTTCCCTGATAACGAGTTGACATCGCCGGAAATTTGTGTTTTCCCTTTATAACGAGTAGAAATTTGTGTTTTTTCTTTGGTAACGAGTTCGATTTCATGTTTTCTTCTTATTAACGAGTTCAAATTTGTGTTTTTTCTGGTAACGAGTTGTCCTTGCAGAAAAAATGTTTTTTTTCCTGATAACGAGTTGACATCGCCGGAAATTTGTGTTTTCCCTTTATAACGAGTAGAAATTTGTGTTTTTTCTATGGTAACGAGTTCGAATTCATGTTTTCTTCTTATTAACGAGATCAAATTTGTGTTTTTTCTCTGGTAACAAGTTGTCCTTGCATAAAAAATGTTTTTTCCTTGATAACGAGTTGACATCGCCGGAAATTTGTGTTTTCCCTTTATAACGAGTAGAAATTTGTGTTTTTTCTTTGGTAACGAGTTCTAATTCATGTTTTCTTCTTATTAACGAGTTCAAGTTTGTGTTTTTCTGGGTAACGAGTTGTCCTTGCGTAAAAAATGTTTTTTTCCGATAACGAGTTGACATCATCGGAAATTTGTGTTTTCCCTTATAACGAGTAGAAATTTGTGTTTTTTCTTTGGTAACGAGTTCGAATTCATATTTTCTTCTTATTAAGGAGTTCAAATTTGTGTTTTTCTCTGGTAACGAGTTGTCTTTGCAGAAAAAATGTTTTTTTCCCTGATAACGAGTTGACATCGCCGGAAATTTGTGTTTTCCTTTATAACGAGTAGAAATTTGTGTTTTTTCTTTGGTAACGAGTTCGAATTTATGTTTTCTTCTTATTAACGAGTTCAAGTTTTTGTTTTTCTCAGGTAACGAGTTGTCCTTGTAAAAAATTTTTTTTCCTATGATAACGAGTTGACATCGCCGGAAATTTGTGTTTTCCCTTGATAACGAGTAGAAATTTGTGTTTTTTCTTTGGTAACGAGTTCGAATTCATGTTTTCTTCTTATTAACGAGTTCAAATTTGTGTTTTTCTCGGTAACGAGTTGTCCTTGCTCAAAATGTTTTTTCCCTCGATAACGAGTTGACATCGCCGGAAATTTGTGTTTTCCCTTTATAACGAGTAGAAATTTGTGTTTTTTCTTTGGTAACGAGTTCGAATTCATGTTTTCTTCTTATTAACGAGTTCAAATTTGTGTTTTTCTCTCGGTAACGAGTTGTCCTTGCATAAAAAATGTTTTTTTCCCCGATAACGAGTTGACATCGCCGGAAATTTGTGTTTTCCCTTTATAACGAGTAGAAATTTGTGTTTTTTCTTTGGTAACGAGTTCGAATTCATGTTTTCTTCTTATTAACGAGTTCAAATTTGTGTTTTTCTCTGGTAACGAGTTGTGTTTTTTCTTTGGTAACGAGTTCGAATTCATGTTTTCTTCTTTTAACGAAATTTGTGTTTTTTTTTTTCCCGAATAACGAGTTGACATCGCCGGAAATTTGTGTTTTCCCTTTATAACGAGTAGAAATTTGTGTTTTTTCTTTGGTAACGAGTTCGAATTCATGTTTTCTTCTTATTAACGAGTTCAAGTTTGTATTTTTCTCCGGTAACGAGTTGTCCTTGCGTAAAAATGGTTTTTTTCTTTGATAACGAGTTGACATCGCCGGAAATTGGTGTTTTCCTTTTATAACGAGTAGAAATTTGTGTTTTTTCTTTGGTAACGAGTTTGAATTCATGTTTTCTTCTTATTAACGAGTTCAAATTTGTGTTTTTCTCTCGGTAACGAGTTGTCCTTGCGAAAAAATGTCTTTTTCCCCGATAACGAGTTGACATCGCCGGAAATTTGTGTTTTCCCTTTATAACGAGTAGAAATTTGTGTTTTTTCTTTGTAACGAGTTCGAATTCATGTTTTCTTCTTATTAACGAGTTCAAATTTGTGTTTTCTCTCGGTAACGAGTTGTCCTTGCGAAAAAATGTTTTTTTTCCGATAACGAGTTGACATCGCCGGAAATTTGTGTTTTCCCTTTATAACGAGTAGAAATTTGTGATTTTTCTTTGGTAACGAGTTCGAATTCATGTTTTCTTCTTATTTACGAGTTCAAATTTGTGTTTTTCTCTCCGGTAACGAGTTGTCCTTGCATAAAAAATGTTTTTTCCCCGATAACGAGTTGACATCGCCGGAAATTTGTGTTTTCCCTTTATAACGAGTAGAAATTTGTGTTTTTTCTTTGGTAACGAGTTCGAATTCATGTTTTCTTCTTATTAACGATGTTCAAATTTGTGTTTTTCTCTCGGTAACGAGTTGTCCTTCGTAAAAAATTTTTTTCCCGATAACGAGTTGACATCACCGGAAATTTGTGTTTTCCCTTTATAACGAGTAGAAATTTGTGTTTTTTCTTTGGTAACGAGTTCGAATTCATGTTTTCTTCTTATTAACGAGTTCAAGTTTGTGTTTTTCTCTGGTAACGAGTTGTCCTTGGAGAAAAATGGTTTTTTTCTCTGATAACGAGTTGACATCGCCGGAAATTTGTGTTTTCCCTTTATAACGAGTAGAAATTTTTGTTTTTTCTTTGGTAACGAGTTCGAATTCATGTTTTCTTCTTATTAACGAGTTCAAATTTGTGTTTTTCTCTGGTAACGAGTTGTCTTTGCAGAAAAAATGTTTTTTTCCCTGATAACGAGTTGACATCGCCGGAAATTTGTGTTTTCCCTTTATAACGAGTAGAAATTTGTGTTTTTTCTTTGGTAACGAGTTCGAATTCATGTTTTCTTCTTATTAACGAGATCAAATTTGTGTTTTTTCTCTGGTAACAAGTTGTCCTTGCATAAAAAATGTTTTTTTCCCTGATAACGAGTTGACATCGCCGGAAATTTGTGTTTTCCCTTTATAACGAGTAGAAATTTGTGTTTTTTCTTTGGTAACGAGTTCTAATTCAGGTTTTCTTCTTATTAACGAGTTCAAGTTTGTGTTTTTCTCGGGTAACGAGTTGTCCTTGCAGAAAAAATGTTTTTTTTCTATGATAACGAGTTGACATCGCCGGAAATTTGTGTTTTCCCTTGATAACGAGTAGAAATTTGAGTTTTTTCTTTGGTAACGAGTTCGAATTCATGTTTTCTTCTTATTAACGAGTTCAATTTTTTTTTCTCTGGTAACGAGTTGTCCTAGCATAAAAAATATTTTTTTCCCGGATAACGAGTTGACATCGCCGGAAATTTGTGTTTTCCCTTTATAACGAGTAGAAATTTGTGTTTTTTCTTTGGTAACGAGTTCTAATTCATGTTTTCTTCTTATTAACGAGTTCAAGTTTTTGTTTTTCTCGGTTAACGAGTTGTCCTTCTTTGAAAAAATGTTTTTTTCCCCGATAACGAGTTGACATCGCCGGAAATTTGTGTTTTCCCTTTATAACGAGTAGAAATTTGTGTTTTTTCTTTGGTAACGAGTTCGAATTCATGTTTTCTTCTTATTAACGATTTCAAATTTGTGTTTTTCTCTGGTAAAGAGTTGTCCTTTCAGAAAAACATTTTTTTCCTTGATAACGAGTTGACATCGCCGGAAATTTGTGTTTTCCCTTTATATCGAGTAGAAACTTGTGTTTTTTCATTGGTAACGAGTTCTAATTCAAGTTTTCTTCTTATTAACGAGTTCAAATTTGTGTTTTTCTCTGGTACGAGTTTTCCTTGTAGAAAAAAATGTTTTTTCCCTGATGACGAGTTGACATTGCCGGAAATTTGTGTTTTCCCTTTATAACGAGTAGAAATTTGTGTTTTTTCTTTGGTAACGAGTTCGAATTCATGTTTTCTTCTTATTAACGAGTTCAAATTTGTGTTTTTCTCTGGTAACGAGTTGTCCTTTCAGAAAAACGCTTTTTTTCCCTGATAACGAGTTGACATCGCCCGAAATTTGTGTTTTCCCTTTATAACGAGTAGAAATTTGTGTTTTTCTTTGGTAATGAGTTCGAATTCATGATTTCTTCTTATTAACTTGTTCAAATTTGTGTTTTTTCTCTGGTAACGAGTTGTCTTTGTATAAAAAATGTTTTTTTCCTGGATAACGAGTTCATATTACCGGAAATTTGTGTTTTCCCTTTATAACGAGTAGAAATTTGTGTTTTTTCTTTGGTAACGAGTTCGAATTCATCTTTTCTTCTTATTAACGTGTTCAAATTTGTGTTTTTCTCTGGTAACGAGTTGTCCTTGCAGAATTTGTTTTTTCCCGGATAACGAGTTGAGATCACCCGAAAACGGGTGAAATGCCACTCGAACCCAGAGCTTTGTGTTTTCCCTTTATAACGAGTAGAAATTTGTGTTTTTTCTTTGGTAACGAGTTCGAATTCATGTTTTCTTCTTATTAACGAGTTCAAGTTTGTATTTTTTTTTTCGGTAACGAGTTGTCCTTGCAGAAAAATGGTTTTTTTCGTTGATAACGAGTTGACATCGCCGGAAATTGGTGTTTTCCCTTTATAACGAGTAGAAATTTTTGTTTTTTCTTTGGTAACGAGTTGTCCTTGCAGAAAAAATGTTTTTTTCCCTGATAACGAGTTGACATCGCCGGAAATTTGTGTTTTCCCTTTATAACGAGTAGAAATTTGTGTTTTTTCTATGGTAACGAGTTCGAATTCATGTTTTCTTCTTATTAACGAGATCAAATTTGTGTTTTTTCTTTGGTAACGAGTTCTAATTCAGGTTTTCTTCTAATCAACGAGTTCAAGTTTGTGTTTTTCTTGGGGAACGAGTTGTCCTTGCAGAAAAATTATTTTTTTTCACTGATAACGAGTTCACATCGCCGGAAATTTGTGTTTTCCCTTGATAACGAGTAGAAATTTGAGTTTTTTCTTTGGTACCGAGTTCGAATTCATGTTTTCTTCTTATTAACGAGTTCAAATTTGTGTTTTTCACTAGTAACGAGTTGTCTTTGCCAAAATCTTTTTTTTTCCCTGATAACGAGTTGACATTGATGGAAATTTGTGTTTTCCCTTTATAATGAGTAGAAATTTTTGTTTTTTCTTTGGTAACGAGTTCGAATTCATGTTTTGTTCTTATTAACGAGTTCAAATTTTTGTTTTTTCTCTGGTAACGAGTTTTCCATGCATAAAAAATGGTTTTTCCCGGATAACGAGTTGACATCGCCGGAAATTTGTGTTTTCCCTTTATAACGAGTAGAAATTTGTGTTTTTTCTTTGGTAACGAGTTCGAATTAATGATTTCTTCTTATTTACGAGTTCAAATTTGTGTTTTTCTCTGGTGACGAGTTGTCGTTGCAGAATTTTTTTTTCCCAGATAACGAGTTGACATCACCGGAAATTTGTGTTTTCCATTTATAACGAGTAGAAATTTGTGTTTTTTCTTTGGTAACGAGTTGAATTCATGTTTTCTTCTTACTAACGAGTTCAAGTTTGTGTTTTTCTCTGGTAACGAGTTGTCCTTGCAGAAAAAATGGTGTTTTTCTCTGATAACGAGTTGAGATCCCCGGAAATTTTTTTTTTTCCCTTTATAACGAGTAGAAATTTGAGTTTTTTCTTTGGTAAGGAGCTCGAATTCATGTTTTCTTCTTATTAACGAGTTCAAATTGGTGTTTTTATCTGGTAATGAGTTGTCCTTGCAGAAAAACACTTTTTTCCCTGATAACGAGTTGCCATCGCCAGAAATTTGTGTTTTCCCTTTATAACGAGTAGAAATTTGTGTTTTTTCTGCGGTAACGAGTTCAAATTTGTGTTTTTCTCTGGTAACGAGTTTTCGTTGTAGAAAAAAATGTTTTTTCCCTGATGACGAGTTGACATTGCCGGAAATTTGTGTTTTCCCTTTATAACGACTATAAATTTGTATTTTTTCTTTGGTAACGAGTTCAAATTCATCTTTTCTTCTTATTAACGTGTTCAAATTTGTGTTTTCCCTTTACAACGAGTAGAAATTTGTGTTTTTTCTTTGGTATCGAGTTCGAATTAATGTTTTCTTCTTATTAACGTGTTCAAATTTGTGTTTTTTCTACGGTAACGAGTTGTCCTTGCATAAAAAATGTTTTTTTCCCGGATAACGAGTTCATATTACCGGAAATTTGTGTTTTCCTTTTATAACGAGTAGAAATTTGTGTTTTTTCTTTGGTAACGAGTTCGAATTCATCTTTTCTTCTTATTAACGTGTTCAAATTTACGTTTTTCTCTGGTAACGAGTTGTCCTTGCAGAAATTTTTTTTCCCGGATAACGAGTTGACATCACCGAAAATTTGTGTTTTCCCTTTATAACGAGTAGAAATTTGTGTTTTTTCTTTGGTAACGAGTTCGAATTCATGTTTTCTTCTTATTAACGAGTTCAAGTTTGTGTTTTTCTCGGTAACGAGTTGTCCTTGAAGAAATATGGTTTTTTTCTCTGATAATGAGTTGACATCGCCGGAAATTTGTGTTTTCCCTTTATAACGGGTAGAAAATTTTGTTTTTTCTTTGGTAACGAGTTCGAATTCATGTTTTCTTCTTTTTGACGAGTTCAAATTTGTGTTTTTCTCTGGTAACGAGTTGTCTTTGCAGAAAAAATGTTTTTTTTCCCTGATAACGAGTTGACATCGCCGGAAATTTGTGTTTTCCCATTATAACGAGTAGAAATTTGTGTTTTTTCTATGGTACTAAGTTCGAATTCTTGTTTTCTTCTTATTAACGAGATCAAATTTGTGTTTTTTCTCTGGTAACAATTTGTCCTTGCATAAAAAATGTTTTTTTTCCCTGATAACGAGTTGACATCGCCGGAAATTTGTGTTTTCCCTTTATAACAAGTAGAAATTTGTGTTTTTTCTTTGGTAACGAGTTCTAATTCAGGTTTTCTTCTTATTAACGAGTTCAAGTTTGTGTTTTTTCTCGGTTAACGAGTTGTCTTTGCGAAAAAATGTTTTTTTCTCTCGATAACGAGTTGACATCGCCGGAATTTTTTTGTTTTCCCTTTATAATGAGTAGAAATTTGTGTTTTTTTCTTTGGTAACGAGTTCAAATTCATGTTTTCTTCTTATTTACAAGTTCAGATTTGTGTTTTTCTCTGGTAACGAGTTGTCTTTGCACAAAAAATGTTTTTTTTCCCCGATAACGAGTTGACATCGCCGGAAATTTGTGTTTTCCCTTTATAACGAGTAGAAATTTGTGTTTTTTCTTTGGTAACGAGTTCGAATTCATATGTTTTTTCCCGATAACGAGTTGACATCGCCGAAATTTGTGTTTCGACCGGGTTATAACGAGTAGAAATTTGTGTTTTCTTTGGTAACGAGTTCGAATTCATGTTTTCTTCTTATTAACGAGATCAAATTTGTAATTTTTCTCAAGGATATGTAACGAAAGTTGTCCTTGACCTAAAAAATGTTATTTTCCCCGATAACGAGTTGACATCGCCGGAAATTTGTAATTAAAATTTAATCTAACTTTATAACGAGTAGAAATTTGTGTTTTTTCTTTGGTAACGAGTTCGAATTCATGTTTTCTTCTTATTAACGAGTTCAAATTTTTGTTTTATCTCTTCAAGGTAACGAGTTGGAAGTCATGCATAAAAATGTCTTTTTTCCCCGATAACGAGTTGACATCGCCGGAAATTTGTGTTTTCCATTTTTTATAACAAGTAGAAATTTGTGTTTTTTCTTTGGTAACGAGTTCGAATTCATGTTTTCTTCTTATTAACGAGTTCAAATTTGTGTTTTTCTCGGTAACGAGTTGTCCTTTGAAAAAATGTTTTTTTCATTCTTGATAACGAAGTTGACATCAAGAAAAAAACCGGAAATTTGTGTTTTCCCTTTATAACGAGTAGAAATTTGTGTTTTTTCTTTGGTAACGAGTTCGAATTCATGTTTTCTTCTTATTAACGAGTTCAAATTTGTGTTTTTCTTTGGTAACGAGTTGTCCTTGAAAAAATCTTTTTTCCCGATAACGAGTTGACATCGTTGGGTGTGAAATTTGTGTTTTGGAGCTTTATAACGAGTAGAAATTTGTGTTTTTTCTTTGGTAACGAGTTCGAATTCATGTTTTCTTCTTATTAACGAGTTCAAATTTGTGTATTTTCTCTCGATAACGAGTTGTCCTTAACGAGAAAAAATCTTTTTTCCAACATCACGGGAGAAGATAACGAGTTGACATCACCGGAAATTTGTGTTTTCCCTTTATAACGAGTAGAAATTTGTGTTTTTTTCTTTGGTAACGAGTTCGAATTCATGTTTTCTTCTTATTAACGAGTTCAAATTTGTGTTTTTCTCTTGGTAACGAGTTTAGTCCTTGTAGAAAAAATCGGTTTTTTTCCCGATAACGAGTTGACATTGCCGGAAATTTGTGTTTTCCCTTTATAACGAGTAGAAATTTGTGTTAAGTTTTTCTTTGGTAACGAAGCCTTTTCGAATTCATGTTTTCTTCTTATTAACGTGTTCAAATTTGTGTTTTTCTCTCGGTAACGAGTTGTCCTTGCGAAAAAATTTTTTTCCCGAATAACGAGTTCACATCACCGGAAATTTGTGTTTTCCCTTTATAACGAGTAGAAATTTGTGTTTTTTCTTTGGTAACGAGTTCAAATTCATGTTTTCTTCTTATTAACGAGTTCAAGTTTGTATTTTTCTCTGGTAACGAGTTGTCCTTGCAGTAAAATGGTTTTTTTCTTTGATAACGAGTTGACATCGCCGGAAATTGGTGTTTTCCCTTTATAACGAGTAGAAATTTTTGTTTTTCTTCTTATTAACGTGTTCAAATTTGTGTTTTTCTCTCGGTAACGAGTTGTCCTTGCATAAAAAAATTTTTTTCCCGAATAACGAGTTCACATCACCGGAAATTTGTGTTTTCCCTTTATAACGAGTAGAAATTTGTGTTTTTTCTTTGGTAACGAGTTTCAAATTCATGTTTTCTTCTTATTAACGAGTTCAAGTTTGTATTTTTCTCTGGTAACGAGTTGTCCTTGCAGAAAAATGGTTTTTTTCTTTGATAACGAGTTGACATCGCCGGAAATTTGTGTTTTCCCTTTATAACGAGTAGAAATTTTTGTTTTTTCTTTGGTAACGAGTTCGAATTCATGTTTTCTTCTTATTAACGAGTTCAAATTTGTGTTTTTCTCTAGTAACGAGTTGTCCTTGCGTAAAAAATGTTTTTTTCCCTGATAACGAGTTGACATCGCCGGAAATTTGTGTTTTCCCTTTATAACGAGTAGAAATTTGTGTTTTTTCTTTGGTAACAAGTTCGAATTCATGTTTTCTTCTTATTAACGAGATCAAATTTGTGTTTTTCTCCGGTAACAAGTTGTCCTTGCATAAAAAAATTTTTTTCCCGATAACGAGTTGACATCGCCGGAAATTTGTGTTTTCCCTTTATAACGAGTAGAAATTTGTGTTTTTTCTTTGGTAACGAGTTCGAATTCATGTTTTCTTCTTATTAATGAGTTCAAGTTTGTGTTTTTCTTGGGAACGAGTTGTCCTTGCGAAAAATTGATTTTTTCACCGATAACGAGTTGACATCGCCGGAAATTTGTGTTTTCCCTTGATAACGAGTAGAAATTTGGGTTTTTTCTTTGGTAACGAGTTCAAATTCATGTTTTCTTCTTATTAACAAGTTCAAATTTGTGAGTTTCACTAGTAACGAGTTGTCCTTGCCGAAATCTTTTTTTCCCTGATAACGAGTTGACATTGATGGAAATTTGTGGTTTCCCTTTATAACGAGTAGAAATTTGTATTTTTTCTTTGGTAACGAGTTCGAATTCATGTTTTCTTCTTATTAACTAGTTCAATTTTTTTTTTCTCTGGTAACGAGTTTTCCATGCATAAAAATGTTTTTCCCGGATAACGAGTTGACATCGCCGGAAATTTGTGTTTTCCCTTTATAACGAGTGGAAATTTGTGTTTTTTCTTTGGTAACGAGTTCGAATTAATGATTTCGTCTTATTTACGAGTTCAAATTTGTGTTTTTATCTGGTAACGAGTTGTCCTTGCAGAAAAAAAATGTATTTTTCTCTGATAACGAGTTGACATCGCCGGAAATTTGTGTTTTCCCTTGATAACGAGTAGAAATTTGAGTTTTTTCTTTGGTAACGAGTTCGAATTCATGTTTTCTTCTTAATAACGAGTTCAAATTTGTGTTTTTCACTAGTAACGAGTTCTCCTTCCCGAAATGTTTTTTCCCAGATAACCAGTTGACATTGACGGAAATTTTTGTTTTCCCTTTATAACGAGTAGAAATTTGTGTTTTTTCTTTGGTAACGAGTTCGAATTCATGTTTTCTTCTTATTAACGAGTTCAAATTTTTGTTTTTTCTCTGGTAACGAGTTGTCCTTGCATAAAATTTTTTTTTTCCCGGATAACGAGTTGACATCGCCGGAAATTTCTGTTTTCCCTTTATAACGAGTAGAAATTTGTGTTTTTTCTTTGGTAACGAGTTCTAATTCATGTTTTCTTCTTATTAACGAGTTCAAGTTTGTGTTTTTCTCAGTTAACAAGTTGTCCTTGCAGAAAAAATGTTTTTTTCCCGATAACGAGTTGACATCGCCGGAAATTTGTGTTTTCCCTTTATAACGAGTAGAAAATTTTGTTTTTTCTTTGGTAACGAGTTCGAATTCATGTTTTCTTCTTATTGACGAGTTCAAATTTGTGTTTTTCTCTGGTAACGAGTTGTCTTTGCAGAAAAAATGTTTTTTTTCCTTGATAACGAGTTGACATCGCCGGAAATTTGTGTTTTCCCATTATAACGAGTAGAAATTTGTGTTTTTTCTATGGTACTGAGTTCGAATTCTTGTTTTCTTCTTATTAACGAGATCAAGTTTGTGTTTTTTCTCTGGTAACAATTTGTCCTTGCATAAAAAATGTTTTTTCCTGATAACGAGTTGACATCGCCGGAAATTTGTGTTTTCCCTTTATAACAAGTAGACATTTGTGTTTTTTCTTTGGTAACGAGTTCTAATTCAGGTTTTCTTCTTATTAACGAGTTCAAGTTTGTGTTTTTCTTGGGTAACGAGTTATCCTTGCAGAAAAAATGTTTTTTTCTCAGATAACGAGTTGACATCATCGGAAATTTGTGTATTCCCTTGATAACGAGTAGAAATTTGAGTTTTTTCTTTGGTAACGGGTTCGAATTCATGTTTTCTTCTTATTAACGAGTTCAAATTTGTGTTTTTCACTAGTAACGAGTTCTCCTTGCCGTTGACAGAAATTTGTGTTTTCCATTTATAACGTGTAGAAATTTGAGTTTTTTCTTTGGTAAGGAGTTCGAATTCATGTTTTCTTCTTATTAACGAGTTCAAGTTTTTGTTTTTTCGCTGGTAACGAGTTATCCTTGCATAAAAAATATTTTTTTCCCGGATAACGAGTTGACATCGCCGGAAATTTGTGTTTTCCCTTAATAACGAGTAGAAATTTGTGTTTTTTCTTTGGTAACGAGTTCTAATTCATGTTTTCTTCTTATTAACGAGTTCAAGTTTGTGTTTTTCTCGGTTAACGAGTTGTCCTTGCAGAAAAAATGTTTTTTTCTCTGATAACGAGTTGACATCGCCGGAATTTTGTGTTTTCCCTTTATAACGAGTAGAAATTTGTGATTTTTCTTTCGTAACGAGTTCAAATTCATGTTTTCTTCTTATTTACAAGTTCAAATTTGTGTTTTTCTCTGGTAACGAGTTGTCCTTGCATAAAAAATGTTTTTTTCCCCGATAACGAGTTGACATCGCCGGAAATTTTTGTTTTCCCTTTATAATGAGTAGAAATTTGTGTTTTTTCTTTGGTAACGAGTTCGAATTCATCTTTTCTTCTTACTAACGTGTTCAAATTTGTGTTTTTCTCTGGTAACGAGTTGTCCTTGCAGAATTTTTTTTCCCGAATAACGAGTTGACATCACCGGAAATTTGTGTTTTCCCTTTATAACGAGTAGAAATTTGTGTTTTTTCTTTGGTAACGAATATTAACGAGTTTTGTATTTTTCTCTCGGTAACGAGTTGTCCTTGCGTAAAATGGTTTTTTTCTTTGATAACGAGTTGACATCGCCGGAAATTGGTGTTTTCCTTTTATAACGAGTAGAAATTTTTCTTTTTTCTTTGGTAACGAGTTCGAATTCATGTTTTCTTCTTATTAACGAGTTCAAATTTGTGTTTTTCTCTGGTAACGAGTTGTCCTTGCAGAAAAAATGTCTTTTTCCCTGATAACGACTTGACATCGCCGGAAATTTGTGTTTTCCCTTTATAACGAGTAGAAATTTGTGTTTTTTCTTTGGTAACGAGTTCTAATTCATGTTTTCTTCTTATTAACGAGTTCAAGTTTGTGTTTTTCTCGGTTAACGAGTTGTCCTTGCAGAAAAAATGTTTTTTTCTCTGATAACGAGTTGACATTGCCGGAATTTTGTGTTTTCCCTTTATAACGAGTAGAAATTTGTGATTTTTCTTTCGTAACGAGTTCAAATTCATGTTTTCTTCTTATTTACAAGTTCAAATTTGTGTTTTTCTCTGGTAACGAGTTGTCCTTGCATAAAAAATGTTTTTTTCCCCGATAACGAGTTGACATCGCCGGAAATTTGTGTTTTCCCTTTATAACGAGTAGAAATTTGTGTTTTTTCTTTGGTAACGAGTTCGAATTCATCTTTTCTTCTTACTAACGTGTTCAAATTTGTGTTTTTCTCTGGTAACGAGTTGTCCTTGCAGAATTTTTTTTCCCGAATAACGAGTTGACATCACCGGAAATTTGTGTTTTCCCTTTATAACGAGTAGAAATTTGTGTTTTTTCTTTGGTAACGAATATTAACGAGTTTTGTATTTTTCTCTGGTAACGAGTTGTCCTTGCAGTAAAATGGTTTTTTTCTTTGATAACGAGTTGACATCGCCGGAAATTGGTGTTTTCCTTTTATAACGAGTAGAAATTTTTCTTTTTTCTTTGGTAACGAGTTCGAATTCATGTTTTCTTCTTATTAACGAGTTCAAATTTGTGTTTTTCTCTGGTAACGAGTTGTCCTTGCAGAAAAAATGTTTTTTTCCCTGATAACGAGTTGACATCGCCGGAAATTTGTGTTTTCCCTTTATAACGAGTAGAAATTTGTGTTTTTTCTATGGTAACGAGTTCGAATTCATGTTTTCTTCTTATTAACGAGATTAAATTTGTGTTTTTTCTCTGGTAACAAGTTGTCCTTGCATAAAAAATGATTTTTTCCCTGATAACGAGTTGACATCGCCGGAAATTTGTGTTTTCCCTTTATAACGAGTAGAAATTTGTGTTTTTTCTTTGGTAACGAGTTCTAATTCAGCTTTTCTTCTTATTAATGAGTTCAAGTTTGTGTTTTTCTAGGGGAACGAGTTGTCCTTGCAAAAAAATTGATTTTTTCACTGATAACAAGTTGACATCGCCGGAAATTTGTGTTTTCCCTTGATAACGAGTAGAAATTTGAGTTTTTTCTTTGGTAACGAGTTCAAATTCATGTTTTCTTCTTATTAACAAGTTCAATTTTTTTTCTCTAGTAACGAGTTGTCCTAGCATAAAAAATATTTTTTTCCCGGATAACGAGTTGACATCGCCGGAAATTTGTGTTTTCCCTTTATAACGAGTAGAAATTTGTTTTTTTTCTTTGGTAACGAGTTCTAATTCATGTTTTCTTCTTATTAACGAGTTCAAGTTTTTGTTTTTCTCGGTTAACGAGTTGTCCTTGCTGAAAAAATGTTTTTTTCCCCGATAACGAGTTGACATCGCCGGAAATTTGTGTTTTCCCTTTATAACGAGTAGAAATTTGTGTTTTTTCTTTGGTAACGAGTTCGAATTCGTGTTTTCTTCTTATTAACGATTTCAAATTTGTGTTTTTCTCGTGGTAACGAGTTGTCCTTTCAGAAAAACATTTTTTTCCTTGATAACGAGTTGACATCGCCGGAAATTTGTGTTTTCCCTTTATAACGAGTAGAAACTTGTGTTTTTTCATTGGTAACGAGTTCAAATTCAAGTTTTCTTCTTATTAACGAGTTCAAATTTGTGTTTTTCTCTGGTACGAGTTTTCCTTGTAGAAAAAAATGTTTTTTCCCTGATGACGAGTTGACATTGCCGGAAATTTGTGTTTTCCCTTTGTAACGAGTAGAAATTTGTGTTTTTTCTTTGGTAACGAGTTCGAATTCATTTTTTCTTCTTATTAACGAGTTCAAATTTGTGTTTTTCTCTGGTAACGAGTTGTCCTTTCAGAAAAACGTTTTTTTCCCTTGATAACGAGTTGACATCACCCGAAATTTGTGTTTTCCCTTTATAACGAGTAGAAATTTGTGTTTTTCTTTGGTAATGAGTTCGAATTCATGATTTCTTCTTATTAACTTGTTCAAATTTGTGTTTTTTCTCTGGTAACGAGTTGTCCTTGCATAAAAAATGTTTTTTTCCTGGATAACGAGTTCATATTACCGGAAATTTGTGTTTTCCCTTTATAACGAGTAGAAATTTGTGTTTTTTCTTTGGTAACGAGTTCGAATTCATCTTTTCTTCTTATTAACGTGTTCAAATTTGTGTTTTTCTCTGGTAACGAGTTGTCCTTGCAGAATTTGTTTTTTCCCGGATAACGAGTTGAGATCACCTAAAATTGGTTAGGGGTGAAATGCCACTCGAACCCAGAGCTTTGTGTTTTCCCTTTATAACGAGTAGAAATTTGTGTTTTTTCTTTGGTAACGAGTTCGAATTCATGTTTTCTTCTTATTAACGAGTTCAAGTTTGTATTTTTTTTTCTGGTAACGAGTTGTCCTTGCAGAAAAATGGTTTTTTTCGTTGATAACGAGTTGACATCGCCGGAAATTGGTGTTTTCCCTTTATAACGAGTAGAAATTTTTGTTTTTTCTTTGGTAACGAGTTGTCCTTGCAGAAAAAAATGTTTTTTTCCCTGATAACCAGTCGACATCGCCGGAAATTTGTGTTTTCCCTTTATAACGAGTAGAAATTTGTGTTTTTTCTATGGTAACGAGTTCGAATTCATGTTTTCTTCTTATTAACGAGATCAAATTTGTGTTTTTTCTTTGGTAACGAGTTCGAATTCATGTTTTCTTCTTATTAACGAGATCAAATTTGTGTTTTTTCTTTGGTAACGAGTTCTAATTCAGGTTTTCTTCTAATCAACGAGTTCAAGTTTGTGTTTTTCTAGGGGAACGAGTTGTCCTTGCAGAAAAATTGTTTTTTTCACTGATAACGAGTTCACATCGCCGTAAATTTGTGTTTTCCCTTGATAACGAGTAGAAATTTGAGTTTTTCCTTTGGTAACGAGTTCGAATTCATGTTTTCTTCTTATTAACGAGTTCAAATTTGTGTTTTTCACTAGTAACGAGTTGTCTTTGCCGAAATCTTTTTTTTTCCCTGATAACGAGTTGACATTGATGGAAATTTGTGTTTTCCCTTTATAACGAGTAGAAATTTGTGTTTTTTCTTTGGTAACGAGTTCGAATTCATGTTTTGTTCTTATTAACGAGTTCAAATTTTTTTTTTCTCTGGTAACGAGTTTTCCATGCATAAAAAATGGTTTTTCCCGGATAACGAGTTGACATCGCCGGAAATTTGTGTTTTCCCTTTATAACGAGTAGAAATTTGTGTTTTTTCTTTGGTAACGAGTTCGAACTAATGATTTCTTCTTATTTACGAGTTCAAATTTGTGTTTTTCTCTGGTGACGAGTTGTCCTTGCAGAATTGTTTTTTCCCAGATAACGAGTTGACATCATCGGAAATTTGTGTTTTCCATTTATAACGAGTAGAAATTTGTGTTTTTTCTTTGGTAACGAGTTGAATTCATGTTTTCTTCTGACTAACGAGTTCAAGTTTGTGTTTTTCTCTGGTAACGAGTTGTCCTTGCAGAAAAAATGGTTTTTTTCTCTGATAACGAGTTGACATCGCCGGAAATTTGTGTTTTCCCTTTATAGCGAGTAGAAATTTGAGTTTTTTCTTTGGTAAGGAGTTCGAATTCATGTTTTCTTCTTATTAACGAGTTCAAATTGGTGTTTTTCTCTGGTAATGAGTTGTCCTTGCAGAAAAACATTTTTTTTCCCTGATAACGAGTTGACATCGCCAGAAATTTGTGTTTTCCCTTTATAACGAGTAGAAATTTGTGTTTTTTCTGTGGTAACGAGTTCAAATTTGTGTTTTTCTCTGGTAACGAGTTTTCCTTGTAGAAAAAAATGTTTTTTGCCTGATGACGAGTTGACATTGCCGGAAATTTGTGTTTTCCCTTTATAACGAGTATAAATTTGTGTTTTTTCTTTGGTAACGAGTTCGAATTCATCTTTTCTTCTTATTAACGTGCTCAAATTTGTGTTTTCCCTTTACAACGAGTAGAAATTTGTGTTTTTTCTTTGGTAACGAGTTCTAATTCATGTTTTCTTCTTATTAACGAGTTCAAGTTTGTGTTTTTCTCGGTTAACAAGTTGTCCTTGCAGAAAAAATGTTTTTTTCCCCGATAACGAGTTGACATCGCCGGAATTTTGTGTTTTCCCTTTATAACGAGTAGAAATTTGTGATTTTTCTTTGGTAACGAGTTCAAATTCATGTTTTCTTCTTATTTACAAGTTCAAATTTGTGTTTTTCTCTGGTAACGAGTTGTCCTTGCATAAAAAATGTTTTTTTCCCCGATAACGAGTTGATATCGCCGGAAATTTGTGTTTTCCCTTTATAACGAGTAGAAATTTGTGTTTTTTCTTTGGTAACGAGTTCGAATTCATGTTTTCTTCTTATTAACGAGTTCAAATTTGTGTTTTTCTCAGGTAACGAGTTGTCCTTTCAGAAAAACGTTTTTTTTCCCTGATAACGAGTTGACATCGACGGAAATTTGTGTTTTCCCTTTATAACGAGTAGATAATTTTGTTTTTTCTTTGGTAACGAGTTCGAATTCATGTTTTCTTCTTATTGACGAGTTCAAATTTGTGTTTTTCTCTGGTAACGAGTTGTCCTTGTAGAAAAAATGTTTTTTTCCCTTATAACGATTTCACATAGCCGGAAATTTGTGTTTTCCCATTATAACGAGTAGAAATTTGTGTTTTTTCTTTGGTAACGAGTTCGAATTCATGTTTTCTTCTTATTAACGAGTTCAAAATTGTGTTTTCTCTGGTAACGAGTTGTCCTTGTAGAAAAACTGTTTTTTTTCCCTGATAACGAGTTGACATCGCCGGAATTTTGTGTTTTCCCTTTATAATGAGGAGAAATTTGTGTTTTTTCTTTGCTAACGAGTTCGAATTCATGTTTTCTTCTTATTAACGAGTTCAAATTTTTGTTTTATCTCTGGTAACGAGTAGTCCTTGCATAAAAAATATTTTTTTCCCGGATAACGAGTTGACATCGCCGGAAATTTGTGTTTTCCCTTTATAACGAGTAGAAATTTGTGTTTTTTCTTTGGTAACGAGTTCAAATTCATGTTTTCTTCTTATTAACAAGTTCAAATTTGTGTTTTTCTCTGGTAACGAGTTGTCCTTGCAGAAAAATTCTTTTTTCCCTGATAACGAGTTGACATCGCCGGAAATTGGTGTTTTCCCTTTATAACGAGTATAAATTTGTGTTTTTTATTTGGTAACGAGTTCGAATTCATGTTTTCTTCTTATTAACGAGTTCAAAATTTTGTTTTTCTCTCGTAACAAGTTGTCCTTGCAGAAAAATGTTTTTTTCCCTGATAACGAGTTGACATCGCCAGAAATTGGTGTTTACCCATTATAACGAGTAGAAATTTGTGTTTTTTCTATGGTACTGAGTTCGAATTCTTGTTTACTTCTTATTTACGAGATCAAATTTGTGTTTTTTTCTCAGGTAACAATTTGTCCTTGCATAAAAAATGTTATTTTCCCTGATAACGAGTTGACATCGCCGGAATTTTGTCTTTTCCCTTTATAATGAGTAGAAATTTGTGTTTTTTCTTTGGTAACGAGTTCGAATTCATGTTTTCTTCTTATTAACAAGTTCAAATTTTTGTTTTATCTCTGGTAACTTGTAGTCCTTGCATAAAAAATATTTTTTTCCCGGATAACGAGTTGACATCGCCGGAAATTTGTGTTTTCCCTTTATAACGAGTAGAAATTTGTGTTTTTTCTTTGGTAACGAGTTCTAATTCATGTTTTCTTCTTTTTAACGAGTTCAAGTTTCTCGGTTAACGAGTTTTCCTTGCAGAAAAAATGTTTTTTTCTTTGATAACAAGTTGACATCACCGGAATTTTGTGTTTTCCCTTTATAACGAGTAGAAATTTGTGTTTTTTCTTTGGTAACGAGTTCGAATTCATGTTTTTTTCTTATTAACGAGTTCAAATTTGTCTTTTTCTTTGGTAACGAGTTGTCCTTGCAGAAAAAAATTCTTTTTTCCCTGATAACGAGTTGACATCGCCGGAAATTGGTGTTTTCCCTTTATAACGAGTAGAATTTGTGTTTTTTCTTTGGTAACGAGGTCAAATTCATGTTTTCTACTTATTAACGAGTTCGAATTTGTCTTTTTCTCTGATAACGAGTTGTCCTTGAAGAAAAACATTTTTTTCCTTGATAACGAGTTGACATCGCCGGAAATTTGTGTTTTCCCTTTATAACGAGTAGAAACTTGTGTTTTTTCTTTGGTAACGAGTTCAAATTCAAGTTTTCTTCTTATTAACGACTTCAAATTTGTGTTTTTCTCTGGTAACGAGTTTTCCTTGTAGAAAAAATGTTTTTTCCCTGATGACGAGTTGACATTGCCGGAAATTTGTGTTTTCCCTTTATAACGAGTAGAAATTTGTGTTTTTTCTTTGGTAACGAATTCGAATTCATGTTTTCTTCTTATTAACGAGTTCTAATTTGTGTTTTTCTCTGGTAACGAGTTGTCCTTGCAGAAAAACGTTTTTTTCCCTGATAACGAGTTGACATCGCCGGAAATTTGTGTTTTCCCTTTCTAACGAGTAGAAATTTGTGTTTTTTCTTTGGTAACGAGTTCAAATTCATGTTTTCTTCTTATTTACGAGTTCAAATTTGTGTTTTTCTCTGGTAACGAGTTGTCCTTGCATAAAAAATGTTTTTTTCCTGGATAACGAGTTCATATTACCGGAAATTTGTGTTTTCCCTTTATAACGAGTATAAATTTGTGTTTTTTCTTTGGTAACGAGTTCGAATTCATATTTTCTTCTAATTAACGAGTTCAAGTTTGTGTTTTTCTCTGGTAACGAGTTGTCCTTGTAGAAAAATGGTTTTTTTCTTTGATAACGAGTTGACATCGCCGGAAATTTGTGTTTTCCCTTTATAACGAGTAGAAATTTGTGTTTTTTCTATGGTAACGAGTTCGAATTCATGTTTTCTTCTTATTAACGAGATCAAATTTGTGTTTTTTCTATGGTAACAAGTTGTCCTTGCATAAAAAATGTTTTTTTCCCTGATAACGAGTTGACATCGCCGGAAATTTGTGTTTTCCCTTTGTAACGAGTAGAAATTTGTGTTTTTTCTTTGGTAACGAGTTCTAATTAAGGTTTTCTTCTTATTAACGAGTTCAAGTTTGTGTTTTTCTAGGGGAACAAGTTGTCCTTGCAGAAAAATTGTTTTTTTCACTGATAACGAGTTGATATCGGCGGAAATTTGTGTTTTCCCTTGATAACGAGTAGAAATTTGAGTTTTTTCTTTGGTAACGAGTTCGAAATTCATGTTTTCTTCTTATTAACGAGTTCAAATTTGTGTTTTTCACTAGTAACGACTTGTCCATGCTGAAATCTTTTTTTTCCCTGATAACGAGTTGACATTGATGGAAATTTGTGTTTTCCCTTTATAACGAGTAGAAATTTGTGTTTTTTATTTGGTAACGAGTTCGAATTCATGTTTTCTTCTTATTAACGAGTTCAAATTTTTGTTTTTGCTCTGGTAACGAGTTTTCCATGCATAAAAAATGTTTTTTCCCGGATAACGAGTTGACATCGCCGGAAATTTGTGTTTTCCCTTTATAACGAGTAGAAATTTGTATTTTTTCTTTGGTAACGAGTTCGAATTAAAGATTTCTTCTTATTTATGAGTTCAAATTTGTGTTTTTCTTTGGTAACGAGTTGTCCTTGCAGAAAAAATATTTTTTTTCCCGGATAACGAGTTGACATCACCGGAAATTTGTGTTTTCCATTTATAACGAGTTGAAATTTGTGTTTTTTCTTTGGTAACGAGTTCGAATTCATGTTTTCTTCTTATTAACGAGTTCAAGTTTGTGTTTTTCTCTGGTAACGAGTTGTCCTTGTAGAAAAATGGTTTTTTTTCTCTGATAACGAGTTGACATCGCCGGAAATTTGTGTTTTCCCTTTATAAAAAGTAGAAATTTGAGTTTTTTCTTTGGTAAGGAGTTCGAATTCATGTTTTCTTCTTATTAACGAGTTCAAATTGGTGTTTTTCTCTGGTAACGATTTGTCCTTGCAGAAAAACATTTTTTTTCCCTGATAACGATTTGACATCGCCAGAAATTTGTGTTTTCCCTTTATAACGAGTAGAAATTTGTGTTTTTTCTTTGGTAACGAGTTCAAATTTGTGTTTTTCTCTGGTAACGTGTTTTCCTTGTAGATAAAAATGTTTTTTCCCTGATGACGAGTTGACATTGCCGGAAATTTGTGTTTTCCCTTTATAACGAGTATAAATTTGTGTTTTTTCTTTGGTAACGAGTTCGAATTCATCTTTTCTTCTTATTAACGTGTTAAAATTTGTGTTTTCCTTTTATAACGAGTAGAAATTTGTGTTTTTTCTTTGGTAACGTGTTCGAATTCATGTTTTCTTCTTATAAAACGTGTTCAAATTTGTGTTTTTTCTATGGTAACGAGTTGTCCTTGCATACAAAATGTTTTTTTCCTGGATAACGAGTTCATATTACCGGAAATTTGTGTTTTCCCTTTATATCGAGTAGAAATTTGTATTTTTTCTTTGGTAACGAGTTCAAATTCATCTTTTCTTCTTATTAACGTGTTCAAATTTAAGTTTTTCTCTGGTAGTGAGTTGTCCTTGCCGAAATTTTTTTCCCGGATAACGAGTTGACATCACCGGAAATTTGTGTTTTCCCTTTATAACGAGTAGAAATTTGTGTTTTTTCTTTGGTAACGAGTTCGAATTCATGTTTTCTTCTTATTAACGAGTTCAAGTTTGTGTTTTTCTATGGTAACGAGTTGTCCTTGAAGAAAAATGGTTTTTTTCTCTGATAACGAGTTGACATCGCCGGAAATTTGTGTTTTCCCTTTACAACGAGTAGAAAATTTTGTTTTTTCTTTGGTAACGAGTTCGAATTCATGTTTAATTCTTATTGATGTGTTCAAATTTGTGTTTTTCTCTGGTAACGAGTTGTCTTTGCAGAAAAAATGTTTTTTTCCTTGATAACGAGTTGACATCGCCGGAAATTTGTGTTTTCCCATTATAAAGAGTAGAAATTTGTGTTTTTTCTATGGTACTGAGTTCGAATTCTTGTTTTCTTCTTATTAACGAGATCAAATTTGTGTTTTTTCTCTGGTAACAAGTTGTCCCTGCACAAAAAATGTTTTTTTCCCTGATAACGAGTTGACATCGCCGGAAATTTGTGTTTTCCCTTTATAACAAGTAGAAATTTGTGTTTTTTCTTTGGTAACGAGTTCTAATTCAGGTTTTCTTCTTATTAACGAGTTCAAGTTTGTGTTTTTCTCGGGTAACGAGTTGTCCTTGCAGAAAAAATGTTTTTTTTCTCTGATAACGAGTTGACATCGGCGGAAATTTGTGTTTTCCCTTGATAACAAGTAGAAATTTGAGTTTTTTCTTTGGTAACGAGTTCGAATTCATGTCAACTTCTTATTAACGAGTTCAAATTTGCGTTTTTCACTAGTAACGAGTTCCCCTTGCCGAAATTTTTTTTTCCCGGATAACAAGTTGACATTGACGGAAATTTGTGTTTTCCCTTTATAACGAGTAGAAATGTGTGTTTTTTCTTTGGTAACGAGTTCGAATTCATGTTTTCTTCTTATTAAAGAGTTCAAAATTTTGTTTTTTCTATGGTAACGAGTTGTCCTTGCATAAATTTTTTTTCCCGGATAACGAGTTGACATCGCCGGAAATTTGTGTTTTCCCTTTATAACGAGTATAAATTTGTGTTTTTTCTTTGGTAACGAGTTCTAATTCAGTTTTTCTTCTTATTAATGAGTTTAAGTTTGTGTTTTTCTTGGGTAACGAGTTGTCCTTGCAGAAAAAATGTTTTTTTCTCTGATAACGAGTTGACATCGCCGAAATTTGTGTTTTCCCTTGATAACAAGTAGAAATTTGAGTTTTTTCTTTGGTAACGAGTTTGAATTCATGTTTTCTTCTTATTAACGAGTTCAAATTTGTGTTTTTCACTAGTAACGAGTTATCCTTGCCGAATTTTTTTTTCCCAGATAACGAGTTGACATTGACGGAAATTTGTGTTTTCCCTTTATAACGAGTAGAAATTTGTGTTTTTTCTTTGGTAACGAGTTCTAATTCATGTTTTCTTCTTATTAACGAGTTCAAATTTTTGTTTTATCTCTGGTAACGGGTAGTCCTTGCATAAAAAATATTTTTTTCCCGGATAACGAGTTGACATCGCCGGAAATTTATGTTTTCCCTTTATAACGAGTAGAAATTTGTGTTTTTTCTTTGGTAACTTCTAATTCATGTTTTCTTCTTATTAACGAGTTCAAGTTTCTCGGTTAACGAGTTGTCCTTGCAGAAAAAATGTTTTTTTCTTTGATAACAAGTTGACATCGCCGGAATTTTGTGTTTTCCCTTTATAACGAGTAGAAATTTGTGTTTTTTCTTTGGTAACGAGTTCGAATTCATGTTTTCTTCTTATTAACGAGTTCAAATTTGTGTTTTTCTCTGGTAACGAGTTGTCCTTGCAGAAAAAATTCTTTTTTCCCTGATAACGAGTTGACATCGCCGGAAATTGGTGTTTTCCCTTTATAACGAGTAGAAATTTGTGTTTTTTTATTTGGTAACGAGTTCGAATTCATGTTTTCTTCTTATTAACGAGTTCAAAATTTTGTTTTTCTCTCGTAACAAGTTGTCCTTGCAGAAAAATGTTTTTTTCCCTGATAACGAGTTGACATCGCCAGAAATTGGTGTTTTCCCTTTATAACGAGTAGAAATTTGTGTTTTTCCTTTGGTAACGAGTTCAAATTCATGTTTTCTACTTATTAACGAGTTCAAATTTGTCTTTTTCTCTGATAACGAGTTGTCCTTGCAGAAAAACATTTTTTTCCTTGATAACGAGTTGACATCGCCGGAAATTTGTGTTTTCCCTTTATAACGAGTAGAAACTTGTGTTTTTTCTTTGGTAACGAGTTCAAATTCAAGTTTTCTTCTTATTAACGACTTCGAATTTGTGTTTTTCTCTGGTAACGAGTTTTCCTTGTAGAAAAAAATGTTAGTTCCCTAATGACGAGTTGACATTGTCGGAAATTTGTGTTTTCCCTTTATAACGAGTAGAAATTTGTGTTTTTTCTTTGGTAACGAGTTCGAATTCATGTTTTCTTCTTATTAACGAGTTCTAATTTGTGTTTTTCTCTGGTAACGAGTTGTCCTTGCAGAAAATTTTTTTTCCCTGATAACGAGTTGACATCACCCGAAATTTGTGTTTTCCCTTTCTAACGAGTAGAAATTTGTGTCTTTTGTTTGGTAACGAGTTCAAATTCATGTTTTCTTCTTATTTATGAGTTCAAATTTGTGTTTTTCTCTGGTAACGAGTTGTCCTTGCATAAAAAATGTTTTTTTCGCGGATAACGAGTT
The DNA here is from genome assembly GCA_036785695.1 of Gentiana straminea. Taxonomy (NCBI): domain Eukaryota; kingdom Viridiplantae; phylum Streptophyta; class Magnoliopsida; order Gentianales; family Gentianaceae; genus Gentiana; species Gentiana straminea. The sequence continues at coordinate 4,775,896 of JAVUPR010000085.1, forward strand.
CATATTACCGGAAATTTGTGTTTTCCCTTTATAACGAGTAGAAATTTGTGTTTTTTTCTTTGGTAACGAGTTCGAATTCATCTTTTCTTCTTATTAAAGTGTTCAAATTTGCGTTTTTCTCTGGTAACGAGTTGTCCTTGCAGATTTTTTTTACCGGGTAACGAGTTGACATCACCGGAAATTTGTGTTTTCCCTTTATAACGAGTAGAAATTTGTGTTTTTTCTTTGGTAACGAGTTCGAATTCATATTTTCTTCTTATTAACGAGTTCAAGTTTGTGTTTTTCTCTGGTAACGAGTTGTCCTTGCAGAAAAATGGTTTTTTTCTTTGATAGCGAGTTGACATCGCCGGAAATTTGTGTTTTCCCTTTATAACGAATAGAAATTTGTGTTTTTTCTATGGTAACGAGTTCGAATTCATGTTTTCTTCTTATTAACGAGATCAAATTTGTGTTTTTTCTATGGTAACAAGTTGTCCTTGCATAAAAAATGTTTTTTTCCCTGATAACGAGTTGACATCGCCGGAAATTTGTGTTTTCCCTTTATAACGAGTAGAAATTTGTGTTTTTTCTTTGGTAACGAGTTCTAATTCATGTTTTCTTCTTATTAACGAGTTCAAATTTTTGTTTTATCTCTGGTAACGGGTAGTCCTTGCATAAAAAATATTTTTTTCCCGGATAACGAGTTGACATCGCCGGAAATTTATGTTTTCCCTTTATAACGAGTAGAAATTTGTGTTTTTTCTTTGGTAACGAGTTTGAATTCATGTTTTCTTTTTATTAACGAGTTCAAATTTGTGTTTTTCACTAGTAACGAGTTGTCCTTGCTGAAATCTTTTTTTTCCCTGATAACGAGTTGACATTGATGGAAATTTGTGTTTTCCCTTTATAACGAGTAGAAATTTGTGTTTTTTATTTGGTAACGAGTTCGAATTCATGTTTTCTTCTTATTAACGAGTTCAAATTTTTGTTTTTTCTCTGGTAACGAGTTTTCCATGCATAAAAAATGTTTTTTCCCGGATAACGAGTTGACATCGCCGGAAATTTGTGTTTTCCCTTTATAACGAGTAGAAATTTGTGTTTTTTCTTTGGTAACGAGTTCGAATTAATGATTTCTTCTTATTTACGAGTTCAAATTTGTGCTTTTCTCTGGTAACGAGTTGTCCTTGCAGAAAAAATATTTTTTTTTCCCGTATAACGAGTTGACATCACCGGAAATTTGTGTTTTCGATTTATAACGAGTTGAAATTTGTGTTTTTTCTTTGGTAACGAGTTCGAATTCATGTTTTCTTCCTATTAACGAGTTCAAGTTTTTGTTTTTCTCTGGTAACAAGTTGTCCTTGCAGAAAAATGGTTTTTTTCTAACGAGTTGACATCGCCGGAAAATTGTGTTTTCCCTTTATAACGAGTAGAAATTTGAGTTTTTTCTTTGGTAAGGAGTTCGAATTCATGTTTTCTTCTTATTAACGAGTTCAAATTGGTGTTTTTCTCTGGTAACGAGTTGTCCTTGCAGAAAAATGTTTTTTTCCCTGATAACGAGTTGACATCGCCAGAAATTTATGTTTTCCCTTTGTAACGAGTAGAAATTTGTGTTTTTTCTTTGGTAACGAGTTCAAATTTGTATTTTTCTCTGGTAACGTGTTTTCCTTGTAGAAAAAAAATGTTTTTTCCCTGATGACGAGTTGACATTGCCGGAAATTTGTGTTTTCCCTTTATAACGAGTATAAATTTGTTTTTTTTCTTTGGTAACGAGTTCGAATTCATCTTTTCTTCTTATTAACGTGTTCAAATTTGTTGTTTCCTTTTATAACGAGTAGAAATTTGTGTTTTTTCTTTGGTAACGAGTTCGAATTCATGTTTTCTTCTTATTAACGTGTTCAAATTTGTGTTTTTTCTATGTTAACGAGTTGTCCTTGCATACAAAATGTTTTTTTCCTGGATAACGAGTTCATATTACCGGAAATTTGTGTTTTCCTTTTATAACGAGTAGAAATTTGTGTTTTTTCTTTGGTAACGAGTTCGAATTCATCTTTTCTTCTTATTAACGTGTTCAAATTTAAGTTTTTCTCTGGTAGCGAGTTGTCCTTGCAGAAATTTTTTTTCCCGGATAACGAGTTGACATCACCGGAAATTTGTGTTTTCCCTTTATAATGAGTAGAAATTTGTGTTTTTTCTTTGGTAACGAGTTCGAATTCATGTTTTCCTCTTATTAACGAGTTCAAGTTTGTGTTTTTCTCTGGTAACAAGTTGTCCTTGAAGAAAAATGGTTTTTTTCTCTGATAACGAGTTGACATCGCCTGAAATTTGTGTTTTCCCTTTATAACGAGTAGAAATTTTTGTTTTTTCTTTGGTAACGAGTTCGAATTCATGTTTAATTCTTATTGACGAGTTCAAATTTGTGTTTTTCTCTGGTAACGAGTTGTCTTTGCAGAAAAAATGTTTTTTTCCCTGATAACGAATTGACATCGCCGGAAATTTGTGATTTCCCATTATAAAGAGTAGAAATTTGTGTTTTTTCTATGATACTGGGTTCGAATTCTTGTTTTCTTCTTATTAACGAGATCAAATTTGTGTTTTTTCTCTGGTAACAAGTTGTCTTTGCATAAAAAATGTTTTTTTCCCTGATAACGAGTTGACATCGCCGGAAATTTGTGTTTTCCCTTTATAACAAGTAGAAATTTGTGTTTTTCTTTGGTAACGAGTTCTAATTCAGGTTTTCTTCTTATTAACGAGTTCAAGTTTGTGTTTTTCTCGGGTAACGAGTTGTCCTTGCAGAAAAAATGTTTTTTTCTCTGATAACGAGTTGACATCGCCGGAAATTTGTGTTTTCCCTTGATAACAAGTAGAAATTTGAGTTTTTTCTTTGGTAACGAGTTCGAATTCATGTTTTCTTCTTATTAACGAGTTCAAATTTGTGTTTTTCACTAGTAACGAGTTCTCCTTGCCGAATTTTTTTTCCCAGATAACAAGTTGACATTGACAGAAATTTGTGTTTTCCCTTTATAATGAGTAGAAATTTGTGTTTTTTCTTTGGTAACGAGTTCGAATTCATGTTTTCTTCTTATTAACGAGTTCAAATTTTTGTTTTTTCTCTGGTAACGAGTTGTGCTTGCATAAAAAATATTTTTTTCCCGGATAACGAGTTGACATCGCCGGAAATTTATGTTTTCCCTTTATAGCGAGTAGAAATTTGTGTTTTTTCTTTGGTAACGAGTTCTAATTCAGGTTTTCTTCTTATTAACGAGTTCAAGTTTGTGTTTATCTCGGGAAACGAGTTGTCCTTGCAGAAAAAATATTTTTTTCTCTGATAATGAGTTGACATCGCCTGAAATTTGTGTTTTCCCTTGATAACAAGTAGAAATTTGAGTTTTTTCTTTGGTAACGAGTTCTAATTCATGTTTCTTCTTATTAACGAGTTCAAATTTGTGTTTTTCACTAGTAACGAGTTCTCATTGCCGAAATTTTTTTTCCCAGATAACGAGTTGACATTGACGAAAATTTGTGTTTTCCCTTTATAACGAGTAGAAATTTGTGTTTTTTCTTTGGTAACGAGTTCGAATTCATGTTTTCTTCTTATTAACGAGTTCAAATTTTTGTTTTTTCTCTAGTAACGAGTAGTCCTTGCATAAAATTTTTTTTCCCGGTTAACGAGTTGACATCGCCGGAAATTTGTGTTTTCCCTATATAACGAGTAGAAATTTGAGTTTTTTCTTTGGTAACGAGTTCTAATTCATGTTTTCTTCTTATTAACGAGTTCAAGTTTGTGTTTTTCTCGGTTAACAAGTTGTCCTTGCAGAAAAAATGTTTTTTTCTCTGATAACGAGTTGACATCGCCGGAATTTTGTGTTTTCCCTTTATAACGAGTAGAAAGAAATTTGTGTTTTTTATTTGGTAACGAGTTCGAATTCATGTTTTCTTCATATTAACGGGTTCAAATTTGTGTTTTTATCTGGTAACGAGTTGTCCTTGCAGAAAAAATTCCTTTTTCCCTGATAACGAGTTGACATCGCCGGAAATTGGTGTTTTCCCTTTATAACGAGTAGAAATTTGTGTTTTTTTATTTGGCAACGAGTTCGAATTCATGTTTTCTTCTTATTAACGAGTTCAATTTTTTGTTTTTCTCTCGTAACAAGTTGTCCTTGCAGAAAAAATATTTTTTTCCCTGATAACGAGTTGACATCGCCGGAAATTGGTGTTTTCCCTTTATAACGAGTAGAAATTTGTGTTTTTCTTTGGTAACGAGTTCGAATTCATGTTTTCTACTTATTAACGAGTTCAAATTTGTCTTTTTCTGTAATAACGAGTTGTCTTTGCAGAAAAATATTTTTTTCCTTGATAACGAGTTGACATCGCCGGAAATTTGTGTTTTCCCTTGATAACGAGTAGAAATTTGTGTTTTTCTTTGGTAACGTGTTCGAATTCATGTTTTCTGCTTATTAACGAGTTTAAATTTGTGTTTTTCACTGGTAACGAGTTGTCCTTGCAGAAAAAATGTTTTTTTCCCTGATAACGAATTGACATCGCCGGAAATTGGTGTTTTCCCTTTATAACGAGTAGAAATTTGTGTTTTTTCTTTGGTAACGAGTTCGAATTCATGTTTTCTTCTTATTAACGAGTTCAAATTTGTGTTTTTCTCTAGTAACGAGTTGTCCTTGCAGAAAAAATGTTTTTTTCCCTGATAACGAGTTGACATCGCCGGAAATTTATGTTTTCCCTTTATTACGAGTAGAAATTTGTGTTTTTTTTCTATGGTAACGAGTTTGAATTCTTGTTTTCTTCTTATTAACGAGATCAAATTTGTGTTTTTTCTCTGGTAACGAGTTGTCCTTGCATAAAAAATGTTTTTTTCCCTGATAACGAGTTGACATCGCCGGAAATTTGTGTTTTCCCTTTATAACGAGTAGAAATTAGTGTTTTTTCTTTGGTAACGAGTTCTAATTCAGGTTTCTTCTTATTAACGAGTTCAAGTTTGTGTTTTTCTCGGGTAACGATTTGTCATTGCAGAAAAAAATGTTTTTTTCTCTGATAATGAGTTGACAGTGTCAACTCGTTATCAGAGAAAAGACTGTCAACTCATTATCAGAGAAAAAAACATTTTTTTCTGCAAGGACAAATCGTTACCAGAGAAAAACACAAACTTGAACTCGTTAATAAGAAGAAAACCTGAATTAGAACTCGTTACCAAAGAAAAAACACAAATTTCTACTCGTTATAAAGGGAAAACACAAATTTCCGGCGATCACAACTCGTTATCCGGGAAAAAAACTTTTTTTCTGCAAGGACAACTCGTTACTCGTTAATAAGAAGAAAACATGAATTCGAACATTTTTTATGCAAGGAGAATTCGAAAATTATAAGAAAACATGAATTCGAACATTTTTCGCAAACTTGAACACGTTAATAAGAAGAAAACATGAATTCGAACTCGTTGCCAAAGGAAAAACACAAATTTCTACTCGTTATAAAGGGAAAACACAAATTTCCGGCGATGTCAACTCGTTCTTAGGGAAAAAAACATTTTTTATGCAAGGAAAACTCGTTACCATAGAAAAAACACAAATTTGAACTCGTTAATAAGAAGAAAACATGAATTCGAACTCGTTACCAAAGAATAAACACAAATTTCTACTCGTTATAAAGGGAAAACACCAATTTCCGGCGATGTCAACTCGTTATCTAGGAAAAAAACATTTTTTCTACAAGGAGAACTCGTTACCCGAGAAAAACACAAATTTGAACTCGTTAATTAGAAGAAAACATGAATTCGAACTCGTTACCAAAGAAAAAACACAAATTTCTACTCGTTATAAAGGGAAAACACAAATTTCTGGCGATGTCAACTCGTTATCAGTGAAAATTTTTTTTTTCTGCAAAGACAACTCGTTACCAGAGAAAAACACAAATTTGAACTCGTTAATAAGAAGAAAACATGAATTCGAACTCGTTACCAAAGAAAAAACACAAATTTCTACTCGTTATAAAGGGAAAACACAAATTTCCGGCGATGTCAACTCGTTATCAGGGAAAAAAACATTTTTTATGCAAGGACAACTCGTTACCAGAGCAAAAACACAAATTTGAACTTGTTAATAAGAAGAAAACATGAATCCGAACTCGTTACCAAAGAAAAAACACAAATTTCTACTCGTCATAAAGGGAAAACACAAAATTCCGGCCATGTCAACTCGTTATCAGAGAAAAAAACATTTTTTCTGCAAGGACAAATCGTTACCCGAGAAAAAACACAAAATTGAACTCGTTAATAAGAAGAAAACATGAATTAGAACTCGTTACCAAAGAAAAAACACAAATTTCTACAAAACACAAATTTGAATTCGTTAATAAGAAGAAAAAAATGAATTTGAACTCGTTACCAAAGAAAAAACACAAATTTCTACTCGTGATAAAGGGAAAACACCAATTTCCGGCGATGTCAACTCGTTATCAGGGAAAAAAACATTTTTTCTGCAAGGACAACTGGTTACCTGAGAAAAACACAAATTTGAACTCGTTAATAAGAAGAAAACATGAATTCGAACTCGTTACCAAAGAAAAAACTCAAATTTCTACTCGTTATAAAGTGAAAACACAAATTTCCGGCGATGTCAACTCGTTATCAGAGAAAAAAACATTTTTTCTGCAAGGACAACTCGTTACCCAAGAAAAACACAAACTTGAACTCGTTAATAAGAAGAAAAGATGAATTAGAACTCGTTACCAAAGAAAAAACACAAATTTCTACTCGTTATAAAGGGAAAACACAAATTTCCGTCAATGTCAACTCGTTATCTTGGAAAAAATATATTTTCGGCAAGGACAACTGGTTACTAGAGAAAAACACAAATTTGAACTCGTTAATAAGAAGAAAACATGAATTCGAACTCGTTACCAAAGAAAAAACTCAAATTTCTACTCGTTATATTGGGAAAACACAAATTTCCGGCGATGTCAACTCGTTATCAGATAAAAAAAAACATTTTTTTCTGCAAGGACAACTCTTTTCCCGAGAAAAACACAAACTTGAACTCGTTAATAAGAAGAAAACATGAATTAGAACTCGTTACCAAAGAAAAAACACAAATTTCTACTCGTTATAAAGGGAAAACACAAATTTCCGGCGATGTTAACTCGTTATCAGGGAAAAAAACATTTTTATGGAAGGACAACTCGTTACCAGAGGATAAACACAAATTTGAACTCGTTAATAAGAAGAAAACATGAATTCGAACTCGTTACCAAAGAAAAAACACAAATTTCTACTCGTTATAAAGGGAAAACACAAATTTCCGTCAATGTCAACTCATTATCAGGGAAAAAAATATTTTTTCGGCAAGGACAACTGGTTACTAGAGAAAAACACAAATTTGAACTCGTTAATAAGAAGAAAACATGAATTTGTGTTTTCCCTTTATAACGAGTAGAAATTTGTGTTTTTTCTAACATGTCCGACATGTGTTGGCTGATTAAATTAATATTATTTAAAATTTAAATATCCGACACGCTTCCGACACACTGTCAACACTCCCCGACATGGCACCGACACTCTTGAACCCAATTTTTTTTTTTTAAAATTATTTATTTAAGTTTTCTTCAATGGAAACGTTAAAATACACGATTTTTCATTTATATAATAATTAAATAAATAATACATCGTATCAAGTTTATATGGTTTTTGTTGATATACAATCATTTTTACAATTTGTAATATTTTGAAGGTCAATCACAATTTCTTTTGGCACCGTATAAAGGTATTCTAGATATTCATAGAGTTTCTGTAATACCTATCTTATTTTGTTTATATATATATATATATATATATATATATATATAACGTGTCGGCGGCGTGTCGTGTCCTTAAATTTTAGAATTAACCGTATCGACGTGTCCGTGTCGTGTCGTGCAACGTATCCGTGTCCGTGTCTGTGCAACATAGGTTTGAGGTATATGAATATTTTTTTATTTTTTTCTTCCTGAAAAGGACTCGTATACAGAAGTAGACCGATTATGTCGGTCTAAATCTGAAATATTCTATACTCCTAAAAATATTTTATAATACAACCAGTGTATGACAATTTTATTAAGTGATATACATTAGAATTAGTTATTTTCAACCTCTAACTCACGATAAAAATGTATTATATAAAAGATAGTAAAAATAAGACACTATAATATACAGGGGCGTCTTTGTCCAAATTTAGGCTCAGTGCCAAATATTGTTTTAGGCTCTTTTAAAACAAAATAACCAATAAAAAATTGCCTCTATTAGGGATCGAACCCTAATCACTTGTCAAGTTGTACCATAATGCTCACTATCAGGGCAATACCATATTGATATTTAAATATACAATATATATACTATTGAGTCAAAATTTCCCGTCTTTTAAATTCATAGATTTAGGGGGGCTTTGGGCCATGGCACCCTTGGCCTCCCCAATGGACGCCCCTGATAATGAATGTCATTTGGTATAACATTCCTACACCGTAAAATATCTCAATCACTATTGTATTTGACATGCAAATGTATATTTCCAAGATGACCTTTTTGACATTAAAAGAATATTCAAAAGACAAAAAAAAGGTCAATTCTTTGTTTTTTCTTTGGTAACGAGTTCGAATTCATGTTTTCTTCTTATTAACGAGTTTAAATTTATGTTTTTCTTTGGTAACGAGGTGTCCTTACAGAAAAAATGTTTTTTTCCCTGGTAACAAGTTGACATCGCCGGAAATTTATGTTTTCCCTTTATAACAAGTAGAAATTTGTGTTTTTTATTTGGTAACGAGTTCGAATTCATGTTTTCTTCTAATTAACGAGTTCAAATTTATGTTTTTCTCTGGTAACGAGTTGTCCTTGCAGAAAAAAGTGTTTTTCTCTGATAACGAGTTGACATCGCCAGAAATTTGTGTTTTCCCTTTATAACGAGTAGAAATTTGTGTTTTTTCTTTGCTAACGAGTTCGAATTCATGTTTTCTTCTAATTAACGAGTTCAAATTTGTGTTTTTCTCTGGTAACGAGTTGTCCTTGCAGAATTTTTTTTTCCCGTGATAACGAGTTGACATCGTCAGAAATTCGTCTTTTCCTTTTATAACGAGTAGAAATTTGTGTTTTTTCTTAGGTAACGAGTTCGAATTCATGTTTTCTTTTTATTAACGAGTTCAAATTTGTGTTTTTCTCTGGTAACGAGTTGTCTTTGCAGAAAAAATATTTTTTTCCCTAATAACAAGTTGACATCGTCGGAAATTTGTGTTTTCCCTTTATAACGAGTAGAAATTTGTGTTTTTTCTTTGGTAACGAGTTCGAATTCATGTTTTCTTCATATTAACGAGTTCAAATTTGTGTTTTTCTATGGTAATGAGTTGTCCTTGCAGAAAAAAATGTTTTTTTCCTAGATAACGAGTTGACATCGCCGGAAATTGGTGTTTTACCTTTATAACGAGTAGAAATTTGTGTTTTTTCTTTGGTAACAAGTTCGAATTCATTTTTTCTTCTTATTAACGAGTTCAAATTTGTGTTTTTCTCTGGTAACGAGTTGTCCTTACAGAAGAAATATTTTTTTCCCTGGTAACGAGTTGACATTGCCGGAAATTTTTGTTTTCCCTTTATAACGAGTAGAAATTTGTGTTTTTTATTTGGTAACGAGTTCGAATTTTTGTTTTCTTCTTATTAACGAATTCAAATTTGTGTTTTTCTCTGGTAACGAGTTATCCTTGCAGAAAAAATGTTTTTTTCCATGATAACGAGTTGACATCGCCGGAAATTGGTGTTTTCCCTTTATAACGAGTAGTAATTTGTGTTTTTTCTTTGGTAACGAGTTCGAATTCATGTTTTCTTCATATTAACGAGTTCAAATTTATGTTTTTCTCTGGTAACGAGTTGTCCTTGCAGAAAAAATGTTTTTTCCCCTGATAACGAGTTGACATCGCCGGAAATTTGTGTTTTCCCTTTATAACGAGTAGAAATTTGTGTTTTTTCTTTGGTCACGAGTTCGGATTCTTGTTTTCTTCTTATTATCGAGTTCAAATTTGTGTTTTTCTCGGGTAACGAGTTGTCCTTGCAGAAAAAATGGCTTTTTTCCCTGATAACGAGTTGACATCGCCGGAAATTTGTGTTTTCCCTTTATAACGAGTAGAAATTTGTGTTTTTTCTTTGGTAACGTGTTCGAATTCATGTTTTCTTCTTATTAACGAGTTCAAATTTGTGTTTTTCTCTGGTAACAAGTTGTCCTTGCAGAAAAAATGTTGTTTCCATAATAACGAGTTGACATCGCCGGAAATTTGTGTTTTCCCTTTATAACGAGTAGAAATTTGTGTTTTTTCTTTGGTAACGAGTTCGAATTCATGTTTTCCTCATATTAACGAGTTCAAATTAGTGTTATTCTATGGTAATGTGTTGTCCTTGCAGAAAAAATGTTTTTTTCCTAGATAACGAGTTGACATCGCCGGAAATTTGTGTTTTCCCTTTATAACGAGTAGAAATTTGTGTTTTTTCTTTGGTAATGTGTTCGAATTCATGTTTTCTTCTTATTAATGAGTTCAAATTTGGGGTTTTCTCTGGTAACGAGTTGTCCTTGCAGAAAAAATGTTTTTTTCCCTAATAATGAGTTGACATCGGCGGAAATTTTTATTTTTTCTTTGGTAACGTGTTCGAATTCATGTTTTCTTCATATTAACGAGTTCAAATTTTTGTTTTTCTCTGGTAACGAGTTGTCTTTGCGAAAAAATGTTTTTTTCCCTGATAACGAGTTGACATCGCCGGAAATTTGTGTTTTCCCTTTATAACGAGTAGAAATTTGTGTTTTTTCTTTGGTAACGAGTTCGAATTCTTGTTTTCTTCATATTAACGAGTTCAAATTTGTGTTTTTCTATGGTAAGGAGTTGTCCTTGCAGAAAAAATGTTTTTTTCCTAGATAACGAGTTGACATCGCCGGAAATTGGTGTTTTACCTTTATAACGAGTAGAAATTTGTGTTTTTTCTTTGGTAACAAGTTCGAATTCATGTTTTCTTCTTATTAACGAGTTCAAATTTGTGTTTTTCTCTGGTAACGAGTTGTCCTTACAGAAAAATGTTTTTTTCCCTGGTAACGAGTTGACATCGCCGGAAATTTATGTTTACCCTTTATAACGAGTAGAAATTTGTGTTTTTTATTTGGTAACGAGTTCGAATTCATGTTTTCTTCTTATTAACGAATTCAAATTTGTGTTTTCCTCTGGTAGCGAGTTGTCCCTGCAGAAAAAATGTTTCTTTTTCCATGATAACGAGTTGACATCGCCGGAAATTGGTGTTTTCCCTTTATAACGAGTAGTAATTTGTATTTTTTCTTTGGTAACGAGTTCGAATTCATGTTTTCTTCTTATTAACGAGTTCAAATTTGTGTTTTTCTCTCGGTAACGAGTTGTCCTTGTAAAAAAAATGTTTTTTTCCACGATAACGAGTTGACATCGCCGGAAATTTGTGTTTTCCCTTTATAACGAGTAGAAATTTGTGTTTTTTCTTTGGTAACGTGTTCGAATTCATGTTTTCTTCTTATTAACGAGTTCAAATTTGTGTTTTTCTCTGGTAACGAGTTGTCCTTGCAGAAAAAATGTTGTTTCCCTAATAACGAGTTGACATCGCCGGAAATTTGTGTTTTCCCTTTATAACGAGTAGAAATTTGTGTTTTTTCTTTGGTCACGAGTTCGAATTCTTGTTTTCTTCTTATTATCGAGTTCAAATTTGTGTTTTTCTCGGGTAACGAGTTGTCCTTGCAGAAAAAATGGCTTTTTTCCCTGATAACGAGTTGACATCGCCGGAAATTTGTGTTTTCCCTTTATAACGAGTAGAAATTTGTGTTTTTTCTTTGGTAACGTGTTCGAATTCATGTTTTCTTCATATTAACGAGTTCAAATTAATGTTTTTCTATGGTAATGTGTTGTCCTTGCAGAAAAAATGTTTTTTTCTTAGATAACGAGTTGACATCGACGGAAATTTGTGTTTTCCCTTTATAACGAGTAGAAATTTGTGTTTTTTCTTTGGTAATGTGTTCGAATTCATGTTTTCTTCTTATTAATGAGTTCAAATTTGGGTTTTTCTCTGGTAACGAGTTGTCCTTGCAGAAAAAATGTTTTTTTCCCTAATAATGAGTTGACATCGGCGGAAATTTTTATTTTTTCTTTGGTAACGTGTTCGAATTCATGTTTTCTTCATATTAATGAGTTCAAATTTGTGTTTTTCTCTGGTAACGAGTTGTCTTCGCAGAAAAAATGTTTTTTTCCCTAATAACGAGTTGACATCGCCGGAAATTTGTGTTTCCCTTTATAACGAGTGGAAATTTGAGTTTTTTCTTTGGTAACGAGTTCGAATTCATGTTTTCTTCATATTAACGAGTTCAAATTTGTGTTTTTCTATGGTAATGAGTTGTCCTTGCAGAAAAAATGTTTTTTTCCTAGATAACGAGTTGACATCGCCGGAAATTGGTGTTTTACCTTTATAACGAGTAGAAATTTGTGTTTTTTCTTTGGTAACGAGTTCGAATTCATGTTTTCTTCTTATTAACGAGTTCAAATTTGTGTTTTTCTTTGGTAACGAGTTGTCCTTGTAGAAAAAAATGTTTTTTTTCCCTGGTAACGAGTTGACATCGCCGGAAATTTATGTTTTCCCTTTATAACAAGTAGAAATTTGTGTTTTTTATTTGGTAACGAGTTCGAATTCATGTTTTCTTCTAATTAACGAGTTCAAATTTGTGTTTTTCTCTCGGTAACGAGTTGTCCTTGCGAAAAAATGTTTTTTTCTCGATAACGAGTTGACATCGCCGGAAATTTGTGTTTTCCCTTTATAACGAGTAGAAATTTGTGTTTTTTCTTTGGTAACGAGTTCGAATTCATGTTTTCTTCTTATTAACGAGTTCAAATTTGTGTTTTTCTCGGTAACGAGTTGTCCTTGCGTAGAAAAAAAAATTTTTTTCCCCGATAACGAGTTGACATCGTCGAAATTTGTGTTTTCCCTTTATAACGAGTAGAAATTTGTGTTTTTTCTTTGGTAACGAGTTCGAATTCATGTTTTCTTCTTATTAACGAGTTCAAATTTGTGTTTTTCTCTCGGTAACGAGTTGTCCTTGCGAAAAAATATTTTTTTCCCTAATAACGAGTTGACATCGCCGGAAATTTGTGTTTTCCCTTTATAACGAGTAGAAATTTGTGTTTTTTCTTTGGTAACGAGTTCGAATTCATGTTTTCTTCATATTAACGAGTTCAAATTTGTGTTTTTCTATGGTAATGAGTTGTCCTTGCAGAAAAAATGTTTTTTTCCTAGAAACGAGTTGACATCGCCGGAAATTGGTGTTTTACCTTTATAACGAGTAGAAATCTGTGTTTTTTCTTCGGTAACGAGTTCGAGTTCATGTTTTCTTCTTATTAACGAGTTCAAATTTGTGTTTTTCTTTGGTAACGAGGTGTCCTTATAGGAAAAATGATTTTTTCCCTGGTAACGAGGTTAAATCGCCGGAAATTTATGTTTTCCCTTTATAACGAGTAGAAATTTGTGTTTTTTATTTGGTAACGAGTTCGAATTCATGTTTTCTTCTTATTAACGAGTTCAAATTTTTGTTTTTCTCTGGTAACGAGTTGACATCTCCAGAAATTTTTGTTTTCCCTTTATAACGAGTAGAAATTTGTGTTTTTTCTTTGGTAACGAGTTCGAATTCTTGTTTTCTTCTAATTAACAAGTTCAAATTTGTGTTTTCCCTTTATAACGAGTAGAAATTTGTGTTTTTTCTTTTGGTAACGAGTTCGAATTCATGTTTTCTTCATATTAACGAGTTCAAATTTGTGTTTTTCTATGGTAATGTGTTGTCCTTGCAGAAATTTTTTTTCCCTGATAACGAGTTGACATCGCCAGAAATTTGTGTTTTCCCTTTATAACGAGTAGAAATTTGTGTTTTTCTTTGGTAACGAGTTCGAATTCATGTTTTCTTCTTATTAACGAGTTCAAATTTGTGTTTTTCTCTGGTAACGAGTTGTCTTTGCAGAAAAAATATTTTTTTCCCTAATAACAAGTTGACATCGCCGGAAATTTGTGTTTTCCCTTTATAACGAGTAGAAATTTGTGTTTTTTCTTTTGGTAACGAGTTCGAATTCATGTTTTCTTCATATTAACGAGTTCAAATTTGTGTTTTTCTATGGTAATGTGTTGTCCTTGCAGAAAAAATGTTTTTTTCCTAGATAACGAGTTGACATCGCCGGAAATTGGTGTTTTACCTTTATAACGAGTAGAAATTTGTGTTTTTTCTTTGGTAACGAGTTCGAATTCATTTTTTCTTCTTATTAACGAGTTCAAATTTATATTTTCACTTGGTAACGAGTTGTCCTTGCAGAAAAAATGTTTTTTTACCTGATAACGAGTTGACATCGCCGGAAATTTGTGTTTTCCCTTTATAACGAGTAGAAATTTGTGTTTTTTCTTTGGTAACGAGTTCGAATTCATGTTTTCTTCTTATTAACGAGTTCAAATTTGTGTTTTTCTCATGTAACGAGTTGTCCTTGCAGAAAAAATGGTTTTTTTCCCTGATAACGAGTTGACATCGTCGGAAATTTGTGTTTTCCCTTTATAACGAGTAGAAATTTGTGTTTTTTTCTTTGGTAACGAGTTCGAATTCATGTTTTCTTCTTATTAACGAGTTCAAATTTGTGTTTTTCTCTGGTAACGAGTTGTCCTTGCAGAAAAAATGTTTTTTTCCCTAATAACAAGTTGACATCGCCGGAAATTTGTGTTTTCCCTTTATAACGAGTAGAAATTTGTGTTTTTTCTTTGGTAACGAGTTCGAATTCATGTTTTCTTCATATTAACGAGTTCAAATTTGTGTTTTTCTATGGTAATGAGTTGTCCTTGCAGAAAAAATGTTTTTTTCCTAGATAACGAGTTGACATCGCCGGAAATTGGTGTTTTACCTTTATAACGAGTAGAAATTTGTGTTTTTTCTTTGGTAACGAGTTCGAATTCATGTTTTCTTCTTATTAACGAGTTCAAATTTGTGTTTTTCTCTGGTAACGAGTTGTCCTTACAGAAAAAATGTTTTTTTCCCTGATAACGAGTTGACATCGCCGGAAATTTATGTTTTCCCTTTATAACGAGTAGAAATTTGTGTTTTTTATTTGGTAACGAGTTCGAATTCATGTTTTCTTCTTATTAACGAATTAAAATTTGTGTTTTTCTCTAGTAATGAGTTGTCCTTGCAGAAAAAATGTATTTTTCCATGATAACGAGTTGACATCGTCGGAAATTGGTGTTTTCCCTTTATAACGAGTAGTAATTTGTGTTTTTTCTTTGGTAACGAGTTCGAATTCTTGTTTTCTTCTTATTAACGAGTTCAAATTTATGTTTTTCTATGGTAACGAGTTGTCCTTGCAAAAAAAATGTTTTTTTTCCCTGATAACGAGTTGACATCGCCGGAAATTTGTGTTTTCCCTTTATAACGAGTAGAAATTTGTGTTTTTTCTTTGGTAACGAGTTCGAACTCTTGTTTTCTTCTTATTAACGAGTTCAAATTTGTGTTGTTCTCTGGTTAACGAGTTGTCCTTCAGAAAAAATGGTTTTTTTCCCTGATAACGAGTTGACATCGCCGGAAATTTGTGTTTTCCCTTTATAACGAGTAGAAATTTGTGTTTTTTCTTTGGTAACGAGTTCGAATTCATGTTTTCTTCTTATTAACGAGTTCAAATTTGTGTTTTTCTCTGGTAAGGAGTTGTCCTTGCGAAAAAATGTTTTTTTCCTAGATAACGAGTTGACATCGCCGGAAATTGGTGTTTTACCTTTATAACGAGTAGAAATTTGTGTTTTTTCTTTGGTAACGAGTTCGAATTCATGTTTTCTTCTTATTAACGAGTTCAAATTTGTGTTTTTCTCTGGTAACGAGTTGTCCTTACAGAAAAAATGTTTTTTTCCCTGGTAACGAGTTGACATCGCCGGAAATTTATGTTTTCCCTTTATAACGAGTAGAAATTTGTGTTTTTTATTTGGTAACGAATCCGAATTCATGTTTTCTTCTTATTAACGAATTCAAATTTATGTTTTTCTCTGGTAACGAGTTGTCCTTGCAGAAAAAATGTTTTTTTCCATGATAACGAGTTGACATCGCCGGAAATTGGTGTTTTCCATTTATAACGAGTAGAAATTTGTGTTTTTTCTTTGGTAACGAGTTCGAATTCTTGTTTTCTTCTTATTAACGAGTTCAAATTTGTGTTTTTCTCTGGTAACGAGTTGTCCTTGTAGAAAAAATGGTTTTTTTCCCTGATAACGAGTTGACATCGCCGGAAATTTGTGTTTTCCCTTTATAACGAGTAGAAATTTTTGTTTTTTTCTTTGGTAACGATTTCGAATTCATGTTTTCTTCTTATTAACGAGTTCAAATTTGTGTTTTTCTCTGGTAACGAGTTGTCCTTATAGAAAAAATGTTTTTTTCCCTGGTAACGAGTTGACATCGCCGGAAATTTATGTTTTCCCTTTATAACGAGTAGAAATTTGTGTTTTTTATTTGGTAACGAGTTCGAATTCATGTTTTCTTCTTATTAACGAATTCAAATTTGTGTTTTTCTCTGGTAACGAGTTGTCCTTGCAGAAAAAATGTTTTTTTCCATGATAACGAGTTGACATCGCCGGAAATTGGTGTTTTCCCTTTATAACGAGTAGTAATTTGTGTTTTTTCTTTGGTAACGAGTTCGAATTCATGTTTTCTTCTTATTAACGAGTTCAAATTTATGTTTTTCTATGGTAACGAGTTGTCCTTGCAGAAAAAATGTTTTTTTCCCTGATAACGAGTTGACATCGCCGGAAATTTGTGTTTTCCCTTTATAACGAGTAGAAATTTGTGTTTTTTCTTTGGTAACGAGTTCGAATTCTTGTTTTCTTCTTATTAACGAGTTCAAATTTGTGTTTTTCTCTGGGTAACGAGTTGTCCTTGCGAAAAAATGGTTTTTTTCCCTGATAACGAGTTGACATCGCCGGAAATTTGTGTTTTCCCTTTATAACGAGTAGAAATTTGTGTTTTTTCTTTGGTAACGAGTTCGAATTCATGTTTTCTTCTTATTAACGAGTTCAAATTTGTGTTTTTCTCGGTAACGAGTTGTCCTTGCGAAAAAATGTTTTTTTCCCCGATAACGAGTTGACATCGCCGGAAATTTGTGTTTTCCCTTTATAACGAGTAGAAATTTGTGTTTTTTCTTTGGTAACGAGTTCGAATTCATGTTTTCTTCTTATTAACGAGTTCAAATTTGTGTTTTTCTCGTGGTAAGGAGTTGTCCTTGTAGAAAAAATGTTTTTTTCCTAGATAACGAGTTGACATCGCCGGAAATTGGTGTTTTACCTTTATAACGAGTAGAAATTTGTGTTTTTTCTTTGGTAACGAGTTCGAATTCATGTTTTCTTCTTATTAACGAGTTCAAATTTGTGTTTTTCTCTGGTAACGAGTTGTCCTTACAGAAAAAATGTTTTTTTCCCTGATAACGAGTTGACATCGCCGGAAATTTATGTTTTCCCTTTATAACGAGTAGAAATTTGTGTTTTTTATTTGGTAACGAGTTCGAATTCATGTTTTCTTCTTATTAACGAGTTCAAATTTGTGTTTTTCTCTCGGTAACGAGTTGTCCTTGTAGAAAAAATGTTTTTTTCCCGATAACGAGTTGACATCGCCGGAAATTTGTGTTTTCCCTTTATAACGAGTAGAAATTTGTGTTTTTTCTTTGGTAACGAGTTCGAATTCATGTTTTCTTCTTATTAACGAGTTCAAATTTGTGTTTTTCTCTGGTAACGAGTTGTCCTTGCAGAAAAAATGTTTTTTTCCCGTGATAACGAGTTGACATCGCCGGAAATTTGTGTTTTCCCTTTATAACGAGTAGAAATTTGTGTTTTTTCTTTGGTAACGAGTTCGAATTCATGTTTTCTTCTTATTAACGAGTTCAAATTTGTGTTTTTCTCTGGTAACGAGTTGTCCTTGCAGAAAAAAATTTTTTTCCCTAATAACGAGTTGACATCGCCGGAAATTTGTGTTTTCCCTTTATAACGAGTAGAAATTTGTGTTTTTTCTTTGGTAACGAGTTCGAATTCATGTTTTCTTCATATTAACGAGTTCAAATTTGTGTTTTTCTATGGTAATGAGTTGTCCTTGCGAGAAAAAATGTTTTTTTCCTAGATAACGAGTTGACATCGCCGGAAATTGGTGTTTTACCTTTATAACGAGTAGAAATTTGTGTTTTTTCTTTGGTAACGAGTTTGAATTCATGTTTTCTTCTTATTAACGAGTTCAAATTTGTGTTTTTCTCTGGTAACGAGTTGTCCTTACAGAAAAAATATTTTTTTCCCTGGTAACGAGTTGACATCGCCGGAAATTTATGTTTTCCCTTTATAACGAGTAGAAATTTGTGTTTTTTATTTGGTAACGAATCTGAATTCATGTTTTCTTCTTATTAACGAATTCAAATTTGTGTTTTTCTCTCGGTAACGAGTTGTCCTTTAGAAAAAATGTTTTTTTCCCTGATAACGAGTTGACATCGCCGGAAATTGGTGTTTTCCCTTTATAACGAGTAGAAATTTGTGTTTTTTCTTTGGTAACGAGTTCGAATTCATGTTTTCTTCTTATTAACGAGTTCAAATTTGTGTTTTTCTCTTGGTAACGAGTTGTCCTTGCAGAAAAAATGTTTTTTCCCTGATAACGAGTTGACATCGCCGGAAATTTGTGTTTTCCCTTTATAACGAGTAGAAATTTGTGTTTTTTCTTTGGTAACGAGTTCGAATTCATGTTTTCTTCTTATTAACGAGTTCAAATTTGTGTTTTTCTCTCGGTAACGAGTTGTCCTTGTAGAAAAAATGTTTTTTTCCCTGATAACGAGTTGACATCGCCGGAAATTTGTGTTTTCCCTTTATAACGAGTAGAAATTTGTGTTTTTTCTTTGGTAACGAGTTCGAATTCATGTTTTCTTCTTATTAACGAGTTCAAATTTGTGTTTTTCTCTGGTAACGAGTTGTCCTTGCGTAGAAAAAAATGTTTTTTCCATAATAACGAGTTGACATCGCCGGAAATTTGTGTTTTCCCTTTATAACGAGTAGAAATTTGTGTTTTTTCTTTGGTAACGAGTTCGAATTCATGTTTTCTTCTTATTAACGAGTTCAAATTTGTGTTTTTCTATGGTAACGAGTTGTCCTTGCAGAAAAAATGTTTTTTTCCTAGATAACGAGTTGACATCGCCGGAAATTTGTGTTTTCCCTTTATAACGAGTAGAAATTTGTGTTTTTTCTTTGGTAACGAGTTCGAATTCATGTTTTCTTCTTATTAACGAGTTCAAATTTGTGTTTTTTCTCGGTAACGAGTTGTCCTTGCGAAAAAATGTTTTTTTCCCCGATAACGAGTTGACATCGCCGGAAATTTGTGTTTTCCTTTATAACGAGTAGAAATTTGTGTTTTTTCTTTGGTAACGAGTTCGAATTCATGTTTTCTTCTTATTAACGAGTTCAAATTTGTGTTTTTTCTCGGTAACGAGTTGTCCTTGCGTAGAAAAAATGTTTTTTTTCCCGATAACGAGTTGACATCGCCGGAAATTTGTGTTTTCCCTTTATAACGAGTAGAAATTTGTGTTTTTTCTTTGGTAACGAGTTCGAATTCATGTTTTCTTCATATTAACGAGTTCAAATTTGTGTTTTTCTATGGTAAGGAGTTGTCCTTGCAGAAAAAATGTTTTTTTCCTAGATAACGAGTTGACATCGCCGGAAATTGGTGTTTTACCTTTATAACGAGTAGAAATTTGTGTTTTTTCTTTGGTAACGAGTTCGAATTCATGTTTTCTTCTTATTAACGAGTTCAAATTTGTGTTTTTCTCTCGGTAACGAGTTGTCCTTGGGAAAAAATGTTTTTTTCCCTCCGATAACGAGTTGACATCGCCGGAAATTTGTGTTTTCCCTTTATAACGAGTAGAAATTTGTGTTTTTTATTTGGTAACGAGTTCGAATTCATGTTTTCTTCTTATTAACGAATTCAAATTTGTGTTTTCTCTCGGTAACGAGTTGTCCTTGCGAAAAAATGTTTTTTTTCCATGATAACGAGTTGACATCGCCGGAAATTGGTGTTTTCCCTTTATAACGAGTAGAAATTTGTGTTTTTTCTTTGGTAACGAGTTCGAATTCATTTTTTCTTCTTATTAACGAGTTCAAATTTGTGTTTTTCTCTCGGTAACGAGTTGTCCTTGTAGAAAAAATGTTTTTTTCCCTGATAACGAGTTGACATCGCCGGAAATTTGTGTTTTCCCTTTATAACGAGTAGAAATTTGTGTTTTTTCTTTGGTAACGAGTTCGAATTCATGTTTTCTTCTTATTAACGAGTTCAAATTTGTGTTTTTCTCTCGGTAACGAGCTGTCCTTGCAGAAAAAATGTTTTTTCCCCGATAACGAGTTGACATCGCCGGAAATTTGTGTTTTCCCTTTATAACGAGTAGAAATTTGTGTTTTTTCTTTGGTAACGAGTTCGAATTCATGTTTTCTTCTTATTAACGAGTTCAAAATTGTGTTTTTCTCGGGTAACGAGTTGTCTTTGTAGAAAAAAAGTTTTTTTCCCTGATAACGAGTTGACATCGCCGGAAATTTGTGTTTCCCTTTATAACGAGTAGAAATTTGTGTTTTTTCTTTGGTAACGAGTTCGAATTCATGTTTTCTTCTTATTAACGAGTTCAAATTTGTGTTTTTCTATGGTAACGAGTTGTCCTTAGAAAAAATGTTTTTTCCTTAGATAACGAGTTGACATCGCCAGAAATTTATGTTTTCCCTTTACAACGAGTAGAAATTTGTGTTTTTTCTTTGGTAATGAGTTCGAATTCATGTTTTCTTCTTATTAACGAGTTCAAATTTGTGTTTTTCTCTGGGTACGAAGTTGTCCTTGTAGAAAAAATGTTTTTTTCCCGATAACGAGTTGACATCGCCGGAAATTTGTGTTTTCCCTTTATAACGAGTAGAAATTTGTGTTTTTTCTTTGGTAACGAGTTCGAATTCATGTTTTCTTCTTATTAACGAGTTCAAATTTGTGTTTTTCTCTGGTAACGAGTTGTCCTTGCAGAAAAAATGTTTTTTTCCCTAATAACGAGTTGACATCGCCGGAAATTTGTGTTTTCCCTTTATAACGAGTAGAAATTTGTGTTTTTTCTTTGGTAACGAGTTCGAATTCATGTTTTCTTCTTATTAACGAGTTCAAATTTGTGTTTTTCTATGGTAATGAGTTGTCCTTGCAGAAAAAATGTTTTTTCCTAGATAACGAGTTGACATCGCCGGAAATTGGTGTTTTACCTTTATAACGAGTAGAAATTTGTGTTTTTTCTTTGGTAACGAGTTCGAATTCATGTTTTCTTCTTATTAACGAGTTCAAATTTGTGTTTTTCTCTGGTAACGAGTTGTCCTTGCAGAAAAAATGTTTTTTTCCCTGATAACGAGTTGACATCGCCGGAAATTTATGTTTTCCCTTTATAACGAGTAGAAATTTGTGTTTTTTATTTGGTAACGAGTTCGAATTCATGTTTTCTTCTTATTAACGAGTTCAAATTTGTGTTTTTCTCTGGTAACGAGTTGTCCTTGTAGAAAAAATGTTTTTTTCCCGATAACGAGTTGACATCGCCGGAAATTTGTGTTTTCCCTTTATAACGAGTAGAAATTTGTGTTTTTTCTTTGGTAACGAGTTCGAATTCATGTTTTCTTCTTATTAACGAGTTCAAATTTGTGTTTTTCTCGGTAACGAGTTGTCCTTGCGTTAAAAAATGTTTTTTTCCCTGATAACGAGTTGACATCGCCGGAAATTTGTGTTTTCCCTTTATAACGTGTAGAAATTTGTGTTTTTTCTTTGGTAACGAGTTCGAATTCATGTTTTCTTCTTTTTAACGAGTTCAAATTTGTGTTTTTCTCTCGGTAACGAGTTGTCTTTTAGAAAAAATATTTTTTTCTCTGATAACGAGTTGACATCGCCGGAAATTTGTGTTTTCCCTTTATAACGAGTAGAAATTTGTGTTTTTTCTTTGGTAACGAGTTCGAATTCATGTTTTCTTCTTATTAACGAGTTCAAATTTGTGTTTTTCTATGGTAACGAGTTGTCCTTGCAGAAAAAATGTTTTTTTCCTAGATAACGAGTTGACATCGCCGGAAATTGGTGTTTTACCTTTATAACGAGTAGAAATTTGTGTTTTTTCTTTGGTAACGAGTTCGAATTCATGTTTTCTTCTTATTAACGAGTTCAAATTTGTGTTTTTCTATGGTAACGAGTTGTCCTTATAGGAAAAAATGTTTTTTTCCCCGATAACGAGTTGAATCGCCGGAAATTTGTGTTTTCCCTTTATAACGAGTAGAAAAAAAATGTTTTCTTCTTATTAACGAGTTCAAATTTGTGTTTTTCTCCGGTAACGAGTTGTAACGAGTTGACATCGCCGGAAATTTGTGTTTTCCCTTTATAACGAGTAGAAATTTGTGTTTTTTCTTTGGTAACGAGTTCGAATTCATGTTTTCTTCTTATTAACGAGTTCAAATTTTTGTTTTTCTCTCGGTAACGAGTTGTCCGAAATTTTTGTTTTCCCTTTATAACGAAAAAATGTTTTTTCTTTGATAACGAGTTGACATCGCCGGAAATTTGTGTTTTCCCTTTATAACGAGTAGAAATTTGTGTTTTTTCTTTGGTAACGAGTTCGAATTCATGTTTTCTTCTTATTAACGAGTTCAAATTTGTGTTTTTCTATGGTAACGAGTTGTCCTTGTAGAAAAAATGTTTTTTTCCTAGATAACGAGTTGACATCGACGGAAATTGGTGTTTTACCTTTATAACGAGTAGAAATTTGTGTTTTTTCTTTGGTAACGAGTTCGAATTCATGTTTTCTTCTTATTAACGAGTTCCAATTTGTGTTTTTCTCTGGTAACGAGATGTCCTTGCAGAAAAAATGTTATTTTCCCTGATAACGAATTGACATCGCCTGAAATTTGTGTTTCCCCTTTATAACGAGTAGAAATTTGTGTTTTTTCTTTGGTAACGAGTTCGAATTCATGTTTTCTTCTAATTAACGAGTTCAAATTTGTGTTTTTCTCTCGGTAACGAGTTGTCCTTGCGAAAAAATGTTTTTTTCCCTGATAACGAGTTGACATCGTCAGAAATTTGTGTTTTCCCTTTATAACGAGTAGAAATTTGTGTTTTTTTCTTTGGTAACGAGTTCGAATTCATGTTTTCTTCTTATTAACGAGTTCAAATTTGTGTTTTTCTCTGGTAACGAGTTGTCCTTGCAGAAAAAATGTTTTTTTCCCTAATAACGAGTTGACATCGCCGGAAATTTGTGTTTTCCCTTTATAACGAGTAGAAATTTGTGTTTTTTCTTTGGTAACGAGTTCGAATTCATGTTTTCTTCATATTAACGAGTTCAAATTTGTGTTTTTCTATGGTAATGAGTTGTCCTTGCAGAAAAAATGTTTTTTTCCTAGATAACGAGTTGACATCGCCGGAAATTGGTGTTTTACCTTTATAACGAGTAGAAATTTGTGTTTTTTCTTTGGTAACGAGTTCGAATTCATGTTTTCTTCTTATTAACGAGTTCAAATTTGTGTTTTTCTCTGGTAACGAGTTGTCCTTACAGAAAAAATGTTTTTTTCCCTGATAACGAGTTGACATCGCCGGAAATTTATGTTTTCCCTTTATAACGAGTAGAAATTTGTGTTTTTTATTTGGTAACGAGTTCGAATTCATGTTTTCTTCTTATTAACGAATTCAAATTTGTGTTTTTCTCGGTAACGAGTTGTCCTTGTAGAAAAAATGTTTTTTCCATGATAACGAGTTGACATCGCCGGAAATTGGTGTTTTCCCTTTATAACGAGTAGTAATTTGTGTTTTTTCTTTGGTAACGAGTTCGAATTCATGTTTTCTTCTTATTAACGAGTTCAAATTTGTGTTTTTCTGGTAACGAGTTGTCCTTGAAAAAAAAATGTTTTTTTCCCTGATAACGAGTTGACATCGCCGGAAATTTGTGTTTTCCCTTTATAACGAGTAGAAATTTGTGTTTTTTCTTTGGTAACGAGTTCGAATTCTTGTTTTCTTCTTATTAACGAGTTCAAATTTGTGTTTTCTCTGGTAACGAGTTGTCCTTGCAGAAAAAATGGTTTTTTTCCCTGATAACGAGTTGACATCGCCGGAAATTTGTGTTTTCCCTTTATAACGAGTAGAAATTTGTGTTTTTTCTTTGGTAACGAGTTCGAATTCATGTTTTCTTCTTATTAACGAGTTCAAATTTGTGTTTTTCTCTCGGTAAGGAGTTGTCCTTGCGAAAAAATGTTTTTTTCCTAGATAACGAGTTGACATCGCCGGAAATTGGTGTTTTACCTTTATAACGAGTAGAAATTTGTGTTTTTTCTTTGGTAACGAGTTTGAATTCATGTTTTCTTCTTATTAACGAGTTCAAATTTGTGTTTTTCTCACGGTAACGAGTTGTCCTTACGAGAAAAAATTTTTTTCCCCGATAACGAGTTGACATCGCCGGAAATTTATGTTTTCCCTTTATAACGAGTAGAAATTTGTGTTTTTTATTTGGTAACGAATCGAATTCATGTTTTCTTCTTATTAACGAATTCAAATTTATGTTTTTTCTCTGGTAACGAGTTGTCCCTGCAGAAAAAATGTTTTTTTCCATGATAACGAGTTGACATCGCCGGAAATTGGTGTTTTCCCTTTATAACGAGTAGAAATTTGTGTTTTTTCTTTGGTAACGAGTTCGAATTCTTGTTTTCTTCTTATTAACGAGTTCAAATTTGTATTTTTCTCTGGTAACGAGTTGTCCTTGCGAAAAAATGGTTTTTTTCCCTGATAACGAGTTGACATCAGTGGAAATTTGTGTTTTCCCTTTATAACGAGTAGAAATTTGTGTTTTTTCTTTGGTAACGAGTTCGAATTCATGTTTTCTTCTTATTAACGAGTTCCAATTTGTGTTTTTCTCTGGTAACGAGTTGTCCTTGCAGAAAAAATGTTTTTTTCCCGGTAACGAGTTGACATCGCCAGAAATTTATGTTTTCCCTTTATAACGAGTAGAAATTTGTGTTTTTTATTTGGTAACGAGTTCGAATTCATGTTTTCTTCTTATTAATGAATTCAAATTTGTGTTTTTCTCTCGGTAACGAGTTGTCCTTTAGAAAAAATGTTTTTTTCCATGATAACGAGTTGACATCGCCGGAAATTGGTGTTTTTTCCCTTTATAACGAGTAGTAATTTGTGTTTTTTCTTTGGTAATGAGTTCGAATTCATGTTTTCTTCTTATTAACGAGTTCAAATTTATGTTTTTTTCTATGGTAACGAGTTGTCCTTGCGTAAAAAATGTTTTTTTCCCTGATAACGAGTTGACATCGCCGGAAATTTGTGTTTTCCCTTTATAACGAGTAGAAATTTGTGTTTTTTCTTTGGTAACGAGTTCGAATTCTTGTTTTCTTCTTATTAACGAGTTCAAATTTGTGTTTTTCTCTGGTAACGAGTTGTCCTTGTAGAAAAAATGGTTTTTTTCCCTGATAACGAGTTGACATCGCCGGAAATTTGTGTTTTCCCTTTATAACGAGTAGAAATTTGTGTTTTTTCTTTGGTAACGAGTTCGAATTCATGTTTTCTTCTTATTAACGAGTTCAAATTTGTGTTTTTCTCGTGGTAAGGAGTTGTCCTTGCGTGAAGAAAAAAATTTTTTTCCTAGATAACGAGTTGACATCGCCGGAAATTGGTGTTTACCTTTATAACGAGTAGAAATTTGTGTTTTTTCTTTGGTAACGAGTTCGAATTCATGTTTTCTTCTTATTAACGAGTTCAAATTTGTGTTTTTCTCTGGTAACGAGTTGTCCTTATAGAAAAAATGTTTTTTTCCCTTGATAACGAGTTGACATCGCCGGAAATTTATGTTTTCCCTTTATAACGAGTAGAAATTTGTGTTTTTTATTTGGTAACGAGTTCGAATTCATGTTTTCTTCTTATTAACGAATTCAAATTTGTGTTTTTCTCTGGTAACGAGTTGTCCTTGCAGAAAAAATGTTTTTTTCCATGATAACGAGTTGACATCGCCGGAAATTGGTGTTTTCCCTTTATAACGAGTAGAAATTTGTGTCTTTTCTCTGGTAACAAGTTCGGATTCATATTTTCTTCTTATTAACGAGTTCACATTTGTGTTTTTCTCTGGTAACGAGTTGTCCATGTAGAAAAAATGGTTTTTTTCCCTGATAACGAGTTGACATCGACGGAAATTTGTATTTTCCCATTATAACGAGTAGAAATTTGTGTTTTTTCTTTGGTAACGAGTTCGAATTCATGTTTTCTTCTTATTAACGAGTTCAAATTTGTGTTTTTCTCTCGGTAACGAGTTGTCCTTGCGAAAAAATGTTTTTTTCCCGATAACGAGTTGACATCGCCGGAAATTTGTGTTTTCCCTTTATAACGAGTAGAAATTTGTGTTTTTTCTTTGGTAACGAGTTCGAATTCATGTTTTCTTCTTATTAACGAGTTCAAATTTGTGTTTTTCTATGGTAACGAGTTGTCCTTGCGAAAAAATGTTTTTTTCCTAGATAACGAGTTGACATCGCCGGAAATTGGTGTTTTCCCTTTATAACGAGTAGAAATTTGTGTTTTTTCTTTGGTAACGAGTTCGAATTCATGTTTTCTTCTTATTAACGAGTTCAAATTTGTGTTTTTCTCTCGGTAACGAGTTGTCCTTGCGAAAAAAAATGTTTTTCCCCGATAACGAGTTGACATCGCCGGAAATTTGTGTTTTCCCTTTATAACGAGTAGAAATTTGTGTTTTTTCTTTGGTAACGAGTTCGAATTCATGTTTTCTTCTTATTAACGAGTTCAAATTTGTGTTTTTCTCGGTAACGAGTTGTCCTTGCAGAAAAAATGTTTTTTTCCCAGATAACGAGTTGACATCGCCGGAAATTTGTGTTTTCCCTTTATAACGAGTAGAAATTTGTGTTTTTTCTTTGGTAACGAGTTCGAATTCATGTTTTCTTCTTATTAACGAGTTCAAATTTGTGTTTTTCTCTGGTAACGAGTTTTCCTTGTAGAAAAAATGTTTTTTTCCCTGATAACGAGTTGACATCGCCGGAAATTTGTGTTTTCCCTTTATAACGAGTAGAAATTTGTGTTTTTTCTTTGGTAACGAGTTCGAATTCATGTTTTCTTCATATTAACGAGTTCAAATTTGTGTTTTTCTATGGTAACGAGTTGTCCTTGCAGAAAAAATGTTTTTTTCCTAGATAACGAGTTGACATCGCCGGAAATTGGTGTTTTACCTTTATAACGAGTAGAAATTTGTGTTTTTTCTTTGGTAACGAGTTCGAATTCATGTTTTCTTCTTATTAACGAGTTCAAATTTGTTTTCTCTCGGTAACGAGTTGTCCTTTACGAGAAAAAATGTTTTTTTCCCAGATAACGAGTTGACATCGCCGGAAATTTGTTTTTTCCCTTTATAACGAGTAGAAATTTGTGTTTTTTATTTGGTAACGAGTTCGAATTCATGTTTTCTTCTTATTAACGAATTCAAATTTGTGTTTTTCTCTGGTAACGAGTTGTCCTTGTAGAAAAAATGTTTTTTTCCATGATAACGAGTTGACATCGCCGGAAATTGGTGTTTTCCCTTTATAACGAGTAGAAATTTGTGTTTTTTCTTTGGTAACGAGTTCGAATTCATGTTTTCTTCTTATTAACGAGTTCAAATTTGTGTTTTTCTCTGGTAACGAGTTGTCCTTGCAAAAAAAATGTTTTTTTCCCTGATAACGAGTTGACATCGCCGGAAATTTGTGTTTTCCCTTTATAACGAGTAGAAATTTGTGTTTTTTCTTTGGTAACGAGTTCGAATTCATGTTTTCTTCTTATTAACGAGTTCAAATTTGTGTTTTTCTCGGTAACGAGTTGTCCTTGCGAGAAAAAAATGTTTTTTTCCCTGATAACGAGTTGACATCGCCGGAAATTTGTGTTTTCCCTTTATAACGAGTAGAAATTTGTGTTTTTTCTTTGGTAACGAGTTCGAATTCATGTTTTCTTCTTATTAACGAGTTCAAATTTGTGTTTTTCTCTGGTAAGGAGTTGTCCTTGCGAAAAAATGTTTTTTTCCTAGATAACGAGTTGACATCGCCGGAAATTGGTGTTTTACCTTTATAACGAGTAGAAATTTGTGTTTTTTCTTTGGTAACGAGTTCGAATTCATGTTTTCTTCTTATTAACGAGTTCAAATTTGAGTTTTTATCTGGTAACGAGTTGTCCTTACAGAAAAAAATGTTTTTTTCCCTGGTAACGAGTTGACATCGCCGGAAATTTATGTTTTCCCTTTATAACGAGTAGAAATTTGTGTTTTTATTTGGTAACGAATCCGAATTCATGTTTTCTTCTTATTAACGAATTCAAATTTGTGTTTTTCTCTGGTAACGAGTTGTCCTTGCAGAAAAAATGTTTTTTTCCATGATAACGAGTTGACATCGCCGGAAATTGGTGTTTTCCCTTTATAACGAGTAGAAATTTGTGTTTTTTCTTTGGTAACGAGTTCGAATTCTTGTTTTCTTCTTATTAACGAGTTCAAATTTGTGTTTTTCTCTCGGTAACGAGTTGTCCTTAGAAAAAATGTTTTTTTTCCCTGATAACGAGTTGACATCGCCGGAAATTTGTGTTTTCCCTTTATAACGAGTAGAAATTTGTGTTTTTTCTTTGGTAACGAGTTCGAATTCATGTTTTCTTCTTATTAACGAGTTCAAATTTGTGTTTTTCTCTGGTAACGAGTTGTCCTTACAGAAAAAATGTTTTTTTCCCTGGTAACGAGTTGACATCGCCGGAAATTTATGTTTTCCCTTTATAACGAGTAGAAATTTGTGTTTTTTATTTGGTAACGAGTTCGAATTCATGTTTTCTTCTT
Source organism: Gentiana straminea (assembly GCA_036785695.1). NCBI lineage: Eukaryota > Viridiplantae > Streptophyta > Magnoliopsida > Gentianales > Gentianaceae > Gentiana > Gentiana straminea. The sequence continues at coordinate 4,804,777 of JAVUPR010000085.1, forward strand.
ATTAACGAATTCAAATTTGTGTTTTTCTCTGGTAATGAGTTGTCCTTGCAGAAAAAATGTTTTTTTCCATGATAACGAGTTGACATCGCCGGAAATTGGTGTTTTCCCTTTATAACGAGTAGTAATTTGTGTTTTTTCTTTGGTAACGAGTTCGAATTCATGTTTTCTTCTTATTAACGAGTTCAAATTTATGTTTTTTCTGGTAACGAGTTGTCCTTGCGAAAAAAATGTTTTTTTCCCGATAACGAGTTGACATCGCCGGAAATTTGTGTTTTCCCTTTATAACGAGTAGAAATTTGTGTTTTTTCTTTGGTAACGAGTTCGAATTCTTGTTTTCTTCTTATTAACGAGTTCAAATTTGTGTTTTTCTCTGGTAACGAGTTATCCTTGCAGAAAAAATGGTTTTTTTTTGCCTGATAACGAGTTGACATCGCCGGAAATTTGTGTTTTCTCTTTATAACGAGTAGAAATTTGTGTTTTTTCTTTGGTAACGTGTTCGAATTCATGTTTTCTTCTTATTAACGAGTTCAAATTTGTGTTTTTCTGTGGTAAGGAGTTGTCCTTGCAGAAAAAATGTTTTTTTCCTAGATAACGAGTTGACATCGCCGGAAATTGGTGTTTTACCTTTATAACGAGTAGAAATTTGTGTTTTTTCTTTGGTAACGAGTTCGAATTCATGTTTTCTTCTTATTAACGAGTTCAAATTTGTGTTTTTCTCTGGTAACGAGTTGTCCTTATAGAAAAAATGTTTTTTTTCCCTTGTAACGAGTTGACATCGCCGGAAATTTATGTTTTCCCTTTATAACGAGTAGAAATTTGTGTTTTTTATTTGGTAACGAATCCGAATTCATGTTTTCTTCTTATTAACGAATTCAAATTTGTGTTTTTCTCTGGTAACGAGTTGTCCTTGCAGAAAAAATGTTTTTTTCCATGATAACGAGTTGACATCGCCGGAAATTGGTGTTTTCCCTTTATAACGAGTAGAAATTTGTGTTTTTTCTTTGGTAACGAGTTCGAATTCTTGTTTTCTTCTTATTAACGAGTTCAAATTTGTGTTTTTCTCACGGTAACGAGTTGTCCTTGTAGAAAAAATGGTTTTTTTCCTTGATAACGAGTTGACATCGCCGGAAATTTGTGTTTTCCCTTTATAACGAGTAGAAATTTGTGTTTTTCTTTGGTAACGAGTTCGAATTCATGTTTTCTTCTTATTAACGAGTTCAAATTTGTGTTTTGTTTTTCTCTGGTAACGAGTTGTCCTTGTAGAAAAAATGTTTTTTTCCCTGGTAACGAGTTGACATCGCCGGAAATTTATGTTTTCCCTTTATAACGAGTAGAAATTTGTGTTTTTTATTTGGTATCGAATCCGAATTCATGTTTTCTTCTTATTAATGAATTCAAATTTGTGTTTTTCTCGGTAACGAGTTATCCTTGCGAGAAAAAATGATTTTTTCCCATGATAACGAGTTGACATCGCCGGAAATTGGTGTTTTCCCTTTATAACGAGTAGTAATTTGTGTTTTTTCTTTGGTAACGAGTTCAAATTCATGTTTTCTTCTTATTAACGAGTTCAAATTTATGTTTTTCTCTGGTAACGAGTTGTCCTTGCAGAAAAATTGTTTTTTTCCCTGATAACGAGTTGACATCGCCGGAAATTTGTGTTTTCCTTTTACAACGAGTACAAATTTGTGTTTTTTCTTTGGTAACGAGTTCGAATTCTTTTTTTCTTCTTATTAACGAGTTCAAATTTGTGTTTTTCTCTGGTAACGATTTGTCCTTGCAGAAAAAAGGTTTTTTTCCCTGATAACGAGTTGACATCGCCGGAAATTTGTGTTTTCCCTTTATAACGAGTAGAAATTTGTGTTTTTTCTTTGGTAACGAGTTTGAATTCATGTTTTCTTCTTATTAATGAGTTCAAATTTGTGTTTTTCTTGGGTAACGAGTTGTCTTTGCAGAAAAAATATTTTTTTCCCTGATAACGAGTTGACATCGCCGGAAATTTGTGTTTTCCCTTTATAACGAGTACAAATTTGTGTTTTTTCTTTGGTAACGAGTTCGAATTCATTTTTCTTCTTATTAACGAGTTCAAATTTGTGTTTTTCTCTGGGTAACGATTTGTCCTTGCAGAAAAAATGTTTTTTTCCCGATAACGAGTTGACATCGCCGGAAATTTGTGTTTTCCCTTTATAACCTGTAGAAATTTTTGATTTTTCTTTGGTAACGAGTTCGAATTCATGTTTTCTTCTTATTAACGAGTTCAAATTTGTGTTTTTTCTCGGTAACGAGTTGTCCTTGCAGAAAAAATGTTTTTTTCCCGATAACGAGTTGACATCGCCGGAAATTTGTGTTTTCCCTTTATAACGAGTAGAAATTTGTGTTTTTTCTTTGGTAACGAGTTCGAATTCATGTTTTCTTCTTATTAACGAGTTCAAATTTGTGTTTTTCTCTGGTAACGAGTTGTCCTTGCGAAAAAAATGTTTTTTTCCCTGATAACGAGTTGACATCGCCGGAAATTTGTGTTTTCCCTTTATAACGAGTAGAAATTTGTGTTTTTTCTTTGGTAACGAGTTCGAATTCATGTTTTCTTCTTATTAACGAGTTCAAATTTGTGTTTTTCTCGGTAACGAGTTGTCCTTGCAGAAAAAATGTTTTTTTCCCTAATAACGAGTTGACATCGCCGGAAATTTGTGTTTTCCCTTTATAACGAGTAGAAATTTGTGTTTTTTCTTTGGTAACGAGTTCGAATTCATGTTTTCTTCTTATTAACGAGTTCAAATTTGTGTTTTTTCTATGGTAATGAGTTGTCCTTGCGAAAAAATGTTTTTTTCCTAGATAACGAGTTGACATCGCCGGAAATTGGTGTTTTCCCTTTATAACGAGTAGAAATTTGTGTTTTTTCTTTGGTAACGAGTTCGAATTCATGTTTTCTTCTTATTAACGAGTTCAAATTTTGTTTTTCTCTGGTAACGAGTTGTCCTTGTAGAAAAAATGTTTTTTTCCCTGATAACGAGTTGACATCGCCGGAAATTTGTGTTTTCCCTTTATAACGAGTAGAAATTTGTGTTTTTTATTTGGTAACGAGTTCGAATTCATGTTTTCTTCTTATTAACGAGTTCAAATTTGTGTTTTTCTCTGGTAACGAGTTGTCCTTGTAGAAAAAATGTTTTTTTCCCTGATAACGAGTTGACATCGCCGGAAATTTGTGTTTTCCCTTTATAACGAGTAGAAATTTGTGTTTTTTCTTTGGTAACGAGTTCGAATTCATGTTTTCTTCTTATTAACGAGTTCAAATTTGTGTTTTTCTCTGGTAACGAGTTGTCCTTGCAGAAAAAATGGTTTTTTTCCCGATAACGAGTTGACATCGCCGGAAATTTGTGTTTTCCCTTTATAACGAGTAGAAATTTGTGTTTTTTCTTTGGTAACGAGTTCGAATTCATGTTTTCTTCTTATTAACGAGTTCAAATTTGTGTTTTTCTGTGGTAAGGAGTTGTCCTTGCAGAAAAAATGTTTTTTTTCCTAGATAACGAGTTGACATCGCCGGAAATTTGTGTTCTACCTTTATAACGAGTAGAAATTTGTGTTTTTTCTTTGGTAACGAGTTCGAATTCATGTTTTCTTCTTATTAACGAGTTCAAATTTGTGTTTTTCTCTGGTAACGAGTTGTCCTTACAGAAAAAATGTTTTTTTCCCTGGTAACGAGTTGACATCGCCGGAAATTTATGTTTTCCCTTTATAACGAGTAGAAATTTGTTTTTTTTATTTGGTAACCAATCCGAATTTATGTTTTCTTCTTATTAACGAGTTCAAATTTGTGTTTTTCTCTCGGTAACGAGTTGTCCTTGCAGAAAAAATGTTTTTTTCCATGATAACGAGTTGACATCGCCGGAAATTGGTGTTTTCCCTTTATAACGAGTAGAAATTTGTGTTTTTTCTTTGGTAACGAGTTCGAATTCTTGTTTTCTTCTTATTAACGAGATCAAATTTGTATTTTTCTCTCGGTAACGAGTTGTCCTTGTAGAAAAAATGGTTTTTTTCCCGATAACGAGTTGACATCGCCGGAAATTTGTGTTTTCCCTTTATAACGAGTAGAAATTTTGTTTTTTCTTTGGTAACGAGTTCGAATTCATGTTTTCTTCTTATTAACGAGTTCAAATTTGTGTTTTTCTCTGGTAACGAGTTGTCCTTACAGAAAAAATGTTTTTTTCCCTGGTAACGAGTTGACATCGCTAGAAATTTATGTTTTCCCTTTATAACGAGTAGAAATTTGTGTTTTTTATTTGGTAACGAGTTCGAATTCATGTTTTCTTCTTATTAACGAATTCAAATTTGTGTTTTTCTCTGGTAAGGTGTTGTCCTTGCAGAAAAAATGTTTTTTTCCATGATAACGAGTTGACATCCCCGGAAATTGGTGTTTTCCCTTTATAACGAGTAGTAATTTGTGTTTTTTCTTTGGTAACGAGTTCGAATTCATGTTTTCTTCTTATTAACGAGTTCAAATTTATGTTTTTCTATGGTAACGAGTTGTCCTTGTAGAAAAAATGTTTTTTTCCCGATAACGAGTTGACATCGCCGGAAATTTGTGTTTTCCTTTATAACGAGTAGAAATTTGTGTTTTTTCTTTGGTAACGAGTTCGAATTCTTGTTTTCTTCTTATTAACGAGTTCAAATTTGTGTTTTTCTCTGGTAACGAGTTGTCCTTGCAGAAAAAATGGTTTTTTTCCCTGATAACGAGTTGACATCGCCGGAAATTTGTGTTTTCCCTTTATAACGAGTAGAAATTTGTGTTTTTTCTTTGGTAACGTGTTCGAATTCATGTTTTCTTCTTATTAACGAGTTCAAATTTGTGTTTTTCTGTGGTAAGGAGTTGTCCTTGCGAAAAAATGTTTTTTTCCTAGATAACGAGTTGACATCGCCGGAAATTGGTGTTCTACCTTTATAACGAGTAGAAATTTGTGTTTTTTCTTTGGTAACGAGTTCGAATTCATGTTTTCTTCTTATTAACGAGTTCAAATTTGTGTTTTTCTCTGGTAACGAGTTGTCCTTATAGAAAAAATGTTTTTTTTCCCTTGTAACGAGTTGACATCGCCGGAAATTTATGTTTTCCCTTTATAACGAGTAGAAATTTGTGTTTTTTATTTGGTAACGAATCCGAATTCATGTTTTCTTCTTATTAACGAATTCAAATTTATGTTTTTCTCTGGTAACGAGTTGTCCTTGCAGAAAAAATGTTTTTTTCCATGATAACGAGTTGACATCGCCGGAAATTGGTGTTTTCCCTTTATAACGAGTAGAAATTTGTGTTTTTTCTTTGGTAACGAGTTCGAATTCATGTTTTCTTCTTATTAACGAGTTCAAATTTGTGTTTTTTCTCGGTAACGAGTTGTCCTTGTAGAAAAAATGGTTTTTTTCCCTGATAACGAGTTGACATCGCCGGAAATTTGTGTTTTCCCTTTATAACGAGTAGAAATTTGTGTTGTTTCTTTGGTAACGAGTTCGAATTCATGTTTTCTTCTTATTAACGAGTTCAAATTTGTGTTTTTCTCTGGTAACGAGTTGTCCTTGCAGAAAAAATGTTTTTTTCCCTGGTAACGAGTTGACATCGCCGGAAATTTATGTTTTCCCTTTATAACGAGTAGAAATTTGTGTTTTTTATTTGGTATCGAATCCGAATTCATGTTTTCTTCTTATTAATGAATTCAAATTTGTGTTTTTCTCTGGTAACGAGTTATCCTTGCAGAAAAAATTTTTTTTTCCATGATAACGAGTTGACATCGCCGGAAATTGGTGTTTTCCCTTTATAACGAGTAGTAATTTGTGTTTTTTCTTTGGTAACGAGTTCGAATTCATGTTTTCTTCTTATTAACGAGTTCAAATTTATGTTTTTCTCTGGTAACGAGTTGTCCTTGCAGAAAAAATGTTTTTTTCCCTGATAACGAGTTGACATCGCCGGAAATTTGTGTTTTCCTTTTATAACGAGTACAAATTTGTGTTTTTTCTTTGGTAACGAGTTCGAATTATTTTTTTCTTCTTATTAACGAGTTCAAATTTGTGTTTTTCTCTGGTAACGATTTGTCCTTGCAGAAAAAAGGTCTTTTTCCCTGATAACGAGTTGACATCGCCGGAAATTTGTGTTTTCCCTTTATAACGAGTAGAAATTTGTGTTTTTTCTTTGGTAACGAGTTTGAATTCATGTTTTCTTCTTATTAATGAGTTCAAATTTATGTTTTTCTCTGGTAACGAGTTGTCCTTGCAGAAAAAATGTTTTTTTCCCTGATAACGAGTTGACATCGCCGGAAATTTGTGTTTTCCCTTTATAACGAGTACAAATTTGTGTTTTTTCTTTGGTAACGAGTTCGAATTCTTTTTTTCTTCTTATTAACGAGTTCAAATTTGTGTTTTTCTCTGGTAACGAGTTGTCCTTGTAGAAAAAATGTTTTTTTCCCTGATAACGAGTTGACATCGCCGGAAATTTGTGTTTTCCCTTTATAACGAGTAGAAATTTGTGTTTTTTCTTTGGTAACGAGTTCGAATTCATGTTTTCTTCTTATTAACGAGTTCAAATTTGTGTTTTTCTCTCGGTAACGAGTTGTCCTTGTAGAAAAAATGTTTTTTTCCCTGATAACGAGTTGACATCGCCGGAAATTTGTGTTTTCCCTTTATAACGAGTAGAAATTTGTGTTTTTTCTTTGGTAACGAGTTCGAATTCATGTTTTCTTCTAATTAACGAGTTCAAATTTGTGTTTTTCTCTCGGTAACGAGTTGTCCTTTAGAAAAAATTTTTTTCCCCGATAACGAGTTGACATCGTCGGAAATTTGTGTTTTCCCTTTATAACGAGTAGAAATTTGTGTTTTTTCTTTGGTAACAAGTTCGAATTCATGTTTTCTTCTTATTAACGAGTTCAAATTTGTGTTTTTCTCTGGTAACGAGTTGTCCTTGAGAAAAAAATGTTTTTTTCCCTAATAACGAGTTGACATCGCCGGAAATTTGTGTTTTCCCTTTATAACGAGTAGAAATTTGTGTTTTTTCTTTGGTAACGAGTTCGAATTCATGTTTTCTTCATATTAACGAGTTCAAATTTTTGTTTTTCTATGGTAATGAGTTGTCCTTGCAGAAAAAATGTTTTTTTCCTAGATAACGAGTTGACATCGCCGGAAATTGGTGTTTTCCCTTTATAACGAGTAGAAATTTGTGTTTTTTCTTTGGTAACGAGTTCGAATTCATGTTTTCTTCTTATTAACGAGTTCAAATTTGTGTTTTTCTCTCGGTAACGAGTTGTCCTTTAGAAAAAATGTTTTTTTCCCTGGTAACGAGTTGACATCGCCAGAAATTTATGTTTTCTCTTTATAACGAGTAGAAATTTGTGTTTTTTATTTGGTAACGAGTTCGAATTCATGTTTTCTTCTTATTAACGAATTCAAATTTGTGTTTTTCTCTGGTAATGAGTTGTCCTTGCAGAAAAAATGTTTTTTTCCATGATAACGAGTTGACATCGCCGGAAATTTGTGTTTTCCCTTTATAACGAGTAGAAATTTGTGTTTTTTCTTTGGTAACGAGTTCGAATTCATGTTTTATTCTTATTAACGAGTTCAAATTTGTGTTTTTCACTGGTAACGAGTTGTCCTTGAAAAAATGTTTTTTCCCCGATAACGAGTTGACATCGCCGGAAATTTGTGTTTTCCCTTTATAACGAGTAGAAATTTGTGTTTTTTCTTTGGTAACGAGTTCGAATTCATGTTTTCTTCTTATTAACGAGTTCAAATTTGTGTTTTTCTCTGGTAAGGAGTTGTCCTTGTAGAAAAAATGTTTTTTTTTTCCCTGATAACGAGTTGACATCGCCGGAAATTTGTGTTTTACCTTTATAACGAGTAGAAATTTGTGTTTTTTCTTTGGTAACGAGTTCGAATTCATGTTTTCTTCTTATTAACGAGTTCAAATTTGTGTTTTTCTCTGGTAACGAGTTGTCCTTGTAGAAAAAATGTTTTTTTCCCTGATAACGAGTTGACATCGCCGGAAATTTGTGTTTTCTCTTTATAACGAGTAGAAATTTGTGTTTTTTATTTGGTAACGAATCCGAATTCATGTTTTCTTCTTATTAACGAGTTCAAATTTTGTGTTTTTCTCTCGGTAACGAGTTGTCCTTGCAGAAAAAATGTTTTTTTCCATGATAACGAGTTGACATCGCCGGAAATTTGGTGTTTTCCCTTTATAACGAGTAGAAATTTGTGTTTTTTCTTTGGTAACGAGTTCGAATTCATGTTTTCTTCTTATTAACGAGTTCAAATTTGTGTTTTTCTCTAACGGTAACGAGTTGTCCTTGCAGAAAAATGGTTTTTTTCCCTGATAACGAGTTGACATCAGTGGAAATTTGTGTTTTCCCTTTATAACGAGTAGAAATTTTTGTTTTTTCTTTGGTAACGAGTTCGAATTCATGTTTTCTTCTTATTAACGAGTTCAAATTTGTGTTTTTTCTCGGTAACGAGTTGTCCTTGTAGAAAAAATGTTTTTTTCCCTGATAACGAGTTGACATCGCCGGAAATTTATGTTTTCCCTTTATAACGAGTAGAAATTTGTGTTTTTTATTTGGTAACGAGTTCGAATTCATGTTTTCTTCTTATTAACGAATTCAAATTTGTGTTTTTCTCTGGTAACGAGTTGTCCTTGCAGAAAAAATGTTTTTTTCCATGATAACGAGTTGACATCGCCGGAAATTGGTGTTTTCCCTTTATAACGAGTAGAAATTTGTGTTTTTTCTTTGGTAACGAGTTCGAATTCATGTTTTCTTCTTATTAACGAGTTCAAATTTGTGTTTTTCTATGGTAACGAGTTGTCCTTGTAGAAAAAATGTTTTTTTCCCTGATAACGAGTTGACATCGCCGGAAATTTGTGTTTTCCCTTTATAACGAGTAGAAATTTGTGTTTTTTCTTTGGTAACGAGTTCGAATTCATGTTTTCTTCTTATTAACGAGTTCAAATTTGTGTTTTTCTCTCGGTAACGAGTTGTCCTTGCGAAAAAAATGGTTTTTTTCCCCGATAACGAGTGGACATCGCCGGAAATTTGTGTTTTCCTTTATAACGAGTAGAAATTTGTGTTTTTTCTTTGGTAACGAGTTCGAATTCATGTTTTCTTCTTATTAACGAGTTCAAATTTGTGTTTTTCTCTGGTAACGAGTTGTCCTTGTAGAAAAAATGTTTTTTCCCTAGATAACGAGTTGACATCGCCGGAAATTTGTGTTTTCCCTTTATAACGAGTAGAAATTTGTGTTTTTTCTTTGGTAACGAGTTCGAATTCATGTTTTCTTCTTATTAACGAGTTCAAATTTGTGTTTTTCTCTGGTAACGAGTTGTCCTTGTAGAAAAAATGTTTTTTTCCTTGATAACGAGTTGACATCGCCGGAAATTTGTGTTTTCCCTTTATAACGAGTAGAAATTTGTGTTTTTTCTTTGGTAACGAGTTCGAATTCATGTTTTCTTCTTATTAACGAGTTCAAATTTGTGTTTTTCTCTGGTAACGAGTTGTCCTTGTAGAAAAAATGTTTTTTTCCCTGATAACGAGTTGACATCGCCGGAAATTTATGTTTTCCCTTTATAACGAGTAGAAATTTGTGTTTTTCTTTGGTAACGAGTTCGAATTCATGTTTTCTTCTTATTAATGAGTTCAAATTTGTGTTTTTCTCTGGTAACGAGTTGTCCTTGCAGAAAAAATGTTTTTTTTTCCATGATAACGAGTTGACATCGCCGGAAATTTGTGTTTTCCCTTTATAACGAGTAGAAATTTGTGTTTTTTCTTTGGTAACGAGTTCGAATTCATGTTTTCTTCTTATTAACGAGTTCAAATTTGTGTTTTTCTCTGGTAACGAGTTGTCCTTGTAGAAAAAATGTTTTTTTCCCTGATAACGAGTTGACATCGCCGGAAATTTGTGTTTTCCCTTTATAACGAGTAGAAATTTGTGTTTTTTCTTTGGTAACGAGTTCGAATTCATGTTTTCTTCTTATTAACGAGTTCAAATTTGTGTTTTTCTCTGGTAACGAGTTGTCCTTGCAGAAAAAATGTTTTTTTCCCGATAACGAGTTGACATCGCCGGAAATTTGTGTTTTCCCTTTATAACGAGTAGAAATTTGTGTTTTTTCTTTGGTAACGAGTTCGAATTCATGTTTTCTTCTTATTAACGAGTTCAAATTTGTGTTTTTCTCGGTAACGAGTTGTCCTTGCGTAAGAAAAAAATTTTTTTCCCTGATAACGAGTTGACATCGCCGGAAATTTGTGTTTTCCCTTTATAACGAGTAGAAATTTGTGTTTTTTCTTTGGTAACGAGTTCGAATTCATGTTTTCTTCTTATTAACGAGTTCAAATTTGTGTTTTTCTCTGGTAACGAGTTGTCCTTGTAGAAAAAATGTTTTTTTCCATGATAACGAGTTGACATCGCCGGAAATTTGTGTTTTCCCTTTATAACGAGTAGAAATTTGTGTTTTTTCTTTGGTAACGAGTTCGAATTCATGTTTTCTTCTTATTAACGAGTTCAAATTTGTGTTTTTCTCTCGGTAACGAGTTGTCCTTGCGAGAAAAAATGTTTTTTTCCCTGATAACGAGTTGACATCGCCGGAAATTTGTGTTTTCCCTTTATAACGAGTAGAAATTTGTGTTTTTTCTTTGGTAACGAGTTCGAATTCATGTTTTCTTCTTATTAACGAGTTCAAATTTGTGTTTTTCTCTGGTAACGAGTTGTCCTTTTAAAAAATTTTTTTCCCCGATAACGAGTTGACATCGCCGGAAATTTGTGTTTTCCCTTTATAACGAGTAGAAATTTGTGTTTTTTCTTTGGTAACGAGTTCGAATTCATGTTTTCTTCTTATTAACGAGTTCAAATTTGTGTTTTTCTCTCGGTAACGAGTTGTCCTTGCGAGAAAAAATGTTTTTTTCCCTAATAACGAGTTGACATCGCCGGAAATTTGTGTTTTCCCTTTATAACGAGTAGAAATTTGTGTTTTTTCTTTGGTAACGAGTTCGAATTCATGTTTTCTTCTTATTAACGAGTTCAAATTTGTTTTTTTCTGTGGTAATGAGTTGTCCTTGCAGAAAAAATATTTTTTTCCCAGATAACGAGTTGACATCGCCGGAAATTGGTGTTTTCCCTTTATAACGAGTAGAAATTTGTGTTTTTTCTTTGGTAACGAGTTCGAATTCATGTTTTCTTCTTATTAACGAGTTCAAATTTGTGTTTTTCTCGGTAACGAGTTGTCCTTACGAAAAAATGTTTTTTTCCCTGGTAACGAGTTGACATCGCCGGAAATTTGTGTTTTCCCTTTATAACGAGTAGAAATTTGTGTTTTTTATTTGGTAACGAGTTCGAATTCATGTTTTCTTCTTATTAACGAATTCAAATTTGTGTTTTTCTCTGGTAACGAGTTGTCCTTGCAGAAAAAATGTTTTTTTCCATGATAACGAGTTGACATCGCCGGAAATTTGTGTTTTCCCTTTATAACGAGTAGAAATTTGTGTTTTTTCTTTGGTAACGAGTTCGAATTCATGTTTTCTTCTTATTAACGAGTTCAAATTTGTGTTTTTCTCTCGGTAACGAGTTGTCCTTGAAAAAAAATGTTTTTTTCCCGATAACGAGTTGACATCGCCGGAAATTTGTGTTTTCCCTTTATAACGAGTAGAAATTTGTGTTTTTTCTTTGGTAACGAGTTCGAATTCATGTTTTCTTCTTATTAACGAGTTCAAATTTGTGTTTTTCTCTGGTAACGAGTTGTCCTTGTAGAAAAAATGTTTTTTTTCCTAGATAACGAGTTGACATCGCCGGAAATTGGTGTTTTACCTTTATAACGAGTAGAAATTTGTGTTTTTTCTTTGGTAACGAGTTCGAATTCATGTTTTCTTCTTATTAACGAGTTCAAATTTGTGTTTTTCTCTGGTAACGAGTTGTCCTTTAAGAAAAAATGTTTTTTTCCCGATAACGAGTTGACATCGCCGGAAATTTATGTTTTCCCTTTATAACGAGTAGAAATTTGTGTTTTTTATTTGGTAACGAGTTCGAATTCATGTTTTCTTCTTATTAACGAGTTCAAATTTGTGTTTTTCTCTGGTAACGAGTTGTCCTTGCAGAAAAAATGTTTTTTTCCATGATAACGAGTTGACATCGCCGGAAATTTGTGTTTTCCCTTTATAACGAGTAGAAATTTGTGTTTTTTCTTTGGTAACGAGTTCGAATTCATGTTTTCTTCTTATTAACGAGTTCAAATTTGTATTTTTCTCGGTAACGAGTTGTCCTTGCGAGAAAAATGTTTTTTCCCCGATAACGAGTTGACATCGCCGGAAATTTGTGTTTTCCCTTTATAACGAGTAGAAATTTGTGTTTTTTCTTTGGTAACGAGTTCGAATTCATGTTTTCTTCTTATTAACGAGTTCAAATTTGTGTTTTTCTCTGGTAACGAGTTGTCCTTGGAGAAAAAATGTTTTTTCCCTGATAACGAGTTGACATCGCCGGAAATTTGTGTTTTCCCTTTATAACGAGTAGAAATTTGTGTTTTTTCTTTGGTAACGAGTTCGAATTCATGTTTTCTTCTTATTAACGAGTTCAAATTTGTGTTTTTCTCTGGTAACGAGTTGTCCTTGTAGAAAAAATGTTTTTTTCCATGATAACGAGTTGACATCGCCGGAAATTTGTGTTTTCCCTTTATAACGAGTAGAAATTTGTGTTTTTTCTTTGGTAACGAGTTCGAATTCATGTTTTCTTCTTATTAACGAGTTCAAATTTGTGTTTTTCTATGGTAACGAGTTGTCCTTGTAGAAAAAATGTTTTTTTCCCTGATAACGAGTTGACATCGCCGGAAATTTGTGTTTTCCATTTATAACGAGTAGAAATTTGTGTTTTTTCTTTGGTAACGAGTTCGAATTCATGTTTTCTTCTTATTAACGAGTTCAAATTTGTGTTTTTCTCTGGTAACGAGTTGTCCTTGTAGAAAAAATGTTTTTTTTCCCGATAACGAGTTGACATCGCCGGAAATTTGTGTTTTCCTTTATAACGAGTAGAAATTTGTGTTTTTTCTTTGGTAACGAGTTCGAATTCATGTTTTCTTCTTATTAACGAGTTCAAATTTGTGTTTTTCTCTGGTAACGAGTTGTCCTTGCGAAAAAATGTTTTTTTCCGATAACGAGTTGACATCGCCGGAAATTTGTGTTTTCCCCTTTATAACGAGTAGAAATTTGTGTTTTTTCTTTGGTAACGAGTTCGAATTCATGTTTTCTTCTTATTAACGAGTTCAAATTTGTGTTTTTCTCTGGTAACGAGTTGTCCTTGTAGAAAAAATGTTTTTTTCCCGATAACGAGTTGACATCGCCGGAAATTTGTGTTTTCCCTTTATAACGAGTAGAAATTTGTGTTTTTTCTTTGGTAACGAAGTTCGAATTCATGTTTTCTTCTTATTAACGAGTTCAAATTTGTGTTTTTCTCTGGTAACGAGTTGTCCTTGTAGAAAAAATGTTTTTTTCCATGATAACGAGTTGACATCGCCGGAAATTTGTGTTTTCCCTTTATAACGAGTAGAAATTTGTGTTTTTTCTTTGGTAACGAGTTCGAATTCTTGTTTTCTTCTTATTAACGAGTTCAAATTTGTGTTTT